>CM070789.1:15262966-16505466 GCA_036346955.1 Dipus sagitta
TAGACAGCCTTCGAAGTTTCAGACAATCCTGGGGTAGAGGTTGGGTCTGAAAATGAGCAATATTATATTTCTTCATCTTTTTGGTTAAAGCATACCAACTGCTTAAAGTATTTGTTTGTTCATTTGCAAGGAGAAAGAGAGAGAGAGAGAGAATGAATGAATGAGCAAATATGGGTGTGCCGGGGCCTCTCGCCACTGCAAACAAACTCCGGATACATGCACCACTCTGTGCATCTGGGTTTCTGTGCATCCTGGGGAATCAAACCTGGGCTGTCAGACTTTGCAAGCAAGCGCTTTAACCACTGAGCCACCTCTCCAGCTCAAGCATACCAATTTTTTAAAAAAATATTTTGTTTAGTTTATGTATTTATTTGAGAGAGAGAGAGAGAGAGAGAGAATGGGCATGCCAGGGCCTCTAGCCACTGCAAACAAACTCCAAATGCATGTGTCACCTTGTGAATCTGGCTTTACTTACGTAGGTACTGGGGAATCGAACCTGGGTACTTTGGCTTTGCTGGCAAGCACCTTATCCAGTAAGCCATCTCTCTAGCCCCCAATTTCTAATCCCAAAAGTTATTCAGAGAATCTAGGAACAGAGACAGGCATCTAAGGAACAAGATCACATTAGTCTGTGGAAGAAATGCTCTCTCTCATGGAATTATGCCTTTGTCAAGGTTCTGCAGGAAAACAGAGTCAACAAGACATAAAAGAGGGTGTTTATTGGGGGGGGGGCGAATCATGGCTATGGAGGTCAAGAAGGCCCATGATTCACCGGGTGTGTCATTTATGAAGCGGAGAACCCAGAAAGCTGGTGTTGTAATTCAACCTGAGTTTGAGGATCAGAGAAACAGGAGTGATGATAGTGGTCCTCCCAGACCGAGGCAGGAGCCCCAGTGCCTGGGTATGGCTGCCCTGAAGACTCGAAACTTCAGTGTTGGGGGCAGGGGAAGACGGATGGTTCCGCTCAAGGAAAGAGAAAACGCATCTATGCTTTCTTGGCCCGTTTTGTCCTGCTTTGGACTCTCTGCTCACTCCCACTGGTGACAACAGACCCCTTCAGTCAGTCCAGTAACACTTCTACCAGTCTCTTCTGGGAACAGCCTCAGAGACACATCCGGAAATAATGATTGACCAACTATCTGGGCGTCTCTTGGCTCAGTTAGGTTGACTCATAAAATTAACTATTACAGATGAAATTTATCTGGCTTTCATCTTTTTTTTTTTTTGGCTATAAAAAAAATAAAGAGGAGCTGGGCGTGGTGGTGCATGCCTTTAATCCCAGCACTCAGGAGGCAGAGGTAGGAGGATCGCCTTGAGTTCAAGGCCACTGTGGTGGTTTGAATAGAATTTTGAATAGAATTGATGGCCCCCAATATATTTCAGTTGTTTATTTGTTTTTAATTTGCATCTGCAGACACATGGCTGGAGGCAATGTCACTGGGTGGATCTTAAGGTGTGGTGGTGTGTTTCAGATTTCAATCTAAAGATATGCAAAGTGTGCCTAGCTGGAGTTCCTGAAGTGTGCTGTGGCTTTTGGCTCTTAGGCTTGTGCTTCTCTCTGTGTGCTTGGGCCTGTGAAGGCAGGCCAGCTTTTTCTGCCATTATGGAACTTCCCCTGGATCTGTAAGCTCAATAAATATCCCTTCCACCATAACTGTGCCTGGTCTGGAAGTTCATCTCAGCGAATCTGAAGCTGTCTGCTACAGAACTTGGTACTGAGGAGTGGGCTGAGATGTACCTGGCCACGTGGATGTTGATCTTTTGGAACCTTTGTTTTGGAGGAATAGGCATGGACTTGGTGCTTGCAACTGAAGATGTCTTCTGGAGTGGTAAGCCAAGTATTATGGACTATTATGATGAGAGTTTGAGAATTCTAAGTGTAGACAATATTGAACTTCAAGGCTTGGCTTATGAGCTTTCTAAGGGGAAGGAAAGACTGCAGAGGACTTTGTTGGAACTGGGCTACTGGCATAGGGGCTGGCTGTGTCCTGCTGCCCAGGCCCAGAGAGTTTGATCAAGGTTACATTTGTAATGGACTGATGTGCTTGGCTAGAGATATTAGACTGAGAGATTTAAGATTTAAAGCTGGAAAACCTCAAACAAGTTAAAATTACAGGCCCTGAGACTGGTTTTAGGTTACTGAATCTGCTATTGCCAAACACATTAGCAATCTTAAAGGAAGATGGTCCAATTGCTTTACCATGGAAAGGATGCCTGAGGAAAGACTATCATAGAAATGCAAACACTTTTGGAAAGTTGACTGGAGAAGGAACCTGCTTTTCAAGGTTATGATTTATTTTGTCTGTGAATTAAGAATATGGCTGTGTTCTGCACACCTGGTATTGGTTTCAGAAGCATGAAAAATGTGAGGAGTGGCCGTGAATTGCACATGCTTCCAGGAGCTGCCACTGAGACGTGGCATGAGATAGGGTCTGATGCCCTGATAGGCTGAAAGAGCCTTTGGAAAATGTGAGGAGTGGTCATGAATTGCACATGGTTCCAGGAGCTGCTGCTGAGATGCAGCATGAGGCAGGGCATGATACCCTGATAGGCTGAAAGAGCCTTTGGAAAATGGACCGTGGTTTGCATGAAGACCTGAAGATGTTTTGTATATACCAGGACTGTGCAAGGGCTACCATAGAGCGCATTGTTGGCCTGGGATGGAAGTGTTCCCCGGCTACTCTGCCCAGCTGGAGGGGCGGAATTGGAAAGTCTGGAGACTGTTAGTCTGTGGTTGTATTGAACTTGAACTGCAGAAGCTTTGATGTTTGTTTGATGGTGGTTAAGTTTGCATTGTTTTAGTCTTTCCTTGCTATGCCTTATACCAGTTGAAAATGTTTACTCTGTGCCTTTATATGTTAGAAATGTTTAACTTGTTTGATCTTACAGGTCTTAATATCTTAAATTGGTCAAGACTGTGGGGACCTTTGAAATTGAACTGAGTACAATTTACAATGTGTGATGGTTATAAATCTATTGGGGGCCAGGGGTGGAATGTGGTGGTTTGAATAGAATAGATGGCCCCCAATATATTTCAGTTGTTTATTTGTTTTTAATTTGCATCTGCAGACACATGGCTGGAGGCAATGTCACTGGGTGGATCTTAAGGTGTGGTGGTGGGTTTCAGATTTCAATCTAAAGGTATGCAAAGTGTGCCTAACAGGAGTTCCTGAAGTGTGCTGTGGCTTTTGGCTCTTAGGCTTGTGCTTCTGTCTGTGTGATTGGGCCTGTGAAGGCAGACCAGCTTCTTCTGCCATTATGGAACTTCCCCTGCATCTGTAAGCTTCAATAAATATCCCTTCCTCCATCACTGTGCCTGGTCTGGAAGTTCATCTCAGCGAACCTGAAGCTGTCTTCTACAGCCACCCTGAGACAACATAGTGAATTCTAAGTCAGCCTGAGCTACAGTGAGACCTTACCTCGAAAAACCAAAAAAATAAAAATAAAAGATAAAGAGGAGTCTTTCACAAATCACCTTAGCCAGCAGGATTTGTTTTTAAAGATGCTTGGGGAAATAAGGGAGACAGGAAAACAAAGTGTACAGTTTTTCCATAGGCAGGTTTCAAGGGGAACTGGGTGGGGCCGTACTCACGACTCTGGAACGCTTCCCAGTGGTGGCCCTCCATGCACTAGGCTGATAGGTCCATATTCAGTGTTTTCTGCCTTGGTTTCTTTTTCTCTTTGCTCTTGTTCTGATTTTTTTTTCTCTGAATCATTGTTTCTGCTAAAACATTGCTTGCAATATGTTAAGAATTTTAACTGCTCTCTCCCCCTCCCCTCCATGTTTAATATTCAAAATCCCAAAGAGAAATACCTGGTGGGGCCGCTTTTCCTCCTCCAGCACAGAGTCTCCTCAATGTGGCACCCTTAATGTGGCATCTCTCGGCAGGGTCAAGTGAGGTAAAGGGCAAAAGATTTCGAGGTGAAAAAAAAAAAAAAAAGAGACTTCTCTGAAGAGTGGCAAAGTCGGCTGGTCCCTAGCAGGGTCTGGCAGTACAGTAAATTATTCCTCACAATTACCCTACTACTTTTGCTCACATTCACACTCATCAAGTCGCTTTAGGCTTATTTAATTAAATCTACCAGATGATCTGATACTAAGAAGATTTCCTGGCTTGTAGACATAGACACTTTAATCACTGGAAAGATATGTCCCAGAGTTAAATTAATAAATTGACATCTTGATTTATTTTAGACTCCTGTGAATTTGTTTAGCATAGGTCAGCTCTGCTCAATTCATTCTACTCTGGGGAAGCCCTAAACACTCAGTTATCATATTTAGTTAATATCTTTCAGCTTTTTTTTAAAAAAATATAACTAACTACGTTGAACTCTTTCTGAAACACAGTGATTTTATTTAATGTTTATTCAAAGTTCTTAAGATTTTTGAAGTGGCCATAGTACTGATAAGTAAAATTCACACATGTTTTGAAGTGGGTTTTAAAGGATGGGACATTGCAGCTCAGGGTATTACGGTGGATTCTAGAAGGTCATATGTTGAGCATGGATGGCAAAAAGTAGGTGGGAAGGGGGCTGATGTTTCCACAACTTTGGTCACTATATTCACTTCCTATTGTTACTTTAAGAAATTACCACATAGCATGCTTCAGGATTTCCATTCTCAGTACCAAAACTGACTGATAACCAAAAACAAATACACACACGCACATACACCCCACATGGGCTCATACACACGTGCACACCACAGCATGCACGCACCACCCCATACCACACCACACACACAGACCCCCCCAGACTTTCTTATCCTGCGGTGGTGAAGGTCAGAAGTCTGAAGTCAAGGTGTCAGAGGGCTGCATCCTTTCTGAAGGCTCCAGAGAAGAATCCTTTCCCTTGACTTTGACTTCAGCTTTTAAAGGCCACCTGCATTCCTTGGCTTGTGGTCTCTTCCACCTGGCAACTGTATCACTCTCTCCTCTGCTCCAGTCATCCTAGTGTCTTTCATTCTGCCTCTCCTGTCTCCCTCGCTCACTTGTCTGGGCCCCTGTGATTACATCAAGCCCAGACAATGCAGGATGATCTTGCAGTCCCAAATCCTCAAACTTAATTAAGCCTGAAAGCTTCCTTTTGTGATATAGGATAATATTCTCGCGGGTTCTGGGGTTTAGGACAGAAGCAGCCTTCTGGAATGGAAGGGGACACTATTGTGCTACTCTGGCAATGTTCTTTTCTCCTTCGATACATTTAATAAGAACTTAGATACTATAATATGCATCACTCCAAACACTGAAAATAAAAAAGATCTATTCACAGTCACGTCATATTTTATGATTTCAATTTGAATTATTTATTTGACCTTTTTAAAAATAAATTTTATTTATTTTCGAGAAGAGAGAGAGAAGAGAGACAGACAGAGAGAGAATGGGCACCCCAGGGCCTCCAGCCACTGCAAATGAACTCCAGACGCATGTGCCCCTTGTACATCTAACTTATATGGGTCCTGGGGAATTGAACCTGGGTCCTTCAGCTTTGCAGGCAAATGCCTTAACCACTAAGCCATCTTTCCAGTCCCTATTTGACTTTTTTCTTTTGATATAGAGTCTCATGTAGTCCAGGCTGGCCTTGAATTTACTATGTTGTCAAAGCTGGTCTTGAACTTCTGATTCTCCTGCTTATACCTCACAAGTGCTAGATATGTGCTTCATCCCTGGCTATAGTCAAGTTTTCTTTTCTTTTTTTGGTTTTTCAAGGTAGGGTCTTGCTTTAGTCCAGGCTGACCTGGAATTCACTATGTATTCTCAGGGTGGCCTTGAACTCATGGCAATCCTCCTACCTCTGTCTCCCGAGTGCTGGGACTAAAGGTGTGTGCCACCATGCCCAGATTTTTTTTTTTGTTATAGTCACATTTTAAAGTCAATACATGACTTATAATAAAGGTATGTAAAATCATCTTTAAAAGATGGGATTGCTTATCAGCAAGAAAGCTCACAGTGTGATCTCTTTAATGTCATAATTGCTAGAAAAATTAAATCAGATGAAAGAAGAAGAAAAAGGAGTAGAATAAGGAGTTCATGTTGGTAGAACTCACAGAAGCACTGAAAGGGAAAGAGAAACTCAAGAGCTGGACTTTGAAGAGTTCAGTTCTCATGGTAAGTCTCTGTGGTGGTCACTACTCACTGTCAACTTGACTGGACTTACGCTACAGTCAGCTCTACCATGCTGCGATGAGCATCCAAACAGACACAGTTTATGGGAGGAAGGGATTATTTCAAGCTTACAGATCCAGGGAAAGTTCCATCAATGGGGGAAGAAGCTGGCCCCCTTTCACGGATCCAAGAAAAACAAAGAAATCCACCAAAACAGCCAGCAAAACACAAAAAGCAGCAAACAGGCACCCCCCAGAGCTCACATTGCTCTGTACAACTTTGAGCTGGAATCAGATCTGCCCCCAAACACACCTTTGGACGGGACCCCAGGATTTCCCCCAGTGATACCTCCTCGTGCTAGGCAGCTGGCGTCTTTGGGGGACATACAGTCACGTTCAAGCCACCACAACTTAGAATCGCTGAGAAGATGGCTGCAGTGTGCCCTCGGTGGGTGCGTTTGTGAAAGTGTTCACATGGAGGGCTACCTGAAGGGACAAAGACCCACTCGGCTAGGTCGTAGTGTCTCATGCCTTAGTTGGAGGGGGGAAGGGCTGGACAGGATGTAAAAAGGGAAATAAGAAGAAGTCTGTGTGAACATTTGCGTGCCCTTTATTTCTGCCTTCAGGCTGCCTGACGTGAGCTGCTTCCTCTACCATACCAGCCCTGCCATGAGGGCCTGACCTCTCCAAAACTGGGAGCCAGTAACCCTTTCCTTAAGTTATTTATGTTAGGTGCTTTCCCATAGCAATGCAAAATAACTACCACAGCATCTCTCTAGAGTGAAACTGGTCATGTCTCTGTATAGTCGGTGGATAATATACATTGGGCCAAAGAATTTTGTCAGTGGTCCCGAAACACTATCTGTAGAATAATATTATTTCACAAGTATGTTATAGATCCGATGGGGGGAGGTCATAAATTTTAGAAAATCTGCCTATCTGAGCCCTTGAAGACTCACGGTGACCTTCTTCAGGTGAAAAGAGATAAGCAACTATGAAAGTTTGACTTGGTTTAATTTATTTGATGACTGAACTTTTTGTTGTTGTTGAAAGATCTATTAAAACATCTCACAGAACAAACGCAGTTTAGGAAAGAATGCATTAACATTTTGATGTTTCTACGTTCTGTTGCCTTGAGTTTCTGCTCATGTCGTTGTCTTCTGACTTCCGCGCAGTTGGGCGACAGCAAACCGTGCTGTGATCAGGCTGATGACATTTCCTGCTCATGTGTCACAGTCCTTGCTGCAGCGACTTGGTGTTTTCTTCTGTGCCTATTAGTGTGAGTCCGTCTTTTCGTCACCCGTCTCCCATTTCCTTTCAATTGCCTCTGTACTCACCAACATCCACAAAAAGAGGGTTACCCAAGTTTTATGTGCTGCCAGAGCAATGCACCCTGAAAACTTGTTCTGGTGGCCTGATGTCATAGGCGTTGGCTGAGGTATGGGGGTAGAGGGACGGATCTAAACATAGCACAAGGCCTAGGATTACCTCATTTCTTTGTCTTTAGTTAGTCCCTTCAGCGTTTCTCTTATCAACTGCTAGGTAAAAGCATCAATATATTGTACCTGGCTCATCCTATGTAGTGTATTCACACTACTAGTCAGAAAAGGTTTTCCAAAACCTACAGACAATACAAAAAGAGGTCCCAAGGCAGGTCATGCCCACCATGCAGTTTCATTTTAGAAACCGATCTCTAACAGGAAGATCTTTTATATGAGCAGCTCAGGTGTGGACTCCTGGGGGCTTCTCTCACTGTCCTCAGCTGCAGCGAGACTCTCAAGTGCACTGTGACCTGGGCTAAAATCCTCTGTGTCTCGGATGAGAAAGAAAGCCTGGAGAAGTTCCGATGTGTGAGCCCAGTCGAGCCTTGGATTATGAGTCACGGAGAAAGATGAAAAGATACAGGATTATTTCATCTTTGAAAAATAACAAAGCTAGCAATGTCCTTGTCCAAGACTGTCTTTCCACATTGTACTGATGAACTTTCAGGGCACCTTACATCGCCTCAATGGACAGGCACCTCGACTGCCACACCTGACAGTCTCCCTCAGATCAAAGAAGCCAGACTGGCCATTGCCCGCGTTCCCTCATGGCGCTTAGAATTATTTCTTCAGGAGGAAGATTGAAGCAGTTTGTGGGTAACAGTCCCCCCAAGAGTAAAAGCAAGGCATGGCCTTCATCCCGCCCCTGCAGTGTCCACCTTGCTAGAGGTCAGAGAACAATCTGGCTTCTCCTTACCTCTTACAACTAAAGGAGTTCCCTGGATCTGGTTCTCCTTAAATTAAACCCGAGTCTCTCCCTAGAAAGGAATTCCTCTTTCTTTTTTTTCTTTTCTTTTTTTTTTTTTTTTTTAGGAATTCCTCTTTCCTAGAATTAAGATTCCCGGAAGGATTAAACCTGAACCTGGCAGTTGTGGTTAGCTTGACTCCCACTCAGAAACTACAAAAGACCCCAGTCTAGGTCTCTAGCTGGGCTTTACCCTGGAAGGCAGGAGCTCTCTCTTCTTTCTTTCTCTTAATCTAATAAAAATCTTTCTGAATTAAAAAAAAAATAATCAAATTATTAACATTGGAAGGTATAATAAGTTTCCACAATTCATCAAAAATTAGTCCATTTAAAAAAATTATATTTGTGACAAATCAAATTTTCTGATAGCCACGTAGGCTTCATTTTCGCTACTTGCTCTTTCAAGTCCTTTGCTTACTGAGGCAATGAGTTTTCTCCCAGAGTGCTGCGCCTCACACCACAACTTCTGAGCCCTCTCCACCCGCCAGTGACCCTTTCTTTTTGCTTAGCATGTAATAATTCTATGTGTCGATGGGTATTGTGTGATTTCTAATACATGTCTACTCTGTGAAATGATCCAGTGAAGAAAATTTAAGAGCTCTCCTTGTCACTTATTTATGTTTGGAGCTTCAAGCTCCTTTCTTCTAGCTCTTCGTAGAGTATGGAATAGGTTAGTAGGAAGTATAGACGCTTCTGTGCAGTTGAACACTAGAAGTTTTCCCTTCCTATCACTGTATTTTCATACCCATTATGCAGCCTTGCTCTACCATACCCCTGGCTTTTCTAGCCTCTAATCTGTCGTTTTCCGCTGGGGAATCAGCTTCTTCAGTTTCCACACATGAGGGGAGAGAACCTGCAGTATTTGACTATTTGTGTGTGGCTGGTTTATTTCATTTCATGTGGATGTCCTTCAGTTCCAGCCATTTATTTATTCAAAATGGGATTTCATTCTCTAATTAATAGCCAAATAGTACTCCATTGTCTATTCAGGCCATATTTTCCTTATCATTTGTTTGTGGACAGGCTTCTCGCCATTCCATACCTTAACTAATGTGAAAACTACCGCACTCAGCGTGGACATCCGGGCATCTATTTTATATACTAATTCCATTTCCTTTTGATCTGTATCCAAAGTGGGATGGCTGGATCATACAGTGGGGCTATTTTTAGTTTCCTGAGGAGCTTCCACGCTGCTCTCCATGATGGCTACACTAATTTACATTCCCACCAGACATGTGTAAGCGTTCCCTTTTCCTCACAAAGCTTTCCTTTTTTCATTTTTTGAGAATGAGCCATTCTGAGTCTTCCCAAAGGTTCCTAATTACTACTATGTTGTCAGGGTCTCCGAAAAGATTTCCGCCTGTTTTTTGGGATCCAACATTTGAGAATTTCTCTTCCCACCAATCCCCATTGGCCAGTGTCTTGTTTAAAGTTAGGCTAAATTTTGCTCTAGCTCCATTCAATGAGGACAAAAAAACCTCCTGTATCCACCACCAGTCTTGTCCCCATCATAGGGGAAGAAATTAAGCAGAGAGTTCCACATAGCACAGTTCTTGGTAGGACCAGGGCTTGTAAAAGAAAAAAAATATATAGGCACAAGGTATGAATTAGATCAAGGCAAAGACATAATTTCTCAAGAAACAATTTCCCATTTTCTGTCTTTTGTGTATAGAATATTTAAATTAATTTTTTAACTTAAAATTTACAAATTTAAATTAAAATGCTGCATTAGTGAGGGTTTTCGTTTCTATTTTAGAAAATGGGCGTGGTGGTTTGAATAGAATAGATGGCCCCCAATATATTCAGTTGTTTGTGTAGTTTGCATCTGCAGCCACCTGGCTGGAGTCAGTGCCATTGTGTGGATCTTAAGGTGTGGTGGTGGGTTTCAGATTTCAATCTAAAGATGTGCAAAGTGTGCCTAGCTGGAGTTCCTGAAGTGTGCTGTGGCTTTTGGCTTTTAGGCTTGTACTTCTCTCTCTCTGTTTGGTCTTGTGAAGGCAGGCCAGCTTTTTCTGCCATTATGGAACTTTCCCTGGATCTGTAAGCTTCAATAAATATCCCTTCCTCCATAACTGTGCCTGGTCTGGAAGTTCGTCTCAGCGAACCTGAAGCTGTCTGATACAATGGGCAAACACTAGGAAATCTACATGTGATGTCATTCTCATAGCTCCAAGTTAGAACATAGTTGGTAACTATCAAAATCAAAATTTTCATAACATTTCCAAAGCATATAAACATCCAAATGACCTTCAATTAATACACATTTTGTACAAAAATGGGGGAAAGCTGTATTTTTAACTTTTTAAAAAATGTTTATTTAGGAGGCTAATTTTGTGATCTGGATGTAGATTGAAATTTAAATCCTTGTAAATTAAGTTACATGAATGTTACAGCTTTGAAGATTGAACCTGTCTTCTGAACCTCAGACATAACTAGAAAGTCTCCTCCCTTCTCTCTATGAAAGGGCAATGGTATCAAAGGCTATATTTGATTTCTGAGAATCTGACAAAATTTTATAGAGGAAGTTTCCTTGTAATTTTAAAATTATAAGAATTAAGGACTTACTCCTTCCCTCTATCAGGATTAGTACAAATCTTATACATTTTTTTTTTTTTTACATAGCTTTTTGTTTTTTTGAGGTAGGGTCTTTCTCTGGTCCAGGCTAACCTGGTATTCACAGTCTCAGTCTGACCTTGAATTCACGGTGATCCTCCTACCTCTGCGTCCCTAGTGCTGGGATTAAAGGCGTGCACCACCACGCCCTGCTGTATTAATCTTTATTTTTAATCTTGCTGATGGTTTTTGGGCATGCATGCTAAATTTCTCAAGCCTTACCTACAGATTTTTTTTTTTTTTTTTTTTTGGTTTTTCGAGGTAGGGTCTCACTCTAGCCCAGGCCAACCTGGAATTCACTATGGAGTCTCAGGGTGGCCTCGAACTCACGGCGATCCTCCTACCTCTGCCTCCCGAGTGCTGGGATTAAAGGCATGCGCCACCACGCCCGTACCTACAGATTTTTTGAGGCAAGAGGAATATAATATATATATAATCTGCTTTACTTGTAGGTGTTCCAAAAGTTGTGGTCTCATATTGCATTAACTTGATTTTTTTTTTTGTTTATTGTTTTTTTTTTCATGTAGTCTCAGGGTTGTCTTGTACTCACAGCGATCCTTCTACCTCTGCCTCCCTAGTGCTGGGATTAAAGGCATACATCACCATGCCCGGCTAACTTAATTTTTTTTTGTTTATTTTTCCTTATTTATTTGAGAGTGACAGACAGAGAGAAGGGGGGGGGAGAGAGAGAGAGAATGGGCGCTCCAGGGCCTCCAGCCACTGCAAAGGAACTCCAGATGCATGCGCCCCCTTGTGCATCTGGCTAACGTGGGTCCTGGGGAATCGAGCCTCAAACTGGGGTCCTTAGGCTTCACAGGCAAGCACTTAACTGCTAAGCCATCTCTCCATCCCCTAACTTAAATTTTTAATAAAGCTTTATATACTTATTCACTGTGTGCATGTGTGTGTGATGTATATATGCGTTTTTGTATATGTATGGGCTCGCATGTGTGTGCAGATGCACGTGCATGTGTATGTGCATATGTGGAGAGGCCAGAGGCCAGCCTCAGCTATCATTCTCAAACACACCACGCATCCCCTCTTTGGGACAGGCTTTCTCATTGGCCTGGAGCTTGACTATTAGGCTGCACTGGTTGGTGAAGGAGTTCCATAGTCCTTCTTATCTCATGTATAAAATATTTTGTTATTATTTATTTATTTATTTGACAGAGAAAGAGAGAGAGAGAGAGAGAATGGGCACGCCAGGGCCTCCAGCCACTGCAAATGAACTCCAGATGTGTGCGCCCTCTTGTGCATCTGGTTAATATGGGTTCTTGAGAATCCAACCTGGGTCCTTTGGCTTTGCAGGCAAATGCCCTAACTGCCAAGCCATCCCTCCAGCCCCCATGCCCTATACTAAAAAAAATGCTTTAATTTTTATTTATGAGAGAGAGAGAGAGAGAGAGAGAGAGAGAGAGAGAATTGGTGCACCAATTGCAAACTCCAGAAGCTTGCGCCACCTAGTGGTCATGTGTGACCTTGCGCTTGCCTGACCTTTCTGTTTCTGGCTTATATGGGATCTGGAGAGTTGGACATGGGTCCTTAGGCTTCACAGGCAAGCGCCTTAACTGCTAAGCCATCTCTCCAGCCCCATGCCCAACATTTTATGTGGTAGTGGGGATCAAACTCAGGTCCTCCTGCTTGTAAGGCAAGAACTTTACTGCCTGAGCCATTTCTCCTGGCCAAACTTCATTTATTGATAGTCGAGGTTGTCCAACCTGGTTGCCATTTAGCCAAATGTGTCTATTAAGCAATTCAAATATATCTAGTACAAACTGAGACATTCTGGTGTATGAAGACACGTATCGGGTGTCATACACTTAATTAAGCACAATGACATAGAAAATCCCAATAACTTTTATGTTGATCACATGTCAAAATAATATTTTTACTTCACTGGGTTAAATAAAATGATAATATTTTGACTTATATGAGCCAGTTAACATTTGCTTATGGAATTAATTTTACTCCTTTAAAATCTCTTTGAATGAGGCTAATAGAAAGTTTGAGGTCACGTATGTGGTTTACATGATGTTTTTATGGACAGTGGTGATTGAGAGCCAGTGTGGAGTGAAGTATTTACATGTTTATATCTCCCAGATGTATTTAAATATTAAAAGGTTCACTATAAAAGGTCTCCAGAGTAGTTGCACTGTACTATTTTTTTAATCTTCTTAATTAGAAAGCAACTTAATATAGCATTTTATAAGCCAGTGTCATAATTTCCAAGCACTATTTATACATTTTGTGTTTTATGGATGCTCTATGAGGTAGTAAGTCTTTCGTGGCTACTTCTCTCACGTGAAAGGCCTCTGGCTGATGTGTGATTATAATCTATCATTTGGTTATGTTTTTTTGCTCAGTGTGAGGAATTCTTTTATGCCTTTCCAGTAAAATGTGAATGTCCCCAATAAATGACAACCACCTGTTTATTTTTCTAGAGACAGAAGCCAAGCTGCTTGTGAAGTCTGTGAGCTGTTACAGAATTGCAGGTCACAGGGCCGGGCAGGCCCTGCTTCTTCTGCAGGTAAGTTTTTGGGCTGGAGCTATTATAGCTGGTTTCCTTGCAGATCAGAGATCTTTGCTAGCTTCTGGATTAGTGGCTACGGATGATGAGGCATCCATGTCTTCCTGAAGTCTTCCTGCTAGTGTGGTATTTGCAGTGTGTGGCATTTTCAAATGACATGAGAATTCATCCACAGAGTTGTGGAGAAAAGCATAGGAAAAAACCTAAAGGATTAGCAGGCTCAGCTACAGTTGTTCCGCTGGCTTCTGGTTATTAAGACGATGCTGCAGGTACAAGCCACAGTCGTTATGGTCCTGTGCGGTGACACAGGAACATGCGGAATGAACTAGGCATGTCTGAAAGTCGCCCTGGGTTAGCAGGTGTGGACTATTGTTCAGCTGTTCGCCGGTGTTCTTTGTAGTCGGCGGCCGGGCTGCTTGGCGGACTGCTGCTATTTCTCAGCAGTCCAGAGCTCCGTGGCATTGCTTGATGCTGGCTTCGATATGCTCAGCCCGCTCTGTCTGCTTGTGATTTTTCTGACATCAGCGTTCTTGCACAATAGCTTCCTGCGTGTCCTGCTGTCTTCCATTCTCTGTGTACACGCTCTCCGCTGGTGCATCAATATAAAGGCAGCTTCAGTGCTGAGACTGACAATACCCCTTATGATGCTGCTGAGAGAGCTGAACTTTTTAAGTTAGCATTCTCGGCTATGAGATGGTATTTCTCCCTAACACCGAGACATCGATGATGACCCGTATCACATTGCATTATCAATAGCTGGTTATTTCTTCCATTCAAGCAAGGACTTCCGGGAGGCTTCATTGTGCATTGTCGGATGTTAGGGATTCTGTTCTAGATGGGGAAACTGCTGAGGAAGTATTGCATAAGTGGCGCAAAAGACGTCAGCCTTGCAACAGGATTGGGGCTTACACCGCGTTCTTCATTGCACACCTTCAGTCTGTGCCGCGAAAGCAAGAGAGGAGTGCACAGCTAGATCCAAACCCGGCGCACCAGCCACACAAAAAACACCACTGGAGTCTTGTACCTCTCTACTGAATGTCAATAACTCTGAGGCAAATGGCTTTTATCAGGCCTCTTCCAGTCTATCGTCATGACAAAGAATTTCATGATAAATCCATATCAACTGCTCTGTTATCTCAAGGCATTTCATGATGCTTGTAATCTAGACACTACCATTCAGCATGGTGCCATTGAAAAGGCTGCACCGTGCAGGCCAGAGTTCCACTGTAGTCTACTGCTGACGTGGAACACACCAGATAGAGCATCATATATTACTGGACAACTGCATGGGTAAACACTGTGCAATAAACAATGCCCAAACCTCAGAGGCTTATATCAATAAATATTTACTGTATTATTCTTTTTTAAAAAATCAGGGAGCAAAAGCAAGAGAGAGAGAATTGGCATGACAGGGCCTCCAGGCACTGTAATAAAACTCCAGGTGTGTGTGCCGCCTTGTGCACATGTGCGACCTTGCATCACCTTGTGCGTCTGGCCTATGTGGGATCTGGAGAGTCAAACATGGATCCTTAGGCCTTTCAGGCAAGTGCCTTAACCGCTAAGCCGTGTCTCCAGTCCTACTTTCTTATTCTTGAGTATACGGGTTTGTAGGGCTCACCTGGAGCTGGCTGAGCTTGGCGGGCTAAGCACTGCACGGAGCTCTGCCGTATGTCTCTTCGTTCTAGCAGCAGTGATTTTCCGAGCTATGCTCTACTGGTGGAGCACATCAGCCAAGTTAAACCATCAGACTGAATTGAAGACTTTCCCGCAATATTATTGAATAAATTAATCATACGTCTAAGCCCACTGTCAATGGGATAAGGAAATTTACTTCTGTTGCTCTAGTGATACGACATGATAAACCACAGAGATATTTTTCTAGCAGAAAACATCAACTATAAAATTGGACAAAATTTTCAATAATATTTTGGGGTTATGGAAACTGACTGAAGGCAGATACTGATTATAAAGGTTTTGTTTTATTTTGTATTTAAGTTTCCATATGTGTATATATTGCGTGTTAAACATAGGTATTACCCTCATACTTCCCTGTATCACTCTTACCTGCTCTTCCTTATTCCTCCCACTCTCATTAGCTGTGTTTGTTCCCATCTAGTTTTAAGTTCACATGAAGTCATGTATTCATATAGGATTTTATGTAGTTCTGTAAGATCTGGGATGACAAGCGATAGAATTCAGCTGATGCTCATTCTGAGACCGGCTTAGGTCACTTCATATACTATCTTCACTTGCATCTATTTTTCTGCAAATGACACCACATCATTCATTCTTCTTCTTTTTTGTTTTTGTTTTTTTGAGGTAGGGTCTCACTATAGCTCAGGCTCACCTGGAATTCACTCTGTAGTCTCAGGGTGGCCTTGAACTCATGGTGTTCCTCCTACCTCTGCCTCCCGAGTACTGGGTCAAAGTGCTGCCACCACGCCCCATGCCCAGCTCACTTCATTCTTCTTTATGGCTGAAAAAATTCTATTGGGCCTGTATATCACACGTTGCAGTTACCTTCATGGTTTTGGACAAACATCTGACTAGGAGCAGCTTATGGGAGGGAATGGTTTATTTCAGGCTTCCTGAATCTCATGGAAACACTGTCAGTGGTGGAAGAAGCTGGCCCACTGTCATAGATCATAGTAGAGAGGCTCCACCAAACAGCCAGCAAACACGAACAGCCAAAGCTCCAACTGCTGCTCTGAACACACCTTAGGGCTGGACTGCAAAATCATCCCCAGTGACGCCTCTACCAGCAGGTTGCTGGTGACTCAAGTTGCAAGCTTAATCAAAAATACCTCAGGGCTGGAGAGATGGCTTAGTGGTTGAGGAGCTTGCCCATGAAGCCTAAGAACTCATGTTCAAATCTCCAGGTCCCATGTGGCCACATGCACAGAGATGCAAGCATGCAATGTCGTACATGTGCCACAAGGGGGCACATGTATCTGGAGTTTGTTTGCAGTGGCCTAAAGGTCCTGGCGTACCCATTCTCTCACTCTGCCTCTCTCAAAATAAAAATAATAAAAAACCTCAGGTTATGAGGGACGTACACTCACATTCAAACCACCACACCAGATTTTCCTTATCAATTCCTTTGTCGTTGGACACCTAGGTTGGTTCCGTAGCTTAGTAAGCAGTGCTGCAGTAAGCACTGATGTACAAGAGTCTCTATGGTATGTTGACCCGGAATCCTCTGTGTACCCAGGAACAGTATAGATAGGTCATATAAAAAAAATCAGGGCAGGAGAGATGGCTTAGCAATTAAGGTGCTTGCCTGCAAAGCCTAAGAACCCATGTTCAACTCTCCAGATCCCACCTTAGCCAGACGCACAAAGGTGAGGCAAGTGCAAGGTCGCACATGCCCACTAGGTGGCGCAAGCGTCTGGAGTTCGATTTCAGTGGCTGAGGCCCTGGTGCACCAATTCTCTCTCACACACTCTTTGTAAAATAAAAAAAAAAATTAAAAAAAATCTGTTTGCAACTTATTAGTAGATCTCCACAGTGACTTCTATAGTGGTGACACTACTTTCCATTCCCATCAGCAGTCTGTAAATCTTCCCTTCTGACCACAGCCTTACAAGCATTTGTTTTACATTTTGTTAGTGACTGCCATTCTAACTTGGGTAAGATTTCCATCTCAGTGTCGTTTTACTTTGCATCTCTCCGGTGGCTGGGGAAGTTGAATATGCTTTACATATGTTAATTGCCCATTTGTGTTTCATCTTTTGAGAGCTGTGTGCTCATTTCATGAGCCCCTATGTTGACTGAAGTTGTTTTGTTTCTTGCTTAGTTTTTGAGTTCTTTGTACATTGAAGGCATTAACCCTCTGTAAGATGTGTAGGCAGCAGCCATTTCATCCTGTTCTGTAAGCTGTCTTTTCGCTGGATTGTTTCTTTCTCCAGTGTCTTAAAATTTTCATTGTAGAGGTTTTTCACAACCTTGCTAATTTTTTTCCCCCAAAGTTTTTCTTAAGGTCTCATTGTTAGAGCCTTTCTTTGGTTAGTTTTATTTTATTTTTATTTATTTATTTGAGAGAGAGAGAGAGAGAGGGAGAGAATGGGTGTGCCTGGGCCTCCAGCCACTGCAAACAAACTCCAGATGCATGCACCACCTTGTGCATCTGGCTTATGTGGGTCCTGGGGAATTGAACCTGGGTCCTTTGGCTTTGCAGGCAAGTGCCTTAACCGCTAAGCCATCCCTCCAGCCCATAATTTTGTTTTTATAAAGCAGCTGTGAATGGAATTGTTTCCCTGATTTTTTTTCTCAGTATATTTGGTATTGATATATTGAAAGGCTACTGTTTTTATGTTAATTTAATATTCTGCCACGTTGCCAAAAGTGTTTATTAGCTGCAAGAGTTTTCTGTTTGAATCTTCTGTGTTTCATGCATAGAATCATATCATTTGCCAACAGTAATGCTTTGGCTTTTTTTCTTATTTGTATCCCCTTTTCTGGGTTCACTTCCCTTATTAATCCAGTTAAGACTTTAAGCACTATATTAAATAGGACTAGGGAGAGTGGACACTGTCTTGCTACTGATCATAGTGGAAACGTTTTGAGTTTTTCTCTACTTACCATAATGTAGGCCATTGATTTATCATAGATAGCCTTTTTTTTTTTGTTTGTTTATTTTTATTTATTTATTTGAGAGTGACAGACAGAGAGAGAAACAGGCAGAGAGAGAGAGGGAGAGAATGGGCGCGCCAGGGCCTCCAGCCACTGCAAACGAACTCCAGACGCGTGCGCCCCCTTGTGCATCTGGCTTACGTGGGTCCTGGGGAATCGAGCCTCGAACCGAGGTCCTTAGGCTTCACAGGCAAGTGCTTAACCACTAAGCCATTCCTCCAGCCCCATAGATAGCCTTTATTGAAAGATCAAAGAATTGTGGATATGTGGCATTTATTTATTTATTTATTATTATTTTTGCTTGGGGTTGTTCCCATGCCTCACTCAGGCAGGTTGGGTGAAAGCTATAGTTTTATCAGAGTAGCATTAGTAGTGCATACAGGCAGGGGAAAGTCAACTTGGAGGAAAACCACATGGCTTTATTATATAAAAGGGGCAAATGGGAAAAACCTCCAGCTTTGCTGGCCTGAATTCTGATGAAAGTGACAGATCAAGCAGCAGTTTAACAGATTTTTTTTTCTTTTTTTCTTTTTTTTTCGAGGTAGGGTTGCACTCTAGCTCAGGCTGACCTGGAATTCACTATGTAGTCTCAGGGTGGCCAGGAACTCATGGTGATCCTCCTACCTCTGCCTCCCGAGTGCTGGGATTAAAGGCATGCACCACCAATCCCGGCCAGCTTTTTGATAATGAGAAAAATAAAGCAGTTCTCAATAAGTTTTCCATACATTTCTGGTCGAAGGGAAACTATGAACATATGTATGTATGGAGGAGATCAAAAAGATTCTAGCAGAGAGTTAAAAGCAAAGCACACTTGAGAACTCATGGAGCTTTGCATAGGTTTCTGAGTTACAGATTGGTTGGCAAAAGGTGAGGCTGTTTTGGGTCTGAGGTATTAACCTCTTCCCAAATTATCAGCTGGTGACTGAGCTATTAGTGTGACTCATGAGTGGGTTCTAATAAGTCATGTTGAAAAATACTTTTTTTAAAAACAAAAAAAACTTTCTAGGTGTTTTTTTAATATTTAAAAAATTATATTTATTTATATATTTGGGAGGAAGAGAGAGAGAGATAAAAGGAGACAATGGGCCTTCAACCACTGCAAAAAAATAAAACAAAGCTCCAGATGCATGCACCACCTTGTGCTTCTGGCTTATGTAGGTCCTGGGGAATCAAACCTGACTCCTTAGGCTTCACAGGCAAGTGCCTTAACTGCTAAGCTATCTCTGCAACCATAAAAAACATCTTTTTGTAATTTCTTCCAGAGAGAGAGAGATTGAGAATTGGCATGCCAGGGCTTTCAGCCACTGCAATCAAACTCCAGACACGTGCTCCACCGTGTGCGCATGTACAACCTTGCACACTTGTGTCGCCTCGTGCATCTGGCTTACATGGGGTCTGAAGAGTCAAACATGGGTCCTCAGTCTCTGCAGGCAAGCACCTTAGTCACTAATCCACCTCCAGCCCCAGAAAAATACCTTCACAGCTCAATTTTCAACCCAAGCAAAAACATCAGAGCCTGTATCCAATATGGGAGACAGATTCTGCAGTTTAAGCTCACTGAAGTGACTAAAAAAAAAAAAAAAATCAATCAGTAAATTGCCAAAATATAGCATATAAAATATCCAGTTTTCAAAAGAAACATGAGACTTACAAAAAAGAGAAAAATAAAACACATTCTCAGAAACATAAGTATTCAATAGAAACTGAATGTAAGGCCAAGATTTTGAATTTATCAAAGAAATCAAAGCATATTCTCCAAATACATTGGAAGAATTAAAAGAAAACATATTAAAGGGAGTAAGGGAAAATACAGGGCAATAATACAATGAATAAAAATAGCAAGTAGGGAATAGGAACTACAAAACTAGGCTATATAAAAATTCTAGGTTTGGGAAATATAATAATTGAAGTGGGAACGTTCACTAGAAAGTGTCAACTGAAAATTTTAGAAGGTGGGTGGTCATCAGTGCACTTGAAGATGTATTAACAGAAATAATTCAAACTAGTGGCGACAGAGATGGCCCAGCAGTTAAGGTGCTTGCCTGCAAAGCCTTATGACCTGAGCTCCATTCCCCAGGACCCACCCACGTAAAGCCAAATGCACAAAGCGGCGCATGCGTCTGGAGTTCGTTTGCAGCAACTGGAGGCCCTGACATGGCCGTTCTCTCTGTCTCTCTTCTATCTCTCTCTTCTTGTAAATAAATAAACAAACAAACCAACATATTTTTTAAAAGAAATAATTCATTCTATAGAACTAAAGGAAAATAAGATTTAGGAGGAGGGTCTATGTCCTATTAACATAGTTAGAATGGTCATTGAAGAGGAATAGATACACACACATATAAATGAGTTAATAATTACAAACTTCCAAAATTTGATGAAAATATTAACCTGTATGTCCAGGGAGACCAAATAGGATATGCAAGAGGATATTACACCTAGACCCATGACAATAGAAATTTTTAGAAGCTGAGACCCAGTCTTGAAGCAGTCAGTGACTCATCATGTATGTGGAGTAATAATAGAACCAAGAGCCGATGTCTCATAAAACAGTCTAGAAGGCAGTAGAAGAAATGTTCAACGTGCTCACAGGATAAAACAGGTCTTCCCAGAAGTGTTGCGTAGGGCTGGAGAGATGGCTCATGGTTACGGCAACTTGCCTGTAAGGCTGAAAGACTGGGGTTCGATTCCCCAGCACCCATGTACAGCCAGATACATAGTAGCCCACGCACCTTGAGTTTGCAGCCGTGGTCGGAGGCCCTGGGGCACCCATTCTCTCTCTCTTCTTGCAAATGAATAATTATTTTTTAAAAAAGTATTATATGCAGCAAAATTATCATTCAAAAAACTAAAGGAAGAATTAAAGATCTTTTCAAATAAACAGATTTTCCCTGTGAGAGATAGAAATGCGACACTTGAGGCTGAAAGAAAATGAGAACAAACGGTGACCTGATTCCACAGGAAGGAGCGCAGAGCCCTGAAATGTGAAATGTCTGGGTAAATAAGAAGCCTGCGCCCGTTATTCGCTCTTGTTGTGGCCTGCTGTCCTCTGGGCATGACGCGGATGTTGCTGTCTTGAACCCTCAGCAGCCGTGTTTACCTGCATTCGACCTGTAGAGACTGGGCCAAATAGCGTTCCCCAGTGGAGGGGAGGAGGGACTAGCAAGGGCCGGTCCTCCCCGAGGGTAGATCAGTGGTGAACAGGTTCTTGTGAGGGGAGGCGGTTTCTTCACGGAGTGGTCGGTCACAGGTTTAAGTTGATCACACTCCTGTAGATAAGGCTCAGCCATTCTCCCTTGAGTAGTACTGACTAAGCTCATGGGTTCACTGAGCTAGACTTGGGTGGAGATTCCTCTGGACTGTCATTGGCGGTCTAACTGAGTGAATAAATAGAAGTTCATTCATATTCCCGGGAAAAGTTCACCCAATCCTGTGTTTTTAATTTTCTTTTATTTTTTTTTAAAATGATTTTTATTTCTTTATTTTATATGAGTGGGCGTGCCAGGACCTTCAGCTGCTGTAAATGAACTCCGGATGCACAGGTGCCACCTTGTGCATCTGGCTTATGTGGGTCCTGGGGAATTGAACCTTTGGCTTTGCAAGCAAATGCCTTAATCACTAAACCATCTCTCCAGCCCCTGTGTTTTTAATTTTCTTTTGGCAGTGCTGGAGATTAAACCCAGGCCTTGAGCATAATAGGTAAGTGCTGTACTCCTGAGCTAAATCTACATCTGTAAAAAAATGAATTGAAGCATTCGGCAATGATTAAATAATTATTAACTTTAAAATTTTTATTTATATATTTTCAAGGAGAGAGAGAGAGAGAAAGGGAGAGAGAGAGAGACAGAGAGAGAGAGGGAGAGGGAGAGGGAGAGAGGAGTGAGTGAACCAGCCTCCAAACACAGGCACAACTTTATGGATCTGGCTTTACAGGGGTACTGGGAATCGAACCCAGGTTGTTAGGCTTCGAAGGCAAGCATGTGGAGTCATCTCTCCAGCCCTGCAATGTTATATTTTGGTGGGCTTGTTATATAGGCAGATATAATATATATGATTATAGCAGCAATAAAATAACAAGAGTGGAAATATATATTATGAACAACATTGTTCATCATTATTTATTTATTTATTTATTTTGGTTTTTCGAGGTAGTGTCTCACTCTGGTCCAGGCTGATCTGGAATTAACTATGTAGTCTCAGGGTGGCCTCGAACTCTCAGCGATCTTCCTACCTCTACCTCCCAAGTGCTGGGATTAAAGGCGTGCACCACCACGCCCGGCTTGTTCATCATTAATGATTAATCTTCAAGTAGATTATAATTGGAAAATAGGTATATTATAATCCTTAGAGTTTAGGAAATATATTTTGCAGGTCTGTACGGTATACATGCATGCACGTCTGCATATTCTTTTTTTAAATTTTTGTTTGTTTATTTATTTATTTGAGAGCAACAGAGAGAAGGAGGCAGAGAGAGAGAGAGAGAGAGAGAGAGAGAGAGAGAATGGGCGCGCCAGAGCTTCCAGCCTCTGTAAACGAACTCCAGATGCGTGCGCCCCCTTGTGCATCTGGCTAACGTGGGTCCTGGGGAATTGACCCTCGAACCGGGGTCCTTAGGCTTCACAGGCAAGCGTTTAACCGCTCAGCCATCTCTCCAGGCCGACGTCTGCATATTCTTACGTGTGCTTGTGGGTACTTGGTTCATGCGTGCACATGCATGTGGAAGCCAGAGGACGTCCTTGGTGATTGTTTTTCACATCTTCTTTTTGGGACTCTCACTGGCCTGAAGCTCACCAAGCAGGCGAGTGTAGCTGGCCGAGGATCCACCTGTCCCCGCCTTCCCGGCGCTCGCGTCGCAGGTGTGGGCAGTTGTGCCTGGGGCTCACGTGGGCGCTGAGGGTTGAACTCAGGTCCTCATGCTCGCAAGGTAAGCACTTTACCACTTGGTGTATCTCCCCAGACCAAGGGAATGATGTTTGAAATGCATCTAAAACACTAACAGAGAAAAAGCCAAGATCCATGTTCACTTAAAAAAAACAAAAAACAACAACACAACAAACTTGAATGCAGGATTGAAACCAGGGCTTCACATATGTGAGAGAAGAACTCTGCCACTGAGCTATATCCAAGCCGGCCAACTCTTTCTACTAGAGACATCACACACACACACACACACACACACACACACACACAATTTTAAACTAAAGCACCAGGAACAATGAACTAGATGGCCTTAGTTTTTTCAAACATTTTTAAAAATTTCTTTTAAAAAAATTTTAAAAAATATTTTATTTACTTATTTATTTGACAGAGAAAGAGGGAGAGAGAGAGAGATAGAATGGGCATGCCAGGGCCTCCAGCCACTGCAAATGAACTCCAGATGCATGCGCCCCCTTGTGCATCTGGCTAATGTGGGTACTGGGGAATTGAACCTGGGTCCTTTGGCTTTGCAGGCAAATGCCTAAACCACTAAACAATCTCTCCAGCCCTTTTAAAAAAATTTTTTTAGAGAGGGCAACACAGACACACACACACACACACACACACACACACACACACAGAAACAGAGAGAGAGAGAGGGAGGGAGAATTGGCAGCTAGGGCCTCCAGCCACTGCAATCAAATGCCAGACGCTTGTGCCACCTAGTGGGCATGTGCGACCTTGCCTCACCTTTGTGTGTCTGGCTTACACAGGATCTGGAGAGTTGAACATGGGCCCTTAGTCTTCCCAGGCAAGTGCCTTAGCCACTAAGACATCTCTCCAGCCCTAGATGGCCTTATTAATACAAAAATGCAAATACACTTTTAAAAGACTTTAAGATAAAAAATAATATTAGAGATAGATAAAACTTCCTATTGACTAAAAATTTCAATACATTAAGAAAAACTAATTAGAAATGCATAACTAACACCAAAGTCTCCTAATATAAAATTAAGGAACAGACAATCAAATATTGCAGCAGTTGGGAATTTCAATATTCTTGTCTCAGCAATTGATAGCAAAACTAGATAGAGAATCAGTGAGATATTCAGAACTATCAACCACTTGATGTAAATACCACAGAATGTTCCACCCAGCAACAACTGAGACATTTTCTTTTCACATGCATATGGGATATTCTCTGTGATAAAAGCCATCAAAGTATGTTTTCTGAGTCCACAAAGAAAAGAAGGAGGGGCTGAAGTGATGGCTGAGAGAGAGAGAGAGAGAGAGAGAGAGAGTATAGGTGTACCAGGACCTCTTGCTGCTGCAAACAAACATCTATACGCATGTGCCACTTTGTGTACCTGGGTTTTTGCAGGTAATGGGGAATTGGACCCAGACGGCCAGGCTTTTCAAGCCAGCACCTTTAACCACTGTGCCATCTTTCCAGCTCACAAGTGACTTTCTTATATAATGTTTATGAGAATGAAAATGATACATCTAGTTTGGACAATATTTTCAGTATTATCAATTTTTAACTACTTATTGATTAGGTATACATTTATTTAACAAATTATCCTGCATGTAAATACTTGTAAATGACCAGTCACAAGTAGCATTATTACTACTTTAAAACTTTTTAATTCATTTACTTGCCTGTGTATGTGTGTGTGCATGCGTGTGTATGCGTGCGTGCTCACACACACACATGGGTGTGCCAGGGTGTCTTGCCACTACAAATGAACACCAGACACCTGTACCACTTTTTGCATCTGACTTCCATGGGTATCTTGGGAATTGAACACGGGCTGCAGGCAGATTTTTCAAGCAAGTGCCTTTGAGCTCTAGGCTATCTTCCCAATCCCAGCAACATTATTTCTAGTAGCCAATATTTGGAACAACAACAACAACAAAAACAACAAAATAACAAAGGTTGGTCATTTGGGAAATGAAGAAGCACTGTGGTAGATTGCTGTGCAATAAAAAGGAATGAAGTCTGGTGTAGGCAACACTGTAAGTGAACCTTAATATCCTAGCTTGCCATCACGAAGCAACAGCATAGAAAAGGTTGCACGCCGTGTGAGTCCCTTAAAGAAATACCAGGACACAATGTCTTGTGGCTAAAGATAGGAGAAAGAATTGATAAGATACAGGATACATGAGTGAACTTTTGGGGGTAGGGGAAGTGCTCTGTGACAGTTTATATCATCTATCTAATACACACTATATATTCTCTCTCTATATATATGTATATGTGTGTATATATATACACACACATATTATAGGCATGCACTACCAGCTGAAGTGTATGTCTGTGTATAATAGTGGGATTTATGGGATATATATGTTATACTTAAAAACCTGTCTTTATTGTGACTCAGAATCTGACCTTCTGCAGGAGGTGACTCTATGTCTGTCATCTGCAGATCTTCTGTTGTGTTGCTGACTGCTAACAGTCTCCTAAAACCTCTTGTCCTTTTGTTTCTTACTATGTTAACTCCTGAGGGCTGGCGGGGTGGGGAGCTTAAAGATACTACAATGACCTGGCATGTGCAAGGTCCTAGGTTCAAGCCACAGTACTGCAGCCATGTATGCACAGATATGTAACATGGACATACATGTACGTGTCTTCTTTAATATTTTATTTTTATTTATTTATTTGACAGAGAGGGAGAGAGAGAGAGAGAGAGAGAGAGAGAGAGAGAGAGAGAGAGGACATTCCAGGGCCTATAGCCACTGCAAACAAACTCCAGACACATGCGCCACCTTGTGCATCTGGCTTACATGGGTCCTGGGGAATTGAAGAACTTGGGTCCTTTGGTTTGGCAGGCCAGTGCCTTAACCACTGAGCCATCTCTCCAGCCCATATATGTGTCTTTGAAGTGGACTTATTTCCCCAGACTTCCTCAGAGGTTAGCGTGGTGAGTAGTTGATAAGCACAAGTATCCACAAGACTTAGGAAGCACCCCTAAAAGTGAGGGGACACGCAACTTTTCTTCCACTCCCTGTTTCCTGGGGCATGACCACTGCGATCAAACAGCCGTGCTGGAACTGAGTGGATATTGACAGTGGACCCCTGTTTCCCAAGAGTTGGGAGGAAAAGGCCCCACAAGCCTGACCTCTAGACAGTGGCTGTGGTGGCTTACTCTGTACGTGGGCCTTCTTTGTAGAGGTGTCGACTACACATGAAACTCTATTGTTTAGAATATTGTTTCTTGCTTCTGCAGTGCACCAAGTGTATTTCGCATACAGTCTATCTGCTAAGCATGAGAGGAGGGCGAAGCTTCCTTGCCACTAGAAGAACAAACCTCTGGGTATTGTCTTCCGGCTCAGGAATGTCGCTCACTGAGGATGACATTCAGAAGAGCAGCTGCTAAGCACCCAGTTTATCTGAAGCGTTTCAAATATTAGTTAAAAATAAATGTTTATGACTCACAGAATCGTAAATGGCTCTGAAATGAAGCGGGGCTAAATGCCAGACCTCTGAGATTGAAGTCGGCGAGGACAGCTCTGTTCCCCATGCTGTCTCCTGGGAGCTCTGTCGAAGACCATGCTAACAAACTCCAGTTCTGATCCATGAAATGGGCTCTATAGTGCTATGTGTCAAGTGTAATAATTTGCTTTAATCCTTCTGCTTCAAGAGGAGTGCTATCTGTTTATTAAAAAGTAACACATCCAGGCTGGAGAGATGGCTTAGCGGTTAAGGCGTTTGCCTGCAAAGCCAAAGGATTCAGGTTCAATTCTCCAGGACCCACGTAAGCCAGATGCACAAGGTGGTGCATGCATCGAGTTCATTTGCAGTGGCTGGAGGCCCTGCTGTGCCCATTCTCTATCTGCCTCTCTCTGTCTCTCAAATAAATAAATAAAAATATGTTTTTTTTTTAAATAACACATCCAGGGCTGGAGAGATAGCTTAGTGGTTAAGAGCTTGCCCGTGAAGCCTAAGGACCTCGGTTTGAGGCTCGTTCCCCAGGACCCACGTTAGCCAGATGCATAAGGGGGCGCATGCATCCCAAGTTCATTTGCAGTGGCTAGAGGCACTGGTGCACCCATTCTCTCTCTCTCTCTCTCTGCCACTTTCTCTCTTAGTCGCTCTCAACTAACTAAATAAAAATGAACAAAAATAGAAATTTAAAAAGTAACACATCCAGGCTGGAGAGATGGCTTAGCAGTTAAGGCACTTGCCTGTGAAGCCTAAGGACTTACGTTCATCTGTCCAGATCCCACATAAACCAGATGCATAAAAGGTGAGGCAAGTGCAAGGTCTCACATGGCCACTAGGTGGCGCAAGCATCTGGAGTTCGATTGCAGTAGCTGAGGCCCTGGTGCACCAATTCTCTCTCTCTAAAAAAAAAAAAAAGAATAAAAAAGTAACACATGCATTTAACAAGAAATCCAAACATTGCATCAGAAGATTTGCCCTTTGAATCACTAAAATTTTCATATATTCTGCTCTAATATAACAGGAGAATGTGTGTGTGTGTGTCTGTGTCTGTGTGCATGCCCATGCCTGAGTGCCTACTATACTTTATCTTACTAATTGATTAATTTATATGTAAATGATGATGGTAATAAGTATTAGGACAACTAAGTTATTGGTGTCTAGAAGATAGGAGCTTTGGTCATAAGTTTATAGCTCAACCCTTTGGCCTATAATAATCATAACCAATATGTCAGAAATATAGCACAATTGAGATGAAATGTCCTCATAGTGACTTGTTGGCACAGTTTGGAATTCAGACGCCATAGGGCATTGACTTGGGATTGGGTGCTCCGGCATCTGGGGCTAGTGACTGTTCCCAGCAGGTCTCTGGCATTCACAGGTCCGCAGGGAGGGGAAGATTGTCTTAGGAGAAAACCAGCTTCCATCCCCACCTCTCCATCTTTTCCCTATGGCCAAAAGATGTAAGCTCCCACGAGCTGTGTGGGATAAGGTTACAACTGCAGCAAAGGACAGGGGGGACCACTGAGAGAACTTCCCACAAGTGAGCCTGTGACAGAGGAAATTGGGTTTGGCGTTTAGATGTAAGTTATCAGGGAGGAGTGATGGCTCTGGGCAAGTGTGGATGGGTCATTTTTTAAATATACTTTATTTATTTATTTATTTATTTATTTATTTAAGAGAGAGAGAGAAAGAGGGAGGAAGGGAGGGAATGGGCATGCCAGGGCCTCTAGCCACTGCAAACGAACTCCAGATGCATGTGCCCCCTTGTGTATCTGGCTTATGTGGGTCCTGGAGAATAGAACCAGGATCCTTTAGCTTTGCAGGCTAGTACCTTAACCACTAAGCCATCTCTCCAGCCCCAGAATTCATTTTTGCTCAGAGTCTTCATTTCTTAGGGTTGCCAAAATGAACCACCCACAAACCTGGTGACTTAAAACAACAGAATGCATTCTTTCACAGTTCTAGAGGTCAAGAGTATGCAATCAAGACATTGCTGAGGGCTGCAACTCCCCCTGAATGATATAGGAGAGAATCTTCCCTTGCCATCTTCAGGTTTGGGGGGATTCTGGAATCCGTGGCTTGTAGCATCCTGATTTCAACCTCTGCTCTGCTATTACATGGTCTTTTCTCTTGCATTCATACATCTTTTCCAGAAAGAGAGAGAGAGAAACAGAGAGGGAGAGAGAGAGAGAGAGAGAGAGAATTGGCACACCAGGGCCTCCAGCCACTTCAATTGAACTCTAGTCATGTGGGCCACCTTGTGCACATGTATGACCTTTCTCTCCAGTATGTGTGGATCTCTAGCCAAGGATAAGTTCCACATGTATACCATCAGATCCATACCATCCAGAAGGTTCCCTACTGATTCTTCCTAGATAATCTAATCTTCACTGAGAGGTCCTGATAAAGTGGTTTTTTGGGTCCATCAGTCTGTAGGCAAAGGTTACCCAGTTGTACTCTGTGCTTTGTCTCCAGAACAATCTTTCTAGACAACAGATTTCCTCTCTCAGCATCTCCACAAATGTGGGCAGATGGAGAGCCTCCAAAATCATTCAGTGCTGGTGGTTTTTTTTTTTTTTGGCTTCCTCAACATATCCTTCATTTTATTATAAGCGATAAGATGAACCTTCAACATTTTGCTTGGAAATACTCTTAGCTGAATCTTCAACTTTATCACTTACAAGTTAGAAACCACAGCACAGTTTAGCCAATTTCTACCACTTTTTGACGGGGATAACATTTCCTCCCGTTTCCAGTAACAGGGTTCTCATTTCCTTCTAAGCACCCAGCAGAAACCTCTGCGGCATCTCTACTTCCACCAACGTCTCTGCTAAGTAATGGAGGATTTCCCATCAAACACCTCAACACTCTTAGCCTCTGCTCATAACCCAGTTCCACAGCCACTGCCTCGTTTTTATGTCTTTATGACACCAGTGATCTCTCTCTTCACTCCATTTCTAAGTCCCTTTTACTCGGCGTTCTACCAGAGTAACAACCAATAGAAGATACTAAAAGCCTCTCTCTCTCTCTCTCCTTTTTATCTTTTTGATTGTGGGGCACATTGTAAATCTATTCAGTTACAACAATAGTTGAAACTTTTGTTCCCTGGCAACTTTGCTTCTTTCTCTGAGAAATCTCAGTTTTGCTTCATTTTCTTTTTTTTTTTTTGTCTCTTTAAAACAGCTTTATTGGCATGTAAGCACCCCACACAGTGACCATGTTAAGTCCACAATTCATGCAATAAATTATGTGATATATGCAACTATCACTAAATGATGGTCAACCTTCATTGCTAACTTGACTGGATTTAGAAGTGCTTAAGAAGAGGTGATGCGTATCTATGATGTGTCTGCAGGGCACTTCAAGAGTGGATTAACTGAAGGGGCCCACAACCCATCCTGTTGTACCATCTCATGAATTAGAGGTTCAGACAGAGTAAAAGGGGGAGAAGGAGAATGCCAGGCATGTGCCACATTTCTCTCTCTCTCTGCTTCCTGGCATACCATGATGTGGAATCTGTGGTCTACCACAACAATACACTGACCCTTTGAAACCATGGGCCAAAATAAATCCTTTTTTTTTGCACTGTCTTTTCAGGTATATTCTTATGGCAATGTGAAAAGTAACTAACATGCGCCATGGTCAACTTTACAATATTTTTCTCACCACAAGAAGAAACCCTCAGCCGGGCGTGGTGGCACACGCCTTTAATCCCAGCACTCGGGAGGCAGAGGTAGGAGGATTGCCCGTGACGTTTCGAGGCCAACCCTCCCACTTCCCATCGCCCAGTCTTCATATCTCTCCAACAACTCCAAAGACCACTAATCCGTATTTCTCTATGGCTTTTCTGTTTGAAGGTACTGAATCTCACTTCATGATATCATCAAACTCTTGGTCCCTTAATTCAGAACAGTCAGAGCCATTTCCATTTGATTAATATTAAGTCTTAATACTTTTTCCTCTTAATTTCATTTGAACCAGCTACTTCCTTTCTGTTATTACTGTGTTAAACCTATTTCCCAATAGTTCTTTCTATTTCTGGTGATATTCAATCTGCAGTAAACCCACCATGTTGTTGCCTGAATGAATTTTCTTGCATGACCCAATGCTCTGTTTTAAAATTATCAGCAGCTACCCATTGCAGAGAGGACAAACTCCAGACCTTGGAGAGCAATAATCAAGACCTCTATAGCCCAGAACTGATTGTTTTATCTGCTTTGCAGTATCATGTCCCCATCTTCACTGCCTATCTCCAACACAAGCTTTAAAATGTTGGCCATATGCAAATACAAGTATTTTTTTCTCATACAAATGTTTTTTGCTTTGGTTCTTCCAACTTTTAAAATGATCTCCCTTCCATACTACATTTTTTTAACCTCCATCCATTTTTGGATTAAATATCTAAAAGAAATAAATGAAATTCCTTTTCAAAGTTTTCCAAGAACGTAGAGGAAAATTACACATGAGAAAATTTAAGAGACAGTTCCATATCCTGAAATTACATGGCTAGTGAAAAATGATTGGGTTAAAAATATAGAAACAAAACATTCCCACAGCACTGTAAGCACTTGTTAAACTTTGATTTGCTTTTAGACTTGACCTGTATATTAGAATATTTTCATACAGAAAGATATATAGATACTTCATGATGCCTTGAATAGTCTTTTAAAGTTTAATAACTTGAGCTGTGCTAATGACAGAAGCAATGTGTGTGCATGTATATACATATATATATTCATAGCATATAAATTCAGAGAAATTGTCTTCTAAAAAGTGATTTAGGGCTGGAGAGATAGATTAGTGGGTAAGGTGCTTACCTGTGAGACCTAAGGATCCAGGTCTGATTCTCCAGGTCCCACGTAAGCCAGATGCACAAGATGGTGCATGCATCTGGAATTTGTGCACCCATTCTTTCTCTCTCTCTCTCTCTCTAATATATAAATAAATTTAAAAAGTGATCTATACTTTAATATGGCTATCAGAGGTATGCATTACCTTCTTGCTTATGGAAATCATTTGTGTTATTTCAGGGCCTTCATTGAGCAGCTATGATTCTATTTGCATAATCTGGTTGTCCTGGAGTTTAATAAAAACACTTTGAAACTTCTATATAGTTTATTTCTACCACAGCCACACTAATTTACTAAACTTTCAAGATGCATGGGCGGGAAATGGCACATACAAGAGCTCTAAAAGACCCACATGTACTTACTTGTGCATATGTACCTGCCTAATATAATGTCTCTATATGCAATTATCTATGCCTACACAGCATACTTTTTCCCGGTGTCATTTTAAGTCCAGTTTTTTTTTTTTTTTTACCCTGTATTGAGTGGAATGTACTTAAGCTTGTCATAATCTTTCTCAGACTAAACATTTATACTGTTACTAAGTCATTTCTTGCCTATTCATTGTCGAAGAAATGTGTCGTTCCTTTCATTTATCTTTATTCTGTTTCCCAAGTGTACAATCATTCCATTCTAAAGAATGCTGTCAAATTCATGGCAGGCTTTGAGGCACAGAAATGGGGTTCCCCCTTCAGGAAATAACTCTGGAAGGCAGGCTAGAGTGGGAGGATTATTTTCCCTAGGGGTTTTCTAGGAGGCGCTTGTATTTATTCAAATATTAAAATGATTGCAGCAATAATCACACCATTTTCCATGTCAGGTGTCTTTTGAGGAATTTTTAAGACACTCAAAAATTCTTTGAACAGTACAACACACTCTAGCTGCTTTTCAGTTTAGAAAATGGCAGACCTAAAAATTCTTAAAATCTTAGCTTTCAAAAGATTTTTGAAATCAGAAGTGACCTCTGGCTTCAACAATGTGCGAGCCGTGGTGTTCACTGGTAAGGCAGCCAGAGTGAAGGACCTGCTATCCTGGCAATTATATTCCATTTACTTCTCAAGTACATTTTTTTATTATACAAATGTACTTGTGTGGTTTTTATTTCTTTGACTAGTTTTTTTCTGTGGGGGTTCGAGGTAGGGCCTCACTCTAGTCCAGGCTGACTTGGAATTCACTATGTAGTCTCAGGGTGGCCTCGAACTCATGGCAATCCTCGCACCTTTGCCTCCTGAGGTCTGGGGCTAAAGGCGTGCGCCACGATGCCTGGCTTTGACTAGTTTTAATATTAGGAGTACTTTACCCCAAAGATTTAAGTTACAGTTCTACTTGCTAAAAGGGGAATATACTAAATGAAAGGAAGGTCCCTTTAAATCTGTGTTGAAATGCAGAGACCTCAACTTTACCTCTGCATGACGACTGCAGACCAGAAAGTGGGAAGAAAGGTTTGTCATCCTGGTGTGGCTTGTCAAGAGTCAGTCCATGACTTTACATGCTTGAACTTTTCTCTGTGGGTATGGAAACACAGGTAGTGTGGCTAAACAGAAAGACTGCATCGTCATATTGGCCTCACGTCCTGGATCCCAGGTCCCCACTGGTTAGGCGGAGAAGACCTTACCCTGCTTATTAGAGAGCAGAGTTGTCCCTGAACAGGGACCACCAAGCAGAGGAGGAGTGCAATGGTTAACTTTGATTGTCAACTTGATAGAATATGTCTAGGGCATCAGCGAGGCCCACCACATTCACTTCTGTTCAAAGTATTTCTAGAGAAGGTTAACTGAGGGGAAGCCCTACGCTGTGAATGTGGGTGGCACCATCTCATGGAGGGATGGAGAGACGGCTCAGAGGCTAAGATGCTTGTATGGAAAGCCTAATGACCTACATTGAATTCCCCTGTACCCCACGTAAAGTCCAATGCACAATGTGGCACATACATCTGGAGTTTGCGATGGCTGGAGGCCCTGGTGTGCCCATTCTCTTCTTTCTCTGTCTCTCTTCTCTCTCTCCTTGCAAATACATAAATCCATACATACATACGTACATACATACATACATACATACAGGATTAAAATTATTTTTAAAAAAGAGAAAAAGGAGAAAGCAAGCTGAGCACCAGCGTTTCCCCTTTTGTGCTCCCTGATTGTCGCCACAGACCTGACCTGATCTTGCCATCACGCCTTTCCTGCAGTGATGGACGGTTCGTTTGAACTCTGGGCCAGAATATGAGGAGAGCATCTAGCGCAAGGAGGAAGATAACGTTTACTACTTATGTTACCATGCTTTTCGACCAAACCCCATTTCATGTCAATTGTCTTTAGCATGCTATTCATTTTTCTCAACACTTCTATGTTTGGCAAAGAGATGCTGTTATTTTAGTTGTGACCAAAATCCTTGACAGAACAATTTAAAGGGAGGAATAATTTATTTGGACTCGTGGTTTCAGAGATTTCAATCTACAATCTTTAGCTTGGCTGATTCTGGGCTATGTGTAAGGCAGAAATCGTCGTGACAGGAGTATGTGGGGTGCTTTACTTCACGACAGGCGGGAAGCAGAGCAAGAAGGGTTGGGGACCAGGTGTATTCTCCAAAGGCATGTGCCAAGTGGTACTAGCTAAGCCCTGCCTCGCGACACTTCCAACACCTCCCCAAAGAGCGTTGGTCTAGACAGAGACCAATTGTTCAACACATAAACCTTGGGGTGCATTTCCTCTTCAAATGATAGCAGTTGCAGACAGATATGATGCAAGGGTGCATGGCTGAAAAACAGCCCAGAGTACTTGTGAAGTTGATACAGACAGCCGGCCAGGGAAATTTGGCAACCAAATCTTCTTTCTTTCTTTTTTTCTTCTTCCTTCCTTCCTTCCTTCCTTCCTTCCTTCCTTCCTTCCTTCCTTCCTTCCTTCCTTCCTTTCTTCTTTCTTCCTTCCTTCTTTCCTTCCTTCCTTTTTAAAAAATATATTTTATTTATTTGAGAGATAGATAGGTGGATGGAGAGAGAGAGAGAGAGAGAGAGAAAGACAGACAGAATGGATGCACCAGGGCCTCCAGCCACTGCAAACAAACTCCAGACGCATGTGCCCCCTTGTGCATCTGGTTTATGTGGGTCCTGGGGAATCGAACCTGGGTCCTTTGGCTTTGCAGGCAAGCGCCTTAACTGCTAAGCCATCTCAAGCACCCCATCCTACAGCCTCTTACAATGACGGTGGTCTTCCTGTTCCATTTGAATCCTCCGCAGTACTCTGCAATACCCCGCGCATCGCTGACGCTGTAAGACAATGGAGACTTCTGCTCTTATAAAGTGCGGGGAAAAGGAACAATGGCCGCTCCCGCTTCCGCCCCGTGCTGCGCGTGCCCCGCTAGTGCCGCTGCCGCTGCGGTCAGGCGTGTCCTCGAGGCGCTTGTTAGGGACCCAGGCATGTCTTACATACGTAGGAGCATCGTAACTACACACCCGACTGCCTCATTTAGGAATCGTAACAGCTTTTCAAACCACACTACTGAGCCAGACACGCTTCCTGTTAAAAGAGAAGCAATCCGGTCAGTTTTTTTTTTTTTCTTTTTCTGTGAAATGCGTGTTTATGGATCAGAATGTCTTAGATCCAGTCATAATGAATAGAATGGCTTTGGAGGGCACATATTGATGTTTAGAACAATCAGTGACTTCAGGAACCTTGCTTGATTTAGCCCATTTTATGTCTCTTTTGTCTCCCCCCCAAGCCTGATGTGATTTGATTGATATGAGAAAGACATGAAAAATTAATTTGAAATTAAAAAAAATCTATTTGTCAGACTGGAGAGATGGCTCAGCAGCTTAGGCACCTGCCTGTGAAGCCTCATGACCCAGGTTCGATTCTCCAGTGCCCACATAAGCCTGAAGCACAAACTGGCACATATAATATCTGGAATTTGGTTATAGTGGCTACAGCCCTGGCACGTCTATTCTCTCTCTATCTGCCTTTCTCTCTCAAGTAAATAAATAAATAAAATTTAAAAAAATCTATTTGTCTTATAGCTTTTAGGATTAAACATTGTTAAAAATCCTTACTTCTTCTGTCCAAGGGGTTATCTGTGATATCAGTAAGTTTTGTATGTTCTTCACCTTATAGTCTACATAAGAATGTGTGTCTGAGTGTGTGTGCGTGTGTGTGTGTGTGTGTGTGTGTGTGTGTGTGGTAATGGGGACTGAGCCCAGGGCTCAGAAAGCAATGCGGCATGTATTTTCTCAGTAGGATGAGTGTCTTGGAAGGTTAGGCTGAGGTGCACAGAGCTGTAGATTTATTCCTTTGGCTAAAAGCAGTTCATGGTTTTTTTTCTATCTGGAACTTACTGGAGCTCTGAACACAGCAAGGCCAAAGGCCTTAAGGCCCAGTTAAGAAGGCCAGTAGTGACAATGAACTAGCAAGTCTTTTGCACCATTGGGTAAGAATTTGAAACTCTTAAGTTCAAAATTACAATTGATAACCTAGACATTATTTTTGTACTTTTCTTTACAAGTCAAAAGGATTGCCAGGTGTGGTGGCGCACACCTTTAATCCCAGCACTTGGGAGGCAGAGGTAACAGGATCACCATGAGTTCAAGGCCACCCTGAAACTACTGAGTAAATTCCAGGTCAGCCTGGGCTAGAGTGAGATCCTACCTCAAAAAACAAAACAAAACAAAACAAAACAAAACAAAACAAAACAAACAAAAAAAAAACAGGGCTGGAGAGATCAGCAAGAACATACTATTTCTAGGGAGTTAAATAAAATAACAAAGGCCTGTTGAATTTTTTTCTTTCTAGTGTTTTTCTGGGGCCACTGCATAGTTTTCTTTTTACCCAGGACTTTGTCTTTTCAATGAGAGAAAATATCCATGTGGATAAATGAAATTCAGGAAGGGGAAGAGGAACTTGATGGTAGTGTATGTCTTTTGTCTTATTATAGGTGAGACTTTGAGTGCAGCCTTGAACAAGAATAGAGTGGATATTCTTGTCTTATGCCTGATTTTAGAGCAAATGCTTTACCTTATTTTCAGATGATATGATACTATACTTAAAAGACCTCAAATCAATAGTATATATTACATCAGTATCTCTCAATATTTTTCTTGTTTTTGTTTTTGGTTTTTCAAGGTAGGGTCTCACTCTAGCTCAGGCTGACCTGGAATTCACTATGTAGTCTCAGGGTGGCCTTGAACTCATGGTGATCCTCCTTCCTTTGCCTCCTGAATGCTGGGATTAAAGGCGTGTGTCACCACACCCGGCTGCTTTTAATTTTTTTTTTTTTTAATAAGAGAGAGTGTGTGTGAGAGAGAATTGGCACTCCAGGGCCTCCAGCTACTGCAATCGAACTCCAGACGTGTGCGCCACCTTGTGCGCATGCACTACCTTGCATACGCGTCACCTTGTGCATCTGGCTTATGTGGGATCTGGGGAGTTGAATGTGGGTCTTTAGGCTTCACAGATAAGTGCCTTAACAACTAAGCCATCTCTCCAGCCCAAGATCAGTAGTTTTGTATATCACATATAAAAAGAAATCAGGGAAACATCCTATTCAAAGTAGCTTAAGATATTTAGGATTCAGTTTAACAAAGGACATGAAAGACTCCTCAGTGAAAATTTTTGAGACATTGAAGAAATGAATTAATGAAAACACTAGGTGAAAAGACCTTCCATGTTCATGGATTGGCAGGCGTGACATTGTGAAAAACAATTATGTTATCCAAGGTGATCTACAGATTCAACAAAAACTATATCAGATTCCAATGATATTATTCATAGAAATAGAAAAAAAATTCCTAAAAGGTATACAGAAGCACAAAAGACACAGAATAGCAGAAGGAGCAATGTTGAAGACATCACAATACCTGATCAGAACCATAGTAACAAAACAAGCATGATACTGGCACTGCAAAAGACCTGGACTAGAACGGAGAGCCCAGGAATGAGCCTACACATCTAAAACCACCTAGTCCTTGACAGAGGTGTCAAAGACACAGAGTGGAGAAAAGACAGCCTCTTCATAACTGGGGCTGGGAAACTAAATATCTACAAAGATACACAGTGGAGAAAAGACAGCCTCTTTAATAACTGGTGTTGGGGACTGAATATCTACAAAGATACACAATGGAGAAAAGACAGCCTCTTTAATAACTGGTGCTGGGGACTGAATATCTACAAATATACACAGTGGAGAAAAGACAGCCTCTTTAATAACTGGTGCTGAGGACTGAATATCTACATGTGAAAGAATGGAACTAGATCCATATCTCTAACCCTCTAAGTTCAAAATGGATCCAAGACCTTCATGTAAGACCTAAAACTGTGAAACTGCCTGAGGAAAACATAGGCAAAATGCTTCAAGATACAGACATAAGAAAAAAAAGACTTGAGCTGGAGGGATGGCTTAGCAGTTAAGGTGCTTGCCTGCAAAGCAAAAGGACCCAAGTTTGATTCCCCAGGACCCATGTTAGCCACATGCTCAAGGGAGCGCATGCATCTGGAGTTCATTTGCAGTGGCTGGAGGCCCTGGTGTGCCCATTCTCTCTCTCTCCCTCTTTCTCTGTCAAATAAGTATATAAATAAAAATTTAATAAAAATTAAAAAAATTAAAAAATAAAAAGGACTACAATAACACAGGAAATTATCCCAAGCATTGACAAGTGTTATTGTGTGAAATGAGAAATCTTCTGCACAGCATAAAAAAATAATAATAATAAATAATAAATATCAGAGTGAAGAGACAACTTTACAGAGGGGAGAAAAATTGTTGTCAAGTATAGAACGACAGAGTATTAATATCTAGAATCTATGAAGAACTCCAAAAATTGAAAACAAAAAGTAAATTGCCTAATCAATGGCTAATGAGTTGAGTAGATAGTTCTCCACTAGAAGAAATTCAAATAGCCAATAAATATTTGAAAAACTGTTCAACATCATTAGCTGTCAGGGAAATGCTAATTAAACCTACATTGTCTCAGTTCAGACAAAATGGCTGTCATCATAACAAACAAACAAGAAATGATGGTAAGGATGTAGGATAAAAAGAGGTATGTAAACTGGTATAGCCACTACAAAAGTCAGCGTGGAGGTTCCTCAAAAAACAAAACAAAACAAAAAAACCCCCTAAAAACAGAACTACTATAAGCCCCAGCCATACCAGTCTTGGGTATACACCTGAACGGTTCTAAGTCAGCATCCACAGAGATATTTGTGCATCCATGTTTATTGCTGCACCATTCACAATAGCAAAGTAGACCCAGAATGGATAAAGAAACTGTGGCATTTGTACACAGTGGAATTTTATTCATCTATAAAGCAGATATTCCTGGGAAAATGGATGAAACTAGAGATCATTATAGTAACTGAAATAAGCCAGATGCAGACAAATATTGTGTTTTCTCTCATATGTGGAATATAGATTTAAATTTACATAGATGCACCTATTTATATATAATATGAAAGTCAAAAGGGGACTAGGAGAGGGGAGCTGAGGAAACAAGAGAGGAAAATGGAATATATGTAACATGAAAGTAAGAGGAGGGACTATTTTTGGAGGGAGGAAGGGAATCCGCATGATGAGAGGGAAAAATGGGGAGGACAGAGGGCAGGGCAATAAGAACAAAAATGTATGAAATGAAAATGTCACAGTGAAACCCATCACTTCATATACTGAGTAAAAGTAGAATTTAAAAAAGGCTTTTCATGGTGGAGGGTTGTATCAGTGGTTAAGACACTTGCTTGCAAAGCCTAACAGCCCAGGCTCAATTCCATAGCACCCACATAAAGCCAGATGCACAAAATGACACATGCATCTGGAGTTCATTACAGAGGCCAGAGGCCCTTGAGTGCTCATTCTCTCTCTCTCTCCTTGTAACAAAATAAATAAAAATATTAAAAAATGCATATCCCCTGCCTTCTTGGCTTTCTCTTGATTATGAATGACTTTGGAGATCAAGGGACCATATAAGAGGACAGAGGAGAAAGTTTTGCCAGCTTACCTTGAAACCCTGTGCAGCTCTGCCCAGCTCTTCCTTCAAAAGTATCTCAAAAGTAAAAACATGAAAAGTAGTTTAAGTTGTAACTAAGACTGTACCATAACCAGCTTTAAAAGAATATTTATTTATTTGAGAGAGAGAAAAAGAGGGAGAGAGAGAATGGGTGGGCCAGGGCCTCCAACCAATGCAAACGAACTCTAGACTCATGTGCCACCTTGTACATCTGGCTTTACATGGATACTGGGGAATTGAACCTGGGTCCTTAGGCTTCATAGGCCAATGCTATAACCACTAAGCCATCTCTCCATCCCAGAACCAGCTTTTTGTTTTGCATGAGCAAGTGTGTGGTGTATGGGCATGTGTGTCTGTATGTGGAAGTGCACATGTATGTGTGTGTGCAGGTGTGTGGCATGTGGGCATGTTGTATATATGTGGAAGTTCACGTGTGTGTGTGTGTGTGCGTGTGCGTGCACGCGTGTGTGCAGGTGGAGAACAGAGCTTGAGCACTGGTGTCTCAATTGGTTGCTCCCCACTTTACTCGCTGAGACAGGGTCTCCCACTGAACCCTGAGCTCACTGATTTGGCCAGTCTAGGTAACCAGTTTGCCTGGGGTATCCTCTGTCCTTGCCTTGTATTTTTACTTTTTTAAATTTACATTCTTATTCTTATTAGTGTTATTAACAACATATTTCATATGGAGACATCATGTGCTGGTCCCCTCTGTTCCTTGTCCCTGCCCCATTCCGCTGGGGACGCTCCTCAGTGGGGTTGCAGGCATTCCCCATGGGGTTGTGGGTTATGCCTTGTGGGAGCAGCAGACAGTTAATTTTGAGGGGAAGGAATGCCTCTGAGCATGATTTCTCAACCCGTGGCTCTTACAATCTTTCTGACCCCCTTCTGCAAAATTCCCTGAGCCGTGGTGGGTGAGCTTTAAGTCTACTTCAGTGATGAGCTCTTAGGAGCCTCTGGACCTCTGCTTTGGTGGGTGTTGAGTACCCTCAGGCTCTCTCTCCTTATGCTTGTAATCCCAGTGCTCAAAAGGCAGGGACAGGAGTAAGGGCATGCACCTGTCCCGGCCTTTTGGGTTCTGGGATTACAAGCATGTGCCACCATGCCTGGAATTTATCTGAATGCTGGAGATCTGAACTCAGGCCACTGTATTACACGGTAAGTGCTTTTCCATCTAAGATATCTCCCCAACCCGAATCAGGCTTTTAATAAATTCTTTTGGAATAATTGCACACACTGTTCTATGATTAAAAATTACTCTGTTTGTTATTGAGACATGGCCTTAATCATTGAACATGAATAATAATCTGAAACATGCAACCCTTTTGATCACCATGGTGAAAACTTGGATCCAATTTACAGTCCCACAGCTGTCCTTCTTAATTGCCTTATTTTTCTCACTTGTGTGTCTTCCATTCCTTCTTTGAAAAATATGCCAACAATGTCTGAGTTATAAACTATATTGTGTGAAATTCTATTTTTTGGACTTAACTCTAAGTTGCCATTGGTTTTCAAAGTCTGAGTAGTGCTAACTTGTGTGGATGTATTATTTCTGTAAACTCTTTTTTTTTTTTTGAGGAAGGGTCTCTCTCTAGCCCAGGCTGACCTGGAATTTGCTATGTAATCTCAGAGTGGCCTCAGATTCACGGTGATCCTCCTACCTCTGCCTCCCCAGTGCTAGGATTAAAGGCGTGCGCCGCCACATGCAGCCATTTCTGTAAACTCTTATTCAAAAGCTTTGATGCTAAAATTATTCAGCATGTATGCAAAGCATGTGTTGAGTGTAGGAGACGTTAATGTTATTAGCTATACTTCACATTACATCTGTGTAGTGAGTTGGCATTAGTAGGAATCTAATGTCCTCAGATCTGAGAAAATAATTGTTACAAGTACCAGAGGAAGTAGGACCTGAGAGATAAAGGACCCGTCACCCTTCACCCCGGCCCAGCTGAAGCCACAGAGGAACTGGGGAAATGAGCACCACACATATATGAACACACACGCACACACACACACACACACACACACACACCCTGAATACATCATTGTGGGAGTAAATTGAGGGTAGAAGTTAAAAAAAATAATTTAGAAGGATTTTTTTTTGTTGCAAATCATTCAATTTTTTTTTTTCCTCAAAGCAAGACTCAATAAAGGGAAGGAAGGATTCCTCTGTGGAGGGATAAGGGGGCTTGTAGCAGACAGCTTCAGGTCGTTGAGATGAACTTCCAGACCAGGCACAGTCATGGGGGACGGGATTCATTGAAGTTCACAGGTCCAGGGCAAGTTCCATAATGGCAGAAGACCTGCCTTCACAGGTCCAAGCAAAGAGAGAGAAGCACAAGCCAAAAAGCCAAAAGCCACACAGCACAGCACACTGCGGGAACTCCCGCTGGGCACACTGGGCACACTTTGCATATCTTTACATTGCAATCTGAAACCCACACCACACCTTGAGATCCGCCCAGTGACACCGTCCCCCAGCCAGGTGGCTGCAGACACGGAGGGTCATTGTTAATAAAAATCAACTAAATCCCAGCACTCGGGAAGCAGAGGTAGGAGGATCACTGTGAGTTTGAGGCCACCCTGAGGCTACAGAGTGAATTCCAGGTCAGCCTGGGCCAGAGTGAGACCCTACCTCGGAAAACCAAGAAACAACAAAAGCACTGAATGAGCCTCCGTGACGTGTCTTTCTCTGACACACACGCATGAAGGAGTCATCTTAGAGACGCCTCTGAATACTCAGACGTCTCAGCCCTAGGAGGCCCCATGGCATTCGGTTCTCTCCCAGAATGCCATGGTTCCTTGCATATGTTTTATTTAAGAAAAGAAACACTAAAATGGAAAGTCATCCAACTGTGGAGGGAAGGGAGGGAGTCTTGGAAGTGATTTTGGAACATAATTTGAAGAGGGCAAGGGAGCTTTGCTGCTCAGTAATTAACAACATCTTAAAAGAAAAAATACATGTGTAAATGTTAATACTCTTTGAAGAGCAGGTTATTCAAATACAAATAAATAAGCAAAACAATTAACTCACCAGTTAGTTTAGAGATTTAGCCTATCCCTTCTGAGCTTATACTATGCTCTAAAGAGCCACTGATTTTTTAAAATCATTTTTAAATTTTAATTTGCAAGGAGAGAGACACACACCCACACCCACACATCCCTCCCCCCACTCCACACACACACAGAGGGAAAAAGAAAATGAGAGAGAGAGAGAATGGGCATGCCAGGGCCTCTTGCAACTGCACACCAACTCCAAATGATTGCATTACTTTGGGGATCTGGCTTAACGTAGGTACTTGGGAATTGAACCTAGAACCACAAGGCTTTGCAAGCAGATGCCTTTAACTGCTGAGCCATTTCTCCAGCTCCCTAGAGACACTGATTTTTAAAAGAAATTTCTGTTTATTTTCTTTTATTTATTTGAGAGTGACAGAGAGAGAGAGAGAGAGAGAGAGAGAGAGAGAGAATGGAGAGAATGGGCACTCCAGGGCTTCCAGCCACTGCAAACGAACTCCAGACGCGTGCGCCCCCTTGTGCCTCTGGCTAACGTGGGTCCTGGGGAATGGAGCCTCAAACCAGGGTCCTTAGGCTTCACAGGCGAGTGCTTAACTGCTAAACCATCTCTCCAGCCCGAGACACTGATTTTTTTGTCATTGTAATTAGTGTGATTTTTGTGACATGATTCTGATATAATCCATGTGTCACATGAGATAGATTGAATGGAGTTACTAGCATCTGTACATGTTGAATAGCCTCAATAGCCAGGCATGGTGGTGCAAACTTTTAATCCCAGAAGTCAGGAGTCTGAGGTAGGAGGATTGCTGAGAGTGTGAGGCTAGCCTGACACTACACAGTAAATTCTATCCAGGTCAGCCTTGGGCAAGAGTGAGATCCTACCTCAAAAAGCCAAAAAAAGTTGGGGGGGGGGGTGGCTAGAGAGATGGCTTAGCAGTTAAGGTGTTTGCCTGCAAAGCCAAAGGACCTGGGTTCAATTCCTCAGGGCCCATGTAAGCCAGATGCACAAGGTGGCACATGCATCTGGAGTTCATTTGCAGTGGCTGTAGGCCCTGGTGTGCCCATTCTCTCTCTCTCTCAAATAAATAAATAAATTGTTTTTTAAAAAGCCCAAAAAATCGTTTAAAAAATAGCCACAGTATTAAAGCATTAAAGCCCCTTGTGTTGGTATGGAGTTAATAACATTACAACTCATAACATACGCAGAAATGAGATTAGAGAACACAAGTATCTATTAGATGAAAACAGAGAAACTGGAGATATATGTTTGCATTTCCACTTCCGCATGAAATTTGTCTGATTATCCATCTGATAATACTATCCACAGGCCAACTCATGTGAGGATGTAAGTGACAATATTCACTGTCAGCAAATTACAGACACAAACTTTTAACTCTTTGTTGGTGAGATTTAGCAAATGCCAAACATCCTACATGGTCATCCATGCTGACCACTTATATTCCAAAGTGAGAAGTGTCATGATTAATATGTGATCCTATAAAGACCCCCTGCTAGTGGGCGTGGTGGCACACGCCTTTAATCCCAGCACTGGGAGGCAGAGGTAGGAGGATCACTATGAGTTCGAGGCTGCCCTGAGACTACATGGTGAATTCCAGGTCAGCCTGGGCTAGAGCGAGACCCTACCTCGAAAAACAAACAAAACAAACAAAAACAAAAACGATCCCCCTGCTGTATATTGCAGTGTGTGGGATGGAGTTACACCTGGAAGTTAGCAGAACATTATTATTAATCCACATATCTATGTCTATATCTACATATGGAAATCCGGCAACAAAAATGAGTTTTGTACATTTCTGTTGTACAGTTGGTGTCTAAAACCATGGGGGTGAGGCAATCAACTAAGAAGCAAATTCGACAAAAGTTTCAGTACTGTTTGGGTGAATTTTCTATTAGAGTATTCTTCCTATAATGAGGAAAATGCTTTAGTTGGCAACAGGAAGCTTTTCAAGATGAAAAGCTATTATTTCTTTAACTCAGAAGGGGTGAAAGTCCACTACTGTTGGGGAGAAAAGTGACAAAGTTAACACTATTGCAGGATTATGGACTTTTCTTTAACAGTATTCAATCTTTGAGAATTTTTAAATTTATTTTTATTTGTGTGTGTGTGTGTGTGTGTGTGTGAGAGAGAGAGAGAGAGAGAGAGAGAGAGAGAGAGAGAGAATGGGAGTGCCAGGGCCTCTAGCCACTGCAACTGCACTCCAGACGCATGTGCCACCTTGTGCATCTGGCTTATGTGGGACCTGGGGAATCGAACCTGGGTCCTTAGGCTTCGCAGGCAAGTGCCTTAATTGCTAAGCCATCTCTCCAGCCCCATTGTGATTTTTTTTGATCTGCTTTTAGTGAAATCTTAGCCAGGATGGTTCTGGAATGTCCTTGGAAAGCACCGCACACTAATGTGCTCTGGGAATAACAGTGTGATTTTAGGCTACCCTGTGGTACCTCAAGGTATAAGATCTCTGTGCTATGGATAACCACTACAGAACTGCCTTTCTGAGCCATATCCACCAACTTTATAAAACTGTAAACCCTGGGTGTGTGTCAGGTCTAATCTTACTCAACATCCATAATACAGGCTTGCTGGGCAATTTGTGAAGTCTAAGTGTCAAAGTCATACCATGGAGAAGGATGGAATTGATCACACTGCTGAGCCGGCCTGAGAATAACTTAGACAAACTATTATCGTGAGAGTTTAGAGTGTAATATAAATTTTTATATTACTGTAATTGATATTCCAAATATTTAAATAGAAAATATGTAAATTAGGATGCAATACTAGGGAAAATATAAAAACCTATGTGACATACAATGTGAAAATACAAATGTAACAAGAATGATTGTAGCTACAGTTTTTTTTTTATAAAACAATTGACTAAAGAAGGGGAGAAAATCATCTGTGCATGAGAAAGATGAACAATAAATCAATATAGTTGATGAAAGCTATGGAAAAAGATATTAAATTCACAGCGGATGTTCCTTCTGCCCTCTTAAACAAATGTAAATAAAATATTAATAAAAACTGTAGGGCAGGAGGAAAAGAGACACAAGCAAGAGTTTTTAAATTTGTGGACTTTTCCTAGAGGACACTGGAGAAGAAGGGAATACATAGAACAATATTCAATGATCCACAATCCAATTTTGGTAATGGAACCTATATAGTTCTCCTAAGAGAAAAAGTACTTTTTATTTTTAAAATATTTTAATTTATATATTTATCTGCAAGCAAAGAGATGTAGAGAAGAGACATAGAGAGAATGGGTGCTCCAGGCCCTCCAGCCACTGCAAATGAACTCCAAATGCATGTGCCACTTTGTGCAACTGACTTTATGTGGGTCCTGGGGAATGGAACATGGGTTGTTAGGCTTGGCAGACAAGCACCTTAACCGCTGAGTCATTCCCCAGCCCCTGTGTACTTTTGTATCATATTCCTATAGCAAGTTATTCATTGTATTAAAATTGCAAACAAAATTTAAAAGACATATTCATGAATTTCTCTTAAAAATGTGCAAACTATGTCAATATCTATAAAATTATATAAAAGTAGATTTAAATAGGGGAAGAGAAAAATAACATGTTTATATATAACTTCATACAAATTTAAATATTTGCATACTTATAAAGATGAGAACAAGTGGCATAAATAGCTAACACTGTAGCTTTTCTGTTTTTGTTTTTGTTGTTGTTTCTTGTTTTTTGCTTTTTCTCACTCTAGCTCAGGCTGACCTGAAATTCACTATGGAGTCCCAGGGTGGCCTCGAACTCATGGCGATCCTCCTACCTCTACCTCCTGAGTGCTGGGATTAAAGGCGTGCGCCACCACGCCCAGTTGGTTTTTGAGCTAATTCATGAGAAGCACTAATAGTGCCTCAAACATCCCTCAATTGGAAGGAGTTATTATTGTTAGTTATAAACTTACCATATTTGGCTTCTTACTGCCAAACTTATTCTTCCCAGGTGTGCTATTTTTATTTATTTATTTGCAAGGAGGGAGACGAGAGAGAAATGAGAATGGGCACACCAGGTCCTCTTGCCACTGCAAATGAGCTCCAAATGCATGAGCCACTTTGCGCATCTTGTTTTATGTGGGGCCTGGGGAATCAGACTCAAACCCGAGCCTGTCGGCTTTGTATGTAAGTAAGTGCCTTCAATAGCTGAGCTATCTCTCTAGCCCTAAGTGTGCATTGTGACGTTTCAGCTAGATAGGATGAGAAATGTGGAATATTATCATTCTATCACTATACATATTCAGTCACTTGCTTTATTCTGACAGTTACTTTATCAATATAAACAAATAAACATAACTATAAAGCTATGAATATATCTCCAGTTCTCTTGTTTATCAATGCCATTGTCATAATCCATTGCCCCCTTGCAGAAGTAATGCCTTCCTAATTATGTCTTCCTATACCCAATGTTTGGGAGGCAGAATTATGATATTGGGATGAACACACACTTTTGTCATATGAACTGACTTTTAAATCTGGCTTTGTCTCTTTCAAGTAATGGACTTTGGGAAATGTTACTTAGTATCTCTTTTTTTCTTTCTTTCTTTAAAACATATTTTTAAGTATTTATTTATTTTGAAAGAGAGAGAGAGAGAGAGGCAGATAGAGACAATGAGTGTACCAGGGCCTTCAGCTACTGCAAACATTCTCTAGACGCATGCACCCCCTTGTACATCTGGCTTACGTGGGTACAGGAGAATTGAACCTGGGTCCCTAGGCTTTGCAGGAAAATGCCTTAACCACTAGGCCATTTCTCCAGCACATCTCTTTTTTATTTCTTTATTTATACATAGAATATTTACTTTCATGATTGTGAGGAGATTATGTGAGATCATTAAGGTAAGGCACTCAACCCACAATTGGGAATAAAACTATTCTTGATTTGATTAATTTTCCTCCATTGAGTTTGGTCCAAATTATTGCTAATTTCCTTTTCCATAAGTTCAGGCCAGGTCAAATCCCTCTCCTCCTTTACAACCGTACATGTAAAATGAAACATAGGTGATCATCACATCTCTTACTAGTGCTTGAAAGTCATTATGGAATCCATCAATGTTTTCCCTGTTTGGAATATTTCACCCTTTTCTCCATCAAACCCTTCTCCTCTTAAGTTCAGGCTCAGCATCACATCCTCTGAGGTGCAAGTCTTCCTTCATCTCTCTGTGTATCTGCTAGCAATTGCCGTGAAATAGCTGCAACTATGCGATTCTGAAAACTGATGGCTCATTTTGGCAGAAGGTGGTCTCAAGTGGGTTGTGTGTGGCTGGAGCCAGCTCCCTTGCCGCAACACTGTGGCTTAATTTGTCCGTGTGGTGAGCAGCCAGACAGGCATCTAGTAACACTTAGACAAGCACTATGGGACGGACACGCTCTCCGCAAAGCCGGGGCGGCAGAGGGCAAGCTCACGCCGAGATGGGAGGTTTGAGCTCTAGTGGAACTGGCACTACCTCAGTTCCATTTGCCACATCTGTTGGCCAAGGTAAGTCATACCAGCAAGCCCAAGTCAAGGTGCAGGGGACCGTGGCTCTCCGAGCGTGGCGGGAGGAGTGGCAGAGGTTCACGACAAAGCATGCGCGTACAGGAAGACATGAAGAATTGGGACCAAGAAAGCAGTCTTCCGGCTTAGGGAGGTGGCTCCGTGGATTAAAGGCTTGCTGCACAAACATGAGTACCCTAGTCCTGGATCCCCAGAACTCACATAAGAAGCCAGATGCTGCAGTGGGGTCTGTAGTGGGAGCACACACACTGCGAGCAGTGAGGAGGGAGGCCGAGGCAGGAGAAGTTCCCAGAAGCCTGTGCACCAGCTCGCTTGGCTAATACAGTAGTAAACAGAGACACTGGAAGATCCAACATCCAAGTATTCCTCTCCTCTCTCTCTCTCTCTCTCTCTCTCTGTCTCTCTCTCTCTCTCTCACACACACCAGTGCAATCTACCAAACTCTAGCTAAAATGATGGGTCTTCTGGAGTCTTAGAATTTGACTTCTCTGTTCTTAGTATTAAAGGTGTCTGTATTTTATTACTTCTTCTTTCTTTCTTCTTCTTCTGCTTTTTTTTTTTTTTTTTTTTTTTTTTTTTGAGGCAGGGTCTCACTCTAGCTCAGGCTGACCTGGAATTCACTATGTAGTCTCAGGCTGGCCTCGAACTCACAGTGATCCTCCTACCTCTGCCTCCCGAGTACTGGGATTAAAGGTATGCGCCACCACACCCGGCTTTATTGCTTCTTTTTTTAAAAATTTTTTTGTTATTTTTATTTATTTATTTGAGAGCGACAGACAGAGAGAGAAAGAGGCAAATAGAGAGAGGGAGAGAGAATCGGCACGCCAGGGCCTCCAGCCACTGCAAACGAACTCCAGACACGTGCGCCCCCTTGTGCATCTGGCTAACGTGGGTCCTGGGGAGTCGAGCCTCGAACCGGGGTTCTTAGGCTTCACAGGCAAGTGCTTAACTGCTAAGCCATCTCTCCAGCCCTATTGCTTATTTTTTTTTTAAATATTTTATTTATTTATCTGAGAGAGAGAGAGAATAGGCACATCAGGGCCTCTAGCCACTGCAAATGAACTCCAGATGCATGCTCCACCTTGTGCATTTGGCTTTTACGTGGGTCCTGAGGAATCAAACCTGGGTCCTTAGGCTTTTCAGGCAAGCACCTTAACCACAAAGCCATCTCTCTGGCCCCTTTATTGCCTCTTTATTCATGTATTGGTTTCTTTTCTTTAGTCTTAGCCTGGCCTGAATGTTTGTGTACTCCCAAATACATATGTTGAAGTCCTAATCCACAAGGAGGTGGCATTAGGAGGCAGGGCTATTGGAAGAGATTATTTCATGGGTTCATAGCCTTCATGAATGGGAGCACAGTCCTTTTGAGTCCTAAGGAAGACCCCTCCCCCTTCTACCATGTGAAGACACCACTAGGAGGTGTCATCTGTGAACCAGAAGGTGACATCTTACTAGATACAGAATCTCTTAGTACATTGATGTTGGGTTTCTCGGCCTTCATAATTGTGAGAAATAAATTTCTATTTTTTGTAAGTTACCTAGCTCATGGTATTTTGTAATAGCCACCTGAATGAACTGAGGGACTATGAACTCTGGAAGACAGACTTCTTTTCTTTTGAGTGTGGTGTGCATGTGTGTGTATATGTTTGTGTGTTCCTATGTCTATGTGAGCACATGTGTGTGGAGGTGTGTGCATGCACGTGTGTGTGAGCACATGTGTGTGTGGAGGTGTGTGCGCATGTGTGTACGTGTGTGCGCACGTGTGTGTGTGTGCGCATGTGTGTGTATACATATGGAAGCCAGAGGTCAGTGTCAGGTGCTTTCCTCAGTTGTTCTTCACCTTATTATTATTATAATTTTTTTATTTTGAGGCAGGTCTCTCTCTAGCCCAGGCTGACCTGGAATTCACTATGTAATCTCAGGGTGGCCTCAAACTCACAGCGATCCTCCTACCTCTGCCTCCCGAGTGCTGGGATGGAAGGCGTGCGCCACCACGCCCGGCCTCACCAAATCTTTTCGAGACAGGACTCCGCACTGACCCTGGAGCTCGCTGACTCAGAGTCCAGCTGGCCAGGGCATCCCAGTGCCCTCCTTTCTCCTCCTCCCCAGTGCGGGCTTACAGTCGTGTGCTGCCACCCCTGGCTTTTAGGTAGGTGCTGGGGATACAAACTCAGATCCTCCTGCTGGCCCGGCAAGCACTTTACCTACGGAGTCAACCTGTCATCCCCCGACATGTACTGAGTAACCAAGGCAAATAACTTTGAGATGCATCTTAGCCTTTTGCAGAAAGAGATCTGTGGAACGTTTTTTTGTCCAAAAGTTTTTTAATTAATTTCTCCTAAGTAGAAGTTAAAGAATCACTATCACAGATGAAACGAGTTTTAGCAGCAATCAACAAATTAGCTAAGAGAAAAATTTTGCCAAGAAGGAAAGTGGAAGAACTATTTGTATTTATCAGATGTGAGAGAATAAACGTCTTGCAGTTTTAGGAAAGGAAATAATAATTCTTCAGGTTAAGAATAAGTTGTACACGGCCAAAGGTCACCACCAGAAGTCCATTTGTTAGCATTTGCTGATCATCAGTGATTACCCAGAAGGTTATAAAATGGTGCCTTTTGGAGTCTCCTGTGCCTCCGGCGTATACTAACTGGGATATGTGTGAATAATGACCCTTCTTTATTCACCACTTGCTGTGCGTCCTTTTGGGAGAATGGATTCCTTTTTTCTCATTCAATATTTCATGATCAACAATGGTATTATTATCATAATTTTTTTGTTTTTGTTTTTTGAGGTGAGGTCTTGCTCTGGCCCAGGCTGACCTGTAATTCACTGTGTAGTCTCAGGCTGCCCTCAAACTCACCTCGATCCTCCTACCTCTGCCTGCATCTGGCTTTATGGGTCGGTATTTGGAATCGAACTCCGGTAGTTAGACTTTAAGCCCTTTGACCACTGAGCCATCTCTTCAGCTTCCCAATATGTTAATATTAGAAAAGTTTCCAGTTGGGCAAATGGGAGACATATTAAGCTCAGTCCTATATCTTTGACACGTCCTCATCGTTCTTAGAGTTCTTCTTTGCTTTTCTGGGCTCTGCTTATGAGTAACCTGGGCTTTGCCACTCTCCAGCAGCCCGGTTCCGTTCAGTGAATGTGGTCTTTAGGAAGCAGGACCTGGCTGGCTCGTGTGCTCACTGTCGCCGTGGGGGCGTTGCTTGTGGGCCCACGTAGTGAGCAGAGCTTTTCTGTCTGGACGTGCCCAGCACTGCTCACCACTGCTGCCAGTGAGACGCTGTTGCATTTCCCTTCTGGTTGCTGGGACAAAGCACTTGACCAACAGCGGCTGGCGGGAGGAAATTGTTGATTTCAGCTGGCAGCGTCGAGGGGCAGCTGCGCCATGGCAGGGGAAGGATGGCGGGCGCAGAGGCTGCCCACAGCACGTGGAAACAGCAGCAGACAGGCGAGCCGCGCTCGAGCAATGGGGAGCTGGCCATAACACCCCGAAACCCGAGGCCACAACACACCTCCTCCAAGCAAGGCTCCACTTCCCAAATTGCCATCAGCTGGGCACGAAGTTCTGGAGACACACGAGTGTATGAGGGTCTGTTTGATTCAAACCACCACAGATATTTCATCTGAAGCTTTAAAGTTCTTTTCAAGGCTGGAGAGATGGCTTAGCGGTTAAGCACTTTCCTGTGAAGCCTAAGGACCCCGGTTCGAGGCTCAACTCCCCAGGACCCACGTTAGCCAGATGCACAAGGGGGCGCATGCGTCTGGAGTTCGTTTGCAGTGACTGGAGGCCCTGGCGTGCCCATTTTCTCTCTCTCTCTCTCTCTCTCTCTCTCTCTATCTGCCTCTTTCTCTCTGTCTGTCGCTCTCAAATAAATAAAAATAACAAAAAAAAATTAAAGTTCTTTTCAAAACTTTAGGTATTAGGCAACCAGGAACATTGAATGGTCTCAAGGTATCACTCCATCAATGACCTGTTACTGAAAGGAAAATGTATCTTTAAAGTGCTGATGGATGCCTGACATCTCCAAATCCACATATGTCTGAAACATGAATACAGTATTTGTCCAGGATATTCAAAACCATCAATGTCATAGGTCTTCTAGCACATGCTTATAATCCCAGCACTTTACAGGTTGAGGCAGAGGATTGTATGCTCAAGGAGGGCCTGGACTATTTTATGAGACTGTGTCTCAAAGGCAAGCAAAAGGGGCTGGAGAGATGGCTCAGTGGTTAATGTGCTTGCCTGCAAAGCTGAAGGACCCAGGTTCGATTCCCTGGTGTTCATGTAAAGCCAGATGCATAAGGTGGCACATGTATCTGGAATTCGTTTGGAGTGGCTGGAGGCCCTGGTGTGCCCATTCTCTCTCTCTCTCTATCTCCCTGAAATAAATAAACCAAATATTTTTTTAAAGAGCAAATACAAGTTGATGTCATGAAAAGACAAAATAAAATGGAGGAAATATTCTAGACTAAAGCACATGAAAGGGACAGGATATCCAAAGATTAATACATGCTAAAGGACATTTGTGGAGCAGTTGGAAACTCTGATTATTGATTTAAGTGTAACTATGATGTTTGTCCACTGGAGCATAAGACATTAGGAAGCGTGTATATATAATTTATTAGAGGTTTTGTTTATTTGACGAAAGCGAGGTAAACGTCTACCTTCTGTACCGGGATGTTAATAGAGAATGAATGAACTAAAAAAGTAAAAAGCAATTATGTGAAGTGTATCCCTGTTCACTTTGGGGGAAAATCCTGAATGTTTCCATGTAAACTGCTGGAAGGGCTGGGAATGTAGTTCAGCGGTAGGGTTCTTCCCTAGAATGTACCAGGCCCTGGAGCCCATCCTCAGCACTGGAAAAATTATAAAGGCAGCTGAAAGTGGATTTAGAGAGCGAGAATGTCAGTGTTGGGCTCAGGGGTCATTGCTGAATGGCTTAATGATTTTAAGCTGTGCTTTGGGGGCTGGAGAAATGGCTCAGCAGTTAAAGTGCTTGCCTTCAGAGCCTAACTACCTGAGCGTGGTTCCCTAGCACCCACGTAAGAACCAGACGCACAAAGTGGCACATGTGTCTGGAGTCCGTTTGCAGTGGGCTGGAGGCCCTGGCGTGCCCATTCTCTCTGTCTGTCTCTCTTATAGCTCTCTATGATTGTAAATCAATCAATCAATCAATAAATAAATAAATATTTTAAAGTGTGCTTCACACAATTTTGATTAACATAAAACATAATTAAAAGTAAACCTCAATTTTAAAACCAAGTTTTCTTTTTTTTTTTTTTTTGGTTTTTCAAGGTAAGGTCTCACTGTAGCCCAGGCTGATCTGGAATTCACTATGTAGTCTCAGGGTGACCTCAAACTCACGGTGATCCTCCTACCTCTGCCTCCCCAGTGCTGGGATTAAAGATGTGTGCCACCACGCCCGGTTTAAAAAACCTGGATGCATTTTATGAAGTAACATTGAAGGGAACCTAGTTGGGACCAGACTATGAGGGGCGCTGTGCATCCTGGGAGAGTTAGGACTGAATCCTAGCCTGCGGAGAAGTCCAAGAAGGATGATCATAGGGTGGCTGTTTCCCAAGCAGAGAAAATCCGTCTTTAAGTATTTACTGACCTCCTTTTTTAGGCTCTCTTACAAGTCACTCATTTATTCATGCACGCACTCCTTGGGGGTGTTTAGCAGGCAGCAGTGAACAGAAGAGACTGGGCTCTTGAGGAGTTTATAGCACTCAGGGTACCTGGCCTGATGAGGGACAAAGCCCACCTCAGTCAGAAGCCTCAGAATTCTTCCAGACCATCAGGGTGTGTGTGTGTGTGTGTGAGTGAAATTCAGCCTAATCCACAGAATTCCACATTCATTTTGTGAAACCCTTGTCTCCACTCATGAATGTCACATTCCTCTGCATTCCAGACTCCCTGGCCAGTTTCTTAGTCTCTGTCTGTCTCTCTCTCTCTGAGCCCTTCTTTACCTCCAGCAGAGGCAGGACGCCTAAGCTCTGATGTCTCTGTTTCCTTTAAAGGGCTCCATGGGAGCGCCCCGGCTCTACAGGGGGTTGACTGGCTTCGGGAATGAGAGCTGAAGGCTGAATGTCTTTGTGAGATGTGGCCAGGAGTCACTATCAGTGAAAGCCCCTTAGCAAGATGAAATGACTCACCAAAGAGAGTGTTAAAAAGATGTGGCATCTTCTTGGGGGTGGCATGGGAACGATGCCAACAACTGCTCCGGAAGTGAAGACCCACTTTGGAAGAGACAGATAATAAATGGAAAGGAATACTGGGGGCAGTAATATGTGTTCATAAAGAAAAGCTTTAGATAAACTTAAGGGAAGGGAATGGACTGGCAGAGAAGGGAACTACTGACAGGAGAGGTTTCAAATCCATCCCCATTTTTCAAAAAATATTTTGTCTAATTATTTGAGATAGAGAGAAAAAGGCAGATATATAGATAGAGAGAGAGAGAGAGAGAGAGGGAGGGAGAGAATGGGCACACCAGGGCATTTAGCCACTGCAAATGAACTCTAGACATGTGTGCCACCTTGTGCATCTGGCTTTATGTGGGTACTGGGAAATCCAACCTGGGTCCTTAGGCTTTTCAGGCAAGTGCCTTAACTGCTACGCCATCTCTCCAGTCCATTAAAAAAAAAACTTTATTTATTAGTTGAGACAGAGAGAAAGAGGTATAGATAGAGAGTTAGATGATGGATAAATAATAGATGATAGATATATGGATAGATGACAGATAGATAGATGGTAGATAGATAGATGATAGATAGATAGATGGTAGATAGATAGATACATAGGTGATAGATAGATAGATGATAGATAGATAGATGGTAGATAGATAGATGATAGATAGATGGTAGATAGATAGATACATAGGTGATAGATAGATAGACGATATATAGATAGATGGTAGATAGATAGATGATAGATAGATAGATGGTAGATAGATAGATAGGTGATAGATAGATAGATGATAGATAGATGATAGGTAAATAAATGGTAGATAGATAGATGATATATAGATAGATGGTAAATAGATGATAGGTAGATAGAAAGATGGAAGATAGATAGATAGATGATAGATAGATGATAGATAGGTAGATGGAAGATAGAGAATGCGTGCCATCGCCATTCTGTTTTATCGTTTGCATCATTATTCAACTTCTCAACCTCTTTGGTAAGAAGATGCTTCCAAGTGCCTGCAAACGAAGCCGGCCTTGCTCATGCATGTTGTCTGCAGCACAAACACGTCAGGGCACATTCCTTAAGACACTTGGGTCATCTGATAGCAAAGCACCAAAAGAATTTGTCCCTATGTAATAGTGTGACGAGGGATGGCAGTCACTCCCCCCCCCAATGTGTTTGGATGAAACAAAGAATTTTTTTTTTAAGAAAAAAGAGAGAGAGAGAGAGAGAGAAAGGGAAAAAAAAGGAAGTTTTATTCTTCAGATATATTAAAATTAAGATGTCAAGGGTCCACCAGATTCAGATACAGTGTTGAGTCTTTGCAGTGTGTCGCAGGCAGGAAACAGTTAACAAAGCAGAAGAAAACCAAACCAGGTAGTTCTGGCTCTGTGTGTAATAGGGGGTTGCGTCCATTCTGGGGGTGTTCTTGTAGTTGGTGAGGGTTCTCCCCCTGTTTAAACCAGCGAGCACTTCCTGCCACGCCACATGCTCTCTTCCTCTCTAGCATCCTCCCTCCTCTTCTCAGGACCAGTCTTAGGGATGCCTCTTCCCTCGAACATTCTCTAAAGAACAGGGCATGCTTAGGGAAGTGTTAAAACGGTACTTTCCGGGCACACCACACACTATGTAAACATCCTGAAGTGGGCTGCTGGCTTGCGCTCACCCACAGGCTCAGTGTAACGCAGGGGAAAGGAATGCTTTTCTTTTCTTTTCTTTTTTTTCATGGTTACAGGATAAGCTGGTCTTCAGAAAAGGAAAGAAGATCATTTAACGATTCCTCTGAGCAAAAGATTGCCCGAGTTTAATAGTTAATATCATTATGATAAGACCCAAACAGAGATTCTTTTAAAAGAGTCATGATGGGCGAGGCAGGGTCTTTGCATGCTGGCGAGGCATGAAATTGGATGCTCTGCCGCGTTCCCTGCACACTCCAGAACGGCAAGCGAACGAAGATGGATTGGAGTCGTTGGATACCATTCATATGCACGTAGTTAACTGAGCCCTCAATGAATTCTTGGTTTTCCAAGATAAAAGTCATCCAGTCTTGCCTCCAGAAGCCAGAAGCTGGCCTTACATTAAGTACTGAGCTGAGGCACGCTAACGTAGAGGCTAATGCAGCTGCAGAATCGAGGCCCCTTACTTCCAGAACCTTCTAAGACTGTGGGAGAGACCCTAGTATGTCCCTAGATGTCTTAATCAAGCTTATACAAGGAGCTTATTTTGGTTGTCTTGTTTTTGAGACAGAGTCTGATATGCAGTCCTGACTGGTCTGGTGGTTGCTATGTCGGCTCAGGGTAGCCTTGAACTCATGAGAGTCCCCCAGGAGTCAATTTTAATTGCAATCATGTAAGACTTCTATCTCTTTCCACCCGTTTTCTCTATCAGATTCTCCTTTGTGCTGGACGCCCTCAGAGGAGAAGCGCTGAGCGTTTTGAAGCTGAGGATACATTCAAGAGGAAACTGAATAGGGAATATTCTAATTTGGGTTTAGTGAAATGTGTTTATGTGGTTTGAACTTCTCATGGAGTTAACTTTTTGTTGGTGGTCCCAATCAAGGAAGAACTTGTAGTTGGGACACCAAAGCACCACAGGGCATGTGATCTAAGTGTCTAGACGACATCTGGTCTAGATGCATTTGTGTAGAAGGAAAAGTTCTTATCTGAAATTGTCAGAGCATTTTGGATTCTTCATATTTATAACAGTTTTTTTTTTATTTTGCATTTGTCATGTAAAATGTCTATTTACCCTTTTTTTTTTTCTTTTTTTTTTTTTTGAGACAGGGGTCTAGCTATGCAGCCCAGGCTGGCCTGGGATTCTCTATTCTCCTGACTGTTGAAATTACAAAGCTTGGCCTGCCATGCTGGTTGACAAAGTGACTATTTTAAATGTGCAGGGTAAAGTAGAGTTTAAAGAGTCTACGCGTAATGCTTCCCATCCCAAGCGGGCTCAAAGCTTGTAACGTTCAGTCTCTGAAAGTTGTCATACGCTTGGAAGAGAAATGCAAACGGAGAGACGGAAAGTTTACTGAAATAATTCGAAGACCGTGTTAATTCACTTGCAATTTAGAAAGGCTTCCGGGACATTTAAATAAAACAAGAAATGAAAGACTGCAGCTTAGGACACATTCAAAGAGTTCCTTCTTTTTATTATCTACAGTTATTTATTAAAGAACCCGGAAAAACTCAAATGGAAATTAATGTGATATGAAACAAAAGAGCTAAGGCTGAGCACTGACATCAACAGAAATTATTCTGACATCAAGGAGCGCATTGTGATTTTTTTCCCCCCAAATCATACCCAAATTGTAATTCTTTAAGAAGAAAAGGGAAGTTTTGAATAGAAGTAATGAGCAGATTCCTGAATTATTTGATAATCTAATTAATGTAGAGGACTGAATCATCTGAATACATAAGAAAAAGTTTCAAATTCTGGCTGATTTGAGACAAAATTCTGACATTGATGAAGACAGTGCAACACAGTGTTGTTACATACCTGTAATCCATTAGCTAATTAACGCTGCCAGTTCAAGGGACTCTTAAGATTATTCAGGAACACTTGAAATTCTCCCCCCCACCCAGGTAGCATCTCACTCCAGGCCAGGCTAAACTGGAATTCATTATGTAGTCTCAGGGTGACCTTGAACTCCTACCTCTGCCTTCCAGGTGTTGGGATTAAAGGTGTGCACCACCACACCCAGATGAGAACACTTGGAATTCTTGTAACCTTATGGCTGTGTATAAAAAAATGATGATTTTCCCAAGTTTCCCAAATCCAAAAAAAGTATATTACACCTCTACCAACAAGTAAGACATTATTCTTCTTAAAATTTTATTTATTTGAGATAAAAAGAGAAAGAGGGAGAGTGAATGAGTGAGTATGGATGCGAGGGCTTCCTGCCACTGAAAATGAATTCCAGTCACATGCACCACTTTATGCATCTGGCTTTATGTGAGTCCTGGGGAATAGAACCCAGGCTATCAGGCTTTGCAAGCAAGTGTCTTTAACTACTGAGCCATCTCTACAGCCCAGAAGACCTCATTCTAAATCCTCTCCAGTGGTCAACTGCCAAACAGTTATGTTTTGAAGAATGGATCAGAATCTTTTGGATTCAATTATGCTCATAAACCTGATGCTTTAAGTCACAGTGTGAAGAGATGCTCAAAGATGTATATTTTAAAAGATACAAAAGCAAGTATCACAGACATGCCAGGCAGTGACCTAGTAAAATTGCACTTAAATTTTTTGCTTTATAGCATTTATGAATATTGAAGAATTTTTAAGTGTTGCATTTTTTTTCTTATTTTAGCTACGTAATCACATTAACATCATTTATTTTTTTTCTTAAAATATTTTTATTTAGTTATTTGAGAGAGACAAACCAAGGAAAAAGGGCCTGAGGGATGGCTTAGTGGTTCAGGCATTTGCCTGCAAAGCCAAAGGACCCAGGTTCGATTCCCTAGGACCCACGTTAGCCAGATGCACAAGGGGGCACGTGCATCTGGAGTTCGTTTGCAGTGGCTGGAGGCCTGGCATGCCCTATCTCTCTCTCTCTCTCTTTCTTCTTCTTTCTGGTTATTTTTAAATATTTTTATTTTTATTTATTTATTTGACAAAGGAAGAGGGAGGGAGGGAGAGAGAGAGAGAGAGAGAGAGAGAGAGAGAGAGACAGAGAGAAAGAGAGAGAGAGAGTGTATGGGTGTGCTGGGCCTCTTGCCCCTGCAAACAAACTCCAGATGTATGTGCCACTTTGTGCATCTAGCTTTACATGGGTACTGGGGAATCGAAACCAGGTCACCAGGCTTTTGCAAGCAAACACCTTTAACCAATAAGCCATCTCTCCAGCCCCTAAAATTCTTTCTCTTAAGGAGGCACTCCAAATTGTATAAGCTTTGGGTCCTTTCCTACCAGTGTTCAATCCAAAAGACCTTGTAAGATGAATATCTTTTTTCCCCCTGAAAGATAAGAGCTTTGCACCTGCTCATTGGGTTACGGACAAGTCTTTGCATCTCCTGGGACTCTGTCTTTGGGTCAAGTGAGCTGGAATAATACTTCCGCCTGTGTCATTAGCAGCCTCAGGCAAGAACTTCTCCTCAATCCACAATGCTGTGAAGTCACCCAGTGTCTTGTCTTGTCAGAACATGGCTTCCTGTACCGAGAGCTGGGAAGTGCATTCTTTGCAACACTGAGAAGAGGAATTATACATTTTATGAGCCTGGGCTGTGTCTGAGCTAGTTCTACTGGGAGGTTTGTAGTATACAAGGGCAAAGGCTGTTTGTGAGGAGGGCAGAAGTGAGCGACAGAAGCTAGACTGGTGGCTCAGACTTAGGATTCCAGCAACTCAGGAGGCTGAGGAAGGGGGGCGTAAAACTGCAGACACTCCTGGATTTCGAAGCAAGTTCAAAGCCAGCTTGGTTAACTTAGTGAGACCCTTCATCACAAAATAGAAAGGAGGCTGGGTATATAACTTAGCAGCTCGCTGGCTTGTCTAGTATGTGATCCAGTAATAAATAAATAAATAAATAAATAAGTAACTAAGAGAAGAGATGTTGGTCTCTGACAATGAGTGGTACAGAGAAAGGACAACCCTTTTCACTTCACAAACTGCAGGCTCCGTGGATAAGCGATTCCAGCATTAGAAAAACTACTTAGGAGAGTGGCTGCAAATAGTCATCAGAAAATCCTTAATATTTATTGAGGGACAATCAATTAGTTGAGAAGACAAGAACAACATGTAAGAATACGATTCTCAGCTGAACCTTATGAACATGCCTTTTTATGACAGGTCGGTCATGGCCATTGTGTGTGACTGCCCATTTCAAGTGATTGAGTTGTCAACAGTAACAGTAACATACCACTCCACATAAATAGCTATGGGGGTGTTACTCTTCTCTTTGGGGGCCAGTGCTTGTAATAAGGACCCAGTGTCCGATTTGGAATGATACTAATCTCTTATACCTGGGAGATAACAGGTGGGAGGAATCTCAATCATCGGGGTAACGGTAAAGCAAACTTCTGTACACTTCCACCTGTAAGGAATGGAACCAGAGGGGTGTGAGGTCGAGGTGCCATCTCCCATTTAAAAATCCTTGGAAAAAGGCTGGAGGGATGGCTTAGCGGCCAAGGCACTTGCCTGCAAAGCTAAGGACCCTGGTTTAATTCCCTAATATCCACGTAAGCCAGATGCTCATGGTGGGACATGCATCTGGAGTTTGTTTGCAGTGGCTAGAGGCCCTGGTGCACCTGTTTTTTGTCTCTCTCTCTAATAAATAAATAAATAATTTTTAAAAAAGTTCTTGAAATTTATCAGCAATCAATTCAGGCTTGGTTGACTAAAAACTATGCCTAGCAAAAGTGGGACTTGAACTAGACCCTTGAAGGAGAAGGGATACTAAACGAGGAGGAAAGGAAACACAGACATCCATTCGTCACTCTATGCTTGCAAAAGTGAACCCACTACAGGCGTGGTGGCTCATGCCAGTAATCCCAGCGGGGGGTGGGGGGGGTGGGGGGGGGTGGTGGTGACTGAAGGACTCCTGGGGTTTACCGCCTAGCTGTCTATCCCAATTGGTGACTCCCAGGCTCAGTGAGAGACCCATTGCATTTGTCTTTTAAAATAATTATTTGGGAGAGAAAGGGAGAGAAAGAGTGAATATGAGTGGGCATGCCAGGGTCTCCTGCCTCTGCATCCAGCCTTATGTGGTTCATGGGGAACTAAGCCCGGGCCTGCAGGCTCTGCAAGCAAGTGCCTTTAACCACTGAGCCATCTCTCCAGCCCTGCATTTGTCTTTTGATATGTGTCTTTAAAAAATAACACCCACATTCCAAGAGAAGCCTGGCCAACACCGCGAAACAAGCGTGCAGTGAGGTTGAGCTCAGGGTCGCAGGTCTTGTGCAGCGTGGCCGCGTGCGCCAGGACCGCTGCTTCTCAGAACCGCGAGAAGTCACGGTGTCATCACAAAAGTGGTAACGGATGGGCATAAAAATGATGCATGTACCACAATAGTAATATTAAAACAATACCGCAGATGACAAGAAGGGCTATTAAATACAAAACAATTTAAGAAGGAGAGAAGTGGATGGATATTTTCCTTTTCCAAAGAGGCTAGGCTCGTCAATGCTATAAAATCGTTTCATATGGGGAATATTCACTTGTTTTTTCATCTTCTTTTCTCAAGATCTTTAAATAACAGGAGCCTCTAAATGAAAAAAAAAAAAAAAAATCCCCAAGTCAAACCTTCTCCTAGCTGTCAGAAAGCCATGCACAGAACCCGTTGCCATATACAGTTTTAGCCTTCAGTTATGTCGAGCTAGGTTTGTTATCTATTATTTTGCGGTCAGCTTTTCCAAATAGACCTTAAGCTCCTTGAAGGCAAGAAGCTAGCCTTAGACTTGAGCCCAGCACTCGCCGAGGGCGATTCGGCTAAGACGCTCAGTGCAGGATGGATGCGGGATGCGGGCTGCGGACGAACCAGGAGGTGGGAGTGGTCTTCAACCCAGCCCTGCAGCTCAGCTTCCGAGCGGCTTCCCGCAGTCCTGCGTGGCCGCCCACGGAGGTGCTGGGGGCAGGGCGCCCTGCCTCACCGCCCCCCCAAAGCCACCCTGCCTCCCGCTGCAGTTCCCCGCGGCGGCCAGCAGGAGGTGCCACGCACTCGGGTTAAGCCTTGTCACCCCCTGGTTACCCCCACTTCCCCCAGCACGTGACGTGAGAAGCGGCCTCCGCAGGAGCGATATAGGGAGCGTGGGGGTGCGTGTGTGCAGGGGTCTGGGGGTGGGGAAGGGTGGGTGGGGGGGTATATGTGTGTGTGCAGCCAGAGGACACAGGAGGGCGCGTGCACGCAGACCCTGTTTGGTGGGGTTTTCTTTTCCTCCCATCCGAGCTCGTGTGCAAGAGGTAGGTGTGTGTGTGTGTGCGTGTGTGTGTGTGTGCGCGCGCGCGTCACGTTCCTGGGTGTGAGACCCAAATCCAGACCAGGCAACCTGTGATGTCCCCGCCCTCCCCGCGTCGCCGGTGATTAACACCCATTTTTCTTCTTACTGTCCCCCTCCACCGATCCTCCCTCCTCTTCCTCCCTCCCCATCCCTCCCCCCCTCACCCCCTGGCTCCGAGCATCACCAGCTGGATTCTGGGCTCCTGTCTCGACCCCCACCCCCTTTTATTTTTAATTTAATTAATTACATTTTTTTCTTTTTTTTTTTTTTTTGAGAAAGGAAGACTCTTCCCCCATCCACCCACCCACCCACCCAGCCCCCTTTCCAAAACCTCTCCCACCGGGTGTGTTCACCTCTAGGAAATCTCTAGTGTGGGGGGGAGGAGGGGGAAAGTGCACGGGGGAGCGAGACCGGTCCTCCCTCCAAGCCCCGCCATCCAGCTGTGCGGGGCGTCCGAATGCCTTGCCTTTTGCTTTGCAAAGAAGAGCCAGTGAACTTCAAATCCAACCCCCTCCCCCTCCTCCTCCCCCACCCTCCCCGCCGTCACCCCCCCCATCACCACCTCCCCGCCCGTCCTCCCTCCCGCCCGCCCGGGAGACCGATCATTCATCTTGCTTTGCCTAAAAGGAGAACCCTCAAACCCTCTGCACCGGCCACCCTCTCCAGAGCCTGCGGCCGCGGGGGTGCAGGGAGCCCGGTACGTAGAAGCTCGCCGAGAGAGCGAGCTAGCGAGCGAGAGGGAGGAGAGGCTCTTTGGGGGCTCCGGGTTTTGGGGGGGACATCAGGCAGGTGCAAGGTGGACCGGCCACCAACCTGGTGCTCCAGGAAAGCTCCAACACCCAGAGGCACCCCGCACTCGCCAATTTGGAGGTGTTTTTTTTTTAAATCAGGAAAGGTGTTTTTTTGGTGGGGTGGTGGTGGGTAGGGTGGATTGCCTTTGATCTCTGGGAGGGGGCGGATCGCCGAGGCCTCAGCCCCCCACCCCCAGCCCTGCTCCGCGCGCGACCCCCGCTCGCCGCTCGCTCCAATGGACTCTCTCTGCAGGTGAAGCGCGGCCGGGGCGCGTGCGCGCGTGGCAGTGTGCCCCTTCCAAGAAATGCCCAGTGTGCACCCGGTGCACAATCGGAGCCCATTCAGCGGGAGCCCCCCCCCCCCAAGCCCAGCCCGGGTGGGAGGAGAGGCGCCGTGGCTGGAGGCGATGGTGGGGAGAGCGAGACGGCCGTGGGGGCCGCGGCGGCGGTGCGGCTGGGGCCGGGGGCCGCGCTGGCTGGCCGGCTAAGCGGGGATGCTGCCTCGGCGCGCGCGTGTGCGCGCGTGTGTGTGTGTGCGTGGCCGTGGGGCCTCCTCTCCCTCCCTTCCTCTCCAGGAGGTGGGGGGCTCCCCACTTCCCTCCTTCCCTCTCTCCTCTTCCATTCAGGTTGGCTTTCCTACCTCTCGCTCTCAATCCATGCCTTGTCCCAGGAATGGTATAGCCAGACCTTTTTTTTTTTTCTCCCTGAATTATTTATAGATCGGTACCAGCTGTTTTCAATTCCTGTCGTGTGCACGCTGTGGGAAATGCGGGGTCTCCTCCCCCTTTTCCTTATAACGACTTGATATCTTTTTTTTCCGGCATGCATTTTGCTCACCTCCAGGGGACACTGGACTCAAACCCTGACCGCCTCTTTTTTCCCCCCCTTTAGGAAGGGGACGCTTTGGGAATGACCATGTTCCACAGAGGGACGGAGCCGATGCCCTGCTTCTCCACATAGAGCCTCCTCCACTAAAGCTCCGAAAAATAAAAATAAATCAAAATTTTTTTTAAAAAAAACCATAATTGCCAGAAGACTCATTAAAATAGATTCCGGCCACTAACCTCACATGCATATGGAATAATTACTCTGGATTCTGAGTGTGGGTCGTTCTCCACAACCTGAAATTACCTCTGAATTAAATCCTTTTTCTCTGAAATTTGCAACTCTTCAAGACACAAGATTACCACCAAATTTACGGTACACTGGATTTTAAATTCTCCTCAGTCCCTTTGCCCTCTGTCTTTCCTATGTGGATATGCAAGCGAGGAGAGGACCCTGGACACCCCCAACATGCTCGCTCCCTTAATCTGCCCGCGGTCTAGAGGTCTGGCTTCTACAAACCCAGGTAGGACAAATTCTATTTTCTTTTCTTTTCCTCACCTGGAGTAGGGATTCCTCGTTTTATCTGTCTCTTCCAGGCCCTCAAGTGGATCTTTTTTTTTGGTGGGGGGAGAGAAAAAGAACACAGTAATCAAAATAATACTGTCTGGGGAAATGGGTTTCTAAGACAAAGAGGGAGAACCTCCTATGTTATTTCTTTTCCTTTCTTTCTTCAGAGTGCTTTTGGGTTTGGGGAGGTGGTGGTTGGGGGGTGCTGGCAGACACAGAGGAGGTTGGAGGGGCACAAGGGGTCTATGTCTATACGCCGACACAGCCAGCCAGAAGACCTGTATGATTTTCTAGTTAAACGGCATGGTATTCACCCAGAGCTAAAGGTAGATTTTTTTTCTTATGAGATCTGGATTTATTTTTTCTTTTCCAAGCTGGCTTTTCCTACTTGCCATCTCCATTCCTGTCTCCCCGTCTCTACCTTTCTAGGCATCCTTCCTGTGCCCTGAGAAAAAGAAAAATAATGACCAGAATTACTGTGGTTATTGCTTTGAAATCCACTTGGTGTCTAAAGAAAGGCTTGACACGGGGCCCAGAGATCCCAGGAGGTCTATTGCGGAGGGTCAGGTCTAGAGAGGAAACAGGCTGGTTTGAGAACACCTGAAACTGAAGGATGCTGCATGCTCAGGACTTTAATCTTAAGCATAGAAAGGAAGAATTCTGTCAGCATTCTGTTTTTCCATTTGTATTTTTTGGTGTGCTATTATTTTTTTGAGCTGTAAATTTCTCCTTCTGTCTACACATCTATTTATACCCACACATCCTCCAAGCAAACTGTTACTTCCACACTCTTGCAAAATGGCTATCTTGCAGAGTTCGGAAATGCATGTGGAAGGGTGCAGAACTCGACACGTGAGTCTTTGTGTTGAACAAAGAGCTGTGCTGTCTGCATGCGTTCGTCTTGGAGCCTCAAAAACCGAATTGATATTTTGATTGTTTGCCCTTTTCGTCCATTTTTATGATATTTAAAATGTGGCTGGGCAGCATTTTAATGTACTTCAAAAGGGAAATAGCAGGAGAAATGGAAAAGACTTAGCTAATGACTCTTCTGCTAGTCACTCGGGCAATCCAAGAGAACTCCTGAGAAAAATCTGATCGTGCCAGGCTTGAGGGCCGTGATGGTGAGTGCTGGCTCATCTCCGGCTCCTCTCATGGTACACCCCCGAACTCTGAGGGCATTCAAATGCAAGAATTAGGTTGGGATAAAGGTCTTCAAATAATTGAAAAATCAAGGATCCTCCTTCAAGTATGTCCCCTACACCCAAATCTTTGTTGGTTTTTTTCCCCCTGGCATTTAAAAAATAATAATCCTTTGAAACAATCCAAAAATACTAAAGGTCTGCGGGAAAAGTAATGGCAGGTTCTCACCTCTCGTCATGACTGTAGACAATAGTTCTTTATTGTCCAGCAAGGTTGAATGTCGCCCACGTTGGCGGCCCTTCTCCCCCAGGGTTCATTCTTTGGAGCTTTCGCTGTTGGATCACTGATCTGTCACCGGGGTGTAATGAGAGTGAGAGGGTGGGATCCCAGTTGGAACTGTGTTCTCACCGTAGTCTACAAATAGCTGAGGTTATCTGGTGTGGACTCACCTTAGAGACACCTGAGCTCCATCTCCATCTGCTCCCCTTTCAAGTGGGAGGAGCACTTCGTTTCACTCCAAAATAGACCAGAGGTATGGGCCAGAGAGGCAGCCCCATGTGACGGACAAAGGGAGGGAGGTGGCCCTCAGGCCCACGGCTCCTTCTGCGTCCCTGTTACCTATGACAGTGTTCAGCACCAAGCAGACCCTTGAGCATGCTCCTTGGGTGATGAGGTCAACGAGGAGGCCTTTGGACAGTGCCTTAGCCAACTGCCCCATTCCGAATTCAGTTCGAGCACTGACTGAGACTAAGCCACATTCCAGACTGTCATCACTTGAAGACTAGGCAGAGGAGGAGAGGTGAGACAGGGAAGGTGCTGAGGAAGGGCAGGCAAGGAGGGCGAGAAAGGTAGAAGGGAAAAGAGGTGTGTTCCATCTGGAAAAGGCTCGCTCAGATTCAAGGAGGAGTTGCCACAGGTGGCCTGTATGTAGCTTTTTCTTGACAGCCAAAGCCACTTGGGGACCCTGTCGAGGAGACTGGTGTCCCCCGTCTTGTGAGCATGCCCGTGAGGCTGTGACTCAGTGGTGTTCTGGGTCTTTCTGGGGCCATTGTTCCCTCTCCTGCTCCCTCCTACATGTCGAGCTGAGTGGGTTCTCCCCCCTTTTGCTCTCCTCTCACCCTTGCAGTGCGTGTGACGTGGGAAAGCAGTAGGACTGCTGGTGGCTAGAAGAGAAAATTCAATTACAGTCAGAGAGCTTCCATGATGTGTAATTAAGGGGAAAAATTAATAGGAAATCAGGACTTCTTGGGAAAACATGGTTAAGCATGTCAGTGTGGAGATTTCAAGGGGAGCAGACCACATGCGGTTGGTTCGATCCTTGTGTTCCAGACGTGGCAAAGACTGATGGATCTGGGAACCCAGGCAATACTGCAGATGCCAACAGGCCAGGAGAACTGGTATAGGGTGCCATGGAATTGTCCCGTCTATCTCTCCCGTTGGTTCCAGCTCAAGGAAGTCTGCCTGTGTGTAGCATCCGGCTTTGCTACTGGATGTATGTGATTTTTTTTTTTTTTTTTTTTTTGTCATGGGTGGATGCAGGCAGAGAGAATAAGTAAGGAGACACAACGACACCAAAGGAAGAGAGACAGATTCCTGCCGTCACTACATTGCACACAAGGGTAGTTAAGAAGGGCGACTTCTTCCGGATGGGGGATGAATAGCAGGAGTCTTGACTTGGCGTTCCCGTTCAACCTCCAGAAAGATGGGTTCAGATCCCAGAACATTTCCTTAGACTGTCAGCCCCGTGCACCCAGCCTTGTGTAGGGAGGGGCAGTGGCCACCTGCATGACCAGAGCACAGGGACAGATCCTAGGGTGGTGGAGAGGAGCGAGTGGCGTGTGGCAGGGAGAAACAGGACTCAGGAGATCCAGTCCCTGGGCCACAGTGTTGCCTCATGAAACGTTCTTCCAGTTCCTCCACGGCTACGATGAGCCTGGGGCAGGATTCTGTTTTTCTCCATCTTCTCGTTCAAGAATCAAATGAGGGTGACCTCTTTACTGTTGTTATTAGGCAAAAATGTATTAATGTTTAAGGGCTATGGACTGCAGAAGGATGCAGGAGAAAAGACAAATTAGAAGGGAGAAACCATAGCCAGAGCCCAGCCTCCAGGAGCTGAGGAATAGAAGCAATCTGTGTTTGACCTGACCGTCATGCATCTTGGAAGCGGCTGTTTGGAGTGAAAGCCCTCTTTGTTTAACAACGAAGACAGGGACTAACTTAAGTGCTCATCTCTGATAGCTTGATGGTGTCAAAGAGGAAAAGCTCGGAGAAAACAGCTTAAGTTTTACTTTTTATTTTCCCCCCCCCATTTTCATCCTTCTTAAGAATTCTAGAAATGATTTCCTTTCAGTAGCCACCATGTGCACAACTGGCTACAGGGGTACTCCTTCCCTGTAAATAAACCTAGATCAAAAGAGTTACTGATGTAATGAATAGTTCACATTGATTAAAGTGCATCTCCTCTTTGCAACCACAAGAAGAAGTCTCCAGGGAGAGTAGATTAGCGGTTGAATTGATATTATCCTCTGAAGAAGGGCGGACAGAATGTAGTCGGTAGAGGGAGCGCACAGAGCTCGGAGCTGGTGGGTTCTCCGTTCTACCAGTAGCTGTCCTCTCTGTGGCCACCGCACAGAACACCCAGTGGGTGGCTGGACTTTTGGCCTATTAGCAAACCAGAGAGGTGAGCTCAGGATCCTAGAGCTGCTTTCTTGATCTTCTCATATGGTCTTTCCATCTTTTCTCATTTCCCCACTGTTGGCAGGGAGGAAACCTAAGGCCCGTGTTTTCCTCTTGTTTCAATTCCCCATGACTGCCCCAAACCCAGTGATCATGTTCCCTTCTGCCCTTTATCAGTGTCTGGTCATATTCCTTAAAACATTCTTTTCTAATGTTGTCTAAGATGCCTTCTTTCCTTCCCTAAGGAGTGTTGAGCCCCTCAAGAACGCACAGAGAGACATATTTATCTTGGCACCATTTGTACTGAGCGTGGTGACTGGCATATAATAGATATTTAGAAATCAAATGAATAAGCAGATGGGGAAGTGGAATATTCAGTAGTCAATGATGCTACTTGTCCTTTGGTCTGGTGGATAAAGAAGGGCTCATGTTATACTGTGAGGAGAAATCAGGACGCTCAAGTTTCCTGGTGCTTCAGAAGGCATCTTCTCGGACCTTCTCCCTTCATAGATGAAGACGCTGAGCTCCTGACATAGAAGTGATTTGCCCAAGCCATGTAGCTCCTAGTGCTAATGCTTCGTACAGTACACCTTGGTTACAACGAGAGGTTGTGGTTATGAGTGGACTTCAAATGGCTACACGGGCGCTTCCCAAACTTTTTTTTAATATGCAGGAGTCCACCAGGATGCTGAGAAAACAGACATTCTGATTCAAAAGGTCTTTGGGGTGGGGGACCCAATATTCTGAGTTTTTGTGCCAGAGTTGCTGGAGCCCGAGTCTCAGGTTTATGCCTGTAACTGATTATATTTCATGGTTACCATTAAGGTTGTCCATGTAGTCTCCTTTGGAGACCACAAGTACCTTTACTTTGTCCTTTAAAAAAAATCTAAAAGCAAATATATATATTTATATTTACTTGTTTTCTGTTTTTTTTAATTCTTCCACTCATATACATCTTTTGTCTCATCTCCTTTTATTCCTGAGTTCTCTTATTCTGATCTTCCTTTTAAGTTTTTTCTTTTATTTGTTTCCTTTTATTCTCTCCTGCTTTTTAGTCTTTTTTGTTTTTATTTGTATTACTATTATTATTAACAACATATTTCTTATGGATACATCATGTGTTGGTCCCCTCTTTTCCCTCTGCCCCCATTCCACTGGGGACGCTCCTCATGGTGTTGCAGGTATTCCCCATGGGGTTGTAGGTTATGCATTGTGGGAGTGGCAGACAGTTTTTTTTTTTTTTGTGGGAGGGGGAAGGAATGCGTCTGGGCATGATACTTTAATTAATATTTCTGGTCCCTGCACATACTGCTCTCTTCTCTAAATTTACTTTTTTATTTTATTTTTTCTTTGCTCCAGTAAACATTTGTTAGGAGCCAGTATTCACCAAGCATCGTATGGTGGAAAAGAATGGGCCCTGCACCTTCAGTAGTGGCTAACCCTGCCGTTGGAGATGTAGGAGGGAGGGTGTAAGGAGCGGGGAGACTGATGCTCATCTTATTTCTTGAAGAACAAGAAGGAGATCTTTTCAAACTTTTTTTTTCTTTTGTTTTTTTTTGAGGTAGGGTCTCACTCTGGTCCAGGTTGACCTGGAATTCACTATGTAGTCTCAGGGTGGCCTTGAACTCACTGCGATCCTCTTACCTCTGCCTCCCGAGTGCTGGGATTAAAGGCGTGGTGGTACCACGCCCAGCTTTTTTTTTTTTAAACTTTTTTACTGACAACTTCCACAAATATAGACAGTCTACCATGATCATAATTCCCTCCCACCACCCTCTTTCCTTTCTCCCAAATCCCCCCTCCACTGAGCCCCTTTTTCTTTCCAACTAGTCTCTCTTCATTAATGGGAGTTTTGAAGGAGGGGGGAGGCCGAGGACCACGTGCCCATGGAGAGGAAGACTGCGGTAGAGGCCAGTCCTTGTGCCTTCCTTGCGCCCCCAGCCCAGGGACGAGATCAACACACGCGCATGCCACTTCCTTAGGCATTTCTGATTGCGCATGAGCAAGCTGGAGAATGGAGTCAGCATCTTAAGGGGAGAGCTAAGAGGCTCTAATTTTTGCTTGGGTGATTCTAGAGTTAATGAATCCTCACCCTATTTGTTAGACTTGCTTCTAGAATGAGCAAATAATACAGTTTTCATTTTAGACCACTGGATTGCAACTAACTTTATTGATGGCCATTACAAAGAAAGCGACAGCTGTTAGTTGATTTGTGTCCAAGGAGAGAGCTGGATCGTCGCCCAGGCCGGGCTACTTGGAATGAAGGACCAGCCTGGCCCCATGTGTAGCTCCAGTGACGAGGAGCTTAGGGTTCTGTGCCATTTAGCCACTAGCTGCTTTCTGTACCAGCAGAGATGAGAGACAGGCGCAGGGGAGCCCTTATTCCCAGGCATCCTTACGATGGGCGTTGGTTGCTTTATTGAAGTAATGGGAGATCGCAGATGTTTTGGATGTGGGGATGCTTAGGTATAGAGGTGATCGGGAGGCGCCCCTGTCATCTGTATAGCATGGGTGCCTAAAGGAAGAGAGGGATTTGAATAGACATTTCCTGAAATTTGTTTTCATCTTTCTCTGTTTCCCATCCTCCTATCCTGTCTCTCGCTGAATATCGTCATTTTCATTCATCTCATTAGAGAAGGAATCTAAGTTCACCCTGAAAACTTTTTAAACGTGTATTTATTTGTAAGGCAGGTGCAGAGGGAAAGAAAGAAGACGGGATATGAATGGGTGTGCAAGGGCCTCCTGTTGCTGCAAACGAATTCCAGACGAACGTACCACTTTGTGTATCTGGTTTTACGTGGGCACTGGGGAATCGAACTCTGGCTGTCAGGCTTTGCAAGCCAGCGCCTTTGACCACTGAGCAATCTCCCCAGCCCCACCCTGAAAACTTTTGCTTTTATTTTTCTCATTACTGAAGGTTTAACCTCAGGCCTCATGTATGCCAAGCATCCTGAGCCCCTCCTCTTCTTTTCGTATCTATTTCTTTTAAAGATTTTTATTTTGAAATAGGCGTTCATTAGCTTATCCAGGATGGTCTTGATTTTGCCCTGTAGACTAAGCTGTCCTTGAACTTGGGGTCCTTCTACCTTAACCCCCTGAATGCTGGGGTTACAGAAGTGTGCCACCATGCCTGGTTTTCAGCATAGAGACTTTTTAAAAGTCCATTGCATGTAAAAGGATGACCACAGGACTGAAGGCATATGGGTGGGGGAATAGCTACTGTGGGACGACTCATAAAATCCAAGGTGACCACGAAGCGGTGCAGTGGAGGTGTGGCAACAGGCTCTTCCTTCTGTGGCCTGGGGGAGAGGGGGGCAGAGCAGAGACAAGCTTGGACTTGTGGAATTGGCAGACTTGGGAGGAGAGAGAAGCCATAGGCCTTGTCTTTCCTCGGAGGCGGATGTTTAAGGGAACGGGAAGCCTGGAGGGACAGAGGTTTCTAGATGTGGCCACTTGATGGCTTTGATCTGTTTAGTCTGGCCTGCTTTCCCCGGCTCAGTTCTCCTCCATGTCTGTGTCCACTGGTTTACCAAAACCGTGACTGCACTTCTCCAGAAAGGGATGTCAAGTTCTAGTTCCTGTTCATCTCATCCCGACTCTCTCCAGGCATGAGCTGATTAGATCTTTTTTTTTTTTTTTTTGGTGGGGGAGGTGGGGGAAATGAGAGCTTGTTTTCCTTTTTTTTTTTTTGCTTTCTTTCTTTCTTTCCTTCCTTCCTTGTTTTCTTCTTTCTTTCTTCCTTCCTTCCTTCCTTCCTTCCTTCCTTCCTTCCTTTCTTTCTTTCTTTCTTTCTTTCTTTCTTTCTTTCTTTCTTTCTTTCTTTCTCTCCCTCTCTCTCTTTCTTTCTTTCTGTCCTTTTTGTTGGAGTGGAGACAACCTACTGAAGTAGGAACTATTAAAAAGCTCTACATCATTAGGGATGGGCAGGCTATTCCTAAAGTTAAAATGGCATCCTTGATCCTTCCTCCCATAGCTCATTGTCCTCTGTGAGGATGGCCAGACTTTCTGATATCCTTCCCACATTCTGGTGCCACAGTCTGGCCACACAGACACCAGCAGCTGAGTTAGAGGCCGTGTTCTGTGTTTATCCAAATGCACGCAGGGCACCGCGACCCCACGCGGTCGGCACGCTTGTGTATAACGTGTTCTGTCTGTGCAGTGACTTACCTACCCAAACGGTGGCCCGAATGACCCTTGAATGCATTCAACACGTGAGTGAAGTTGAGGGGCAGTAACGTATATGGTGTGCAAGTGCATCTTGGGGAATAATAAATGTTAATCATAACAGTCAATTTGGAGATCACTTAATTCCCCCTAATTCCCCCCACCCCCCCCCACACATGAAAGTCATCCTATTGTGAGTCTTAACGTTAGGTGTAACTTAACCTCATCTTGGTTCTTCTCTCTCTGCTTCCGTGCCCCCCCTTGGGAGGAGTATCCTTAAAGCCAGCCAGTGCTAGGCACTCACTCACACAGGTATCTTCAGAGCCCAGGGCTCCTTTTCTAAGCAATGAATTTTTTTTAACAAAACATTTAATTAATTTATTTGAGAGAGAAAGAGGGAGAGAGAGAGAGAGAGAGAGAGAGAGAGAGAGAGAGAGAGAATGGGCACACCAGGGCCTCCAGCCACTGCAAACAAATTTCAGACCCATGTGGCCACCTTGTGCATCTGGCTTACGTGGATCCTGGGGAATCAAACCTGGGTCCTGAGGCTTCGTAGGCAAGCGCCTTCACTGCTAAGCCATCTCTCCAGCCCCAGCAATGAATTTCAATGTTCAATTTCCCGTTTTCCGGCAGACAGTGGAAGGGGTGGTGGTCTCGGCAGGTGGAAACTTCTATTCGATTCTGCTGTGCTATTTGCTTTGTGACTGTGTACAAGCCTGTGACTTTGTGTACAAGCCTGTGACTCTGTGTACAAGCCTGTGACTTTGTGTACAAGCCTGTGACTCTGTGTACAAGCCTGTGACTCTGTGTAAAAGCCTGTGACTCTGTGTACAAGCCTGTGACTCTGTGTAAAAGCCTGTGACTCTGTGTACAAGCCTGTGACTCTGTGTACAAGCCTGTGACTTTGTGTACAAGCCTGTGACTTTGTGCTTTGATTTTCTCACTGTAGTCGCAGGTGTAACAGCGGTGTTTAACCCCTGCTCCACAAATCTTAAACTAAAACAAATTCAAAATTCTAAACAAAACCAAAAATAAATGATGCTCCGTGGCCCACAGAGTTAAATTAAAATTGAGGAAGAATACAAACAGTGGTTATTTAAAAGTGTCCCCTCAGGGATTCTAATGTGCAGCCATTTCCTTCGATTCCTAGTTTATATGAGGTCTCACTATGTAGCCCAGGATAGCCTCAAATGTGCGATGCGCCTGCCTGTTACTCCGACGTGTTGGAATTAAAGGTGTGTGCCACCACACCTGGCTCTATGTGAGCTAGCATTTTGACATGTGCAGTGAGACCTTGTTCTTATGGTTAAGAGGATCCTCGGTCCATGGGTATCATGGGATCTAGCACATAGAGTGCTCCCGACAGGTGGAAATGGTGGTGGAGGAACATGCGAAGTTCTGTGTTCCCTGCAATGAGCTCTGCCAACATTGACGCGGGCCTGCTGTGCGAAGTTAGGAAACATTGCGAGGGTAGGGTGCTCTCCCTGAGCCCCCAGAACAGGTGTGGCTGTGAACTCTGGGGCCAGCGGCCCTCCGTCCTGCCAGCGTCTTCTGTCCCACTTATTCTGTATTGAGGGTGCCCCATTTCTCCTTTTGGAGAGAAAGCCTCATTTCACATTTTTGTAGGCACTGTAAATGTAGGAAAACTATTAATAAACGAGGCTGGATGAGCAGACCCCGCTTGACTGGTGAGGGGTGTGAATGGTGCAGTTATCCCCGAGCTGGTTGGAACGCAGTTGCCTTCTTGTGCCTGAAGTGGAATATTAAGGCGCGGAGAGGAGGAAGAGGGTAGGAGGCATGAAGATGTCGCTCTGCTCTGACTGTAGCTTTAATCACTTATTATTAGGCTCACTCGGCAGCTTTCTCACATCCTCCTCTCTGGCTTCCTCCCTTCCCCATTTAAAAATAAACCTGAACCTAAACTCACAGAGGCAAGAACTGAACCCAGATCTACCAGTCGGTTTTCTTTTCAAAAGCCAAGCTGTGGCTCCTTTTGATATCTGCTAATTGATACCAGCCCTTGGAGGTGAGAGAGAAGGACCGTGAGGCCGATTGGGACTCAGTGGTGTTCACTGAGCACTAAATATTTAGGGACAACCTAAGCAGAATATTAATTGATGGTGAATTTCCAAATATCTTCTGGGTGTCATTTGTAGACGGAACACCCAGAGCACAGAGCTACAGTAACCTTTTCCCTGCAGCTTGTACCGGGTGTATCAGGTCTCCCCAGGAGCTCTGTGGAGCCAGAGTGGGTGTCTCGGGGTTTGTGGGTCCCCCTCTTGTCCCCTCCTTAGAGACTCCAGCATTGTTTGTGAACTTCCAGCAGAGAATATTTGTCTTTCTTGGACTTTGTTTCCCATCTACATCCTGGATTTTTCCTCACACAGGAGGAAGGATTGCAGAAATTCCTACCCTGGCCAGACAGAAATGTTCTGATTTAGAACATCTTTTGAACCACATGGATCTGTGAAGAAATCCTTAGGTGGGCTGTCTTAGAACCTGTATATAGAGGCAAGATTGTTATTATTTTTAAAACCATTTTTAGGTATTTATTTATTTATTTATTTATTTAGAGAGAGAGAGAGATAGAGAAGAGAGAGAAAGAGAGAGAACGAGAGAGAGAGAATGGGCACACCAAGGCTTCAGCTGCTGCAAATGAACTCCGGATGTGTGCATCCCTTATGTGCATGTGCAACACTGTGCGCTTGCTTCACTGTGAATCTGGCTTACACGGGACCTGGAGATTTGAACCTGAGTTCATAGGCGTCACAGGCAAGCGCCTTAGCTGCTGACAGCCAGAGATTATTTTTGTATATTGCTAATTTATCATTTTTTTCCTATGAGGACAGAGTTTGTCCTTTATGTCACACATGTCCTCAGAACCTAGGAAAGGGGTCTGTGCACATGGTCAGTATGCAGAAAAGTTGATAAAGACAATGATGGGAGTGGGTGTGTACTGAAGGTAAGGACATGACTTGGCCTGTTATATCTATGTTTCTTTGCCAGCTAAGCGTCTCCTGCTGCCTTGGGTGGGGCTGGCTAGAATTGAGTGTGTGACAGTGTCTAGGTCCAGCTCTGGCTGATAGGGTGAAAATATTCTCATTTTTAGTGTTTTGCTTCTTTGTCTGGGCTTTACATGGTATTCACTGTGGACATTTGTTTGAAATACTCTCTGATTCTCTCCTGTTCCCTCAAAGTCCATGTAAATACACTTCCTTCTTCAAGGTTCTTCTGGTTAGACAGTCTCTGTCCAGCTAGATATAAGCTCTCTTCTGACGTTTGTTACAGACTTCTTTCCTGTTTGGAACATTCTTCCTGTGATGGCTTTTGGGGACAGATCTTTGAGGGGTTTTCATCTAATTACACCCTCCAATCCCCTCCTCTATTCTTGGGCATTTTGGAATAAATGGGATCATCATTACTCAACTTACCAACCATTCCTTTTGATTTTGTACCTGTTTACAGAGCTGCTTTGATTTTAAGATGAAATTCAAGGTTCACACTGAAACTTAGGAAGGATCTTTCAGTAACCACAGCAAGGAATCTGTTTTATTAACAAATCCTGCATTTCTGCAACTGATATAGAAATAAGAGGAAAGCACCGAGAAGGCCCAAGAATGATGTGGCCAGAAATTATAGATTGTTTTTAGCTAAGTGAAGGATGGAAGATGCTAAGATTTTTTTTTTCTGTCTGCCTAAATGTAACAGTTATGCACAAGGGACTTGCCTTGTCTTTCCTTGTGACAACTTTCCATGGAAAGGGACTGTGAGTGGCCAGGAGATACATGTGTGGGGCAACTATTATATTCTCGGTTATGTTTGCCTGCATTATCTCACTTAATCCCCACCATAAGGCTGACATTATTTCTTAGATTAACAGAGCGAGGATTAGAGAATTTAGGGATACACAACTGTAGGCTGCAAGCCAGCCGTCCGCGCAGTGTCTTCCGAGTCCAGCCTCCGGCTCTTTCAATCACGGGCAGCGGCTGCTGTGTAATAAGGGAGACAGGTTTAAGTTGCGTGTAGAGAAACTCATTAATATCATGGACTTGGAAACCTCAGCTGAACTGATTTCCTTCTAGATTCTTCTTCTGTGGGGTTTCCTTTTGGCAAAATGCAAAGTTGTTTTGAAGTAGAAACGTAGATTCCCACCAAATATCCACTTTCTGGACCTTACTTTAATTCAATGAGGATGAAAAGTGAGACATTCACGGTGCTGGAGGCTTCTTAGTTTACACCCATATTTTTTGTGGATCCAGGGTTTTATACAGCAAGCATTTTACTGACTGGACCATTTCCAGTCTTGTATCTTTTTAAAAAATTAATAGTTTGTTTATTTATTTATGAGAGAGAGAGAGAGAGAGAGAGAGAGAGAGAGAAGAGAGACTGGGCATACCAGGGCATCCAGCCACTGCAAATGAACTCCAGACGCATGCACCACCTTGTGCATCTGGCTTATGTGGGTCCTGGAGCATTGAACCTGGGTCCTTTGGCTTCTCAGGCACTAGCCACTTAACCGCTGAGCCATCTCTCCAGCCCTGCTTGTATCTTTCTGAAACTTTTGTTAAACTACTACTCTGAGTGGGTGGCGACTACTGCTTAGGACCATAGAATGACAGTCAGGATTGATTGTCTCTTTGATGATGTTTTTTTTTTTTACCATCAACGGGAAGTATTATTATTGTTCAAAGCAACTTTCTGAAAAGGACACAAGGGTGCTAGTTTCAAATATCTGTATCAACTATTCCTTTGCAGCGCTGTGAATATAAAATAAGCTTACAATACAAAGTTCAATTCCCAACGTTTGTATCTTTCCCTTAAGAAAGAAGGTGACCGCTGGTGCTACACAGAGCGGTAGCTCTCTGCTTTATCACGTGTATATATCAAAATGGCTTCTTGGTCATTTGAAGCAAGCTGATGTTGAGGAAGGGCATGGGCCCAGGGCGAGGAGAGAAGGGCCCGCTCAGTCTCTCTTTCCAACCAATTTGTGTGATTTTGGAAAAGTTCCCCACCTGTTTGAAGATGTGCTTCCTTGGTGTCTTTAGGGTAAAGAGCTGTGTTGCAGGTCAGATGGGCAAAATGTGGGAAATCCCCTTAGACTGTAGGTCTAATATAGACACATATAGTGTCATCATTAATCACTCTGTCCTGCTGTGGGTTTCAGTGCCTTCTGTGTGGAGCACTTACTCCCAGTGGACAAGAGATCAGGGGTAGTTAGCAGGGAAGGCAGGTGGCCTTGGAGAAGAGCCTAGGCACTGTGACCTGAACGGTTTTTTTTTAATCTTTCATCTGCGTCTGTTACCCAGGTTCTCTTTCACACTAGATAAATACTTGTCAGAAAAGACAGCAAGACTAATCTTTCTTGCTTTATGTATGGAACTATTTTTTTTCCGGGCTTATCTTTCATCTTTACACGACCCAAGTAGAGCAGGGATGGTAATGGAGACAGAACCGAGGAGAAGGGTAACGGGAGGGGCATTGCCACCCCCTGGGCTGGTCACCGTGTTTGCAGTGTCCTCGCACCGTACCCCTGGGGCTCGTGCCTCATCCATCTTCATGATCTGCCTCGGTGACTCTGTGCATGGGCTACCTGGTAGCCTCAAGCTGGGATCACTATGCCCCTCCTGTCTCCCAGAGTCCGCGCGGGTGGGGGTTTCGTGTCCATCCCGTTCCTTCTGAGCTCTGGAAGGACAGAGCAGCCCGGGCCTCAGGTCGCTGTGTGTCTACACAGCTGCTGCCACGCCGGGCGCCTTTGCCAAATGCTGTTGGCATGTGTGAAGTCTTCTGGGTCCAGTGCTCTTCTGCCTTCCTCACAGGGATGTGAAATGATCACCCACAGCTTTCACAGATCACGTGAGGAAGTGAAGAACTTGAATAGCACCGGCGGCAGGGCCAGGAAGGCGCCCAGGAGTGTGGCCAGTGCTCTTAGGCGGTTCGCTGCGTAGCTCCGTAGTGAGTGTTAATGGGTGGCTTGCTGTCAGAAACGTGAGGGGAACGGAGCGTGTGCTGAGTTCTGTGCGGCGAGGCGAGCGGAGGATGAGAAGGTGCACAGTAGCATGTGAAGAGCGGTTAGGGTCAGGATTTGTGCATCTGTGACCATCATTCTCTGGGTACACTCATTACTTTTAGACATGCCCAGAACAGTTTTCCAAAAATCCAGAGGAATGTATGTACAACTATATGTAATAGTTATATCAATACAACTATATTTTTAATATTTTATTTATTTGACAAAGAAAGAGGGAGAGAGAGAGAGAGAGGGAGAGAATCAGCATTCCAGGGCCTCTAGCCACTGCAAACAAACCCCAGATGGGTGCACCCCTTTATGCATCTGGCTAATGTGGGTCCTGGGGAATCAAACCTGGGTCCTTTGGCTTTGCAGGGAAATGCCTTAACCACTAAGCCATCCCTTCAGCCCAATGCAACTAATTTTTATTGATGAGAAATGCGAAGGGTGAAGTATGTTGCATCTCTGTCCACTTCATTTAATTTTATTTTTTGAGGCAAGCCCAGCAGACTGGCCTGTTTTTATGAGAGAGAGAGAGAAAGAGAAAGAGAATTGGTGTGGCAGGGCCTCTAGCTGCTGCAATCGCACTCTAGATGTGTGCGTCCCTTTGTGCACATGCGTGGCATTGCGTGCTTGTGTAACCTGGTGTGTCTGGCTTACATGGGATCTGGAGAGTCAAACATGAGTCCTTAGGCTTTGCAGGCAAGTGCCCTAATTGCTAAGTCATCTCTCAAGCCCTCCATTTCATTTTTAAAAATTATTATATTTATTTATTTGTAAGCAGAGAGAGCTAGGGGAGAGAGAGAGAGAGAGAGAGAGAGAGAGAGAGAGAGAATGGGTGCACCAGAGCCTCTGGCCACTGCAAACAAACTCCAGAAGCATGTGCCATTTTGTACATCTGGCTTCATGGGGGTCCTAGGGAATAAAACCTGGGTCATTAGGCTTTGCCAGCGAGTACCTTATCTACTGAGCCATCTCTCCGGCCTCCACTTTTTTTTTTTTTTTGAGACAAGGTCACTCATTGAACCAATTCAGCTAGTCTTGCTATCCAGCAAGTCCAGGTTCTGCCTGTCTAGTTCTGGGAACACAGATGTGTTTTGCTATGCCCAGCGTGTGGGTGTTGAGAATCTGAACTCAGGCCTCATATTTGTGCAGCCTACTGAGCCATTTCCCCAACCCTCCCAGCATGTGTACCTCTTAGGTACCTGCTGTCATCTTTGGGTTTCTTAAGTTTCCATAGTTACTGTCCCCTCTATCCTTTTTTTAAAAAACCAAAATAAATTTATTTATTTATTTATTTGCAAGGACAGGGAGAGAGCGAAAAAAATATGAGAATGGGAGCACCAGGGCCTCTAGCCACTGCAAACTAACTCCAAATGCATGCATCACTTTGTGGATCTGGCTTTACGTGGCTACTGGGGAATCAACCATGCCTGCAAGCGCCTTAACCACTGAGCAATCTCTTTAGCCCTCTATCCTTTCTTACTGCAGGTGAAGAAAATGGAAGTTGAGAGCAAGGACTGAGGAGTCAGGCTGAATTGATAAAGGCTTTTATAAAGTTTTTGTTCCTTATTCATCTGTTGGGAGAGTATCTTCAATTCTCTGTGATTCCCAGATTCGTTCTGCCTTATCTGTAATTCTGGTAATTTCACTCCAAACAGTATTAGTTACAGAGTCAGCCTTCTGTAAGCACCAGTTACTGTGACTGACCCTGCCCATCACACAGTAGCTTTTCCAATTAGAACCAGTTTGGGTCGGTGGAGGAGTGATGCTTAAGTGTCCTGTATATGGACCCTACAGTCGTTACTGAATGACCGACTTCTGGATCAGGTCTAATGTAGACTTCTTTGAGTGTTTCCTAAATTCACACCTGGCAAGAGAAGAAAACATGGCCAGGAGTGAAATGGTTTGGAATATTTAGAGAACATTTTCTTAGTACAGAAATGTACAGATGATATGGACAAATAGGGACCAATACATCGAGGATTTAAAGACTGAAGGGAGGGCTGGAGAGATGGCTTAGCGGTTAAGGCACTTGCCTACAAAGCCAAAGGACCCAGCTTCTAGTCCCCAGGACCCACGTGAGCCAGATGCACAAGGTGGCACATGCGTGTGGAGTTCATTTGCAGGGCTAGAGGCCCTGGCACACCCGTTTTCTCTCTCTCTCTATCTGCTTCCTTCTCTCTCTCAAATAAATAAATAAAATAAAATATTCAATAAAACAAAGACTGAAGGGAGGTGTAGGCCAATCACCATGAACTGACCTAAGATAAAGATGAAAAACTGTAAAGAAAGACGAAAACAAACAAAATTTGAGAAGGTAAGGTTTTTCAGTAAAAGAAGAGAACAGACTTAATGATGAACCCAACTGGAAGTAATAGTAACAGTCACTTAGACTGCTGGTGTGCCTGTGGCTGTTCAAGAGACTTTTAAAAGTAATAATTTTTTTTTAGCAAGAGTGAGAGATAGATAGAGAGAGAGATAAAGAGGAGAGAGAGAGAGAGAGAGAGAGAGAGAGAGAGAGAGAGAGAGAGAAATTGATGCACTAGGGCCTCAGCCACTGCAATTGAACTCCAGACCCTTGTGCCACCTATGGGCATGTGCGACCTTGCGCTTGCCTCACCTTTGTGCATCTGGCTTACATGAGATCTGGAGAGAGGTAGAACATGGGTCCTTCGGCTTTGCAGGCAAGCACCTTAATTGCTAAGCCATCTGTCCAGCCCTCAAGAGACTTTTGACAAATCTTTTCTACACATTGTGTTCTCTCCAGGAACCCACCAGAGGGAATTCTAGATATGGATGGTCATTCCCATTTTACAGATGAGTAAACTGAGGTTTGTTCATGGCTACATAGTCAAGAAGGGGAAAGAACTGGAATTCATTCCTAGTGCTTCTACAGCTCAGGTTGTGGGCTTTTTCTGATCACCCGTACCTTGCACTAGTTTGGGGGTGCAGCTTGCAGCCTTAGACACCAAGTTGGAGGAGCTCCACTCAGGTGAACAACGAGCTTCCTCTTCAACAGAAAGCAATGTCCACGGGCAGGTTCAAAATATGTAAAGGTTGTGGCACCTGGAAAGGTGGGACTGAAGCCAAAGATGTGAGAGCTAGGAGCAAGAAAATTATTATTATTGTCCAGAATTTCCATAGCATGGAATGTTATTTTTTAAAATATTTTATTTTTATTTATCTATTTGACAGAGAGAGAGAGAGACAGAGACAGAGAGAGAGAGAGAGAGAGAGAGAGAGAGAGAGAGAGAGAGAATGGGAGTACCAGGGCCTCTAGCCACTGCAAACGAACTCCAGACACGTGTGCCCCCTTGTGCATCTGGCTAACGTGGGTCCTGGGGAATCGAACCTGGGTCCTTTGGCTTTGCAGGCAAATGCTTTAACTGCTAAGCCATATGCCTCCAGCCTGGAATGTTATTTTTATATTCAGTAAAGGTGACTAAGAAATAATAAAGTTCATTATATCATCAACTAAATAAAGACAGAGGAGTCAAAGCTATCTCCACAAGGGCTAGAATTATACTGTCTTGTAAATATTTATTTATTTATATTAAAAGAGAGAGATAGAGAGAGAATGAGAATGGGTATGCCAAGGCTTCTTGTCACTGCAAACAAACTCCAGACACATGCACCTCTTTGTGTATCTGGCTTTACATAGGTACTGGGGAATCAAACCCAGGACATCAGGCTTTGCACCCAAACATGTTTACACTGCTGAGCCAGCTCTCCAGCCATGAGGTGCACTATCTTTAATTTCTTGGAAATATAATTGAGAACTGATTGCTGAATACAATGGAGTCTCTCTCTCTCTCTCTCTCTGTGTGTGTGTGTGAGAGAGAGAGAGAGAGAGAGAGAAAGAGAGAGAGAGAGAGAGAGATATTTGGATTCTAATACAAATTAGGGAACATGAAACCAATTTAAGATTAGGGAGGATTTCGAAACATTCATTATGGAGAAAGTAGTAAGAAGCTTCAAGTCTCAGTGACAGATTCTAAAATGTCTTTAATAAAGAAATGGTCACTGTAGGGCCAAAGGCTACTGTTTGAGGATATTACAGAGGCAGGAAAGATACCTGAGGGTCAGACAATAATTTTTAAAAAGGGATGGTAGCTGGAAATTGCAAACATAAGCAGGCGGAAAAAATATTGTACCAAGTGGTCAATGAGACTGGGGCACAGTGGCCAACAAAATACTTTAAATTTTTTATGTGTATGTGTATGGTGTACATGTGTGTATACATGTTTGCATGTGTGTTCATGTGTGGACATGTGAGGAGGCCAGAGATTAACCCTTCAACCTTATTCACGAACCCCCAACTCACTAATTTGGCTAGATAGCTAGCCAATCAGCTTGGCCCAAGGTCCCACCTGTGTCCACTCCTGCAGCGCTAAGATCGCAGGTGCACGCCCCACACCCAGCAGTCATGGGCATGTGCGAATTGGAACTTAGCTCCTATTGACTGAGTTATGGCTCCAGCCCCAACAATGGCATGTAAATGGATTATTATTTTTAAAAATTATTTTTATTTATTTTATTTTTATTTTAGAGAGAGTGAGACAGACAGAGAGAGATGATAGGTAGGTAGATACATAGATAGAGAATTGACGTGCCAGGGCCTCAGCCACTGCAATTGAACTCCAGATGCTTGCACCACCTAGTGGGCATGTGTGACCTTGAGCTTGCCTCACTTTTGTGTATCTGGCTAACATGGGATCTAGAGTGTCAAACATGGGTCCTTAGGCTTTGCAGGCAAGTGCCTTAACTGCTAAGCCATCTCTCCAGCCCCTTATTTATTTATTTATTTATTTATTTATGAAAAGAGGAATAGGAGAGAGAGAGAGAGAGAGAGAGAGAAAGAGACACTATGAATAAGGATAAGAATGGGTGTGCCAGGGTCTTTAGCCACTGTAAACGAACTTGAGAAGCATGCACCACTTTTTAATTTTTTTATTTTTGCAGTATGTGGTGGTGCACACCTTTGTTTTATTTTTATTTATTTGAAAGCGACAGACAGAGAGAAAGAGGGAGAGAGAGAGAGAGAGAGACAGAGAGAGAGAGAGAGAATGGATGCGCCAGGGCCTCCAGCCACTGCAAACGAACTCCAGACACATGTGCCCCCTTATGCATCTGGCTAACATGGGTCTTGGGGAATCAAGCCTCGAACTGGGGTCCTTAGGCTTCACAGGCAAGTGCTTAACTGCTAAGCCATCTCTCCAGCCCAGCGTGCAGCACTTTTGTGCATCCAGCTTTACATGGGTACCAGGGAATTGAACCTGGGTTGTTAGGCTTTGCAGTCAAGTGTCTTAACCACTGAGCCACTGAGCAATCTCTTCAGTCCTGTTCTTTCTTTCTTTTTTTCTTTTTGGTTTTTCAAGATAGGGTCTTGGTCTAGCCCAGGATGACCTTTAATTCACTATGTAGTCTCAGGCTGGCCTTGAACTCACGGCGATCCTCCTACCTCTGCCTCCGGAGTGCTGGGATTAAAGGCGTGCGTCACCATACCCGGCTCCTATTATTTCTTGTTTTTTAAAGAACAGATCATCAGATTCCATTAAAGCCATGACTCTGTGAAGAAAGGACAGGCTTGCCAGACTGCAGAACACTGATCTATTCAATTAAGGAGAAGGTAGCTAAGGAGAGTGGTAGGCCTGGCTTCCCCTGATCTGACTTTTAATCAGGGACATTTGTGAATGGCTGCTAGTTAGAGCGACAGCATAAATGGGTTTTCACCTGCAGGTGACCGCTCTGCCTGTCCTCTACAGGGGTGGGGACAGTGAGGTATTGTGCCTGCTCCTCTAGTCTGAGCAGAAGAAGGTGGAGCCCCCAGAAGGGCAAGGGGTTCTCCAGGTCAGCTGAGCAGCATGGGGACCCCCCCAGTTTATAGGCTGTCTGGGTCCTTGTGTCATCCTAAACTCCACTTGCAGACTGCTACCTCTCCCCTTACCCACAAGTCCTCTTTATCAACAGATTCTAAAGTGATTGCTTTGTGTCCTCTTCTCAGAGAGAGAGAGAGAGAGAGAGAGAGAGAGAGAGAGAGAGAGAGAGATCAATTTATAAGGCAGATTTCAAACATTAGGAGACTTGGGATCCCTGAAGTCGTCCACACTTCACAGATGGGCAGTGTGGCCCCATGGTTACAGAGAAGGCTCAGCAAGTTCAGAGCACTTCCCGTGCAGGCATGATGGCCCGAGGAGGCCCGAGAGACCACTTGAGTTCGATTCCCAGGACCTACATAAACAGCTGGACACGGCTGTGTACATCTGCTAGCCCAGTTCCATCAGGGGACAGTGACCTGAGGATCACCAGAGCTGACTAAAAAGCTGCAGACTCCTGGATCAGTGAGCGACTCTGGGCTCAGATAGGAATGGGTAGGGAGTGATGGAGCGGGCCACCTTGCGTGCTGCTGTGGCCACTGTGGGCAAGCAGCCCCCTCCCCCCACAGGAGAGTGCACGGTGCATTGCAAGGACACATGCATGTGCATCCAACACACACACACACACACACACACACACACACGTGCAGTCTGGTTTCAGGCCAGGTACCCACAGCACATCTGGAAGGTCCTCCCCTAGTCTTTCCTATAGAAAACGGGACATTGGGGGACAGTGCTTCTTGGGACCCTCACTCCCTTGTTCTTTCAGGGTTCATCCTGTAGAATGTCTATGAAGGTTTTGAGCCAAGTGCAGGGTCTTTTTGCTGGGGGTGGGGCAGGCTTAATATGTGCTCTTTCAGGAACTGACAGACTAGGGTCTGAGATTTGGAAGTCAGGAGAGGGAGGCAGGTTTGAAGATGTCTTTTTTTGTTTTTTGTTTTTTTTTTTGGCCTGTGGCGTATGCGTGTGTGTGTGTGTGTGTGTGTGTGTGTGTGTGTGGATGCGTGAGCCCTGTGCACATGCGTGCAGAGTCCAGGGGAAGACATCCGCTGTCCTCCTTGGCTTTTGCCCCTCGTTTTCTGGAAACAGGTCTCTCCCGGAACCTGGAGCTGGCTGCTTTTTCGGCTACGCTGACTCACCAGGGAGCCTCCCATTTCTGCTTCCCTCGGCACAGCCACCCTGGCATTTTACCTGTGCAGGGACTTGAACGCAGGTCCTCACACTTACACAGAAAGCGCTCACCCACTCAACCGTCAGGCCAGCGCCTAAAGGTGTCTGTGTGTGTGCACGTTTGTTCACAGATGTGAACGCAGGTGCATGGGCGCTACGGTGCGCTTGAGGGTCAGAGGACAGCGCCAGGCATCCGGTGCCACCTTTCCTCTCACCCGAGGCTGGTAGTCTCTTGCTGACTGTCCACTGTCCAGACTCGCTGGTTCATGAGCGTCCAGAAGATGTTCCTCCTGGTTTGCTGTAGACGAGCTGGGATTACAGGAAAAAAGCCAGCCACGGCTTCTAGCTTCTGCCCCGGGCCTGGGGATGCAAACTGAGGTCCGTGTGTTTGTGTGGGAAACTCTTTATCCACGGAGCCTCTTTCCAGCCCCACTAAAGGGGTTTTTATTTTTATTTATTTTTATTTTTATTTTTAGTTTTTCAAGGTAGGGTCTCACTCTAGCTCAGGCTGACCTGGAATTCACTATGAGTCTCAGGGTGGCCTTGAACTCACGGCGATCCTCCTACCTCTGCCTCCTGTGTGCTGGGATTAAAGGCGTGTACCACCACACCAGGCTGCACTAAAGGGGTTTTTAAGGTGTTATAGACCCAATGACACGGGTCTGGCCCAAGCACTGACTATTGGACAAGGACACGACGGAGAGGGGAAAGAAGGATTTTTTAGAGGAGTGAACACATTTCAAATAATATGGTATTAAAGACTTATTTGCCAAGCACGGTGGTGCATGCCTTTCATCATAGCACTTGGGAGGCTGAGATAGGAGGACAGCTGTGAGTTTGAGGCCAGCCTGAGACTATGTAGTGAATTCCAGGTCAGCCTGGGCTACAGTAAAACCCACCAAAAAGCCAAAAGAAAAAAAAAAAAAAGTAAAAGACTCTACCCAGATGTGGTGGCACAGTACTTTAATCCCAACACTTGGGAGGCAGAGGCAGGAGGACTGCTGTGAATTCAAGGCCAGCCTGAGAATACATACCCCCCCCAAAAGAAATTATTAGCTTTCTTTATTCTCTTCACTCGGTGGTGTGTACGCTCACAGACTTCACGATTCTTATCTGAGGCTTTGAGAACAAATCCTCACCACAGTTTGGAACCCAGAGTCTTCCTCCCCTCCACCAAAGTTGAGATGTAATGGAGGGAGTCTTTCTGGCTCTCTTTGCCTCCTTAGCGTGGGTGACACGGTGGTTTTTCTGCTGCTCTTTTCTGGTATGGCCTGTCCCGGGATGCCCAGGGTTTCTAGGCTCGGACTGTGTGTGGTACTGACACCAGGCAAACCCGGGTCTGCGAGGGGCAGGAGTACGAAGGCAGGGCTGATGCGCCCCCATCGCCATTCCCCAGAGACGCTGCCCTTGAGAGTCAGGAGCAGGCGGACACCAGAGCGATTCTGACAGCGGCTACCGAGTGGTTGGGGCTCCGCTGTCTGGCACTGAGCTCTCCCTGCCTCTCCTGTGTGATGTGGGTCAGGGGGAGGTGAGATGAGGTGAAGACAGTCCCCATCACATGAGTGATGATGGTGGTAGTGCTTTTTTTGTTGCAATTTTGTTTTTCAAATTTTTATTAACAACTTCCATGTTTGTAAAAAAAATATCCCATGGTAATACCCTCCTTCCCCCCACTTTCCCCTTTGAAACTCCGTTGTCCATCATAACCCCTTCCCCTCACTCAGTCTCTCTTTTATTTTGATGTCATGATCTTTTCCTCCTCTTATGATGGTCTTGTGTAGGTAGTGTCAGGCACTATGAGGTCATGGAGATCCAGGCCATTGTGTGTCTGGAGGAGCACGCTGTAAGGAGTCCTGCCCTTCCTTTGGCTCTTACATTCTTTCCGCCACCTCTTCTGCATTAGACCCTGAGCCTTGAAAGGTGTGATAGAGATATTGTTGCAATTTTTTTTATGAGAGAGAGATTGAGAATGAGAATTGGCATGTTAGGACCTCGAGCCACTGCAATCAAATTCTAGACACCTTGTGTGCGTGTGTGACCTTGCATGCTTGCGTCACTTTGTGCGTCCGGCTTACATGGGACCTGGAGAGTCAAACCTGTGCCCTTAGGCTTCACAGGCAAGTGCCTTAACCACTAAGCCATCTCTCCAGCCTGGTGGTGGCTTCTTGCTGACCTTCTCCATCTTCTCTTCCTCCCACATAAGCGGTACCCCAGGCTGCCACTCAAGGGTCTTCACCGTGACTCCCACAAAGAGAGACAAGCAGAATCTGGGTTTGTGTGTCCCTGCTGATGAAGAGGGTTAGCGAAACTATCTAGTGAACTCTAGTACCTGGGGTGACCTCAAGAATTTGGGGTATCTCAAATAGGTCCTGAAATGATTTGCCTAGTGAGGCTATGCAGAGAGATTTGGGGGCTGAGTGTCTTGAGTTATTAGACAGAGTGGCAGGAGCAAGGAAAGACAGTAAGTTAAAAGGGAGAGAGAGAGAGAAAGAGAGAGAGAGGGGAAGAGAGAGATGGAAACTGTGCTCTTTCCAAGATATTAGCTCCAATCAACTTCTTTGCTTTTCTTCCCTTTTGTGTGACGAGGTGACAAGAAAACCCAGGGGCAGGGAACAAAAGGAAAAGAGAGGGTGAGGCAAAAAGGCGGAGGGTGAGTGTGCCGTCCTCTTTCCAGACATCTGGAGGAGACCCATGTGATTAGAATGCCCGGCGGGCAGTATTCCCCAGGGAGGGACCGTGCCCGCTTCCCCGTGCCCATGAGCAGTCAGCGACAGGATTGGCACACTTCTGGGGGAGAGTCAGAGCGCGACAGCTGCTCTGCCACCCTGGGAAGTTCATTCTGGACTCCGGGGAGTTGGCGCGACCTCTCTGTGGAGGTCAGCCAGCCTGCCTGCTGCCAGTTCCTCTCGGGCTTGCCCGGGTGGTACAGTCTCTGGGCCGAGTAGATATTTGCTGGGTATCGATCTCTTTGTCTTACTTCTGCCTGTAAATGGTGGCAAACAGACATTTTGGGGAAGAAATTAAACCATGAAGAGTTCACAGCACGTCAAGCATTCAAACGGTAAATGGTCAATCCATCTGTGAATGTTTCCTTGTCTTCAGTTTTCTTCTGTGACCACGGAACATACTAGGCATGTGGGTAGTTCGGGGTTAATTCTACACAAAATGAACGTGGTTTGCTGCAGTCTGGGTGTGTTAACTGCATGCTGGTGGGAATACTGGTCTTTACGAAACTCTCTGTTTCCACGGAAGGAGGGGTGATGGTGCCTAAGGGGGTGCTGATCTCTCTTGACATAGGAAGCCGGGTGGGTGGAGGTGGTGGAGGCAGCAGAGCCTCCCGCTGCTCCTCCATGCCGTGGTGCCGCCGGGCTCGAGTCCAGATGCAGCTGGAGAGCGAAGTGGCTCCCAGATGAAGTCGAGCTCCTTGCAGCTCTCTGTGAAAGAGCCAGCTCCGTGCACGTGTGTGTGTGTGCGTGTGTGTAAGAAAGAGAGGGTAGGAATGTGAAGCCCTTTCTCTGCGTGATATGAGAGCCTTCAGGATGTTCTGATGCCCGTGGGCAGCGTGTTCTAGTGCCCGGCCAGATTTGCCGAGGACTCTGGCGGCCATTCTCTGCTGGCTGTCCACCTTGCGCCTCTGTCTGCGCCCATGGGACAGGTGCCATCGCGCCCCATGCTGCCTGCTCCGTCCACGACGAGGGAGAAGCACAGTCCCTGACTTCTTAACTCCCACGGCCACTCTTGTATTCCATTCCCCTGGACTCCGATTTCTAGAAAAAAAAAAATCTTTTTTTTTTTCTAGAAAATTGTGCGGATTGATTAAATAAATGCTCTCAGCCCTGTGATTTTTATGCACAAGCTCCTCATGCTGTGGAAATAGCTCTTCTTAGATTTCTCATCCTAAGTGGATTGCGCAGCTTGCCCAGAGGGAAGGAACTTTGTCTAATCTCAATAGACTAGAGTGCTAATTTAGTTATTCAGTTAAAACGCTCGACACTGTTGTCCCTCAATCTGTTTTCGCCTGTATCTTTCCAAACAGACATGAAAGGGCCATTTCCATGCGTTGAAGTCGCAGACTCTTGGACAGTTCCATCACACACCAACCAGCTACTGGCAAAGACATGCCCCCTCCCTGTTGATGCTTCACCAATCTCCAGATTTCCAGCAATGACCTTTCCCTAAATTCTAGTCCCTTGTCTCCTCCTCTAAGACCCGCTACTCCTTCCCCATCATATTCCCTTTTCTTCCCCGGCTTCCTATGCCACTGGCTTTTGACCTGTTCACAAGACGTCTCCTTGTTGCTTTTTCTCCTGAGTGTGGAATTCCCCCCATGATTCACTTGCCCTGTGACTCTGCTACTTCATGCTTTCTCATATCCTAATTCCATTTCTCCATGATAGATTTACTTGTTTGCAGTCATATATATATATATATATATACATATATATATATATATATATATATATACACATACATACATACATATACATATAAATGTATTTCTGTTTTAGCAGTCATGCTACTAAAGACACAGGAAGAAAGTTCTAGAAATGAGTTCACCTGCGCACTTTGGAGTCCTTTCTTTCAGAATCCATCATCTCTGCGTGGTGGGATCACTAGCGCTCGTTGTGAGCTCCAGGAGCGCACCCCAGGCTGAGAACCTCCGTCTCTGTGGGAGAGACGGTGTGTCCACAGCGTCCATTCTTATCACTCCTAGCGGAGGGAAGTCCGCATCCTCCCGAGGGTGCTGAAACGCACTCTCTCTGCACACGGACTTGCGTGTCTGTCTTCTGTTTGCTGGAAGCCTCAGGCGAAGCCTTTGTTTTAGACCTATCCATGTTTGCTTCTCAGCTTTGTCAGCACACTCCATGCTCCTCACCTTTCTGAACATCACGAAAGCCCATCATTTCACTTTCATGGCTTTTTTTCCAGCCTGGTCACCCTACAGCTTTATTGACACCCCACAATTCATTCTCATTTTCCAGTCCCAAGGTTCTCTGTGGTCCTGGTGCCTCAGGCTTGATGCTTCTGGGATCTGTATAACCCCTGAGGCCCTCTTGCCCAACCTCCAGAGGGTTATATAAAATCTGTTTTTGCAGTTTTTTTTTTTTAATGCAATCCCCAATTTCCATGAAAAAGCAGTGGAGTCTTTTGGGTAAAAGCATGAACCATGCGTACAAACTGCCTGGCGTTGGCAGTTCCCGGTACTTGGAACTTTGAAAAATTACATAACCTCCGAGTCTTGGTTTCCTCCTTTGGGAATAATGGGGAGTAATAACAGCATGGCTACTTCAACATGTTTTGAGAATTAAATAAATGAATGCCTCTGGAGAACTTAGAACTGTGCCTGGTACATTGCTGGTGATCAACAAATGGGTGCTATTATCATCTTCCCATCAGTACCTCTGAGCTGGGGTCCATTTAGTGATTGTTAGGTTGTCACACTGGGAGTGAAGGAGAGAACTGCCAGCCAGTGGGCAAAGGGCCAGAGGTGCTGTGAAGTGTCTCCCCTGCCTGGGGCACTTCCCTACAGCAAAGAATTAACCAGCTCACGATGCCAGTCATGGCCAGAGGAACTGGCGGTGCCTCTTGGCAACACACAGACACCATTTTCTCAAGTGCCCATTTCTGTTTTTGCTTAGCCTCAACTCCTTAGAGGGCTCATTTTCTAACATGGTTTCAGTTACAAAATGATTCTGATGGCTCTGAAATCTACATTTCCAGCGTTCTGATTAAGCCTCCAGTGGCTTATAGAAAAAGCTCCCTTGACCCTTTCTGCTGAAATTGGAAAATGTTAAAGGGATGGGGAGAAAAGCTCTGTTTCAGTTGCCACCTTTCCCACGGGTCCCTCTCTCTCTGGCAGCCCCCACCTTCCTGTCTACCGCGATTTCTGCCAGTTCTTCCTCCATGTGGTCCCCTGCAAGACACTCGTTTCCGGTTCTGTGGGTCTTCACGTAGTGCCTGGACTCGAGCTGGCTTCCCAGCCTCCTTCCATCCTCCACACAGCCCCGCTTCCGTGGCCTGTCCCCACCATCACAGACCACTCACCGTCTGAACTCCATTTGCCCTTGGCACGTTGGTGTTTCCCCCTGGGAAAGCCTTCTCCCTTGTCGCCTTCTTGAAAAGCCATACCCAATAATCTTCCAAACTTCAGACTTCAAGTTTCTTGAGAAACCGGAAGAGGTCTCTCTGGATTCTTGTCTTATTTTCCTGGATCACACTCGATCCCAAGTGTTTGTTAGATTTGGTCTGTACTTATACTTGCAGATGTATTTAAACAATCCCCATTTTTATTATTTATTCTCTCTGCTGCTGGAAATTGAATCCAGGGCCTTGTCCCTCCCTCCCTCCCTCCCTCCCTCCCTCCCTCCCTTCTTTCTTTCTTTCTTTCTAAATAGAAACCAATTCCCACACCCAAACAAAGTGTTTTGAATATAATAGGACTTCACTAAATGACATCTCTGTAACTGCCTCCCCTCAAATCCAAGGACCATTTCCAAGGATGGATTTAAAGTATTTTTATTTATTTATTTGAAAGGCGAGAGGAAGAGGGAGGAGGCGTGAATGATGGGCATGTCAGTCCCACCTTGTCACTGCAAATGAACTGCAATGTACGCCCTACTTTGCGCATCTGCCTTTACGTGCGTACTGGGGAGTCGAACCTGGGTCTGCAGGCTTTGCAAACAAGTACCTTTAACCAACGAGCCATCTCTTCTCCCCAGTGGATTTTATGGGAGACTGCCTCTTCTCTTTGTGATTGTGTTGTCCGTCAGTAGAAAGATGGGGAGAAAGTGGAGGAGAAGGAAGGAGATGGAGAGGAAGAGAAGGAGAAGAATTTTCTAGGTTTGCCAAACACGGACCAAAACAAAACAAAAGAAGAGACTGTAAAGAAAGGGCTGACAGCAGGAGCAGAGATGTGTAAAAATGCCCGCAGGTGCCATGTCCTGGGCTCCTGAGTGGCGCTGCCACCGAGGGGCATTGAGAGGAGGGAGGACCTGCGGGCGCCCGCACTCTGCCTGCTTCAGCCTGAGAGAGCACCACCCCTCGTTTCTGCTCGGCACTTTGCCACCTGCACCAATCTTAAAACCCGCTGTTTTAGTGGTGTGATTCCACACGCAGCCGAGGAATAGAAGGTCGGGAGGTGTCTGATGACGTCTTTACCTTTGGGCCCTGGGACTGTGCTGATATTGGGGCTGAACTTTTGTGAATTCAGGGATCTCATCTCCCCGTAGCAACCTGTTGCCTGTTCTTACCACGAGGTAAAGCTTGAGGTATCTCCTGTCTAGTTCAACGCCTGGTGTTTTGGGGCTGGGTCGCCATGATTAGGCTGTTATTAGTAAGGTTGAACCTGGAATTAATCCTAATTAGAGCTCTTTTAATTTTATCACAGTGTTACATTTTACTCCTAATCTAAGGTGCAACTAACTATACCCCCCCCCCCCCCGAGTAATAACCCAGAGACCACTGCTGTCCCGTGATGCAAATGATCAATATCTTTACTGTCCACCACAACAGCCAATGGCCACATGGGACCAGTGAGACTTGAAAACGTGAACTGATTTAAAATTAAGTAGTTAGATGCAGCTGGTAGCTTCCACATGGACATAACTATCTAGACTTTGGAAACACTTCTGAGCATTTGAAATTTGCCTAATTTGGGCTGAAGAGATGGCTGAGACGTGCCGAGGGAAGCCCTGCCTCACACGAGGTGCAGAGGCCTGAAGGTTGGCCTCTGGTCTGCCCGTGTGCTCCGTGGCACATGTGTGCACGCACGTGTGCATGTACACACACATGCACACACACACACACACACACACACACACACATGAAATGTGTTCAGCTTGGGTTTCCACATCTCCCTCCCTGTGGGAGGGTTTGGATCTTCATGAAGGTGTGACAGCAGCCTGTCAAAGTGCTAGCCGTTCCTAGAGGCATGCCGCCTTCCTTAAAGAGGTGCGTCGAGAGGGAGGACCGGACTCCCCGACTCCTGCTGCCAGTCAGACTTGGAGCCTCTTCCGTGCTAGGGTCCATCCACAGGACTCTTGTTTCTTGCATGCGTATGTGCGTGAGATGCATGTGTGTGTTTATGTGTGTGAGCACCTACGTGAACACGCACGTGCATACGTGCCCGCGTGTGTGGAGGTCAGAGGTTGACATGGGGTGTCATCCTCAGTTGCTCTCCATCTTATTTATTGAGACAGGGTCTCTCACTTTCCACCGAGAAATCACCAGCTTGGCTCGTCTAGCGAGCCAGCTTGCCCTGTTCTCCCTCTCCCGAGTGCTTGCTTGTCGTTTATGGGGGTGGACATGGGATCTTAACTGGAGCCCCCAGTTGCTTGTGTAGCAAGTGCTTTATTCACCCAGCCATCTCCCCAGCCCTCTTTTTCTTTTAAGAGTTAAATAAAATTGTGTACGTTAAGTGAGAGACATGTGGCCCAGAAAGACGACTCCTGCCCAGTTTTACTGAGCGACATGTGAAATCTAAACATCTTGACCTGCAGAAGTAGAGGAGAAAGAAAGCCACCAGATTGTTGGAGGTTTGGCTTAAGGACGTAAAATTACAGTTAGATAAGAGGACTCATTTCAAGAGACCTAGCATATAACATGATTACTATGATTAATAACAGCCTATTGTATTAAAAATGCAAAGAGTGAGTGTTAAGTGTTCTCACCGTAGACACAACTCTATGAAGTAATTCATATGTTAATTAGCTTGATTTCGCCTTTCCACAAGGAATATGTGCTTCAAAATATGCTGCATGCAATAATACAATTTATGTGTCAATTAAAATAGTAAAATAAACAACAACAAGAGAGATAAAGAGTCGCTCTGGCTGCTGTCTTGGGGAGTTGGCATGGCCCGGGGGGCATCTGTGGAGGAAAGGCTCTACCAGCTCCTGCTGTGCCCTCTTGGAGGAGCTCAGCACCTGGGTCCGTGTGGACGTCTCACTTTTACCTTCCGCAGGAAGATTGGCTGTGGGGGCGCGGGAGGAGCCGGCCCTGGGAAGCAGTCAGAGGCCCATGTGGCAAAGGTTCTGTGCTGGTGGCAGAACAGCTGACCTTCGCCATGCAGCCCAGGGGACACTCGTCAGCGAGTAGGGGTGCGTTTACTGATGTCTGTGTCTTGAATTTCCACTGAGAGAGAGGACGGAAGCACTTGCAGTGGAGCCTCTCTTTACACCCCCACATCGCTGCTGTGTCTGTGGGTGTCAGTGCGTGTGTGTCTGTGTGTGTGTGGGTGTGTGCCATGCTTACAGGTGTGGTGTGTCTTTCACATGGCACGGGTGCCTCCCCACATTGTGCATTTCTTCAAAGGTACCAGTCGCTGTGTTAACTGGGGCCAGCATGCCAAGAGGGAATCCCAATGGGTGACATTACTGTATCAGAAAATGACAGAATCCAAAGTCAGTAACTGATGAAAACCATTGGTTAGTGCTGTGGCCTGGCATAGCCTGACCTTGTCTTTGCTCGCTCACATTTCTGCTCAGCTGCACTTATAATCCAGTTCATTTTTATGTCTATAAGAATAGATGCACTGGGGCTGAAATGGCTAAGCGGTTAAAGCACTTGCCTGTGAAGCCTAAGGGCCCAGGTTCAATTCCCTAGAACCCATATAAGCAAGATGCACAAGGTGGTGTATACATCTGGAGTTCATTTGCAGTGGCCAAAGGCCCTGGTGCACCCATTCTCTCTCTCTCTCTCTCTGCATGTCTGTCAATAAGTAAAAAATATTTTTTTTTTTAAAAAAGAGGCACTGAACTCTCTGAGTCCAGAGAAATTCTGGAACAAGGCAACCTTGAAATGAATTGTTTCAGGAGCACAGGCACTGTTCATCTACATCAACACACTCCTTTCTGGACTTCATCGCCACGAGCCTCCACACACCGGATGTCCAGCCTTTTGACGAAGCAGCATGATGTCATTCACCAGTGTCTTGGATGCATGTGGTCTGCGGGCCATAGGGTGGACATACCTGGTGTGGGATGGTAGAAGTTTGGTGGCTGTCTGTGGGCTTATGGCTGATCCTCGGGGGACATTCCAGGCTGGCTCCTGATGTTGCCTGTCATTGCTGGGGCGACAGATGTGGCAGCACCCAGGACATCTAGAGTCCATACGGAACGAACAGTCGGGGGGCAGCGACTTGGAGAAACGGCTCTTGTTCTCACACTGAGGCGTCTCAGGCAGAACGAGGGTTGGGAGTATTCAGGGCAGCTGTGACAAGGAGAGTTATTGCCCTGATAAGAGATTTTTTTTTTTTTGCAAAATTTTCTCTGAGGAATATGGATTTGAAGAACATAACTCAAATTGCCACCAGTTGTCGTTTAAATCAGAGATCTAATCATATCTGTGTCCTCAGAAGCCTTGACTGGCTCGTCACTGCGTGTAGAATGAAGCTTCACTCGTTTTCCTGTGCCAGGTGCCCAGGCATGGCACGGCGGGAGGCGGTCTTCGCCACCTCTTGCACCGCTCTCTCGTGTCTCCTTGGCTCTCGCTCCTCTGTGTTCTGAGCCTGTGACCTTGATGGTTCCCCTTGGTCACAGACAGCCCCCGAATGACCCCCTGAGCTCTGCTAAAGCGCCCTTCCTCCGGCTTCCACTGGAATGCCACCTCCTCTTCGCCCATTCTTAGGTGGCACGGTGTAGCCAGCCTCACGGGCGCGCTTGTCTGTATTCGGTCTTGTTTCCAACGTGCGAATACGTGGATCTCACCCCGTCACAGTCGCGGCCCCGGATGAGCAGGCTGTGTCTTCCTCGTCCTCACTCTCGGCGTGCACCCCAGGGACAGCGGCGTGTGGGGGCCCACGGCACGCGAGCGTTCCTGGTTAACTGAGACCGCCAGCTGTTTACCTTCACCCCTTCATTTGCCTCTGTCATCTGTCTCTGGCTTCAAAGTCGGAACGCCGCATGTAGGCTCAAGGGTGGAATTAAGATGGATTCTGCCTGGTTGGTCTCAGTGGCGTTCCGACGCGTGTCTAATTTTAGCTAAGTAGGGTAAGTGTGCTCCGCTTACGGCGAACTGGTTCACCTTGTTTCTCTCTTTCACTTCCTCAAAAGGATTTTTTTAAAAAAATTTATTTTTATTTATTAGAGACTGAGAGGCCGAGAGAGAATGGATGGGTACACCAGGGCCTGTAGCCACTGCAAACAGACCCCAGATGCACACACTGCCATGTGCATCTGGCTTTATATGGGTCCTGGGGAATTGAACCCTGGTCCTTTGGCTTCGTAGGCAAGTGCCTTAACCACTAAGCCATCTCTCCAGCCCAAAGGAAAGTTTTGGATGTGAATGCTTCACAGGGCTTACACTTTCCAGAGGGCCGATGTAACTTAGGCAAGACCCTAATAGGGCTGCTGCAGGTACGCGGTGAGACTCTGGCCTTTCCTGGTAACATTTTAGCATTTTTAATGCTACTTTGAGGTTCTTTTTGTTGCTGTCTTTTTTTGTTGTTGTTGTTATTGTTGTTTTTTTTTTTTTGGTTTTTCAGAGGTAGGGTCTTGTTCCAGGCTGATGTGAAACTTTGTAGCCCCTAGGATGGCCTCAAACTCATGGCACTCCTCCTAGCTCAACCTCCTGAGTGCTGGGATTAAAGGTGTGCACCTCAACACCCAGTTTAAAGTGCTGGTTTTGAAATGGACTTTTTCCAGTTGGTTTCTTTATAGGTTAGATCTTGCAAAAGAAAAAAAAATAGCTTGACAATCTCTGTACTACCAAAGAAGGCTAGATCTAAATATGTAACCTATTTATCTCAAATAATATTCAGTTGAATAGGACTTTTTGACTTAAAAATACATGATCAAATTGTAGATAATTGTTGAAGTAGTTCCTTTTCACTGAATATCTGTAAGAAGTTTGTTAAAATCCACAACCAGCTGGGCTTGGTGGCACACACCTTTAATCTCAGCACTAATGAGGCAGAGGTAGGAGGATTGCCATGAGTTTGAGGCCACCCTGAGACTACATAGTGAATTCCAGATCAGCCTGGGCTAGAGTGAGACCCTACCTTGAAAAAAAAGATATCAACAGCAAGTCCATAATCTAGACTAGGAAGAGGACAAAGGTTTTTGCGTATGGGTAACTTAGGTCAAAGGTCATTTGTATGTACTTTGGAAGGGAAAAAGTACATCAAGATGAATTTGCCCCTTTCTGTTAGCTCTGTTATGAAGGAATATCTCTAAAGTGCAAGTTGTCCCTGTGAGGACATAATTGGCAGGCTCAACTGAAGCTTACTTCTGCCACCAACTATGCTTGCCCTATACCTTAAGATCTTTTTCTTCCTCTCAAAAAGGGAAGGTTCTTTCTTCATATGGTGTGCAGGTCCCTGAGCTTGGATGGGGCTCCATCTGCAGATGGCCAGACTTACTTGTTGTCAAGGACCACGTATAATCACTCTCATGCTTTTATTTTTGTTGTTGTTGCTGTTGTTTTCTGAGGTAGGGTTTCAGTCTAGCCCACGCTGACCTGGAATTCACTATGTTGTCTCCGGCTGGCCTTGAACTCATGCCGACCCTCCTGCCTCTGCCTCCCGAGTGCGGGGAAGCAAGGTGTGCGCCACCACGCCTGGTATCTTATGCTTTTCCCTAGACCTGTGGAGGTAGACTTGTGCCGGGCACAGAGCACGGAGCTCTGGGGCTGACCTGAGGAGTTGGCTTCTCCACTGTCTCTACCTCGGGTGGAGCATCAGGGGCCAGTGTTCATGTTGGAGCCCAGCCTTGCCAATACCTTCTGTTGTATTGTGTAGCAAATTATGGTTGGTTGTTTGTGCTGAATTATTTTTAAGGCCAAGCTGCGATGTTCAGATGTTCAGGTCAATGTAGGCGGGCCTGGATCTAATAGGCAGATTGTATCTGAAAGTCACAGTCAGAGCATGTTAGTACCCAAAGGGACAACGCATTGTGTTGTTGAGTGCACAAAGGCAGGCCCATGGGCTAAACAAATATCAAAGTATATGGTGAGTGTTTGGTTTAGAGCCAGAACTCAGGCAACTTGACTCATATCCCAGGGCTCTTCGAACTACATCAACATCAATGAATGATGTGTGCTCATCTTTAATCCTCCATTTATATCAGGAAGACACATTAGGATATTTTTCTCCCTCCTGCGTATGCAGTCAAGAAAACAGAGCTCATTCCAAGTCACTCAAAAAGGAGAATTTATTATTGGGAATTAGTTAAAAAGGGGATCAGAAGAGCTAAAAGGCTCAACAGGGCATAGCCAACTCCATCTGCAGCCCCAGATCAGCAGAGCAGGAGCCAGTGTGGCCATTCGGGTTACAGAGAAGCAGGTAGAAGTTGTCTGCTGGGAGCTGGAAGAAGTGGCCGCTGTCGGAAAGGGGCGGAAGCCGTGGGGGGAAGCAGCCTTGGGAAGGATGCTGACCAAGCTGCGAGGAAGGCCGGGGGCTCTCCAGCTTCTTCCTCCCACATCACCTCAGCCCCTTCCGTAGTAGGTCTATTGCTTAACATCACTCAGTGCCTATTTGGCAAGGGAGGCTGTGCAATGCTGCCCGCCAGGGTTCTGTTCCCCGCTCCATACGTAAGCAGCGAAGAGAAAACAGGGCCAGGGCAGGTCTCAGAGCAGACAGGCCTGTTGGAGGTTAATTTTGTGAAGGTGACAGCAACGGCCACTCTCATCCCACATTCTCTTCTGTGATGTGACCTGACGCTCCTCATCCAGTGATCTGGGTATCCTTGTAACTGCTTTGACAGATCAAATGTGGAGACAGCGATGCTAGGCGACTTCTGAGCTGACGTCAGAAGAGGCACTTTCCACCTGGCTCCCTTGGTTCAGGGTCCTGGAAATGCTCCAGCTTGGAACGTGCCGGGAGAAGCCACGTGCAAGGTCGTGTGTAGGTTTTATGATCAACGGTCCCAGCTGATACCAGATGCCAGTCTTGTAAGTTAAGAAGCTCTTGATGGATAACTGTAATCCCAGCACTTCGGATGCAGAGACAGGGAGGGTCAAAGTTCAAGGCCAACCTTGGCCACATCAAAAGTTCAAGGCAAAACCTAGCTACATAAGACCTTGTCTCAAAAATAACAACAAAAAAATTGAAAAGAAAGAAATTCTAAATGATTTCAGTCCTTATTCTTTCTAACTGAGGCTCCAAAAGGGCTGTAACTGAATCAAGCTTTCTAGGTTATGCCTCATCAAAATTTTTACATTTAGGGGCTGGAGAGAGGGCTTAGCAGTTAAGGTGCTTGCCTGTGAAGCCTAAATATCCAGGTTTGATTATTCCCCAGTACCCACATAAGCCAGATGCACAATGTGGCACATGCATCTGGAGTTTGTTTGCAGTGGCTAGAGGCCCTGGCATGCCCTCTCTCTCTCTCTTGAATAGATAAATGAATACTTTTTTAAAAATTAAAATTTTTACTTTTAGAATTTATAAGCATAATATGCTGGTATTTCATTCCAACAAGTGTTGAGGTGTTTTTTTTTTTGAATACAGTCCTATAGAACTGACACTCCAATGGCCAGGATGTTTATTAATACATAACCATATGTCCACACTGTTTAATATGTTGTCATAAAAACACAGACAAAACCAGAAATTAAAAACAGGTGAGGTAAAGTTAAACATGAGCAGAAATTCTACCATTTTCCTCCCCCATGCCTGGTTCCACTATACATTGATTATATGCTCAGTAGAACACACACTGTGATGTCCATGGTGTATGAAACCATTATGACTACTTCAGTGATTTAAGAGGAAGGTTGGGGTCTCGAGAGATGGCTTAGTGGTTAAGGGCTTGCCTGTGAAGCCTAAGGACCCTGGTTCAAGGCTCGATTCCGCAGGGCCCACATTAGCCAGTTGCACAAGGGGGCACACGTGTCTGGAGTTCATTTGTGGTGCCTGGAGGCCCTGGCGTGTCCATTCTCTCTCCCTCTATCTGCCTCTTTCTCTTTCTGTCTGTTGCTCTCAAATAAATAGAATATTTTTAAAAAGAGGAGGGTTGGGGTGCACTAGCAGGAGAAGGATGTATTGGCGAGGTACTTTGGGAAGGAATGCAATCAGGAGAGAGACAGGAGATAAAAATTGGAGAAGGATGGGCTGGAGACATGGCTCAGTGATTAAAGGTGCTTGCTTTCAATTTCTCAGTACCCATGTGAAGGCAGATGCACAAAGCAGCACCTGCATCCGGAGTTATGTGCAATGGCAAGAGGCCCTAGTGTACCCAAAATCTCTCTCTCTGTCTCTCTCTCTTTGTGTGTGTGTCTCTTAAATAAATGAAAAATATTTAAAACTTGAAGAAGGGAAGGGCTGTGAGATGATCAAGGGCTCCCGGGCCAGTGGAGACTTTCCTGAGCTGTATCAGGCGTGGAGGGCACTGTGGTTTTTTTCCTGCAATGCCATTCACGAGAACCACCATCAGCTCCCCATCTCTTGTTCCTTCGGTGGACTCTGTGCAAAAGGGAGGAGGACGAGGTGTGTGTTACAGGTTCATTAACACAGTGGGCACTGTTATTAAAAGCTGATTCTAGTTCTAGTGCCTCGGAGATCTGAATATTTTTAGAAGGATCATGTTGAGAATTTTCCCCTGATACTTCTCACTTCCTTTGAGGAAGCTCATGGGTGCACCTGATAGACACAGCAGCAATTTTGAGGCCCTTATGCACATTTATTTGTTTATTTTGTTTTTTGAGGTAGGGTCTTGCTCTAGTCCAGGCTGACCTGGAATTCACTATGCAGTCTCAGGGTGGCCTTGAACTCCTGGTGGTCCTCCTACCTCTGTCTCCTGAGTGCTGGGATTAAAGGCGTGTGCCACCATGTCCGGCTTGTATTTTATTTTAAATTACTTTTTTATTTTGGAGAGATGAAAGAGAGAGAGAAAGAGAGAGAGAGAGAGAGAGAGAGAGAGAGAGAGAGAGAGAGGAGAGAATGGGTGTGCCAGGACCTTTCAGCTGCTGTGACTGAACTGCAGACAAGTGCGCCCCTTGTGGCACATATTTGACATTGCACACTTGCATCCCTGCATCTGGCTACATGGGACCTGGAGATTCAAACTTGTGTTCTTCCCCTTTGCAGGCAAGTGCCTTAGCTGCTAAGCCATTTCTGCAGCCTGACATTTTTGTTTTTATATCATTTGTATGTGAATGTACCTCTTTCTTTTCTTTACTTGCTCTTCCAAAGCAGAAACAAAGAACAGAACAAAGATCTTTAATGCCTTTTTGTTTGTTCTGCTATATACACACGTACATTTACTGTTGACATAAAGCGTGCTTTATGTAGAACTTGTACAGATGAACGTATGTAGCGTGTTGAGAAGAATGAACAAGAATGACACTCTTTCTACTCTTCCTTTCTTTCCTGACCCGGCCCCAGGAAAGTAACGAGTGTCTTCTAATCACGGATCCCCGTAGAAGCTGTGGGAGGCATGCACCTAGAGGCAGTGGTAGCCCGACTCCCCTGGGACTGGGACTTCCTAGACAAATTCCGTCCCTTCTCTTGAGTGGCCCATAACCCAGTGAGACAGAGACACTGCTGTTCGTATTTTGTATGATGGGTGGCATGAGGGTGTTCTTAGTGTTCTCAGGAGAATGTGGCATGTATGCACACCTAGGTCCATGCAACGTTCCTGCAGTAGTGACCATGGACTCATTTATTATTAACGTCTGTCAACTATGAACTATGATGGGCTGGCTTTTGAATACAATGAGCTTTCCACAGACCGACTGGATTGTTTGAGTTGAACATTCTATTAACAAGATAAGCTGATTTGTCCATGGAGACCTCTTTACCCCTTTATTACAATTACGGCACACATTCTTCATGTTGCTTTTGTTGTTCAGGCTTCAGGGTTTCCGACTTCTCATGGAATGAATTCTTTTTTTAAAAAAATTTATTTATTTATGAGAAAGAAAGACAGAGAGAGAGAGAGAGGGAGCGAGGGAGAGAGGGAGGGAGAGAATGGGCACACCAGAGCCTCCAGCCACTGCAAATGAACTCCAGGCGCATGCGCCCCCTTGTGCATCTGGCTTATGTGGGTCCTGGAGAATCGAATCCAGATCCTTTGGCTTTGTAGGCAAATGACTTAACTGCTGAGCCATCTCTGCAGGCCCTGGAATGGATTCTTCACAACAGACAGAGACTGCTTGAGGAACATTCCATTTTTTCTCCCACTGGTTCTTTGATTTCTGGCCACAGTGGGTCTGCATTCAAGCACTTCCCTGCACCTCATCTGCGGTTGCAAGACTTACTGGATTAAAATGCTCAAGTAAATTTGAATTTCAAATAACAATAATATTTTAGTATAGGTTTGTTGCAAATACTGTTCTATTTGCATATTTATCCTGAGGGCACTCGCTGGTTGTTCTCATCAGTTTAATTCAGCACCTTGTATTTGTGTCTACCAAACCCTACCACTGCCCCCCCCCCCACCTCAGCCTTCTTACAATATTCACATGTGAGCAGAAAGCAGTTGGAACTTAAAAAACATTTATTTATTTGTGTGTGTGTGTGTGCACCTACTTGCTCACATGCCTGAGTTCTCTCTCTCTTTCGGTCAAATAAATAACTAAATAAAAATTTTAAAAAAGGGCTGGAGATGTGGCTTAGTGGTTAAGGCGCTTGCCTGTGAAGCCTAAGAACCCATGTTTGAGTCTCCAGATTCCATGTAAACCAGGACCTCTTGTTTCTGCAAACAGATGCCAGATGTTTGTGCCACTTTTTGTATCCAGCTTATATGTAAGCGGCTTGAGAACTGAACCCAGGTTGGTAGGTTTTCCAAGGAAGCACCATTAACTGCTGAGCCATCTTCCTAGCCCACATATTTGAATCTGTTATTTTTAGAAGCATCAAGATTTTGTCCCTTACTTTTCTTTCCCTTGCTCAAGTTTAGCATTTTTTTACTGTCTCACATGTGGCCAGGCCTGTCAGTCATAGTAAACTGTGCCAAGCTTAATTCTGATAATGGACAGTGGTGAAATTTAAAACTCTCCCTTTTATAGTGACTCCTGTTTGTTCCTCCAGCCACCTCTCAGTCTTTCTTCTTGGGTTCTGTAATCAACATCATGGTCAAAGATAATTCAAGTGCCCGCTCCTTAATGTTCAGTACTCTTTGTGGCTGTCCTTTGAATTTCTCTTCAATTAAGATAATAAGAGCCATTTACCTTTCATGTAGAGAGTTCATAAGAAATAAGAATTTGATTGGTTTGGCTCTTGCAGGCTTCTGTACTCAAACAGCAAGGCAGGTAATGTCTAATGGTGTGTGTGTGTGTGTGTGTGTGTGTGTGTGTGTGTGTGTATATGTGTGTGGTGAATTCCCTTCAAAGCTCTCTCTTGTTTGTCTCATTGGATAATCAATACGCATTAGATTGGATGCAGCTTGGTATTTACAATGACAGAAGATGTTCATGGGTGTATTGTTCATCATTATGTGATATCTGATACCCCATTTTCAAGGCCAGTGCAGTGTGAGTGTCAGGGTGATGTCACACACAGCACAAGACCCTACAGCCCCGCATAGCCAGAGCACCCCATGTGGGAAGCTCTAAGCTGATTGCATGATGTCTGGTAGATTGAGTAAATGCCCCCCAATAGATTCAGGAGTCTATTGAAACATCTTGGATTTCCTGCCACCTGGCTGGAGGAGGTGTCACTGGGTGGTCCAGCCCATTGTGCTGGTGGGTTGACATTCCAATCTAAAGATACGCAGAGTGCCTAGTTCCACCCGGAGTTCCTGAAGAGTGTTGTGTGGCTTGGCTTTTGGCTTTTTCTCTCTCTGCTTGGACCTGTGAAGGCAGGCCAGCTTCTTCTGCCGTTATGGAACTTCCCCCGGATCTGTAAGCTTCAATAAATAGCCCTTCCTCCGTAACTGTGCCTGGCCTGGAAGTTCATCTCAGCAAACCTGAAGCTGTCTGCCACAGTGTCCCTTCGGCTTTCACGACCTCTGGGGACAGCTCTGGTTGTGTGCACAGAGGAGACTGAGAGACCTGTAGCAGTCTTGTAAATGGGGCAATGCAGGGAGAGAAGTTTCTGGATCGGGAGGATGGGGAAGAGCCTTGAAGTCAGAACAGCGTGAAAACTTTCTGGGATTTCTTCAGGGTTCTCTGGAATTTCAGACATATTGCTGCTAACTTGCTGGCTCGCGTGCCCTCCAGACTGAAATACAAGCCACCGTCTCCTGGCTGTCTCCCCTGGCTTCTCTTTAGACATCACCTATTTGCCTTTACTTATGTCTTGTAGGGGGTCTTAGAGTTGAAGCAAGGATTTCATGAAAACCAACAGCCACACAGTTTATCGGCTGTGGTCCGCTGCCCTGTTTGGCTGGGGACTCAAAACTAGGGAAGACAGCAGAGATGTGGGAATGCTCTCTGAAGAACAACTTTGTCAGACTCTCCTTTTCCCAAGCACTTGTTTCCTCCACAGGAAGTCTAGCCAGTTTGTGACCCTCTGTTTCCTGAGTGACTGTCCATCAACTGAAAGGGGCCAGTGTCAGTGACTCTAGATGACCCGTCTGTCCACAGAATTCCATCAGTCGCCAGCTGCCTTCCTCGCGTCCAGGATGGCTTCTGCATACCACAGCGTTTGAGTCTTTACTCAAAGGTGGATCCTAACACACCTTCTTTGATAAGATGATGGGAATGAGGTCGTCCACATCCAGGGGAATTTCAGAAACATTATAACCAGAGATAAATCATTGCTCTTGGTTGAATCTGGGTCCCTTCCTCTCAAAAAAAAATATGGCTTTGGAACAGTCTTTGTTAAGTCACCAGTGCTGGCTCTGATGCCACCAACCTTGTTAAAAACCTTTGGCATCAGAGGAGAACTGGATGACTGGCAAAAATGAATCTGTGAGGAAATTTATATATATATAATCTCCAAACCCATAGCTGGGTATAAAGAAAAATGGGACTTCTTTGCTATTTACAGCTATTCCAGCTAGGCACACACTTCAGTGCCTTTAGTCCCACCCCCCAAGAGCTAAAAATGTTCTTGTGTTCTTTCATCAGGGTACGCTTTTGAATTTCACATTTAAGCATATATAGGGCAGGGTTGGATTGATCCTCATGCAAAGACATAATTTTACCCCCAAGGATCTCCCCTGGCAAGGACTTTATTTAGCTTTTTTTTTTTTTTTTTTGGTCCTGTGAGGCAATGTGGTTATATTTGGTCCAGAATGTTCTTTGTCCATTCCACAACAGTTTGGTGTTTTACATTGTGTTTACCCATGTACTAGTTTTAAATATCATCTCATCCTTCACCAGTAGTACATTAAAAAAAAAGAGCTTGGGCTGCAGGGATGGCTTAATGGTTAAGGCATTTGCCAGCAAAGCCAAAGGACTCAGGTTCAATTCCCCAGGACCCACATTAGCCAGATGCACAAGGGGGTGCATGCATCTGGAGTTCGTTTGCAGTGGCTGGAGGTCCTGGTGTGCCCATTTTTTCTCTCTCTCTCTTTCTGTCAAATAAATAAATAAATACAAAATTTTAAAAAGGGCTGGAGATATAGTTTAGCAGTTAAGGCGCTTGCCTGTGAAGCCTAAGAACCCATGTTTGACTCTCCAGATTCCATGTAAGCCAGACGCACAAAGGTGAGGCAAGCGCAAGGTCGCACAGGCACACTAGGTGGTGCAAGCGCCTGGAGTTTGATTTCAGTGGCTGAGGTCCTGGCACACCAATTCTCTCTCTCTCTCCCCCACTCTTAAATATAAAATTAAAAAAACAAATTATGCAGGTGTGTGTGCATGTGTGTACCTTTGTATGTGTGCGTGCACATGAGTGTGTAGGTGTGTGTGCACATGTGTGTAAGCATGTGTGGAGGCCAGAGGACAACCCTAAGTGTCATCTGTAGGTGCACTGTCCACAGGGTCTCTCATTGGCCTGGAACTCACCATTAGGCTGAACTGACTGGCCAGCAAGCTGTAAGCGTCCACCTGTCTCCACCTCCGCAGTGCTGGGGCGTCAGGTACGCGCAGCCGCACCCAGCATTTACTCGGTTACCATGGCTTCATGCTTATGGAGCCGTAACTCACTAGGCTATCTCCCCAGCCCACAGCGGCGGGCTTAACCTTCTGCAGTGGTGACCTTAACTTTGGCTCCTGTCTTCGTTCTGATGGAGTGACTTGCTTGACCATCTCATCAGGACTCTTGGTCAGTGTGTCCCTTGTGGATTTGCAAGGGAGGCCACAGTGTCTTAGCACCTTACTCATTCTTCTCCTAGTGGTTATGAAGTCTTGGTGAATTTTCCACTGGTCCTTTCCTTGGTGGATTTTTTCTTTGTACCTCTGACTAAGTCAGCATACACATTCTCCAGGGATTTTGCCTGGTGGCTGGCTAGAGTCACTCCAAATTGGTCACTTGTCACTTCTGATTCCATAGGTGTTCAGAGAGAGCCAGTAGCTAGCTGGCCATGAGTCATGAGTGGAAGCAGGTGGCTCCGGGGGCCGTGACTAAGTGTTCCTCATGAAGCTCTTTCACACTTTTCCTATAATTAACCGAAATACACTTGACTTTAGAATTCACCCAAATGCCATACTTTCAGGACCAGGAGCACTAAGCAATGTTCCCCCTAGTTTTCTTTCTTTTTTTTTTTTTTTCGAGGTAGGGTCTCACTTTCACCTGGAATTCATTAAGGAGTCTCAGGGTGGCCTCGAACTCACGGCGATCCTTCTGACTCTGCCTCCCGAGTGCTGGGATTAAAGGCATGTGCCACCATGCCGGGCTCTTAGTTTTCTTTGTGGAGAGTTTTAGAAGAGAGTGAAAGAAGAACTTCAACTTCAAAGTGCTTTGCTTCCCTGATTTGGGACAGGCTGCTAATCCTTGGGAATGATAGACATCATGAGTTTAATGCTATGGATATGATTTGGAGAAGAATTTGTATGTCACTGTTCACTTTACAAGGTATGTCAGTGATGGTTGCCATGGTGATTTAGGTATGGTAAATTTGGGCTGTGGATGGAAAATGAGCAAGATACCAGGGAATTCATATTGAACCAATGGCCACTACTTTTGTTTTGGAGGTGGGGGTGGGCTGGCAGGCTCTTACTCACCATGTAGCTTGGGCAATCCTTGAACTCATGACCCTTCTGCCTCAGTCCCATGAGTATAGGTGTACGACACTATGCCTTATCCAGCATCCACTTTTTTATGGTAGGCTTTCAAGCTGAAAAGAAGATAGAACAGGTTATTGCAAAGATAACACTGGGCTTGAGAGATTGCTCAGCAGTGAAAGGTGCTTGCTTACAAAGCCTGACAGCCTGGGTTCAAGTCCCCAGTATCCATGGAAAGCTAGACACCCAAAGTGGCACATGCATCTGGGGTTTGTTTGCAGTGGCAAGAGGCCCTGGGGCACCCATACGCTCTCATAAATAAAAATAAACACACAAACAAATAAGCACATGCATAGGAAGGAAGGAAAGAGGGAAGCAAAAGAGAGAGAAAGAAAGAAGGAAGGAAGGAAGGAAAAGACAGCGTATGGGAGGAAGGACGTCTGGGAGGCATTGAAATGCCGTGGTCCACACACGGATAGGGCTGCTGGCAGGTGCACGGAGAGCCCACGTGCGTGGGGGCTGTGGCTGCCTTTTCTGGACCACGGTCCTCTTAAGGAGGTGAAGCACAGTTTCTTGAGCTGAGGCCATTCATGGGTGTGGTCACTAGCTGGACCAAGCTTCTGATGCTCCCTTATGGGGGGATAATGAGGAGAAAAAGGCAGCATGTAGCCTGGGCTGGTCTACCCACCCCCAGTACAGTTCACAGCACAAGGCTCAGCCTCTCTCATCCCTAGATAGTGTGACCCTGAGGGAATATCCACGTACAAGACTCTGTGGGGATAGCAACGTGCAAGTTAGTCAGCTGCACTGACTGGACCACAGTGATGGGGAGAAGGGACAGGTCGGCACTGTTTTGGGGTTGTTCTCAAACAGCCTTTAAACGCGAGAGCAGAGGCCACTGTGAGGACTTCTCAGGGATCATGAAGCATGGGTAACATGACCACTGTTCCTGGTCTTCCGTCTCCCAGTGCCTTTCTTTCAAACAACTATCTGCTAGTGAGTGTACCACCTCTCTTTCATGGGTACCCTTCCACGCTACAATAGAAAAGCATCTCTTGGGATGGGGAGATGGCTTAACAGTTAAGGCACTTGCCTGCAAAGCTAAAGGACCTCAGTTCGATTCTCCAGGACCCACGTAAGCCAGATGCACAAGGGGGCGCATGCATCTGGAGTTCGTTTGCAATGACTGGAAGCCCTGGCGCGCCCATTGTCTCTCTCTCTCTCTTGCCTCTTTCCCTCTCTCAAATAAATAAATAAAAATAAAAATATTAAAAAGAAACAAAAGAAAAGCATCTCTTATTTACTTGGAATTTTTACTGTATACGTTGTGGTAAGGCATAAACAATGTTAGGGGCTAAGTAAAGTGATAGAAGTCAGGGGAGGCATCTTTTCATCAAGACACCATCAGCTACTCCTGCATATGGATTACATATATTTGGGGCTGGATAGATGGCTCGGTGGTTAAGGCGCTTGCCTGCAAAGCCTAAGGACCCATGTTCTACTCCCCAGATCCCACCTTAGCCAGATGCACAAAGGTGAGGTACGTGCAAGGTCACACATGCCCATTAGGTGGCGCAAGCATCTGGGGTTTGATTTCAGTGGCTGAGGCCCTGGCATGCCAATTCTCTCTCTCTCTTCCTCTGTCTCTCTCTTGCTCTCTCTAAAATAAAACAAAGTATTGAAAAAATAGGTATATTTTGTGTGTACGTGTGTATATGTGTGCACCTGTGGCGTATGCATGTGTGTGTACACGTGGGTGCAGATGAGTGTTCCCCATAAGCACATGTGCAGAGGAGGATGTCACGTGTCCTCCTCTGTCACACCTCTGCCTTATGTCCTTGAGACCCTGAACATGAAGTCACTGACCAAACCAGTGAGCTCCAGCAGCCTTCTTGTCAGCACCCTTCTCAGTGCTGGGGTGACAGGCATGTGTGGTCACACGGCTTTTCATATGTGTGAACTCAAGCCCAAACACTTACCCTGTAAGTGCTCTTAGCCTGTGGGGCATTGCCCGAGTCCTGAGAGATACATTTAAAAAAATTTTTTTTGTTTATTTTTATTTATTTATTTGAGGGTGACAGACAGAGAGAAAGAGGCAGAGAAGGAGAGAGAGAGAGAGAGAAAGAGAGAGAGAGAGAGAGAGAGAGAGAGAGAGAGAGAGAAGGCACGCGCCAGGGCCTCCAGCCACTGCAAACAAACTCCAGACGCGAGCGCCCCCTTGTGCATCTGGCTTACATGGGTCCTGGGAAATCGAGCCTCAAACTGGGGTCCTTAGGCTTCACAGGCAAGTGCTTAACTGCTAAGCCATCTCTCCAGCCCTGAGAGATACATTTCTAATACTATTTTCTTACATTTATTTTTTAACTGTGATAAAACACACTAACACAAAATATAATACGATTTTATTACTAATGTTTAACCAAATTTGTAAATGTATTTAGGTTATCCCCAAATGCTCATGGTTATGAATTGTAATGGTATCTCAGTTGAGCAAAGAATCGTTTTACTATTATAGGCAATACAATATAATCATAAACTCCAATTTATGTATTTGCAAAGTGATTTGTAAAATAATTTCAAGCATCATATAGTATTTTATCTAATTTTATTTTTCTTAATTAGCAATTTTCATACTTGAGCCTAATGTAATGTTAACATCATCCCTTCCCAATATCTTCTTTTTTTTCCCCTCCTGCTCTTCCATGGAACTCCTTTAAATTAGTCTATTTCTTTAAAATATTTTATTTATTTGTAAACAGAGACATACACAGAAAGAAAGAGAGAGGGAGGACAGAGGGAGGGAGAATATGGGTGCACCAGGGCCTCTAGCCACTGCAAATGAATTCCATATGCATGGGCCACTTTGTACATCTGGCTTTAGATGGGTACTGGGGAATCAAACCCAGGTTACTAGGTTTTGCAGGCAAGTATCTTAACCACTGAGCCATCTCTTCAGTCTCCATCTATTTTTAAAATTGGTTTAATTTTTTATTTGTAAAGAGAGAGAGAGAGAGAGAGAGAGAGAGAGAGAAGGAGAGAGGAAGGGAGAAAAGGAGAGAGGAGAATGGGTATGGCAGGACCTCTTGCTGTTATAAATGAACCCCAGAAGCATGTTCCACTTTGTATATCTGGCTTTAGGTGGGCACTGGGGAATCGAACCCCCATGCCTGAATTGCTGAGCCATCTCTACAGCCAGGTCCTTCTATTTATTTAATCTGAAATGAAAATAGATTTATTAATTCCTGTGAAAATATAACATAACCAGATCACACACCTTATTGATTCATTAATTCCCGTGAAAAATATACCCAGATAACATACTTTATTGATAAGAAAAAAGTTCAGTAAGAAATTTGGAAATGTTTTCGGCCTGTTGGAATGTGTCACTGGGGTACCTGTGAGATGCCAGCAGGGAGGCACAGGGCCCTGTGAGTCAGGGTGGTCACACTCTCAGAAAGGTCTGGGGAGGAGCAGACCTTCCTGCAGGGAAATGACATGGTACATGTTTAGTCAAGTCCGGAGTACAGTAGAGGAAGGAAGAAGAAAACCAAGAGGCCATTTCTCCATGCCCACGTGTTGTTAGGCTTTTCCTGGAAGTGGCTGGGAGCCACTAAAGAATCGCTTTGTCACTTTGGCGTCAGGAAGTGTAGGGTTGTTCTACCTGTGGTCAGCCTTCAAGCGCTGACCACTTCTGTCCCTGAGGCATAAGGAATCTGCTGTCCTTACACTGTCAGACATGGAGGGACGGGAGAACGCTCAGGGGTGGTTGCCTCATGGAGAGCTAATGCCTCTGGCCAGCCCCAGGCTGCACGTAACTGTGCCTGACGAAGCCATCTTCGTCTCATCTTTACCCACCCGTGGGGGGGGGGGGTCCCAGCCCCTGTTCCCGGCAGTGCCTGGTGTGGGCAGCTGGTGCAGTAGAACTGGCTTGTGGCATGAGTGTGGCGTGTGCTGAGAGGCCTTCGGGTCCCAGCAGAGCTCCTGCCAGCACGGGCCCTGCCCGGCCTCCAGGCCCGATCCGGGGCTAGTTTGACTTTCCTCACTTCATGGAGAGGCTTGCAGACAATGTGAGCCTTAGTCTCTGCCAGGAAAAAAAAAAAAAAAACCCTAGCCTGGGGAACACCACAGATTCCACGCAGTCCTAGAACACAAGTCTTTCAGACATAGTGCAAGCCTGTTAATGTTGCTGTAGTCCCTCTTTTATTTATTTTTTAATATTTATTTATTTACTTGAGAGAAAGAGGCAGAGAGAGAGAGAGAGAGAAAGAGAGAGCGAGAGAGAGAGAGGGAGAGAATGGGCACGCCAGGGCCTCCAGCCACTGCAAAGGAACTCCAGATGCATGCGCCCCTTGTGCATCTGGCTTACATGGGTCCTGGAGAGTTGAACTGGGATCCTTTGGCTTTGCAGGCAAACGCCTTAACTGCTAAGCTATCTCTCCAGCACCCCTCTTTTATTTTTTTTAAAATATTTTTATTTATGTATTTGCAAGCAGAGATAGAGAGAAAAGAGACAGACAGAGAGCAGGGGCATGTCAGGGCCTCCAGCTGCTGCAAAGGAACTCTGGACACATGCGCCACTTTGTGCATCTGGCTTCACTTGGGTACTGGGGAATCGAACCTGGATTGTTAGGCTTTGTAGGCAAGCGCCTTAACCACTGAGACATCTCTCCAGCCCATCGCTCTTCTATTTTGATGACAGTTTTTTTCCCACCTCCATCATCCATGTCGAAATGTTGGTGAGCTCAATACTGGTGATAATGGACAGGAAAGCTGGAGGAAGCCGTCCCAAAGCCTCCCGCCCCCCACCCCCATTCTCTGGCTCTTACACTCTCTCTGCCACCTCTTCCACAATTTGCCCTGCCTTGGCGGGTGTGAAACACATCTCATTGGTGCTGAGCACTTAACTGTCGCTTTTTCTCAGCATTTTGATGAGTTTCGAGTCTCCCCAATAGTCTACAAAAAGAACCTCCTCTGAGCAAAGGTGAGAGCAACAGTAACCCATTGGAATAAACACAGTATAAATATAAGACGGCAATTTAATGGGCGCAACACATCCTTCTTTTCTTTATTAAAAAAATATTTGATTTATATTTATTTATTTATTTGAGAGAGGACAAGGCAGAGGAAGACAGACAGAGAGAGAGAGAGGGAGAAAGAGAGAGGGAGAGAGAGAATGGGCACACCAGGGCCTCCAGCCATTGCCAACAAACTCCAGATGCGTGCGCCCCCTTGTGCATCTGGCTAACGTGGGTCCTGGGGAATCGAACCAGGGTCCTTTGGCTTTGCAGGCAAGTGCCTTAACCACTAAGCCATCTCTCCAGTCCCTTTTCTTAATTAAAAAAATTAAAAAAATTAATTCATTAGAGAGCAAGAGATAATAGGCAAGCCAGGGCCGTTAGCCACTGCAAACAACTCCAAACACACGCACTACCATGTGCATTGGCTTTGTAAGTAGAACCTGGGTCCTTAGGCTTTGCAGGCAAGCGCCTTAACCACTAAGCCATCTCTCCAGCCCACAACTTATCCTTCTCGTCAGCTGACAGCAGCGGCTTCCCCACAGAGTCCATGACCTTCCCAGGCATAGTTTTTGGACTAGGTTTTTAGTACTGGGAATGAATGACTTCCCTCCCATGGAATGGGTCTCAGATCCAATCAGAGTGCAGTTGATTGCTTCCATTGCACCAGTGAACGCTTCCTGCCTGGCTAGTTGGCCGTGCAGAGCACACAGTGCATCCGTGGTCGATGACTTTTCTTTTCAGCAGGCTGCAAAGCACTTTGCAGCACTATGGCAACTGGACGGCAGGGTGGAAGCTTCCAGCTTGGTTTCTCAGTGTCTGTGCCTGACGTCAAGCATCACATACCATGATGAAGTTTTGTGGGGGAGATGAGAGTGAAATACAATGTCAGGGGCTGGAGATGTGGCTTAGTGGTTAAAGCGCATGCCTGTGAAGCCTAAGGATCCCAGTTCAATTCTCTAGGTCCCATGTAAGCCAGATGCACATGGTGGTGCACGTGTCTGGAGTTTGTTTGCAGTGGCTGGAGGCCCTAGTGCACCCATTCTCACTCTTTCTCTCTATCTCTCCCTCTCTCTGTCTCTAATAAATAAATAAATAGAAATAAAATCTTAAAAAAAAGAAATACAATGTCAGGGAAGGAATGATATCAAATTTATGACAACAAAGATAGCTTAGTCTTTTTATTTTGAGACAGGTTCTCAGGTAGCCCAGGCTTGTCTCAAACTCACTATATACTGAGGGCCCTCTTGTACATCTGGCTAACATGGGTCCTGGGGAGTTGAGCCTTGAACCAGGGTCCTAAGGCTTCACACGCAAGCACTTAACTGCTAAGCCATCTCTCCAGCCCAACTTTTGCATTTTAAAAAGTGGCGGTTGTAGATATTAAGTTGTTATGGCACTTTGATTTTTATGGAATAATTTAAAAGAGCAACAAAACAATTTTATTTTAAAAATGTTAATATTTGCTCTATGTCAGTAATTATGTCCTTTGCAACCATTTAGATTATGATGAAAAAAATTAGACGTCAGGCTGAAAATGAACAGAGGGAGCCATAGATTTTAAGAACCTTTTTAGTGGGTAACTGAGTGAAAATGTCTAAAGATTATTATGTGCACAGAGGATTGATATATTTATACTAACTTCCAGACCTCTAACCTACCTTTCCTTGACTCCTTTTTTTTTTTGGTTTTCTGAGGTAGGGACTAGAGAGTCCAGGCTGACCTAGAATTCACTATGTAGTCTCAGGGTGGCCTCGAACTCACGGTGATCCTCCTACCTCTGCCTCCTGAGTGCTGGGATTAAAGGCGTGTGCCACTTGTTTGCATTGCTACATTGTCATGATATGGTGGTGTAGTCTGGTGTCCTAAGTTGCCGTGTTTGGTGTCTGTACACTCTCTTGGAGTTAGGTGTCATGGTAGATGCATTGTCTGCTGGCTTCTACATGCGTGTGTGTACACACATGAGTGCACGCGCGCGCACACACACACACACCCCTTCCCCATACATGAGCAAGTGTGATGCATTGCATATATTGTGCTTCTGAGCCTAGACAGGCTTTGAGTCCCTGATAGCTCACAGTCTTCAGCAGCGACTTACCTGTTACTGCTGCTGCCTCTGAGGCAGACAGGCTGGCTGGCCCTCACGGCTCTCACTGTAGAGTGCACGTGCGTGTGCACACACACACACACACACACACACACACACATGCTGGAATGTCTTCTGGGCTCCATGCAAGGGCTAATTCTGGGGAGGGAGGGAGAGAGGAAGAGCAGGAGAGAGGGAGGGAGAGAGGCATGGAAGTAGTGGAGAAAAAAGCATGTTCACAGGAACTTACCCTTGTCTACCAGGTATGACACAGATGCTGGTGTCAGCAGCTGATGTTTGTCCTGAAAGGAGCCTTTGCCAGGGTCACACGGGCAGAGCCAGACTCAAGCAGTAACACCCAGGAGTGTAACAAGAATCTGTAGTGCTACTGAAAACACAGCCTTTGGAAGGAAGTGTGGGTTAGTTAAACTATTGTAACACCTCATGAGAGTGCCTGCCGCGTTTCAGCGTCTCGCTTGCTCTCCCTGATGTCATACCAATGGGTGGCGCCGCTGCACAGGCGGGAGAAGCCGATGGGTAGCTGTGTTTGGTGCTATGGGCCTCTAGGCTTATTCTGTTCTGCTGTTTGGGTCTTTGCTTTGCCTCAATTTGTTAAAGATCCTGGTACTCATTCTGCTTATGATTACTGTAATAGGTATAGTCACTTGAACCATTTTGTTCTTAAAAATCACAACTTAAGGAGGCTGGAGTGATGGCTTAGAGGTTAAGATGCATGCCTGTGGAGCCTGAGGACCCAGGTTCAATTCTCCAGGTCCCACATAAGCCAGATGCACATGGTGGCACATGCATCTGGAGTTTGTTTGCAGTGGTTGGAGGCCCTGGCACACCCATTCCCTCTCTCTCTCTGTCTCTCCCTCTCTCTCTATCTCTAATAAATAAGTAAATCTTAAAAAAATCACAACTTAAAACAATCTGTTTGTCTCGTCATGGCTTTCAGATGAGTGACGTGATTTTTTTTTTTTTTCGAGGTAGGGTCTCACTCTAGCTCAGGCTGACCTGGAATTCACTATGGAGTCTCAGGGTGGCCTTGAACTCACAGCAATCCTCCTACCTCTGCCTCCCGAGTGCTGGGATTAAAGGCGTGCGCCACCACGCCTGGCTAGTGACGTGAGTTTTAAATGCTGTTCTTGTATGTGTGGATGCACATGCACATGCGTGTGTATGTAGAGGACAGAGGAAAGCCTTTGGTGTTATTCCTCAGGAATTCCACCCACTTTTTTTTTTTCCTGATACAGGGTCTCATTGTCTTGGATCTCATTAAGTATGTTAGACTGACTGGTCTGTGAACCCCAGGAACTGTCCTGATTCCAGCTCCCCCAAATTCGGATTACAAGCATGCACCACTACCCCCGGCATTTTTATGTGGGTTCTGGGCATTGAACTCAGGAACCAATGCTTTAAAAAGCACCTTTATTGCCTGTGCTATGTCCTAGCTCCATGAGGGATTTATGACAGATAACTCAAAGGTTTACCTACATATAACTTCATGCAAGTTCATACAACTGAAATTAACCAAGTCTAGAGCTTGGGAAAATTAAAAGTGTGAGTGTGTAGGAAGATAGAAGGGTGACCGGATCGCTCCTCATGCATTCCTCTTATTTTCTAGATTGCATGCCATGATTTCAAGCGTATGACAAAGTCATGAGAGAATGACTATTTATCTCTTAATACTATAAGAAACATTTCTAGGGCTGGAGAGATGGCTTAGTGGTTAAGTGCTTGCCGGTGAGGCCTAAGGACCCTGGTTCAAGGCTCGATTCCCCAGGACCCATGTTAGCCAGAGGTGCAAGGGGGCGCACGCGTCTGGAGTTCCTTTGCAGTGGCTGGAGGCCCTGGCATGCCCATTCTCTCTCTCTGCCTCTTTCTCTCTCTGTTGGTCACTCTCAAATACATAAATAGAAATAAAAACAAAAATATTTAAATTAAAAAAAGAAACTTTTCTACCTTGGATTCTGGTCAGACTTGGGTTCATATTGGTGCCTTTAAGCAATGTGAAGGCCTTTAGGATTTCTGATGCATAGGGTTGTTACTTGTCCAGTGAGGACAATAAAACGTACCCTGAAAAGTTGGGGGAACTAATGGAAATGGCTGTAATGTACAAACCAGGCCCTTGTTACCAGGTGCACTGTCACCCCTTTCCTTAAAGACATCTTAGTGTTTCCCTGTGTGTGAGCCATGCTAGAATCTGGCCATAGAAACAAGGAATACTCAGTATATCACTTTTCTATGACAAGGCTCTAGCGATGACTTATACAGCTCTGCTACTGGAGGGGGCATGGTCTATTAGGTCACGAGTGAGAATTCCATTTAGAAACACAAGCTAGCCATTTGGTTGTCTAGGTTGTGAAATGTTGTCTTAGACTAAGACAGCAGCCTTGAACTAGTCACCTCTCCCCAGAGACATATGGTTGGAAAAGGGGTTTTAGGGTATCACTGAAGGCACGTAAAGGAAATGAATACGTGGCAGGACATTCTGATTTTGGAGTGTGCCATAAGGTCTAAATGTGAGTGGAGAGAATAAAACAAAGTGAATAATAAATAGACCTAGCTATATAACATCGAGGTTTGCCTTTCAGAATCATTCTATCAGTGGAAATAAAGAGCGGGCAGATGCGTATGTATTGATCGACAGATTTGTGATAGCACTTCAGTTCATTTATTTTCACTCAGTCATAACTCAGCGGATGTGTACTGAGTGTCTACCAGGTACCGGGACCTGTCAGGGTGGCTCCACACGGGCACTACAGCAGTGAGCTTGTCAGTCAGGCCTTTCATGAAGGACCCATGAGCCTCTATTTGTGACATTGCAAAGCTTCTCTAGTGAAAAGTTACAAATCCTTCCATGTTCCTCCTGCAAACTAGTTCCAAAAGAAAGACAAAAAAAAAATAAAAAAAAAAATCACATGGTTAGGTTGATAGCAATAATTGCCCTGTTTCCTGGGACCAGTTTTCTGTAGCAGTCACCTTCTTGTCACTGGGACAAAACACCCAACCAGAAGCAGCTGATGCGAGGAAAAGGGAGAAGTTTCATCATGACCAGGGAAAGCATGGAAGAGCAGACACCAGGGGTTTTCATCTTGTTACAGCATCAAGGGTGAGCAGCGCTCTGAACGCCCAGTGGGGCTGGACTGATGAAGGCTCACCCCCAGCAACGTGCCTCCTCCAAGGCCTCCACCTCGCAAAGGCTCCAGCAGCTGGGGGCCAAACAGGAGGTTTAATCACAAGCACATGAGGCCGTGGGAGACGTTTTACATTCACACCTGCTCTTGACCGCCCCCCATAGACTCACGGCCATCTCATGATGCAACATGCACTTAGTCCAGCTTCACAGGTCCCCGCCATAGCCTTTACTAGTCCTTGCAGTGTCCAAAGTCTTCTCATCTGAGACCCAAGACAGTCTCTTAACTGTGAGCCCTGTGCAATGAAACACAAGCTACATACTTCCAGCACTCGACAGCATAGACCAGACATTCCCATTCTGGAAGGGAGCGATGACAGCACAGGGACCAATGCCAGATAGAACAGAAGTAGAGGATCACTGTGAGTTCGAGGCCTCCCTGAGACGACGTGGTGAATTCCAGGTCAACCTGGGCTAGAGTAATACCATACCTTGAAACCACCCCCTCCAAAAAAAACGAAAGGAAAATAAGCAGAGTAAACATCACATCCTGTAGCTCCAAGTCAGACGTCCAGGACTCATGACAGAATCCTCTGGGCTCCACAAGGCTTGGGCAACTCTTCTCCCCAGCTGTGCTGCTTGCAGCCCGGGCAGATCTAGCAGAGCCAGAAGCTTCCTTTGCAGCCATGCCGTAGTTCTGGCACTGCCAACAACCTGGGATCTCCACTGCAACCCGAAGTTCATCTTTGCAATTTCCATGGCTTGTCCCCCCGAACAGGGTCTCCATGCAGGGATTTTAACCCTGTCACACCTCCAGAACTATATGTACTTCATGCCCCTCTGACCCTCTAATTCCTGCATTTCGTGTCCCTCCAAAATAGATCCCTCATGAAACTGTCACAGTAACAGGAGACAACATGCAAACAGATATTGATATGCTGGCGTGAGAGCGGTGAGCATAGTGAGGAAAAGGGAAGCCATGTGACTGGAAAGGCAGGGGTGAGTTTTCTGGTGTAGGTGGACTGGTCAGGAAAGGTTTTGTGGATATCTGGGTCCAGAGCATCTCAGGCACGGGAAACAACCTGGTAGCAGAAACGGGTATTTTTTGAGGTAAAGGGAAGAGGCCATGAGGACAAAGGCACAAGTGGATCCAGAGGTGGCGTGCATGAGGTCACAGAGGTGGGTCCGGGCCAGTGCGTGAGGGCTCCACGGCCACAGCAAGAAGCTGGCACTTCATTCTAAGTTCAGTGGAGAGCCTGTGGGAAACTTTGACTTGGTGATCCAGAACGCGATCCAGTTACTGTCCATGAAGTGCCTTCTTAGAAATCGCCAGCTGGGGCTGGAGAGATGGCTTAGCGGTTAAGCGCTTGCCTGTGAAGCCTAAGGACCCCGGTTTGATGCTCGATTCCCCAGGACCCACGTTAGCCAGATGCACAAGGGGGCGCATGCGTCTGGAGTTCGTTTGCAGTGGCTGGAAGCCCTGGCATGCCCATTCTCTCTCTCTCTCTCTTTCTCTCTCTCTCTCTCTCTCTCTCTGCCTCTTTCTCTCTCTGTCTGTTGCTCTCAAATAAATAAATAAAAATAAACAAAAAAATAAAAAAAAAAGAAAGAAATCGCCAGCTGATTTGCGTGGCAAGCCGTATTGCTTGAGAGGAGGACATGGTAGTGATTCACAGTCTGGCTTCACAACTCAGACCGGCTCGCCGTTTGTGTCCTGTCTCTATTTCTCCAGGTTTTTGTAACTTTGGGTAAAATACTTAAAGTTTGTGTACTTCTTTTGCATTGTCCTTGGGATGGTGGAGTGATAAAAAAATCTACCCTGGCCTGGTGTGGGAGTGTTATCTCTGCAACCTCAAGGCTTAGGAGGTGGAGGCAGGAGAATTGTGAGCTGCAGAGCAGCCTGGGGTTCAAAGCAAGTTGAAGGCAGTGTGGGATAGATAAGGAGACCATATCTCTATTAAAAGAGAAAATGATCAAGTGAGTAAATAAATTATTAAAAAAGTTACGGTGACATGAAATAACGTCCCTTGAAGTGCTGTCATGTTGGGAGGATGGTGGCCACGGCTCTTGTCAGAGGGGAGAGTGGCTGCCTCAGGATGGGACCCCAGGCCCTCCTTCCTTGTAGCACTCTTACTCCGCCCCATCACATACCATCTCCTATGAAGGGAGGCATTTCCAGTAGCCTGTGGCAGGGGGACCTCTGTGGGGACCACAGAGGTCAGGTTCATGATCGCGGTACAGGCTAACCAAGGAGACTCCAGCAGTGGCTCTCAGGACGCCCTGTGATTTATCCTCCTGGGGAGACAAGATAATCAGACTGTGCTCTGTTCCCACGTACAGTGTGCTGTGTACTCAGCAGGCCCTGAATAAATATTTGTTGAGGATGGAAATCCTTTCAAGTGATTATCGACTCTTTGAATGATACTGTTTATAAGTTCCCATTAACTTGGATTCCTTTCGTTTACATAAATCTGGACCTGATCTTTATACTTCTCATGAACTGGAGAGTTGAAAATAAGTAATTTAGGCTTATTAGGACATTGTTACTCTGTCTCGTTTTATTTTGCTTATTTGCAGGTATCTTTGGTTAAAGTATTATTTGTATAACCATTAAAAATCGTGAACTACTTCCCAGAGGTTTGAGTTTAATTGATTTTGACAAGATATTCTAACTCTTTAAAAAATGCAGGTGAGGGCTGGGGAGATAGCTCCATTGGTCCAGTGCTTGCATTACAGTGTGAGAACCTGGCCTCGATCCTCCGTCCCCATGTGACAATGCCCGGCCGGGTGGCATTTGCCTATAATCCTCGTGCCGGCAGGCAGAGATAGGCTTGCTGGCTGGCCACTCTAGCCTGCTGGGGGAGAGCCAAGCCAGTGAGATACTCTGTCTCCAAATAAATGTGGACACTTCCTGCCTAAGGAACAACTATGAGGTTGTCCTCTGCCTGTAGATGCACGTGTGCCACACGTGTGGTAACTCACGCATACATGCATTCTCCTCTCACACACGAACACATATAAGTGCACACACACACACAGTTTCAAATAGCTCTGATTTAATATTCAATTGCAGAGGTTAGATTCTTAAACAGAAAGTGCCTTGGGCCCGTGTCTGAAGCACTGGGGTCGTCATGCATGCTGGACAAAACCTGAGAGTTTGTTTTTTCCTCAGACCCTGATGAAGAGTTACTTACTGGGTGAGAAACAGTGAAAGAGTTGCTGCTTAAAAAGTGAATCAGGGGCTGGAGAGGTGGCTTAGCAGTTAAGCCGCTTGCCTGTGAAGCCTCACGACCCATGTTCGACTCCCCAGATCCCACGTTAGTCAGACACACAAGGTGATGCACGCTTGCAAGGTCGCACATGTGCATAAGGTGGTGCATGCATCTGGAGTTTTTTGTAGTTTCTGGAGGCCCTGGCCACCAGTTCTCTTTCTCTTTTTCTTTCTTTCTCTCTCTCTTTCTCTTTCTCTCTTTCCCTCTCTTTCATTAAAAAAAAGAAAGAAAAAAGTGAATCAGAATGTTTTGATGTTCTGGACTGCTGTCAACTATCCCTATAGAAGGTTCTAGGCCCTTCCCCCTACACACCTATTACCCAGTGGTGAAGAGTGTGATGGGAGAGACCTTTGGCTCCAGTGGGAGAGGTGAAATGGTGGGGTGGGGAGGGGTGGGGGAGAGCTTTGTAAGTGTGACAGGATGAAGGCAGATCTCTTTTCTTTTTGAGTGGACTGAAGTATTTGTGGGCCAGGGGTCCTGCAGACTCCATGCTGGTGCAGTTAGGACTCACACGTCCATGGTAACTTTGACCTCTCGCCCAGGAGAGGGCAGTAACATCCAACGTTGCAGCTTTGCTGGTCCGTTTTCACAGAGGCAGCCCTGCACGAACCTGTGTGGAATTCGTCACAGCTGGGCCTCGCTTACAGTCTCACCTGATCCGGCGTGGGAAACCCTGTTCTGTTGCTTTCAACCCTGGCCACCATGGTGCAGGCCCCGTGGGACCCCACGGCACCTACCTGTGGTGTTGCTGAACGGCGCAGGCCTCGGCCACAGCTGTCCGGTGGGTCAAGTTGAAGGTCGAGTCGTGAATCAAGAGTCATGCCAGCCCGTCTCCGCCCCTAACTTTCTGGCTTAGGAAATCATGCCTGCCCGCCTTTGCGCCCTTCGTCCCCGTGTAGAGCTCCCTGCTGTAGACTTAGGGATGAAAGATCACGTGTGATTCCGTGCCCCACACGGAGGGTTGGAAGGAGAGCTGCCACAGCCATGATGCGTTTTGGCCTGGCACCTTGGAAGCTTTGGCAGCCTGCCCCAGCCTTATGCTGAATGTAACTGAGGTTGTCAGCCTTTCTTCCCGGGAATTTCTTAGCCACCGGGTTTGTGAAGGCTTCTGTGTCAGTCACATGCAGACACTTTTTGCTTTTGACCAGGTCCAGAGTAGGAAGTTTTGTTTTTGTTTTTTTAATTTTTATTTATTTATTTGAGAGAGGCAGAGAGAGAGAGAATGGGCATGCCAGGGCCTCCAGCCACTGCAAAGGAACTCCAGACAGGTGCGCCCCCTTGTGCATTTGGCTAACGTGGGTCCTGGGGATTTGAGCCTCGAACCGGGGTCCTTAGGCTTCACAGGCAAGTGCTAAGCCGTTTCTCCAGCCCCAAAGTAGGAATTTAATGTAATGAATCCCAAAGTATTAAAGATAAGAGGAGGCACTGAGATAAGATGATCGCCAATCCCTAGCAATAACATTTTGCACATTCTTGGCAATTGGCTGAGTTTTATCCAAGAACCACCAAGAGTGCCAGTCCCCTGCGTCCCTCCCAGCTCCTGCCCACCCTGTTGGTGCATGCGTGTACTCTCCCGGGGCCAGTGCCACCCACGGCTATGTCAGCATGAACCCGACAGTCAGTAAAAGTAAAACAACATGGGGAAAGAAAGGAAGCTGAGAAGAGCGAGTGGAGAAGACCAGGGTGGGAGGTGATAGGCCAATGCGATGCCGGACCGCTGGGAGAGAGTTAATGTGACACGGGGCTTGAAGTGTGCAGAGAGCCACTTCGCCGTAGTGATGGGGAGGGCAGGTTTGTAGAGATCATGGCTAGCTGTGAGGTGTGTGTGTGTGTGTGTGTGTGAGAGAGAGAGACAGAGAGAGAGAAAGAATGAGAAAATAGGAAAGGAGCTCTTCTTCACCGAATGACTTACTTAGGATTTTAGGGAAACATAATTTTCACTTCTGCCCTCCTAGCAGGGCCACAATGCCCTCTTTCCCATTGTTGAGTGTTTAATGACTTCAAGCCATAGGGAAGCCACGGGGCTTCTCCAGGGAGCTCACCACACTCTGCTGCACTTACATGTTTCTAGAGATTCAGCCCAAGCTCCCCCCTGCTCGGTTTCACCCCATTATCTCCTCTTTATCCCCCTTGTCCCACCATCATCAATCAGTCTCTTTTCCCAGTGCCTAATTTGGTAGTTTGGAATTAACTGTTATCGCTTCTCGGCCTTTTGGCTAAGATCCAGTGAGGAACCCTCCCTCTCCTCTCTCTCTCTCTCTCTCTCTCTCTCTCTTTCCCTTCCCCTTTCTCTCTGGAGGAGGTGGATAGGGGTGTGTGCGAAAGGAGAGGGTAGAATAAAGTCACTCACATAACTGCTGGCTGTGGTAGTGGAGACGGCCTGCAAAGTCAGGAGTTTTCCTCATTCTGCCCTTCCAGAAGGTGAAGGGCAGTTTGAGGTAAAGCTCCTGGCCTCCCTTTGAGTGGCTGGGCAGCTCTCACTCCAGTTTCTGGGGGGCAGGCCTCAGGGAGCCGGGGCTGAGCCGCTCCGAAAGGCTAGCTCTGAGCATCCTGGGTTCGTTTTTAGTGGAAAGACAACAAAGAGTTGGAGGACTGGTCAAATCTGCTAACAGAATGTGTGGACTTATCCACAGAGTCATAAGTCTGAAATGAAACTTGGGTTGGACCATGAACCAGGGTTTATGGGTTTCTCATCTCTGTAATTCCTTTTTTTAATGATATTTTTTCCTTTACAGGTATTTTTTTGTTTGTTGATTTTTATTTATTTGAGAGCGAGCGAGTGAGCGAGCGAGAGAGAGAGAGAGAGGGAGAGAGAGAATGGGCGTGCCAGGGCTTCCAACCACTGCAAACAAACTCCAGATGCATACATCCCCTTGTGCATCTGGCTTACGTGGGTCCCAGGGAATTGAACTGAGGTCCTTTGGCTTTGCAGGCAAACACCTAACCGCTAAGCCATCTCCCTGTCGTTCCTTTTTTAAAAACTACTTTATGTAATTATTTTAGAGTGTGTGAGAGAGAAAGAGGCAGGAGAGAGAGAGAGAGAGAGAGAGAGAGGAGAGAATGGGTGTGCCAGGGCCTCTAGCCATTGCAAACAAACTACAGACACATGTGCCACTTGTGCAACTGGCCTAACATGGGTACTGGGGAATTGAACTCCAGTTGTTAGGCTTTGCAGGCAAGTGCCTTACCACTGAGCCATCTCTCCAGCCTTCCATAGTTCATTTCATTCTTGCCTTAAGGCTTCACAGTAGACAAAGGTTAGAGATTGGAGTCCACCAAAGTAAAGGGGCACAGGCCACAAGCTTTCCGTAGCCACACAATAACAAGCATAAAACCAACACAGAATTCTGTTAGGAAAAAATGCTTCAAGAATGAGAGTAAAGTAAGGACATTTCACATAAATCAAAGCTTAATGAAAGAATGGCCTTCAGGATGAAGGGAAATGATATCACATGAAAATTCAAACAAGGCTGAAGAAAACAAAAGTGAAAAGTGAGTGAGTGAGAATAAAAGCTTTGTTGCCCCTGTCACAATCTACATAAAATAACACTGCTTATGAAGCAGCATCATCATAGTGACTGGGGAGATGGCTTAGCAGTTAAGACACTTGCCCGCAAAGCCTAAGGACCCAAGTTCGGCTCCCGTGAACCCACATAAGTCAGACACACAAGGTGATGCACAAGGTCACGCACACGCACAAGACGGCGCACGCATCTGGAGTTTGATTGTAGTGATTAGAGGCGCTGGCATGTCAATTCTCTCTCTCTCTCTCTCTCATAAATAAAAATATTTTAAAAGTGTTTTAAAAAGGAAATAAAATGGGACACTCATATGGAGGACGCCAGGTCAGTTAGATGAAATTAGGCAGCTGGGTGGTTATTACATTTGTGAAATGATAGTTAGAAACAGGAAATGAGGTGGAAATTAGGAAGTGACGGGTAGGAAATGGGAAACAGGAAGCATACAAGGTCATATGTGAAAGGCAAAGAGATAAAATATTGACTGAATATACAGTAGTAAGATGGCATATTCGTGGCCCCAGAGCAACCACTAAAAAAATTAGTGGAAGCATAAAGTCAATAAAAGAATGAAACAGAAAATAATATAATAATTTAGGATAGGGAATATTCATGATATTAACCTAAATGATGAAAAGAAAGAAACAACAGAGAAATAAAATATGAGACAAAATCCATATCATAAGACAATAGATATAAACCCAATCATGTCAATAACTACATTGTAATATACCAAACTTCCAGTTAAAGGACAGAAATTGTCATGCTGGATAAAAGAGGAAACAGACAGCACTTTTCATACAAAGGATAGATGAATGAAAAGTGAAAGCTACACCATACTCCTAGACATATGTCCACAAAAATAGTTAAGCATGAATATTCTTCACAGGTTTATTCTAACAGCCCTGAATTGGAAACAAGTCGGGGTGCATTGCAGTATGTTCATAAATTCAATATTCACTAAAAAGGATCAAACTGTGATTTATGTAACAAAATGGACAAACCTCATCATAAACATTTTTGCTGAGCAAAAGACAAAACTTGGACCTAAAAGCGTACTTGCTGTAATTCCATTTCTAGGAAATTCTAGAACTGTTGAAACTAATCTGAAGGGTACAGGTCCGGCTAATGGTTGCTTCGGGGAGGGCTCAGGAGCGAGGTGGTGCAATGGAACTTCCTGAGGAGCCACAAATGTTGTCTTGACTAGGATGGTGACCACATGGTGCCGTACATGTAGGGGTTTGTTTTCTTTGTTGGTTTTCGAGGTAGGGTTTCGTCCTAGCCCAGGTTGACCTGGAACTAACTCTGTAGCCTCTAGGAGGTGTTAATTCCCAAATCTCTATCAGCTGGAAACCTAGCATTCAGAACACCGCATACTGTCTACTCTGAAAGCAGCTTGTGAATTACCAACCAGTATCATTATCGCTGTTACCTGTCAATTTTATTGATTTTCAGTGGAGGTTAATTATCTAACAGCCTAGTTTCTAAAATTCTCATAAATCCCAGGGAATATGTAAGAAATTCTTTTTTTTTGGTTTTTTTTTTTTTTTTCGAGGTAGGGTTTCACTCTAGCCCAGGCTGACCTGGAATTCACTATGGAGTCTCAGGGTGGCCTCGAACTCACGGCGATCCTCCTACCTCTGCCTCCCGAGTGCTGGGATTAAAGGCGTGCACCACCACGCCCGGCTTAAGAAATTCTTTTATAAATTCAAAAACACAAATGTGTGATGTTTTTACTAAAAAAAAAATTATTTATTTCCAAGCAAAGATAGAAAAAGTATGGGCATTCCAGGCCTCTTGCCACTGCAAATAAACTTCAGACATGTGCACCACTTTGTGCATCTGGCTTTATGGGAGTGCTGAGGAACTGAACCTGGGCCTTCAGGCTTTGCAAGAAAGCACCTTTCACCATTTAGCCATCTCCCCAGCCCACAAAATGTGTTCTTAATCCATGAAACACTCCCATGCCACTAAGGTGTGCAGAACAAGAAAGTGGAAAGGGACCCATGGAATTCACTCTGCACTCTCAGGGTGGCCTCAAACTCACGGCGATCCTCCTACCGCTGCCTCCCAAGTGCTGGGATTAAAGGCGTGAGCCACCACGCCCGGCTCTTTTTTTTTTTTTTTTTAAGTTTCACTTTCTTCATTTTTTAATTTGCCAAGCAAAGAGATGAGATTCACTGCGGCTTTCTCATACATATATGTGTTTTTACTTTGTTCTTATTCATCCCTTGCCCCAGTTTGCTCGCTCCCTCCCTCCCTCCCTCCCTCCCACCGGCTGGTCCCTTACTTCCCTGCAAATAGTCCTCACATGTCACATGGGCCCATTACTTTCTCTTCCCTCTTCCTCCCTTGTCATGGTCTACTTTAATGACCTACACACACTCACACTTATTCTAGACCCTACATAGGAGAGAAAATGTGCAATTTATCTTTCTGAGTGGTTCTTTTGGTTTAACATAATGATCTACAATTCCAGACATTTTCCAGCACACGTCATCATTTCATTTTTCTTCATAGCTAAAAATACCTGTTATGTAAATGTGCCACATTTTCTTTAGCCGTCCATCTGCTGATGGACATGTTGGTGGGTTCTCCTTAATAGCTATTGTGAGTAGTGCAATTAAGAAACTCAGACAAGTGTTCTGCAGTTTGTTGACTTAGAGTCCTTTGGGTATATGCCCAGGAATGGCACTTCAGTTTTCAGTTTTGTGAGAAGCCACCACATTGACTTCCATGTGTACCAGTTTACATTCCCAGCCCGTAGTAATTAGGGGTTCCTCTTTCCTCTCATGCTCGCCACCATTTGTTATCCTATGTTCTTGGTGATAGCCATCCTGAGTAGGGTGAGATGGATCCTGTAGTTTACAAGATATTTTCATTTATTTATTTGCAAGGAGAGATAGAGAAAGAGAGGGAGATGGAGAGAGCTAGAGCAAGAGCTAGAGCAAGAGCAAGAGAGTGAGAGAGAGAGAGAGAGAATGGGTATACCTGGTCCTCTTGCTACTGCAAATGAATTCCAGATGCATGCTGCACTGAATTTATGAGCAATGGGGAGTCAAACCCAGGCTGCTAGGCTTTGCAAGCAAGTGCACAGCCATCTTTGCAGCCCACTCTCCAGTTTTAATTGGCATTTTCCTGATGGCTAAGGATGTTGAATACTTTTTTCAAACATTTACTGGCCACTTATATTTCTTAGCTGCCAGTAAGTATGACCTCTGTCTCCTCAGCGTCATGGGCCACTGTGCCATGCTTGGATTTCTGCTTTGTGTCCTATGCCCAGGAAACTGCTTCTAAGCAAAGGGCCTGGGTTATCACAGGCTTATCACGTAAACTTCGATTTTCTCAGGGCTCCAAGTCTTATGCTGCGTGTTGCTCACTGCCTGCAAATAGTTGCCTGATATGTTTTTCTTCCGGTTTTCTATTTGTTTCTGCTAGAAGACCTAGTAGGAAACTAGAAAGTAGAGCCCTCCCAGTTACGTTCACATCTAATAGTGGCTAGCATACACTGAGTATTTACCCTGTGCAAGGTACTTTGCTATTGACTTTTATGAACACCGTTGCTTTTAATTCTCACGGTAATACCACATAATAATTTCTGTCATGATCATAATCTTGTAAGCGAGTAAACAGCTGTTGTGGGAGGCTAACACACGGGCAGAAATCTAACTAGCAAGTATTAGAGACTGAATTCAAATTTAGGTAGTCTGATTCAAGACTTCTTTTAAAAAATATTTTTTGTTTATTTTTTATTTATTTATTTGAGAGCGACAGAGAGAGAAAGAGGCAGATAGAGAGAATGGGCGCGCCAGGGCCTCCAGCTGCTGCAAACGAACTTCAGATGCGTGCGCCCTCTTGTGCATCTGGCTAACGTGGGTCCTGGGGAATCGAGCCTTGAACCGCGGTCCTTAGGCTTCACAGGCAAGCGCTTAACCGCTAAGCCATCTCTCCAGCCCTGATTCAAGACTGCTTGCTTTTAAACTCTTACCCCCTGCCTTGGCAATGCCAAGTGCTCTGGGAATACTGCTCAGTGTCGTTGTTTCCATGAACAACACGCTGTCTTGCTTTGAGGGTGAGGTGACGTGTTTTACAAGCGCAAGAATGACTACTGGTGTGTGAGCCTCAAACCTTTGTCAGTGCCGTGTTCTCAGGTTGGTGTCATGACATTTAGCGAGTTCTGTTTTAGAAAAACAGTCACTAGCTATTGTTTATACTCAAGGTTTCTGGCTTTGGAGTTCTTGTTGGTCATATATGCTGGTGTTTTGAATAGCTAAGGCAGAGCCAAACTCACTTAGCCATGGCTCTTCAAAACCCCGATTCCATCTTCTTTTCATCTGTGTGGTCCTTCTATACACCAATTTTTCCTTCTGTCATCTCTGTCTCAGATGATCCATTCTCAGACACATCGAGTCCTTTTTTTAGAGATAAAATGGGAACAAACTTTCCTCCTCCCCCTCTTCCTCTCACTCCTCTTCCTTCTTTTTCTCCTTCTCCTTCTTCTCCTCCTCCCCCTTCTTCCTCTCCTCCCCTTCTCTTCCTCCTCTGTCTTACTCCTCCTCCTTCTCCCTGTTCCTCTTTTTTTTTTTTATGCATTCAGGTGAGGCAAAGACAATAGAAAGAAGATACCAACTGGGTATGACATGATGGGGAGACACAACAGGGCATCGAACCACAAACCACCAACTCATCCCTGGGGAGGAGCCAAGGGCCCAGTGTACATGGCTGAGTCCTGAACTCTGGTTTCCACCTACTGCTTGACCCACATACTCAGAAGCAATACCACCAACACTGTCTGGAGAAAGCGTGGCTCTCCGTTTTGACGGGGCCAGGTCCAGTGTGCTCACATATCTCCATTTCTTCATCTTCTGCCAAGGCAGCTGTGAGCAGCAGTCAGAAAACGGGTGTCTGCTCTGGCCCTCTGCTGTATCTCCGGATCTAAACAAACAGACAAACAAGCACCCATCAATGCATGAGCTTGACACCTTCCTTGCCTAGAGACAGTTTTCTTCGGTAGGAGACTTAGCTGGGGTCCAAGCAGGACGCTCTGCTGAGCAAGCCTGTTGGAACGTAGTCACTATTAGCAGGTATTACGATGTGGGATTATGTGAGACTGTTCAGAGGTGATTCAGGCCCTGCCTTCATGAATGGATTAATTAATCTAGTTAACTCAGTTCGTCTCCCAAGCCAGGCTTTATCACAACGAGTAACTGTGCCTCTTCCGGCCTGCAGGGCCTTGCAGAACCAGCCTGCTCCACACTGCCAAACTGACTAGACTTGGGTCACCCACCTTTGGTTCCTACGGCACAACTCCACCATGCAGTGTCTCTCTCAACTTTCTTTATTTACTGGTCCTTTCCTTTGCAGGGTCTAGGAGCTCATTGTTGAGCCATATCTACATGGGTTAGTGCCTGGTAATCTTGCAGAGGTACCAGCAACAACAGAGCTATGCCAGGGACTGAACACTGGGCTATATCACGGAGGCATGGTCAGTGAGAGTGAAAGTTAGGGTGGAATTAGAGGTGTAAGGATATTTGGGTGGGGTTATAATAAGTCTGTGTCTGGAGGCATGGTGATCCAACAGGTAATTTGCTGGGAACCAAAAATGTAAATTAATCTCTGGGTTTTATAGTTCCAGTAATGACCAGTCAGGGAGATGCATGGCAGTCCCATTAAATTGGTTGGGTGGGAAGTCCTGCCGTAGGGAAGAGATTCAGTTTTCAGGTTCTTGTTAGATGTCAGCTAGGGTCTTGGCGAGGACATAATGACATACTCGAGGGGCTTGTGGAAGAGCGGTTGGTGGACAGACTAGGTACAGATATATGGGAAGAAACAAGGGGCTCACATGGGTGATGACGGACAGGTCAGTGCCTAGCAACAGCTGGTGCCATTTTCTCTCCTGACTGTTGGACAAGGGAGGGAGACGTGTCTCAGGAGCCCGGTGAGGGCTGAGGCTGTCAGGGAAGAGCTTCCCAGCAGGAGCTCTGGCCATACAGCTGCTTTTCTCCTAAAGCCATTTTGTGTGCCACCAGTTTTGATCTTCACCTGGAGTACCAGTGAGCAAAGGCCAGGTGGTACCCAGTGCAGTCTTTCCATTCACTCTATTGAGGAAGAGAAAAGCTCAGAAGTTAGACTGTGAGGCTCTAAGGGTTAACTGCTTCCTGCCACATCCTGGACTTTATTGTTAAATTTAAAACCAAAGTTCTCCTACCCATTTGGATTTCTAAAAAATATTTTATTTATTATTAGAGAGGGAGAGAGAGAATGGGCACACCAGATTAGAACCACTGCAAAGAGCTCCAGATGCATGTTCCACCATGTGCATCTGGCTTACATGGGTTCTGGGGAATTGAACCTAGGTCCTTAGGCTTTATCGGAAATCATCTTAACCACTAAGCAATTTCTCCAGCACCCATTTAGTTTTATTTATTTATTTGAGAGAGAGAGAAAGAGGGAGAGATAGAGATAGAGAGAACGTGAGCGAGTAAATAGGCACGCCAGGGCCTCTAGCCATTGCAAACAAACTCCAGATGCATGCGCTACCTTTTGCATCTGGTTTATGTGGGTCCTGGGGAATCAAACCTGCGTCCTTTGGCTTTATGGGTAAGCACCTTAACCACTAAGCTATCTCTCCAGCTCCCACTTAGTTTTTGACTCAGTGTTTCTCTTTATCCTCTCCAGTTCTGGAACTTTCTCTGAACTAGAATGACTTGTTTCCTGGAAGACACTTAGGACATCATCTTAGAATGTATTCCCTGCCATTTCTCAGGACTTCTCTTCCATCCAGTGCTTGAGTATATGTTATGTCTAAAATGGGGGCTTCAGGTTACATCTAAGCAGAACAAAATACAAACAACACCTTTGCAGAGATTAGTGACTAGAGCATTCTATATTTTCCCCTGTGTGATGCACATTTTCTCCAAAGTCTCTCTCATAGATCTGGAGCTTCTCTGGGCTAGTTCTACTGCTGGGACTCATGAATGCTCCACAGTACTCAGCCCATGTCCGTCACTTACACTTCCTGGCAAACTATTTTGTCCAGCCTCCTCTCGTCTCCTGATTTCAAACATGCTTAAATCTCCTCCTAAATCTCTCTGAAACCTGACCCCTTGTCTTTTTTACTAATATCTTTATTCTCCAATTTCTTTCACCAACAAGTATTTACTTTGGCTGCATTTAGTTCTCTGTTCACTCACCTGTTAATGACGGTCAGGTACGATTTCTGTTGGGTTATTGAAAATAGAGATCCCCCATCTCGGGTGTGTCCTCATATCTTCCAAGAATCTGGGATACCTTCTTATTCTCTTTCACCTCTCTGCATCCTACACAGAATTTAGGAGTGTCATCTTGAAAGTTAGACATCATCTAGTCCTGACTTTTCTCTGATGCATAGCTCCTTTGTATACTCTTGCTAAAATGGTCATTTAGCCTACTTTTTAATATCCCCAGAGATGGCAAAAATCACTCATTGTAGGACAGTAGCAATTATTTGAACATTCTTCCTTACATGGTACCCAAATATGCTACCTTCTATCTTCTCTACTCACCAGTTCCCTCCTACTTTTATTGAGAACTTTAACACATGGACATATAGCAGTTTGTGTTCTCATCCCTTCGCCCTTCTTTGTCCGTCCCTCTTGCCTCCATCCCCTGAGGATCCTCTTCTTTCAAAGTAGCCCTCCATCGGTTTTGTCATCTTGTTCCTTTTATCCTCCTCTGTCTTCTTCCATGTAAAAATGTTGATAGGCTCAGAGCTGTGCTGCTCTTGGTATTGGTAACTGCTGTGGGGTCATGAATACATCAGTCAGTTCGTATCAGAAGGACGGTGTCTCAGTGTATGCCTAGGCAACCCGTGGCTCTCGCATTTTTTCCACCTCCTCTTTTGCAATGTTTCCTGAGCCATGGAAGGTTTGGCTAAAAGAAAATCTCCTTCACTGTTGAGCTCTTGACAGCCTCTGATTTTCTGCTTGGATGAGCTTTGAGTCTCCTCAGTGTCTACCACCGTCTGCAGAGGTGGTTCTCTGCTAGCACGGAGAGCAGCATTCATACTCTGTCTTCCACTACCTCTGCCAGGTTTCTTGGGCCCTGGCCGGTGAGCTCGTCAATGTTAAGCTCCGGGATTTCTCTTCTTGTCATTTTCATGAGACTTAGGTCTCTCTGGTATTTTCTGCCATCTGCCATGTGGGGCTGCGACCTGCGCTGGGCTGAGCTGCCTGGCGTTTCTGGGTCCCTGGTGATTTACCCGAGCCTCATTGTAATTTTAAGAAGTTATCCATTCGGTTCAGTCTCTTTAACAAATATGAGTGCCTAGTGTATATAATGTGCTGTGTTCTAGAATGAGCATAAGCATAAACAGGACTTTATAGACAAGAAGGAAAGAAGCGATTGGAATAAAGTCTGACTGAATAGATAGTGATCAGATGAGTACATGGACCCTCAAATCTGTGAACTCTTTTCTCTCCCCTTGCAGACAACACTTCATGAAGAGACATTTATTACCTATTGAGGGTAGGCCCTTGTCCTGGGAAGTGGGGAAGTAGTGGTGAGGAAAAGAGACAAAGTCTGTGTTGTTGTAGAACTGAGTAGTTAGTGGAGGACTGAGGTGGTAATCCTGGAAAACATAAATACTTTTAAATGAAATTTTCAAATAACAGCAACGGATTTGAGAGTACTTTGAAAAACGTAATGCTGGAGGCCCTCTTGAGGAGGTGACATTTGTATAGATATCCAATAGATCAAAGAGAGTGGGCCACGAGGGAACCCACCACTTGGGCAGATGTGTGAAGACAGGAACAAGTTTGATACATTTGAATAGTATGAGGAAGGTCATGTGGATGTAGTGTAATCAGAGAGCAAGATGGAGTCCAAGTCAGGAGGGGCTTAGCTACTTGGGGCAGGAAGCTTGTACTTCTACCCCATGTGTGACAGAGAGAACCTTGGGGCACATGCTGGAGCTCTAGGTAGAGTGTGCATGCTCCATAGAGGCCAAGAAAAACATGTGCCTATTCCTTAACCCAGGGGAGAAATGGTGGGGCTTATGAAAGGAGCTGTGGACAGTGTTGGATCTCAGATACATAGTCACTGTGGCATGGTTGAGTGTATATGATACTAGGAGATGAGGCAGGGAAGACTTTCCAAGTAAATTTGATACAATCCATCCTCCCTCAAATGCTTCTTGTCTGAATAGGGTTCAAGTTATTTATTTACTTATTTCTTCTGATCAGTGATTTATTGAGGTATGGTTGGAAAACACTGTACATATTCAAGACATACAATGTGATGTTGGGCATATATCCACATTGTGTTAATGATTCTCTTGATCTGCCTAATTAACCTAAGTGCATGTATTTCTGATTTAGAAATCTACTTGAGCCTTGTGGTTAGAAGATCTTGGGAGTAGAGAGATTAACTTAGGAGCCATCTCGCAAAGATGAGGTTTAAAAGAATGGATATGGAGTGATCATTTAGGGTTTGAAATGCCTAGGTAGCTGGGACAAATTCAGGCAATGAGTCCTGGAGGATTCCACTTTGGGCGTTATGAGAAGGAGGACAGACAGACAGAGATAAGACAGAAGAGACTGATCACTGTGGTAGGAAGACAGCAGGACACAGCTGTGTCATTGGAACTAGCGAAAGGAAAAAAACAACTCACATGGAAGACTACCACAGAAATGTAAGTGACAGAGAAGAGGGAGGTGGTTAACTGATGCCTGGATCTTGTGATAGAGGATCACTGGTGACTTTATACAAGCAGTTCCAGCAGATGGTGGCAGACACTGGCGGGCATGCCACCCAGGGCATTATGTAGTTAGTAGCAGGTGTGATACAGTCCTCAGCATTTGCGGACACTGTACATATGGTTCTCCATAAAAACTCTTATAAGGACAATTTCCACACATATAAACAATATAACATGGTCATAATTTCCTCCCAAATGCCCCCTCCACTGAATGCCTTCTTTCTAACTAGTCTCTCTTCTATTTTGATGCCATACAGATAGATCTTATTAACTCTTCTTAATAGGATTCTAGTTTAATTTTTTTTCCCGGTGCTTGTAAACAAAGCTTCACACAGGCTAGGCAAGTGCTGTACCACTGAGCTACACTTCTAGCCTTAAAATTTTTAGATTTTTATTTTCTTGGCAGAACACTTCTAAATGACCTCTTTTTTGATAGTACTCGGAACTGAACATAGCCCTTGAGTAGTACCCCACATGTGGTCCGTGTCATGTCGAATACATCAGTAAAATGATTTCCTTTATTCCAAGAATTCTGTGTCTATTACTGAAACCCAAGATAGATTGTGGGTTTTTTTCCCCTTTTGACAAGCACATGGAACTTTTGATTGATATGAAATTGCCATCTAAGAGCTCTGAATCTTTAACACACATGCTATTTCAAATCTTGTTCCCTTACTCTCAGTAATATAGATGGGTGTCTTGCTTGCTTATTTATTTTTGAGCCTAAGTGCTGGAACTAGTGGTTGCCATGTTGCACATCATCTTAGGCTTGGCTTGCCACCGTCTATTTTGGGTCTAGGTTCTGTCACTCAAGGGATTGATGCCATCCTTTTATAAGCAAGTCCCTATGTCTTCTTCCAAGTCATTAATAGACATATTAACTGCCTCACATATTTTGTACAAGTGGGTGGGCATCAATTACAAATTACTGACACATATAAGTTGGTTTCACATTTAACAGTAGGAAGACCCACAATATCAGAAGATCTTGTTCTTTCTGGGTCAAGGTTGGGGCAAGAGGATGCTTCTGTTACCTGGAGTGCAACTGGACCCCAAAAGCTCTTTCTAAATGACATTGATCAATTTTTTTAAAAATATATTTATTTTTATTTAAGAGAGAGAGAGAGAGAGAGAGAGAGAGAGAGAGAATGGGCGTACCAGGTCCTCTAGCCACTGCAAATGAACTCCAGATGCATGTGTCACCTTGTGCATCTGGCTTACATGGGGCCTGGAGAATCAAACCTGGGTTCTTAGCTTGGCTCCGCAGGCAAGCACGTTAACTGCTAAGCCATCTCTCCAGCCTTGATCAATCCTTTTTATTTAGTTGTGAGCCTTTCAGAGCTTTTAAATGTATGTATGTATGTATGTATGTATGTATGTATCTATCTATCTATCTATGTATCTATCTATGTATCTATGTATCTATGTATCTATGTATCTATGTATGTATGTATGTATGTATGTATGTATGTATGTATGTATCTATCTATCTATCTATCTATCTATCTATCTATGTATCTATCTATCTATCCTGAAAATTGTCCACATTCCCATAGAAATGTCCCCTGTGCCCCTCACCCGTTCCCTTTTGCGTGCACCGTTATTCTGACTGCTATTCTCTTCATTGTCTCAGCAACTCGTAGGAAATCTGGCCGGATGTCCCTCTGTAGCAAAGATGCCATGTATGCAAAACAAATTTTTCTAGATCACTGGTAATCCTGTCAGCAAGGGCATGATGAGGTTGGATTAAAAAAGTAAGGTTAGGGGGCTGGAGAGATGGCGTAGTGGTTAAGCGCTTGCCTGTGAAGCCTAAGGACCCCAGTTCGAGGCTCAATTCTCCAGGACCCACGTTAGCCAGATGCACAAGGGGGCGCACGCGTCTGGAGTTCGTTTGCAGTGGCTGGAGGCCCTGGTGCGCCCATTCTCTCTATCTGCCTCTTTCGCTCTCTGTCACTCTCAAATAAATAAATAAAAATGAACAAAAAAAATTTAAAAAAAAAGTAAGGGTAGGGGCTGAGGAGATGCTCAGCAGACAGGAGTTCGGCTCCCCAGCAACCTCATAAATTACCAAGCACCGTTGCCCAAGCCTGTAATCCCAGGCCTGGGGAGGCAGAGACAGGATCTCCCGGGCTCACTGGCTAGCTAGTCCAAGACAAACCTGTGAGCTTTGGGTTCGGTGTGAACCCTGTCTCCAAGAATACAGTGGAGGGCTGGAGGGATGGCTTAGCAGCTAAGGCCTGCAAAGCCAAAGGACCCAGGTTTGATTCCCTAGGACCCATGTTAACCAGATGCAGAAGGGGGCACATGTGTCTGGAGTTTGTTTGCAGTGGCTGGAGGCCCTGGCATGACCATTCTCTCTCTCTCTCTCTGTTTCTTTCTCTGTCAAATAAATAAAAATAAAAAAAAAAAAAGAATACAGTGGAGAGAAGTTCAGGAAGACCTTGACTTAGATGTCTGTTCTCCTCCTCCACATGTAAACATGTAAGCACATACACATATGCATGCACAAATCAAGCTAATAATGACCTAATAATGTTTGCTTGGCGTGTGTGTTTAGATTTCTTCAAGGTCCATTTTCCCTTTTGACCGTCACTGTCGCTCAGCTTTTCACAGGGGGCTTCTCTGGGCAGACGAGGAACTTGAGTGCAGAGGGCAGAGGTTCATCCTGGGTTCCTGGCTGCTTATTGATAGCAAAAGCTCCATTCAGTCGAATGATGTGGAAGTTTGGAAATGGGTCCTATGCAGGGCATTTGTGCCTGCTGGCGTCAGGTGTGGAAGATAGAGGAAAGCATGTGTCCCTGCTGGGACACTGGGTGACTGGCCGCTGGGCGGGGCAAGAGCACAAGTGGGCCAGTGGTGATCACATCTTTCCACGTGTGTTTTTCTTTTGCATGTGTGTGCACGTGCTTGTGTGTGTGTGTGTGTGTGTGTGTGTGTGTGTGTGTAGTCCCATGCTTGCCTCCAGCAGTTGCTCACCGGGGGTGGTCAGAGCAGAATTTCAGGTGTCTACTACATTATTCTTCCACCCAGTCCTGTTTGGAGACAGAGTCTCTTTTCTGACTTTGGAGCTTGCGGGGCTCTAGTGAGTCTCAGGTCTTTGTTTCCCTGTGGGACTGGAGGTATAGGCACTCCTGACCCTGCCCAGCTGTTTACGTGGGATCTGGAGATTTGCACTCTGGTGGTCTCAGACCGCCTCAGGCCCTCGTGCTTATATAGAAGTGTGCTTAACCACGGAGCCATCTCTCTAGCCTCATGGTAATTTTAAGAAGCCACACTATTTATTTATTTGACAATCATTTCTTAGATCTTTTTTTTTTTTGAATCCATACACATTAGAACTGGTGATTTCTTTGTAGACTCACCCTTTTAAAACATAACCGTATATACCAGTTTCAATTAGGTCACTTTGTTGTTGAGAATAATTTCTTAACGGTTATTCATAGTGGATATTGAATAGATGTTGAATAAATTAGATTGTATGACTATATTTGACAATGCTTCATGTGCTTACACACATTATATATGTACATGTATACATATATATGTATATATATATGTATACACATAATCCTAGGCTGGCCTTGAACTCCCGGTCCCCAGTCCTCCTGCTTCAGCCTTCCAGATGATGTCACTTGAATATCTTTAAAAGTAGGGCTTTTGTGCTTGATGTTCTTGAGTTCAAGACTTATTCTGTGCTTACAAGCCGGGAACTCACGCAAGTTCTTTAGTTACTCATTCATGAAATGGGAAAATGATGATAATACTCTATAACAGTGGTCTTTTGGTTTGCCACAATGCCTGGCACATCCTAACATCTTCTTACACAGCAGCCTTCATGACCGGGCGATGGTCCTTGACTTGGGCCTGTCCCCGACGTGTTTGGCTGGCTGGTTGACTGCTTCCTTCCTATTTCTCTCCCCATAGACCATTTCAGCTTGATCTTGATCACGTCTACCTTACTTCTTTCAGTCTGAAGATGCGTCTTCTTGGTGGAAGGGATGAAAAGGAAGATGAAAGCTGAGTCCCTCCGCTTTCTCTGTCATCTGTTAACGTTACATCACCACACAAAGCTGTTTCTATCGCTTCCTGGATCGGTTTCTTTTGAACACAGCTTTGACAAAGTTTTTTTTTTTTTTTTAATTTTTCTCTAAGCTCTAGCCACTTTCCTTACAAGTGTATCTTTGTATTTTTATAACTGTCCTGTTTTTAAACACTGCAACCACACCTTCATCTTCTCTATACTTTGTTATATGTTCTTATTTTATCCCAGAGCTTCCCTTGTTATCTCCTTTAAGCATCTTTTAGGGTGATTAACTACTGCACAGTTGGAATGAAGTTGATTACATAGCTTCTCTTTGGAATCACATTTTCTTTATGGTTTTTAAAAAATGTTTTATTTTGCCGGGCGTGGTGGTGCATGCCTTTAATCCCAGCACTCAGGAGGCAGAGGTAGGAGGATCGCCCTGAGTTCGAGGCCACCATGAGACTACATAGTTAATTTCAGGTCAGCCTGGACCCGCATGAGACCCTACCTTGAAAAACCAAAAAAAAAAAAAAAATTTATTAGACACACACACACAGAGAGAGAGAGAGAGAGAGAGAGAGAGAGAGAGAGAGAGGTGAAGAGGCAGATACAAAGAAAGAATGGGCACGCCAGGGCCTCCAGCCACTACAAACAAACTCCAGATGCCTGCACCACCTTGAGCATTTGGCTTATGTGGGTACTGGGGAATCAAAGCTGGATCCTTAGGCTTCACAGGCAAATGCCTTAACTGCTAATCCATCTCTTCCAGACCCCTTTTTAGTTTTGATAGGGTCTTTCTATGTAGCCCAGGCTGGCCTCAAATTTGCTATCCTCCTGTCTCAGCCTCCCTAACGCTGAGATTACAGACGTATACCCTCACACGTGGCTTGTGCTGCCTTTTTAGAAGTGTCTATACACTCAGTTTCGTTTCTCCAAACTTTTTATTATCTTTCAGATGTTTTCTCACTAAATTATACCTCTTTATTTCCCAAAGCGTTCCATTTCTTAGGACACTCCTTAATAAGGCGTGAGTACTTTTGCATTGGAATACCGGTTTTGGTGGTTTGAATTAGGTGTCCCCATAAACTCATGTGTTCTGAATGCTAGATCCTCAGCTGGTGGCAATTTGGGAATTGGAGCCTGACTGGAGGAGGTGTGTTGTTGGGGGCGGGCTTATGGGGTTATAGCCAGCTTCCCTTGGCCAGTGTTTGGTTCTCTCTCCTGCTGCTGTTTGCCATCGGATGCTGGCCAGGAGGTGATGTCCACCCTCTGCTCATGCTGTCATTTCCCCTGCCATCATGGAGCTTACCCTGCAGTCTGAAAGACAAAATAAATGCTTTCCTCCCATAGACTGCTTTAAAAATTTTTTGTTTATTATTTTTATTTATCTGAGAGTGACAGACAGAGAGAGAAAGAGGGAGAGAGAGAGAGAGAGAATGGGCGCACCAGGGCCTCCAGCCACTGCAAACAAACTCCAGATGTGTGTGCCCCCTTGTGCATCTGGCTATCGTGGGTCCTGGGGAATGGAGCCTTGAACCAGGGTCGTTAGGTTTCACAGGCAAGCGCTTAATGGCTACGCCATCTCTCCAGCCCCTCCCATAGACTGATTTTGATCAGGTGTTTTGTGCCAGCAACACAAAGGTGCCTGCAACACTCTTCTGTCTAGGAAGTGATTTGTTTACTATAACCTACAAGTGAATATGGGTAGCTGTTTTTTTTTTTTTTTAATAAATAAAGTTTTATTGGCACACAGCCTTATCTATTGTTTACATGCTGTCTATCGTTGCTTTTGCACTCCAAAGACAAAGCTGGATGGCTGTGGCAGAGGCATGGATCATATGGGTCACAAGTGCAAAATATTTATTTTCTGCCACTCTACAGAAAAAGAAAAGTTGCCAGATCTGTCGCAAAAATTAAACTCCCTAATAGTAGTTCTCCTCAAAGAATTCTTAACATTCTGGGAAATACTGCTTGCTGTCACAAGGAAAAATCAGATGCTCTGTTTTACAGGAATTAAACTTCTAGCATGTTTCCATAATTGGCATCTCATATCACTAACCTATCTTGCCTTTCTGCCGGCTTTGTGATGTCTTTTCAGGAAATATTTTCAATATCCTCTGTCAGGCTGAGATGCCCGATGGAGTGTACCCTTGCTGTGTGATAGGATCTTTTTGGTCTAATTTATCTTTCATTTGGATGCTCTCAGCCTTGAATCCTAGTTCACGAATGTCCACACATCTATGCCTCTTTCAGTGCCTTTTATGTGGTTGGTCTTTTTAAAACTTAGGAGGCGACTTTGTTCCTTGGCGGAGTCTCGCTGTGCTCCTGCTGTTAATCGTTGCCCCCCGCTGTTATCTGGGTCCAACCTGTGCGGCAGGAGGGTGGCTCTGGAGGAGATGGGCTGAGGGTCCTGGTCTCAGGGGATCTCGGAGTGCCTGCTGCCATTAAGAGGAGTGTACGGATAGGAGAGTTACTGCTTCTGCTCCTAGGGGAGAAAGGAATATACTTGTTGAGGGTGGGTGAGGGCTTCAAGGTGCAAAGTCAGACACTGCTCAGTTGCCCTAGGATTATGAAATGTATGCAGACAGAAAGATGAGCATGGGACGGGGCCAAACTCAGGTAAAGTGCTTGTCACACAAGCAGGAGGACCTGAATTCAGATCCCTGACATTCATGTACAGAATGCCACGTGTGATACGCGTTTGTAACGCTAGCACCGAGGAGGCAGAGACAGGAGGAAGCAGGAGAATCCCTGGGCTTGCTGCTCGTTTGTGTAGCTGAATCAGTGAGATTGTTCCTGAGAGACCCTCTCTCAACATAGATAGATAGATAGATAGATAGATGAGAGAGAGAGTCAATGTTAACCTCTGGCCCTCTGGCCTTCACAGACACATGTGTGCCCCCGCACATGCAAACACACATACATGTATGTATGTGAAAAACAGGAAGAAAAGAAGGAAGGAAGAGGAACTTGGAGGTGATACAGACATGTCTGGAGGGCATGTTTTCAGCTGCACACGTATTGCTGCCGTAAGAACGGCGCCCATCTGCGCCACGTCCCACGTTCCTCGCTGGCACGCCGCCGTCGCTGACCCTGCTCCGAGCGTCCTCCTGCAGGACTGGCTTCCGCTCCCAACCGCAGCTTTGGGCAAGCAGGATTCTGCCTGTGTCTCCGCCGAGAGGCTCTTGCTTTCTCTTGCCTTTCTTTTTCCTCCTGGATTGTCAGTCACTGCAAATGTATTCTTTTGTGCACCCCCGTTTTCTGTGCCCATGAGCTCTTCAAGTGGAAAGGAAGAAAATATTTTGGTCTGGAAGGAATTATGAGCGAAGAAGAGTTAATGGTTTAATGTAAAAACCGGCCACTCTCTACTTTCACAATAGGTCATTCACAGTACGCATTGCAAAAACCATTAAAGTCATCAACAGGTCATTAGTGCTGACTTTGAACTAGCTCATCAAAATCTCACTAATAATAGCCCTAATGGCTTGGAAAGTTTTTTTTTTTTTTTTTTCAGAATGCTGGTATTTTAGCAGTCAGGAATTAGAGGCGGAGGGGTGACTGCTGAGCCGGGTGGGTTAAGGTTGCCAGGGAAGATGAGGGGCCCGGGGGCTTCCTTCCATGAGGGTGAGGCCAATGTGGGGTGCCTTGGGTTTTACCCACAAGTCACTCCTGCTGCTACTGTCGGGGCTGGCATCAAGGGAAGAAGGGCAGCTCCGACCCGCTGAGCCGGACACATGTTCCTTTTCAAAATGGTGGAACTGAGAAGCAGTGAGGCTTTGAAGTTCCTGTCAGCAAACATCTCAGCTTTCTGACGGCTGCCCTACTTTCCTCCACAGTCCTTTCATGACATAACGGCTCTCATTTTGTCAAAGCCCCCTTCCAATGCCGGATTCCTGAATATTCCTTAATTCTTGACGTTCTTCCTGCTCCCGGTGGAAGTGGGAGCCAGGGTCAAGTTTCTCCAGGAGGCCGCGGACTTAGTTGCTAGTCAGGAACTGGCAGGTGTCCGGAGATGTCCCCAAGGTGGAGCTTGGCAAGGTAGAGGTCACTACTCCGGGAAAAGTAGCAAGTGTTCCAGCCTTTACAAAAAATACTGTTTTAATATAAAGATAGATTTTGCCCTGAGTGTGCACTTGAAGCGCAGATTTCCTTTGCCCTTTGATGTATTTGGGGGCAGTTGGCATCTCTGTCATTTTCTTTTCTGATTATAGTCTTAGGAAGGTTGGGCCCATGTCTGTGACTAAGCAGGAATGGTACACACTGTGCCTTAGTTGTATAACTGTAAAACATCGAGGAAAATGTAGGCTGATGTTTAGTGAGAAGAAAATCTGATACAGAGATGACAGGGTTAAAAAGAACATCGTGCTGAGCTTAGTGTGGTACAGGCCTATAATACCAGTTATTTGGGAGGGAGGCTGTGACAGGAAGATCACAAATTCAGGGCCGCCCTGGGTTATCCAGTGAGCTCAAGGCCACCTTGGGCAACTTAACAAAGTCCTATTAAATAAAAATAAAAAAAAAAAAACAGGGCTGGAGAGATAGTTTAGTGATTAAGGCGCTTGCCTGTGAAGCCTAAGGACCCATGTTCTATTCTCCAGATCCCACATAAGGCAGACACACAAAGGTGAGGCAAGTGCAAGGTCGCACATGCCCATTAGGTGGCACAAGTGTCTGGAGTTCAATTATAGTGGCTGAGGCCAGGGCATGTCGATTCTTTTTCTCTGTTTCTCTGTCTCTCTCTCTCTCTCTCTAAAAAAATAAAATAAAATAAAATAAAATAAAATAAAATAAAATAAAATAAAATAAAATAAAATAAAATAAAATAAACAGCTTAAAAGGCTAGAGGTATAGGCCAGTGATAGAGTCTTGGTCTACATGTGCAAGGCTCTAGGTTCAATCCCCAGTACAGCAAACAACAAAACAAAGGAAAACCAAACCCCGCGGACTTTGGAGGACTCGGTGACTGCTGTAGATGTCACCATGGATACAGAGACACATCCTCCTCTAACTGCCTCTGCAGGTCCCCCTTTCCACCCCACTCATGGTATGTTGTTTGCCTGCATGTGTGTGGTATGCGTGCTTGCTTTTATGTATGTGAGTGCATGAGCGTACAGGTATATGTGCATTGTGTGTGTGTGAAGACCTGAGGTTGACAGTAAGAATCTTTCTTTTTTTATTTTTTTTAAAATATGTTTTATTTATTTGACAGAGAAAGAGGGAGAGAGAGAGAGAGAGAGAGAGAGAGAGAGAGAGAAGGAGAGAGAGAGAGAGAGAGGATGGGCGTGCCAGGGCAACCAGCCACTGCAAACGACCTCCAAACAAGTGTGCCCTCTTGTGTATCTGGTTAACGTGGGCCCTGGGGAATCAAACCTGGGTCCTTTGGCTTTGCAGGCAAACGCCTTAACAGCTAAGCCATCCCTCCAGGCCGACAACAAGGATCATTCTTGACTGTTCTCCTTTTGCCTTTGCCGTATGTGTATGTGTGAGAGACGGTGGTGGAGGGTAGTGACAACAGTTTGCCCAACCCACGGTGTTCCACTGCCCCTTGCCGGTCTCCTTTTAACTACTTACAGACTTTTCAATCATCCCTTCATTAAACTCTCAGTCTCCCCATTTGGAATGACTGTTTCCTGTTTGACCCATGATTAATATGATATGCAATGGCTTATCTGTATGCCATATGCACACCCCTTTTGCATGCTCCATGTAAGAAATCTCTCAGATCTTTTCAAAGCACCTGCATGGGCGAGTTCTTTCACAAGCATTCCTTATGGATTCTAGGAAGGGGACACAATAGGGGTATGGCTCCCTTTTTCTTGTGGTCTAGGAAATGAATCTTGACTCTCTAATACTGGGGGGAAAATCCCTCCTTTCCAAACCTTCCTTTCGAGAGAATGTCTTTTATAATTTTTATTTTTTAAGCATGTAGTTTTTCTAAATATTTTTATGTATGTATGTATGTATGTATGTATGTATGTATGTATGAGAGAGATAAGGAGGCAGATAGAGAGAGGGGAGGCATGGCAGGGCTTCTAGCCACTGCAGATCCATGCACCACCTTGTGCATCTGACTTATGTGGGTACTAGGGAATTGAACCTGGGTCCTTTGGCTTCACAGGCAAGCGCCTTAACCACTGAGCCATGTCTCCAGCCCCTCACTCTTAATCTTCACAACTTCTTTTGGACCTGAGTGGATGAGTAATTTGTAATTAGTAAATGTCGCCTTTGCCTTTAAGCAGCCTTCAGCCTTAGGAGCAACTCTGGGCCTCCAGCAAGGATGGTGACCTTTCCACATTTCTTTCTTTTTCTAAATTAAAAAAAAAATTATTTGCATGTGTGAATCTCTCTGCCCAAGATTCAAATTTTAAGAATAGAGCATCTTTTCTTTATTTGTTTTTGTTTTTTCAAGGTAGTGTCTTGCTCTAGCCCAGGCTGACCTGGAATTCACTATGTAGTCTCAGGGTGGCCTCAAACTCATGGTGATCCTCCTGCCTCTGCCTCCCGAGGGCTGGGATTAAAGGCGTGCGCCACCACGCCCGGCTCTAGTAATAGAGCATCTTTGAAGCCCAGTCTGGGTCACTTTCCTGTCCTTTGCCAGGGGTCATGGAGTTGAACACCATCTCAACAGTGCTACACAGACTTTGTCCACCGAGGTAGGGAAGGCGTTGTGTCCCAAAGCACAACTGGATGCCAACAGGAGATGTGGCGCCTGGCAGGCAAAGCCAACAGATGCCCACTTCAGCATCGCTCTTTAGTCTTCTGATTATTTCTCTTCCACATCATTAACTAATATGTTAAATACAAGTGGACTTGCCGCGGGTGCCACAGGCTCCCCACCAGGCGCTGCTCTGTACGTTCTCGCTGTTAATCGACCCCCAGCCTTCCCAGGCTACACCCGTGAAGAGCTCCACACTCCTGCCACTTCGCATTCTGCGCGAGGGGCGAACGCTTTAACAAGCTGCTCTGTCAGCTCCCCTTTCAGAGTCACGATGCATTATTTCGTTGACTGCATGCTCTTGCCGACTAATCTTTGTAATCCTAACCCAAGCAACAACTCAGGTTGGAAGATTGCCATGTGGTCGAACCTCAGCTTTTCCTGGCCAACGTCCCTCGTGTAGGTGAGGGCCTGCACTAGGGCGAGCAGGACACACCTGGCTATCTACATACTGGCTAATGACCTGGAGATGTAGTTTCTATCACAGATGACCTGCCGAAAGTACTTGAGTGTCCTCTGGACCATTGAGGGAAAGATTGAATTATACTCAGACTAATGGTACAACCTGAGCATATTTAGGATATTCAAATCCAGAGACCATCAGCAATGATAAATGGCCAACATTTATGGGACACTTGCTATCTTGTTAAGGGCTTTTCCTGTACCATGTCTCTTGAATTTTTCACCCCAACTCCAAACACCCTATGAAGTTAGGCAACCTATTACTCTCAGTTCTCTGAGGCAGAGACTAAAGCTGAGCAAGGTAGAATAAGTTTTCTGAGTTTAAAGCTAACAACTGTGTGTGTTTTACATACATCAAGCTTTGCATACAAATAGTCTATTAAGTCACCTGCAATTTATGTACTTTAAACTTTGTGTTGTTACTTTTGCTTGATTAATATTATTCACCCATCCATCTCCTCTGGGGTTCCTTAATTCTGTGTGTAAGATATGTATTGGGGGGCTGGAGAGATGGCTTAGTGGTTAAGATGCTTGCCTGCAAAGCCAGAGGATCCTGGTTCGACTCTCCAGGAACCACATAAGCCAGATGCACAAGGGAGCGCATGCATCTGGAGTTTGTTTGCAGTGGTTGGAGGCCCTGGTGTGCTCTCTCTCTCTCTGTTTCTCTGGTTCTTTCTCCCTCTCAAATAAATAAATAAAAATACATTTAAAAAAAAGATAAGTATTGGGTGCTTAGTATGAGCCAGGCACATAGATGATTGGATACGGTACCTTCCCTGCCATGAAGGGTCTCGTGTTCTGGTGGACAAGAATACATGGACGTTCTCATGTAGTTACACCCTGGCTGAGCTGTTCACAGGGCATGTATAGACTTTCAACCTGCTGGTGCCATGTAAAGTCTCTTCTGGAACAGGACACAGGACACAATGACAGGCAGTGTGTGGGGTGTCTCTAAGTCTTCCACCAATTCACTTGTAGCTTCAGAGGAGCGTGGAAGGTCGCCCTTCAGACTCCGAGAAGGCAGTGGAGCATGCTCGTCGGCGAGAATGATTTTCACTTAAGTTGTGTATTTTATCTAATTCATTCGCTTAAAAGAAAATGTCCCTTTCCCCACAACCTTTTGATGATTGTCTTAATTCAAAAATTAGTCCTTAAAATTAGACATTACTGAGTAAAATTGCTCAACAACAGGTACCAGGTCTCTCTCTCTTTTTAAAAATATATCCCTGGTGCCCTTGAAAAATACAGAGTAGATTAACATATTATGACTGTAAGAAGCTGCCGTAGGTATTTTGAACAGGAAGTAGTTTAATACAGGGAATTTGAGGTTATAAAACTCTTGGAAGGGGCTGGAGAGATGGCTTAGCAGTTAAGGTGCTTGCCTGTAGAGTTGAACGACCAGAGTTCAATTCCCCAGTACCCACATTAAGCCAGATGCACAAAGTGGTGCATACATCTAGAGTTCATTTTCAGAGGCTGGAGGCCCTGGTGCGCCCATTCTCTCTGTCTGTCTCTCTTCTCTTTATCTCTTTCTACTTGCAAATAAATAAACACCATATATATATATATATATATGTACACACACACACACACACACACACACACACACACACATATATTTATTTAAAATACCCTTGGGAGGTGGGCAAGGAGGTTAAGACAAAGAAAGCTGTCCTCAGGAAGAATTTAAGTAAGGGGCACAGTGAAGTCAGTGTGTGATTCTGGGGAGGTGCTTGATGCCACTGACAAAGACCCACTTTTGTTGTGTACCAATGCCCAGGTATCAGCCTCCAGTTGTGTGTGGTGCATGGTGGCATCTTTTTCTCCTCTGCTTTCTCCATCTCTCTGTAGTGCCCCTCACTGGTGGAATGTAGTCGAAAACTCACAGGCAAGGGATCCGGGAGGGCAGATTCTGGTTTTCATGCCGTAGGCACACAAGAGAGCTGAGAAAGATGACAGTGATGACGAAGGTTGACAGACTATCCCACACACAAGTGACGCTTTGGCTTATGACACCGTACGATCACCCGTTTCTTTTTCCTTTACCTCACTCCTGTTTCCTTACGCCTTCTCCTTGACTAGCTGAAGTACCAAGGATGCTGTTTCTGGGGAAACCCTCACAGAACTGGGGAAGTTTAGTCCTGTTGACTCTTAACCTTCCCTTTCTCTGGCTCCCTGGCACATTAATCCCTTCTCAGTGAGGAGAGGGGCACCAGTCCCAGGTCGATGGCTGAATTTCTCCGGGGCTACTTATTATCAAGGCCTCTTCAAAGATAAGCTCTTTAGAGGAGACACTGGGAAGAAAATCTGAACTGACTAAACGGATTTGTAGTGTATTCCTCTGTGGGAATGTAATCTGCTGGTGGGAGAAGAAGTGAGAATCCAGCTAGCTCAACCCTACCATCATGTCCTTATTTCCAAGACGGATTTATTTTTTAAGTCATCTGCCCTCAGAATTGGGGCTATGAAATCATTTTAGGAATCTCTTTCTTTGTCCTAGGTTCTAGGCATCAGCTCTATTGAGTTAGTCTTGAGGCTTCCCTGCCCTTGAGCAAAAGGACACCACCATTGTCACTAGCCAACCAAAGGAGTTAAGTTTAAGTTGATGGGCTATTTTAAGAGACCTTATCCCAGGTTTATTGTGCTTTTAGAGTTAATTCTAAACCTGTAAGGAAAAAAAAAAAATGCTACATAGCACTCCCCAGGTTCTTCTCAGACAGCACCACTGTTTCCACAATGTCAAGGCTGTTCCAAAAACGCGTATTTAGGGGAGTGCTGTTTTAGAAAAGAGCGCAAAGTTGGGGACGTTGCAAGAGAATACATGGTTCAGTGCATGTGTTTGTTTCATTGGAATGATTAGAATCCCCAAGGAATAGGAGCCTTTAGGCCTTCCATTGGCCTTATTTTCTTTCTATATGGACTGTATATTGTGACTTCGAGCCTATATATAAACCATAAGCCCCATTTTAAAGTCACTGAAGAGCAGCTGCTGACACTGGCGTTTTGCCTCAGGAGACTGGGGGTGGGGTGGGGGGGGAGGAAGGCCACGCATGCGTACACATGTAGAGAAGACTCCGCCTTCTGTGTGTTACTTTATGGATGTTGGGCAAGTAAATGTAGAGCCATTGGGATTTCTATGTGGAAGAAGAGAAAACTGAGACCCTTTGTGGGTATTAGAACAGAGAATAGAAAGCCAGGGCTGGAGAGATTGCTTAGTAGTTAAAGTGCTTGTTTGCGAAGCCTGAGGACCCAGGTTCGATTCCCCAGTACTCACGTAAGCCAGATGCACAAGGTGGCACATGCGTCTGGAATTTGTTTATGGTGGATGGAGGTCCTGCTGCTCTCTCTGTCTCAATAAATAAATAAAAATAAATTAAAAAATAGACAAGTAACATAGAAAGTTAGAACAACTCTATGATCAGTAGTTGGAGTTAGGTGTCTTTATTCTGAGAACAAAACAGAGAATAAACATGTAAAATCAATCCAAATAAGTTAGTTGACCTGCCAAAGTCATGTGTAGGTAGAAAGAGCGAGAAAGCAATCTGACCTTTGAGCTAATTACTGCAAACAGAGATGACAAGTCTCCCCCAGTTTTGTTTTGACAAAGGCATTTATTTTAGAACTGTAAGTCATATTTAAAGACGAGACCCCTGACTTACCAAGGGGTACTTTATGAGTTAATTATTTACAAGATTTGAAGGGAAGAAGCGAAAAGTACAACAGTGATAGGATTTCTTTGCCCCTAAGCTAACATCTTGTGGCTGAGTTTGAAATGTATAGAAAATGAAAGAGAACAGGGGTTGGCTTGATCAGCACTGATCATTTGACAAACCATCAGAAACCAGGAATTTTCAGTGCTGCGTGGGATGTTTTACTTATCATGCCCAGACTTCAGGACACCCAACTCCATCTAATAAGTAAGTGTGTGGCATTTGCTTATCAAATTAAATCAAAGTAAGATGGATTGACTACACTTTCCCCATGCATTTACCCACGCTCGCGTCAGATTTCATTTCGGCAGAAATCCTGTGAGACGCCGCTACTCCCTCCCACAGCCCGGGGAACCGACACGCAGGGCAGTGTAGTGATTTGCCTTTTCAAATGGACGCAGCGAGCTAAGGGCAGAGCTGGTCCCGAGAGCCGAATCTGAAGGTTGTCTGGTGGCTAGTCCCAGCCACTGTCACCGTGCTTCCTCTCTTGGTTCCAGTTTCTGAGGACCCGAATTCTATCAGGGACATCACCAGCTGACCACTGTGATGTCTTTATTTGGGAAGATCTTCCCAGCATGTCCAAAAATCCTGGTGTGGTGACCTCATTTATCAGAGGAGAGGAGGGAAAAACCTAGAAAAAAAAAATCTGGCATTTCTGTAGTACATAGAATAATGAAAAAGTATCTGAAACCATCACTTAGAATGACATCTTCCGACAAGATTAGGTTAAAAAATGTTTTTCACCTAAAATTTATAAGCTGGCTTTGAATGTGTATAGTAATCTTAATATATTTTCCTAGGAATATTCTAGCTTCTTTCTGTGCTGAGGGACAAGCATTCCTTCTTGAAACCTGGTTTCCTAAGCGAGGCTTAGAGGATCAATATTAAAATCTAAGGGCAGAAAAAGGCCAGAAAAATTTCCACACTCCCTTGGTCATTGCCGTCGCTGTTCTCCTCTGAGTCACTCTGTGATACTGTATTTTATGGTCACTTTGAGCCTCTTGACATTCCTGTCATTAAATTAACTGTCATCTCGTGTCTCTTCACTTTGCTAAGTACGGCAACATTTGACCATGCAGGCAGCCCATCGATAGGTCTCCACTGTGGCTGCAAGGAGCTGCCTCCTGTTGGCTTTCTCAGAAAGCAGCAAACATGGGCCACATATGTGAAACGCTCCCAAGGCTTTCTTAAACAAAACAGCAGCCTAATAAGTAGGCTCACAGGGTTTGGTTAGTGGGATTAGGTTCAGAGCTTTCTATGATGGGGACGTGGCCAGAGGTGGACAGTGTGCTTGGGATGGTGGCCATGAACTTGGAAGAGGACCCAAGGAGCAAGCAGGAAGTAAGATTGCCAATAGACTCTACGACAGAGTGAGGTCCGTGGGCTTGCTCCCCACCACACAGCACCCGGTTCTTTCCCTTGGAGTGCGCGCACACGCATTCTTTCTTGTGTTTTTGGAGACAGTCTCACTCTAGCCCAGGCTGGTCAGGAGGTTTCAGTGACCCTTGCATCTCAGCCTCTCAAATGTGGGGATCACAGGTATCAACCACCATTCTCATATTTATTTATTTGAGAGAGATAGAGAGGCAGAATAGAGAGAACAGGCGCTCCAGGGCCTTCAGCCACTGCAAACGAACTCCAGACGCATGCGTCACCTTGTGCATCTGGCTTACGTGGGCACTGGGGAATTGAACCTGGCTCCTTAGACTTTGTACGCAAGTGCCTTAACCACAAAACCATCTCTCCAGCCCATCCTGATACTTTCTTGACTTTCCCCTGTAGCAGGTACTGCTCCATTTTGCTGCATTCCCAGACATCTTTGTGTAATTTAGACACGGTGGTCATTTGTCGTGGATTTGTGTCAGAATGAGCTGGAGTCCTGTTGTCCTCTGAGCCACACTGGCTTGCTGAAGAGGTTTGGTGCTATTTAACAAATGAGCAGGTCAGGTTTCTATCTTGCCCTTATTTGGACCAAGGTTTCTTTTATTTTATTTTGCTTTCGCCTAAGACAACTGGCTGACAAGAATCCACACAACACGCTCCGTGTCCTGGGGCAATGCTCAGAAAACTCCGGCAAGGCTCGCTCCGTTCACACAGCACGATGCGTCTTCTCTCTCTTAGGGCCAATCTCAGCTTGGCAAGGATGATAATTTGTTTATGATTTCAAACTTAACAAACTTCCTGATTCAAAATGAAAGCTAACTTAATATTCTTTATTGCTTCTTGGAATCTGATCTTGGCAAGATGAATATAAAATGTTGTGAAGTAAGATAATTCTTGTGGAATTTTTGACTGAGTGAAATTGAAATGCTAAGGATCTAATTTTCAAAAAAAAAAAAAAATGTGTCCCCAGACTTTGCCCGTCATCTTCGGTCAGTGTGTAGACATACGTACTTACTGGCCTGAATAATCTTACTGCAGGGCGACCCTCAGGGGCTGTTGCGAGGATGCTTTCAACTTATGGACATTCCCTAAATGCAATGAATGGAGGGCAAATGATGATTCTATCTGTATTAAAAATAAACAAACGAGTCGGGCATGGTGGCACACACCTTTAATCCCAGCACTTGGGAGGCAGAGGTAGGAGGATCGCCATGAGTTTGAGGCCACCAAGACTACATAGTGAATTCCAGGTCAGCCTGACCTAGAATGAGACCCTACCTCAAAAAAAACAAAAAACAAAAAAACAAAAAAAAAACAAATCTTCAGGCTGGGGAGCTGGTCAGTGCATCCAGCACTGGCTGCATTAGAATGAGGACCAGAGCTTGGACAACCAGCCCCTCCAGCCCCTTTGGAAATGCCAGGTGGGCAGCGCGGCCAGGCTACAATCCCAGTGTTTGGGAGGCAGAGACCTGGGTTCCCCAAGCTGGCTAGAGTAGTGGAAGCCAGGTTCTGGGTCCAAGTGAGAGAGCCTACCACAGTAAATAAAGTGGACAGTGATCCAAGGAGACATTGGACTTCAACCTCTGCCCTCCACACTCATGTAAATAGCACACATGCATGTGTACCGTACATGTATGTGCCCACACACGTACACACACACATTGCGCCACATGCTAGCAACCCACTCCCTCCCTACACACAAATGTAGTTACCTGAAGGTTGAATGGGCATTGGAAATAGCCACTAGGTGATTTCAATTTCCTATGCCACCAGGCCAGCCTTGATGGAAACAGCAGTGTCCAAATAGATTTTTTTTTAAGGCAGGGTCTCCCTCTGGCTCAGGCTGACCTGAAGCTTACTGGCCTCAAGCTCATGAAGATCCACCTGCATTAGCCTCTTGAGTACTGAGATTGTAGCGTCGGCCACCACGCCCAGTGCTGGGTCTGAATACAGGGAGACATAGTTGGAAGGTTCCCGTGGGTGACAGCGGGGTAGCTCTAATGCTCCTCCGGCCCCACAGTAGCCTAGGTTAAGTTCGTTACAATTAAGTGAAATAAAAACTCACTTTCTCAGTCACCGAGCTACATCTCGGGTGCTCAGTTGGCTGTTCGTGGCTGCTTTATTGGGCATGGCAGGAAAGACTCCCATCACTGCAGAAAGTCTTGTTGGATTTTCAGTGCCAGGTTACTGGAAGCCTAAATTGTTACATCTCCTACCGGATCCCTGACTTTTCCAGAATGGCCAGAAGCAGACCCGGGAGGTGCAGCTTAAAATAGAGGAGGAGACCAGCAACTGGTTTTGGTCTGCCCTTGGCCGGGGGTTGGGTCATGCCCATGGGCACAACCAGCAGGTTTCAAAGCCAGTGGAGGAGGAAGCAATGGGAGGCTGACTCAGATCAGCGTCTAGTGGGGTGTTGTACAACAGACTTACGGTGACGCCCCGCCCTCTGGCTCCCTGTTTGGGTCTGTCAGAGAGTGGGGCCCGCTTCTCACAGCTCAGGGAGCAGAGCTTTGGGGATCTCAATGGACACGTGAAAGGTCATGTAGGGGCAGGGGCAGGGTTCCTGGGCCTGGTGCTCATAAGTCTTCAGTTCACTGCTTCTCTGGGTCTAAAGGTTGGGCAGGAAATGGGGAGCAGATGGAAAATGGCCACCAGTGCACGGTGACCCGTTCCCAGAGAGCCCGCCGGGGTCCGGCTGTCTGCTCAGGATGCCTTGTCAAGAGCTGTGCTTGAAGCAGGTTATTCATCCCCAGGAAGGAAGGCCTGCTGATGGTATGAGGGGCTGCTGGCCGGACCAAAGGTGAAAATAAGGAGGGGTAATAATGCTGCCTTGTTGCAGGCACCCTTCTTCCCTCCTTCCTCTTCCTCCCTCCTTCCTCTTAATCCCTCCTTCCTCTTCCTTCCTCCCTCCTCCCTCTTCCTCCCTCCTTCCTCTTCCTCCCTCCTTCCTCTTCCTTCCTCCTTCCTCCCTCTTCCTCCCTCCTTCCTCTTCCTCCCTCCTTCCTCTTCCTTCCTCCCTCCTTCCTCTTCCTCCCTCCTTCCCCCTTCCTTCCTTCCTCCCCTTCCTTCCTTCCTCCCTTCTTCCCTCCCTCTTCCTTCCTTCCTTCCTCCCTCCCCCTTCCTCCTTCCTTCCTCCTTCCTTCCTTCCTTCCTTCCCCTTCCTCCCTCCTTCCCCCTTCCTTCCTCCCTCCTTCCCCCTTCCTTCCTTCCTTCCTTCCTTCCCCCTTCCTTCCTTCCTTCCTTCCTTCCTTCCTTCCTTCCTTCCTTCCTTCCTTCCTTCCCCTTCCTCCCTCCTTCCCCCTTCCTTCCTCCTTCCTTCCTCCCTCCTTCCCCCTTCCTTCCTTCCTTCCTTCCTTCCTTCCTTCCCCTTCCTCCCTCCTTCCCCCTTCCTTCCTCCCTCCTTCCCCCTTCCTTCCTCCCTTCTTCCCCCTTCCTTCCTCCCTTCTTCCACCTTCTTTGCTGCTTGCCTTCTTGCTCTCCCCTTCCTTCCTTCCCTTCCCCTTCCTCCTCCCTCCTTCCCTCCTTCCTTCCTCTCCTCCTCCTCCCCCTTCCTTCTTCCTTCCTTTCCTCCTCCCCCCCCTTCCCTTCCTTCCTCCTCCCTTCCTTCTCCCTCCCCTTCCTTCCTCCCTCCCCCTTCCTTCCTCCCTCCCTCTTCCCCTTCCCTCCTCCTCCCTCCCCCTTCCTTCCTTCCTTCCCCTTCCTTCCCTTCCTTCCTCTCCTCCCCCTTCCTTCCTCCCTTCCCCCTTCCTTCCCTCCCTTTCCCCCTTCCTTCCTCCTTCCCCCTCCTTCCTTCCTCCCCTCCTTCCCCTCCTTCCTTCCTCCTCCCCTCCTTCCTCCTCCCCTTCCTTCCTCCCTCCCCTCCTTTCCTTCCTCTCCCTTCCTTCCTCTTCCCCTTCCTTCCTTCCCTCCCTTCCTTCCTCTCCTCCCCCTTCCTTCCTCCCTCTTCCCCCCTTCCCCTTCCTTCCTCCTCCCCGTCCTTCCTCCTTCCCCCTTCCTCCTTCTTCCCCCTTCCTCCTCCCTCCCCCTTCCTTCCTCCCTTCCCCTTCCTTTTCCTCCCTTCCCCTTCCTTCCTCCTCCCCCTTCCTTCCTCCCTTCCCCTTCCTTCCTCCCTTCCCCTTCCTTCCTCCCTTCCCCCTTCCTTCCTCCCTCCCCCTTCCTTCCTCCCTTCCCCTTCCTTCCTCCCTCCCTTCCTTCCTTCTCCCTCCCCTCTTCCTTCCTCCCTTCCCCTTCCTCCTCCTTCCCCTTCCTTCTCCCTTCCCCTTCCTTCCTCCCTCCCCCTTCCTTCCTCCCTCCCCCTTCCTTCCTCCCTCCCCTTCCTCCTCCCTTCCCCTTCCTTCCTCCCTCCCCTTCTTCCTCCCTCCCCCTTCCTTCCTTCCCTCCCCCTTCCTTCCTCCCTGCCCCTTCCTTCCGGTCCCTCCCCTTCCTTCCTCCCTCCCCTTCCCTTCCGTTCCGTCCCCCTTCCTTCCTCCCTCCCCCTTCCTTCCTCACTCCCCCTTCCTTCCTCCCCCTTCCCCTTCCTTCCTCCCCTCCCCCTTCCCCTTCCTTCCCTCCCCCTTCCTTCCTCCCTCCCCCTCCGTTCCTCCCTGCCCCTTCCTTCCTCCCTCCTCCCCTTCCTTCCTCCCTCCCCCTTCCTTTCCTCCCTCCCCTTCCTTCCTCCCTTCCCCCTTCCTTCCTCCCTCCCTCCTCCTTCTCTTCTCCCTTCCTTCTCCCTCCCCTTCCTTCCTCCCTCCCCCTTCCTTCCTCCCTCCCCCTTCCTTCCTCCCTCCCCCTTCCTTCCTCCCTCCCCCTTCCTTCCTCCCTCCCCCTTCCTTCCTCCCTCCCTTCCCCTTCCTTCTTCCCTCCCCCTTCCTTCCTCCCTCCTCCTTCCTTCCTTTCCTCCTCCCCTTCCTTCCTCCCTGCCCCTTCCTTCCTCTCCCTCCTCCCCCTTTCCTTCCTCCCTCCCCCCTTCCCTTCCTTCCTCCCCCCTTCCTTCCTCCCTCCCCCTTCCTTCTTCCCTCCCCCTTCCTTCCTCCCTGCCCCTTCCTCTCCTCCCCCTTCCTCCTCCCCCTTCCCCCCCTCCCTTCCTCTCCTCCCCCTTCCTTCATCCCTCTCCCTTCCTTCCTCCCTGCCCCTTCCTTCCTTCCTCCCTCTCTCCCTCCCTCCCTCTTCCTTTCTTCCTTCCTCCCTCCTTCCCTCCCTCTTCCTTCCTTCCTCTCTCCCTCTCTCCCTCCCCCTTCCTTCCTTCCTTCCTTCCTTCCTTCCTTCCTCCCTACTTCCCTCGCTCTCTCTTCCTTCCTTCCTCCCTCTTTCTTTCTTCCTTCCTTCCTCCCTCCCTCCCTACCTCCCCCTTCCTTCCTTCCTCCATCCATTCCTCCTTCCCTCCCTCCCTCTTCCTTTCTTCCTCCCTCCCTCCCTCCCCTCTTCCTTCCTTCCATCGATTCCTCCTTTCCTCCCTCCCTCCCCTTTCTTCCCTCCCTCTTTCTTTCTTCCCTCCTTTCCTCCCTTTCTCTTTCTTTTTCTTCTTTTCTTCCCTCCCTCCCTTCCTCCTTTCTTCCTTCCTCTCTGTCTCTGTATCTCTCTTCTTTCTGTGTATGCACAGACCCTGGCATGCATGTGAAGGTCAGAGGAGAAGCTGGGATGTCACCCCTTTTGAGGCAGGGTCACTTGTTCTCATTGCTGTGTGTGCCAGGCTAGCTGGCCCATGACCTCTCATGGACTTTCCTGCGTCTGCCTCCCATCTTGACGTAGGTGCCCTGAGAGCAGGTGCTTGCTGCCACGTCAGGCTTTAACATGGGCTGTGGGGATTCAGACTCAAGCTTCTCATGTTGTGCAGGATGCTTCTTACTGAGTCCCCTCCCAGTCCCCCCAGGCACTTTTCCCAGCGCTGTGTGTATGTTAACTCATTGAAGCCTTACGAACGTCCTGTGAGGTAGGCAGGTCCCACCTCCTGTGTTTGTATGAGGCAGAGTCTCTCTTGGAGGCTGTTGCAGTCAGGTTTGCACGGCTGGCATAAAACACCTGACCAAGAGCAGCTTGAGGGGAAAAGGGTTTATTTTGGCTTATAGACTCGAGGGGAAGCTCCATGATGGCAGGGGGAAAATGGTGGCATGAACAGAGGGTGGACATCACCTCCTCGCCAACATCACGTGGACTACAGCAACAGGAGAGTGTGCCAAACACTGGCATGGGGAAACTGTGTATAACAGCCGTAAACCCGCCCCCAACAACACACTGCCTCCAAGAGGCGTTAATTCTGAAATCTCCATCAACTGGGAACCTAGCATTCAGAACACCTAGGTTTATGGGTGACATCTGAATCAAACCACCACAGAGGCCTAGACTGGTCTGAGACTATAGGTAGCTTTGTCTAGATTTGAATTCTAGACCCTAGTACCTCAAGTTTCCTGAGTGATAGCATTACATGCATGAAACCCCAATATCCACTTCATCCTCCCTATTTCCTAGACAAGAAATGGAGTTGGAGAAAGAGACTGAGGAGCACATGGGCAGCGAGACCATAGCTGCAAGGTGATCCAGTCCCATAAACCCTGGTTGGTGCTTGACTTACTAATCTGGCAGGAAGTGGTCCCTGTGATGGGCAGTTCAGATACCCTTGGAGCAAAGAAGGTGACACAAATGCTTGAGGTCACTGACTTTTATGCACTAGGGAACCCAGGAGAGGCAGAACATGGGTCCTGACCAGCGTTTCTTTCTTTTCTGTTATCTTTATGTATATATATATATATATAAGAATGGGCACACCAGGGCCTCCAGCCACTGCAAACAAACTCCAGAAGCATGCACCACCTTGTGCATCTGACTTACGTGGGTCCTGGAGAGTTGAACCTGGGTCCTTTGGCTTTGCAGGCAAATGCCTTAACCACTAAGCAATCCTTCCAGCCCCTTTCCTGTTATCTTTTTGAGGTAGGGTTTCACTCTAGCCCAGGCTAAACTTGAACTCTGTCACTCTAGGGTGGCCTTGAACTCATGGTGATCTTCCTACCTCTGTCTCCCGAGTGCTGGGATTAAAGGCGTGCGCCACCACACCCGGTGCTGAAAATTTTTATTTATATATTATTTTTATTTGAGAGAGAGAGAGACAGAGAGAGAGAGGCAGCTGGAGAGAGAGAATGGGTGTGCCAGGGCCTCCAGCCACTTAGTGCATCTGGCTAATGTGAGTCCTGGGAATTGAACCTGGGTCCTTAGGCTTTACAGGTAAGTGCCCGAACCACTAAGCCATCTCTCCAGCCCCTGTCCAGTGTTTCTTATTCACCTTAAATGTCAGCAACACCTCACGGGAGCCCAGATGAGTTCACTTGCAGGCCAGCTGAGGGTTTGCAAGCATTCAATGTTTTGCTAAGTTGCGCCAAGGCTAAGAAGGCAGAAGTGACTCACCCAGGGCCTCCCAGACAGTGGCCTCAGCAGCTGGCGCACCCCCCCCCCCCACCTCCAACATGACAGGTGGATCCCCGTTTCCAGGGCTGCTGCTGCTCACAGGAGACACTGCTTAGATGTTTCTGGAGGCCACCTTGTGTGAAACTCCGGCCTGTCGTACATTTCATGTCCCCCGTTCTGTGAGTGTGCTGGGGGTGTGCAAGTAGATTCGTGCAAGAAAAACATCAGGGATTTTAAGTAGCGAATTCTGGTGTTTTTCTTCCTTTTTAAAATTTTTTTTTATTTTTCTGTGAGACATGGTCTCACACTCTAGCTCCATGTGGCTAGGAATTTTCTATGCCACCCAGGCTAGCCTTGAACTTGAAGAAATTCTCCTCCTTCAGTCTCCTGGTTGATGAGATGACAGGAGTTAAGCCCATTGTTTCAGAAAAGTAAAGAAGCAAATTTAGAAAACACAACTCCAGCAGCAGAGAAGACGGATGTGAGGAGGCCTTCACATAGGCCACGTGTCCTTTGACAGGGCCACTGCCACTGTTCCTTTGGTCTCCCATGGAAGGCTGAGGGCTGCTGTGCAGAGCTGTCATTCCTTTGTGATAAGAGGCGTGAGGAGTGGAGAGACATGTGATTGACCCACTGAGGCGTAAAGTCTGGCCAGGCGTCGGCTTGCTCCCCTTGGACGCAGAGTCCACGGATGACCCAGGGAGTGGTACTATCCCTACTGTGATATGACGACACGCGATGTCTCTGTATCATGTGTACGTCTATCCCTACTGTGATATGACGACACCCGATGTCTCTCTGTCATGTGTGCGTCTATCCCTACTGTGATGGTCTCTGTTCATGTGTACGTTCTATCCCCTCCTAGTGATATGTACGACACCCGATTGTCTCTCTGGTCATGTGCTACGACTCTATCCCTACCTGTGATATGACGGACACGCGATTGTCTCTTCTGTCAGTGTCGTCTATTCCTACTGTGATGTGACGGACACCCAATGTCTCTCTGTCATGTGTCTGTCTATCCCTACAGTTGATATGACTGACACCCGATGTCTCTCTGTCCACGTGTACTGTCGATCCCTACTTGAAATGACGACACCGCGATTGTTCTCTCTGTCATGTGTACGTCTATCTCCTACTGTAGATATGACGACTCGCGATGTCTCTCTCGTCATGTGTACGTCTATCCCTACTGTGATATGACTGACACCCGATGTCTCTCTGTCATGTGTACGTCTATCCCGTCACTGTGATATGACGACAACGCGATGTCCTCTCTGTCATTTGTGAGCGTACTATCCCTACTGAGATCTGAACGACACCGCGATGTCTCCACTGTTCATGTGTACGTCTATCCCTACCTGTGATATGTGATGCGACAGACCTCGATTTGTCTCTCTGTGCTCGTGTATGTTATCCCTACTGTTTGATATGACGACACGCGATTGTCTCTCTGTCATGTGACGGTCTATCCCTACTGTGATATATGACGACGCGATGTCTCTCTGTCATGTGTACGTCTATCCCTACTGTGATATGACGACACGCGATGTCTCTCTGTCATGTGTGCGTCTATCCCTACAGTGATGTGATGACACCCGATGTCTCTCTGTCATGTGTGTGTCTATCCCTACTGTGATATGACGACACGCGATGTCTCTGTATCATGTGTACGTCTATCCTTACTATGATATGATGACACGCGATGTCACTCTGTCATGTCTACGTCTATCCCTACTGTGATATGACGACACCCGATGTCTCTCTATCATGTGTGCGTCTATCCCTACTGTGATATGACGACACGCGATGTCTCTCTGTCATGTGTATGTCTATCCCTACTATGATATGATGACACCCGATGTCTCTCTGTCATGTGTGCGTCTAACCCTACTGTGTTATGATGACACCCGATGTCTCAGTGTCATGTGTACGTCTAACCCTACTGTGATATGACGACACGCGATGTCTCTGTATCATGTGTACGTCTATCCCTACAGTGATGTGATGACACCCGATGTCTCTCTGTCATGTGTGCGTCTATCCCTACAGTGATATGACGACACGCGATGTCTCTGTATCATGTGTACGTCTATCCCTACAGTGATGTGATGACACCCGATGTCTCTCTGTCATGTGTGCGTCTATCCCTACTGTGATATGACGACACGCGATGTCTCTCTGTCATGTGTGCGTCTATCCCTACTGTGATATGACGACACCCGATGTCTCTCTGTCATGTGTACGTTTATCCCTACTGTGATGTGACGACACCCGATGTCTCTCTGTCATGGTGATGTCTATCCCTGACTGTGATATGACGACACCCTATGTTCTCTCTGTCACGTGTTTGCTCTATCTCCTACTGTGTATGTGACGACACCCGATGTCTCTGCCTGTCACGTGTGCGTCTATCCCTATCTGTGATATGACGACACACCGAGTCTCTCTGTTCACGTGTGCGTCTATCCTCTACTATGATGTTGGATGACACGCCGATGTCTCTCGGTCATGTTACGTCTATCCCTACATTGGGGCGATATGACGACACGCGATGTCTTTGTAGCATGTGTACGGATATCCCTACTATGATTGTGAGCAGACCACGCGATGTCTCTCTGTCATGTCTACGTCTATCCTACTGGTGATTGACGACACGCGATGTCTCTTCTGTCATGTGTAGCGCTATTCCCTACTGTGAGATGACTGACCTCCGATGTGTCCTCTCTGTCATGGGTTGCGTCTATCCCTACTGTGATTATGACGACACCCGATGTCTCTCTGTCATGTTTAACGTCTATCCCTACTGTGATATGACGACACACGATATCTCTCTGTTATGTGTATGTCTATCCCTACTGTGATATGACGACACGCGATGTCCCTCTGTCACGTGTACGTCTATCCCTACAGTGATGTGATGACACCCGATGTCTCTCTGTCATGTGTGCGTCTATCCCTACTGTGATATGACGACACGCGATGTCTCTCTGTCATGTGTGCGTCTATCCCTACTGTGATATGACGACACGCGATGTCTCTGTATCATGTGTACGTCTATCCCTACTGTGATATGGCGACACCCGATGTCTCTGTGTCATGTGTACGTCTATCCCTACTATGATATGATGACACCCAATGTCTCAGTGTCATGTGTACATCTAACCCTACTGTGATATGATGACACCCGATGTCTCTCTGTCATGTGTATGTCTATCCCTGCTGTGATATGACGACACCTGATGTCTCTCTGTCACGTGTATGTCTATCCCTACTGTGATATGACGACACACGATGTCTCTCTGTCACGTGTACGTCTATCCCTACTGTGATGTGATGACACCCGATGTCTCTCTGTCACGTGTACGTCTATCCCTACTGTGATATGACGACACGCGATGTCTCTCTGTTATGTGTATGTCTGTCCCTACTGTGATGTGAAGACACCCGATGTCTCTCTGTCATGTGTACGTTTATCCCTACTGTGATGTGACGACACGTGATGTCTCTCCGTCATGTGTGCGTCTATCCCTACTGTGATATGACGACACCCAATGTCTCTCTGTCATGTGTGCGTCTATCCCTACTGTGATATGACGACACACAATGTCTCTCTGTCATGTGTGCGTCTATCCCTACTGTGATATGATGACACGCGATGTCTCTCTGTCATGTGTGCCTCTATCCCTACTGTGATATGATGACACCCGATGTCTCTCTGTCATGTGTGCCTCTATCCCTACTGTGATATGATGACACCCGATGTCTCTCTGTCATGTGTACGTCTATCCCTACTGTGATATGACGACTCCGATGTCTCTCTGTCATGTGTACGCCTATCCCTACTGTGATATGACGACACACAATGTCTCTCTGTCATGTGTGCGTCTATCCCTACTGTGATATGATGACACGCGATGTCTCTCTGTCATGTGTGCCTCTATCCCTACTGTGATATGATGACACCCGATGTCTCTCTGTCATGTGTGCGTCTATCCCTACTGTGATATGATGACACCCGATGTCTCTCTGTCATGTGTGCCTCTATCCCTACTGTGATATGATGACACCCGATGTCTCTCTGTCATGTGTGCCTCTATCCCTACTGTGATATGATGACACCCGATGTCTCTCTGTCATGTGTACGTCTATCCCTACTGTGATATGACGACTCCGATGTCTCTCTGTCATGTGTACGTCTATCCCTACTGTGATATGACGACACACAATGTCTCTCTGTCATGTGTGCGTCTATCCCTACTGTGATATGATGACACGCGATGTCTCTCTGTCATGTGTGCCTCTATCCCTACTGTGATATGATGACACCCGATGTCTCTCTGTCATGTGTGCCTCTATCCCTACTGTGATATGATGACACCCGATGTCTCTCTGTCATGTGTACGTCTATCCCTACTGTGATATGACGACTCCGATGTCTCTCTGTCATGTGTACGTCTATCCCTACTGTGATATGACGACACACAATGTCTCTCTGTTATGTGTATGTCTATCCCTACTCTGATATGACGACACCCGATGTCTCTCTATCATGTGTACGTCTATCCCTACTGTGATATGACAACACCTGATGTCGGTCATAGCAGTCGGAATGTTTGGGCGTGTAATTGTGCGCACGTGTGGGCACGGGCGTGTGTGTGTGTACACATGTGCATGAGGAGGGCAGAGGGCAGCATGTTGGGTTGGTCACCTTACATGAGATGAGCTTTCTTGCCTAGATTCTAATGCTACCATTCTGTGTTGTGTTTGCCGTGAGCTTCCAGGAAGTTCTTTCTGGGCCTCCCATTGTCCATTTGGGGTCACAGAGAGGTCACGTGAGAAGTCCAGCTTGACTGGTGAGCACTTTCTCCCGGAGCCATCTTCCCAGCGCTTCTAACACCTCCCAAATCTTCAGGCATTTGGTCCCTTTGCAGGGGCCACCTCCACTCTAAGTGCTGAGCTGTGTACTAGGCTGGGGGCGGGTTTGCTCTCAGGGCTCGGTGCTCAGCAGTGGATTTCTGACATTCATCTTCAGTATGTGGCTTCCACAGGGATATCAATTCCTTATCGTATTGCTCATGCATCATTTCCTCTAAACGCTAAGCATTTGAAAAGCAATTCATTTCCCCCCCCACACTTCATGGATCACTCATTTCTTCTTTTCCTCTTCTGCAACCTTGGCCTGCCTCCTCTCTGTTTCTCCAAGGGGCAAGAGACCCCGTGGTTATCATTCACTGTGTACCCTTGACAAATTGCACCTGGTGTGAATGTCAGCCTGAGACGGAGGCGGCTGAACGGCATCAGCTCCACCCTAATGCGCATCCAGCCGGTGCTTCCTGGGGTGGACAGCACGTAAGAGACCCCCACTGCTGAGGGCCTCCTCGGGGTAGCCGTGACTTCCTGTTTGAAGGACAGCTACAGAAGGAGGGTAGGCAGTGGGTTGGTGGGGGGCTGGGCTCATTCCTGCTTTTCTTTCTTTAAAAAAGTATTTTATTTTATATTCATTTATTTATTTAGGTTTTTCGAGGTAGGTCTCACTCTAGCCCAGGCTGACATTGAATTCACTCTGAAGTCTCAGGGTGGCCTCGAACTCACGGCGGTCCTCCTATCTCTGCCTCCCGAGATCTGGGATTAAAGGCGTGCGCCACCACACCTGGCTATTTTATTTTTATTTGAGAGAAAGAGGGAGAGAGAGAAAGGGAGAGACAGAGAGAATATGGGCATGCCAGGGCCTCTAGCTGCTGCAAATGAACTCCAGGTGCATGCGCCACTTTGTGCATCTGGCTTACGTGGGTCCTGGGGAATCAAACCTGGGTCCTTTGGCTTTGGAGCAAGCGCCTTAACTGCTAAGCCATCTCTCCTTCCCTCATTCCTGCTTTTCTCATCCAGTCTTCAATGCTTTACCTCCCTACCCTGTTTGGTGGAGCCGTGTCGTACTGATGGCATGGACAGTCAACCTGCCACTTTTCAGCTAAAAGCTTCTTTTACATAAAAGAAATAATGCAGGAATGGGGGGAGAAAAAACAGGCAGAGAAGGGAACCTGAAGTGAATAGGGACTTGAATTCCCTACCTTGCTTATGTGTGGCTCCTCCTCACCCCATGAGGGACAAACCAGTGACCGATGGCCAGCGCTGTGCAGGAGAACTCACGTGTCGTCCTGCCACTCGGAGGATGCCTGTGTGTGCATCGGGGCGCAGGGACAGCCTGAGGTCAGCTGAGTATTCATGACAGAACGAGAGAAGAGAAATTATCTTGCAGAGCAAGGGACCCTCCAGAAAGACGGAGCCGTGCATTTTGACATACTGCCTGGGGTGATGGATGCGGAGGAGAACTGTGGAAAGAGTAACAGATACTGACACGGGCTGCATGGACGTTGAGGCTTGGTTGCTGTTTCCCAGACTGTGGGACCAGGGCTCTCCTCTGAGCTCATCAGCGCTCCTTGGCTGGGGACTCCTGGTAGCTTATTTTCCCAAGGCTCCGCCTCTCAGCCTCTGAGGAAACCTTGCAGCCCACACTCTGATGTCTGATCCTTCTTGTCTCCGTGAGCTACGCTACCTGTGCTATCATTCATTCACCCATTCCTCTAGTCAGAACATCAGCTTTTATAAAAAATATTTTATTTATTTACTGGAGAGAGAGAGAGAGAGAGAATGGGTGCATGCCAGGGCCTCTAATTGCTGCAAATGAACTCCAGATACTGTGCACCACCTTGTGTATCTGGCTTATGTGGGTACTGGAGAATCGAACCTGGGTTCTTAGGCATCACAGGCAAGTGCCTTAACTGCTAAGCCATCTCTCCAGTCCCATCAAAAATATCTTCTTAGGGTCCTGAAGGGATGGATCAGTTGGTAAAGTTCTTGCCACGCAAGCAGGAGGACCTGGGTTTGGAGCTCCAGAACCTACATTTAAAAAAGGCTGGAGAGATGGCTCAGTGATTAAGGTGCTTGCCTGCAAAGCCTAACTACCCGGGTTTGATTCCCCAGTACCCATGTAAATCCAGACGCACAGAGTGGCACATGCATCTGGAGTTCATTTTGCAGCTGCTAGAGGCCCTGACGTGCCCATTCTCTCACTCCCTCTCTCTTTCTCTCTCTCTCTTTGCAAATAAATAAATGAATAAAATTTTTTAAAATGGATGCCAGTATACACCTGTAGTTCCCAATACTGGGGAGTGGAGACAGGAAGATCCCTGTTGGCCAGATAGTCTAACCAAGTCCTTGCACTGCAGGTTAATGGAGAGACCCTGTCTTAAAACATAAGGTGGAGGGCTGGAGAGATGACTTAGCAGTTAAGCGCTTGCGTGTGAAGCCTAAGGACCTCTGGTTCGAGGCTCGATTCCCCAGGACCCACTGTTAGCCAGATGCACAAGGGAGCACACGTGTCTGGAGTTTGTTTGCAGTGGCTGGAGGCCCTGGCGCGCCCATTCTCTCTCTCTCTCTCTCTCTGCCTCTTTCTCTGTCTGTGGCTCTCAAATAAGTAAATAAAATAAACAACAAAAAAAATTAAAAAAAACATAAGGTGGAGAGTGATTGAGAAAGGAAAACACCTGATTGTTGATCCATGGCTTCTGCACACATGCGTGCATGTGTACCCACATATGTGCACGCAGATGAACACACACATACGCTACACATGCACAGACACACCAGTAGATTCTGCTTTGGAGTCATTAGTCTTTTTTTTTCTTCTAGTACATTCCATGCCAAATGTTGAAAAGACAAAAACGAGTGGAAAACAGTTGCTTACTAGAGGAGACACTGAAGACTTGGTGTCGTGCCCAGTGCCATGGCAGATTTGTTTCTAGGGTCTCATGAGGACCCCTGGAGGAGAGACGGGTCAGAGAATATGGGAAGGCTTAGAGAAAGCTCTCTGTGGGCTGGACAGATGGCTTAGTGATTAAGATGCTTGCCTGCAGAGCCTAAGGACCCAAGTTCAATTCCCCAGTACCCACATAATGTCAGATGCACAAAGTGGTACCTGCATTTGGAGTTCGTTTGCAGTGGCTCGTGGCCCTGGTGCACCCACTCTTTCTCTCTGTCAAATCAGTCAATGAATGAAATATTTAGAAAAGGAGAAAAGAAAAAAAGAAAATGCTCTTTGTGTGAAAGTGATGCTTTAAGTGGGATTTGATGATAACAGGAGAAGGGAAGGGAGAGTTGGACATGAGAGATAAGACCTGGGGCTATCAACAAACACAGTGAACTGGAAAACCTTCAAGTAAAGAGCAACATGTTAGGTTAGGTTAGCAACATGTTAGGTACTTCAAAGAGGATCCCCAGAGGGCCGCGAGATGAACCCCGACATCTGTGAAAGACACACACCGCAACTACGCTAGGGGCCTAACTCGAACCTTATCCTCAGAGCTCTGGGGACCCACTGAGGAGTCACCAAGCAGAGGAGTGATTCCATGAGATGTGCATTTTATTTAAACAGTTTCCTTAGGAGGGCCATGGTGCCTCACACCTGTAATCCCAGTGCTCAAGAGGCTGAGGCAGGAGGGCTGCCACCAGTGTGAAGGCAGCCTGGGCTACACAGTGAGTTTCTGACCCACTTGGGCCACAGAATGAAACCCCATCTTGGGAAACAAAAACAAAAATTTTTCCTCGGGGAATGGGCGGGAGGGCCACCAGCTCATTCTAAGGCCTCTGCAGGACCTAGAAGACCAAGCTGTCACTGAGCACAGTGACAGAGATGAGGAGGGCGGCCTCGGGTGGGGCACTGGCTGTGGATGCACGTTCTCTGATTGTAAAAGCAGGTGCGCATGGGTTTCCTGTTTCGTATAAGCTCAGTTCTGTTTTCATGGGTGCGCATAGCACCAGCACATTACAAAGACACTGATTCTCATTAATACTCTGAAAAACAAAGTTGGGGTGTTGATGTGTGTGCCCTGTCAGCTTTACAAGACCGAGCTCTTCCAGGGAGGGCCCACAACCTATTTATCCATCCGTAATGTGTACCATTCATCACCCCAGGGGCACTTAATAAGCATTTAATGGTAATAAGATCGGAACCCCAGGAGCATCGCTGTGTGTGTGCGAGTAATGGAATAACCAGTTCTGGAAACAGCTTGGCTAAGTTTAAATTTTTTTTAAGCAAATCTCAATTATTTGAACTTTTGAGCATAGTGAAAACTCTTCCAGGAATAGAATAACAAAATAGCTTCTGATCTTTGTTTCCCAAGTAAATATTTTAGTTGGATATTGTTCCTCAAAATACAAGATAATTTTTTTCTTTTTTTTATATTCAGACCTTTCTGACAGTCTGTCAATCCCTTTGGAAACAAGAGCTTTTTACAGTGAGCGTTGGTACTTCCAAATTCAGCTCCATTTCCTATTTATTATATTTATATAAATCAAAACAGCTGCATTGGTTTGTCTCTTTCCTGCAACATCCATGTCTCTTTCCCGTTTCTTTCCTTGTCGCATCTGTCTTCACGCCTAGGTGTTTTCGCCCACACCTTTGAGCCTTTTCTTCCGGAATCTTTCCACTCTCTGTCCCGAGTTCATGACAGGAAAGCGACACGTGTCAGGCCGCTGGATGCAGGGTGTCCTCAGGGAGCAGCAGCGCTGTACACATGCTTTGCTGGTGTTTTTTGGGATTCGTCCAGTTGCAGTCTTTCCTGAGACGTGGAGGAGCCTGGCCAGGAAGTTTTACTGGACTTACAGACAGAGCTTTTGGTCAGGGGTGATGGCTCAGCCGATAAAGGCACTTGCTTGCAAAGCCCACTGGCCCAGGCTCATTCCCCAGTACCCATGTAAAGCCAGATGCACAAAGTGGTGCATGTGTCTCAATTTCGGTGCCATGGCAAGAGGCCCTGGCATACTCATATTCTCTTTCTCTCTGAAAAAAAATAAATAATTTTATTTCCAAGGTAGGGTCTCGCTCTAGCCCAGGCTGACCTGGAATTCACTATGTAGTGTCAGGGTGGCCTCGAACTCACAGTGATCCTTCTACCACTGCCTCCCGTGTGCTGGGATAAAAGGCGTGTGCCACCACGCCCAGCAAATAATTTTTAAAAAGAACAAATCTTTTTTTCCCCTCCACCATGTTCTCTAGTCACAGGTACTCTCGCACATCACCAGTGGCACGAACCCCAAGCTGCCCTTACTACCGACATTTCCGTAGGAACAATGACTGTCGACCTGTGTGTGCCGTGTCCAGCGGGTCCTTAGCAAAGGCAAGGTCACGCGAGTGGGTGGGGCTAGCTGTGACTGCTAGCTCACACACTGGGTTCCCATGTGGACCTCCACGCATATAAACACCAAGTCAGTTTTAAAAGACGCCAGGTTTAGCATGACCTACCTGGGCCATTCACCCTTTGTGATGCCCAAGGACCAATGGTTTGGATGAGCTTGAGGAAAGGAGAGGAGAGAAAGGAACATGCATATCTAATTCTTTCTTGGAGTCTGCCTTTGTGAGACATTGTGAGCCAGTCATGATTTATACTGAGCACGGTGTACACACCGAAATCCAGGGACACCCCCCACCTCCTCGAAACTTCTGCTCCTCAGCAGGCATGTCCAGGGCCCCTTTCCTATCACGTCTACTACTTTGCAGGCATCTCTGGGTTCCACGGAAATGGTCCGGCACTGATGGCGCGTGACCATGTACTTCGGGTGGGATACTGTCGGCCACTTTGGAATCTTTTATTCCAGGCTGTCATTGGGTGCATTTGTGAGAAGTCTCAGGTACGGTACAGTGTCCTGAAACAAGTCACCGAAAGAGTTGGTGAAGGAGATGCATTATTTAACTTCTGCATGAAAAGTTTGCGGAAGAACATGACAGTTGTCTCCAAGTGTTTGAGATGCTGTCACAAAGTAAAGGATTAAAATTGTTCCAAGTCTCCCTAAGGAGCAAAACTATGTACAAAGTAAAGGGAGACAGAGTTCAATTAATTTGAAGGAAGGTACAGTTGATAGAACATTTTTGTTCATGGAACATTTTTGCTTTGTGATCAAACTTTCCTGAGTTTAAATTTGCCGTCTACCACTTATTGGGTTTGGCAATTTGAGCAAATTTTTCTCAACTCTTCTAATCTTAAATGCTTTCACCTGTAAAGTGGGAATGCTATTTGCATTTGCCTTGTGAGGTTTTGTAGTTGCACATTGGCATAGAGCCAGTTGTTTGCCCTTAATATGATGCACGTGGTGGTAACACTGGCTTAGTGGTTAAGGTGCTTACCTGCGAAGCTTAAGGACTCAGGCTCGATTCCCTAGAACCCATGTAAGCCAGATGCACAAGGCGGTGCCTGAATCTGGAGTTTGTTTGCAGTGTCTGGAGGCACTGGCACACCCACCTTCTCTTTCTCTCTCTCTCCCTTTTCTTCTTTCTCTCAAATAAATATAAATAAATAAAGGCCGGGCGTGGTGGCGCACGCCTTTAATCCCAGCACTCGGGAGGCAGAGGTAGGAGGATCACCGTGAGTTCGAGGCCACCCTGAGACTCCATAGTGAATTCCAGGTCAGCCTGAGCTAGAGTGAGACCCTACCTCAAAAAAAAAAAAATAAATAAATATAAATAAATAAATTTTAAAATATTGTAGTCATAAGAATGCAAGAGCTTGAGGATGGGGAGGAACGCTGTGGAGTGCGTCTTCCGGACAGGCCGTGGCCATCGTGTTCATGAGCTCACAACAGCTGCGGTCGCCTGCACACAGCCTGTGCGAGGTGGGGCCCATATATATTCCACCATGGGTGCAGGAGGTGCCCCTAAGATCCCACCCCTCCCCAAGGAGACTCTGTCAGTTAATGGTTGCTAGGAGGGAGGGAAGAGACGTTTCATTCAGCAATGAAGCCACTGGTATTTGTCCTTGCTCTTGTAAATAACCCCTCACCCATGCTCATGCAAGCAACCAAAATTAGACTCAGTGGGTCATAAACAGAGCAAAACAAATCAACGTCGTAGTCGAAGAGGGACCAGTTGAGAAGATGTTGTTCAGCAAAAGAGGGGAACGGTAAGAGAATATAATGGGAGGTGAATATAATAAAAACCATTATGTATATGTATAAAAACTGTCAATAAATAAGTTACAAAGTATTGTACTCATTTCCGAGAGAGGCATTTATAGTCAGGAATAGATCAAAAGTCCACTCACATTTATTCTCTTCAAGAAAAGGAGGCACGATTTTATTCTAAATTTTAAGAAACTTTTAAGGAAGTAAGTCCATAGTATCCAGTTGCTATAGCCATTTTTTATGTGTTTTAAAAAAGAAATTGAGGTATAATATAGACAGAAAGGCACAGACCTTAAGTATATAACTCAATGAATTTTTACACACACACACACACACACACACACACACACACACACACACACATTCCCACATGACCACAGATATATAAAACACTTCCAATAATCCAGAGAGTTCCCCCTAGCCTTTTCTAGTAAATGCTGTTTCTTATTCTGATATAACTACCATTCAGACTTCCTATCACCACCACATAAATTTCATCCAATTTTTAGCTTCACATAAAGAGAGTTAGGCTGTAGTACCCTTGTGTCTGGAGGCATTTATGTAACATATTGTCAGTAAGATGCTTTCATATTGTTTCATATGGCCAGCTTAGGCAAAAGCTTAGTTTTTAAAATGGTTTTCCATTTAGAATAAATAGTTTTATGATCCTTGGTCGAGGGCCAGAGAGATGGCTTAGTGGTTAAGGTGCTTGCCTGTGAAGTCTAAGGACCCAGGTTTGATTCCCCAGAACTCTTGTAAGTCAGATGCACAAGGTCGCACATATGTCTGGAGTTTGTTTGCATTGGTTGGAGACCCTGGTATGCCATTCTCTGCTTCCCTTCCCTTCCCTTCCCTTCCCTTCCCTTCCCTTCCCTTCCCTTCCCTTCCCTTCCCTTCCCTTCCCTTCCCTCGCCTCCTGTCTTCTCTGCCTCTCATAAATAAATAAAAATAAAATATAAAAAAAGTCAAATCCTTGGTAGAAATGTAAATCTGGAAGGAATCTCATACAGCTTCATACCTATGTCTCTGGATTCTCAAATGAAGTTTCTGGCACCAAAAGATGAAACTTGAGCTGGGCATGGTGGTGTGCACCATTAATCTCAGCCCTCTGGAGGCAGAGGTAGGAGGATTGCCATGAGTTTGAGGCCACCCTGATACTTCATAGTGAATCCCTGGCCAGCCTGGGCTAGAGCGAGACCCTACCTTGAAAAGCAACAAACAAACAACAACAACAACAACAAAGCCAGAAGATGAAACTTGTCAACCAGTGGCTAACGTGTTAGCTCTATCTTGGTCAAGGGAGACCCTCTGAAACCTGTTAACTACTGGCTGAGTAACACTGTAGGCTCTATCCTGGCCAAGGTGGATCTACTGCAAGAATTATTCTCAGCAAGAGTCATGCACATAGTGTAAGGACTACACACATAAAGTGAATTATTTAAAGTCATAAATTACCATGATATAAATGAATACTGATCACTCTCGGAGTGGCTTCTTGGATAGTGTATAAATTTCAACAGTGACATTTTAAAGATTATTCAGGTATGGAACTCACTGTCATGATGCCCATTCACACAAATCATGACATCCTGCTTTTACTGTCTTCAACATATACACACATTCTTTTATCTACACACACACACACACACACACACACACACACACACACACACATACCCCTAAAACAGAGGCCATGTGGAAACCATTTTTTAGATATAACCATTCACTTCTGTTTTATCAAGTAGGTAATTATCTTCCTGCAATCCATTATTCTTGAAATCCAAAAAGCTATTCTTTTATATTTTTGTTTATCATAGAGAGGGTGAGGGGAAATGGGCACACCAGGGCCTGTAGTCACTGAAAATGGGCTCCAGATACATGCACCACTATGTGTATCTGGCTTACATGGGATCTGGGGAATTGAACCTGCGTCCTTAGGCTTCACAGACAAGCACCTTAACCAGTGAGTGATCTCTTCAGCTCCAAAAAGTTAGTCTTATAATTGACTGAATGTAGCAAAACTGTAACAAGGAGGTGGAGGAGTGCCCTTTGGAGTCAGTGCCCTTTATACTTTGACCCTGGAGGACAGGAGATATAGCTTCTGACTACCCATAGATTACTGGACAGCTTTGCAATTAGGAGGTCAGGCACAAAATGAAATGTATGAAGTGGCCAAGATATAAGTAAGGGCCTTATTGTTTCTGGGAATATGGCATTATGGGCTGTTCACCCTCATTCTCTGCTAAAAAATAAATATAGGATAAAAAGAATATTGCCTAAAAACCATCTAATTGCTGTGGAAAATGATGAGGCTGACATCAAAGACAGAGAAAAGTGAACTCTACTTTCTCAATGGTATTTGGTGGTACTAGAAATAGAACTGTCCCTTTGATGGCCTGTCTGAAAGGGACAGAAAATGGAGCTTGGAATTTTCCTTACATGGCGAGTCGATGGTAACCCTCTCTGATGAAATGGCTATTTTTTGAGTCAGAAATGACCTGTGATCACACAGCCAGGCAGTTTGATGGAGGGTTGCCTTGATACTGATCAGAAAGGTGAGGAGAGTCAGGAAGAGGGAGAAAGCCCATCCCCGAGAGATACTAGCATGACTGACCCCCATTCGTGACACTCCGTGCAACAGTGATTGGCCAGGGGCCATGTGGCAATGCATTTAGCTTGAGGGGCTTGTGAATTCCCCTTTAGCATCTTGCAGAGGCAAAGATTGCAGTTCTTTGGATGAAGTCACTTTCATTCGAGACTTCAGAGTACCACATGCCCACCTCCCCATTTTCAAGGACAAGCAACCGGCACACGACAAAACCAGTGAGGACCAGACAAGTGCAGAAACAGGTCAGAACCTTCTCCAGACATGGGAGCCTCCAGGAACACGGTCTGAAACAGCTATAGTGTCCATATTCCAAGAAATAAAAGGGAAGCTTACAATAACTCCAAGGACCTAGGAAAGTATGAAGAAAGGAAGACTTGTGAAAGAACTAGCTATAACTTCTGGGAGGCAGAAACAATAGAAGAAAGAAAGCCCTAGAAATGTCTTTGATCACCTCAAAGTAAGACATTTAATTTGTTTACCTGAAATATGTGAGGCTTTTGAATGTGTACATAGTGAAAGAAATGGCTTAAAATTGTCATCTCAGGGGCTGGAGGGATGGCTTACCGGTTATGGTGCTTGCCTACAAAGCCAAAGAACCCACGTTCGATTCCCCAGGACTCATGTAAGCCAGATATACAAGGGGGCGCATGTGTCTAGAGTTTATTTGCAGTGGCTGGAGGCCCTGGCATGCCTATTCTCTCTCTCTCTTCTCCCCTTTCCCTGTCAAATAAATAAATAAAATATAAAAAATAATGTCCATCTCAGGCTGGAGAGATGGCTTGGTGGTTAAGGCATTTGCATGTGAAGCCTAAGGACTCAGGTTTGATTCCCCCAAACCCACATAAGCCAGATGCACAAGGTGGCGCGTGTACATGCATCTGGAGTCCATTTGCAGTGGCTGGAGGCTGTGGTGTGCCCATTCTCTCTCTTTCTCTCCCTTTTCCTCTTTCTGTCTCAAACAAAGAAAATGATTATCTCTATGTGTATACAACTGTATTTATGAGTGAACATATATATCAGAAGAGAAGATCAAATCTACAGATTCAAAAGTTGTAATGAATACTAAAAACATAAATAAATTTAAAATTTACATCTCAAAAAGTTCCTGCTTTAAAGTTATACCACAATATTCTATCAGGATATCAACTAACAACTCTTTGTTTGTGCACATGTGTGTACATGTGTGTGAGAGGGAATGCATACACAGCGCATATGTGGACGTCACTGGACAACTTTGGGCTGGTCCTGTCCACCTCATTTGAGGCAGGGTTTCTTGCAATGGACCCTTATTCTGCTGTTCTTTTCTGGACTCACCTTGAACTTCTGGGAAATTCTCCTGCCTCTGCCTTCCATCTCGTCATCAGCATCCAGGTGCTGGGAGCACAAAAGCCCATCACGGCTTCTGACTTTTTACATAGGGCCCGAGGATATAACTCATGGTCTCCAGCTTGGGCACGAGCACTTTATTCACAGAGCCATCTTTCCAGCCCAAGAGCCAGCCTCTTTAAAGACCTTGCAGAAGAGTGAAAGTGACAAAGACGTGGCAGGCAGAGTAACTCCTGACTTCTCAGTGGCAGCACTAGAAGCCAGCTCATGGAAACTTCATGGATAGAAGGAGAATAACTGGCACCTTAAAATGCTATGCCAGTGAACACATCTGTTGAGAGTGGAGCAAACCTTGAAAATTTGTAGGAAAATAAAAATTCTTCTTTTTTTATTCACCACCTGCAGACAGTCACGAAAGTATGTTCCAATGGTTGTACTTCAGGCAGAAAAAACGTGAGCCCCAGAGGTGATGATGAGATGAAAGATGGAGGGAAAAGGAGAAAAGGAGATAGAGTAATGAACACGTGGGTGGGTGTAGCTGAGTACTAACCATTTTCAACACCAATTGAGTTGACTATTACTGAAAAATACACAACAGAAATGCACATATAAATTAGGCAAAGAAATTCATGTGCTTAGAGAATCCTAAGATAATTATATTTCCTGAGAGAAGGGTAGAAATAATAATTTAATTTACTCTAAACGTGAATGAATTAAGTACACATACTTTAATTCCTTGGATAGTCACCAAAACCATAGAAACTAGGTTTCCAATGTATAATTAATAGATGAAAAATTAAACATGAAAAAAGTATTCAGGCATCTCAGAGAAAGCAAAGAAAGAGAAAAAAAGAGATGAGAGAGGGTCACATAAAAGATGTTAAATTAGGGCTGGAGAGATAGCTTAGCACTTAGGTGCTTGCCTGAGAAGCCTATGGACCCAGGTTTGATTCCCCAGTACTCAGGTAAGCCAGGTACACATGGTGATACATGTGTCTGGAGTTCATTTTCAGTCGCTAGTGGCCCTGATGCACCCATTCTGCACCCCCTTCTCTCTCTCAAATAAAAATATAAAATAAAATGTTTTTAAAAGATGTTAAATTAACCGGGCGTGGTGGCGCACGCCTTTAATCCCAGCACTCGGGAGGCAGAGGTAGAAGGATCGCCATGAGTTCGAGGCCACCCTGAGACTACATAGTTAATTCCAGGTCAGCCTGGACCAGCATGAGACCCTACCTTGAAAAACAAAAACAAAAACAAAAAGAAGATGTTCAATTAAGTGATAAGATTAAGCCCTCTAATCATAATAACTAGAAATGGTCTAAATGAAAAAGCAATTATCAGAGCAGATTTGAAAAATAAGCAGTTTGCTATCTAAGTGACATGTCTATAATATCTTAGAATATTGAGCATACAATTGTTTGAAGAACATCTATCTTACAATATTTGTCCAAATAATATTTATAAAGCTATATTAATATCAAACAAAACAGAATTTAGACAAACGGATCACTTCATTTAATACATATTTTTAGGTTCAGATGAATCTAGTACCAGATTTGAGAAGATATGACATCAGGACTTAACAGTTGTCTAAGGAGGAATTTAAATATTCATAATTTTGACAGGAGTTTTAAAAATATTTTATTTATTTATTTATTTGAGAAAGAAAGAAGGAGAGAGAGAGAGACAGACAGAGTGAGAGAGAGAGATAGAGAGAGATAGAGAGAGAGAGAGAGAGTGGGTGCACGCCAGAGCATCCAGCCACTCCAGGTGCATGCGCCTCCTAGTGCATCTGGCTTACGTAAGTACTGGGCAGTCAAACCTGGGTCCATAGACTTCTCAGGCAAGCACCTTAACCATTAGCCCATCTCTCCAGCCCATGACACAAGTTTTTTTTTTCAAGGTAGGGTTTCACTCTAGCCCAGGCTAACCTGGAATTCACTATGTAGTCTCAGGATGGCCTTGAACTCATGGTGATCCTCCTATCTCTGCCTCCCAAGTGCTGGGATTAAAGGCATCTACCACCATGTCTGACCATGACAGAAGTTTTTAAAAGTACTTCTGTTAGTGACTTATAAATAGGCCAACAAAGTGTCAATACGGATAAAGGAGGGTCAGTTCAGAGCCAGGCTGGGTGGCTCAGGCAGGTTTATGATGTTAGCGCTCAGGAGGTTGAAGTAGGAGGGTCTCCATAAGGGCAAAGCTAGTTGGGTTACATGGTGAGTTTGAGGCCAGCCTGGAATATCTAGTGACACGTTGTCTCAAAAAAAAACTAAAACCAACCTCCAAAATTCAAAAAGCAACGAAAACAAGAACACACACACACACACACACACACACACACAACCTCACCATGAAAAGCTACTAAATACAAATTTTGTTCAAGTGTACATGGAACATTGAAGAAATTGACCATGACCAGAACTTAAATCATATTTCAGTGAATTTCAAAGGACTGAAATCAAAGACTAAAAAAAAAAAAAATCTCCTTTCTGACCACAGGACATACAAGCTAAAAATAAAAACCCAAGGAATACAAGAAAATTTCATGTTTTTCATGTTTGATATTGGGATAAATTTATATAAACTTATGTAAGGAAGAAATAATAAAAGTTTCAAACAATTTTTAAAACTTTTATTGGGGACTTGACTGTATGAGTATACTGCAAATTGGACATAGTTCCATCAGGTTTAAAATCTATTTTAGCCGGGCATGGTGGCACACACCTTTAATCCCAGCACTCAGGAGGCTGAGAGGATCACCGTGAGTTCAAGGCCACCTTGAGACTACAGAGTGAATTCCAGGTCAGCCCGAGCTAGAGTGAAACCCTACTTTGAAAAACCAAAAAATAAAACATAAAAAATTAAAAATTAAATGAAATCTGTTTTAAAATGAATAGCAACTAAAATACTATATGTTATTTGTAAGATGAAGATAAACCAGTCCTTAGAGGGAAATTTGTGGTCTTAATTCTTTATGTTTTAGTTTTTTCATGGTACCCTGTGCTGACCTGGGACTCATTCTGTAGTCCCAAGCTGGCCTCCCCTCAAACTCACGATGATCCTCCTACCTCTGCCTCACTATGTCTAGCTGGTCTTGATTCTTTTTTTTTTAAGCTTATTTTTATTTATTTATTAGGGGAGGGGTAATGAATGGGTGCAACAGGGCCTCTAGCCACTGCAAATGAACTCCAGACACGTGTGCCACCATGTATATCTGGCTTACATGGGTATTGGGGAATCGAATCTGGGTCCTTAGGTTTCACAGGCAAGTACCCTAACCAGTAAGCCAGCACTCTAGCCCTGGTCTTGATTCTTAATGTAGCTTGTATTTAAAAAGTAGGCTGAAAATTAATAAGCTAAATTAATCTGGAAATTTGAAAGAGGGAAAGATCAAGTTAAGAGTAGAAATGAAATCAGTGCTAGACAAACTATTAAGTAGGACTTTGGGGAGGAAAATACTTTAATAAGCCAGGCCAACAAAACGTGAAATAAAATATGAATGCAATCAGCAAAAGGGCCAATCCTATGGATGAGACATGAAATAATTGAGGAGGCATTCCTACAGGTCACGCAAAACAGCAAGAAATTACTGTCAAACATTTATGCTGATGATTTAAAGCTTGTTGAAATAGAAAAATAACAAGATAAAGATCACCAATTCTGTCTCACAAATAAATAGAAAACCCATATGTTATGATCATCAAAGCATTTATGTGGTAGTAAAATAATTTTTTAAAAAAGGGGCAGATTTATATGGTCTCATTGGCAAGTTTTATCCATAATTAGAAGATACTTTTCATATTTTTCTGCTTTAAAGAGAGTCTAATGACAGTAAACTAAAATGTCTGAAAAACTACTGAACTATTTGTTATATTAACAATGATAATGCTTATATTCAGTGATTGCTATGTGCCAGGAATGGTCACAAGTTTTTTTTAATATATACACCATTTAATCCTTACAATATCTCTTTGAAAAACAGTGTGATTAGCTGCATGTCAGATGAGAAAGCTCTGGCTCAGAAAATGTAAGCATCTGAGTTAAGGCCATAATAATTGAGAAGAATTAATGAGGGGATTTGTGCTGAGGGCTGCAGAGCCCCAGCTAATAACTATCACACTGCATTTTTAAAATTTATTTATTTATTCATTTGAGAGAGAGAATTTGTACTCCGGGGCCTCAGCCACTGAAATGGAACTCCAGAAGCTTGCGCCACCTAGTGGGCCTGTGTGACCTTGTGATTGCCTCACCTTTGTGCGTCTGCCTAATGTGGGATCTGTAGAGGTGAACATGGTTCCTTAGGCTTCCCAGGCAAGTGCCTTAACTGCTAAGCCATCTCTCCAGCCCCACACTGCAGTTTTTACAAAGTCTTCCAGAGAATAAGAAAAGGATGATGACATTATCTAGGTTTTCTTTGTTGTTGCAGTTGTTTCTTTGTTAGTCTTTGGTTTAAGAATTTTAGAATGTTTTAAAACTCAACAAGGGCATTATGAGAAAGAAAAATTATAGGCTAATTATATTCATGAATATATAAATAAGTTATGAAAATATTACAACAAAGCAACTCCAAAATCTTTAAAATCACTTATATAACATGGCAAACATTTCCTCAGAAATTTAAAAATGGTTCAGTATTTTAAAAATCAAGTGGTGCTCATCACATTCAAGGTTAAAAAGAAAAAATATATTATTTCAGTAACAGAATGGAACAAACGTACTAAAACATTTGAACATGTCAAAAAGAATGCCAAGGGCTGGAGAGATGGCTTAGTGGTTAAGCCCTTGCCTGTGAAGCCTAAGGACCCTGGTTCGAGGCTCGACTCCCCAGGACCCACATTAGCCAGATGCACAAGGGGGCGCACACATCTGGAGTTCGTTTCCAGTGGCTGGAGGCCCTGGTGTGCCCATTCTCTCTCCCTCTCTCTTATCTGCCTCTTTCTCTCTCTGTCTGTTGCTCTCAAATAATAATAAAAAAAGAATGCCAAATTCTTTTTAAAATTTTGTTGTTTTAAGATATTTTTATTTATTTATTTGACAGAGAAAGAGGGAGAGAGAGTATGAGAGAGAGAGAGAGAGAGAGAGAGAGAGAGAGAGAGAGAGAATGAGCATGCCAGGGCCTCCAGCCACTGCAAACGAACTCCAGATGCATGTGCCACCTTGTGCAGCTGGCTAATGTGGGTCCTGGGGAATCAAACCTGGGTCATTTGGCTTTGCAGGCAAATGCCTTAACCACTAAGCAATCCCTCCAGCCCCATTGCTTTTTTTAAAAAGCATACAGGTACATAGCTAATTGGGTTTCATTATGTCATTTTTTCCACACAGTTTTTCTTGTTTCCATTCCCTCCTCTTCTTCCCTCTTCCCCTTTTGTGATACCCCACAATCTCTCTTCCACTTTCATGTCATTTGTGACATTTCATCCTTTGTCCTTTATCCACACTTCTTCCCTTCTCATGATCTCTTATCTGGCTTCATAGCCTAGAGCCTTTTCATGTAAATAAGGAGATATGAAAAAGGGAACGGAAAATTCTTTTTTTTTTTACTATTTAATTAATTAATTTATTTAAGAGAGAGAGAGAGAGAGAGGCAAATACATATAGAGAGAGTGAATGAGCACACCGGGGCCTCTAGCCACTGCAAATGAACTCCACCAGACACATGTGCCACCTTGTGCCTCTGGCTTTACGTGGGTACTAGGGAATTGAATCTGGTCCTTTGGCTTTGCTGACAAGTGCCTTAACTGCTAAGCAATCTCTCCAGCCCAAGAACGACAAATTCTTAATAAATCAGAAATATATTTCTCATTTTGATAAAGACTATTTACAAGGAAACACACATGTTACTCGTGATATGTATAAAGGATGTTATTTAAGAACAATTCAGAAATACAGCATATGTCCACTGATATTCAGCACCATTTTGGTAGTCTTAGCCTTTGTAGTAAGGCAAGAATGAAAACAGCATAATAAATAAAACAAAGTAGAAATAAATGGCTATGTGTTTCAGATGCTGGGGAAACTGCTCTAGCAGAAATCAAATCTAATTTAAAAACTTCATGGTGTAAACATTTTTGTGATCATATACAAATATATCAATGGAATGGAATAAGACATTTCTGAAAGAGTGCTGTTTTATATAAACTTGATAAATGATTTAAGTGCATGACAGTAAAAAGAAAGACTTCTTAATCATTAGTGCCAGGAAAATTTCTTAACCGTTTCCATAAAATGAAAGAGGTCCCTTGTGTCAGAGCATATGCAGAGATAATTACAGATGGATCTGAAGTGTACATGTACAAAGTGAAACACTCACAGAATCTAGAGAAAATAGAAAACAGAAGCGTTTTGCTGGAGGGGCTCTTTTGTGATTTTAGTGGTTTTTTTTTTTTTTGAAACGGGGGCCACAGTCAGGGCCTTGTACTTGCTCTAGGTAGGCAAGTGTTCTATCAATGAGCTGAACCCCAAGCCATAGATTTTTTTTATATTTATTTATTTATTTATTTGAGAGCGACAGACAGAGAGAGAAAGAGGGAGAGAGAGAGAGAGAGGAGAGAGAATGGGCATGCCAGGGCCTCCAGCCACTGAAAATGAACTCCAGACGTGTGCGTCCCTTGTGCATCTGGCTAACGTGGGTCCTGGGGGATCGAGCCTCGAAGTGGGGTCCTTAGGCTTCACAGGCAAGCGCTTAACCGCTAAGCCATTTCTCCAGCCCAAGCCATAGATTTTTAAGAGTCTAAAATTGAATGCTTCTAATAAAAAAAAGAGATGATGTTTGATACATTCAGCTACATTAAATTTAAAACTGTGTGTTTTTTAATTTCACCTCATCTGTCTACTTAATACTGGATTGGGAAGTACCTAAGGGATTCGAAAGCATGCTCTTGAATGTGTCTGAGCAGGCCATTCCACACAGAACTAAGTACACAGGGAAGGTGCAATTGCATTTCTGCATAGGCCAAGGGCCCAATAGGTATAAAAAGAAAGAGTGAGATTACGCTTATAGGCACACTCTCTCTGTCGCTTCTCAATCCCATGATGTGAAGAGTCTCCTCTCTCATTTCACGTACCTGAGCACAAGCTCCCTGGATGCTCTGTCCAGGCTAATGGGTCCAGCAACCATGAACGGAAACCTCTGAAACCGTGACCCAAACAAATCTTTCCCCATGTAAATTATTTTGTCACAGCGATGAAAACTCTGACAAACACACACACACACACACACACACACACACACACACACACACACAAAGTTGGTCCCAGAGAGGTGGTGCAGTTGTGACTGAGCCTACCATGTGGTTGTTAAGCCTTTGAAATCGGTTTTCTGGAGGAACTGGGGAAAGCGAGACAGAAAGCTCCAGGACTCCCTGATCTTGCAGAGCAGTGTAAATAAGTATCTCCCCACACAGCCATGCGTGGTGACAGTGGTCTAAGGGGACCTAGCTACTCTTTGATCTGCTAGCAGACCTTGACATCATAGACACAGTACTGATTTTGCATATATGCGGAATCCAGGAGTTACAGGATAACCTAAGCTTTTATCCGGATTTCAAAAGGTCAAAAACAAAAGACCAGAAATGGGGCTGGAGAGATGGTTCAGTGGTTAAAGTGCTTGCAAAGCCTGATGGCCTGGCTTTTATTTCCCATGTAAAAGTCAGAGGCACAAAGCGGGCTTCAGGAATCTGCTGTTCAGATTTGAAGTGGTAGGAGGCCCTGGCATGCGCATACTTTTTCTCTCTCTCTCCTTCCTTGCAAATAAAAAATTAATCAATACAAAGGCCAGACAATGCGTGGCACCCGTGAGAGGGCTGTGAGAGGGGAGGCAAGCAGGCAGCAGAAGTGCCACCGTGCTGGTGACGAGAAGAATGAGCTGTGCCAGCCAGGGAACGCCTCAGACAACAGGCAGAGCCAGGCCAGGAGAGATCGCGCGGCAGCGCTCCAGGGACAAAGTTTCCCAAGGCCTCGAGAGTTCCTGTCTTGCCACCATGTGCCCCTGCCCATGTGCGGGACACAGATAGTCAGGATTTAATATTTGTCCTGATGGGCTTTGGTTCTGCTCTCATTAAATCCTCCCTTCCTATTTACTTATTCCTCCCCTTTAGAATAGAAATATTTACTCTGTGCCATCGTATCTTGGCAGTGTGTTACTCATTTCTGATTTTGCAGGGGATCACAGCTAAGTTTGTCTTGAGAGTCAAGGGATTTTGAAACTGGACTTTCGAACAGAGTGGAACAGTTAGACTGTGGATGCTGTTGGAGTCAAGTGGATACATTTTGAATTATGTGATGGACGTGATTCCTACGAGGGCCAGGGAGGCAGTATTATGGTTCAAACGCATATGTTTTCGTGTCAAGTGGACAAAGGATGAGCCTGTGATGTCTGATTTTGCTTGCCAACTTCACTGGATTGAGAGGGGCCTAGGAGATTAGGAAAAGCATATGTTTATTTCTTTATTGACAACTTCCATAACTATAGACAATAACCTAAGGTAATTCCCTCCCTTCCTCCACTTTCCCTTTGAAACTCCGCTCTCCATCATATTCCCTCCTCCTCTCAGTCAGTCCCTCTTTTATTCTGATGCCATCATTTTTACCTCCTATTACGATGGTCTTGTGTAGGTAGTGTCAGGCACTGTGAGGTCATGGATATCCAGGCCAGTTTGTGTCTGAAGGAGCACGTTGTAAGGAGTCCTGCCCTTCCTTTGGCTCTCAGACATTTGCATATTTTTGACAGTGCCTTTCCACAGAGGGTTAGCCAAAAGGAGATGATACACGCTGAACATGGACGGCGCTATCCCATGGCTGTAGATCGGGATGGACTAAAAGAGATAAAGGAAACAGACCCAATTATAGGCATTCTCTCTCTCTCTCTTCTCCTTCTCTCTTCCTCCTCCTTCCTTCCTTCCTTCTTTCTGGCCACCCTCGATGAAGAACCTCTCCCACCATACATTCCCACGACCCTGATGTGCTGTCTGAGCTCATGGTGTCAAGCAAATTTGGACTGAAGCCGCTGAAATTCTGAGCTGAAATAAACCTTTTCTCCTGAGAGGTTTTTGTCAAATACTCTGTCCTAGTGGTAAGCTCAATAAACAGAGTTTGTTTGTTAAATTTCGCAGAAAAGATAATGTGGGGCAGTGGATTAAGAAAGAGTACTTGTGTGTGAGCATGAAGAACTGGGTTCGATCCCCAGCACTTGTGTAAAAAGCTAGGTGTGGCTACGTATGCCTTTAACCCCCAGTGCTGAGTGGGCTCAAGACAGGAGAACCACTGGGGCTTACTGGTCAGCCAGCCTGATCAAAAAGTAGCAGCTCTGGGTTCAGAAAGATTCTGTCTCAAGGAAATTAGGCAGAAGGGGCTAAAGGAAGACATGTGATGTTTTCCTTTGGCCATTGCATGCATGTTCACGTGCACGCATACACACACACACATGTACACACCCACCCACCCACACGTGTGCAGCATACATAAATACCACACACACCAAGAAGATAAATGATGGGAAGATAGACACAGAGTAGGAAAATTGTGCAGTATGGTAGCCAGTAGTCACATATGGCCATTGAAATTTAAATAAATGTTATTTAACTTAAAAAAATATTTAGTCTCACTAGCCATGTTTGAAGTGCTCCATGGATGGATGCATGGAGATACTGATTTTGATATTATAAGGAAAATATATCCACAGTAAGTAATGATAGTGTTTCTATCTCTGATTCACTTACATTCATATAAAGTGATGATAACTGTATAGCAATGAACATTCCGGTATAATTAATAATAATAAAGAAGATAATTCAGCAGTAAAATGGTCAAATAGGGCTTTCCCAGAAAAGGATAGGTCAATAAATATATGAGAGGGTCATTTACTCTGATTAGGAAGCAGGATGATGCAAATCAAAAGCACTGCGCATTACCACTATGCCCTCAACTGAGAGGCTGATTCTGTTTAAACTGGACAATACCGGGAGAAGACAGCATTAGGTGCATTCTGCATTGGTGAGAACGTGGGTGGAATAAAAGGAACACTTCTCCATTGCTTGGGGAAGTATGATCAGCCCAGTTTTGAAAAAAAATAGTTTCACGTTATTGCTTTTTTTTTTTTTTTCTTTTAGGTAGGGTCTCACTCTTGCCCAGGCTGACCTAGAATTCACAATGTAGTCTTAGGCTAGTGTCAAACACACAACAATCCTCCTACTTCTGCCTCCTAAGTGCTGGAATTAGATGCATGTGCCATCCCATGCCCTGGCAATTTCACATTATCTATTGACTTTGAATCTTAGAAAACCTCTTGTATTATTGTTTGAGGGTTCCTGGACAAGAATTGAGATGGCAGAATAGCTCCAATCTGGAATCAGACCAAAAGTCTTCTCTGTATGTTAATGTGGATTAAGAAATTCAAGTGTGCCAGGTGTGGTGGCACACACCTTTGATCCCAGCACTCGGGAGGCAGAGGTGGGAGGATCGCCATGAGTTCAAAGCCACCCTGAGACTAAATAGTGAATTCCAAGTCAGCCTGGACTAGTGTGAGACCCTACCTTGAAACCACCCCCCCCCAAAAAAAAGAAAGAAAGAAATTCAAGTACAAGAGTGGAACATAATACTTTTGTTAAATAAATGAACCATAGATGAACCCAACAACGTGACCATATCTCAAAAACACAACATACAACAAGAGAGAGCAAAAGGTAAAAATAATGTATATGGTATAAATCTAGCAATGTAATATAAAGTAAAAAAACATACTATTTAGAAATGTGTCAATTGTTTCTCAGCCTTTTGGGTAAAGAAAGTTCAGGGATGTATCATTAAGAGCAGATCACAAGGGAAAGGAAGCGGTTATTTTAATACTCAGTTAGATGGGGATAGCAAGCAACAGCTTGGGTCCTATGAGTAGTAAGAAGTCATCTTTTGGGAGAGTTGATGGAATATGAAGCTTTTTGCCTGTTAGTTTGGGAATATATCACGTGAGGTTCTCCAAGGCTTGAAGATGTAACATTATTCTTCCATTTTTTCTTGCATTTTAACATATGTTGTCTTCCACTAAGTATATGCATAGATTTCTTAGGAGTAAACATGGCCATAGTTGTATCTCTTTGGGGTTTTGATTTTTTTTAAAAATATTGTTATTTATATATATTTTTTGAGAGGGAAAAAAAAGGAAGAGAGAGAGAGATTGAGAATGAATGGGCATTCTAGGGCCTCCAGCCACTGCAAATGAACTCCAGATGCATGCGCCACCTTGTGCATCTGGCTTATATGGGTCCTGGGGAATTGAACAGAGGTCCTTTGGCTTTGCAGGCAAATGCCGTAACCACTAAGCCATCTCTCCAGGCCCTCTTTGGGATTTTGGATTAGACAAAATAAAGGAAAGTTTTCAACATTACAGCATGCCATTCTTTGTTTATATGATCTAACAGGAAGTGTATAGTTGGCAATTTCCCCTTTTGACTTATTTAATTACAGGTGAATCGCTTGGTTTAACTTATCACTTTGACATGTAAAATAATGGAATCGAAAATTTATAGATTCCTTAATGTGTGTCTGGCACTTATAAACCACTATGCTATATGCCCAGCAAAAATTGCTTGGGGTGAAAAGAGACACTTCTTTTGACTTTTGCTGATTTTCATTTTAGTTTGGCTTGACCATGGCTTGTGGAAGGTTACCTCCCCAATTGCCCTGTGATCAAAACTCTTCAACTTGGCATTGACCCACTTACTTTTGCCAAATCATAGTGTCTTATCTAATTTCTCTTGAACATTACTCAGTCTATTTTGGTAAAGTCCACTTTACCAAGTTAAGGAAGATACTCGCTTTTTTTTTTCTTTTCTTTTTAGCTTTGAACAAGTGGGGACATTGCACAAGTTAATCTCACATGTCAAAGTAATGAATGTGGTCTTGGTTGCCACCTCCAAACCTTTCACAATGCATTGTTGAGCTTAGTCACCTTGTGTTGGGTTCCGTCTAAATTTCTCTCCACTTTATAACCTAGCATGACTTGAAACAAGTTATTGTAATATTCGCATTTTAAGTTTTCTCCTCTGTAAAATGGAGCAAACAATTCTGACCTAAGTGAGTACAATGGTATCTGGCTAAATGTAATTTTTAGTCAATGGTTATGGTCGTAGCAGCAACAGCAATGGTAGTAGTAGTAGTTACTGTCTTTGTTATGATTTGCATTAAGGAATGTTCTAGAACATGGAAAAGGTAAACAGGGCAGGAGCACCTTGCACCCTCCATACATTGGCAGGCACAGTGCTCTGGCACACTGTTGGATGGAAACCATGGAATCACTCCACTTCTGTGGATACAGCCCAAGGCTAGGGCTGGAGAGATGGCTCAGTGGTTAAGGCGCTTGCCTGTGAAACCTAAGGACCTATGTTCAACTCTCCAGATCCCATGTAAGCCAGATGCGCAAAGCTGAGGCAAGCTCAAGGTCGCACATGCCCACTAGGTGGCGCAAGTGTGTGAAGTTCGATTGCAGTGGCTGAGGCCCTGGTGTGCCAATTCTCTGTCTCTGTCTCTAAAATAAAAGTTTTTTAAAAAAGGTTTAAAAAAAAACCCAGGCTAACGGGGTGGGAAGGAATATCCAGAGACATATCCCTCCCCACAATGACAGAGTGCTGCTCTCATAACTCATAACCCACAACTACATGGTGAATATCAGCAATCCCACTAAGGAGGGCCCTCAGTGGAGTGGGGGCAGGGAGGAGGGAAATGATGGTACCAACACGTGATGTATCCATACAGAGTCTCTACTTAATAAATAAAAAATTACAGGTTGAATTCAAATTGCTCATCTGCCATGAATTAGTGACATGGTCTTTGACAAGTAGCTTAACCTATTCCTTATAACCATTGATTATTAAATGCAACTGTATGCGTTAATGACACAGCACTGGGCTGGCACGTAATTATTCAGTAAATGATACTATTTCCCCTAGTTCCATTAATGAAGGATATATAGAGCTAGCTAGAAAGAATGAGATGGGAAAACCATGCCTGCCTGTGTCAGACCCTGATGGGTCCTTATGTAGCTTGTGGGTTTGATTTGTGTAAAAGGACTGGAGGGGAGCTGGGGAGATGGCCAGCTTACAAAGCCTACAGACTTATGTTCAACTCCCCAGCACCTACATAAAGCCAGACAAGAAGTGGTGCAAGGATCTGACACACATTTTCAGCCTCAAGATGCATATGCATGTGCATGCAAATAAATAAAAAGGTGTTTAAAATAAAAGTACAAGAGGAAAACACTCACCCCTGTATATTACTATTGTCACTTCTTACATTCTTTCTCTCTCTTCTCATTAAAAGCTGGCCTTGTTGGTTCAGCCAGTGCTGTGTTAGGTAGCCCTTTACTATGAGCATGGTAGTGGGAGGAGGGAGGCAGGCGGATGAGACAGTAAGGACCCAGTTGGTAAATCAGGGCCCAGGACATAATTACCCAGCTGACCTAAATAACTGAACCATATTCATTGATTGTGACCTGATAAAAACCTGCTATTACGTATCTATTATCCACTGATCATCTATCTCAATGATTTCTATCAATCATTTTTGTCTTTCTGCCTTGTTGATATATATTTTTTTTAAAAAAATAGTCTTTAAAGGCTCATAGGCTTATTTCTGGAAAGGACCGTTGAGATTACTTAATAGCATTTTTCTAGACCCAGACAGGTTGGTGTCTTGCCTAAGATCTCACAGCTAGTTATTTCCAAGGGACCACACAGACCCTGGGCTCAGTTGGAGAGCTCACCTTTTCTATAGATTTAAACAAATAGAGCACAGAAGTTCTCTGAAGATCTTGGAAAATGATAGATAAAGAGGTTAATATTTTAATCTGTGCTCTTTTCAAATATTAAAGATTGAGGGGGTCTCATAGGCAATCATGTTCTGTGTTGTTTATTACATGGTGTTTCTTCCACATTCGCTCCTTGGTAACGTTTACCAGTGTGATGGGAGAGGGGCTGGCGTGTCTTATTCAGGGGCGTACTGAGTAGGTGATGCACTGGGACAGGCCTGCAAGACGCTCTAGCCACGCTGGAGCCATGGCTGCCTGTATGTGAGAGGCGTGACTGAGGCGGAGGAAAGTAGGAAGCTCCAAGAAGCCAGGCTGGGGTGATGAGCAGCTTTTCTCACATGTCAGGCTCTCTCCCCCAGATCTTGTGCATCGCTGAGAGAGCTGGGCGAAGGAGGGAAGATGGCAAAGTCATTGCCTCTTTTAGCGTAATCAAAAAAGTGCAAGGAATGAAGAAACTTACATTTTTTAAAAAAATACATATTATTGTGTATTTATTTGCAAGCAGAGAGACCGAGAAAAAGAGAGAAGGGGATGGGTATACAAGGTCCTCTTGCCATTGCAAAATGAACTCTAGATGTATGTGCCACTTTGTGCTTCTGGTTTTACGTAAGTACTGGGGAATCAAGCCCTGGCTGTTGGGCTTTGCACACAAGTGGCTTTAACCATTGAACAATCTCCCCAGCCCCAAAGTTGTATGTTTTAAGTGAACACCAACCTCTTTCTCATAATCTTTGTGTTAACTAGTATCTGTTATGGGCAGACACTCCAGGCATCTCTCTGGGTGCTTTACGTATATTAACTCATTTAATTCTCACAAGGGTTCTGCAAAGTAGATATTATAATCTTCATTTCCCATAAAAGGAAACTGACCCAGGAAATTAAGAAGCTTGCCTGAGGTCACACTGCTAGTGTATGCCAGACCTTTGTAGCTCTGTGGACAGTTCTTGCTAGAGAGCGAGTGTGTTTCTCTCTCTCTCTCTGTCTGTGTCTATGTGAAATGAACTTGCTCATGAAGTGACAAGCATCTTTATGTTTAAGGATCAAAGGTTTGTCAGTTTTTTAAAATTTATTTGAAAGAGAGATATATAGGAAGAAGAAGAAGAATAAGAAGAAGAAGAAAGAGAGAGAGAGAGAGAGAGAGACAGAGAATGGGCATGCCTGGGCCTTCAGCCACTGTAAATGAACTCCAGATGCATGAGCCACCTTGTGCATCTGGCTTATGTGGGTCCTGGGGAGTCGAACCTGGGTCCTCTGGCTTCACAGGTAGATGCCTTAACCACTAAGCCACCTCTCCAGCTCAAGTTCCTCAATTTTATTTTCTGAACTTTTCTTTTCCAAGGACTCACTTTGCCTACAGGGCCATCAGATCACCATATGATTATACTAAAAGCAATAGAATGAATTTTTTTTGTTATGACTTATGGAAGTCATTGCCATGGAGTTGCATATGACATTCATCCTGGAGACGTGTCTCAAAATTCCCAAATGCTGTTGTGGTCTAAATGGCCGCTCTCTTCAATCGCTTATGTTCCCTAAGTTTGGAGTGATTACTTGTCGGCCCTCCCCTCACCACGGAGACGCTGCCGAGCCTCGTTCTTTTCCTTGAACACCCTCTCCTCACCTCGATGCCACCTTTGTCTGCCCGTGATCTCGGCTTACCATCCTCCACGACCTTCACACAGCCCAGCTCGCCTGCATCTTCGCTTCCTCCACTCCGCACTCCTGTCCCCAACTCCCACTCCTCACTGACGGCCTTTCTAGTCTCAGCACCGAGCTCATGGCCAAGTGAAGTAGGGTCCTCCTGGGTGAGACCTCCACTGGAGTCACACTGTGACTCTGCACTTGGCAGCTTCATTTTTATTGTGTCACATTAACTTTCTTCTAGGCTTGATTTTTGTTTTGCTTGTGTGTGTGTGTGTGTGTGTGTGTGTGTGTGTGTGGTGTTAGATAGATAGATATTGTACGTGCCCCACGGCAGGGTGTGCTCACCTGCAGTGCAGTGGGTGGAGGAGAATGTTGGGTGTCCCATTCCATCACTCTTCTGACCATTCTTGTTTGACTCGGAGTCTCTTACTGATCTTGGAGCTTGCTTTTATTATTCTTATTATAATGACTATTGTAAGCCCCATTGATTCTCAAGTCTGTTTCCCCACGGGACTGCGGTTGTGGGCATGAGTGGCTGTGCTATGGTATGTCGGTCCTGGGCTTGAACTTGAGCCGTCCCTCGAGTCTCCCCAGGCTAGCACAGGAAGTGCTCTTGGCTGTGGTGGCCCTTCCTCAGGCCTCTTGTTTTATTCCAGTGAATATTTTTAAAGTTGGCCTACGAAGTGGTGGGTTTCATTATGGCACTGTCATACATACGTCGTTATACTTATATTCCATTGGTTATATTCTAACTTGCGCCTCCGCCTGCTCTTCTCCCCGTGCAGCTCTGCTTAGTTCTCGTCTCTCCCGCAAACGGCCCTCCCTCCTGCATCATGTTACAGACGTCCCATCATCCTCTGCTCTGCGTCTCTCTTCTCAGGATTTCTTCTTCCCATCTTATGATCCCTTTTCCACTTTAATCACACATGCACACACACACACACACACACACACACACACACGCACACACACACGATTTAATTTAGGTTCCGCATGTGAGAGAAAACACATTATTTCCTTGAACACCCCGTCCTCACCTGATGCTGCCCTGTCTGCCTTGATCTCTAGTTATCATTCTCTATGACTGTCCCAGAAAAATACCATGAGAAAAAACACAGTGTTTTTCTTCATAGTCTGGCTTATTTTGTTTTAACATAATGATCTCCAGTTCCATCCGTTTTCCTACAAATGTCATGATTTTATTTTTATTTATAGCTGAAAAAAAATCCATTGTGTGTACATATTTCATTCCCTTTACTCATTCACCTGTTGATGGACATCTGGGTTGGTTCCAATACTTGGTTCTTGTGTATCAGATTAATTTTCTATATGTAGAAAATAATGTTTGTATTAAATTTTTCTAAGATATATATATGTATATATATGCATATATATCTCTTAGAAAAATTTATATATATATATGTATATATATATATATATATATATATATATATCCAATATATACCATAATCAAATACATTCCTGATAGAGGCCTTCAGGATATAAAGGGAGATCACGTATTCAGTCAGTATGGTTCAATTCATGACTTAGTCAACCTCTGTACAGACAACAGCTTCGAATGCTACCCACAAGGACTCGTCAGCTGACAGATGCCTGTTTGGCTCCAGAGTAAGAGTATGGTAAGAAAATATCTGAAGAATCTGAAGATCTCCATTCAAAACCTTTTGTGACCACCTTAGATAATAGTCTTAATAACTCCTCCTGCAAATATATGACATAGATTAATCACAGCGAGCAAGACTCTCAAAGCAGGGGAGTACTAACCCAACAGAGAAGGACAATGAAACAATACCTACAGTTTGGTTTATGTTAACCCACCTTCCTGTCATTTGTCAAGAACTTCTGAAATCCTTGGTCTTACAAATGGAAGAGCTGTTTTGTTCACAGAGCAAGAACAAGCAGATATGACATGAGCTTTTAATTCTATCATTAATTTATTCGATGAATCAAGATGCTGGTGACCACCTACAATGGTTACAGGTATTTGGGAGAGCTCAGCCTCACGACAGCTTAGGTCCCTTTAATGAAGGACCGTTTGAAACAGCTCAAGTGCATGCGTTCTTTGGCTGTGGTAAGAGTTGTGTGTCATGCTGAGGCACATGTGTGGCAGTACAAACTAGAAGAAAACCTCCACAATTATATTTTCCACTGCACAATAAGGGAGCTACAGAATATTTTTTGTCTCGTCGGTTTTTTAGGGCCTTGTTTCTTCATATGGTGAGAGAGAGGAGTGAACTAAATCAACTCATAAAAATTGAATTGTTGCTGGGCGTGGTGGTGCATATCTTTAATCCCAGCAGAGAGGCAGAGGTAGGAGGATCGCTGTAAGTTTGAGGCCACCCTGAGACTACATGGTGAATTCCAGGTCAGCCTGGGTTAGAGCAAGGCCCTACCTCGAAAAAACAAAATCAAACAAAAAACAAACAGCTCAGTTGTGGGCTGGAGAGATGGATTAGTGGTTAAGGCACTTGCCTGTGAAGCCTAAGAATCCAGGTTTGATTCCCTAGTATTCATATAAGCCAGATGCACAAAGTGATCCATGCATGTGGAGTTCGTTTGTAGTGGCTAGAGGCCCTGGCAAGCCCATTCTCTCTCTCTTTCTCTATGTGCTTATTTCTCAATTTCGCTCTCTCTCTCACACATAAATAAATATAAACATATTTAGAAAACTACACAAAGCACATACCTTCCCAACATTTATACAAAGTGTCACAATAGGTTGAAGCACTTTAAACAAACTTAATCACCCAAAATTGGATCCTGCCTGTCACTTTGCAGAAGTCTCCCAAGCCAGGAGTAGGGAATATGAGACCTTGGACAAATGGATGAACTTGATTTTTCTCTAGCTAATGGGATGAACATTTCATATGCTTGGAGATGCTAAATCACAACATGCCCTAAAATACTTAGCGGCTGTGCTCGCTTCGGCAGCACATATATGAAAATTGGAACGATACAGAGAAGATTAGCGTGGCCCCTGCGCAAGGATGAGACGCAAAGTCATGAAGCGTTCCATATTTTTTAAAAGGGCCCTGGCTGAAACTAAGAACAATTGGCAAAACAAGCAAGGGTGCTGTTTTCTTGGTGAACTGGGTACCAGCACAAGGATGAAGGAGATCAACACAGAGGAAAATCAACTCCTACCAAATTAGAGATCCAGAGACCCAGAAGCCCCCAACACCTCATCACTGAAGCAGACCAAAAATGAACCCAACATGGCTCAGGGAAATTTTGCGGAAGAGGGGGCGGAAAGAATGTCAGAGCCACATGTTGGGTCATGATATGCAGAGACATTTATCCTACCCATAACTGTGGGCTAACTCCACAATGCATGACCCGTATACTCAACAAGGAGGGACCAAGAGGAGGGGGTAGGTCATGGATGAGCCTAACAATGGTACCAAATTGACTGTATTCGCTGAGTACAAAACTAATTAATAAAAAAAAAGGAAAGGAAAAAAAAACTTAGTGGCATTACCGAAAAAGAGATGGAAAGAGGCAAAGTCCTCATTGATCTGGTTTACTGTCTCATTTTAGTTTTATCCTCCCTCCATTCGCTATCTCTTCCTATGAAATGACTGATATAAATATTTGAAATACATAATATATAACATTAATGATGATTTCTGATGATGAAGGTGATGTATGTTCATTGTGAAATATTAAAAAAAAAAACACCAGAAAAGTTGGCAGAATGAAACCAATCACTCCAATTCCAACAGATAATTGCTGTGAATATTTTGGTAACTCCTTCCAGCATTTTTCTCTGCAATTTTAAATGGATGGAAGCATAGTATTTATCCTGCTGCTTCTTGATTTAACACCACAGCACAAGCATAAGTAAGGACTTTTCTATGTTATTAAAAACTCTTGGTAAACATAATTTTTAAGCTATTTAGCATTCTGTCATAACTCTGTAGCATAATTTACTTAACCACCATCTTACTGTCAGCCATTTAATTACTTTCAATTTTTCATTGTTATAAATGATGCTGCGGTAGAGGTTTTGGTGTATAAAGCTTTTTTTGTCTATATTTTCTATTATTCCCTTAGGATAAATTCCCAGAAATTGAATTGCAGGGTCAAAGGCATGAACATTTTTAAGGCTCTTGGTCCACAGTGCCAACTGGCATTTCCAGACTGGTTTGAGTTCATTGACATCCCATGTGGATGTCTCATGCTTCTCTCTGTCCTTGTATGCTCCTAGTTAACACTGAAAAACAACTCTTTACAATTTGGCTGCTGAACATTATACTCCAGTGCTGTGCTGACCAGTGCTGAACAATTCTTCCATGTTTTCTCACTGCCTATAGTTTCTCTTTTGTGATCTTTCTGCACATGTCTGCAGTGTATTTCAAATTCTTTGTTATATTTATGGGCACAGTTATACGCCATCGATCCATACAGCAGATACGTGCAAACTCTCCTCTTAAAACATGTCATATTAAATTGTGGGTTTTTTGTTGTTCTTGGTGGATCTTTGTTTTCTATTAGTTCCTTGAAACCTTACTCTCAAATGTCAGCTATCATAATATGCTTTCAAATATCTGCAGACAAAATATATAGAATTAAGTTTTATTTGTAGCCTTTTAGGTATCTATTAAATGATGTGGGGTATGTTCATGTATAGTTTTTTCAGTTTTCTAATTAGTTGATAGGGATAGAATAATTTTCTTACATTTCTCATTTGGCATTAGTTCATAATAATTAAGCAAATATTTATTTTTATTTTTATTTATTTGCAAGTAGAAAGATGCATAGATACTCAGAGAGAGAAAGAGAGAGAGAGGGAGAGAACGGGTGTGCCAGGGCCTCCAGCCACTGCAAATGAACTCCAGGTGCATGCGCCACTTTATGCCTCTGTCTTATGTGGGTTCTGGGGAGTCCAACCTGGGTCATTAGGCTTTGCATGCAAGTGCCTTAACCATTGAGCCATTTCTCCAGCCCTAAACAAATATTTTAATGAAAGTTAATTCCCAATGCTTTAGAATATTTCTTCTCATCTTTTACACCCCCAGGGGGTTATTTGATTTGAAATAAAAGTGCCTTATCATATTCCTTTCATTTGAAATCACAACATGAAGATTTTTCTCTTAGATTGTTCTGGAAGTATCGTTTTCAATGATTCCTGTGTCCCGTGTCACCCTTCACCAGCGCTGGGGCAGCGAGAACACTCACTACTTCCGTAGGAGGCCCCCCGATTAGAAATCAGCTTGTGTACAGGCGCCATGAATATTTTATTGATAACACAGGTGAAATCGTGTATTTGCTGTTTCCAAATATGACTCTTTAAATGCAATTTAGAAGCAGCTCAAAACAACTTAATCAAATTTATTTATCCAAAGTCTCTTAGATGTGGGCCAAGTGCTAGCCATTAATCAATAATGATCAAGACAGGTTTTTTTTTCCTTTTGGTTTTTCGAGGTAGGGTCCCGCTCTAGCTTGGGAGGCTGACCTTGTAGTCTCAGGGTACCCTTGAGCTCACGGGGCTCCTCCTCCTACCTCTGCCTCCCAAGTGCTGGGATTAAAGGTGTGAGCCACCACCCCCGGCTCTCAAAACAGTTTTTGAATGTTGAACAGCCCAGACTCAATGATTCTCAAGGGAAAAGGAGAGATTTTGGTCACATCATAATAACTCAACTACGACTCCAGGTCCTTTTCCCTCCTACGAATGTTGTATACTCTCGATTCATGAATGAGAATGAGAACGCCGGATACTCTTGATTCATGAATGAGGATGAGAACGTTGTATACTCTAGCTTCATGAATGAAAATGTGTTTTCAGAGGGTAAAGTGCATTAGACTTTAAAATTACAGCTACATAGCATCTTCCTGAAGGGCTGGTTAGGAACCTCCACACCCCCACAGTCTTCAAGAGAACTATATGATTTATATTGGCTATAGTTGGCATTTGGGACTCTTGTTGGGAGAATGGATCCATCATATCCCCTTTTGTTTATTTCTATTGGAGAGAGAGTGAGAATTGGCATGCCAGGGCCTCAGCCACTGCAATCGAACTCAAGACACTTGTGTAGTGGGCATGTCTGACCTTGCGCTTGCCTCACCTTTGTGCTTCTGGCTTACCTGGGATCTGGAGAGCAGAACATGGGCCCTTAGGCTTTGCAGGCAAGCGCCCTAACTGCTAAGCCATCTCTTCAACCCTGCCATGAAGATTTTGAGAGTGCTTGGGATTTGTGGGAGCTCTGTTTTGGACCAGTGCCTCCGTCACTTGTGCAGAGCTGGGAGGAATATGGCAATTATTGGAAAAGCGAGGAGAGGCCCGTGGGCATAGGTAGCAACGCGGCTGTCAGCGCCTGGGAAGCTGAGCCTTCTCTGGACTTTTGGGTCACTTAGGGAGTCTCTCTGACCCCATCCCCACACAGGGAAGAGGAAGCTATCCAGTGTGATAGTTCATCATAAGAATTTGAAATCGTTTCAAAAAATCATATTCTTTACAAAGGGAGCAGGGCCAGGTAACTGAGAGGACACTGACATATAAGCATAAAATACAAATTAGAACTGGGCCACTGGGAGACAGGGCTTGCGATCTCCTCCCCCACCACCGCCATTATAATGCAAGACCTTTTCTGAGGGTCCATTCACAGACCTTACCTTGGTTCTCTGGGACGGTTGTGTTTAGCCTATGACATTTCATTTCTGTTCATTTCAACAATGATTTGTACATGGCCACAAGATGTTTCATTGGATTTGAATGTAGCAGCTGTCATGTGTCACACGTCAGCTCTTGGGCGACTACGTCCAACATGGTGCCTGGCGTAAAATAACTGCTAGGCTAATGTCAGTTATAGCATCAGTTTTATTTGACCATTTGCTTCTGGAGGGCGCAGACTGCCCTGTGTTTATACTTCTGACCGCTGAGACGAGCAGCGTGCACCGTATAGATAGAGAACTGCTGAATCTGGTTTCTTTAATAGTTTCTCTCACTTCTCAGCCCCCTTTGGCTCCTGGTAGTGGTGATGGTATTAGCAGGATGGTGTGCCTGGCCGCTGCCTATCTGGAGGCTAAATAGAGAATTCAATTTTGCATTTGCCAGTCTGCCACTTTTTTTAAACCAGGACCGTTGTAAATTTCACTTTACAATACTTTGCAAACTGCACCTCTTTTTCCTTAGAAAGTTTGTGTGGCTTGTCTGTACAGCAGGTGAGAACATGTAGGTTTAGAATTACTAAGGAGACTGTCAGATACCATGAGGTGAAGAATAAAATTCCAGGGGCTGGAAGGATGGCTTAGCGGATAGGGCACTCATCTGCGAAGCCAAAGGACCCAGGTTTGATTCCCCAGGACCCATGTAAGCCAGATGTACAAGGTGGTGCATGTGTCTGGAGTTTGTTTGCAGCAGCTGAATGCCCTGGCGTGCCCATTCTCTCTCTCTATCTGCCTCTGCCTCTCAAATAAATGAAATTAAAATAAACTTAGAGAAAACTCACTTGTGTTGTCAAGTAAGCTTAAAAAAAAAGAATAAAATTCCAAACTGGCAGTGCAGTGGCGTGAACTTCATTGCATGCATAACACACCTATGGAAAGGCACTAAGTAATGTCTTGGAATGGGCAGTATTGGTTGAAATGTAATTCAGAGCAGACTGCAATTTTCCCAAGGCTTAGTGAAATTACAAGCTGGTCAGGACCTTGATGGAAGGAAGGGAGGGCACTGCTGTGGGAGGCTGTGCGGAATGTGCCCTTCCTTCTTGACTAGGCATCACAGTGCCATCAGACGGAAAATGCCAGTGTCGGCAGAAAACACAGATTTGCATATTATTCACACGCATTTTCATATTAGGTTCAGGAGTCTCTCTCTTCAAGCATGTCAGATAAATAGTGTGATCTACTGCCATCGTGTTCCAGTCCAGTATCAGGACGCTGCACAAATGAAGTACACATTCCAGCCGACGAGAGACGGCGAGCAGCTGAGGTTGCTGTGACATGTGTAGTGCTGACCGGGAGCAGGGTCCCGGGCATGGCCAAGGTGGATGCCGAGAAATCCACTGAGTGCCAAGGGCTGCAGAGGAAGCCTGATTGTGCCCACGGGGCTCAGATTATCTGGAATTTGCAGCTTCAGAGTAGATGGAATGAAAGGCGTGCCTTCTGCCAAAGTGGAAAGTCTGCGTGGCGGAGCCCGAGTGGCAATGCCTTTCCTTAAATCCTCACTAAGCTGGGCGGGGTCACACTGCACTGCCTGCAGACCAGATCCTCGGCATCTATTCCATCCTGCCTTTGAGCTCGGAGACCCAAGCGCGTCAGCTGGTACAGCAATGAGACAAGGGATGATGGGGTGGGGGGACTGCAATCTTAGGGTACCCACCAGCCATCATAAAGCCTTCTCTTTCCCCAGTAAACACACACACTGACTAGAGCTAGCTCAGCAAATACGAATGCATAGCAAGTTCCCTTGGCTTCCTCCTCTAACCGTATTGCTGCCCCAATCCTCTTCTAAATGATATTCTCGAACTGACGCTGGCGATAGGAATCACCACCAGTAGAATCAGACTTCGCAGGATGTAAAAGCCAAAAGGGTCCAAGAAAACGGGCAAGACAGCACTTTGGCGAGGGGTGGTGATGCACTCGTGGTGGTAATGAGACGCAAGACGGCCACGGAGGCGGAATGTTCATGCCTCACCAGACTTCAGTCACCTTTGACGTTTACCAAGTCCACAGTTCATGAGGACAGACTTCGAGGTACCCCCGGATCCAAGCAGTAAACACTGGGGAAAATGGGTCTGAAGATGGTGAGAAGGTGGACTGAATTCAGCAATAGAAGGCACTTTTAGAGAAGACGGCAGGAAGGACACTCCAAATTACGAGGTCCAAATGGACTCAAAGACCTTAGGTCTGGACCCATTCATCACTGGTAGAGCCTGGGTAGGAAGAAAGGAACTAGAAGGAGCCAAGTGAGGAGCAGGGCACTGATCGGTGGATTAGAGTTAAGGCAAATTTCCATCTTTGTAGTAAATGATTGTAGAGCAATCAGTGATGCAAAGCAAGCCAGCCATGAGGTCAACACCGCCCTCCCCCCGTCCTCAGCAAGAGCTGGTGGGCAGCAGGGCTCAATTCCGCCCAGCACAGGATGGATTAGGACGGAAGGGCTATTGCAGTCCCCACTAATGCAGGGTCTCACATACACCTTGGTCTAGCTTTACTTAAAGGCCTACAAAGACCAAGTCTCCTCGCCAGCTGAACTGGAGGCTAGTTATTGACTTTGCCCATCTGGTCATTCATTTCTGGGGGTCACTGCTGGCTGGGTATTTTAGCTTCCTGGATGCAGAACTAGTTCTTTTTGTCATTTCAATAAAATCCAGGTGTATGCCAATTTTACCAGTGCAAAAATCAGTCCTTAGTGTCATCCTGTAAGAGCTTTGAGGGTGAGAACACAATTTAGAAGAAAAAAAAAAAAATGGTTTGGCGTGTCTTGAGGAACAGAATTTTGATTGCTGGTCACATGCTGATCTCACGTGCCAGCCTCTTTCTTCATGTCTAGGCACGTCACTTAACCTCTTGCTCTTGGTTTTTCCATTTACAAAATGGGTGTTTAATACATGCATGCCTCACAGAGGTTTTGTGTGAGAATTAATTAGGCAAAGGTTATAAAGTAGTTGGAAAATGAAGCACTAAATGTTATTAAGTTAGGTAATTATACTGCACTTACCTAAAACTCCCTCAGCAGACTTGGATACAAAAGCATTTTTTAAATTCCCTATCCATGACTTAATAGGTAGATGGCAATTTTTTTGTGTGTTGTGCCTAGAGATATTTTATATGTATTAATTTGGGGATTAAGTCACATTGATTATCTCTTTTTACACACTATCTTCCACTTATTTGTTACTGTTACTATAATTACTATTTTGCTTTTTCTCCACTACCAATCCAGTTATTTCATTGTTTATTTGCTCAACTAACTAGTGTGTGTTACTGGGGATTAACTCTACGGCCTTCCTTATACCTGCCAGGAAGGTACTTTGCTACTGAGCTGTGCCCCTAGCCCACAGCCGACTTATAATTGGGACAAGGGAGCCAATAGGCTTGAGAAATGGATCAAGGTGGACAGGACATTGTTTCAGCCCGGGGCTTATGGCCACTAAGATAGCCAATGTTCCCATACTTTAAAAAAATTATTTATTTATTTATTTGACAGAGAAAGAGGGAGAGAGAGAGAGAGAGAATGGGTGCACCAGGGCCCCCAGTCACTGCAAACGAACTCCAGACATGTACGCCCCCTTGTGCATCTGGCTAACATGGGTCCTGGGGAATCAAACCTGGGTCCTTTGGCTCTGCAGGCAAACGCCTTAACTGCTAAGCCATCCCTCCAGCCCTGTCGCCATAGTTTTGATGATATGATACAATTTCCTTCATGGTTCAGAAGGACAGTGCTAGTTTAGGAATGCCTGGTTGCAAGATAAACTTCAGAAATCAATGCCTACTAGATACTGGTCCACAGAAGCAGTTCTTAAGCCCTCTTTTCTTTCTCAGTTTGCTTCACGGAAATAAAACCTATGAGATCCATAACTGCCCAGCCTTCCTGCCTCAGATTCCATACTTGCTACTTGCCCCAGAGGAGTGGGAAAATGTAAATAAGATGAAAATACTGTCCAAAGTGCTCTGCGACCAGGTCACTTGGACTAAGAATTAATTCATCCTTTTAGATTTCTTATCTATTTATTATTTACTTGTCTGTTCTCATTCATACTATCTTTTGATTATCTTTTTGTAAGCATTCTACTGAATTTTGTGCCTTTTCATCCCACCCCAGAATAGTTTATTTTTGGTTTTGTTTTTCATTTTTAGTTGTGAGGATAGAGACAACATTCTTCTTCTATGAAGGTTTTTAAATACTTAATTATAAAGGTATTGTCTGAAAAAATCAGTGATGGTCTGTTTTATACATTTTATTGAGCTATATGTGCAATTATAATGTAAATGTACTTTTAGTGTATAAAAGTCATGTTCCATTCAAATTTTACAAACTGCCATTTTTTGTTTTTGTTTTTGTTTTTTTTTCTGTATCCTTGAATCTTGTTTTTTTTTTTTTTTTTGGAAATACTTTCTTCTTGCATTTGTGATTAGTTTCCAGCTTGATTCTTAATTTGTTTGTCTGTGGTCACCTTGGAGGGGATATATAGGTTGGCGATCACAGGCATAACTGCTGGTGATAACTGGTTTCATGTTCCATTCTTCCCATTTAGTAGTCGTGTAATCTAGGGTTGGTTACGCTCAGTTTATGCATCTGTTCAATGGGTTAATGGCCTGGGGGTTGTGTAAAGATGATGCAAATTACTGCAATGACCGCTTGGAATGTGCACATCACGAAATGAATGCTGCATAAGGTTTAAGAGTAAGAAGCTGGAGAGATGGCTGAGACTGGATGGCTGGAGAGATGGCTGAGACTGGATGGCTCAGCAGTTAAGGCACTTGCTAGCAATGCCTGATGACCCGTGTTCAATTCCCCATTACCCACGTAAGCCAGATGCACAAAGTGGTGTATTCGTCTGGTGTTCGTTGGCAGTGGCCGGAGACCCTGCTATGCCCATTCTCTCCCCCACCCCTCTCTGCTTGAAAATAAAAAAAGATCTATTTTATTAAAAAAAAAAAAAGAGTGAGGACATGTTCTGTGTCTCTGTTTTGCTGTGGTCATACTCTAGAGGATTGGGTTGGACGTTTGTTGTAGTGGAAGGACTATGGACTTCCAGGGGAACCTGGGCAGAGTGGTGGGGGAATACTGGACCAGCCCTTGCTCTGGTATGGTCCTTCCCCTGGCAGGGGCAACTCCTGTCTCATTTCCACTTCAGCTTCGCACCTGGCCCTCCCCACTAGCTCAACAGTACCCCCCTGCCCAAAATCCATCACCCCAAACAATCATTCCAGTCCACCAGTCTGTTCAGCCCCACAAGGCCATTGCCCAAAGCTAGCTTACTTGTTAGCTCCTCTGCACCCCTGTTCAGAGCAGGTGGGGGCGTCGAGGAGCAGGTGAGGTAGCCTGTGCTCTTTCTCGGCCACCCTCTATGTAAACTTCTCACTTTTTTTTTGTTAAGATTTATACTTAGAAATGCATTTTCTATCAAACCTGAACATTCACCTGTCAAAATAAAACTGAAAACACCTTTACCTCTTTACAACTTGATAGGAACTGATTTATTCTATTCTGTTCCTTAAAAAAAATTGCAAGCTATGACTGTTTTGAGATTTGTGTGTCCTGGGGATAGGATGGAAATCCACTGGCACCCTGCACTTCTCTAATGAGGGCTAATGTAATTCCTGGCCACAAAGCAAGCTTTGGAAGCAAATATTTCTGAGATTCTGGCTATAGAAGCCCGGATTGGCTCTGTTTTCACGTCTGCTCCCAAGTAATGAAACGTTTGGGATCCACAACTCCCAAGCCTTCATCTCTCATATTTCATAATTGTGACTTGTCGTGGGTGAGTGGGAACGTGTAAGACTGAAATGAATCTCGGGTGTTCTGAGAGCATTGCAGGACAGATTCGCCCGGGACACTTGGGAACAGAGCAGGTTCCCAACTTTTACCTCCAGCCCCTGTGCATCACTGGGTCTGAGGCAGGCCTGGGTCCTGGCCGCGGCTGCGCGCTGACCATGGTCCTGTTCCGAGGACCCGGGGCAGACACGTGCCCTCCCGCTCCCAGGCTCTGCCTTTGCGGTCGTCAGTGCCTCCTGGACACAAATGCGCTTTCCTCATGGACATGTTACACTCCCTGAAGTCCCTTTCTGAGATTCTCATTTCAAAGCCAAGACCAGACGGGCCATGGTGGCTCACAGCTTTGATCCCAGTGACAGAGACGTCTTGAGCTGTAGAGTAAGTGGCAGGTCAGCCTGGGATAAAGTGACTCCCTCAGAAAACAAACAAACAAAGCACTAACGACAAAGAACAACTTTCCGCTCTCTCTCTCTCTCTCTCTCTCTCTTTTTTGTTTTTGGTTGTTCAAGGTAGGGTGTCACTCTAGCCCAGGCTGACCTGGAATTCAGGGTTACCTTGAACTCACAGCGATCCATCTACCTCTGCGTCCCAAGTGCTGGGCATGCGCCATCACAAAGAAAAACGTTTAGAAAGGTTGCTTGAAATGAAACTTCCAGAAAAAAAAGCCACACCTATGTTAAAGATCCTCCATGGCTGGTTGGTTAGAAACTTGTGATTGTACAGGCTTGGAATGTTGTACTCCAAGGCAAGTTATCTTGGGTTATCTTTAAATCCCCTCCGCCCCTGATAGCCATTCATTGCTGACTTCTGTGTATGACCTAACATACTTTCAACTGTCAGAAATGTATTACGAGACCACCAGCTTCCATCTACCTGAAAGCTAAGATTGTCGTCAGAGCACACCTAACGCCCACGAAAGAGCTCTCTTTGCCTTCTGCACCTGCCTACCTGAGGTTCCCACCAATGTATTTGGAAAATGCCTTGACCTACAAAGTTTTTTTCTGTTCTTTTAAAAAAATTTTTTAAAAAGATTTATTTATATTTATTTATTTATTAGAGTCAGTGAGGGAGAGAGAGACAGAATGAGCATACCAGGGCCTCTAGCTGCTACAAACGAACTCCAGATACATGCACCACCATATGCATCTGGCTTATGTGGGACCTGGGGAATCGAACCTGGATCCTTAAGCTTCACAGACATGCACCTTAACCACTAAGCCATCTCTCCATCCCTTTTTCTGTTCTTTTGACTCTAAAAGTTCTTGTAACTACTTTGATCTTGGAACATATTATTGAAGGCGACCTGAGTCCATGCCTGGGTCGCTCATATTGGACGCAGAATAAACTATCTCTTATGTCCTGTGGGGTGAGAGCTGTGTTTCGCATTGGTAGTTTGCCGATTCCTGAAGTAAAATATAGCAGCCTATGTAAGCCTTCCTTGAAAAGCTGTTGTGCTTGGTACTTCTCAGATCCCATTGCTGTCAGCGCTGGATGGGTGAAGTGGGTTTGGGATGTGGGTTATAGACAAGCAAGGAGCCCCCGTGGGGAGAGAGTGTTTACATGGAAGGGGATGGGGTAAGAAGGAAACGTGATGGGCCTCACATTCGGGGGTCATTTGAGGGATTTCTAACGTCACCTAGCTGGCAGGAAGTTGTTCTAGGAATGCACATTTCAGTCCTCAGTTTAGAGATGGTTGTCATTCATGAACTACCTTCATGTCATCTGGATGCAACTTAGGTCACACTCTGGGCCTCACTGCTCTTCTGTAGCTCAGTACTTACATTTAATAATCTATGGGATTTTTTTAATAACTATAGGCACATATGGACATTGATATCAAAGGCATAGATTTTATTGTCTCATTGTTTTCCTATCACTGACTTCTCCTTTACCCACCTTTTGGTATACAGGGCAATTTTAAATCAAGTTAAAAAATTTTAGGGGCTGGAGAGATGGTTAAGCGGTTAAGGTACTTGCCTGCAAAGCCAAAAGACCCAGGTTTGATTCCCCAGGACCCATATAAGCCAGATGCAGAAGGTGGCACATGCGTCTGGAGTTCACTTGCAGTGGGTGAAGGCGCTGGCGTGCCCATTCTCTCTCTCTCTCAAATAAATAAAAAAAGTTAAAAAAAATTAAAAAATTCAATTTGTGTGTGGGGTGTGGTTTTGTGACGTACACATGTGTGTGCATGCTGTGCACAATGAGGAGAACATTGTCTTCTTCTATCACTCTCCCAGCGAGGGGTCACTCGCTGAACCTGGAGCTGCTGTTTTTGGTCAGACTAGGTGATGACTAGTGAGTTCTTGGATTCTCCTGTTTCCACCTCCTTTAGCACTGGGGTCACAGGCATGTGCTACCACATTGCCATTTTACGTGAGCACTGGGGATCGAACTCCAGGCCCCATGCTTGTATAGAATGTGCTTTTACCCACCGAGCCATCTCCCCAGCCCCTCACCTTCTCCACATCTTGTGTTCTGCTCCCCTTGAATTGCAGACTGGTTATCTGCTTCTCCTGCTCTTCAGCAATTCTCTCATGGCCTGGTTATCTTCTATGTGAATAGCTAGGAGTGACTTCCCTTCTTTTATCTTTTAGTCAAAGTGACAAATTCTAGCCAAGATAAGTGAGACATGAACTCAGCACCGTGTGCACATTAGGCAAGCGCTCTATCACTGAGCCACATCACCAAGTCCTATGATTTCATTTCTTTGTTAAATCGAACTAGAAACAGAAAGAGATGACTTCCATATGACAAAGGACACCTACAAAAATCCCACATGTGTTATACAAGAAGTGAAGGGCTGGATATTTGATCCCTAGGATTAGGACTAGGACAAGAATATCCCATATTATTACTTCTATGAACACATGTATGAGAGGTCATTACCAGCATTATAAAGCTAGGAAAAGAAGTGACAGGAAAAGAAAAACAATATGCCAAAAACGCTACTAAGGGCTGGAGAGGTGGCTTAGTGGTTAAGGCATTTGCCAAAGGATTGCGGTTCGATTCTTCAGGACCCACGTAAGCCAGATACAAAAGGGGGCGCATGCATCTGGAGTTCGCTTGCAGTGGTGGAGGTCCTGGTGCACCCATTCTCTCTCTCTCTTTTTCTCTCTCTCAAATAAAATATATTTAAAGATAAATGCAACTAAGATAAGGTGGTTAGTTTACTAAGGTAATAAGATGTAAGATCAATATACAAAAATTATTATTTACATATTACTTACTATCAATGATCACTTAGAAATTGAAACTAAAAACAACATCAAAATATATCTTAGGGGGCTGGAGAGGTGGCTTAGTGGTTTAGCGCTTGCCTGTGAAGCCTAAGGACCCCAGTTCGAGGCTCGATTCCCCAGGACCCACGTTAGCCAGATGCACAAGGGGCCACACGCGACTGGAGTTCGTTTGCAGTGCCTAGGGACCCTGGTGCACCCATTCTCTCTATTTCTCTCTATCTGCCTCTTTCTCTCTGTCTGTCACTGTCAAATAGATAAATAAAAATAGAGTTGAAGACAAGCTTATGTAAAAAAATGCTAAAGCCAAGCATGGTAGTGCACATATTAAAAAATTATATATACATATGTATATATATATATATGTATATATATATATATCTTAGGGATATATTTCATGCAATATCTGACTCAATATTAAGAATGTTTATTTTTTCTCAAGTATTTACATAGATTCAACACAAGCTCAGTCAAAACTCTAGTAGGCTTAATATATCCAAAAAAGCAAAAAAAAAAAAAAAAATCAGAACAGAAGAAGGAAGCTGCAGGGCACGCAGTAATTACAAGATTTACTACAGAGTAGCAGTGATTAAGGGAGCCTGTTATGGCATGAGCAGAGATGTAGGGATCAATCTGACTAAAGATTCACGCATATGTATACATATCTGTACACATACATCCATACATGCCATCAACTAATTATAATAAAGGTGACAAAGTAACAGAGAAAATCTTTTCAACAAATAAAACTGGGAAAATAGTACATCCATGTACATCAACACACACACACACACACACACACACACACACACACAAACCTTGGTGCATACCTTGGATTATATATAAAGTGAAATGATTCATTTTGATAATTATTACCATGGAATTCAGAAACTGAAAATCTTTTTGGAAGAAATAAGAGAAAATCTTCATGCTGCTCATATGGGGAAGATTTGTCCAAAGACACAAAGAACATGAAGCATAAATATAATTGATAAATTGGACTTCATGAAAATACAACTTCTGTTCTTGGAATATCACTGTTAAGGAAATGATAAGTACAAAGTGGGAGAGAAATATGGAAAATGCACATCCCATACAAAGGACTTCATATCCTCTTATGGAGAACGTAGGAAGCATCTCAATAAAACAGACACTGAATAACGGAGGGAAGACGCGTGCAGACACTTTGCCGGTGAGATGCACATGGTAAACGACCTCTCGAGAAGCTTTTCTATATCATTAGTTGGAGGGAAATTTGAATCCAAACTACAATGGATATCACTGTGTACCAAGTAATGTTGTTAAAAACAATTTAAAAGGAAGGATAGGAGGGAGAAAGGAGGGAAGGAAAGAAGGAAGGAGGGAAGGAGGAAGGGAGCATGAGAGAAGAGGAAAGAAGGGAAGATCAGAGAGAGAGGAAAGAAGGGGAGAAGGAGGGAGAGAGAGAGAAAAGACAATATATCTTGAAGAGGAACGGTTGGTAAGAACCTTAATAAGAATATGCAAGGACTATTGGTGAGAATTCAAAATGTTATAGTCACTTTGCAAAGGTCTGGCAGTCTCTTATAAAGGAATGCCAGAATCAATAGCCAGCACTTTCTCCAATGATTGTAGCAGTCCCTCTCCTAGGCAGACTCTTAGGAGAAATGAAAGCACGCACCCACATTATGAACTATATGAGAAAGCCATGGCAGCTTTACTCAAGATCACTGAAAGTGGAAAGATCCGAAATATTCACTGATAGTGAACCAGTAAACACAATGTGCTACATCTGTACAAATAAATATTGCTCAAAAATGAAAAGGTTGAAGTTCTGAAACATACATCATTGAGGAATATAAAGGGCCATTATGCCAAGTGATGGAGTTTAGATGCAAAAGGCTGCACACTGTATTTTTCCACCCACGGAACATTCTAGAAGAGGCCAAATATTAGAGGCAAAAATGAGATCAGTGGTTGCCAATGGCTGCAGAGAGGTAATGGATTAATTATACAGAGCACAGGGGAGCTTTGTGGGGGGAGAGAATGGTTCTCTATCTTAATTATGACGGTGGTTACATCCTGCATACTTTTATCAAAAACTTATAGAAGTATGAACCTAAAAGGGTGAATTTTAATGTATGCAAATTACACTTCAGAAAACTGGACCTAAAAAAAAGGATTTTGTTATTAGTTGAAATTTGCATACTAATGTATGCACGAATGAATAATTTATTTGTCAGTTCCATTTAGTTATAACAAACCTCCACATTTGCATAGCACCTTTCAATTTGTAAACCACTTTCTTATTTTCTCACGGAAGTCACACAACCCATGATATAGGCAGTATGCTCATGTTTTAGAGATGAGCCTCCTCCCCGAGGTTTAGGGCAGATAAGTGACGTGCTGGAGGTCACACAGTAAATCTTGATCAAATCCAGAGTTTTCCCACTATTTCTCAAGGAAGGAGAGAAAAATAAAGTATAGATGTGGGCTTGGGGTGTTGCATAGTGGTGGAGCGCTTGCTGAATGGTTGAAATTTGTTTTAATTTATTGACTTTTTTTTTTCCTGAGGTAGGGTCTTGCTCTAGCCCAGGCTGACCTGGACTTAGTCACAAGCTGGCCTTGAACTCACAGTGATCCTCGAACCTCAGAAAAGGTTGCACACATAGACCTCCTCACCCAGGGCTACAGTTCTGCTGAGGAACTTCTGTGGATTCATTGTGGGGACCTTAGTCTCTGCAGGGGTGGGGGAAACGAGGTGTCTCAGGCTACTTGACTGCTGTCTTCTGCCCTGTTAGCTGTGGATTCCTGCATCCACACCTTGTGTTACTGTTCTGGTCCAGAACAATTTTAGAGCGTTTCCTCATTCCCCACTCAGCCTTCCGCTGAATTCAATTCGTTTCCTCTAAAGCCAAGATCTCCTGGGTAAATTGTCCTGAAGAAGCTGAGAACATCTTCCCCTTGACTTGATGTTGAGGTCTTCACCGTCTCCTCTTCCTCTTGGCAAGCACGTTAGAGTTCATGCTGTATGTAGCTAAGCAATCTGTGTTATTTGTCGGCTATCTCCCAGAGTTATGAAAAAAAAAAGTGCCATACTGACTGTGGGTGGGGAGGATGGGAGCAGTGTGGGGTGCTAGTGGGGGAGAGGGAAACGCACCGGATATCAAGGAAGAATGGGTGAGGTCCAGGGTCGAGGGTTAGCAGTGTCTTCATTTAAACGCTGCGGAGATGAGATGGAATCTCGCCTTCTTTCTGTCAAGCCGCGCCACTGTGTCTCTGTGTAGATTCAAGAGGGAAGAGGGGAACAGGAGAGAATATGAGAAAGTCTCTCTCTCTTTCTCTTTCCCTCTCTCTCTCTCTCTCTGTGTGTGTGTGTGTGTGAGAGAGAGAGAGTGAGAGAGAGAAAGAGAGATTGAGAGAAAGAGAGAGCTTGAGAGAGAGAGATTGAGAGAGAGAAAGAGCAATTGAGAGAGAAAGAGATTGAGAGAGAGAGAGAAATTGAGAGAGAGAGAGAGAGAGAGAGAGATTGAGAGAGAGAAAGAGAGATTGAGAGGAAAAGAGAGATTGAGAGAAAGAGAGAGCTTGAGAGAGAGAGAGAGAGACTGAGAGAGAGAAAGAGCAATTGAGAGAGAAAGATTGAGAGAGAGAGAGAGAGAGATTGAGAGAGAGAAAGAGATAGAAAGAGATAGATAGATAGATAGATAGATAGATAGATAGAGGAGCTCCAGGGGGAGGTTTGGTATCAAATCCAGAGTCTCACATGTGTTAGGCAAATACATTACTTCTGAGCTAACCTTCCCTGACTCAATGTCAGTTTTTTTTTTAAATATTTATATTTTATTTACTTATTTTATTTAAGACAGGGAGAGGGGAAGAGTCAGAGAGAATGGGCACACCAGGGCCTCTAGCCACTGCAAACAAACTGCAGATACATGTGCCACCTGTGCCGCTGGCTTATGTGGGTACTGGGGAATCGAACCTGGGTCCTTGGGCTTCGCATGCAAGCACCTTAACTGCTAAGCCATCTCTCCAGCCCTCAATGTCAGGTTTTAAAGGTAGAAAAATGTAACATGACAAGAAGGAGGAAAAAATGATCCTGTTGGGGATATATTGATGTGGAATAGAAGAAGCCAGAGGAAATGTGATGGTGGAAAAAGACCAGAGCATTGTGTCAGGTGGAAAGGAAGACTTGGAGATGGTATCAGGGTTTGATTTAAATAAAAAAATGAATTAGATCAAGGAGCTGGCTGTAGTGGCTCACACCCATAATCCCAGCATGCAGGAAGCTGAGGCAGGAAGACCATGAGTGCAATGGGTAGTCTGGTCTACATAGCGAGCACCTATCTCAATGTATAAATAAGTGGATGAATGAGGGAATGAAATAATAAAAGGAAAATGACAAGAGCATATGGAAGCTCATGAAAATGCTTCAGACCTGTTAGCCTTGAGGTGAGGCACAAAAATAGACATATGAACAAAATAGAAACTAGGCCTTTCTTTAGGAGTTAAGAATAAATTGGATTTAAAAAGTATTTTATTTATTTGTAAGGAGAGAGAGAAGAGAGAGAGAGAGAGAGAGAGAATGGTCAAGCCAGGGCCTCCTGCTGCTGCAAATGAACTCCCGACACACATGCCACTTTATTCTTCTGGCTTTACGTGGGTACTGGGGAATTGAACTAGGGTCATTAGGCTCTGCAGACATGTGCCTTAACCGATAAGCCATCTCCTCAGCCCTGAATAAATAGGATTTGAGTCACCGGTTCAGTTGAGGGAGAGGAAGTGGAGAGGACTATGGGTAAATCCCAGGTAGAAATGTAGTCCCTGGAGGATCCAGACGGCCAGAGAAAGGGTGGTCCAGTTAGGGAAATGGAATAAAGGACCTTCAGGACAAGGAGACCAGGAAACACAGAGGCTGAGCAGAGGTAGAGATGGTAAGTTGCAGAGGAAAGGGTTCATCCATCTTGCCACACACAGCCAGGAAAATTAGAGCAGCAGAAAAAAAAAAGTGGCAACTGGAGTTATTCAGACATTTTCTGAGGGTGATTCGGATTATGGTGGTTTTGGTAAAATGAAATGTCTGAAGTAAAAGTATCATGGAAGAGGAAGTCTTATTCAATTTTTATTTATTTATTTGAGAGAGACAGACAGAGAGAGAAAGAGACAGATACAGAGAGAATGGGCGTGCCAGGGCCTCCAGCCACTGCAAAGGAACTCCAGATGCGTGCGCCCCCTTGTGCATCTGGCTAACGTGGGTCCTGGGGAATCGAGCCTCGAACCAGGGTCCTTAAGCTTCACAGGCAAGCGCTTAACCGCTACGCCATCTCTCCAGCCCATGGAAGGGGAAATCTTTAGACATGGAGAGCACAGCTGTAAGCCAGTCCCACGGTGAGCAATGAGCAGAGGGAACAGGACAGGAGAGGCAAAATGCAAATGAGATTTTCTTTTTGCACATGCATACATGTGCGTGCGCACACACACACACACACACAAACACACGCACACAGAGTCAACCTTACGCCTGCGTCACCAGCCAAAGTGAAACAAGAGATTTGAACTAAATGGTATGTGCAGTTGTTGCTTGGGTGAGTGGAAGCCAGAGACAGGGAGGAAGGAAGGGATGGAAAGTGTAACCATGATGGAGAAGGAGGAACACAGTTTGAGATGGTAGCGCAGGGGCATGCGTGTTCAGGCTCATGTCACCACAGGGAAGTGCTCATGTTGAGCAGGAAACTGCTTCCCTGCATATTATTTCAATCAAACCCACGTCAGTGCATGTTCCTTCCTAAGCTTTGGTTTCTTAATCATTGTAAAATTGGGGTCTTAACTTCTCAACAGTGGTGTCATTTATTTATTTATTTATCTTGCCATTTTCCAGTGGGAAGGAATTTTCAGTGCTGAAATCTGAAATAATTCAGCCCCACTGACTTCGTGAACTGCTCTTGAAGACGTCTACAGGTTCTGCTCACCTTGGAAGTCGAGCATAGACGGGATGTAAGCGGGAGAAGGGGGCAGTTCCTTCTGTCAGCGTCCACCTAGCCACCAGCTGCTGTCAGTGTCCCTTGTTAAGTCTCAGTGCCTTAGCTGAGGACCAACTCCTCCTTGGCATACCGGGCAGTGGTGTGTCACTGCCCTTTCCACGAGCTTGCTGCTGGCCACGCCACACCCCCTGACGTCACCTCAGCTCTGTGCCATTGAGTGAAGCCTCTCTTTGGCTGTCATGGCTGAAGTCCGTTCCTTGCCTTGCGCACCACGTTTCCCGGTAGGGTGGAAAGCCTCAGGGTGCGAGTCCAGAACACCCTGCCTCTGTTTTTGCCTTCAGAGCCCATTCTCCTTTCGCACTTCTCCAACTTTCTGCCAGTGCCTGCTGCCCCCTATGTTGTGGAGTGGCCCCCGCTCGTGGCAGAGCTGAGGCTGGACACTGACCACACCTGAGCTCTCGCCACGTCTACGTGACTAGCGTTAGATTCATTTGACTGGGGAGGACTTGTGGGTCATGGGTTTGTTAGTCAAGTTTTCTGCTCTCCACAGTCTGACAGAAATGAGAAAATGGCATGTCTTGATGGCCTTGGGTCTGACAGCAGACGTTTCTGTCCAGGGATTCTGGAATGACCAGTGAGGAGGTCTGGTGAGGGAATGAGGAGTTAGCTGCCCTTGTCAGGCATGGAGAAGCAGGCAGACCTGGGGCCAGCCTACTCTGTCCCCCATCATTTCCTTGGTGGACATGGTAATTCAGGCTTGATGTACATGCTATTCCAATGGTGTCAAAATGCTACTTTTGGGGATGGCACTGCTTGCTTTTAGAAAACAATATTAAATGTGGAGTGAGTGACAAACCATTGTATCATTACCCTGTCATGATGGACTCACATTTTCTCCTCTTATATTAATTTGAATTTATTTTGATTATATTAGGAAAAATATAACTATTATATATGTAATATATATTATAGATATATCATTATATTAAAAAATATAACTATCGTATATTTCCTTGACATGCCACTTTCATATTTTTAAACAATATTTTTATTTATTTATTTGCAAGCATAGAGAGACAACGAGAAGAGATAGAGAGAATGGGCACACTAGGGCCTCCAGCCACTGCAAAAGACAGCGAGAGGCGATAGAGAGAATGGACAAACCAGGACCTCCAGCCACTGCAAACGAATTCCAGATGCATGCCCCACTTTGCACGTCTGGCTTTACTTGGGTCCTCGGGAATCAAACCTGGGTCCTTTGGCTTTGCAGACAAGTGCTTTAATCGCTGAGCCATCTCTCTGGCCTCCCACTTACTTTCACATTTTTATGTTGCCATATTGCTTTCTTTTGCCCTTTGTTGCTTATTTGTGGAGTGTGTAAAAATGGCCCTGAAAGTGTTTTGCATGGACCAGATTCCAGCCCCGTCATGAGTAGAACCAAAGGAAACGAGGACTCTAGTCACCTGCTTGATTCTTTAGCAAGAGAAAGTGCAATTCACTGGCTGACCACATTTTCCTGAGAGAAATTCTCCCTTTCTTTGAATTTTATTTTGTACTTGTTCTGATAGCTGCTTCATGTATTTTGTCTCCCTAACTTGATGTTTCTCTTCCTCCGGTTTCTGACTCTGCTCTGACCGACTGGCTCTGTTCTTTGGGGCGGGGTGTGGGAGCACGGCTTCTCGCAGGGTGGCCCACCATGCCACAGGGTGAGGCAAGACGGCAGGGTGGTTCCTATGCAACTCACGTTGGCCAGTTTGACCCACAGGCTTGGGGGCATGACTGTGGCACTCAGGAGGCATCTGCGTGGTTGATGACCAGAGCAGGAGACATATGGCACCTTCAACTGGTTTTTACTGCAAAAGGATTGTTTGTCAAGGCGTGGACCATGTGCAGAGAGTGCAAGAGGTTCTGTGCTGTGTTGGAGGGAAGAGTAGGAACTTGGTACAGTGACCGCTCTTTGTAGCCCCGAAGGAGGAGGTGAAAGCTGTTGTTGGAATTTCCAGGGAGCTGTCTGGACAGAATTGTGTGCGGAGGGCCCTTTAAGGAAAGTGATGACCTTCAGAGGGATGATAGGACCAGACCTTGCTGAAAGGTAGCAAGGGGACAGGGAGCCAATAGCCTGTGTTCGGTCTCTTTGGTCCTCTCCTCTCCTCTCCTCTCCTCTCCTCTCCTCTCCTCTCCTCTCCTCTCCTCTCCTCTCCTCTCCTCTCCTCTCCTCTCCTCTCCTCTCCTCTCCTCTCCTCCTGGCCTCTCTGTTGGCCAAATCCAGCTGGAAGGGAGAAGGCTGGGCTCCGAAGCTCCTTGGGCGAGTCTGCACAGGTCTCTGGGCAGAGTGGAGTGGGAAGGAGACGTTGGGTGGCAAGAGGGGGATGGGAATTCACAGGACCCGAAGCAGAAGAGACTGAGTGCCAGCCCGTCCATCTGCTTCATCGCGAGTAAACAGAGCTTGGGGGCTTGTCTGTGGCAGAATTGTAACAGGGCATAAAACCCTTTCCACTCTCAGTTCTGCGCCTTACACTGTGGCATTCTACTCACATTTTATTTTGCATAAAAGGAAGGAGCAGAAAGGGTAAAGAAAATTAGTTATGTATCAGTTTATCACGAGGCCCTAAGTAAATGCTCAGCTCCATGTGATATTAGAAAGAGTTCAGCGAGTTCAGAATTTAATTAGGGTTGGTCCATGGCCAGCCAATCTGCGTATTGATTGGAATAATAATGAAGACATTTATGTTGCAGAATGTTTGATTGCACATAGAGTTAGCCTTATAAGCAGCCAGCTCGAATAGTGTAGCGTTTGTTCCTTATTGATCGTGGCCTGGTCACAGAGTTCTCTGAGGTATGGTCTTAGAGGATTGTTCTAAACCTTGGCTCTGCAGTGGCGGCCAAGCCATATTTGGGGACCATGTTTCATCAGTAGAGCCATCTAGAGCTCAGAGGCCAAGCGAAAGAGAACTAATTTGAATACACGTACACACACCACTTGCGTAGGCATTGCTTTACACATAAGTATGTACATGTGCAAATAACCCCTCAGATACATAGGCAATAACCACCTAACAACATTGACCTTGCAGTGATCCCTACATAATAGCAAGGAGTTGGTGACAGTAGGGTGTGTATGGGATTTCCCCTTAGAGTAAATCCTTTGAGAGGGGCTGGGGAGATGGCTTAGTGGTTAAGGCGCTTACCTGCCAAGCCAAAGGAGCCAGGTCCTGTTCCCCAGTACCCACATAAAGCCAGATGCACAAGGTGGCTCATGCATCTGGAGTTCATTTGCAGTGGCTAGAGGTTCTGGCATGCCCATTCTCATTCTCTCTGTCACTCTCTATCATCTATCTCTACTGGCTTTTCTTTCTCTTAAATAAATAAATAAAATATTTTTTAAAAATCTTTTGGGAAACGAAGGCCCTACCACAGTGCCTTTGTTTACATATCATGGGGTTGAAGAGTCGGGACTCATTGACGCCGTTCAATTCTTCTTGAACAAGCACTACTGAGCACAGATCCTGTGCCACGGGCTTTGCTAGCACTGGGGGTAGATAAAGGTGTCAGGAGTGGGAAACGGCTCAGTCAGCAAGCTGCTTGCTTCCCAGGCATGGGGACTCGAGTTTAAGCCTCGGTATCCATGTAAATGCTGAGTGTGGTGGTACATGCCTAAACTCCCAGTGCTGGGGAGACAGAGACAGGTAGATTTCTGGCCAGCCTGTCTATCTAATGAGAGAGCTCTGTGCTAGTGAGAGACCCTGTCCCAGAAAAGAAGTGGGTGGTAGACCTGAGAATGACATCAGAAGTTGTCCTCTGGCTTCTATATATCCCTACACACACACACATACACACACACACAGAGAGAGATAGAGAGAGAGAGAGAGAGAGAGAGAGAAAGAGAAGACAGTTCCTGCCTCATTTCATTAGTGTCCACAAAAAAGCCATCTTACTGGGACCTGTATTTCTTGAAGTCCCCATCTCCTTTCTCGTGCTAGTGGTGACTGAAGATATGGGCCCCAGATAAAGTGGACAACTATTTTGATGTAGTTGTCATATTACTTTGTATAAAACTTAGTTGGCTGCTGAGGGAGGAGGGAGCATCTGCTAGCTGACCCTGGGATTGCAAATGTATTTTAAATGTGGCTCATAGTAGATCTCAGATTATTACTTAGAGAGTTTTTAAAACCACCTCTTTCTAAGGTCAGTAGAAATTGCCCGAATGCTAGAACAGGAGGTGGAAGGAAGAAGCTCTTTGACTCTTTTCTAAGTAATTGGAATCAAAAGAGCTCCTTATCTGCCTCTAAACAGAGGATATTCACATCCAATGAATAAATATCAGGTACCTTCTATTTGGTAGGCACTTTCAAGTAAAATGTTTAATATTCACAATGACTCTGTGTGGGGAGGATAATCCCCATTTGATAAGCAGGAAAATGAGGTCCAAGTGATTTAAGTTCCTCTCTCCCTCTCACCCCAAAATAAGTAAAGGTTCAAGCCAAGTTTCAGTACCAGCTCTTTGGACGTTGGGTCCTTATTTTCTTCACTATGTGTCATAAAACCCTACTAAATAATACTTAATTTTTTGTGAATACATTCCATTATTGCTTAGTCACTTTTTCTTGTTGCTATGTACAATAAGGAAGGAAGGATTTCCGTATCAAAAACAAACAAACAAGAAAACCTCAAAGAAACAAAGCTGGATGTGGTGGTGTATGCCTTTAATCCCAGCACTGGGGAGGCTGAGGTTGGAGAGGTTCCATGAGCTTGAGATCAGCCTGGGCTGTACAGTGAGTTCCAGAGCAGCCTGGGCTACCCAGTGAGTCCCAGATCAGCCTGGGCTGTACAGTGAGTTCCAGAGCAGCCTGGGCTACCCAGTGAGTCCCAGATCAGCCTGGGCTGTACAGTGAGTTCCAGAGCAGCCTGGGCTGTACAGTGAGTTCCAGATCAGCCTGGGCTGTACAGTGAGTGAGTTCCAGATCAGCCTGGGCTGTACAGTGAGTTTCACATCAGCCTGGGCTGTACAGTGAGTTCCAGATCAGCCTGGGCTACACAGTGAGTTCCAGATCAGCCTGGGCTGTACAGTGAGTTCTAGATCAGCCTGGGCTACACAGTGAGTTCCAGATCAGCCTGGGCTGGAGTGAGTTCCAGATCAGCCTGGGCTGTACAGTGAGTTCCAGATCAGCCTGGGCTATACAGTGAGTGAGTTCCAGATCAGCCTGGGCTGTACAGTGAGTTCCAGATCAGCCTGGGCTACACAGTGAGTTCCAGGTCAGCCTGGGATATACAGTGAGTGAGTTCCAGATCAGCCTGGGCTGTACAGTGAGTTCCAGATCAGCCTGGGATGGAGTGAGAACCTACCTCAAAAAAAAAGGAAAAAAATATTTGTTCTGGCTCAAGTTGGAGTGTACCGTTGGTGGGGAAGACATGCGGGCAGATTTGTGTGGATCAGGAATTAGAGAGTGATAAATGCTGGTGCTCAACTGGCCTCCTCCCCTTTTCCTTTTTATTAGCTTAGCACCCCAGTCCATGGAGTGGCACCACCTACTTTTAGTCAGACCTCTCTGGAAACACCCTTACAGATACACCTCTGGGTATGTCTCCTAGGTAATTCTAAATCCTAACAAGCTGACCATTAAGATTAACTATTATGTGGCTGGAGAGATGGCTTAGCAGTTAAGGCACTTGCCTGTGAAGCCTCAGAGCCCATGTTTGACTCTCCAGATCCCACATAAGCCAGACGTGCAAAGGTGAGGCATGCGCAAGGTCGCACACTAGGTGGCAGAAGCATCCGGAGTTCAGCTGCAGCGGCTGGAACCCTGGTGCACCAATTGTCCCTTTCTGTGTCTCTCTTAAAAAAAAAATTAAAAAGATTAACTATTACAATTGTTTTCATTTCCTGCTGTCTCCTATCTGTTGGTAAAATAAGGTTAGTTCTGCAAGCCCCTGGGTATGCTCTATTGGCGTTCTTACCATATCTGACAGTGATTTCCGGTTTGTCTATCACAGATCCTGTTCTGTCTTAGGACCCTTCACTTAGCGCATTCCCTAACATTTGGAAAACAATTTATCAACATTTGTCAGATGTTGAGCCAGTCCTCACGGGAGCTCTTACAAAGAGGTTAGCTCATATTTCATAGATGAAGGAGTTGATGGCAACACAGCTTACGAAACTGGCCAAGATTGCTCAGCAAGTCAGAGTGTAGGGTAAACATGTGCCTCTGGACTAATGCTTTGCTTTCCACTATAACCCAGTGTGGTGATTTTTGCAGAAGAATTTTGTTTTCTTTTTCTTCTTCCTCTTCTTACTTCTTTCCTTACCCCCCCTTTTCTTTTCTTTTCTTTTCTTTTCTTTTCTTTTCTTTTTTTTCAGGCAGGGTCTCATTCTATCCCAGGCTGACCTAAAATCACTCAGTAGCTCCAGGCTGTCACTGAACTTATGGCATTCCTCCTAGCTCAGCCTCTGGAGTTCTGGGGCTAAAGGCGTGTACCAGCATGCCTAGCGAAAAAGACCTTTGATGGCTGTAGTGGTTTAGAATATGCTTAAAGAGGAATAGCCTCTTTCAATACTGACAATTTCTATCTCAGATCATCATTTTCTGCAAGATGCTTGTGGGTTTAGTAGTCTGTCCCCTATTTCTACTCTGTCATCCTCCCAGAACTTTCTACTGAATTCCTTCCCAGGTGAGATTTTTCTGCCTCACCTGTCTTGTGCTTCTTCTATCAGCCCACCTACTTTTCCTACCCATCCCCCTCTCACAGTCAGCAACAAGCCAATAATTTTTATTAATACTCAAAAAGTTCTATTTTGCTGTGAAACCAGTAGACACAATTAATTCCCCTAACCTGCTACCACACGGTACCAAACAGAATCAGATTTCAAAGGTTTGGATTTCATTAGGGCTGCTCCTCTCCTTAGAGGCATATAAATTAATTAAATTATAATTAAGAACCATGTGTAGACGTCAGAAGAGAAACTTTGAACAATTCCTGTGTCTGCCCTTGCAGAATATTAAAGAAAAAGAATCAGTCGCGCAGTCGCCAGTGATTGCTGGTGGTGAGAAATCATCCACCTTTGTTATACAAATTTCTATTGACATTCACACATGTAAAGTGACTTGTAATCCTTTCTGTGTTATCTGTACAAGCCTCTGCTGAGAATTGCCTGGTGATGCTGGGGGGCGGGGGCAGATAGAAGTGATACTCCTGTTTGTACATGAAGCGGGAGGAAGCTTGTGTAGAAAACCCTGGCTTTAGCAGCTGCAGGCGACTAGAGTAGAGGAGCTCAGGTAGTTGGACCTCTTGGATGGAGTGAGAGCCACAAGGGTCTTACTCTGTAGAAATCATAGGTAGAACTTTGTAGAAATACATTTGAAAACAAATTGAGAGCCACTTTGGTCCTTGGCAGGGATGAGGCTACTTTTGGTAGGCTGGTGGTTCTAGAAAGGGCATCTTCACCTCTTCATCTGAATCGTGAGAAGGACTTAATGGTCTACCTCCTGGGCCAAGGGTCTAGGTGACCGTAGCTTGTATCTTTCCCTTGTCCCCCATTTCTCCTGTTCTTCCCTACCAAACACTTCCCTAGAGCAACTTGACTTACATTGTTCTCTGATGCCCTATTTCCACTGCCTGTATTATCTGTATTACCTTCACTGGAGTGTATTTGGGTAAATATCCCCACAGGACCAAGATGTGTACTGGCATGTGGGCCATCCATTTAAAAGCAGGACTGGCATGTTTGTAGCATGTTTAGGTAATGTGGTTTTCTTCACTGGTGTCAGGGGATACAGTTTTAGTAGATGGTCCATCCTCCCCAGCTTTCTCTCCAGGATCCTCTCTGCACAGAGAGCTGGGATTGGGGAGCTCAAAAGCTATCATGGAGCAATGAATGATGGGGATGGTTTGAGAAGGAAGGGACCCACAGAACTCACATGTAAGTGTTAAGTTCTGAGTCAGCCCCAATCAAAGGTTAGCCTCTGTAATGTCTTATTTCCACAGATTTAGAAAGCACTTAGCTTATAAGACACCAGTTACATTTTGAAGACTGAAAGGGAATTTTAAAACACCAAGAAATGATGGCTTAGTGGTTAAGGAACTCGTCTGCAAAGCCAAAAGACTCAAGTTCAATTCTCCAGTACCCATGTAAAGCCAGATGAACAAGGTGGCATGTGCGTCTGGAGTTTGTTTGTAGTGGCCAGAGGCTCAGGTGTGCCCATTTTCTCTATCTACCTTTCCCTCCCCCATCTCTCTCAATTAATTAATTAAATATATATATATGATACCTAGAATGTATAGAAGCCATTGTTTCCACCTGAAGGAAATGGACATTGGTCACGTATTTCATAATGTCACCAAACAGAAGAAGCTGAATGTTTCTGCTGTCTGGGCCCAGCATTCTGACTCTAGCATATCTCTTGGCCTCAGCATTTGCCCTTGAAGCTTAAAAATAGGATAATGAGAAAAATTCTTTTGGTTCCAATGTACAAGTTTGGGTTTATCATATTCTTTAGTTGACAGTCTACTTTTATTATTGAATTTCCTCTTTCATGTCCTGGAATAAAGTTTTCAAATTCCCTGTAGCAGTCTTGTTAGGATCTTTTAAAAGGTAATTCATACATAGTTGATAGCTGTTTTTGCTATTATCATATATTATATCCTCTAGTTACTTAAAAACTAAGCATTGATTTTCTTTTCTAAGAGGATAATTTGTTAATAAACTTGTTGAGCTCATATTAATATGTTCATTTTTTTTCCAAGGTAGGGTTTCTCTCTAGCCCAGGCTGACCTGGAATTCACTATGAGGTCTCAGGGTGGCCTGGATCTCACAGCGATTCTCCTGCCTCTGCCTCCTGAGGGCTGGGATTAAAGGCATGCACCACCACACCCGGCATAAACAGTTTTTAAATTCTGTTGGATTTTCTATTTAGATAGCTGTATTACCTTTTTATAAAGCCATTTTCCTTTTGTTCTTTCCTATCTGTGGAACTTTTTTATTTATTTTGCTGAGGATTGAACCCTCCTGAGTAGCTGGGATTATAAGTCTTTACCAGTCAGTATAACTAAAAATTTTGTTTTCTTGACTTATTTTATTTATTATAATTTCCAGTAGCATTCATCAATCGCATCTTCTCAGTGTTAAAGGGAATGGGATCAAAGTAATGTAGCTTGACTATGTAAAGTTTGGAGTTCTATTTCCCATCATCTAAGACTTTGCTTTGTTTACATATTTTATCTTCAATGATATAGATAGGTGTTCCAATTCACGCAGTGTGTTTCCTTCATTGTTTTGAGCTTATTCACACGTATTTCCCTCTTCTGCTCCTTTAACGTGTGGATTCTTTGGATATAGATTCCAAAGTTGAGCCACCTCTGTATTATCATTAGATTACTTTAACATAAACCGTTTTTTTGGGCTAGCTAATATTTTTATTTTTGCTTTCCTGGTCGTAAGTGAAAGGAGGCTGGGCTGTGTGTTGCCTGGGTTTAGAATGAAGCTTTTGTTCGTTTTCTGTTTTGTTTAACTTGCATGAGCAAGGTGCATTTCAAGACTCATTGCTTCCTTATGAATTTAGTCCACAGGGGCTGGAGATGTACCTAAGTGGAATAGTGCTTACCTAGAAGACAAAGCCCCTGAGTTTATTGTGCTGAAACACACACACACACACACACACACACACACACACACACACACTTGGAATCTGCTTCTCTTTCTTTCAGTTCTGCAAAGGGAAGGCCAGGCCGATGGGGTAGCTGACTAGAAAAGAGGTGAGCTGGGGTCAAGGAAAGGACAGTTTTAGTACATTTGGGTTGGGGGAATTCAGTAACCAAGTTACTTTCTTTAAGGGTTATCTTATTCAACTTCCTATGCTCTTTTCCATCTCATCTCCCATTTGTTATTTTATCAGGTACTATACATTAAATTGAATTTAAGTAGTTATCATGATATTCTTTTTCATTTAAAATTTTTTGTTGTACATGTTGTTGTGTTTTAAAACATATTTCATATGCATTCCTTTGTTTGTCTTCTCAGAACTCTTTCAAAGTTGAAGGACCAGTTTTCCTTCGAACTGTGTTTCTTTCCTTTTTTCATTATTTCCTTTCTTCTCAGGGTTGACTCTGTCAAGTGTTTGGTAAGTGAAAAATTGTTATAATCCATCATATTTTATTTTATTTATTTATTGTTTTTTAGTTTTTTCGAAGTAAGGTTTCACTCTAGCCCAGGCTGACCTGGAATTCACTATGTAGTCTCAGGGTGGCCTTGAACACATGGCGATCGTCCTGCCTCTGTCTCCCAGGCGCTGGGATTAAAGGCATGAGCCACCATATCTGGCCTTAAGTTTTTTCTTTTTTTTATTGTGTTTTTGTAAAATTATTTACATGCATTTATTTATTTATTTATTTATTTGAGAGCAACAGACACAGAGAGAAAGAGGCAGATCGAGAGAGAGAGAGACAGCGAGAGAGAGAGAGAGAGAATGGGCGCGCCAGGGCCTCCAGCCACTGCAAATGAACTCCAGATGCATGAGCCACCTTGTGCATCTGGCTAATGTGGGTCCTGGGGAATCGAGCCTCAAACCAGGGTCCTTAGGCTTCATAGGCAAGCGCTTAACTGCTAAGCCATCTCTCCAACCCATTATTTTCTTTTTCTTAGAAATGTATTAAAGGTATAGTTTTCTCTCTCAACCACTTTAGTTGTACTCAAGAAATGTTCATATTTAGTGATTTATTGTTACTCTAAAAATTTATTTTTTTCCCCTTGATTTCCTCTTTAACCATAGATATTTAATCATAAGTGTTTTAAAAATGGCTTGAAGCCTGGAGAGCTGTCTCAACTGGTTTAGGTAGTGGGGAACCAGGTTTGGTTCCCCACTACCCATTTAAGGCCAGATGCATCAAGTGGTGCATGTGTCTGGAATTCATTTGCAGTGACAGGAGGCCCTGGCACACCCATCTTCATTCTGTCTCTCTCAAATAAATAAATATAAATAAAAATATCTTGACTATGGGATTTTTAAGCTATCCTTTCAAAGTTCCTTTCTGATGTACATGGGTGCTAGGGATTGAACTCAGGTCTTCATGCTTGCACAGAAAGTCCTCTTACAGGCTGAGCCATCTCCTCTGCCCCCCCAAAAGAACTGTTCGTTTTCTCTTCCTCGCTAGTGGTGTAGGGGCATTGAGTGTCTCCGGTGGCAGGCTGGGATATTCCCCATTAAACTAACGAGGATGGCCTCCTTCTAATTGAATCACATTATTAAAAATGTGGCCATTGTTTCATCTTAATTTTACGGAACTCACTGACTCATTGTTACATACTGCATGTTCTTAAAGCTAATGTGCAACTTGCTGTGTGCATTGTTAGATGTCTGGGCTCATCCAAGCTTCAGCTCATGCTTTTAAAAATCTTTTATGTCTTAGTTAATAAAATCATTGGTCTGTTGGATTTGTCTGTCTTTTCATGGGAATTTTAGCCATCGTTTTCTACATATCAAGCCTATATTTTTAGATTCATCTGTACTCATGATTATTTCGTCTTCTTGGTGCCAATACGTGACATCATCTCTCCTTGTTCCTTTTGAGGGGTTCACCTTTGAATTTTATTGTATCTTGATATGACTCTCTTGATAGATGTTGTTGTATTGTTCTGCAGTAAGTTCACACTCATGTAGTTCCCTTGATTTACACTTGTATGAAACTCCTTTCTTTCCTACACTGTCATGTGACATGCTGTAAGGCCTATGCTTCGCAGCATTCTTGATTGGTGGCTTGGAAAACTGGACCCAGAGCATGGCTCTTGAACTTTACTTTCCTCGTGTGTGTGTGACGTGGTGGGGTGGATGTGGGGGTGTGTACATGTGTGTGCATGTGCTCTTGTAGCATCCCAGGACTTGCCTGCAGGGGCAGGAGCAGGAAGTCAGGCGTCCCACTCCATTGTTCTATCTGCTCTTGTCTGAGCTGGAGTCTCACACTGGTCCCAGAGCCTGCCGCCGTCGTTTCTTTCACAAGCTCTGTCTATTCCCAGAGCTCTGTTTCCCTATAAGACTGGGGGTTACAGGTGTGCAGGGCCACATCCAACGGTTTTACATGGATTTTGGAGATCTGAACTTGGGCAATCTCAGGCATCCTCAGGTCTTCATGGTGGTATAGAAAGTGCCCTTGGGCTGGAGAGATGGCTTAGCAGTTAAGGTGTTTCCCTGCAAAGCCAAAGGACATTGGTTCGATTCTCCAGGACCCACGTAAGCCAGATGCACAAGGGAGTGTATACGTCTGGAGTTTGTTTGCGGTGGCTGTAGGCCCTGGTGTGCCCATTCTGTCTTTCCCTCTTTCTGCCTCTGCCCCCCCCTCTCAAATAAATACATAAATAATAATAAAAGTTAAAAAAATGTGCCCTTAGCCATTGAGCCAACTCTCCAGCTCAGTTCTGGCAGTATTTTTTTTTTTTTTTTTTGTGAGACAAGGTTTCACTATGTAGTTCAGGCTGAACTCAAACATGTGAGTTTCCTGCCTCAGCCTCCTGAGTGCTATAATTATGAGCATATGCCACCATAACCAGTTAGTTCTTACACGTTTTAAAAAATATATTTTAAAGTTTTTAAAAAGTATATTTTAAGTTTTTAGAAACTATATTTATTTATTTATTTGCAACCAGAGAGCAATAGAGAGGAGAGAGACAGATAGAGAGAATGGGTGTGCCAGGGCCTCCAGCTGTTGCAAACTCCAGATGCATGCATCACTTTGTGCAGCTGGTTTTACATGGGGACTGGGGAATTGAACCTGGGTCCTTTGATTTTTGCAGGCAAGCGCCTTAACGGCTAAGCCATCTCTCTAACCCAGTTCTTTCCACTTTTAATCCTAATTTTACTATCACGTGTCAATCACAGTCTCCTTAATTGAGTCACCCCAGACAGCATCGAGTGAGTGGTGTTTAGAAATTTCGACTTAAAATTACCCATGAAATCACATTTCATGCTTTCTGCTGCGGTTGTCCGGGGACCCAGTTTTCTATGAAGAAAAGATTGACTTATTGCTTTGTTTCCTGCTGCGCCCGCCCTGCGCCAGTTAACGTGGGAAGATGGGTAGCTTTGGCCTTCTGCTTGCTGGACACCCAAGGGCCCACCCAACCCAGGCACCAGGGAGCCAGACAGCCGAAGCCGTGAAGAATCAGTGGAATCCTGCTTTCTTCTTGCTCTCCTTTACCCACCTGCTCCCTGAACGCACAGCATGACTTGGGAATGCTGAGTCCCATTGCTCTCCAGTCCTGAGCCTTGGCCTGAACGGATCTGGGGGGTTCTGTGACTTTCCTGGGAAGCCCTCACTGGAGCCTCATGTTACCCCGAGGCCGTCATGTGACATGTCTCTCAGGAAGTTCCATCATGAAGGTACTAATAACTCTTGCCCCACCCCCCGCCCCGTGAGGTTCCTCTTAACATCCCCCTCAGCCTCTGTCTGCCCTTCCCTCACCCCCCACCTCCCACAGACTCACTTTGTGCTGTCATAAATAGCTAGGCGCCTTGAACGGCTTCTGAAAGCTTGAAGGCAACATCCTTGGCCTCTGCGGAGCATTTTATACCCTTCAAAGCACTTCCATATCCACATTATCATTTGATCTTCACAGAACCTTCCCCGGATGTAGGTTAGGTTACATTATCCTTGTTTCGCAGATGATGATGAAACAGACACGGTAATTAGGTGACTTTCTTGTCCTGACACACTCGATATGAGACTTAGGTTGTTAATTTCATTTGTTCATTCATTCATTCTTCATTTTTTTTTTATCCACCCATACTGAGAGGCAGTCCAAGAATAGAAAAGGAACGGGTTTCAGCAGGAGATTAAACTTGGATTTGAAACTTTATACCTTCCTTTATTTGCTATATGATCTTGGTCATGTATTTAGCCTCTTAGATCGGGTTTCCTCATTTGACATATAGGGAATCTTTATCACCTATTATATTTTTGTGAGAGTCAAATACTGTGTTACAATCAAAGTTTAAAAGTCATCTGTCACTTACAGTGTCTGGGAAGCAAAATGGTCATATATCATAGCACAACTCCACGGTGGAAACAGAGCAGCGGCAGCCAGTAAGCGAGTCTGTCCTGACTATTGTGATGAAGCAGCGTCACACCCATCAGTGCCAAGAGAAGCGAGACACACTTTAAAAGTATTTTATTTATTTATTAGAGAGACGGGGGAGGGAAGGGGAGGGAATGGGCACGCCAGGGCTTGTAGCCACAGCAGACGAACTCCAGATGCATGCGCCACCTTGTGCATATGGCTTTACGTGAGTCCTGGGAAACTGAACCTGGGTCCTTTGAGTTCGCTGGCAAGCGCCTTAGCTGCTAAGCCATCTCTCCAGCTCAAGACCAGGTATTTCTTGAGTGTCTGTATTCTCTGTGGCCCCAAAGGGTAGAGCTTGTGTTTTCTGAATCCTCATCACCAAAGACAATGCCATGGGTCTGAGGGTGTAGCTCAGGAATGGGACATTTGTCTAGCATATGTGAGAGGCCCTGGATTATACCCCAAGAAATAAAAATCTATGGAATGGTGGTGGTGGGGGGACGTTATCTTTAAGGTAGTAGGGTGCTCAGTAAATCACTGCTGACCTGAGACGGTCTGCACTCACAAGATTATCAGTTGGTTAAGATATGCAGGCATATAGTCATATAATCGTAGTTAGCTATGACAAGTACTGGGTAGACAGGCAGAGGCTTTTGTGAAAGCCCAAAGGAAGTGATGCCCAGTTCTTGTGGAGAGGGTGAGGTGTAGTGGGGAGGGGCGCGGGGGGCAAACTTCAAGGAGAAACGCATCAAGATGAATCCCGATCTCCCTGAACAAGGGAATGACACCATTTGTCTTGGACTGCCTGCTTCCTCTCGGCCGGCACCCTCCCCGCCTGGATGTCTGAAATGGAATTTGTATTCAAACCAGCCTGTGTTTGTCTCGCAGTCCCTGTGTTAGTGATATCTCTCCCATAATATATTGGTTTTTTAGAGAGCTTTGCTCTGTCCCTGGGTATAAAAGAGATGCTTGGTAAAACCCAGATCCTATTCTTTGAATGTCATCACCAGCCATTGTATAACAGAGCATATAATGTATTGTGTGAGAAGAAATAGAGGGACACGAGAGAAGAAAGAGAGAAAACAAAACCTCCAAGTGGGAGAGCGTAGAGTGCATTAAAGTTAATAAACTGCCGGGGCCAAGTGGACCACTTTTAAATGTGCAGGAATCTAATTTAGGACTTGTAACTGTAGGATTACAATCCCTGTGGAATGAGGTGAGCCATTGGTTTTGCCAAATTCTAAATCTTCCGGTTCTCCTTGAGATCCAGTCCTTGCAATTGAACAGACATTATATATACATTTTTATCCCCAGCTCTTTGAGGTGTTAAATCCAGCTGTCTTCCTCTGAAGACTCAGTGCTGCTCAAATCTCTGCAGCCCGTTGCCATCTTTTAAACTCTGGGAGGAGGCAGTTTAGGCTCCGGTTCTCCTGGTGGCGCCTGCGCAGGCCATCTGCAGAGATTCGCGAGGCCCATGCACTCAGCCTTGTTTCCACACCCGCGAGCACAAGGACCAGAAAGCTGTCCAGAGCGAGCTTTGCCCGGTGTGAACCGCTCAGCTACTCGTGGTATTCGTTGGCGAGAGGCAGGGTGATCGATACAGGTCTCCGTCTTGGCGGTGTTGAAGGATGACTACAACAGAGAGGCTTCCAAAAGGTTTTCTGCCAAGATCTGGATCGGATTTTGTGCCTCCTCAGCCACAAAACGTCCCCACATCCTTCTCCCGAATCATTAATGCCCTCTGTGGTCAGCCTGGGCTCAGCTTCCATACTTCCGCATCTTTCTTTGTTCAATACCTTCATTATCATTTTTTTTTTTACTTTTTTTTTTTGTTTGTTTTTGTTTTTCAAGGTAGTGTCTCACTCTAGCTCAGGCTGACCTGGAATTCACTCTGCATTCTCAGGGTGGCCTCGAACTCACGGCGATCTTCATACCTCTGCCTCCCGAGTGCTGGGATTAAAGGCGTGCGCCACCACACCCGGCTTTTTTGTTTTTACTTTTTGTTAGCCAAACTCTCAGGTTTTTAGGTCCCTAATATCTCACCTGCTTTTCAAATAAGCAGGAGGTACTAAGCTGCGTTTGCGTGTTTGATCGAGTGCTGTCGTCAGAGCAGAAGCATGAGGATCCCCCGTTCTGGCTCCAGCTGCAGTTTGTAGGATGTTTTCTTAGAGAATAGCAATGCTACGTCTATCTATTGGTATTCTGGTATTGTAATGTCATTGACCTCAGACATTTACGTAACTCTTTTAAGTTTCAGTTTTGCCATTTGAGAAATGGGAATAAATGTTTAATTTAAGGAGTTCCCATGAGGACCAAAGAGATTACATGAGGAAAATACCTAACAAGTAGTGCCCAATGTATAGGAGATATATAAGAAATGACTTCTTGGACCACAGTAGCGTGTGCAGGACCCGTTCTATTAACATAAGTCAGGCTTTGGCAGAACGGTGAGGAACATACAGGGGAGTGGCAGTGCTTTGGTCTGTTGCAGGTGGTAAATTTAGGAGCATGTGTATGTAAGTAGAAAGGTAGGAATTTCATGTAGGAAAAAAGATGATGAGTTATATACAAATAGTCATTTCTGGAAGTTATTGCTACATGATGTCATTAGAAGTAATACAAAAATATTGGGCTGGAGGGATGGCTTAGCAGTTAAGCTGTTTGCCTGCAAAGCCAAGGACCCAGGTTCGATTCCCCAGGACCCACATAAGCCAGATGCACAAGGTGGTACATGCATCTGGAGTTTGTTTGCAGTGGCTGGAGGCCCTGACATGGCCCATTCTCTCTTGTTTGTCTATCAGTCTGTCTCTTTCCCTGACTCTCTCACATAAATACAACTTTAAAAAATATACTTTTGGGCTGGAGAGATGGCTTAACAGTTAAGGCACTTGCCTGCAAATCCAGCGGACCCAGGTTTGATTCCCCAGTACCCACATAAGCCATATGCACAAAATGGTGTATTTGTTTAGAGCTTGTTTGCAGTGGCTGAAAGCCCTGGCGCACCCATTCTCTCCTTCTCTCTTTTTCTATCTCAAATAAATAAACAAAATTAAAAATAAAAAAAGCATTATAAAAAAACTTAAAACATTTTTCAATTTTTTTTTTCAAGGTAGGGTCTCGCTGTAGCTCAGGCTGACCTGGAATTCACTATGTAGTCTCAGGGTGGCCTCGAACTCACGGCAATCCTCCTACCTCTGCCTCCCTAGTGCACGGATTAAAGGCGTGCACCACCACACCCGGGTTCATTTCTCAAATTTGACTTTAATGTTAATCAACTACAGTATTTGCTTAAGCTGCCATATTTTGATGCATGAGCCGATCAGAAGGATTCTGCTCCTTGAAACACAGCAAGTGATGTAAAGGGTGGGGTGCTGTGTGTCATGCAGTGGGACACAAGCTGGAGTCCAACTCAGAAGATCGGGGTTCGAGCTTGCTTGGTTCATGGTCTTAGACATGCCAATTAACTTCCTTGAGCCTTGGAGTCAACATGTCTAAAACTCCTCTTATTTTCTCCCCACTGGGTTATTGTTTAGGATCAATTAAAATAACTGCCCACGTATTGGATCCCTTAATTAGTCGTGACACTAATTACCCGCCTCTAAAAGGGCTGTGGAAGCCCTTCCTGGCTGTGGCCCTCTGGGAGGCAAACGCAAGGCCAGGCTGAGGCAGCGAGAACGTGGCAGCTCAGCACCTGGATTCACCTTATCCAGGCCGGATTTTGCTGCCAACCTCTGCTGAACCACTTTTGCCGCTCATTTGGCCAGGTCTCTGCCAAGAGGAGCTCTAGGATGGGTTATAACCAGAGTGCCAAGGGTCGCCAGCAATAGCGAGCCCCCGTCCCGCAAACCCTTGTCTGTGAGCACTTGGCATGGCCACCCGCGTCACTCACACCTTCTCATTTGTCTCTGTCTCTTTGCTGACGGCTATTGCAACAGAAGCTTCCTTTTTCTCTCATCCTATTGAGCAGACACCAGAGCTTAGAGACCCCGAGCTGGTCGTTAGAATATGGGTCTGATGGTCGGCAGAAGGACCAAGGTCCTTGACTCTGGTGTTGAGCTGTTTGGAAGACAAGTCGGGTAGCGTGGGGGGTCCGTGTGCTCACCATCCTCTCCCTTCTTGTTTGCAGGGAGTCGACGAGTTGAAGATGAAGGCCAGAGCAGCGTGCTGTGCTCCCAAGTTCTGGCTGGTGCTGGCTGTCCTGGCCGTGTCGGGCAGCAGAGCGCGTTCCCAGAAGAGTGCCCCCAGCATCGGCATCGCTGTCATCCTGGTGGGCACCTCAGACGAGGTGGCCATCAAAGATGCCCACGAGAAAGATGACTTCCACCATCTGTCCGTGGTGCCCAGAGTGGAGCTGGTAGCCATGAACGAGACCGACCCAAAGAGCATCATTACACGCATCTGCGACCTCATGTCCGACAGGAAGATCCAGGGCGTGGTGTTTGCTGACGACACAGACCAGGAAGCCATCGCCCAGATCCTCGACTTCATTTCTGCCCAGACTCTCACGCCCATCCTGGGAATCCACGGGGGCTCCTCAATGATCATGGCAGATAAGGTAGAAAAAAAGAAAGAAAAAAGAGGGGTGGGCTGAAATGAACCTCCAATGATACGTTGGCTTTAAGGCAAAATTGAGTTGTTACAGATGGAAATCAACCAGGGTACACTGAGTGAATGGATACACCAGGATCTAGTCAAAAACGTTTGGTGATGACCAGGAGAAAAAGATCTTATGGTGTAGGAGTTTGGAGAGTTTAGAATGGATTTGTATATGCATTTCTTTGTAATGGGCTTATCGAAATGCTAAGAGAAGCTGAAACTCATAGCTGTGACACACACACACACACACACGCACATGCACGCACACACACACACACCAAACAGATCAAATAGATTTATGAAATAGCTCCTTCAATGCTCTAAGGCCCCCTTTATCCGTCCATGCTAGTGTATGTTCTCTTCCATACTGGTTTCAAAAAGTACTTAGTCTCCACGAATATACAAATGTCACAGGTGGCCACATGCGTCCCTTTATCTGCACACTCACGTGGATCTGACCCCCTTGCACCATAGCAACCGTGTTCTCGCCATGCTTAGATCAGAAGACAGTGGTTCTCACTTTGCGTAGTGCATGTCCGCCCTACCCAGAGGGTCTAATTGCTAGCCTGGGCTTTGGGAGTCCAAAGAGCTTCCAAGGTGATTTGAGTGTACAGCTAAGGCTGGAAACCGTTGTCTTTAAACCCTCCCAACATGCCTTGTGTCTCCTGCATTAACGGGAATGACAGGCTGATTTTATCATCTGGCGTTGGTGCTTAGCCTCAAACTACAGAAAAGATGTTTTGTTTTTACGTTTTTGTTTTTAGTTATTGTTGCTCGGTTTGCTTTATTGACTCGCGTCTCGTTCTCGCACCTGCCGATTCCAGTCACCCACATCTTAGCGTGAAGCACGTCTGGGGTAACATGGCCCATCTTTTATCACTTTGGATTTTCAAGGATCATTTCTACCTTAGCACTGTTACCCTAGGCTTCTTCATATCATCCCTTTCCAAACCACCTGTAGTTTTGGACTTAGGAGACATGCTGTGGGGTCAAGGATGTTTGTAAATGCTCCAGAACCCCACCCAGACTCCTCCACATGCTCTCTGATTGGCTGAGAACTGCCACAGCCCAGGGGTTCAGCAGTGGTGTGACCACTATCGCCCTCTGTCGGCATCAGGAGGAGATGACCAGCTCCTGGTTCAGCCTCCCTTTATTCAGTCCAGGGAAGGTGAAGCGGGAAGCAGTTAGGGAAGAGACTTCAGTGTCACGGCAGAAGTGTTTCCGCGTTCACATGCAGAGGTTAGAAAACGTGCTGAAAGAGTAGCTCATGCTACAAGAAGTGACATGAATTTAGAATGGAAAAATATATGGATTGAGGTAAAACTCACTGAGTGCTTTCTTCAGGTAAACATAGTTTTAAAATATTGTGGTTCCTACTAAATTATAACTTGTTATTTTGCTGTATTTGTGGTCCTCTAAGGGCACAGTATCGCACTGAAGTAATTCTGACATGGCTAAGGACCTCATTTTAAAATTATAAACAAGTGCATACTGCTTTTGAGAGCACAACAGATAGACATGATCATTTCTTTGTCACTGCTTGTTTGGGTTATCCCACAGCCTGGGTCATTGCCCTCAGGTAGGGGGTTGCACCTAAGTTGACTGGGTGTACACCTCTTGCAGATTATTTTCAACATGAATATAAAACAACGAGCTGAGATACAACCTGGGTGGAGCTTGGGTTCTTGCTCCCTGATCTATCCTTGGTGCTTTGAGAATGTTCAGTGTATACTTGACAGCTAGATTTTTCATGCATTAATTTAAAAAAATTAAATATTTAAAATTTGTTTTCAAGGGGAGAGTGAGTGAGAGAGAGAATGGGCACACTAGGGCCTCTAGCCACGGCAAATGAACTCTAGACGCATGCACCACCATGTGCATCTGGCTTATGTGGGTCCTGCGGAATTGAACCTGGGTCCTTGGGCTTTGCAGGCTTTTGCAGAGATGCTAAACCATCTCTCCAGCCCTCATACATTATTTTACTCAATACTCTTCATTACCCAGCAAGCTGAGTGGCATTGTTTAATGTCTCTCTTACTGGCAGGATTCTGAGGCTCAGAGATTAAATAACACTTCCCAAATGATTTACAGGAAGTGGCAAGTACACTTTAACTTGTGTTGCCAAGTGAAAGGGTTCTGTGTTCCATTGTCTGTCAAGAAAATGATGAGGCTAGTGAAGGTTTCAACCTTCCTACCCTCCCCTTTCTACTGTGGCATTGAGGGGATGTCATCTGATGGGAAGTCATCTATCACTTGATTCAAATTCAGGCAATACAGGAGGCTCACTAGAGGAAAGGGTTACCTGAGCCCGTGCATAGCACAGTTCCAGAGAGCCTGCTGGGTTCTGCCTCCCAGGGGTCAGAGGTGTGACTGACTCCTGTAGGGTGGCTCTTCCAGGTCATGAGCTCCCACGCTGTTTACTTCTCCCTTCATCCCGTCTCCTTTGCAAATGCATCTACACACCTAACTTACATTTTCTCTGTAAATCAATAAAAGGAAGAGCTCAGTGATTGCTAGAAAATTTCCTTACATACCCTAAATATCTAACTCGGTTTTGACACAAAGAACTTCAGGAAGGCAGGAGGAAGAAGAAAGGAGATCTTGGTAGCTAGAAAATTGGGGCTCTGTCACCAGGGTTTTGATGGTGTCTGCAGAGGGGATGTCACAGGACCAAAGGCATTGACAGGACAGCAGAGACTCAGGAGATTTGCATGAAGATGAAGAAAGAGCATCCAGGTCCCAGGGAGAGGAGGTTTTGGAACATATTTCAAACAATAAAACACCTAAAAACTCTGAGGCCAGGTTGGCTTATTTACAATTAGAAGTATGCTTCTTAAATTTTTTCTTATGAGAGAGAGAGAGAGAGAGACAGAGAGAGAGAGAAGAGAGAGAGAAAATTGGCATGCCAGGGCCTCAGCCACTGCAATTATACTCTAGACGCTTGCACCACCTAGTGGGCATGTGTGACCTTGCCTCACCTTGGCGTGTCTGGCTTATTGGGGATCTGGAGAGAGATGGAACATGGGTCCTTAGACTTCACAGGCAAGTGTCTTTAACAGCTAAGCCATCTCTCCAGCCCAGAAGTGTACTTTTAGGTATCATGACCATATTTGTAAATGTAGAACGAGGACATGCTTGACAACTGTGAATCCACAGTAAGGCAACAGGACAAAGGGTCTGAAATGTGGAACTGACTGCAGGAACCCCAAGATATTTGGAGGTGTGTCTGTATTTGTGACTTTCAGTAACCATCTGAAGAATGATAAATAAAACTTCTCCCTTCTAGGAGACAGGTCATACCCATGCTTTTAAACTTTTTCTTTTCTTTATTTGAGAGAGAGGGAGAGAGAGAGAGAGAGAGAGAGAGAGAGAGAGAGAGAGAGGGAGAGAGGGAGAGAGAGAGAATGGGTGTGCCAGGTCCCCTAGCCCTTCAAACAAACTCCATACACATGTGCCACCTTGTGCATCTGGCTTATGTGGGTCCTGGGGAATCAAACTTGGTTCCTTTGGCTTTGCAGGCAAGTGCCTTAACCACTAAGCCATCTATCCAGCCCCTTTTTGTTTGCTTGCTTCCACTAAGATCCACTTGCTCAGTGTTCTTGTGGAAGGCTGCATTACAGGGATAAAATTCCTATATTCCATCAAGGAGGTGTTGATGTTTAGAAGTGACCACTGTTATAAAGAATCATATCCAATTACTTTTTGCATATGCTAATTAATCACAAAACATTTGTTCACAGTTTTCAATGCTTTTCAGTGAGCAGAGCAGAGCTGTTAAGAGCTTGGAAGTTAGAGTTTGAGCATCCCTCTCTGATGCCTACTTCCCAGCCATGTGGCCCTGCCTCGTGGACATCATGTTGCTCTCCTCCTTGGTTTCTTTTGATGTACAGTGAGGATAAATAATGGGCTCACTGTTGGGAATGTAGGGAATTCAATGAGATGATAAATAGTACACACCTCGCTAAGTGCCTCACATAAACAGTGAAAAAGAAAGCTCTGGAGAAAATCTGGCCAAGGGCTCTGGAGGGCAGGGCTAGAGCCTCCAGCCTGTCCTCGCCTGGAGTTGAGGTTCACTGGCGTATGAAAGCCTGGCACGACCATTAAGGGCCGAGTCTAAGAAAATCTTCAGGGCAAAGTTCTTGTTCCGAAGACCGTTTAGCATAGTAACTGAGAGTGCTTAAAAATGTATGAGGTCCTTTGTTGGCTGTTTCCCACCTGAGAATAAAGAACCTATTTTATTTTGCCTTCTTATAATTGCCTTCATTCTCCCTGAGATTCTGGATTTAGGATGCTCACCTGAAACCAAATAATGAACTAAGGCTAGATCTGTTTCCACTTCTTACTGAGCCCTTTCTCTCCTGAGTTTTCATATTTTAGCCCAGAGATGCCGAGTGACTAACCCTGGCATGTCCCAGCTCACAGCTGAAGTGGAACTGCAAATCGGTTCCCAGAAATGCACGGTTTTGAAATCCATGCTTTCTGTGCACAATTTTACTTCACAAGGCATTGAGTTACGAATCTGAAGTCCCAAGTTTTCGTTTCCATTCTGATGAGCTCTGGAAATTTAGGCAATCAGATCACTTCTGCGACATTTACAACAAACATCCTGAAGATAAAAAAGCAATATTCTGAAGATAAAAAAGAAAATAAAAATGTTGCAGTGGCACTGTGAAGAAGGACACTTTGGGTTAAGAAAGTAGAGAGTGGCGACAAGAGACGCCAGAGTCCCTCAAAATTGTTCTGTTACTGGCATCAGGAAGAGCGCCCATGTCTCAGGCAGGAAACAGGACAGAAAAGAGGAAGATGATGTCACAGCGGAGCCAGGCGAGAGGACAGGGTTGGTGTTTGGAAAGGGGCGGGTTTGAGCAGAGTGAAGGGTTGAGTCTAAAGCGTGGGGTCTGTGACTTTCTCCTCGTGAAAGCCCGTGCTCCCTTTCACTAGGGTGTCAGTTGATGCGAGTCTTTTCTTCCTCAACTGCTTGGTTTATACGTGGTGCTTTAATGAGCACCCTCATTTTCTGTGTAGCTAGGAAGTTAACAGACCCTACTTTTTGACCTCTTCCTCACCCTCTACCCACTTCACTCTCTTACCTATGCTTAATGGCAATTTGTTTGGAGAACACAGATATGCCCACAATCGTGTGCGATACCATGAGCAGACTCTTGTCTTCCATTTGATCATATGACCACCCTACCCACCCCCCTCTTAAAACCAACACGGCCACATTACATATATGTTTGCTCTATGGCTTCTTACTTTAATTCTGATGTCTCTTAGTTTATTTATTTATTTATTTTACCTTGCTTTCAGTTGTTTAAGACATGGTATTCCTTAGGGCAGAAGACTCCAGAAACAAAATGTGATGTGGCAGGATTTCTTGAAAGAACAGATTTCTGATGCAGAGGTAGGAGACATGAGATGGAGCTAGGGAAACTAATATAGCATGTTAACCTATGCTAGCTCTCTAATGCATCACACTATGAGCATTCTTAACTTTTTATTTATTTAATTATTTATTTATTTTTGGTTTTTTGAGGCAGGATCTCAACTCTAGCCCAGGCTGACCTGGAAATCACTCTGTAGTCCCAGGCTGGCCTCGAACTCATGGTGATCCTCCTACCTCTGCCTCCCAAGTGCTGGGATTAAAGGTGTGCGCCACCATGCCTGGCTCAGTTTTAACTTTTATGTGAGCCTGTGAGGCAAGGAGTAGAATTTGCTTTCTGTGGATGGAGAAGCCAAATGGGTTGGTCAAAGTACCATAGCCAGGCAATCATGGAGCTGAATTCCTTTTGTTTATTGAGAATTTTCATACATGAACTTACTATAATTGGGCCAGAATCCCCTCTTCATTACCTTCTTTTATCCCCCTGCCCTGCCCTTGTCCGTTGTCCAGTTAGTCTTTCTTCTACTTCTGTCGTCTCTTTTCTTCTTTCCCTGCTCCGTCATCTGTGCTAAAACGCTGATGGGCTCACGACAGTGCAGGTCTTGTGAGGTAGTGACAACCATGGGCTGCTATGAGGTCATGAAGTCACCAGTCACTTCCTGCAGGGAGGATAGTGATGGCTTGAATTCTGAACCCACAGATGCTGGGCTTCGACACTTATCCCCATGTCACCCACTGACGATATAAAAGGATGTAAGGCGGGCTAGGATTGCCTGCCTGGAATTAACTGCTGCTCTCCAGTATTCTCTTCTTCCTTCGGGTGGGGGGGGGGGGATGGGAGGCCATTCACTCTCCGAGGCATGGGAGATTGAACAGGTGTAGCCCTCAATTGTGCACTCTGGAATTTCTGCACACCCTTTATTTTGAAAACGGGATTTAAATTTTTGTAATTTTTTATTTATTTATTTGAGACAGAGACAGAGTGAATGGGCATGGGAGGGACTCCACCTGCTGCAAATGAACTCCAGACGCATGCGCCACCTTGTGCATCTGGCTTACCTGGATCCTGGGGAATCGAACCTGGATTAGGAAAGCACCTTAACCTTAGCTAAGCCATCTCTCCAGCCCTCCCTTCAGTCTTTAAATCCTCGATGTGAAAGTGGGATTTAAAGAGACTGGACACTTGAAGTCTAGGCAACAATTTTAGTGGTTGTAAAAAACTGAAGATTTAGGCATTCCAAGAAGTAAAGAAAGGTGCTCCCTCCTTGACAGCTACACGAGCGTCGCTCTTCACCCCCCTTCAGGAAAGCGACAGAGTGTGAGGAAGAGGGCACTGGCTTAGGGAGGAGACTGCAAACTTTGAGCCAGTTGACTTGGTCAGCCTGGTGATCTTGCTTACCTAGTGACCTTGGACTGTACAAACTTGCTGAGTTTCAATACCTCCAAAGGGGCACAAAACCACACGTTGTTGTTTGGGGGCAGGAAGGCTTGTGGAGCAGGGGATCTGGAACTTGGTTAACATCAGCCCTCCTATGACTGCTCCCTTGCAGGTTCCTACATCAGTCCTTGCCCACATCCTCTGGGATCGAAAGGGAAGCACTTGGCATATCAGTTTTCTTTAGTCTAGGCTTGGTGGTTGGAGCCTGGCTCAGTGGACTGTCTATATGGTGATGTTATTATTGGGGGTGACCTGACAGGGTGTCCCAGTTATCCAAGCAGAGACATGTGATTTCCACAAGCTGATACACATAGGAAATACGCAACGAGGACAAGTCAAGAGCACAGGAAACGGCACAGCAGAATAAAATAGTCTTTTCATTCATGATCAAGGGTGTTCATCTATAAGGAAAAGTAGGGTTAGAGTGAGGGTTCAGTGGGTAAAACGCTGGCTACGGCGAAGCCTGGGGAGCTGAGTTTGGAACCCTGGCACTTGTGTGAGAAGCCAGACACCATGGTAGGCATTTGTAATCCTAGTCATGCCTGTGAGCCAGAAGGGAGGTGGGGACAGAAGAATCTGCTAGAAGCTCTGGGGGAGGAAGGAAAAATGGGAGGCAGGTAGTCTAGTGAATAAAGGGATGAAGTACTTGAGATCTTGCCTCAGAGGAGATGGAGAGGAAGAACAGCACCTGATAGTTGTCCTCTCTCTTCCATAGGCATTCCATTGCACACGTGCCTGAGCTCTCTCTCTTCCTCTCTCTCTTTCTCTCTCTCTCTCTCTCTTCCACACACTCACACACACATCATATTCCTAAGTAGTAGTCTGCTACAGAGATAGGGAGACAGTAAGTTACTAAACAATACTAACCAGTTTCTAGTAGATAAATACTGGTAAAATGTCTTTGGATTATTATTTCTAGACACCCTGTCTTTGAGACTTATTGTTGATATTACATATTACATCTACATCTAATTCAGAATTATGCACACATATAACATCTGTTTTGATTTTGAAGTTTAGGGACATAGCATGCAGGAGAGTAACTTTTAAGGCCATTTTGTCCCTTTTTTTCCTGAGAAAAAGAAAAGGTGACAACTATAATTTTTATATGCACAAAGAAGGCTTAATTATTTATGTACTTGCAGTGGGAAAGACGAACACTGATCGTTGATCACGGTTACTTTTGTCAGCTAGTCAGTCAGTCACCTCATATATGTTATCTCAATCGTATGTTTTCGTTGAATTTATGAGGCACTGTTTGTGTCCATCTTGAAAATGCAGAAACTGTAAGTCAAAGAGGCGAGTTTCCCATGAGCTCCAGAACGTGATTGTTCGTAGTGGTGCAACAAGCAGGTGTTGGTTGGCAAAGGACTCTGGGTACAGAGCCTCCGGGAGGCAGGTCAGTGACTCACTGGTGAAAGAGCTTCCGGGTGGGGTTTTCTTGCCATCTTTGCCCTGGTTGGGAAGCTGCTTGTCTTTGCTAAAGCCGTCATAACCCACATTCAAGGACGGAAGATGTGTAAGGAGGGTTTTAGTTCAGCAAACGTCGTCCCCACATCCTGACCTCAGCATCCCCAACAATGTCGGCCCCACCCACAGCCCTTGGAGTGTCCTGTCTCCGTGATGACCAGAAGGCGCAGGGGTGGGAATGGCTTTGACAGTGTCTCTCAAAAGAAAGTGACAGCTGGGAATTCAACTAATATTCTCCGGATTTTTCAGCCCAAATGTGTCACATTTCTCCTGCCTCAAACCAGATACATCTTTGGGATCCTTCTCTCAATATCCTCACATGTCCTTGTGAGCATGGCTCCTTGTGTGAACCATTTTGCCTGAGAAATTTTTATGTGACCCCGGGTATATAGATACATAAACCAGGTATACAAATCAAACATCTACTATGCTAAATCATAAAGCAATTTATTTGAAAATAATTCTTGGCTGGAGAGATGACTTAGCAGTTAAGGCACTTGCCTGCAAAGCCGAAGGATCTCGGTTTGATTCCCCAGGACCCATGTAAGCCAGATGTACAAGGAGGTGCATGCATCTGGAGTTCGTTTGCAGCAGCTTCAGGTCCTGGTACCCCCATTATATCTCTCTATCTGTTTTTCTCTCTCTCAAAAATAAATAGAATAATTTTTTTAAATGGTACAATCAGTAGTTATATGGAATAGCTATGTGACCAGAATTAAAGCCTTTAAAAAAAAAAAAAGAAGTTGTGCTCTACAGCTAGGAGTCCTTGCCTGTAAGTTGTTATTTTTTTTTGTCCCCTTAAACATAAACATATTCCTTCTTCCTGGAATCTTTCCTTTTAGGGATTCTTGGGAGGTGTTTGAAATCATATATGAATGTTGTTTTGTGTTTTTTCTTTTTAATTTTAGAGAGGGAGAGAGAGGTGGGCAGAGAGAGAATTGGCACTCCAGGACTCCAGCCACTGTAATTGAACTCCAGACGCTTGCGCCACCTAGTGGGCGTGTGCAACCTTGCGCTTGCCTCACCTTGTGCATCTGGCTTATGTGGTATCTGGAGAGTCCAACATGGGTCCTTAGGCTTCGCAGGCAAGCACCTTAACTGCTAAGCAATCTCTTCAGGCCCATATATGAATGTTTTATTGGCTGTCATAAGGACTTGTGTGTGTGTATGTATGCTGTGTGTGTGTGTATGTGTGTGCGCACATGCGTGCACTTCACAAGCACTTAAAACCAAGACACAAGGCATCTGAAGTGTCCTGCAACATGTGCTAGTTTTACCACATTTAAGAATAATGTTACCCAGAGCATTAACTCCACTTCCTTTGAAACGTATCTCAGTGTCCCAAAAGCGCACCCAAGTCACAGTCATTTTAATACAGAAGCCAATGTGAGAGTCTTCCTTGATGTTCACTCTTCTTCCCTCTTTCCACCTTTCTTTTTTCTAGTTTTGATCCTTAAAAAGGATTTGAATTTGTGGTTTTTCAGAAAGCCTGAATTTGTAGTTTTTTACTTCTCCATCTGTCACTTTATCCAAAATGCCAAATTCAATGCATCTTTGAGATGTCCTTGACTTCCATCTCCCTGCACACTGGTGACCTTTCTAACGTCAGTCACAAAAGTTAGGATGACAAGGCTCATTAGACTCATCGCAGATCTGGTGACGGTGGGAACGAGAATGCGTAGAACTTGGGACATGGGTAGGTTGTCAGAGTGGCTGTGTCCAGTGACGGCTTCGGAGTTAGAGCGACTGGGTGGACACTTGTTATGTTAGGTTATGTAATGTGCTCATTTGTAGGGAGAGAGTATATGAAGCTGAGGGAACAGGAGAAGGGAAGGGGGTCGGGGCAGAAGCTTGGGTGCATGACCATTTGAGGGATAAACAGAGCAAGTGGAGAGGATAAGGGGCTAAGATTGAATTATTAGGGAGCTAGAGAACCAGAACAGCAAGGAGTGGGAAGTATACAAACAAACAGAGCTCTCAGAAAGGAGTCAGCAGTCTTAGAATCGGTCCAGACCATTCCCATCCCCCAAGGCAATAACAGAGCTCTGTTAGCCCCACCATCTATCCCAGGGTCTCTCTAGGCATCCCGCACCCCATGGATGCCGGGTGACTACAGGGCTGTCACTTGCTGTCTCTTGCCAGGACCGCCACACGAAAGTGCTCACCTGTGATTCTCTAGAGCCTCAAGTCCCACGGTTACATTTTCACCGAGAACTCTGCTCGGGCTTCCCACAGCTTGGATATGACATCTTCTTTGATCACATTCCCAGCTGCCTCCTCAGGACCTCTCTTAGCCTCCCTGCCCTCAAACAGCAATGTCATGCCACACTAAATTATTTACAGCTCCCCAAATGGTCCTCGCTAGCTTACAGCTCTCCGCCTTTCTCTCTGCTGCCTCCACTCTCTTTAGGGTGCCTTTGTCCTTTGTCACCCAGCGCCCAGGTCCCCCCGAGACACCTGCTCACTGCCCAAGACAAGTCTGGCATTTCACCCGGGAATCCTTTCCTGACTCCCACCTCATAGAATTTATCTTTACTTGTGCATTCCACTTGTTTCTTATTACCCATTCACCTATCTGTCCTTGTGACTGTATGATGGGCTTGTTGTGGGACTTAGTAACTTGTATATTCCCAGTGCAGACCACACTATCTGATGCATAGCAACAGCTGTGTTTAAAAACTGACACTCATTGAACTGCCCATTCTGTATGCACACTGCAGTTGGCTGAATGGTGATCTCAAGAAGATATATCCTGTCTTGTAGTGCTCATCAAACCTTCTGAATATTTATGTTAGTGTTCATAGAGTAGAGCTGCTCTCAGCTTTGGTCAAAGAAGCTTCTGTTTGCAGTTGATGTTGACTGCTGGGGAGACTCAAAACTTGCCAGTATGCCAAGCAAACGTGACTGTTGCATGCTAAGCACCAGATGAGACATCTATATCACCTCCTTCAAGGCTCAGGGGACATTGTGGAAGAGGGGGCAGCAAGAATGTAAGAGCTAAAGGATGGGGAGGAGTGCTTTGTCATTTGGGCATGAAATGGCCATTGTATTCACGACCTCTAAGAAACTATCACTACTTGCATCATATTAGGCCCATCAACAATCTGTCATGGATGGTGGCAAAAGGCAAAAAGAGAAAAAGAAAGTCATCAAAGTAGGAAAGGAACTAGTTGGAAAGAAGAAGGGTTCAGTGGTAATAGATTGGGGAGAGAGATAAGAGAAGGTAATGGGAAGGGATTGTGATCAAAATACATTATCTACATATATAAAAGTTGAGAGATGGCTTAGCGGTTAAGGCGCTTGCCTGTGAAGCCTAAGGACCCATGTTTGACTCTCTAGATCCCAAGTAAGCCAGACGCACAAAGGTGAGGCAAGTACAAGATCACACATGTCCACTAGGTGGTGAAAGAACATGGAGTTCCATTGCATTGACTGAGGCCCTGGCACACCAATCTTCTCTCTCTGTCTCTAAAATAGAATAAAAATAAATAAAAATTAAAAAAGTTAAAAATAGCTGGGTATAGTGACTCACACCTTTAATCTCAGCACTCGGGAGGCAGGGGTAGGAGGATCACTGAGTTTGAGACCAGCCTGGAACTACAGAATGAGTTTTAGGTCACCCTGGGCTAGAGTTAGACTTTACCTTGAACCCTCCCTCCCACAAAAAAAGTTAAAAATGCTATAGCTAGCTTGTAAATGGGACTACGTTAGCTATTTTTAGTCAACGAGGCAATGTATCTGACAGAAACAGCTCAAGGGAGGAGAGTTTTCTTCCGGCTTTCACTTTCAGTGACGTCAGTCTATCATGGTAGGGACGGTATGGCAGAGCAAAGCAGTTCACATGGTGGTGGGCCAGGGGCCTGGGCATGGTGCTGGTTCTGGGCTGGCTTTCGCTCCTCCCCCTCTCCTCTGTCTGTGTTCCCGGCCGGTGGGATGGTGCCGCCCACACTGACAGGTTGTCTTCTTCCTCTTCTTCCCTCTGCTATCTCTGTCTGGAAACACCCTCACAGACACCCAGATTGGTGTGCCTCACCAATCTCCATGGGATGCAGTGGACAATAAAAATTATCCATCACTGTGCCCTTACTTGGAAAAAGGGTCTTTGCAAATGTAATGAAGGATCTCGTGATGAGATCATCTTGAATCATCTGGGTGGGTCTTAAAATTCAATGACAAATGACCTTCTAAGAGACAGAAGAGGGGAAGACATAGGCTAGGAGGAAAAAGCTATGTAAAGAGAGGAGAGGCTGGAGTTACTGAGCCACAAGCCAAGAGAGCCACCAGGTGCTGAGAGTCTTCAACAGATGACCCTACCAACATCTTCAGTCCTTGTTCTCCAGAGCAAGGAGGAATATGTTGTTGTCGTTTGGAGTAGCATTGTAGTAGTAATTTGTTGCAGTATCCCTAGCAAACTAATAGCACACCTTAGTTAAGAAGGGGAATACTGGGCTGGAGAGATTGCTTAGTGGTTAAGATGCTTGCCTGCAAAGCCAGAGGACCCAGGTTCAATTCCCTAGGACTCATGTAAGCCAGATTCACAGTTGCACATGTAGCTGGAGTTTATTTGCAGTGGCTGGAGGCCCTGGCATGCTATTCTCTCTCCCTCTCTCTCTCTAATAAATAAATAAAAATAAAATATTGAAAAAAGAAGGGGAATGCCAGAAACTATTGCCTAGGCTGCTTTCTGGCTTCACTTCCCATTTATTGTATGACCTTGGGCAATTCTTACACTTCTCTGAGTCTTATTTTCCATATCTTTAAAGCACAAAGAGATTCTACTTCTTATTGTATTAAATAAGGCTATTAAAATTGCTTCGGGGACTGGGGAAATTTCTCAGTGGTTAAAGATGCTAGCTTTACAAAGCCTACCAGCCTGGGTCTGATTCCCCAGTACCCACGTAAGGCTTGATGCACAAAGTGGACCGTGTATCTAAAGTTTGTTTGCAGTGACAAGAGGCTCTGGGGCACCCATTCTCATTCTCTCTCTGCTTGAAAATAAATAAAAACACATTTAAAAAAGAAAAGTGCTTCAGACAGGCCTGGTGAATACTAGGAAATAATATGTGGGAGTGGTATTCAGTAAGTCACCAATGAATAAATGAATGCGATAGACAGAGAGACACAAGCTATAAACAATGTGACCTGAACTCACCCAGCTCTGTGATCACTGGATGTACACTTTGAGTGCTCTGTTCATAGACAGCGTTCTTCGTTCTGGGCCCCCACCAGGCAAGGGACAAATGTGAATGAGGCAAGGTGTCTGTCATCTCCTTAGCTGTTCCACTACGGGGACCCTCAGTGGGAGTGTTGGACAGATGTTTGTCCTTTAGCCAGTGCTTTCTTTTCTGCACTCTTCTTTTCTTGCTTTTGCTGTTATGATTTCTCGGCAATGCTCACCTGGACTCATGAGTGTGTGTGTTCAAATGCAGTTGCTGACATCTTTGTACTTTCAGGCTCTGGTGGCACTTTGTACCCTTGTTCATGTGTCCTTCTTCTGTATCATTTCTCATTGTTGAGGCCAAATACCTGAGAGAAACAATTTTATTTCAGCTCACAGTTTCAGAGGTTTCAGTTCATCCTGGTGGGAAAGGATTCAATGGAACAACTCATAGTGTGGTGAACAGGAGGCCAAGTGGAGCCATAACAGGAAGGGGCCAGGGTAAGATATAGCCATGGAGAGGACAGAGGACACATTCCCAGTGACTCACATCCTCTTGAGTCCAGCTTGCCATGGTTCCACCACCCCCACATGGTCTATTTAGTGTTCGAATCCATCAATGGATCCATGCATTCATTAGATGAGAGCTCCCCTACCAGAGGTACTCTTTACTAAGTTATTAGGTGTTTCTCAATCAAATCAAGACTAACCATTACATCTTCTCCACCCTCAAGTCAAAACTCCTGCTCCTTTCCCTACATTTTCTGTCATTTCATTCTGTTTAAGATCTTCATCATGACAAATTCACTGTAGCCATTTATTTTTATTTTTTTTTTTAGGAGAGAGAGAGAGAGAGAGAGAGAGAGAGAGAGAGAGAGAGAGAGAGAGAGAATTGGCACACCAGGGTCTCAGCCACTGCAACTGCACTCCAGACACTTGCACCACCTAGTGGGCATGTGTGACCTTGCGTTTGCCTCACCTTTGTGCGTCTGGCCTATATGGACATAGAGAGTTGAACATGGGTCCTTAGACTTCGCAGGCAAGTGCCTTAACGACTAAGCCATCTCTCCGTCTGGCTTACATGGACCTGAAGAGTTGAACATGGGTCCTTAGGCTTTGCAGGCAAGTGCCTTACCCACTAAGCCATCTCTCCATCTCTGTAGCCATTTTTTTGTCAGCTTTCCATTCTGCTAAAAGACGGCAGCTATGCTGCCCTCTGTGTCACCAACACGGAGCCCTTTTGCCTTTTTGTATTCCCAGAACCTAACTTACATTTTGGCACATTGGAAGCCCTTAATACCTATTCAGTAAGTGTATGGAGGAATTAATTATTTTAGGGGCAGCAGATGTGAGTTGCAATTAAGGGAAAAGTGCTTTAAACACAAATGAAAATGGATAATAAGATTAATCTCTCTAGTTACTGGCAAACACAGTCCTTATCTCTCTCTAGGCTGCTGTCTCCAGCACCTTTCCCCTCCTCACAGCTGGCCAGGTACCAGCAGTCGGCTTGGCATTTACACTGAGAATTAGAACATTCATGTCTACTTTATTTCTAACAGACACCTGGCCAAAGGGCTGCCTCGGGTTAGGGGCTAAGTGTGAGGCAGCTGAGCAAATCTTCTATCAAGAAAAGCACTTGGGTAGAGTCATAATGTTGATTTTGTTAGCACCTCATCAAAAGAGAAAACAGAAATGTATATATATATATATATATATATATATATATATATATATATATATATATGTATATATGTATATGTATATATATAATATGTGTATAATATATATATGTATATATGTGTGTGTGTATTTCATATGACTTGCATGCTGATAAACTAGGCATGACCCAATTTCATTTCATCTATGTTTCCAAAGTTAGTAACCTAAGATTCTGGAACTTCATGTAACAAACAACATCCTTTGTTATTTATATATTCATTCACTCATCCAATTATTTTATTTATTCATTACGGACATACTTAGCATGGATACATCATATGTTGGCACCACCCTTGCCCTCGTCCCTGCCCTCATTCCGCTGGGGACCCTCCTCAGTGAGGTTGCAGGTGTTCCCTGTGGGATTGTGGGTTATGCATTGGGGGAGAAGAAGTCAGTTGTTGCCGTGGGGTGGGGGGTGGTAATGTCTTTGGGAATGATGTCTCAACCTGTGGCTCTTACAGTCCTTCTGCCCCTGCTTCCCCAAATTCCCTGAGCCTGAGCCGTGGTGGGTGAGTTATTTTTTTGGTTTCTTGAGGTAGGGTCTCACTCTAGCCCAGGCTGACCTGGAATTCACTATGGAGTCTCAGGGTGGCCTTGAACTCATGGCAATCCTCCTACCTCTGCCTCCCGAGTGCTGGGATTAAAGGCGCGTGCCACCACGCCTGGCGGTGGGTGACTGTGATGAGCTCTTAGGAGCTCTGCTTTGGTAGGTGTTGAGTATCCTCAGGGTCTAGCTCCTACACCCTGGTGCTGGTTTTCAGGCTCACCATGGAAGCTGCATTCTTGCTCATCTCCCCAATTCCTCTGTGGTGTCAGCAGTGGCTTGGCTGAAGTGTGAGGGGTAGTTTATCTCCTCGGGTCTCATTACCTTCTGAAAAAGAAAAGCAGGTTCTCTAATGGAGAGTGAAGTCAGCACAGGTTAAATGGGATAAGCCTTATTAACTTAGGGATAATTTGATGGATGTAGTACCTCTTATAGCCCAAGGCTAGTGGGAGCTTGACATTGGAGAGCATAATCTTTGTCTCTGTATTATCCAACTTTTTTATGAAACAGAGAAAGAGAGAAAGAGAGAGAGAGAGAGAGAGAGAGAGAGAGAATTGGTGTACCAGGGCCTCCAGCCACTGCGGTCAAAGCCCAGACATGTACACCACTTTGTGCACATGTGCATTTCACTTATGTGGGATTTGGGAGTCAAGCATGGATCCTTAGGCTTTTCAGGCAAGTGCCTTAACCACTAAGCCATCTCTCTAGCCCTCATCTAATTTTATTTATTTATTTATTTTGAGAGCGACAGACAGAGAGAGAAAGAGGCAGATAGAGAGAGAGAGAGAGAGAGAGAGAGAGAGGGAGAATGGGTGCGCTAGGACCTCCAGCCGCTGCAAACAAACTCAAGACGCATGTGCCCCCTTGCGCATCTGGCTTACGTGGGTCCTGGGGAAGGGCTTAACCGCTAAGCCATCTCTCCAGCCCTAATGTTTTTCAAATAGTATCTAAGGTCCTGAGATAGAGTCATTAAGAGAGACTTATCCCTATGGAGATCTGACTGACAACCAACACATCAGTTAAACAGTGTTTTAAGATAATGGTTCTTGTGGTTTGAATCTGAAGTCACACCAAAAAGGCTCATTTGCTAACAACTTGGTTTCCAACTAATGGGGCTTTGGGGAAGTGATGAGGTTATGAATGTTCTGACCTATTACATGGGTTGATAAATTCATACTTGAATGGATTGTTGGGTGGGGTAGTGAAAACTGTGGAGGGGGGAAATGAATGAATGAATGGAGGAAGCATTCCTCTAGGGTCTGGTCTTTTTTTTTTTTTTGAGGCAAGCCCAACAGACTGCCTTGTTTTTAATGCAAGAGTGGGGCAGGGGAGAGTGCGTGTGAGAGAATCGGCATTCTAGGGCCTCCAGCCACTACAATGAAGCTCTAGACATGTGCATCCCCTTGTGTACACGTGTGACCTTGTGCATTTGTGTCCACTGTACATCTGGCTTACGTGGGACCTGGAGAGCTGAACATGAGTCCCCAGGCTTTGCATGCAAGTGCCCTAACCTCTATGCCATCTCCCCAGCCCGGGTCTAGCCTTTGAGTGGGGTACCTTATCTGTGGGCCTCTTCCTGTCTCTGTGTCTCTGATTGCTCCTCTGTCACAAGCTCCTCTCACTGTGGTGTTCCTCCTCACACAGACACACAGCAACAGATCACCTCTGCAGGTGGGACCCAAAATGCATCTTTCAACCCCATTAATTTGCTTTTTTAATTTCCTCAGGCATTTTGTCACAGTGATGGGAATCTGACTAACACAGTGGTAAATACTTCAGTGAAATAGCAGGAAGGAGCACTCTGGGCCATTTTTGTTAGGGTTTCACAGAAGGTCCCAGAGGAGGAAGTACTTGGGACCTGTGAAGACCTCAGGGTAGCGTTTTGGCAGAACAAGCAGAGGTGAAGGCCTTGAGGTGGGATCAACGTTCTTTTATTATTTTGCTTTTGTTCTCTTGATGTGTAGCAGGAAGGTCAACCTGGCTGAGATTGGTAAGGTACTCTGGGCCCAGATCCAGTAGGGCCCAAGCCCTGCCATGGGGCTGGATAGTTTTCTATTCATTCTAGGTATACGAAGAGAGTGATTTGAGCTGACATGATGTCGTTTCGGATGGAGTTTGTACAGTTCAGCCCATACTGCATATACCTTGGAGCCATTTTATAGTTTGGGTTCCACCTTTTAGGAGTCTTGGCCACGTGTGATTTCTGTGCTTATTTTTTCTTGACTCTGTGATGTGGCTTCATGTGTATTAACCTCAAAGAACTACCGTGAGGCTCAAGTGACCTATCCTAAGCCACCCACTCCTCGGCTACACACACACCTGGGTTTGAACAAATGGCTCGTGTCATCATTTCCAACAGTCTTGAAATACAAATTTCTTGAATCAGGCATCCTTTGGGGCTATGTAGGTTTTGTTTTTGCTGGTTTTGTAAGGTTTGTTTACAAACTTGACACCACATTAAATGTGGAAAGCATGGTGTTCTCTTCCTCTAACTAACTAGCGATCCTTCCTTTCAGTTCTTGGAGTTTGGACGTGCAGATGTTCCTTGGGTAGCTCCGGAATTTGTGTAGGCAAACCTGTGGTGCCGTGTCCCTCCCCTTCTCAGTGGGGTGACGACGGCCTTTAGAAAGACTTCTTCTCGGGAATGGTGCAGCCAGGGGTAAGGGCGTTGAGCATGGGAGTCAGAGTGACGGTCCAGTCAGCTCGGACACCTGCCTTGCACTGAGGCTTCTTGGTGTACCCCAAGTCCTCATGGCCTGCCACCATGTGTCTTGGATGTGTTCTGTTGTCTTGGCAACATGTTTGCCGGAGTCGTAGGGAGCAGCCGCCTTTAACCTTTCAGTATCTTGTTGCCAGGACAACAGACTTCATGGGAAGCTGGGCTCACTGTCACTGAGCTTTGCTGCCGCCCACCCCTCCCTGCTCCGCCTGCCTCCTATTTCTGCTGTCTTCCATCTGCACCTCTCCACTTACGCTGCCTTCCTAGATCCGCTGCCGGCTCATTACTTCCTTCCAACTCCCTCCAATCCTCTTGCCTTTTATTCTCTTACCATTCCCGAGTTCTTATGAAGCTAAGGTTACTAAATTCTCCAAAACTAAAACTAAATGATATAATCAGTTGAGAGGACTGTTAGTGAAAGAATTTAAGGTGTGAAAATATAGCAAGAAAGGAAGAGAAGGGCTTAATAGAGTTTATATATTTTTATGTAGCTGGGTTTAGGTTATGATAGTGAGTCTTAAACCATAGAATCAACAGGAGAGGGATAATAATAATAGTAACTATTATTATTATTTTAGTACAGCATCTCTGATTTTGCCCAGATAATTTCTAATTTAAAAGATTTGGAGGCACCAGTGGTCCCATCCTCACTCTCTCTGCCTCTGTCTCTGCTTCTTTCTCTCCCTCTCAACTTGATAAATTATATATATATGTATATATACACATATATATGTAGATAGATAGATAGATAGATATAGATAGATAGATATAGATAGATAGAAAGATAGATAGAAAGATAGATAGATAGATAGATAGATAGATAGATAGATAGATTTGAGGTATAGCTATTGTTTTGTTAATATTCCCCCAAAGGATCCTGAAATAGAACCAGAAGCTTTGGGACCCTCTGGCAAACAGAACATGGCATGCTATTTTGATTATAGAGTTCGGTGATGGGTCAGTATCTAGTCATTGAAATTTTCTTCCTTTCTGAAGTCCTCGGTGTTTGTGGGCTGCTTCAAAAAGCTCAGGGAGGAGGAAGATGAAAGGAAGCTGAGGCAGATGAGCAGGAGTGGAAGGAAGCTATGAAAGTCAGAGGCGAAGGTCAGTCACCAGAAGTCAGGGTCGGGTTAGGGAAACAGCTCAGGAGCAAAGTGCTTACCTCACAAGCATAAGGACCCTAGTTTGATCCACATAAATGCTGGGTGTGGTGGTATGTGCCTGTAATCCTAATGCTGGCATGGTAGAGACATTGGGATCCCTGCAGCTTGCTCGTTGGCCAGTCTAGCCTAACTGGTGAACTTCAGGCCAATGAGAAACCCTGTTTCAAAGATGGAGCAGACTGTGTACCTGAGGATGACGTCACTGTTCCAAAGATGAAGTAGATGGTGTACCTGAGGACGATGTCACTGTTACAAAGATGAAGTAGACGGTGTACCTGAGGATGACGTCACTGTTTCAAAGATGAAGTAGACGGTGTACCTGAGGATGACGTCACTGTTCCAAAGATGAAGTAGATGGTGTACCTGAGGATGGCGTCACTGTTTCAAAGATGGAGCAGACTGTGTACCTGAGGATGACGTCACTGTTCCAAAGATGAAGTAGACGGTGTACCTGAGGATGACGTCACTGTTCCAAAGATGAAGTAGATGGTGTACCTGAGGATGACATCACTGTTCCAAAGATGAAGTAGACGGTGTACCTGAGGATGACGTCACTGTTCCAAAGATGGAGCAGACTGTGTACCTGAGGATGACGTCACTGTTCCAAAGATGAAGTAGACGGTGTACCTGAGGATGACGTCACTGTTCCAAAGATGAAGTAGATGGTGTACCTGAGGATGACATCACTGTTCCAAAGATGAAGTAGACGGTGTACCTGAGGATGATGTCACTGTTTCAAAGATGAGGTAGATGGTGTACCTGAGAATGACGTCACTGTTCCAAAGATGAAGTAGATGGTGTACCTGAGGATGACGTCACTGTTTGAAGATGAAGTAGACGGTGTACCTGAGGATGGGGTCACTGTTCCAAAGATGAAGTAGACGGTGTACCTGAGGATGATGTCACTGTTCCAAAGATGAAGTAGACGGTGTACCTGAGGATGACGTCACTGTTCCAAAGATGAAGTAGATGGTGTACCTGAGGATGACGTCACTGTTCCAAAGATGAAGTAGATGGTGTACCTGAGGATGACATCACTGTTTCAAAGATGAAGTAGATGGCGTACCTGAGGATGACGTCACTGTTTCAAAGATGAAGTAGATGGTGTACCTGAGGATGACGTCACTGTTCCAAAGATGAAGTAGATGGTGTACCTGAGGATGACGTCACTGTTCCAAAGATGAAGTAGACGGTGTACCTGAGGATGACGTCACTGTTTGAAGATGAAGTAGACGGTGTACCTGAGGATGACGTCACTGTTCCCAAGATGAAGTAGATGGTGTACCTGAGGATGACGTCACTGTTCCAAAGATGAAGTAGATGGTGTACCTGAGGATGACGTCACTGTTCCAAAGATGAAGTAGACGGTGTACCTGAGGATGACGTCACTGTTCCAAAGATGAAGTAGATGGTGTACCTGAGGATGACGTCACTGTTCCAAAGATGAAGTAGATGGTGTACCTGAGGATGACGTCACTGTTTGAAGATGAAGTAGACGGTGTACCTGAGGATGACGTCACTGTTTGAAGATGAAGTAGATGGTGTACCTGAGGATGACGTCACTGTTTCAAAGATGAAGTAGATGGTGTACCTGAGGATGACGTCACTGTTCCAAAGATGAAGTAGATGGTGTACCTGAGGATGATGTCACTGTTCCAAAGATGAAGTAGACGGTGTACCTGAGGATGATGTCACTGTTTCAAAGATGAAGTAGACGGTGTACCTGAGGATGACGTCACTGTTCCAAAGATGAAGTAGACGGTGTACCTGAGGATGACGTCACTGTTCCAAAGATGAAGTAGACGGTGTACCTGAGGATGACGTCACTGTTCCAAAGATGAAGTAGACGGTGTACCTGAGGATGACGTCACTGTTTCAAAGATGAAGTAGATGGTGTACCTGAGGATGACGTCACTGTTTCAAAGATGAAGTAGACGGTGTACCTGAGGATGACGTCACTGTTCCAAAGATGAAGTAGATGGTGTACCTGAGGATGATGTCACTGTTTCAAAGATGAAGTAGATGGTGTACCTGAGGATGACATCAGAGGTTGTCCTCTGGTGTCCACATACACATGCAAAGATGTACATGAGATTGTGCACATGTACATATGAGCACATGTGTACATGCACACACATAAATGTACACACAGAAAGAGAAAAGAAAGGAAGAAAGAAGGCATGAAAGAGAGAGAGAGAGAAGAAAGAAAGGAAGGAAGGAAGGAAGGAAGGAAGGAAGGAAGAGAGAAAGAAAGAAAGAAAGAAAGAAAGAAAGAAAGAAAGAAAGAAAGAAAAAGAAGTCAGGTCAATGACTTTTTTTAATATATTTTTTATATTTTATTTGAGAGAGAGGAAGAGGGAGAGAGAGAGAGAGAGAGGGAGGGAGGGAGGGAGAGAATGGATATCCTCGGGCTTCCATCCACTGCATACTCCATTCCCATGTGCCCCCTTGTGCATCTGGCTTAAGTGGGTCCTGCGAAATCGAACCAGGGTTCTTAGGCTTCACTTGCAAATGCCTTAACCACTAAGCCATTTCCCCAATGCAGGTTCAATGACTCTTGACTGGTTTTCAGTTTAGGGTCAGGATGTTATTAAGTGTCTTCGTCTGGAGCTGACAAACCTGTCGTTGGGGTATGTTTTAAATCCTGAAGTGGGTTAGATATGGAGTTTAAGAAGAGGTCAACTCCACTGTTTTCCTTTAGAAAAGCAGTACCCAAGACTGTGTATGTATGTATGCACTCGGGAGACAGAGGTAGTAGGATCACTGTGAGGCCAGCCTGAGACTACAGAGTAAATTCCAACCTGGGCTAGAGTGAGAAACCTACCTTGAATAAGAAAAAAAAAAAAAAAAGAACAAAAGAAAGAAATACCCAAGGGCCTTCTGTATGTTCATAAACTAGGCGCTATACTTCATAGTGGTGTGCCTGCATTGAGTCCATTTGACGCTCGAAGGAAATCAGAATCGAATCAGTGGTGTTCTTCTCCATGGAGAGCTGATGAGACAGGACTTGTAACTGACCTGCTGTGGTCTCACATCAATCGTGCCTGTGTGGAAAATAGAACTCTTTGTTTTTGATTTTTGAGGTAGGGTCTCACTTTAGCCCTGGCTGACCTGGAATTTGCTATGTAATCTCAGGCTGGCCTTGAACTCACTGTGATTCTTTTACCTCTGCCTCCCAAGTTGCTGGGATTAAAGGTGTGCGCCACCACACCCAGCAGAAGATAGAACTCTTGACTGAGTGACAGACACTAAAGTGAGCGAGTTCACCAGCGTTCTTCCCTTCCTCTAGAACATCTTCATTTACTTCTCGAACCAGCCAGCATTTACCTGTGGAAACTACCCAAACAGGATCCAGTTGGAGCCTGGACAAAATGGACTCCAATCTTGCTTCATCTTCCTAGATTAATAAGTAAATATTTAGAACAAGAGAGATTTTTCAGGAAACAACAATAGGATGAGATTCAAGAAGTGGAGGGATGGTATTTGAAGAAGAAAGGAAGTGAGGACTGTCCCCACCTGTGTGGGGCCTCCCATTCTCTCCAAACTCTTTTTTTTTGTTTATTTTTATTTATTTGAGAGCGAGAGAGAGAGAGAGCGAGAGAGCGAGAGAGCGAGAGAGCGAGAGAGCGAGAGAGCGAGAGAGAGAGAGAGAGAGAGAGAGAGAGAGAGAGAATGGGCACGCCAGGGCCTCCAGCCACTGCAAATGAACTCCAGACGCCTGCGCCCCCTTGTGCATCTGGCTAACGTGGGTCCTGGGGAATCGAGCCTCGAACCGGGGTCCTTGGGCTTCACAGGTGAGCGCTTAACCACTAAGCCATCTCTCCAGCCCCCCTCTAAACTCTTTACTCTCAAGATGGGACCTGGGACCCTCGAGGGTGTAACACTTCCAGGTTGGGAGATTTTTTTTTTTTTTTCTCTTGGTGTGTGTCAGGAAACAATGGAGTCAGGCAGACCACGGTGTAAGGTCTGTTTCCATTTTGCAGGTGAGATGTAGACAAAGAGAAATAGCCTTTGTCTCGCCATCCTCCCAAAGACACAGCTGCCACACTTACGACTTCTTGCATGGTCTTGGAGACTCAGCAGTGGCTGTTGTCACCTTGGATCAGAAAGTTTTAGCAGTTGTTAGAGATGGTGGCCAGAGGGATTTCCTGTGCTCCCCCCACCCCCCGGACACTTCTCTTTTGGGTAGACTTTCAGGACATATCTTTCCTGCTCCTTATCCTGATATTTAGAGGATTGTGAATGGGTAAGGGTTCAGGCAGCGCGTGTGAGAGGCACGTAGTGTGAGAGACCTTTGAAAGAAGAAGCTCTCTGTGACTGACACAAGGAAGAAAACACAAGGCTCACTCAGTATGGATTTGCTGGTAATGACAGGTCCTTTGAAATCGGATGGGAACAGGCCATATGCTCTTGGAAAGGGGCCTCTCTTGCAAGGTGGGATGGATGAGTGAGATGTTTTTGCAAGTTCTTTTCATCTCAAACATCTGTGATCCTCTGAATAATTCTCTTTCCCTTGGCCTCCGTGGCTGCTTGCCTAGAGTTTCTGCCAAAGCCTACCCTCCAGTGGTCCCTCTGAATGGGGATATGAGAGGGTCTCCTGCCCTGGAGGGATAGCTCTGGATGCAGATCTGGGATTGGAGCCCAGGGTAGAGGAATTCAGGCAGGAAGTTTGAGCAGAGCACTTCCCAGCACCAGGCAGGTAAGGCATGAGAATCTGGCCACCCAGACTAGCAGTGGACGCCCAATAGCAGTGACAGTAGCAGCCTCAGTTGTCATCATGTAGGACTGTGGACAGCGGACAGGCTGCACAACAGGACCAACACAGGTTCTGCGTGGTGGACAGGGGACAGCGGGCAGAGTCTCTGTTCTCATTTAGCTTATGCGCTGTGCTGCTTGTCCGGAGATGACTAATCTGTCTTTGTTAGGAGAAGCTACATGGCAGGCTTCTCTTGTGAATGCTCTGCTCTTTTGTGCTGCTTTACAAGACGAGACCAGTGGCTCCCCACTACCAAGGAAAGTCATGCGGCCCTCAGGGTCCTGTGAATTCTTCTGTCGTGCACTGCATTTTTGGGGTCCAAGAGAAATTCTTACTGGTCAAAGAGAAGGAAGGACTGGTCATCCCATGAGAAGGCACTGGTGTCATTTCTGCTCTTCCTCTGGAGAGATCAGGTCACACCTATGAGACCAGGTCTGAAGCAGGGGGGTTAAAGATGGTCGGTTTCTCCCAATGTTCTGGCACAAGGGTACTCTCAATCTCTCTCTCTCATTAGTGTATTCTCGCATGTTCTCCTTGATCTCTAGGAGATCTACCTGGGCATTATAGTGAGGACATTGCGTACTGTAAGAATTGACAGCTGATTCTTTGTCTTGAGGAGATAGCATTAGGGCTTAAATAGAATTCTTTGCTGTGTTTTTGGGTCTTCATCTACTTATCTGAGAGAGAGGGAGGGTGAGACAGTTATAACAGAGGAGAGAATGGGCATGCCAGGGTCTCCAGCCACTGCAAACAAGCTCCCAATGCATGCACCACCTTGTGCATCCGGCCTACATGGGTACTGGGTCCTTAGGCTTCATAAGCAAATGCTTTAACCACTAAGCCATCTCTTCATCCCTGTTTCTGGGACTTCTAAGTAACAACTGCAATCAGCTCTATTACCCAGATAGCTCCACAGTTATTCCTGGGAAAAATTATGCAATTGAGACAGAACGGATATTTACTCTGTTTGCTTTTTTTCCCTTCATCTTCTCGTTTCCTACTTCCTCTTTTGACAGCTCCTAAACCCACAGAGCAATCTGTGCGATTTTTCTGTATCTTGGCTGCTCAAAGAAACCTTTCCCTTCAAACTCAGGAGACAATCTGTAGAACTCATTCCTTGCTGGGGTCTAATCTGTGACCCTTTCTACAGACATTTCTAGATTAAGTCAGTGGAAGACATTTGCTTTTTATTTTTATGAGACAGAGAGAGAGAGAAAGAGACAGAGAGAGAGAGAAAGAGAGAGAGAGAGAGAGAGCACACCAGGGCCTCTAGCCACAGCAAACAAACCCCAGATGCATGTGCCACCTTGTGCATCTGGCTTACGTGTGTCCTGGGGAATCGAACCTGGGTCCTTTGACTTTGCAGGTAAAGTGTCTTAACCACTAAGCCACCTAGCCAGCCCAGTGGAAGACATTTGTACTAGGGAGTTTCAGATACCATGCGGGCCTGTCGTGGAACTATTTATTTAAAGGAGAAGGTATTTTCTGGACCGACCCTGGTCATGCTTTGCTCTGTGGGATGCCTTGCTGGGATGGGCCGCTCATCCTCAGCTAAGTCGGGAATGGCCTGGAGCCTGCTCCTGAAGCTGGGCAAGCAGGCAGTTTATTCAGTCATCTGGACTTCTGGGGCTCCTTTTGGGAGGTAGAAGAGGATCCAGTAGAAATAAGGATGCCCACCACCTTAATTGATGAGCTCTAAACCCCCCTCCCCACCTTATAGACAGGTCTCCAATCCCGCTTTCTACACTGATCGATGCCTTTCACAGCCACACAGATGCAGCTGTCAGCCTGCTAGGTGTGGGCATTTCTTTGGGTCACCCTTGGGTCCCATTTCCTGCACTCTGTCCTCCTTTCTCTCTCTGCTCCCCTGTCATCTTGCTTCTGGTTCGTGTTTCTGCGTCCTTCTCTCACTTTCTCCTCTCCCCGTGTCCTGTGACCCACTCTTCCACACGACTTATATTTATGTGGTGCACCCAGCCGTCTTTGGGCTTCATCCTGTCGGCACCTGGTCCCTCACTGGCCTACCTTTTGGCGCTGGCATAGTTAGAAGTTCCCAGGTGGTCTTCTGTGGACTTCAGGAAGCTGTCACAGCCTCCTTGTAGAATCCGAGGCAAGTTGGTTCCGTTGGTTAGAGACTGGTGTTTAATGAGGCCAGCCAAGGACACATGTCTTCTCTGCGTTTGGGCCCCGTTACCTTACCAACGTGCCATGGCAGGGATGAGCTCTAGCAAGCCCTGCTCGCTTTCACACTCCAGTCGCAGTGAGGGTCGGGTCAGGAGCTATGGTTGGGGCAGTGCTCAATTTTGATAAGGGCTATCAGTAATAATATTATACAGATATTGAACTCAACTTTAGTTTTAGATCATTGCAGGCGAGTGTCTTGTAATTTACTGTACAGGTCTGAAAAGAGCTGCTGCTTATTACAGTGGATGGAATTTAGGCTCAGACACATAGGCTCAGAATCTGGATCTTTTTCTAATTTTTTTTTTTAATTTTTAGGCAAGGTATCATGTAGCCCAGGCTGGCCTCAAACTTGCTGCGTAGCTTCCGCCTCCCCAGTGCTGGTATTACAGGAGTATGTGTGTCACCATTCCCAGCTTTCCTAATGGTTTTGACACCTTCACCTGTTAACCCCTTCTGTGCCTCAGTTTCCCAGTTGTGCATTGAGGAAAACAATAGGAACTGAAACCCACCTTTGGCATCCTTCAGCCCCCTCTGCTGTACTCCTTTGTCTTCCTCTCCTTTGCCTTTTATTCTTTTTCTTTTCTTTATTTAAGAGAGAGAGAGGGAGAGTCAAAAAGAGGCCGATAGAGGCCTCTTGCCACTGCAAATGAACTCCAGACGCATGCGTCACCCTGTGCATCAGGGTTATGCCGGTACTGGGGAAATGAACCTGGGTCCTTAGGCTTCACAGGCAGGCACTTTAACCACTAAGCCATCTCTCCAGCCCTGTGTCCTGTTATTTTTACAGGTTTCTAGGATTCGCCGTTTTATGCTTCTTTTGTCGTTTTCTTAGCCCGTTCCTCTTTCTCAGTTTCGTTCTGCCTCCTTCATTGTCCCCTTAATGAATTTTAATTTTCTTTGCAAACATGTTTCCTCATCACCCCCCCCCCCCCGCCATCATCCACAATTTCTGGGCCTTTTGTGGCTTCAGGGAGAATGAATGGTTCTTAATTATTTCTAAACCTGAGAAAATAATTAAGGAAATGATTTAATTACCTTCCACATAGATCCTAACAGCATTGGCTAGGTTAGATGATGGGAAGCTGGGCATACTGGCAGGTCCTGAATATGGGGAAAGGTTATCTTGAGGTGGGATACTGCAATAAGGGTCTGTAGAAGACGGACTCTCATTTGCCGAAGAACTGGAAAACAGCAATAGGAAATTATACTCAACTACAATTAAATAAAATTTGATATATATTACCAGTATTTATGTTGAGGGAAGGGGAGTGAGGTTATTATTAATGTTTATACTGAATTAATTGATTTGCCTGTGTATGTATATGTGTGTGTGTGTATGGGTGTGCACATCACACAGCACACACCACACCTGTGGAGGTCAGAGGAGATGTTTGTGCTCCACCTTCTTTGAGACAGGGTCTCTTGCTGCTGCAAATGAGCCTGACTTATGAGTGACTATGGGGGTGCTGGGGACTTGAACCCAGGCTAGCATGCTTTGCAAGGAAACACCTTTAAGAGCTGAGCCATCTCCCCAGCCCTACTATTATCTTTTTTTTTTAATTAATTATTTATTTATTTGAGAGAGAGAGGAAAAAGGAGAAGGGGGGAGGGAATCCCCAGCCCTACTATTATCTTTTTTTTTTAAATTAATTATTTATTTATTTGAGAGAGAGAGGAAAAAGGAGAAGGGGGGAGGGAATCCCCAGCCCTACTATTATCTTTTTTTTTAAAAAAATATTTATTTATTAATTTGAGAGAGAGAGAGGAAAAAGGAGAGAGAGAGAGAGAGAGAGAGAGAGAGAGAGAATTGGCACACCGGGGCCTCTTGCCACTGCAAATAAACTCCAGATGAATGCACCATCTTATGCCTCTGGCTTTACGTGGGTACTGGGGAATCAAACCCGGGTCCTTAGGCTTTGCAGGCAATCGCCTTAACTGCTAAGCCATCTCTCCAGCAAGCTACCTTTTGAGGGACTTTATTCTCTTTTGAGTTGTTCTGTAGGGCTGAATTGGAACATTCATTTAATGGCAGTAGGAATTTCAGGGACAGCATGTGAGCTGGCCGGCCAAGCCAGGAGGCCCTGCTGTATATCCAACTGCGACAATTCGACTCTAGAAAAGTCTTCACCACTCAGAACCTCCTGGTCTACATCCAAAAATGAAGGTCTTTGGCTCTCTGGGCCTTTTGAGAGGTTTCTGATACGCTATCTAAAAGTAGAGGGGGTTGACCAAGGAAAGGTGACGTAGGAACATGGAGGAATCCACCAACATTGGACAGTGGGTCGACTAAAAGTAAATAAAGTAAGCCTGTGGTACCATTGTCGATGTGTGGTCCAGTTCTGAGTGTTTAGCATCCTTGGTGGCAGGCTGTCACAGTGGATGTGCAGACTGTGACCAAGAGAACACTATACCTGTTTACACGCAGTGGGGAAAGGAGGGCCCTGGGGGGGGGCACCCTATTTCCATCCCATTCCATTCTGCTGCTCACCCTGGCATGGAAGTCTACAGAGGGCGTTCTGCTTTGCTGTCCTGTGAAGGCTGTCAGCCCGGATGGGATCTCAGAGGCTAGTATGATGCCCTCATTTTACGATGGAGGACATTGGGACCAAGAAAAGATGAAGCGATTTGCCTGCAGCTACACCTCGCTCTCTCCTGGAGTTGGCCTGCTTTTACCAAGTAGCAGGCCAGGCTCCGGCAGGGCTTGAACCTCAACACGATCTCAGTCTTCTCTAGTTACTCACAGCCCAGCAGATGACGGGATTTGATGAATCACCTTCTCTCCTCTCCTGGCAGGAGCGAGGACAAGGACACATTGAAGCTAGGATTGGGAGTGGGGCAGAATCTGGCATTTTATTTTATTTTTAATTTTTTTGGGGGGGGTTTCAAAGTAGGGTTTTTCTCTAGCCCAGGCTGACCTGGAATTCACTCTGTAGTCCCAGGCTGGCCTTGAACTCCGTGATCTTCTTACCTCTGCCTCCCAAGTGCTGGGATTAAAGGCGTGTGCCACCACACCCAGATCTTAATTTTTTGCTTATTTGGTTTTTTGAGGTAGGGTCTCACTCTAGACCAGGCTGACCTAGAATTCACTATGTAGTCTCAGGGTGGCCTCAAACTCATGGTGATCCTCCTCCCTCTGCCTCCCGAGTGCTAAGATTAAAGGCGTGTGCCACCATGCCTTTTATTTATTTGAGGCAGAGAGAAAAAGGGAGAGTGAATATGGGGTGCAACAGGACCACCAGACACTGCAAACAAACTCTAGACACATATGCCACCTTGTACATCTGGCTTATGTGGGTACTGGGGAATAGAACCTGGGTCCTTCGACTTCGTGGACAAGTTCCTTAACTGCTAAGCCATCTCTCCAGCCCTGATTCTGGCATTTTAATGTGGCCTGAGGGCATTGAAAGCATATTAACAGACATGTCAGGTACTGAGGACATGAATTTTTGGACAGAATAGAAAATCTATATATTGGAAGTTGTATGACTTTATGATCATCACATGGGCAGGTAAGTGAATAAAGTTAACTCTGGGTGAGACTCTTCAGTCATCAAAGAAAACTTCCCCAAAGGGTATGTGCCATCTACTCACAGGCCATAGGCAGCAGTTCCTATTTCTCCAACACTGGTGCCTTGAACTTGCCCCTTTTTCATTCCTATAACTGAGCCACTCAGGAAAGGACCCGTGTATTCACTAAAATATGGGTACAGCTGAGATATCATGCTGGAAAAATGCTCAGGTAGAAAAGTCAGGAGATTACAGAAGCAAACAACTTACTAGTTCACAGTGTTTTATAGCTCATCAGAGCATGCTTATAGGCTTGGCTTAGTTTGACACATGACAATGGGGCTGAATGGAAACCTGAGTCTGAGATTACCTCTCTGAGATCATCACAATAACATAAGATACACTGTAAGGACCCAGGTTCAATTCCCCACTACCCACATAAACCAGATACACAAGGTGGCATATGTGTTTGGAGTTTGTTTGCAGTGTCGGGTGGTCCTGGTTGGCCCATATTCTCTCTCTCTCTCTCTCTCTCTCTCCCTCTCTCTCTGCCTCTTTCTTTCTCTCTCTCAAATAAATAAAAATGGTTAACTGAGCAAAGAAGGAGAAATTGTGTCAGGACTAGAAGATGGGTCATCTGACCCGTAATTTAATGTTTACAAAAGAAGAGCCACTGTTCGTGGTGATGTGGTGGAGGTATCAGTGGCTACAGTAGTGACAAACAGAATGTAACAGGCTTGCAAACAGGGATCCTTTTCTGACCTTAGCTGATGAGTTTTCTGTTAAATGATGAGAGATTCAAGAAGTTACTCTCGGGAGGCAAAAGAGAAAGCTGTATTTGTGTGACGACTACATTCTTTTCTTTCTTTCTTCCTTCCTTCCTTTCTTTCTTTCTTTCTCTTCTCTGAGGTAGGGTCTCACTCTAGCCCAGTCTGACCTGGAAATTCACTATGTAATCTCAGGGTGGCCTCGAACTCATGAAGATCCTCCTACCTTTGTCTCCCAAGTGCTGGGATTAAAGGCGTGCGCTACATTCTTAAGAGTTAAGAGTTATTGGAGCAGTTGGGCAAATATCTAGGGTGGGAATTCCTGAGTAAAGGCTCATCGAGAGGAAATTTAAAAGAAAGTCACCGAGGGTTTAAACCTCAGTTTGGTGAAGGCAAACCCAAGACTGGAACCTCTCACCTATTCTGTCTTCACCTGGAAGGAAGAAAGAGCCGCTCCGAGAACTTGTTCTCAGGGTGCACTTGAACCTTTTCTGAACAGAACTCGGGATGGGCTGGGACATTTTCCCTTCATTAACACTTCATTAAGCTTTGTCAGATAGAAGCTTCCTAGCCAGATCCTGGCCAGGGACTCTCACTGAGGTGATAATGAGGAGAAAATGTACTAGGTTTTTGGCCTACTCCAGAGTTGTTGAAGGTAGGCTCAAATATATTTTGATAACATTGGCTTTAAAAAAATTGGTATTAAACATCACTTTACACTGGGTGGTGTAAATAAAATGCATAAGCACAAACAGAAAGAGACCCGCTTGCCAATACAACATGACACATTTCACAGCGGTTTGGTGATTTGTAGCAAACAAATTATAAATATCTGAGTCGCGTTGGACTCTGCAAAGGATGGGATTTTCAGAGATTTGCAACTTCTACCTATTGTTTTGAAAACAAAAAATGCCTCTTTCCAAACCAGGCCTAAAAAGTCTTGCACAGCTCCGGGGATGTAGGCACTTCTTGCTCTAATTGATGTCTTCTGGGTATTTAATACTTATCAACTATCAGGTGCTCTTAGAAGGAAATTGTGTTTACTTCCCAGTAGCTTTTCTGGTATTCTTAAACTGGATTTAATATCCTGTGAATGACTGAAGGTGCTGACATTTTACCAGCAAATTTAATCTTTACTCTAAAGAAGCTTTTGACTGGATTATCCACTAAAGAAAATGTTAAAACTGTTATCAAATGTGGATGTCCCCTGGGAGCATTTCATGTAGACACGGTGGGTGGAAGTTCACACTCATAGCAACTAGCACTTGGTGTCAAGCCAGAACTATGTTTCTGTGTGTTTGTGTACTCGCATGGAGATTCCAGAAAGTAAAGCAAATGATAAAATGGCACTTTAAAGGTGTTATTCCTGTCATTGCAATTCTCTTCATTGTTTTGTTGGTGCAAACCCATCTCTCCTCTGGATCTCATTTTTACCCTGTTACCATCCTAAACTGTAGACATTAGCCTTCTTTTCAGACTCATGTTCACAAAATTGTCAATATTTGGATTATTTCACTAAATTATCTTATGATTAACTCCTAGGAAAGTGGTCTAGGATAAATTAATTTGCTCAGTAAATACAATTGTGTGTTCGATCTCGTGCTAGATGTGATGCTAACCACCGAGGGTGGGGTGTGATGTTAGGGAGGGAAATGGGCATGCCACGATTTTAATCAGTGGGTGTAAGTAAGCACAGTGCCCCACTAGAGGAGAAAATGGCACAGATATCAGACAAGGAAGACTGAATTTGAGAAATTAAGGTCTGGAGTCCAGTCATGAGAAAGTTTGCAAAAGCCAGGAGTGGCCACCTTAGGGCTTGTCTCAAAAGATCGCACCTTCAAACTAATGATGAGGTTGGTAGCGCGTGGTTACCCACTGAGGTTGGTTGAATGTGAGAAACAAAAGCTCAGAATTAAAACAAAAATCTCAACTATCCTCCAACAAGCACCCTGTGTGACTGAATTCAGGTCCCAGTGTGGGATGTGTTATGTTAGAGTCCGGGTTTGCAAAGTCCCTTGACCGCTGGCAGACGTGGTCCCTGCCCGAGCTCCCAGTCTTGCTGGGTGTGCTCCAGTCTCGGTGGGGACTCCAGTGTTTCCAGACCTGCCGCCTCACTTACGGGAGAGGGTCCCTTGTTTCCTAATTCTTGGATTAGTTATAGGAATGGTGGTAGTGGTGGCATGGGGAACATCGTTAATCTTTTTATTTTTGTATATTTCTATGAGATAGAGAGAGTTGGTGCCCCAAGCCCTCCGGCCAGTGCAGTAGAACTCCAGACGCGTGCACCGTCTTGCACGCATGCGTGACCTTGCATTACCTGGTGCATCTGGCTTACGTGGGACTTGGAGAGTTTGAACATGGGTCCTTAGAGTTTGCAGGCAAGCACCTTAACTGCTAAGCCATCTCTCCAGCCCTTGTCAATAGTTATAATCCCAATTAGAGAGTCAAACAATCATTTTCTTTCTTTTTAACAAAAAGATACTGACATGAGAAACAAAACTAGAAAGTACATGGTCTTAGAATAAAGAACAGTTCTTTTTTATATTTAATTAATTTATTGAGAGAGAGAGAGAGAGAGAGAATGGGTGTACCCAGGCCTCTAGCCACTGCAAACCAACTCCAGACACATGCGCCACCTTGTGCATCTGGCTTTACGTGGGTCCTGGGGAATCAAACCTGGGTCTTTAAGCTTCACAGGCAATCTCCTTAACCACTAAGCCATCTCTCCAGCCCAAGGACAGTTCTTCAAATTGAATACATCAAGCTGCACCCAGAGGAAACAAAAGCACGTCCTTGTTCTTGGTTGTCTGTGGGCCAGTGATAACTGTGTCATGGAGTGTCACTGATCTGTGGCCCCGTGCCTGGGAAGCCCTTGTGTGGATGTTATTACCAGCGGCAGCATTTCTGAGGAAAATTGCCTCTAAAAACTGTTGCTCCAGATGTGGCCCCTGAACTACTGCTAGTCTGGAGCTCGACAGGTGTTGTGCGTGGAGACGGGGCTGCACGCAGCTCCTGTTCTGTGACAGAAATCACCGGGCTCTGAGGGTCTGTGACACATCATAATCTCCTTCAGTGACAGCCTGATGAGGCTCGGGGACGGGGGGGCGGGGAAGTGATCAATGTCCTCTGTCTCGGCTTTAGCAGGCCTTTCATTTCTGGTCTGTGTGACATATTCATCAATAATCTGAGAAGATAGAGCCTACGCACAACTTTCTGGTTGGGAGGCTATTTCACACTTGCCTGACAAAGGAGAGAGGGTCTGAGAGTCACAAACGCAAGGGTTGATGGACTTCCGTGCCGGCTGGGCCAGCTTGGGCCAGCCGTTCCCCAAACGGGGTCTGGCTTCCCTCGCGCGCCAGATGAGATCTCCCTCCCCTGGGGACAGATCTAGTTATCTTCGGGGCTTGAAAAACCAACAGTGGCGTCACACTCACCCACAAGTAGGCTGCTTAGACTAAGAAAAACCGTATGTTTCTCTGCTTTGAGTTAATATTGTAACAGCTCATTGATGTACAGTCAGCTCATGCTGCTTAGAGGTCTATTTATAAGAAGGAGAAAACTATGATTACTTAATAGAAGTCGGAATATAGGGCATTATGCACAACCATGTTGAGGACACATTTTTCTTCTTCTTGCTTCTTGCCTCTGGGGGATCAAGCTGACGAAGATATTCTTACATTTACTTTTTAGTAATGTGTTAGAAATGGTAGGACAGACAATTCCAGGCTCTCTCTCTCTCTCTCTCTCTCTCTCTCTCTCTGTGTGTGTGTGCGTGTGTTGGGGGACCCAAATGTAGCATATTAAGAAAACAAGGTAGTTGTGTACTATTATTTTTAAAACAATCAATGAAGATACTTCTAGTGGTTTTTAAAATATGTAATAGTTGGGAAATGATCCAACTTGAAATTTGCCATGTCTTACATTGTATTACACTGATTACATTACTTAATTGTATTCTATTAATTGATACTACATCAATGAAATTGTTTTGGTTTTCCTCTAATGCTATGAGGCAAGTATTGCTCCATTTTATATCGCTTCAATTAGGGGTCTGCAGACATCGAACAGACAAGGTTGCATACCAGGTAAGAGGTGTGGCCAGGATTTAGCCAGATAACTTTGGCTTCAGATCATAATTTTCTCCTGGCATTCTTAGGTCATGTCTTGCCATTTCCTAACACAGAGTAAACATCCAAAGCCCTGGAAATTTCATCTATCTTATTCTGCTGTTTCCCCCTTAAAACAAGACGACCTTGAACCCCTCTCCAGCTGTATGTCTGTGGAGTGCTTGCATTCACACCAAATGAACAGGTTCCAGAGGGAGTGAGCTGGCCCCCGTGAATCTGAGGGGTGCTGCGGGCCAGGGCTGGGAGGGACGGGATGAGATGGGCGGGCGCGTCGCGCGCTGTGGGAGCATGCATCACGTTCTCCTAGCGAGGCGGTGAAACACGCCCTGCACTTGAGGTACAAGGAGCTTGGTCTCTCGTTCCTGGATTAGCTCATCTTCCTCTGCTGTGTGGGGGGAAGCACTGCACTGTGCTCTGGAATAGCCAAGGAAGCAAAATACTCCGTGGTACACGTAGAATATGAGTAAATCTGCAGACGCCTGTTTTCTGTGATGGAGAGTTTAACGTTCATTTGCATAGACTGGTTCGTTCAAAAATGTCAAATAGTAACCCGGTTATTGGTCACTCAAGGTGAATTTTCAACATCTCATGGATGCTTTGGAATGACTTCTCATTTGCGTCTTACTTTTGATTCTTTGGGCTTTCCTGGTTCCTGTCCTTTTTTTTTTTTTTTTTTTTTCCCTCTGAGGATTGTGCTCCACAGTGGCATAAATCTGAGGTCCAGTCACAAGACTCTTCTCTGACACATGGGTCTTCTGTTTGGCTCTGCCTCTTGCTGGCTACATGACCTTGGCCTCCCCTGGCCCTCTGTGAGCCAAAGTTTCTTTGTCTATAAAGTGATCATGGATGATGTAATGATTAAAATGAGGCACACAGAAGGGTTTTGTTAAGCTATAAGAACCATGGCAGCATTTAGGTTTTATTATTCTTCTCGTTAGAAGCAATTTTGAAAAGTCAGAAATTGGGCTGGAGAGATGGCTTAGTGGTTAAGGCGCTTGCCTACAAAGCCTAAGGACCCAGGTTTAATTCCCTAGCACCCATGTGTAAGCCAGATGTACAAGGGGGTGCATGTGTCTGGAGTTCGTTTGCAGTGGCTAGAGGCCCTGGCATGCCCATTCTCTCTATATATCTACCTCTTTCTCTCTCTCTCAAATAGATAAATAATTTTAAAAAATCAGAAATTGTTACCATGATGGTTGTGCGTGTGGTCTGATCACGTACTGCCTGCTTGAACCACTCTCACATTTCCTTCATCTGGAGAAGGTGCCCAAATCTCTCCTCTGCGTAAATCAGTCACGTTACAGCCTCTTCTGGGCCCCAGCACCCTTTCACTGCTCCTTTTTAGCTTTGTCTGGGCACTTTGTGTCATATAACTGATTTTTGATGATAGCATTTCAGTCTGCCAGGCTACTATAGAGACCACTGCAATCTCTTCTATTTTGTTTCTAGCTTCATTCACTTAAAAAAAGCTATTTACAAAGGCGGGGGGGAGAATAGGCACACAGGGCCTCCAAATTGCTACAAACAAACTCTAGATTCATGCATCACTTTGTGCATGTGGCTTTATGTTGGTACTTGGGAATTGAACCTGGATCATTAGGCTTTTCAGGCAAGTGCCTTAACTGCTGAACCATCTCTCCTGCCCCATCTTTCACCATTTTTGGCACGCCTCCCATTGACTTAGCCCCAGTGTTAGAAACAGAAAGGCCCTTGATGACTTCTTGGACTGGAAACAAGTGGTTCAGGTATGGGTGTCTTCTAAGTGGTAGATGACTTGGTATACTCCCAGACAAGGGTTTCCCAGTGGGTCAGGTTGTTGGTGAACAAGAGGCGTGCAAATGCTGGTGTGTCTGTGATAATGTCGAAAGGAGAAGGAGACAGACTTATGCCACAGTGCATCTGTGGGGTGCCACGAGCAAGCTGGCAGTCTCCTCTGTGTGACAACCCTGAATACTTAGCACCCGAGGAAAACACCTGGCTTCTCCAACCACTCTCCCTCTCCAGCACTTTCTTAGTGGATCGCTGTGATGCCCGGTTTCATGTTCTCCATGTCACACCTGATTCTCAGTCACAGTGGACCAGTGGAATGAATGTTTTGAGCCTGTTAATCCTTAAAGGGGTGACAGGACAGTGAGCAGATGAGCTCAGGGAAAAAGAGACCTGACAGGAGGCGGAGGCCAAAAGGTTGGCTCCATAATCACAAGAGGCCATTTAAGTAATGTGCTGAGACAATGCGTGGATAATTCAATCATTCTTAAAATGCAGGTTAATTTGGCTGAGGAGTGGAGAGAGAGCTAGAAAGATAGGAAAGGAACATCAGGGCTTGGCAAGAACGATGGTGCAAGAGCCTCTCAATTTGGAAGGGTTCTGGAGGCTTCTGAAATGGAAGGTGCTTCAGGAAAAGGGGGATTCTGCACGAGGAGTTTTTTCCCTCAGACAATGAGACAGCCCAGGGCATCCCAGAGGCTTGAAGGATAGGAAATAGACCACACAGGTGCTTGGGGTCTTGTGTGCCTGTATCCCAGGTTTGTCCCGAGTAGAATTTTAAACAGTGAGTTTCTCATTGTTTTCCCCTTTTCCTGCTTGCCAGTTATCTGTCACACTTTCCTCTTCCCATCCCGTTAACACACAGCCTTTTTGCTCTTGTAATTTTAGTAAAAATGAATGGTTTTATTTTTCCTTTCATTATTCCTTCCTAAGTCTTCAAATCCCCAGGTGATTCATGGAGAAATCCGGCTGGAGAGAAAGCAGAATTGCAATCAAGGAATACATGGTGTGATATTCTCTATTAAACAAATACTTGATCACATATATTAGAAAGGCAGTGTGTTCACAGCATCTCCACGAGCCTGGGGTGGGGCGTTTAGCTAGCTAGTTCCCTGATTTCTGCCTACCCACTGTAGAAGCCACAGTATGTATATATATATGTATATATATGTGCATATATGGAATATCAATGTAGACATTGTGTAAGCTAAGCAGCATTGCCTCCCCACTCCCGCAGTCCCCACTCTCCCAGAACCCCACCTTCCAACTCCACTGCTGACCCCACACCCTCTGTGGAGACAATTTGAGGCATCCTTGAGAGGAGAGGAAGATTAAAAACAACGAATTTAAGCATCAAGTCAGATCTTGCTGACTCCTATCTGTTTCAACTTGGTCTTTGTCAGTTACATAACATCTGAGCGCTGTAGACTCTTCACTGTAAATGCCAATCTCATCATGAGAAGGGGTCGCCTGACCTCACCCAGGCACTTAGCACAGGGCTTGGTGAGGAAGGGTGCCTGGGTGTCACTTGGCAGACGTTTCATTCCAACCTCGCAATAGTCCTGTGAAGTGGAACTGACTAAATAGGTGAAGGAATTCAGGGCTCAGGGGACTGGGTGTAAAGCCCGTGTGTGTGAGGAGGACATGTCTGGAAGGAATGTCTGCTCCCGGTTGGAATGGACAGGAGAGGGAGTTCTTGATGAGAGAGGCTTGACTTCTTTCATCTTTGGACCTGGTGAAATTTCTCATCAGCCAGGAGACCTTTCCCTTAAGCCATGGCTGTAAGGAAGACAAGACAGGCCCCGGCTGGACAGTAGTATAGCAGGAATTTCTCTGGACTGATTACTCCAACACCAGTGAGAGTGGAAGAGAGGAATTTATTTGCCTAGGGACCGAAGCTGGGATCGCTCTCAAAGAAACTGCACCCCCGAACTCAACTTGCACTTTAAGTCCTCTAGCAGCAAGGTGGGTTCCCCAGAACCAGGGCGGATACCATAGTAGCAAGGCTGGGGGGGGGGTCGGGGGGGGGGCTTTCCAAAAGCTTACATGGCAGTTAACTATGCGGTAAGCTTACCAAGATAATTGCCAAGGGCGAACGACTATTTTGTCTTAGCCATTCCCTCCTTCTGACCACTCTGGTGGGGGAAGGAGACTTGTCTAGGGCTTTCTGCTCCATTGAGCAAGAAGAGGTGGGGTCTGGCAGCAACCGGCACCTGCTATAATCCAGCACTTGGCAAGCCGGCTTTGGTCTTTTCTAGCTCAGTAGGATGTCTGTGGAGTGGCTGCCTTCGCTTAGTCCACAGCAGAGCAAAGTGTTGGCTTCACGGCTAAGCTTGGGTGTGTAGATAGAGCAAATGTTTTCATGGAAGCTGCTGCTGAATAAGAAAAAGAGAGAGAGAGAGAGCCTTGCCAAGCAGGCTCCATCTGCTCCCATGACCGTTGCTGAGCTAGCTGGGAGAATGGACTCCACGTCCTGTGTTTCCTGTCTGTGCACATGTGTGTGACACATGCCACTCTGCCCCTTGGCATTAGAGAGGGTTTGAGGTACAGACTTTCCCACATGTCTCGGCTTTATCCTTCTTGCTGGAGCGGCTGGCCTCGCTCCACAGCACGAGAGGAGGAACGGGGAGACGGCGAAAGACAGGGTAGGCAAGGAAAGAGAGAGCTTTGATTTTACTTATTCATTTTAGAAAAGGATCTAAAGTGATGTGGCAAGTCATGTGGCTGAGTGCTAGTTCGCAAGGTAAAATAAATGCTGAACATTAAGTACATAATTGGAGTAATTAATGTTCCAGATGGGAGAACAGCGTTAAATTCTTATTCATATTTTCCAAAGGTTCCCAGCCACTCAGTAAATGGTTTCCTGAATCGCTGTCATGATTGGCTCGATTCCAAAGGACTGCACATGACATCATGGTTTGCTGGTGTCTTCTTCTTCTTCTTCTTCTTCTCTCTTCCTCCTCCTCTTCTTCTTCTTCTTCTTCTTCTTCTTCTTCTTCACAAGTGAAATGCTCTTACCCCTTGGGTCGGGATTTTCAGCCAGTGTGCCGTGATGAGGTTACCCATCATGGAAACATCATGGCTGCCCTGGCCCTCAGTGGCCCCTGTTCTCTTCGCCTTTCACAGTGTGATTGGGACTCCCTGGAGGAAGGGGGTTTGGTGTTGGGCAGTGGTTCTAAAGGTGCTCGGAAAAGTACCGGGTTAGCATCGGTGCGCCTTTGGGGGAGGTTTTCCTAAGGTAGGGGTTAACTAGATGCAAGCACAATCCCCCATCTGCCCACATCAGAGAGAAGAGATCCAGTTCAGAACTTGAAGTTTCACTGTTTGAAATCTCCCTTGAAGACTGGGCAGGCTTTGGGCAGCATCTCCCACTGGCCCTCGGCAGGCTTCGGGCTCCTTCTTTCTCCCTCAAGCCCCTACATTCTTTCTTTTTTCCTTCTTCTTAGCTGAACTATTTAACATGATGTTTAAAGCCATGCCTGGCTGCCTTGTAGAGATTCAGAGTTGCCATGGTAATGTGGCCTGTTTCTCCAAATTAGGACATATTCCTGCTGCCTTAAAAAAAATGGGGTGTGTGTTCTCCCTCTCACACACAGCTCTTTTGCTTCCTTAAAGCTTCCTTGTCTTTCTCCCCCAGAATGCTAATTTAAGTACCTGTCCTCAGAGCTGTGTAGGTCCATGTGCCTAGCAGGCACTTTCTCGATACCCAGCCCACTCTCTCCCTCCTCCATCCTGCCCCCGGGTCGGTGGCAATGGGCGTGGCATTTCATGCCTTCAGAGTCCTTGCTGTTAGCTTTGCTCTTAACACCTGTTTGGTCTGGGCTGACACTAAATTTCTGTTTCACCTAAAAGCTTGTGTGTGTGTGTGTGTGTGTGTGTGTGTGTGTGTGTGTGTGTGTGTAGAAGCAGGTAAGGAAGAGACAGCTTGGATATTCAGTGTCAAGGAGAGGGGTGTATTGGGGCTCATAGTTTGAGGGCTCAGTCCTTCATGGTGGACAAGGCATGGTGGCAGGAGGTCCAGGAGGCTGATCGCATTACGTTGACAGTCAAGAAGCAGAAAGGGATGAGCAGGTGTGGCTCGGCTTCCTCTTTCCTCTGAATTCAGTATGGGACCCCCCTCCGTGAATGGCGCCACCCACCTTTAGGTAGTGTCTTCTTTGTTCTGTTAAACTGCCTGGAAACACCCTGGTCGACGCGCCCAGAGGTGTGTTTTCATGTCGATCCTGATTCCTATCAAGGTGAGGAAGAAAATGAACCATCAGAGGATCCCAGGAAACATTCGAGAAAGTTCTGGAACTTGACAGCAACAACAGAAGTGGTCAGTGTGAAAAAGAAAGAAGGAAGGAGGGCTGGCGAGAAGCCTCAGTGGTTAAGGCAGCGCTTGCTTCTGGAGTTTGGCTCCAGCAGCTGGAGAGCTGTATTCTCTCTCTCTCTCTCTCTCTCTCTCTCTCTCTCTCTGCCTCCTTCTAATAAGTAAAAATATACATTTTTTTCTTTTTTGTTTTTTCGAGGTAGCGTTTCACTCTAGTCCAGGCTTACCTGGAATTCACTATGTAGTCTCAGGGTGGCCTCAAACTCATGGCGATCCTTCTACCTCTGCCTCCGGAGTGCTGGGATTAAAGGCATGTGCCACCATGCCAGGCTATTTTTTTTTTGTTAGAAAAGAAAAAAACAAACAAAAAAACCAAGAAGGTAGGAGGAAAGGAAGTGAGGATGGAGAGGAAGGAAAGAAAGCGAGCAGGTTGGCATGGGAGGTTTCTTCCTTCAGGGCTTTCTCTGGTTCAGTGATTACGGATAGCTCTTAGAGCCATTTCAGTTAAGTCTGGGGTAGAAAAAGGAGAAGGAGAAAGAAGAAGAAAGCAGATTTCACTACCCTGCACGTCTGCCACTCAGTCCTTGGCATGTGAGAGCTGGTTGGAAGAGTCTTTTGCTTCTGCGGAGGGGAGAGGAGGATGTGCTTTGGAATCACGTGGGAAGTCTTAACAAACACAGATGCTCATGTGAGCCTGAAGGAATCATTTCGGGGCACAAACTGAGCACCATAAGTTGTTTTTTTTTTTTTTGTTAAGCAATTCAGTTGATGCTAATGCGCAGAAAAGGGTGGGATTTATGGGCTTGGGTGGAGGTTGTTTTTGGAAGGGCAAAACTAATTGCAGTCTTCACCCATTTCGACGTAAAGTAGTCACTTCTGAAATGCTTGGAGGAAAGGCGCGTCGTCCTCGGCGTTCATTAAGTCAGGTCTTCCTCTCTCTTCCTGGCTCATCACTTTTAGAAAAATGCAAGGTCATTGGCTGGACTTCACAGGCGTCGCCTTCTTTGCCCTGCGAGCGAGCGGGGTAAAGGGAGAACACCAGCGCAATTAGCTTGGCAAACCAGGCGGGGGCTATCCCGGGCCAAGGTCTACCAGCAGGCTGGCCGTGTCTAGATGGGAGCCCGGGCAGGGTCGGGAGCTGCTCATGCGGTCACACTTGGGTTGACATACTAGCTCTTAGTCATGAGCCTCTTAAGGAACCTGATGTGGCCTCTTGATTTGCTGGAGAGATTGGCCAAAAGCTGCGGCTGGAACTGCCTGACAAACTTCTAGTCGTAGATGTTAGCAAGTGACAGCCGTGTGCCTGCAGTGGTCCATGGGCAGCGGGTCTGTGTTTATAACAAGCGGTTATGAACTATACCTTCCATTACAGACTTTTAGTTTTTCCAGATGTAGGGTCTCACTGTAGCCCAGGCTGACCTGGAATTCACTATGTAGTTCAGGCTGGCCCTCAACTCACAGCGATCCTCCTGCCCCAGTGCTGGGATTAAAGGCGTATGCCACTGTTCCCAACCAATTACAGATCTCTGATCACATTCAGAAAGCATCTCTAGAGTAACTACCAGCTTAGGGGTTTGTTTTATGAGTTCATTAAGGCAGGGGGTGGACCTGATTCCTTCCTGGTTTGCCATAATTCTGTGCAGAAGCCCGTTGTCCCTTGAGGACGTCGTGTTATCATCTGTTCCGTGGGCTGGGAAGGGGAGCAAGGTCTCAAGACCGCATCAGCGTAAGCACGTTGTCTTTGTGTCAGCCGCGTATTTACCCCTGCCACTTACTTGTTCCTAGTTACCCATGGAGCAGAAACAAGGTCACGTCTCTGTCTTGGCCCAGGATAGAAGACAAGACAGACAAGACCTATTCCGTATTTGCAGTATTGCAACTCAGTAATTAGTGCAGGAAAACCAACGAGAATACACCTGAATATGCAGTAGAACATTCTATTCTCAGCTTAAAGAATAAAATGTGGGAAGCAAGGAGAAGTTAGAAAGCAAAATCAGCATGACATGGAGATCAAGGTTCTGAAAGGACAGTGGGAAGAAAGGTTCCAAGACCCATCATGATTTTCCTCAGAAGGGTGGTTCTACACTCTATGTACGCACCAGGCCTGGACAATGGACAGTTCGTCAAAGCACCTGCAGCTCTCTGAATGGGTTGATTGAAGCGAGGAGATGTCTTATCAGTCAGACATTTGCCAAGTGCAAACTGATAATATGCCTGTCTATTGATACAAATCTACATTCTCTATCTACCTTTAATTTGAAGGACAATAATTTCAACAGATGATTTTAATATGCCAGGCACTGTGCTAGGCTCGGATTTCAGTAATCTTACAATTACAAAATAATTGCAATTTTATCAATGAGCATTTCTGTGCCATACTTTCCCCTTCTCCATCCCCCCGCTCCCTGCATGCACACACATAGAGGTCAAGTCTCACTCTAGCGCAGTATGACCTGGAAATCACTCTGTAGTTCCTCCTACCTCTTCCCCCTAAATTCTGGGATTAAAGGCATGAGCCACCATTCCTGGCTACCATCACACTTTCTTTCATCCTATATTTTATCCATCAGAGTGATAAGTTTCTTTTACAGATGAAAATACTTACTGTTGATGAAACTATGGGGAATAGATGTTCTCATAAATTCATGATAAAATTTAAATTAGAGTGACCTTTGTGGAGGAGAATTTAGCAGTAACGTGTGTACTCACCCGTTAAAGCTCTTCAACTCAAGGCAATTGATCCTGTGACATTGCAGATATATTTATTTAAAAGATGTGACTGTAGCGTAATTTATCAAAGTAAGTAAATTCAAACATTTCCCATATGTTCAGTGGTGAGGGCTGGTTAAATTCAATCATACTATGGACAATAAACAATTATTAAACATGTCAAATAAGAGTAATGAGATGGGAAGATGTTATTTCTCTAAATATATGGAAAACAGAAGGCTATAATTGTCAACAAATATTGAGTTTCTACTATATGCAAACACTGGTATTATGTAAAACAGATAAACCTGAGAGTAGAAAGTAGCAGTGTGAGTGAGTGTGTGTGTATGTGTGTGTGTGCGCTTGCACGCGCATCACTCCAGAACACTATGTCCAGTGGGGTGTGTGAGTTTTAGAGGATGGGAATAAGATTATACACTAAGCATATAAGCATTTTAAAAGGTTGACAATGCCATTATTTAGGAAATAAAACAGCACAGTTTATGGGTTCTGTGTGCTTTTTGTATTACTTCAAGTTCCCATAATCATTATGTATCACTTTACTCTTGTAATAATAATGTGTGTCATTAAAAGAAATACCTAAGGGCTGGAGAGATAGCTCAGCCATTAAAGCACTTGCCTGCAAAGCCAAAGGACCCCAGTTTGATTCCCTAGGACCCACATAAACCAGATGCATAAGGTGGCGCATGCACCTGGAGTTAGGTTGCAGTGGCTGAAAGTCCTGGTGCACCCATTGTCTCTCTGTCTCTCTCACTCTCAAAAAAAAAGAAAGAAAGAAAGAAACACATACGTTTTAGGGTCATGTTTAACTGTTTGTGGACACCATATTCATTTATGCCTTTCATTTCCCCTCTTTTGTCTAAGTTTGTCCATATATTTCTACTGTCCAGTACCAATAAACAAAAACTAATAAAAATGACCTTACTACCACTGGGAACAAAACAATACAAGTCTACTTATGTAAGTATGGATTTGGAATTGACACATTCAGGATTCTCTTATGAAGACAGATTTTTTTCCCCCTGAAAATGTTATGGAATACTCATGGAAAGTAGGGTGCTCCTCACTTGTTTGTTTGGGGTCTGCGGATTTGTTTCTCTTAAGTCTTGTCAGATTAGTATTTGTTTCTGGATATGTCAGCATGCAGTTTTTATAAGGTTGAGTATGAAAAATGCCAAAAAGTAATAAAGATAAGTCATGAAAGAAGCAGCCTGGCCTGGAGCTGGCGAGGTTCTGTAACACTGGTAGCTGACAGAGTCTGGAGGGCTCGTGGATGGCAGGCTCTGGGGGTCTCCTGCTTTCCTCTGCCCTTGCCTGTCACCCGTGCGTTCCTTTGCTCCTCCTTTCTCAAATTCAGCCCAGCTGTTTACCGAGTGTCCTCGCTGTGCGTCAGCGTGTGCTGGCCTCACTGTCTCCAGCCTTGGGCCTCTGTGACCTCATCTGGCCTTTGTGCCTGTTGGATCTGGGCTGGCATCTCCAAGCGTAGAAGGAAGGATCGCCAGTAGCCACGAAGCACCCAGAACTCCCCTAGCTCGTTTACGTCATCGGGGGCGACTTAAGACATGCTTGTTCTGCGTTGCTGGTTTAACAGAGAGGCATAAAATACACTTACATGCGCTTTGTTTTTAGTAGATAGTTGTGATGGATGGTGGCAGGAAAGGGGAGTAATCACGATGTGTATACATGGGGACTTCCCTGCTATGCCTCATTTCTTCTCCTTTTTCAGAAATAAGATTCTCTAAGAAACAGTATAAAGGCAAGAATGTTGTCTATGCTTTAAGCCTGCTTCAAGACAGAACAGGGTTTGGGGTGTGTGTGTCTTTTTGGGGTGTGTATGTATATTTTTGATGTTGATCTGTGGCTTTATTCTATCACTGGAATAAAAAAGGAGAGATAATATGTGAATAATAATATGTAAATGAAATGTAATATTCAATTATGCATATATATAATATGTGTACATATTTACAATTTTTTTTTTAGTAAAAGGCGAAAGATTTATTCGGTCTGAAGAGAAACCAGAGTATATGTTTATAAATTTTATATACAGGTAATTTCAGCCTGTTCCTCTAATAAGGTGCTTTAAGACAAATTAATGCTTGTGAGAGATAAAGTAATGCTTGTGTTTACAACAGGGAAGATTAAGGCACTTGTTTTCTCTCCAGCAATATTCTTAGTGGTTTCCCTGTGACTCTCATTTTCCTTACGAGACGGAGGATACGGCATCTCTGGGTGTTCGTGGGGGTCCTGTAGGTGGAAGTCATCATGTGTTTTCCTCAGGGTAGAAGCATCGGTGTGTTTCCTCGTTTCTGTTTTGAAATCCTGACTGTTTTCTTAGCTGAGTCTGTGTGCAGTGAGTCACCCACACAATGCTCTCACAAAAGAGCTACTTTCCCAGCTGGACCGCGCTTCTGCCTGGGCCTTTCCCCAGGCCACACGGTCCCTGCTTACAACCCCTCATGTTTACCTTGTGCTGCCTTTGCTTTCAAATTGCTGCTCCCAGCCCAAAGGTCTCAGCTCCGGACAGATCTCCATCCAGTGTCTTCTGACCCAGAGGCAAACTTGCCATCGCCGCTGCCGGACAGTGGGTGCAGGTGCTTTGCAGAGTGGATTCGAACTCCCATTCAGGCTGAGAGAGGACTTCGTGAAGAGAGTGTTCTCTCTGAGTCATCACAGGAGTGCTAGAGCGAGAGCCTGGAATAACTGCGCGTGACAGCGACAGTATTGTGGGCTCAGAGACAGTCATAAATTCCTGCTGCTTATAACCTTACATGTTGCTTCTGTGACCATATCAGAACTCAACGTAACTGTGTCTGGAAAATACCCAAAGTTTGGAATTTCAACAATGAACATCTAAGTAATGCATGGGTTCCAAAAAGAAATCACTAGGGTCATTAGGAAATATTTTGGAATTAAAATGAAGAGAAAGAAACATATATCAAAATATGTGCAATACAACTAAATCAAGTGAGAGATGGTTATAAAATTAAAAGGTTTTATTACAAAAGATGAAAGGTCTAGAGCCATGAGGTAAAGTTCTATCTGGAGAATCAAGAGCAAGAACTACACACACCCAACATAAACAAAAGAAAGAAAAAAACATAAGGGGAAATGATTAAAATATAGTATGGACGAATGATGGAGAAAAATCGATGCAACTCAAAGCTGGATGGTTGAAAAATCAATAAGCTTGATAAAGCTCCAGTGAGTGAGAATTAAATAGATAAAACATAAATTATCAATAGCAGATATGAAGAGGGATACCACTATTGATCGTGCAGAAATTCAAAATCAATCAAGGCATATTATAACCACCTTTATGCCAATAAATTAGACAGTTTAGGTAAATGGAAAATTCCTTGAAAAACAGGAAATTGTTAAAGCTCACTCAAGCTGAAAAGATAATCCGAATGATTCCAAATCCATTCAAAAAATGGGATTCCTGGGTGAAAACCTTCTTACAAAGGTAAAGTCAGATGACTTCACGGGAAAATACTTTCAAATGTATGAAGAACTATCTCACCCCAAAATTTTCCAGAACACAGAACAAAAGGTAACATTTTCAAACTTATCATCAGCATTCTCTTGGTGACAATATGAGACAAGATATTATGAGAAGATATTATTGCTGATGAACACAGACAGAACATTCTCCAACAAAATATTAATGAATAAAAATTGAAAGATATAAGGAGGATACAGCATCATGTCTGAGGAACTTAATCTCAGTACTGCTATATTGGTTTAATACATGAAAGTAAATCAGTGTAATTTATCATAGGATAGAAAAAAGGGGAAATGCATTCATCTCAGTAGATGCAAGAAAACCCATTTGTAAAAAGATAGAACTTTGGGTATGTACAGATGGCTTTTACAAGTTAAAGCACTTTCCCACAAAGCCTAAGGACCTAGGTTCAACTCCCAAGAGCCCATGTAAGCCAGACACACAGGGTGATGCGTATACACGGGTGTCACATGTGTCTGGAATTCTATTGCAGTGGCCAGAGGCCCCGGCATGCCAATTCTCTCTCTCTCTCTTTGCACGCGCTCTCTCTCTCATAAAAAGATAGAATATTTGTTTGTAATAAATGTTCTAAATAAAAGGGGGTATCTTCAACCTGATGAAGACATAGATGAAAGTCTGTAGTTCACATAATGCTTAGTGGTGAAAGACTGTATGCTTTTCCCTAAAGATTGGGAACAAGGCTGTCTGCCTCCACTCAGCATTTCACTAGTAGTTATTGCAAATGTAATAAGGTAGGAAAAAGAAATAAAAAAGCACAGTGGTAAAAAGGAAGAAATAAAACTACTTTTACATATGGGATGATCTTTTTAAAAATGTTTTATTTACTTATGAGAGAGAGAAAGAGAGAGAGAGAGAGAGAATGGTATACCAGGGCCACCAGCCACTGCAAATGAACTTGAACTTCAGATGCATGTGCCACCTTGTGCATCTGGCTTACATGTGTCCTGGGGAATTGAACCTGAGTCCTTTGGATTTGCAGACAAGTGCCTTAGCCACTAAGCTGATCCCTCTAGCCACCATGATATAATCTTTTATGTGTCACACAATGAGGAATTTACATAAAACCATTAGAACTTATATGAATTTAGGAAGGTCATGAAATATCAAGTCAATATGTAAAAATCAATTATATTTTTATAAAGTAGCAGAGAATGAGTAGAAGTTTAATCAATTTAAGTAAAGCACTGTATATAGTAGCATCAAAACTATAATTTAGGGATAAATATATCAAACTATATACGCTGTAAACTAAAGTATTGCATAGAAAGCTTAGAGTCTTAAGTAAATAGATATATTGTGCTCATGGATCCAAAGAGTCAGTATTTGGCTGCGGAGGAAAAAACACACAAACATGAGTGTCTGCGTTCAGAGCCACCGAACCCACGTAAAGCCAGGTGCGGTAGTGCAAATATCTATAACCCCAGCGCTCTTAGGGCGAGAAGGGAGGCGGAGCAGGAGAATTGCCTGAGAGCTGGTAGACCAGCTGGCCTCGCAAACACCGCAGTGAAAGGAGACTCTGCCTCAAACAAGGTGGGAGTTGTGGACAGCTTCAGGTGCCACCCGTGTGACCCATACACATCAACACACACACACGCAACACACCTGTCATACACATTGCGTACACATCCTCCAAAAAGGAGTCCATGTTCCAACATTGAAATTCTCCTCACCTTTGTCTGTAGCCTTGTTGTTACCCTTGTAAAAATCTCAGTAGGACTCTTTTTGTCAGAAAGATGTGTCATTATTAAAATATATAAATATATATATATATATGGGAGGGTTGGAGAGATGGCTTAGCAGTACTTGCCTGCAAAGCTTAATGACCTGGGTTCGATTCTCCAGTACTCAAGTAAAACCAGATGCACAAAGTGGCACAGACATTTGGAGTTTGTTTGCAGCTGCTGGAGGCCCTGGTGTGCCTATTCTCTCTATCTGTCTCTCTTCTCTCATATTCTCTCTCTGCTTGAAAATAGATAAATAAAAATGTGTTTTAAAATTTATGAAAAAGTAAAAGGCTTAGGATAATTTATATCATTTTTAAAAAGTACAAAGTTGGAGGACTTACATTACCTTGTTTAAAACCTACTAGAAAGCTGCACTGATAACTACAGTGTGGTATTGGCATAAAAACAGACAGAGTTGATCAGTGGAACAGAATAGGGTTTGGAAATAGATCTAAACTTTAAGTTCAATTAATTTTCAGTGAAGCTAACTCAATGTAGAAGAGATGGTGTTCAACAAACACTTCTGGAACAACTGACTCTGCATATGGAGGAAGAAATGGCCCTCAACCCTTAAGTGTGTCCTCAAGGAATTGAAACGAGGAAGTACAGATTATGAATTTATATAAAAAGATTGACAGTCATCAGATCAATAACAAAAAAAGGCTTTGTCCCTCTATCAGAATATTAACCTGTTTATATATTGTAATTTAAAATATTCTTTTCCTTAGCCCAAGTTTTTTATTCATCTCACCTGGTTGGGCAATAAGACCTCTATCATAATGTCTTTGTTATGATGATTATAAGAATTAATAGAGCTGTGATAAAGTCCTCTGTACGTAGACTTTTCAGAAAAAAAAACCTTAAGTTTTTTTTTGTGTGTGTGTGCTGCTCCAAACTAACTTCTGACCCATTTTTCCTATTAGCCTTTGTCCGTCTGCGTCACAGCTCGCTTCCCTTTCCCCGTGAGCACACTGCGTTTTACTAGTGCAGCCTAGGTGCATGCGCTCCGCCAGTCCCGCACCACAGCCCAGCGCCTGGAGAGCTTGCCTTGGCCACTGCTTAGCTGACTAACGGGTTGGAACTACGTGACCGCTGCGCGGATTTAACTACCTTACAGATGTTAGAGTTTTTTTCTTCTGGAGTTGGAGATCAAACCCAGGGCCTTGGGCATGTTATATACTTAGCTACATCTCCTGCCCAGAATCCACCAGGTTATGTGGCTCCTTTCAATCAATTATATTAGGAAGGTGGTACCTTGATTTTTAACCTAACATAAGTCCATCATTTTTGTACAGTTCTTGACGTCTCCTTTTGCACACCCGAATTCCCTTCAACGCCTCTGTGTTGAGAAGTACTAAGACTTGAATCCCAGCTCTTTAGGGAATATATACAGCACACAAAGAAGAATAGACATCAAGCAAATTGAATTGTTTTGGAAATCATCTTTATTTGAATTGTTACCTTACTTACGTTAGAGCCAGAACATATTTCATGCTGACACTATGAATATTTGTGGCCCTCTCTTTACTGATTCATCGCCTCCATGTTTATTTTGTATAGCAAAGAAAGTTACTAATGTTTAGACATCTTAAAAACATCAAGGAACACATATTTTTTTTTTCTTTTGAAGACACATAGGTAGAAAAAAAAAATCTGACCCAGGATAGGATGGCAGGCTTGAAATAAAATAGATTGTAAGCAGTTCCTGGAGAGTGGTGTAACTCTTTCAGTCATATATACATTTAAACGGGCATTTCACAGTGCTTGGTATTAAATTTTTCCTGAATGATCATGGTTACAGCACGGAGCTAGGATAAGCCCCAGGTAATCTGTGAAACAGGGGATGCTTGTTTGATATCCTGTCCTACCTATTCCTTTGTGACTACCTTTCTGCCTTTGCTTGTGGCCACATTTCCAGTGTAATTCTCAGCTGGCCTTCGCCTCTCTCTGACAGCAGCTGACTTGTCATTAGGTTACCCTTTACACACGATACATCTTTCAGATGTTTGCATTTTAATCCCAGCTACATAAAAGCATAGAACTACATTTTATAGTTCACATTTAGGGCAAGAATAACCTCTTTTTAAAATTTTTGTATTCATTTATTTGTTTTAGAGAGAAAGAGGCAGAGAGAGAGAAAGAATGGACATGTCAGGGCCTTCTGCCACTACAAAAGAACTCCAGACACATGCACTATCTTGTGGATCTGGCTTACGTGGGTACTAGGGAACCAAACCTGGGTCCTTAGGCTTCACAGGCAGTGCCTTAACTGCTTAGCCATCTCTCCAGCCCAGGAATAATATCTTTTAAGGGTAAGGTATATGTATGTGTATCCTATGTGCAAATTGTATTGTATATGTAAAGAGTGTGTGTGTGTGTGTGTGTGTGCGTGTGTGTGTGTGTGTGTGATGAGCAGAACCTTCTACATGGGACCTATCTTTATTGCTTCATATTAAAGTTTCAGAATGATTTTGCCCAAGGGTTTAAGAAAAAATATCCACGTAAGAAATGACATTTGAGTTGGTTCCAAACAATCAATAATGCATTTTTTTTTCTTCAGTTTGTAGATGAGTTGGAGGGAGGGAACGGGCAGGACACAGAGGAGCCGTAGGAGAGCATCCAGATATGTGGAGGCAGCAGCAAGGGAGGAGCAGAGGGGAAAGAGGAGCATTTACCTTAGGGATGCTGAGCAGCTCTGGAGAGAGGGAAGTGCTGTATGGTAGGAAATAGAGGGAGATTAGAAAGAAAGAACAAGCCAGGGCAGATTGTGAAGGGCCGTGTGTGTGATGCAAAGGAACTTGACGCTTGTCCAGCTGAGAGTTAGATGAGCACCAAGGCCAGGACGAAGACAGAAGGCAGAACATTGGCTACAAAAGAGTGGGTACAGAGGGGGTAGAGGGATGGCTTAGGGGTTAAGGCGCTTGCCTGCAAAGCCAAAGGACCCAGGCTCTACTCCACAGGACCCATATAAGCCAGATGCACAAGGTGGTGCATGTATCTTGAGTTCTTTTGCAGTAGCTGGAGTCCCTGGTGTGCCCATTCTCGCTTTCTTTCTTTCCTTCTTTCTTTCCTCCTTCCTTCCTTTCTTTCTTTCTTTCTCTCTCAAATAAATAAATAAATAAAAATACAATATTTTATAAAGGAAAAATAAAGAATGGGTACAGAGGGGCAGAAAGAATGTAAGAGCCACGGGTTGGGAGGTCATACCCAGAAGCCTTGCCCCCACCACAACCTCACAACCTCATGGTGGGTACCAGCAATCCCACTGAGGAGGACCCTCAGCAGAATGGGGGCAAGGAGGAGAGAAATGATGGTACCAGCACATGATGTGTCCATACAAAGTATGTACTTAATAATATATATATATATATATATGTATATATATATATTTGGCTGGAATGATGGCTTAGCAGTTAAGGCTCTTGCCTGGGAAGCCTAAGGACCAAGGTTCGTTCCCCCAGTACTCATGTAAGCCAGATGCACAAAGTGGTGCATGTGTCTGGATTTTGGATTTTGTTTGCAGTGACTGGAGGCCCTGACACACCCATCTCTCTCTCTCTCTCTCTCTCTCTCTCTCACACACACACACACACACACACACACACACACTGCTTCTCTTCCTCTCTCTCTCTCTCTCAAACAAATAAATGAAAATAAAAAAATATGTATATAGGACAGAAGAAAAAGTTAAAGGCCATAAAGGAAACAGAAGTAGCCTAGGCCTGGGCTTCTGGAAGATTCCCTTTGGATGCTTGGAAACAAGTGTCTCTGGCTCATCATGGCCTTTGATTTGCTCCCATTAGCCGCAGCTAACATTCAATATGCCAAAACATGTCATTCTTGGCATCCCATAACTGTTCTGGGCCTATCTGGATTTTGAATTTTGATTGTGGTAGGATATTCCAGAAATATTTCTACACTAAACACATCGCCTTTCCGGGGGTTGGGGTGAGAGGGGAGGAAAGAGCTCTTTCCTGGGTAGCCGTGTGGAAGGAGTGGTTAGTTGGCTATGAAGCAATCTGGACAAGAAGTGATAGAGGCAGAAAGACAGAGATAATGAGAGGAGGTTGCCTTTTGGACAGAAGGTAGCCAGCATTTAATGGTCAAGTTCTCCCCCATCTCGCTTCATTTGCTCACTAATTCAATCAACATTTATCAGTGCTGATTTGGGCTGCCTAATGTAAGCCAAATGTTGTGCTAAATACTTGAAAAAGAAACAGGACCTGGCTTTCTCCCAGAACACGCTTCAGGTTGGGTGAGGAAGGGTGGCCTCTCACAGGAGAGCCCAGCCCAGGGAGCGCTAACGCGGGGGAGCGCTGCCGCTGCGTGCCGCTGCGTGCCGCTGAATACCGGTGCGTGGGTATGTGCGCAGGTGAACGACAACTTCTTCCCACTTTATTTTTATTTCTTCTTCTTCCTCTTCCTCTTCCTCTTCCTCTTCCTCCTCTTCCTCTTCCTCTTCCTCTTCTTCTTTTTCTTTTTCTTCTTCTTCTTCTTCTTTTTTTTTTTTTTGATTATGGGGCTCACTCTAGTTCAGGCTGACCTGGAATTCATGATGTAGTCTCAAGGTGGCCTCGAACTCATGGTGATCCTCCTACCTCTGCCTCCTAAGTGCTGGGATTAAAGCCGTGCGCCTCTGTGCCCGGCCCTTCCCACTTTATTATGGGGTAGAGGAGGGACCATTTTGCGGGGGCAGGGTGGGAGTTAAAGGTCTCAGGGTTTGGGATGGTTAGTGGGTATTTGACTGTAGATCTAGTATCTTGGGTGGGAAGGGTCCGATGGAGACTGTACAGGCGCTGGAAGCCTGAGAGCCAGCTGGGAAGAGTGTAGGCTCAGGAGAGCCGTTTTTCCCCCCCTCTTTTGCATTGTTTAGTATTTAGTAAAGATTTTTGGAAAGGCCAAGCATCTTCCATCAGAATTCAGGGACATTGAGGAGAGATATTTTTTGTCTCAACAGGGGCCAGAGATTTAAGAGAGTGATATCCACCCCAGGGCAGAAACCGGGGAGAGGACTCTGAATAAGGGGATCATCCATGCGAGGTGTTTAGGTTGTTTACAGATCACTCCTGTTCTCAGGACAGCCTCCTTTCGCTCTGTGCCCAGAGGGCCCTGGGTTGTGTTGTACGAACAACCCCTTCATGATCGCTTTGAAATCGAGCAAGTTCTCAAACCCAGGGAGCTCCGGTGCAACTTATTTAGTGTTAAAAACTGGACACAAAATGAGATCAAAAGTATTTATCATTTAATTTGATGTTAAAAGTACTCGTTTAAAAATATTTTTATTTAGTTATTTTTATTTCTTTACTTGAGAGAGAGAGAGAGAGAGAGAGAGGGAGGGAGAGAAGGGGCATGCCATGGTTTCTAGTCAGTGCAAGCAAACTCCAGATGCATATGAAGCCTTGTGCATCTGGCTTTATGTGTGTCCTGGGGAATTGAACCTGGGTCCTTTGGCTTTGAAGGCAAGCACCTTAACCTCTAAGCCATCTCTCCAGCCCTAAAGTACTCATTTTAAGTTTTATGGAAGAAACATTCATGCATTTGACCACAGGGTCTTGTCCTTAGACACCCATAGGATGGTGATAGGGAATATTTGGCAACAAAACAAAACAAAACAAAAAAGCCACTCTATTATCTTGTTAAAACCTGAAAATTTTGGAATTATCAAATGGATCCTGTTCCTAGGATCTTCAATAAAGGATTGTGGATTTATCCTTCCTTTGGGGGATTAGCAAAGATTGGCCCTGGAAGATGCATAGGAGCCTTTTCTGTTTCTCAGGTAGTATTGCCCGAGTTCTAGGTTGATAGACAGTCATAACAAAGTGCCTCAGACTGGATAGCTTCAATAACAAAAGTGTATTTTTTTTAAAGCTCAGACTACAAGTTCCATATAAAGCCAGCTTTGGTCTTTTGAGACCTCTCTCCTTTACTAGAAAATGGGCACTTTGTCACCATGTCCTCACATAGTCTTTCTTCTGTGAGAACACATGATGTCTTTGTAAACCCACATGACATTAAGTTAGGACCTCACTTAACCAGCCTCATGTTAACTTCATTGCCCCTTCAAAAACCCCAAGTTCAAATGCAATCACATTCAGAGATCCCTGGGCTTGGAATTTTCGAGTGACACTGTCAGCTCATAAAACTCCTTGCGGGGGGGGGTGCGTATCTAGCAATGGGGGATGTCCTTCTGGAGAGATCTGATAACTGTGGGATTTTTCTTTCACTCACTGGGCAGGGCCAGGGCTGCTGAAAAGACTGTGGTGTGAAAGTCACTGTGAATAGTCAGTCCCAAAGGCCAGCAACACCTGTGTGAAAATCTGACCAAGGTTTGGGCCAATACCTGAGATGAGAAGTTTGATAGCTGGCAAAAAAAAAAAAATTGATTTTTTTCTTTTTTGGCAAGTAAGTTGTGAGTGTGTGTGTGTGTGTGTACACATGAGGATCTTGTTCCTCTCAGGCCCTCATCTACCTTTTTTTTGACAGGGTCCCTCACTGGCTTGGAGCTAACCAATTAGGCTAGACTGTCCAGCAGGCTCCAGCGACCTGCCTGTTTCTGCCTCTAAAGCACTGGGGTTACAAACTTGCACCACACATCTGGCTTTTTGAGAATTTATTTGCAAGAGGGGGGCGGGGATGGGGGCACCAGGGTCTTTAGCCATTGCAAGCAAACTCCAAATGCACGTGTCATACTTTGTGTATCTGGATTTAAGTGGGTACTGGGGAATTGAACTCTGGTCGTTAGGCTTTGTAGGCAAGTGCTTTAACTGCTGAGCCATTTCTCCAGCCCCAACCTCTGTCTTTTTTATGTGGGTTCAGGGGATAGAAATTGGGCCCTCATGATTGTAAGGCAAGGCCGTTTAACAACTGAGCCACCTCCCGTACCCTATGGCTGGCAGTCTTAGGTAATGGATGTCCTGTTGTGAAAACTAACTCTGTCTCTTTCACTTGCATTTTAGATACTTCCTTCAAGCAGCATGGCTCGATGCTATGAAATAGTTATAATGAACAAATAGCTATAACTAAGAACTGGAATGGAATTTGGGTTCTTTGGTGTCTCGGAATACTGAGAAATTTATACTTCTATAATTGCCCAACTGACCTGTGACTCTTAGACTGAAATGGCACACCCTTTTAAAATAAATTCTTGGTCTGGAGAGATGGCTTACCTGCAAAGTCAAAGGACCAGGTTCAATTCCCCAGTATATACTTAATAAAATGAAATGATGGCTTAGCAGGTAAGGCTCTTGCCTAGGAACCCTAAGGACCTAGGTTCATTCCCCCAGGACCCATGTAAGCCAGATGCACAGGGTGGCAGCATGTGCCTCGAGTTCTTTGCAGCGGCTAAAGGCCCTGGTGCACCCATTCTCTCTACCTGCCCCACTCTCTCAAATAAATAAATAAATAAGTAAATAGATAATAAATACTTAAATAAATAAATAAAATAAAATAAATTCTGCCTTACCTCTAGACTTGCAGTGGTATGAAATAAAATTTGTATGCAGAGCTTAGCAAAATCAGGGCATGATCGATAGCCAGAGACTTGCCTCTGGCATGGGGCAGAGGCCCTGAGGCCTGTCTGGCATGGCCCTGGGGTCCACTGTGTCCCGTCTCTGTCCTACTGGGTGTCTTGCTCCTTCGTGCCGTTTGATCAGATGAAGGCAGTGGGACCACTCGGCTTCTTTTAGGTTGAGAATATTGAAATGCATTGCAAACGTCCTCATATTCATTAGGGCCTTCATAGGTTGTTAATCAAATCACAAACCAATGTATCATCCGAATGTCAAGACCAAAAGCAAAATGTGCCTTTGCGGGCCTTCGCTGCCTAGACAGTTCTCCCTTTATGATTTCTTGAGTCATGCTGAATTATTCAGTCCCCCTTTTACAATTTCAACATCTAGGAGAAACAAAAAAAATGGCAACAATTGCCACTATGATACATAAATAAAAATGAATAATTCAGAGCTCCTGTCTTCTTTTACTCCCCCTTGTCTACCTCTGACTGATCCTGGTTTTGCTTTCAATTGCCACTACTCAGCGAGGCAGGTGGAGCAGCCTCAGGTTTAGCAGCGAGGACGGAGCCTCTCAGTGGTCTGCCTGCCCCAGGAGAGCCGTCTTCTGCTGGCCGCGGAGATCCAGGGCCACACTGTAGTGCTTTTGCTCACACGTGTCTATGCATGCACATACAATCACACACACACACACACACACACACACACACACACACACACAGAGAGAGGCTCTTTCTTATTTTATCGTTGGATTGTACTCTAGAGGTTCAAAATCCTCATACCCGTGTATGCACGCACATCCACACATGCATATACAGTCAGACATACATCCATACAAGGCTTTCTCTAATCATTGGATTGTCCTCTAGAGGTTAAAAATCCACATATGTATGCACATAGTATGATCAGATATACAGGTACATACACACACACACACACTCCCTTCTCTCATCGCTGAATTGTTCCCTAGAGGTTACAAAAACACAAATATGTATGCATGCACATATGGTCTCTCTCTTTCTCTTACACACACACACACACACACACACACACACACACACACACACACACAGGCTCTCTGCCTTCACCAACAAGTGCGCCTCGAGTTCTGCTCAGGCAAGATACTTTCAATGCCTTTGTGCATTCCCCACGTTCTGGGGGTCAATGTCTCAAATTCCTTTTGTCAGATGAGAGAAGAACTGAAGATGGGGCTTGGGATTTCCAAGGTCGCAGATGCAATCCCTTGGCTGGTGTGAGGGTCAGACAGCTGGACCAGGAGCCTCTCTCATGTGCTCTGTCAAGTTCCCAAGCAGCTGCTGGCTAACCGGCTTTCTGACCTCTGGCTGGCTCCAGGTCAGTGGGCATCACTCCAACTGGGTTAGAGTGGACACTGCCCAGCTGGATTCTAGACCCAGGCACTGCCCGCTCCCTGTCCACTCCCTTGGAGCCGTCAGAGAAAAGAAAAAGAAAAAAAATCAGGGGATTCAAAGCTTGCTAAAGAGCCCATGCTTCCTTTTGTAGGAATTTTCTACCAGTTTCTAGAAGGCCAATTCCTAGCCTTAATCCTTCTTTCACAATCATGACCAATGAGCAATGGATAGAAAAGGAAAAAAAAAGAAATCCTACCAAACCCCAACTGGCCACCAATGGTAACGATTAGGGGAAAACCTCTTGGATGTTCCAAGTTAATTAAATTTTTCATATTCACATGCTAGCATGCCAGGCAGACACGAAAAAGATAAAGTACCCAATGGATGGGATTAGTAGGTCCGTCTCTTTAGTACCTAACTTGACAAGACTTTTTATTTTTGTAATTTAAGCACAGGGCTCCAGTCCTTTCTGTTTTTATTTCCCCCATCATCATAGCCCCCTTCCCATGAACAGAAAGAAGCATGATTTTTTTTCTTAGTTTCAAGGACGGTGGCATGCGTTAAGATCACCAGGCGCATGCCTGGCCAGGACCCTGCTTTCTCAGCAGTCTGGAATCATCTTTGAGGGGGAATTTTGATGCAGAGGTGGGTGGTGGAGAGAACAGGAGATGCTTGGGCTCCAGAGGGCCCCGAGGCACAGTCACCAAGAGCGGTTTCCATGGTAGTGCTATGGAAACCAGGTCTGCAGCTCCCTCCTTCCCACAGTGGAATTTCCATGTTTCATGTAGCATGGACTCCAAACATCCTGCTGGAATCTTAGCCAAGTGGCAACTTCACCATCACAACCCGATTGTGCCCTATTGTTCTGGCCTTTACAAGTCGGGGGAGGTGGGAAAACATGGTCCAAAACATGGAAACCTGCTGAACCTAATTAAAAACAATATTTATTTATTTGCAAGGAGAAAGAGAGAGAGAGAGAGAGAGAGAGAGGAGAGAATGAATGGGCATGCCAGAGCCTCTTGCCACTGCAAACAAGTTCCAGATGCATGTGCCACGGAGTGTACTTGGCCTCACATGGATACTGGGGAATAGAACCTGGGCTGTTAGGCTTTGCAAGCAAGCGTCTTTAAATGTTGAGCCATTTCTCCAAGCCCCTCTTATTTATTAATACCTTTTATAGTGAGTTAGAGTGAAACATTAGATCTATGCTGCATGCCACTTCTGTGGGCTAGGGCTTAGTGGTTTGTATCTTTTTTTTTTGTTTGTTTCTTAGTCTGGCCACTTTAGAGAGCTGTTGTCTTATCCAGCCACATATGGTGATGTCAGCCCTCAGAGGACTGGAAATATGTGCTGTTTTCTACAACTGGGGCCCAGGGGCCATAGATGAGTCACTGTGAATTCTCCCCCACTTCTCAGGTCCCTCTCAAATGGATGGCCTGCTGGTGCTAGGATGGTGGCCTCACTTCACACATGTGTGTGTGCATGGGTGTGTGTGTGCATGGGTGTTGGGTATCCTGATACAGGAGTCTGATTACACTTGTAATTATCACCTACTTGTGTTCTTTTATTGGAAAGATCATCATGTAAGGGATGACGTCAAGTGAAACTCATGATTACGAGCTTCAGGAGGAAAAAAAAAGTTAAAAGTTTACAGGCACAATTTCTAGAATGAGAGAAATAAATACGTATTTCAACCCCACCTTTTCATGTCAAAAATAGCCATAATGAGCTCTTGTAAATACCACCAGACAGCAAGAGCTTATTTTGTTATAGCCTGTAAAAACTGGTAATCTTATATTTTTCCTTTTACTTCTCTGTTTCTCATGTTACATAGAAATGTTCCCACAGGGCCTTTATTAGCATGTGATTTCATATTTTTGATAATCTTTTTGAGTTTCTCTTTCAACATATACAAAAGCTATATATTCTTTCTTGGTGAATACATTCTATGTTTAGATGTATCCCCCAAACCCTCTTCTCTAATGGTCCCATTTCCTTTGTCAAGAACTTACCTACTCTTGCTTGCTTTCTTTTCTGAAGTGATGTGGATCAAACCTAGGGCCTCACACATACTAGACTAGCACCTTACCACTGGGCATAACCCTGGCACATTTTATTTTTTTCTTTTTGAGTTAGAGTCTCACTAAGTTGCCTGGGCTAGTCTTGACCTCTCTCTGAAGCCTAAGCTGCCATTGAACTTGCAATCCTCTTATTTCAGGCCCCCTGAGTAGCTGGGAATTACAGTCCTGCGCCACTGGGCCTGGCTTTCATTATTATTTCATTATTTTTCATGATTTTCTGCTCAATGAATTTGTGAATCCCTGGGTATTTGCTAATTGTTTTACTGTTATGGTGTCAGAAGTTCCTATATTTTAGTGCATATTTTAATGATTGTTTTTTTATTATTGGAAGACGGCCTTTATTAAGTTCAGTGCTGAACCATATTCGGTTGTGTGTTTGTTTTATGTGAGAGGTTGTTGCCTTGCCGTTCAGTCTTGACGGTAGTGCGTAGAGCTGCTCCAAGGAATGGCTCCTTGTGCACCGATTAAGCCGTTGTCGCTCATTCAAGCAGCGTTTCATCGTCTGTCCTTCAGTCCCTCAACCCCACATGGTTCTCACAGCTCACAGCTAAGACGCTCAAGATGCACTGTGTAGAGTTGAGCCAAGAAGATCGTGGGTACTGTGCTGTGTCTGACCTACAAAAAGGCAATTTTATACGTGTTAACCTGGGACAAAAGTGCAGTGTAAACAAAATCTAGGAAAACAAGGCTGACATTTAGAGATAGATTTAAAAAAAAATCAAACAGATGAAAGTTAAGGAATAAGCTGAAAATAGCCTACACTGACCAAAAGACCTGGAGAATACGAATCCCGGCCCCTCAGTGTCTGGAAGTTGCTGCAGTGACCAGTAGAGGGGTCGCTAGACACATGAAAGTTCAGTGTCAACTCATTAACATGACATAAAGCTGAACATGGTTCTCAGTTGGATAACACACATGTAGAATACTTCGGGCTTCACTGACAGTTCTGTCGGATAGTATGACCAAGCTCAGGAGAATTTGATCATGGAAGGAGAAGTAGGCCAAGGGAGCTCTAAAGGAGAGCTTAAGCAGCTTGAAGGAGACTCTGATCATTCTTTGAGACTCGCTGGATGTTTCGGGTCTTGAAGCTTCTGTGTCTTGCCATTGGAGTTTGAATTTGGAATACCCCCCAAAGGCTCATGTGTTAAGATCTTGGTTCCTAGCCCATGCGGTATTGGAAGGTGATGGAATCCATCAGACGTGGGACCTAGTGGGGAGAATGCAGAAGGGTGGGCCATTTTGTAGAGGGAAGATTGGTGTTCTCGATCTTTCCTGGTTCTTTGTGCTTCCTGGGTGCCATAAGGCAGGCGGCTTCTTCCATTAGACACACTCTTCATGGCGGGTCCCAAAACAATGGGCTAACCAAGTGTTGACTGAAGACTCTGAAACGGTGAGCCTTCTATTAAGGGGAGTATATCAGGTATTTTTTTCATAGTAATGGGAAAATGAGTAAATACTTGTTACAGATACCAGAACACGAAAAGTAGACATCACATTAGAAAAAGAAAAAATGCTGGGGCTGAGAGAGGACTCACGTGGCAAAGAACTTGCCTTGTAAGCATGAAGACCTGAGTTCAGGGCTGGAGAGATGGCTTAGTGGTTAAGGCACTTGCCTGCAAAGCCTAAGGACCCATGTTCTACTCTCCTGATCCCATGTAAGCCAGGCGCATAAAGTGATGCAAGCACGCAAGGTCACACATGCGCACAAGATGACACACGTGTCTGGAGTTCGATCGAAGTGGCTGGAGGCCCTGGCATGCCAATTCTGTCTCCCTTTCTCTCTCTCACATAAAAAAAAAAAAGACCCAAGTTCAATCTGCAGTGTACATGTAACCATGTCAGGCATCATGCATCTGTAAGCACGGCAGTGGGGAGGCAGAGATAGACAGACCCCGGGGGCTTCCTGGCCAGCTAGTGCAGGCTAATTGGGGAGCTCCAGGCCAATGAGAGGCTGTCTAAAAAAGAGGTGGGCAGTGTTTTTGAGGATGGCATCAAGGTTGTCTTCTGGCCTCTATATGCATGTATGTGTATACCCACGTACACACAACTGAACGCACACACATGAAAGAAAAAGTTGGGCCTTGCAGCGACGCTCTGCGGTCTATCTTTGTCAATGTTAATGGCTAATCTAACCTGACTCTTTATTCTCTTTGTAAAAAGACCGTATTCTCTCTCGCTGAGAATTTGTGCATACCAGGGTTACCTCTGATGAGGAAAGCAATTTGCTCTCTTTCCTGCTCATGTGTCTTGAATGATTAAGTTCCTAAGCCTCCCCATACTTTCCAGGTTCCCTGAAGAACCAAATAGTTCATCCCATCTCTGAATGTTTTTCCTTTCTTTCTTTATGATGTATTGTCTCTGTTAAGGAAAGTTAACATTTCATCTAAAAAGGAACCACTCTGGGGACACCTGCAGAGGTGACACACTTACTGTGTTCACTTCACAGTCATTGCCCATGCCGAGCTGAGGGCTCAGCTGATGACGCTGATGACACAAGAACACAGGGCTGGGGCTGGAGAGATTGCTTAGCAGTTAAGGCATTTGCCTGCAAAGCCAATGGACCCTGGTTCAATTCCCCAGGACCCACGCAAGCCAGATGTACAAGGTGGCTCATGTATCTGGAGTTCATTTGCTGGAGGCCCTGGTGTGCCCATTCTCTCTCTCTCTCCCTCACCCTTTCTCTCTCTCTCTCTCACACATAAATAAATAAAATATATTTTTTTTTAAAAAAAGAGCACAGGGCTGTATACACTCTTAAAGACTTGTGATCTTCCTGTCTCTCCAAAGTCAGGGCTGCTCAGATCAATTGAAGTGAGGATGAGAAGAAGAAAAAAAACAATTTAAGGGTAATTTTATTACCTACTTTGTGAGATTGACACATTCATTGGTGAGCATGTCTTCTTTAAATAAGGAATACATTCTAGGGCTGGAGGAATGGCTTAGCAGTTATAGTATTTGCCTGCAAAGCCAAAGGACCCAGGTTCGATTCACCAGTACACACGTTAGCCAGATGCACAAGGCAGCACATGCGTCTGGAGTTCATTTATAGCGGCTGGAGGCCCTGGCACACCCATTCTCTCTCTCTCTCTGTCTCTGTCAAGTAGTTTTTCGAGGTAGGCTTTCACTCTAGCCCAGGCTTATTGGAATTCACTATGTAGTCTATGAGTGGCCTTGAACTCTCCACGATCCTACCTCTGCCTCCCAAGTGCTGGGATTAAAGGCGTGCACCACCACGCCCAGATTAAAATATATTTTTTTAAAAAAGAAGTACGTTGTAAATGGATCACTTTTTTGTTTTATTCCACATCTTATCGAATGAATTAGCGCCTTGGAGTTAGGCTTGGGTCTGTGTCCTGGGTAAATGACCTGGAAGAGCCTTCGTCTTTCTCACCGTCACTTCCTCTGGTGCTGGGGAGCTGTGTAGAGCCGCCACTGGGAGGAAGTGGGGGTGCTTGTAAAGGGCGATACATACTCCGTGTCAATTGATACTGACTACGCACGTTTGCTGCCGCTGTTGTGATCAGTGTCACCGAGCCTTTATCCTCATTCTGATTCCCGTTCCTAGAACGTGCAGTCCAGGCAGCGTGGGGGTGCCTGGCACTTCGACCCTTCCCCTGCCGCCCACGTTTGCCCTTCCCTAGCGTCCTCTGCAGCATAATTCTGCTCTTCAGCATTCTATAATGGATGGTGCCAAATTTCAGAATTTTCGTTTGATCTTTTCTTGATTTCCAGGTCTAAATAAAATTTCCCTTAAGTTTCCAATTAGTTGTCTTATTGTAATAATATGAATACCAGTTAGCCATGAAATCAATTACTGGCATCTCCACTTACTACTTCAAGGGCTCGTCTATTATCTTTCCATTCCAAATACAAATCGTTCCATGGTTTTAAATATGTCTAAGATAGACAACCTGATCAACGAATCTTATCTGACTATTCACCATCTTAGCTCTTTCCCTGCTTCTATTACTTGTCTATGTTATGATCTCATTGGTTCAGCTGCCTTAGAATTAGTAGAAAACAAAAACTACCCCTTTATTTATTCCACTTATGCTTTTTATTTGTTGGATTTTATATTATTATTCCTCTAATAAAAGTCACAAAGTTTTATACATGAAAAATGTTCAAAGTTAAAACAGGTTATTTGAAGACAAAAAAAAGTGAAAAGGAAATAACATTTGTCCTGATGAAAATAGCGGTCAGAGAGACTAGGTAATGGGAAATGCTCATATCACAGGCCAACAAGACCAATTCCAAATGGTTGAGCACAGAAGTTACTTCAGCCGATATTTTGCTAGAATTTTTGTTCACACAGAGTAGAAAACCGTCCTGACATTTTCTTGGAGTTTCCTCTGTTGGGCACATATGCTGAGAAGTGGTGCAGGGTCATGCCTGCCCACCATTGGGAGCTTTACAAATATTCCTTAAATTGATCTTTATTGATGTTAGATTGGTTGATTAACTGTAAAAAACTTAACTCTGAATTGTGAACACCACTAAATCTTAAGAGTCGCAGGACACTTGGGCTTTATACTTTTACTTTTGAAATGTCTATGAACTATGGATTATCAAGCCCTTTGTGAAGGAGTGTAGGTGCCATATACCATTTTCAGAAAAGCATCTGCTTACCAAATTCCAAGCATATATATATATGTACATATATATGTGTGTATGTATATATATATACCATACAAATAAATATAAATACCAAACTATAACAAAATATAAATATATATAACAAAATATAAATACCAAATATATATATACTATATATATATATATATATATATATATACACACACACATACACAGTATTGTCAATATGGAGATATATATCCAGGTCATTTGTAAGTAGGACTTTTCCTGAGCAGAATGGAGGCACACAGTCTGAGCTCATTTTTACGCTGCTGTCTTTTGGTGCATTCTTTCATTCTTTCTTATCTCCTACCTGATCATTGATACATATCCAATTCCATTTCACTGCAGTTAGGCCTCTGCATCTGGCCAGTTACCATAGCTGGCAATGGGTTATTATCAAATAAATGAATATCATTGCTAGATGAGATAAATTAATCTTCCTTGATATGACATGCAGCTAACGTTTGATTGCAGCTGTTATCGGAATGCAGTCCGTAGCGTTTGCTTTCTTACCAGGCAGTTCACAGTTATTTGTGGAGCAGCTGTATTGGGTTTATTGGCAAGGAGATAAGACGGGATTTCTGTGACTGATAAAAGCAACTAACCCAGGCATTGGATATGCCAACAAGGCAAAAAATGGGTATGATTCTGTGTTCCTCTGACTCATCTGACAATTAACAGAAACCAGCACTGGACTGGAGAGATGGCTCAGCAGTTAAGGCACTTGCATGCAAAACCTAGTGACCCAGGTTTGATTCCCCAGTACCCACGTAAAGCCAGATACACAATGTGGCTCATGCATTTGGGGTTCATTTGCAGCGACTGGAGGACCTGGTGTGCCCATTCTCTCTGTCTCTTTTCTCTTTGCTTACAAAAAAAGTAAATAAAAAAAATATTTAGAAGAGAGAAACCAGCATTTCTGAGTGTGCACTGTGTGTCCGATGGGGCCCGGGTAGGATGTGTAGAGACTACCAAGCCAAAGGACAAAGTCTCTTCTGTGGTTTTCTCACAGCTGGAGTGGAACACAGACCCACAGACCTTTGTTCATTCAGTGGGGAAGGACATCATTTTACTTCCCAGGGACCTCTACTGAGGGACATAGGGTCCTGGAAACACACGTAGACCTCTCTTTCCAATATGACATCCTTTAGATTGGCCATGTAGTCATTCGATTCCACAATCACATCTGTTCAAGCCGCTGTTTACTAAGTATCCACTAGCGAGTAGATGTGGGGCTCCTCACTGGGCGAGACAAAATCCTTCGATTTCTGTGAAACTTACTTTTCAGAGGGAGACACAGATAGAACACAAAGCGCACACATTTCAAGGACTATGAGGAAAGTGAACAGGCAAAGCAGATTAAGAACCAAGAATGGTGTAAACGTGTTGTTGGCTGAAGTTGCTTTTAATTTAATTTATTTATTTGCAAGCAGAGAGAGAGAGAGAGACAGAGAGAGAGAGAGAGAGAGAGAGAGAGAGAGAGAGGAGACAGACAGAGAGAGAATGGGTGCACCAGGGCCTCTAGCCACTGCAAATGAACTCCAGATGCACGCGCCCCCTTGTGCATCTGGCTTATGTGGGTACTGAGGAATCGAACCTGGGTCCTTCGGCTTCGTAAGCAAGTGCCTTAACCACTAAGCCATCTCTCCAGCCCCTAAAGTTGCTTTTAAACAAGGAGGCAGGGAAAGCCTCTCGGGTTAGACAGCGTGCCAGCTGAGACCTGAAGCGGGGGAGTGAGCGGGGTGCTAGGTAGGTAATGCAAACAGGAGAGAGGGGACTGTTACAAGTGAGTGCTCCTGATCGGTGCAGGGGACAGAGGAGGTGGGAGCTGAGGTTGGGGAGACTAACAGTGGCTCAACAGGCCAAGCTAAAATTTTGGGGCTCAACTGGCAGCACGTACAGAAAGGGGTGGCAGAGGGGCCTGGTTGGAAATGAGGACTGTGCCTGCTGTGTGGACATTAGGAGGAGGGAACTCGAGGCCCGCGTAGACTGATGTCGTGTGCGCATTCCCCATGCCCTTGGCTTTCCCTTATCACAACTCATGCCTGCCCATTCTGAGGGAGTTTCGTCTCCTAGTGGACTTTGTTTACTCCCCTCTCTCCTTTCCTCCTTGAACCTTAAAAAAATATTATGGTGGGGCTGGAGAGATGGCTCAGAGGTTGATGCACTTGTCTGCAAAGCCTAACAACTCAGGTTTGATTCCCCAGTACCCACACGAAACCCAATGCACAAAGTGGCATATGTATTTGTTTGCAGTGTCTGGATGCCCTGGCACACACATTCTCTCTCTCTCTCTCTCTCCATATATATATATATATATATATATATATATATATATATGCAAATAAAAGTATTTTTAAAAGCATCATGGTGGACATTTCTGGGGCTAATATCTTGCTTTTATGGGCTCCCTCCTCCTTCCCTCTTTCTTTCTTTCTTTCTCTCTCTCTCTCTCTCTTTCTTTCTTTCCTTCTTTCTGAAAGAGAGTGCTAGTGAGAGAGCATGGGTATGCCAGAGCTTCCTGCCACTGCAAACTAATTCCAGATGCGTGGGCTACTTCATGTGTCTTCCTTTACTGGAGAGTCGAACCCAGGCCATCAGTCTTTGTAAGCAAGCACCTTTAACCACTGAGTCATCTCCCCAGCCCACTTTATGGATTCCTTATCTTTAGCACATCGTTCCATCTCAGATTACATTTTTAGGAGTTTGAGTAGTAAGAACTGCCACCATTTTAAAGACACATCCTGTATAACCAGATACCAGCATACATTTCAATCTTAATAAAAGCCCTGCTATCAGGGTACTCTTCTCATTTTACACACGAGGACACTCAAGCTGAGAGAGGTGAAGCCCCAGCCACTGGCCATACGTGTAGTAGGAAATGGCCAGGGTTAATCGTGGGCCTTTTGACCTCTAAACCCCATGATCTTTCTACCACACTGTGCTATCTCTTAAAGTCTTGAAGAACATGATGAGCTTATTTGGGAAGCTAGGAAGGCTTTTTAAAAAAATTTTTAATCTAATCATGTATTTATTTGTGATTAAGTTACTTCAGTAATTTTTTTCTTGTCCTTTCTGGGTCCTAGCACAGTGTGAAACAAATTACAATTTGGTTGTAATGAATATGAATCCATTCTTTTAAAAAATACTTTGAAAATTTACTTGAAGAGAGAGAGAGTGAGTGAGTGAATGAAAGAATGGGCATGCCAGGGCCTCCTGCCACTGTAAACAAATTCTGGATGCATGTGCCACTTTCTGTGTTTGGCTTTACATGGGTACTGAGGAATAAAACCTGGGCCAGCAGGCTTTGCAAGCAAAAACCTTTAACTTCTGAGCCATCTCCCCAGCCTTCCTCCTCCTTCTCCTTGTTCTTTTTCTTTCTTTTTTGTTTGTTTTGTTTGTTTGTTTCTGAGACTGGTATTTTTTCAGTAGCAATGATTCTTTGTTTATTTTAGAGAGAGAAAGATAGAGAGAGAGAGAGAGAATATTGGCTTGCCAGGGCCTCAGCCACTGCAATTGAGCACCAGATGCTTGTGCCACCTAGTGGGCATGTGTGACCTTGCGCTTGCCTCACCTTTGTGAGTCTGGCTAACGTGGGATCTGGAGAGTCGAACATGGGTCCTTAGGCTTTGCAGGCAAGTGCCTTAACTGCTAAGCCATGTGTCCAGCCCTCAATGATTCTTTATACAGAGAGGGAGCTCTGCTCCCCAGAAGACATCACTTGTAAAAATCTATGGGGTAGAAGTTGGAAATGTTGCTGACCATCTTGCAATGTGTAAAATGGACCCCCACATCAATAAAAGCTACTTTGCCAAAGTGACAGTCGAGTAGATGTTGAGAAATTCTGTTTCTGATTTTCTTTTACAATCCTGATCTTTCCACACCTTGCATTGGTATACATCTCCTATTTATGCTAGAGCATAGCCCACTGTGGGTTTTGTTTTTCCCACTCACATTCTAAGGGGAAGTGAGGGACCAACTCAAGAGGGCAGACTGGATTGTTAAGTCAGTCCTTATTGCTGTTAATGACTGGTACTGTCTTTGCACTATCTTATCTCCAGCCCAATGGAAGCCTGAGCTCTGGCCTGAGAGGCAGGGAACCCTCGGGCTCTTGGAGCCATCCTGGTTAGCTGCTGGGTTTCAGCTGCTGCTCCTTGCTGGCCTGCTCTGGGTTGGTGTGGGTTTGGCTGTCAGGCCTGGAAAAACCCTTGTGTGGATTGGGAGCAGAACATCTTTAACTCCCTACTCCAAAATTCAGAGTGGCTCCCGAGGTTCTAAGAGAAAGAACACAGGCAAGCTAGATAGACGATACATAGATAGACAGGCAGACAGATAGACAGACAGATGGCCAATAGATATGTAGATATGGACGTAGGTATAGAGATATGTCACGTAAATATACATGATATAGCTATAGATGATATAGAGATAGATTAGATATAGACATAGAGATAGAGATGGTATATCGATTAGAGGTAGATGTTGATGATATAAATATAGATGATATAAATATGGATGATACAGATAGACATACAAATGCCTCCCTAGCAGATAGCAGCTCTTCAGCATTTGGAAGTGCAAGTGTATGCTTGTGGGAGAGGATGATCCTTACCAACCTTCCTCCCCTGCCAAGAGCCCTCATAGAACCTGCACGGAATACCTACGGCTTTCCCAACCTAGGCACTGACAATGCTTAGAGTGATAACAAGCTCTCTGTGTGTTTGTGTTTGACCTAACAGACATATCATTATCTGTCGTCGTCCCCTGGCTAGGTCAAGGGGCCCATTTCATTACTAAAATCACGACAGATTAGACATTATCTTTCTTCTTCTTAAAGTCCCATAGAGAAGCGACCTGTAGCTGAATCTATAGGTCCTGCTTCCTTGACACTCTTACTCTGGGAGAACCTGGACCCAGAGTAGCCTAAGGGTCCTTGACTTGGTGCCGTTCTTTAAGGAGCTTCTCTATACCTTTACTTTCCCTCTGGCTTGCCTGACGACAAAAAAAAAAAAATCCTTCTGCTTAATAAACGTCTGCTTGTAATATTCTGAAACAAGGAGGCTAATCAAAGGCTCTGTTCTACAGAACAGGGACACTAAATGACAAGATTAATTTCTGTAATCAAGCAGCTTAATTTGGACATTTTCCCCTCTGTGTGGCTGATTGAAATTGAGGCAAATTTCACCGTGGTGAGATTCCATCCTTGCCGAGGAAAGCTTACTTACTGGCACTCAAAGAGGGGAGGCAAGGTGACTGTGGTCAGAGAGCTGAGGGGAGGAGAAGGGCGCGGCACGAAGTGACATGCGAGCGGTGGACTGGAGCGGAGAGGCTGGGGCTCTGGGGAGAGGTGACGCGCAGGGCTCTGTGTTGTCTGCGCAGCAGCCCCTGTCCTGACGTGCTGCCTTCGGGCGTTAGCTTAGTAACCACTCACACTCACACTCACACTCACACTCACGTAGCCGTGGCATGTTCCGGCGGAAGGGCATTATAGAATGTATTGCCATTCGCTTTTTCTTCATGGAATAGCCCCAGTCAGATTAAGGAAATTTGTATCCTATTCATGAATGCCAAACCAGAATTCAAGGCAGAAGATCAAAAGGGCTGTGTCTAAGGACAATAGTAACATGACGAGGGGGCTTACATTTGCATAGAGTATTGTGATATGCAAAGCACTAAGAGAGCTGTCAAGTGAGAAGCAGCGGTTCTCAAAATAGAATTTGGACTTAATAGATTTTTAAGTATTTTATTTTATTTATTTATTAGGGAAAGAGAGATGGAGAGAGAGAGAGAGAGAGAGAGAGAGAGAGAGAGAGAATGGGCATGCCAGGGCCTCTAGCCAGTGCAAATGAACTCCGGACATATGTGCATCTTATGTGGGTTCTTGGAATCAAACTTGGGTCCTTAGGCTTCGCAGTCAAGTGCCTTAGCCACTAAGCCATCTCTGCAGCCCTGGACTTAATATTTGTAACCATCATTTCATCCCACATATGAAATTCCAATCAACGGGATTAAAGACCCAAATGTATGACTAGAAATGTAGATGTTCCAGAAGAAAATGTAGAGGAAGAGTCTCAGAACTGACTTGTAGAAAGGCCTCTTCTTCTCTTTTTCCTCATGTGGGTACTGAGGAATTGAGCCTAGATCCTTTGGCTTTGCAGGCAAGCACTTTAACCACTAAGCCATCTCTCCAGCCTCTCTCTTTTTCTATATTTGAGACAGGGTCTCATCTCATGTATCCCAGGATGAACTAGAAGTCACTATGTAGTCAAGTTGTATCTTCCCTTCTTTTCCTTCACTTCTCTCCCCTCTCCTCTTCTCCATCTTTTTTTTTTTTTTTTCTGTTGCGTGGTTTTTTGAGGTAGGGTCTCACTCTAGCCCAGGTTGGCCTGGAATTCACTATGTAGTCTCAGGGTGGCCTCGAGCTCACAGCAATCCTATGTCTGCCTCTCAAGTGCTGGGATTAAAGGCGTGTGCCACCATGCCGACTAGAACTCACTAGGTACCCACAGCTGACCTGAAACTATTCTTCCTTCACCTTCCAAGAGCCAGGATTGCAGGAGTGTGTCACCATACCTGGCAGCAAGAATTTCTTTTAAATTATTAACCCTGAGCCACAGGCAACAAAAGCAAAAATGGATAAATAGCATCACATCCAACTAAAAGGCTCTGTTCAGCAAAGGAAACAATCAATGGAGTGAAGACTGTCTACCACATGGAAAAAAAAGTTGGCAAGCCATCCCAATGTATGATAAGGAGTTAATATCTAGAAGAGATGAAGACATTAACTCAATATCAAGAGAATAATCTGATTTAAAAATATACAATGGGTCTGGAGAGATGGCTTAGCAGCTAAGGCATTTGCCTGCGAAGCCTAAGGATCCAGGTTCGATTCCCCAGGACCCATGTGAGCCAGATGCAAAAGGGGGCACGTGTGTCTGGAGTTCATTTGCAGTGGCTGGAAGCCCTGGTGCACCCATTCTCTCTCTCTCTTTCTCTCTCTCTCTCTCAAATAAATAAATAAATAAAATTTTAAAAGATACAATGGACCTCAAAAGACATTTCTTTTAAAAAACACATGCAAGTAAGGTAAATGGAAGGATGTTTGACATCTCTAATCATCTGGGAAATATGGTATGAGACATATTGAGATTTTGCTGAATGCCTTTTAGAATGACTGTTGTCATGAAGAGAAAACATGAGTGTGCTGATGATATATAGAAAAAGGAACCCTTCCATACTGTTCCTAGGGGTGGAACTATGGAAACCAGTAATGGAGAGTCCTTATAAAAACTAAAAATGAGGGCTGGAGAGATGGCTTAGCAGTTAAGGTGCTTGCCTGGAAAGCTGAAGGGCCCAGGTTCGATTCCCCAGTACTCACATAATGCCAGATGTACAAGGTGGCACATGCATCTCAAGTTTGTTTGTTTGTTTCACAATGGCTAGAGCCCTGGCGTGCTCATTCTCTCTCTCTCTTATTTTCTCTCTCTCTCTCTCTAATAAATAAATAAAATATAAAAAAGAATAACTCAACCCAAAATGACCATCTTTTGAGGATAAAGGAAATAAAGCCAGTGTACCAGCATGCCTGCACTTCCACGTTCATGGAATTGAGTGAATCCCTAGGGATTTATCAGCAGATGAGGGAAGAAAGAAAAACGCGGTGCATGTGCGGAATTGAGCACTATTCAGCCTTAAGGAAAGAAATATTTTCCTTTGCAAAATCACAAATGAGCCTTCAGGGTGTCACAAAAGTGAAGTAAGCCAAGCACACAGAGACGTGTCCCCTGTGAGCTCACTGTTCCGTCTCCAATCTCTGACAGGAACTCACAGAAACAGAGTGTGATGGTGGTGACCGGGGTTCTGGGGTGAGGATATTGGGACGATTGGATCAAAGAACACAGACTTTCATATAGCTTGGGAGAATAAGCTCGAGAAAGCGAGCTACTATTCAATATAGTGACTATAGTTGGTGTAGTGGTTTGATTCAGGTGTCCCCCATAAACTTAGGTGTTCTGACTGCTAGCTTCCCAGGTGACGGAGATTTGGGAACTGACGCCTCCTGGAGGCAGTGTACTGGTTTTATGGGTGTTATAGCCAGTTTCCCCATGCCAGTGTTTGGCACACTCTCCTGTTGCTATGGTCCACCTTGTGTTGGCCAGGGGGTGATGTCCACCCTCTGCTCATGCCGTCATTTTCCCTGCCATCGTGGAGCTTCCCCTCGAGCCTGTAAGCCAAAATAAACCTCTTTTTTCCCACAAGCTGCTCTTGGTTGGGTGATTTCTACCAGCCATGTGAACCTGACCGCTGCAATTGGTAGTGATGTGCTATGCACCTGAAAATTGCTAAGAGAGTACGTGTGCGTGTGTATGTGTGTGTGCGGTGCCACGTGTGGTGAACGCATGTGTGTGCACAGATGTGTGTACCACATGCTTGTGTGCAGAGGCCAGAGGAGAACCTTAGGTGTACTATGACTCCCTGGGATGAGGTCTTTCCTTCAACCTGGAGTTGCCATTTTCAGTCAGAGCTCCAACAATTTTCTGGTCTCAGAGCCCTGTGGACTGGGGTTGTAGACATGCATGGTCATGCCCAGCTCTTTAAGGGGGGATCTGGAAAAATTGAATTTGAACAATCTCAGACCCTCCCAGGTCCTCATGCTGAAGCCCAAGTGCTCTTAACCACTGGGCTAGCTCTCCAACCCAAGAGGATAAGTTTTAAGTCTTCTCACAAGAAGACGTATGAAGTAATGCCCACGTATATTCATTAGCTTCATGTAGACATTTCACAATGTATATATACACATATCAATGCATTATTTCTGTACCACATAGATGTGTTATTGTCAAGGAAGAAAATAAAAAAAAATTAAACTGAGTATTTGTTATATTTTATTTATTTGTTTTTGAGGAGAGAGAGAGAGAATGGGTCACTTCAGATGAATTCCAGACACATGTGCCACTTTGTGCATCTGGCGTTAAGTGGGTTCTGGAGAGTCGAACTCTGGTCATTAGCTTTTGCAGGCTGGCGCTTTGACTGCTGAGCACCTCCCCAGCCCTCACCTGAGGAGCTTTGCTAACATGAGTGATACTAGTTTGCACAGTGACTGTTCTTAGCAAAGCACATAGACCCCCACGGGGATCCAGGAGCCTGTGTGTGTGCTGCGGTAAGCTTTGGTGAAGAGTGCCTTCGAGGAACAACACTCTTGCACTTTAGGATACATATCTGAGCTTTTGACTGGTCAGGCTTTTTTTTTCCCTAGAGTCAACTTCATTCAGGTCCTGGGATTCTCATGCCCATCCAAGAGCCTTGGTTTCAGTAGGACACGTGGACGTGGAGTTAGGTGGATCGTGGAAGCCTTCTGAGCTCCGTTTCTTAACTGTAAACTAGAAGTGATAATACCCTTTGTTTCACAGGAGGTTAACCAGTCAATTATGATCAAGTTCTAGGCAAGCATAAAGTACTAAATAAATGCTGAAAGACGAAATAAGTTCATGCCCAGGAAAAAATAAAGTGTGGTGTGTGTGTGTGTGTGTGTGTGTGTCTGTGTATGGAAGATTCTAGCTGGAAGGATGGCTTAGCAGTTAAGATGCTTGCCTGAAGGGCCTAAGGATCCAGGTTTGATTCCCCAGATGTACATGGTGGTGCGTGCATCTAGAGTTCATTTGCGGTGGCTAGACGCCCTGGTGCACCCATTCTCTCTCTCTGTCTCTGTCTCTGTCTGTCTGTCTCTCTCTCTCAAATAAGTAAAAATAAAATATTCCCAGCACCCAGGAGGCAGAGGTAGGAGGATCACCATGAGTTGGAGGCCACCCTGAGAATTCCAGGTCAGCCTGGATTAGAGTGAGACCCTACCCGGAAATAAAAAAAGGAAAAAGAAAATTCTAGGCCAGACCAATCTGAAGCTAAAAAGGAGCCAGACTTTTATGTGTGATTCTGTGTTTTCTGGGGATAGTGCAGGGGACAACGCAATAAATACCTAGTGTGTCCATGACGTCACAGTTGTGGGATGCCACTGTGCGCGTGAATCCTTGTATATCACCGGGACCTCAGTGAAAACTGGCCGGATTCATTTACTCATTCACTTACACGTATCAAGCACTCATTATGGGTGTAATGAACTCGAGGAGCTTAGAGCTGATTGGAGGAGATAAGACCCAAGCCAGGGTATATCGTATAAATCTCTGTGAGAAGCGCTGCAGGATCTGTAAAGCTAAGTGTTATATATGAACTCAGAGGGAGGTTTTAATTAGTTGGACCATCGGACTGTGCACACTGGAAAAGGCTGCATTTTCAGGACAAGGGCAAAGTAAGGGGAAATCACTGAACCACAGAGCCACACAGGAAGGGTGCAATGTGGAATTCAAAATGTGAATTTTCAGTAACGAGCACTTCAGATCTCTTGTTTTTGGATTGGCGTTGAGGACATCGGAGAGGAAGCACTACGGAGCAGGTGGGGGTAGGTGGTGAAGGGCTCGACATAAAACCCAAAAGGCTGCGAGTACCCGAAAGTAAAAATTGTAGGACAGCAGTTGAAACCCTAACAAGGCACTGGCCTTCCTGGGACGTTGAAAAGAGACAAGAGTGAAAATCAATTTAATAGAATGTAAGTAATGCGCAGTGTAGGGCTGTAGAGAATTACAGCCACACCATAGAGATTTCCTATCTGACAATAACGTCTCGATAAGCAAGAGAAAAGTGTTCGGCTGAAACCCCAAGACAATGTGACCTGAAAGAGGTCAAAATCTGACCCATCTCACCCTGATCCCGGGACTGCATATTCCACAGGAAGATGTAATTTGGTAGGTCCAGGTAAAGCTGAAAATGAGTGCATAATAAATAGAGCATTCAGCGAGTGACAGTTCTGACAGAGCACAGTGTCCCACCCGCCACACTGTAGAAGCTGAGGGCCATCGGTGTCCGGCTGAAACCCAGCGACGGTAGGAAAAGGAAGGGCTGAGTGTCCGCGTTCCACCTCGGTGTAGACTTCGCGCAGAGCAGCCCCGCGTGCGCTGTTGTTCCGAGCGACCGTGTCTGCGTTTCAGATCCCCATGCCTCCTCCTCTCACCATAGGCTTTATAATGGGCTGTTGTGTGCTCACAGATAAAGTAGGAGGCTTTTAGAAAGCGTTTTGTGTGCTGGGTATGTTGAGTCACTTTACTGTACTTTTAACTTTGTTTTAACAATGTTTTGGTTTTGTAAAATACAGTTTTTAAAAAATGCATAGTCTGCTAGGTGTGGTGGCGCACGCCTTTAATCCCAGCACTTGGGAGGCAGAGGTAGGAGGATCGCCGTGAGTTCAAGGCCACCCTGAGACTCCATAGTGAATTCCAGGCCAGCCTGGGCTAGAAAAACCAAAACACAAAACAAAAAAACAAACAAAAAAAATAAAAGCATAGTCTGAGGAACAAGTGTTATGAACAGACTGGATGGGGAGACGGCTGTGGACCGTGGCTTCACTGGTATACTAATATGGCAAATCATGTTATCGCAATAATGTTTGACAGGACTGTGGATGTTGGAGATGCTATGAGCACAGAGTTGAGCTCAGGACCTGGAACTTGACAGACATTCTAGTTTTTATTCATTAATTAAAAAATATTTTTATTTATTTATTTTTATTTTATTTATTTATTTATTTTTATTTATTTATTTTTAAGGAGAAAGAGAGAATGAGAATGGGCATGCCAGGGCCTCTAGCCACTGCAAACGAACTCCAAATGCATGTGCCACTTTGTGCGTCTGGCTTTATGTGGGTCCTGGGGCATCGAACCTGGGTCATTAGGCTTTGCAGGCTAGCTTCTTCATTGTGAGCCATCTCTCCAGCCCCATGTTTATTATTTTTTTTTAAAAAAAACTTTATATATATATTTGACACACACACACACACACAATCAATCAATGTTCCAGGGCCTCTTACTACTGCAAATGAACTCCAGACTCATGGACTACTCAGGTCAAATTGGCTTAATGTGGGTCCTGGGGAATCGAACTCAGCCTGCCAGGCTTTGCAGAGAAGTGCCTTTAACTGCTGAGCCATCTCCCCAGCTTCTGACCTTTTCTTTGTTGTTTGTTTGTTTGTTTTTTGTTTTTTGACGTAGGGTCTCATTCTGGCCCAGGCTGACCTGAAATTCACACTGTAGTCTCAGGGTGACCTCGAACTCATGGTGATCCTCCTACCTCTGCCTCCCGAGTGCTGGGATTAAAGGCCTGTGCCACCATACCTGGCCTGACACTATTTTTTTTAAGTTAAGTATTACCTGAAACATTTTTTTCTTGTTATGCAAGAATGTGTATACATTGGCAGAAACCAGAAAACAAAGAAAAAGAACCCAGGCATCTGCCTGGTTGCAGTTAGCAATCTAAACATTTCTTGATGTGTGTGGTATAAAATAAAAACAAAGTTATACTACATATACCGTTTTCTTTAAAAAATTTTTTCAATATGCAATGATTATCCTTTTTGTTAAAAATATCTCTTTCTACATCATTTCTCATGGCCACATAGAATTCTGCAGATTTAGTTCCTTGCTGTTCGGTATTTTGTGTTATTTTTAGTTTTTATTTTTGGTGTGTGTGTGTGTGTGTGTGTGTGCGTGTGTGATGGGTGTGTGTGTGTGATATGGGTGTGTGTGTGTTCATGTGTGCAAGGGCAGGTGTGTGTGTGATAGTAAGAGGACATCTTTCAAAACCGATTTCCATTTTGCACATCATTTGAGGCAGGTCTGTTCCTGACTTTATTCTCTAGGCTCTTGGCCCCCAATCTTCCCCTCCATCTTGCAGTAGATGTGCTATTTTTACAGAATCCCTAGCATAGCTTCCGGCTCTTTTTTTTTTTTCTTTGTCTTATTTTGTTGTTTGTTTGTTTTTGAGGTACGGTCTCGCTGTAGCCCAGGCTGACCTGTAATTCACTGTGTAGTCTCAGGCTTGACTGGAACTCACAGCGATCCTCCTGCCTCTCCCCAGAGGGCTGGGATTCCAGGCGTGCGCCCCAGCCTGACTCAGCCACCTGCTCTTGTCTGTCATGTGGGAACCTAAACTCAGGTACTCATGCTTCCATAGTCAGCACCTTCATCTACCGGGCCATCTCTCCAGCCTCCATATCATTTTTTACCTAAGGGACTTTTACTAATAACGTAATAGTGAATAATATCCTTTTGGATTCATTTTTGTTTATCTTTAAGTATTTCTCACAAATTTGTAGAAATTGCTTGGTTAGAGGTGTCAACATTTCGTGGCTTTGGAAACATGTATCAAATTGATCTCCAGATTTAAAAAATTTACTTATTTTCATTTATTTATCTGAAGGAGAGAGGGGGGGAAGTGAGGGGGCAACCACTATAAATGGACTCCAGAGCATGGGTCACTTGGTGAGCCCCTGGCTTTTATGTGGGTACCGGGAAATCAAACCCAGGTCATCAGGCTCTGGAGGCAAATGCCTTGACCACTGAGCCATCTTTCCAGCGCTCCAGAAGTGTTTAACCAGCATGCATGCTTATTAACAGCACAGGACCGTGCCCACTCCTTCCTTTCCAACAACGTAAAACGCCTTTGCGTAATTAAACCGGAACATGACTGCTGTACAGCTCCCTGTAGTTGATGCATTTCTTAGTGACTTTTGAAATACACGTATTCGCCCCTTGATTTTTCTTTTCTTTTGTGAGCCGTCTGTGTGTCTGTATTCCAGATTTTATTTTTTCTTTTTGTTTTTTTTGAGATAGGGTCTCACTCTAGCCCAGGCTGACCTGGAATTCACTATGGAGTCTCAGGGTGGCCTCAAACTCATGGCAATCCTCCTGCCTTGGCCTCCTAGGTGCTGGGATTAAAGGCATGCACCACCACGCCTGGCTGTCCTTGAGATTTTATTTAGTATTATTCTTTATTTCCATGCTTGATTCTTTGACTGGACTTCAGACTCTTTCATATCTTGGACTTTTTGTGCCATGAGCATCTGGTACAAAGTAAGGTGGTGGCGGGAGGTTGGGAGGCTGGGTACCAAACAGGTGGAAGGCAGGGTAAGCCGTGGGGGGCAGCTGGCGGTTCTGGTCTGTCCACCCAGATGTACAGCAGCCTGGGCGGTGGAGGTAATGGGTCTGTGTCTAAGCTGTGAACGCAGTTTAGGGCAGTTCCTCACACCAGACTAACAGGTTTAGTCCAATAAAAGCTCAGTGATATCCAATAGTGAGCAAAGGAAGAAGGAATTCTGGAAATGAGCTAAGTGCTGAGCAAAAGTCCAGGAGAAAGCTAATGAGGGGCATCTCTGCCCAGGCTCCGTTTCTTCCCTCATCTGACCCTTAGAATGGTGACGTCCCAGTTCCTTGCTGACCGCCTCATGCGGCCTTTTGGAGTCTTTGCTGTGTTTCTTATTGAGAAGTCACTTTCACTTGACCAGAGCCATTCATTGTCACATTGCAGGGTGATTCATTTCTCCAGGCCTGCCTGGGGTGTCATCACAAGGGTATCCAGCCTCTCTGCCATTTGGGAGCTGGGTGTCATAGTGCCCATCCTGGATTTCTTAGTCTTTCTCTTTGGAAGCCTTGTGTTTTTAAATCATCACTAGTTATGGGGAAGCATCCAGGGTTGAAAAATAAGGACAGACATTGATGGGAGATGCGACTTTGCTCGGAGGTCCTTGATGCAGGGGCTCTAGACTGTGATCAGAGCACATGGCAGTGCATCATATACACTCAGCATGTGTGTCGGTCATATGTGTGAGGAACACCCTGCATAATGTACTCGTGCATACTCACTGTCATTTTCACTTTGAACTTAATTCTAAATCTACGGATACATCTTGGTATGGGAAATTTGCGTTTATGATAAACTGTGTGAATTGTTGGATGACCGTTCTTTTCTAGCGGCAGTTTGATAAATTCTCCATGTACAAGGCATTCAATCAGAAATTTAAAAAAAAAGAAAGAAAGAAAGATAGCCAGGTGTAGGATCAAGCCTTTAATCCCAACATTTGGGAGGCTGAGGTTGGAGGATTGCCATGAGTAGGAGGCCATTCTAGGCTAAATATTGAGTTCAGGTCAGTTCAGGGTAGAATGAGACCCTGCCTCAAAAACAAGAAGTAGGAGGAGAGGAAGAGGGGAGAAGGAGAAGAAAAAGAAGGGGAAGAAGGAAGAGGAGGAGGAGGAGGAGAAAAAGACAAAGCCCTTTGGAATTTATTCTTAATTTATATAAAGTCATAACACTACTTGCTGATCTCCTAGAATATTCTCTTTGAAACAAGTGAAATATATATTACATCTTACATCACAGACCACTTGCTTTACATATTTACATCAGAGTAGGCCATGGCATTTAAAAGATGTTTATGCAATCCAAAGTAAATTTTTGACATTCATTTGTTTTATTGGATCACTGTGGCATCTAAGTTTCATGACCTGTGTTCAGGGTTAATGTTTTAACCTACGACATGTAGTTTGGCTGTCCATGGAAGCAAATGAATCAGATAATGAATAACTTTTATTTTCATTTTAACAATTTGCTACATAGGGAAACTATATTCATTTCATTTTATAGTTACTGTGCCTGAGGTCAGTGGTGTTCACACCACACAGGAGCCCCAAGGAGTAGCAGAGCAATGGTTTGGAAAATAAATAGAGATTTGAATAGTGGTGAATTATGGAAATTAACTCAACTTGTACATGAAGAAAAATCCAGAGAAAAATTAATAACTTTGAAGGTACTTTAACAAAGAGAGAGAAAATGGTTAGAAGTTCTGTAAGATGAGTCAAGCTAAGGTTATTCTCAATGGAGGTCGGGCTAGGGCATGAAAAGCAGTACCCTTGTGCCCTGTAGTGGAGTGGACATTGCGAATACACCACAGTAACCCTAAGACTGTTAGTATGAGTTAAGTGGATGCCTAAAAGACATAGCTCAAATCTAGTTAGGACAGGAGAAACTGGGGTGGGTTTTAATGTCAAATTTGAGCCTACCTCTGGGTAAATCATCTGACCCCAGAATGTTGCAATAGGGAATGTTCTTGCAGGGGACATAAGCATGCTGGGAATTTTCCACAGGGTGGATTCTTGAATGCTGAATTAAGGAACCAAGTGACATGCATTGGGGGGCTGGAGGAAATGGCTTATTGGATTGAGTGCTTGCTGTGGATGTGTGGCAGCCTAAATTCAGGTCCCCTGAACCCACATAAAAGCACTTGTATTCCCAGGGCCTTCTAAAATGAATGGGCAGCAGAGGCCGATGAGCCCCTGTGAGCTCACAGGTCAGCTAGCGTGGCGCATGCAGTGACCCTGAAATCAGGGGCCCTCCTTTGATCACACACACACCATGACATGCGCATACCTGCACTCACAACAGAAACACATGCTCACATATCACACACACACACACACACACACACACACACACACGGAAATTCAAAGAACAATGGCATGCATTGGCTGTGTTTGAAGGAACTTCCTTGATCGTTCATTGATACGGAATGCATCCTTCTATTGTTCAGTAGGCCCTCCTGGGAGACTTAGAGTAATAGGGAGCTGTGACATGATTCAGGCAGGCAGCAAGGTTTTAGGTCGATCAGACTTTCAAATGAGCATCCCAGGTTCCCTCCCTCTCCCTGCTCAGCACATCCTCCTAATGCCTTCTCTCTCCCTCACTCTCACCCTGGCTGGCATCTTGAACTTGCCGGCACCCCCTGCCATCTTGGGCCAGTCAGTTTTGCTGAGAAGCCATCCTGGAAGCTCCTGAGCACCGGCCCCTCCCTCTCCTTGCTTTCCCCCGCTGATTTGTTATTATGTACCGCAGCTGCCCGGAGGATTTTAATAGAACCATAATGACAGAGCAGCGCCTCTTGGAAGTTTAAATATAACCTTCTTGTTAATCTTGTCCGTGGTGGTGGCAGGAACACACCTGGAGAAGAAGGTAGTGGGCAAGAGGGGCCCTGGGGGCTCCACCCTGAGGTCACAGTTCAGCCGTCTTTCAGGTGCCCTATGATCTGAAAGCAGTTGGACTCTGCCTCACGGGTGGCTGTGTCTCAGCCTAAGTGGAGTTGGTGCTGGATTGACAGCCCCTAGAACTGGCGTGGTGGCGCACGCCTTTAATCCCAGAACTCGGGAGGCAAGGGTAGGAGGATCGCCGTGAGTTCAAGGCCACCCTGAGACCACATAGTGAATTCTAGGTCAGCCTCAGCTAGAGCGAGATCCTACTTGAAAAACAAAAGAAACCAAAACAGTCTGTAGAACTGCGAGTGTCGTCTAAAACAAGAGCCAAAGGGAAGAAGGAATAGCAGTGGAAATCAGAAATCTCAGTCCATCTTCCTCCTGTGTCACACACTCGCTGAATTCTCAGAGGTACAACGTGTTTGGTCTTATTTAGGCTTCAGCCCTAGGTTTGTGCCTAGAATGGAAAGGGCTAATTAGTGTCAATTACATCAATGTCACGATTTTAAGGAACAGATGTAAAAGCCACGAGTGCTTCAAGGAGCAGCCTGAAGACCTCAGAGCAGGGTCCAAAGGATGTGATCGGTGATGACCACAATGGAAAGCAATGAAGTTGTTCATGAAGGGAAAACACACTAGAGATTCTAGCCCCTGTCTCCCAGCTTGCTAGCATTTTTTTTCTTTGTTTGTTTGTTTTTGGAGGTAGGGTCTCACTCTAGCTCAGGGTGACCTGAAATTCACTCTGTAGTCTCAGGGTGGCCTTGAACTCACGGCGATCCTCCTACCTCTGCCTCCCGAGTGCTGGGATTAAAGGTGTGTGCCACCACACCTGGCAAACGGCATTTTTTTAAAGATATAATGATTGTCAAACTCTGTTATTAATTCAGTCAGTCACTTAATATTTACTGAGCAATAGTGAATGAATTCAAAGGAAGAAAGGGCCAAGGAAGAAATGAAGAAGCTTGTTCAATTCGAGTCTTTGACACTGGGACAAACAGCCATTCAGTACAGGGATTTTCAGGAAGTTATGCCCAACGTTCTGTAGGAATGTTTTATTTAAGGATGGGAATAAAAGCAATCAAACTCTGAATGAAAGATGACTTAAACTCTATGGAGTATAAACATCTGTGCTAAAGTTAATTTTAGTGGAAAGGATACAGATGTTATCATTTTTTAAAATTTATTTTGAGAGAGAGAGAGAGGAATGGGCACACCAGGGCCTTCAGCCGCTGAGAACGAACTCCAGATGCAGCGCCTCCTTGTGTGCATGTGCGACATTGCACGCGTGCGTCACCGTGTGTCTGTCTTACTTGGGACCTAGAGATTCAAACATGAGTTCTTAGGCTTCACAGGCAAGCTCCTTAACCGCGAAGCCATCTCTCCAGCCTGATATCACTTATTTTTATGGCACAATTTACAGCATGAGAGGGGCCTGAATAGAAAACAGTAAGTACACTAAGCATTGTAGTGGTATGTTTTGGAATACGTTATGAGTTAGTGTACACAGTTCCATTTTTACACTCATACCACACTATGAGGTGAACGTTGTTCTTATCCTCATTTTACTGGGAAAAAAAAACCCACACAAATGGGTTAAATGGTTTCCTCAAGGTCACTCAGCCAGTGAGTTATGGATGGACACTGCTAACTCCAAAAACGATCGTGTTATTTGTTTCGCATCCTCGGGGACGGTACAGAGCATGGTAACGGACTCTTTCCTTCCTGACGGACTGAAGGATACCACGTGCTCTTTTCACAATACTGCAGTCACATATTAATTTAAAATAACTGCACAAGGAAAGTTTTAAGAATCTTAGGAGGGCTGGAGAGATGGCTTAGCGGTTAAGTGCTTGCCTGTGAAGCCTAAGGACCCTGGTTCGAGGCTCGATTCCCCAGGACCCACGTTAGCCAGATGCACAAGGGGGCACACGTGTCTAGAGTTCGTTTGCAGTGGCTAGAGGCCCTGGCTCACCCATTCAATCTCTCTGCCTCTTTCTCTTTCTGTCTGTCGCTCTCAAATAAATAAATAAAATAAACAAAAAGAATTAAGAATTTTAGGAAACAAGGAGAGCCAGCCAGGAACGGTCCTGGTGGGTGAGTCTAGGGGGTCACAGCTGCCTTTTAGATTCTGCTATGCAAAATGTGGTCTGGGGAGCAGCAGCGTCAAGGCTATGCTCCGAAATACTGAGAATCGTGTGCCCTACCCAAGACCTTCCTGATCACAACTGTGACTTCAAACAGGGTGGAGGGTCACTGAGCAGGTGAGGAGGCATCCTCACAAGAGAGAGAAGGGGGGGTGGTGAGAGTAAAGTATCGAATGTGGCTGGGGTCACTGTGCTAGAAGAGCAGAGGGTGTGTGAGCTTACTCACCAGTGTACTGGTGTGAGTGAGAACCACAAAAGCCTCGTGCTTTCTCTTCTTCATAAGGGGGCTGACGTAGTAAATATAAGCGGAATATTTATACTCGATGCCGTAACAAAAGTTCTGAGGGAGAAGGAACGACAAGGGTATGGTAGGTAATTAAGCAAAGCAGGATCGTATACAAGCATTACCTCCAAATCCGAGTTCTTGGAAAAAATACCCTAATTTCTCCGCGTCTCAACTCCCATCTGTTCAGTATCATCTTGGGCTAGATAGACTTTAAGGTCTTTCAGTTCGTGTTCCCACACCTGCCAATCAAATGGAGGAGAGATGGATTGAGGGTTGGACCAGCCAGATGGAAGAGTCTCGACGTCTTGCCAAAAGCCTGCTTATCTCACCAAGGGCTTGAAAATGAGATTGTTCCTTTTTTTTTTTCTTTCTCTTGTAAGGTGAATTAATAATTGCATTACAAATTGGACGCTCTTGAGATTAAACGTACATTTCAATTTCAAATGGTGATAGAAGTTTTCCTGAACTGGAGAAGGGCAAGGGCTTGTCTCATGACTTGTAAGCCCAGCCACAGTGGCTTGTGCCTGTGTCTTGGTCACATGTGTGCCCCTTTGTCCCTCTGGCCTCCACTAGCACTGAGGCTCTGGATCGTGGTCAAGAAGACCAGCTGACTTCTTGAGCGGAGGCCACCGTCTGAGGGTCTGCTTCTTCGTAGGTCTGTAGTTGGTCAGGGGTTTTCATAAGAGATTACACTTTACATTTAAAACATGTGTGGCTTTCTAAGAACCTTCTACCTTTTCATTCACCTTTCTTTGATGGCATTGGAAATAAATATCCTGGGCTGGAGAGATGGCTGAGTAGTTAAGGCGCTTACCTGAGAGGCCTAATGACCTGGATTCGAGTCCCCAGCACAAAGTGGTGCATGCATCTGGAATTTGTTTGTAGTGGCTAGAGGCCCTGGTGTGTCCAGGCCTCTCTCTCTCTCTCTCCTTCCAAGTAAATAATAATAATAAAGAAATGAATATTCTAATGATAGTTAATGTCTCCTGAACTCTCACTACTTATTCTATACTGTAAAATACTTTATATGTATTCTTTTATATGTATTCTCTCATTGAATTTTCTGTGTGTGTGTGTGTGTGTGTAGTATGTGAGGTGTGCATGTGTGAGCAGGCCTGTGCTTATGCATGCGTGTATACAGATGCTCATGCCTGTGACCCCTGAAAGAGCTAACGTGTTTGGTGACAATGAACACCTTCTCAGGTCTCAGTTACTATCTGAAATTTAGCTATCTTGTAACATTTTCCAACTTATTTCATCAATCACTTGGCCCATTAATTTTTTTTTTAACATGGAGATGGATTCTTTTGCCTAAACACACTTTGAGACCTGAGACCTGTGTGTATGCTCGCAGAAGCCAGAGAGAAGCGACACAGTTTCCCACAGAATCTGGAGCCCCCTGGCTTTAGAGTACGCTGGCTAAGCAGGGAGCTCCCATGGGCCTCCTGCTTCGCCCTCCTCAGTGCTGGGGTCACAGGCGTGGGCGGCCACGTCTGGCTTTTGACGTCGGTGCTGAGGATCACAGTCAGGTCCTCACGTGCGCTGCAAACACTCTCGCCTGCTGAGCTATCTGTGGTGGTTTGATAGAATAGATGGCCCCCAATATATTCAGTTGTTTATTTGTTTGTAGTTTGCATCTCTAGCCACCTGGCTGGAGGCAAGGTCACTGGGTGGATCTTAAGGTGTGGTGGTGGGTTTCAGATTTCAATCTAAAGATATGCAAAGTGTGCCTAGCTGGAGTTCCTGAAGTGTGCTCTGGCGTTTGACCTTTAGGCTTGTACTGCTCTCTCTCTGCTTGGGCCTGTGAAGGCAGGCCAGTTTCTTCTGCCATTATGGAACTTCCCCTGGATCTGTAAGCTTCAATAAATCCCTTCCTCCATAACTGTGCCTGGTCTGGAAGTTCATCTCAGCGAACCTGAAGCTGTCTGATACACTATCTCTGCAACTCCTCACTGGATTCTTATAAGAGGTACAATAACGGTTGTGACATGTTATTCTTATGCCTATTTTATAGGGGAGAAGACAGAGGCTTAGGAGAGTTTAGGCTAAGTGGCATAATGGAAGTGGAGAGGTTAAGCTCAGTTCTTCCAGTATATAATATATAATCATTTTGTTTTTGAAATTTGCCATGGCAACAACCTGCCTTTCTTCTCCAGAAAGAGCCAACACATGTTTTGATAACAATTAACACCCTTTTAGATCTACCTTGTTGTCTGAAATTTAGCTGTATTTTACAAAGTATTTGAAAATATTTTATTTATTGATTGATGAGAGAGAGAGAGAGAGAGAGAGAGAGGGAGAGAATGGGCCCACCAAGGTCTCTTGCCACATGAAACAAACTCCAGATGCATGCGCCCCCTTGTGCATCTGGCTTACGTGGGTCCTGAGGAATAGAACCTGAGTGCTTAGGCTTCACAGGCAAGGACCTTAACCGCTAAGCCACTTCTCCAGCCTTCTTATAACTTTTTCCATCTTGTTGCACCACTTCTCTGATTGTCCACTAAATGTTCTTACTTACTTCTTTCCTGCTTAATATACACGGAGATGGTTTCTTTCCCTAAATATACTGCTGCAAAATGTTCCTGTTAGCTATGAACATACAGAAGGGTCTGCTCCAGTCACTTGAGATTCCTGGGAGGAGCGCAGGAACAATGAACTCGTCTCTCATTGTTCCTTTAAGACCTGAAACATTAGAATGGCCCAAGCTCTTGGCCTCACCCCCACCACCCAGGAGCTGGCTCAAAGCTCCTAACAGCTCCTCTCCTGGCCAGGCTAGCTGGCAGGGAGGCAGGGATCTGAGAGCTCAGCGCCTACCTGCAGTGCAGTCTGGCTTCGATGGCCAGGACGACGAAGTGGCTTGGTGTCCATCTGGACACAGTGATCACCTCTTGGGAGGACAAGACCTGAATTAGATTGTCACAGCTGAACAGAAAGGGGCATGGCGTGTTCTGAGGATTAGCGAGTGGAGGAATACTTGCCAGTAGTTTGTAGAGATCTGCTCTGTGGCTGACATTTATGTGAGCTTTATTTCTTCTGATTACTCAATTATCTTGAATAAATTTAAAAAATATATTCCATTTTTATTTATTTGACAGAGAAAGGGAGAGAGAGAGAGAGAGAGAGGGAGAGAAAGAGAAAGAGAATGGGTGCACCAGGGCCCCCAGCCATTGCAAACGAACTCCAGATGTGTGCGCCCCCTCGTGCATGTGGCTAATGTGGGTCCTGGGGAATTGAACCTGGGTCCTTTGGCTTTGCAGGCAAACGCCTTAACTGCTAAACCATCTCTCCAGCCCTTGAATAACTTTTGGAGAAACATATCCCTATCATATAGTTGTAAAACACATCTTTAAATTTTTTTTCTTACTTATTGATTTTTTTTTAATTACAAAGGTTGCATTATTAGGTCCCCTTACCCCATTATCCCTACCTTGCTTGATCTTTTGCATTGGGTTATTGGTATTCATTGTGAGGGCCAAGAGGCCTCAGTCAGTCTCTGCCGGAGGTGGGGCGGGGGGACACAGTGCCCCTGTCTGTTATCACTCGCCCTGAGGTTCTTAGAATCTTTCCGTCCGTTCCTCTTCCACAGTGGTCTGTGAGCCTTGGTGGACAAGATAGAGACTGGATTAGGTGTTGCTTTCTCTGTAGCTTCTGGCTCTCTTTTTAGGTGAGGTCTGAGTGACCACAGGTCAGTAGCCATCTCTCTGGAACTGGTTCTCAGGCTAACCGTGAGAGAGTCCTCGTGTCACTGCTTCCTCTGTAATGACTTCTGGGCTTTGCAGAAGTCACGGTCGGCAATCAGCTCTCTCTACTGGTACCCCAGGATTCTCTACCATCTGTCACCCTCCCCCCCCACATGAGCACACCCAGTTTTAAAGGAGTTTTTCCTGGAGATGTACTGATAGAAAAGCATTTCATTTTCCTGATGCCACTAAGTATTTGTGACCTGCGAGAGGCTTTTGTTGTGTTTTTTGGAGCGGGCAGGGCACCGTGATAATGCGGTCAGCTGAGGGGTGGTAGTGCATTCTGGTGAGATGTCACCCTAGTTTGACATTTAATTGACTGGAGAGGTGTCTTTGTGAATGGGCTGAAATGGGTGGGCCGCTCACAAGGAGCTGCTGGCCAGGTGCCACGGAAACAGAGGGGCTCCTTGGGAACTCGGAAGTTTGGAAACTACCGGCTTGTCCTTTGCTTTAATTTTTTCCCCCACTTTCACTAAGGAGTCGAAGATTTAGACCTTTCAAAGACATTCAAATCCTATCGTTCCCTCATTTTTTTCCCTTCCGGGAAGTCAGGTCGCGAAGAGACGGTGCTGTGATGCTGAGACCACATGGACACATCATTTAGCAAAAGGCCTAAAACCCACGGTAAAAGCAGCTGGAAGAGTCAAAGCCAAAGAGGGCTTGTCCAGCTGGAGATCTGCAGTCAGAAGAGAGGCCAAGGCCAGCTGCCTGGCCAGGGATGGGTTCAAATGAGCAAAGAAGAATGAGAGAGGAGCAGAGGGCATTGGTGCCATCAAGAATGCCCAGTTCCTTTACTTCAGACAGGAAGGACGGGTTGAGCATGCTCTTGGCTGTAGATCAGGTAACATTCTGAAATGTTTATTGTATAACGATCTAGCGCATCTAACTTTGGGACTAGTCTGAAACACAGTGCTCACAGGCGCAGTTAGAAATATTATATGTATTGTTGGGGCTGGAGAGATGGCTTAGCTGTTAAGGAGCTTGCCTGCAAAGCCAAAAGACCTCGATTCGATTCCCCAGGACCCATGTAGCCAGATGCACAAGGTGGCGCATGTGTCTGGAGTTCATTTGCAGTGGCTGGAGGCCCTGGCATGCCCATTGTCCCTCTCTGTCTCTCTCTCAAAAAATAAATAATTAATTAAAAATGTATCCTTAAGAAATATTGTATGTGTTGTTGATCTACCCTGGCCTCCCCCTCTGTGAATCAACAGTGGCCCCAGATCCCATTGATCCTTGCTTCTTTCTATTCATTGAAGACCACAATCCCTCCAAAGTCTTCATTCCCTTCTGGGCTTTGGAGAGGTCTCCTGGGAGTGCATTAGTGGTCCAAAAACAGCTGTGGTTTGTCTACTGAGAATGGCCACCATTCTTTTCCTGTGTGTCCCAGTTTTTCTTTGCTACCACAGGTTTTTGTTGTTATTTGTTTGTTTTTGAGACGGGGTCTCATTATGCTGCCTCGGATGGCCTCAAATGTTCTGTCTCAGCATCTTAAGTGCTAAGGATTACAGGTGTGCACCTCCGTCCAGCTTGCTGCCTTCAGGGTATTACACTCCTCAGAGGTGTGGCTACTTCTTTTTTAAAAAATCTTTTATTTATTTTAATTTATTTATTAGAGAGAGAGAGAGAGAGGGAGAAAGAATGGGCAGGCCAGGGTCTCCAGCCACAGCTAATGAACACCAGACGCATGCGCCACCTTGGGCCTCTGACTTACGTGGCTCCTGAGGAATTGAACCTTAGTCCTTAGGCTTCCCAGGTAAGTGCCCTATCGGCTCAGCCATCTCTCTAGCCCCATGCTGCTGCTTCTCTCAGGAGGTGTATGAGTGCCCTAGCACCTGCCTCACACCATGGCCTCTGGCTGATCCTGTCTCTTCTTCCGTGGAGAGCACAGGCTCCCCATGAACGTCACAGCTCCCCACTGATCGCTATCCTTAAGAGTGCTGGGGCCCGGTGATCTTGTGATGCTAAGCTTCAATGTGGGCTGTGAGGAAAGTCTTTTCTTATGTTACCAAGACTGAGTGGTCATGACTTCCTATTTTATGAAAAATTGTGTGTGTGTGTGTGTGTGTGTGTGTCTCTGTGTGTGTGTCTCTGTGTGTGTGCACATGTGTGTTGTATGTATGTGTGCATATGTGCGTGTGTGTGTTGTGTGTATATGTGTACATACATGTGTGTCTGTGAGTTGTGTGTATGTGTGGCGTGTGTGTGTGTACATGCAGGTGCCATGGAACTTGTGTGAAAGTCAAAGGACAGTCTCAGAGTGTCAATCCTCCCCTACAGTTTTTGAGACAAGGTCTCTCTTATTTATTTACTTATTTATTGCTCCTGGGAAGGCCAGACTACTGGCCTATGGGCTTCAGGATTCCTCTGGCTACACCTTTCACTGCCGTAGGTACGTTGGAATCACAGACGCAGGTGCCGCTTTGCATCTACAGCGGATCTGACCCCGGGCTGGCTGGCTTACAGAGAAAGCCCTTGTAACCACTAAGCCACCTTCTCCAGCTCCTTTCTGAGGGCTTTCAAGACAAAGTTCCTTCAGCATTTACCTGTGTCCACACCTTCCTTTTCTCTGGTGCACCCCCGGCCAGACTGGAGCGAGGTTTTAGTGATGGCCACCCGGGTGAGTTCTAAGCCATGACTCCCAACTATGACTGCTAATGTGTTGAACATAATTCCTTTTTTACTGAACATTCATCTTTTCGGTTCTCATGACAGTAGACACCTGCAGAGCCTCCCTCCACTTCTTGCTGCCAGAACATGTGGATCTTTCATAGGTCTCTAGGCTGCTGGCCGACTTTCAGGAAGTGAGGTGTGATGTCATCAGTTGTCATGACAGCCGGGGTTATGGCAGATCCACTGGAGGCGGAACCAGGGCCTGGTGTAGCCTCTGACATTGCCAGGCTTCCAGCCTCAGGCAAGTCCTTCAGGATCTCTGAGCTTCAATTTTCTCATCTTCTCATTTGAGTTAAAAATCCTGACCTTTTAATAGAGCTGGGAAAAAAGGAAAACAGAGGGTGGTATTTATGCTTAACTAAGCTAACTAAGCAAATGATATTCCATCAGTAAAATGAGAGAATGGTTAATTTCATAGTTCTTTTCTTCATTAAATGGCCTGTGAAGGGAGATGGCTCAGTGTATTAAGCACTTGCCTCGTAAACATGAAGACCTGAGCTCAGCACCCACTTGGCACCTACATAAATGCCAGGCATGTGGCTCATGGCATCCCAGTGCCAGGAGGTGGAGACAGGGTGCCCTGAGACTTACCGGCTCGCTAGTCTAGCAGAATCAGTGAGCTTTGGGATCAGTGAGTGAGACCGAAGATCAAGAGTGATTGGGAAGGTAGCCATCGTGCACACACACATGTGCACCCACACGCATACAAACACATAGACACACGCCTGCCTACCACACACACATGCACATGCAAAAACACACACCTCGCGAACCTTCTCATAAGAGATGGGATGTTAACTCTTGCCATTGACAGATACCATCTAAGCCCCTTAATTCTCCCTGTGCTGCAGGTAGCCGTTACTCTGTGACCTGTGCTGAAGTCAAGGACAACCCTCCCTGGACCCTTCCTCTAGTCCTTGCAGCCACGTGCAAGGCTCTAACTCTGTGTCACTGTTCCCGGGGCAAGATGCCTTGTCATTCCTGCTGGGACCCCGGCCTGCTGCGGCTCTGCCCTCACTCCTGATTTCGCTCTTTCATCCTGATTTCCACCTCAGTCTTGCCTACGCCAAAGTGCCCACCAGAGGTTCTCCTCCCCACCCAGGCTTGGGTTTAAATAATGGCCCTAATTACTTACACTCAAAAAGCCTGAACAAGAGAAAATCTCCAGCTTTGAGGTTCCCACCATGTGTTTTTATTTTTTTACATTATTTATTTGCCTTTTTTAATATTTTAAATATTTATTTATTTATTTATGAGAGAGAAAGAGAGAATGGGCACACCAGGGGCGTTAGCCCCTTGCAAATGAACTCCAGACATGTGCACCACCTTGTGCATCTGGCTTTACGCGACTACTGGGGAATTGAACCTGGGTCCTTAGGCTTTGCAGATGAGTACCTTAACCACTGAGCCATCTCCCCAGCCCTTATTTTGGTTTCTTTGAGACAAAGTCTCACACTGTAGCCTAGGCTGGCCTGGAACTCATTATGTAGCCCCAACTGGACTTGAATTTATGGTAATTCTCCTGCCTCAGCCTCCCAAGAGCTGAGATTACAGCCATGTGCCAGCATGCCCTATACTATCAAGTATCATTGCCTAGAATGACCCTGTCCTCTCCCCAGCAAAAAAAGGGACAGAAATGATTCTCTGCAAAGGGTCCATTAATGACAACTATTAAAAATATAATTACTTTAATGTTACGGGAAATACGAGTGGCTTCTGTAGGCACCGTGGTGCTGTATGTATCTGTTGCGTTTCTCACAAGGGAAAATAAAAGCGTTCTCATCCGAGTCTGGTACATTTATAGGACTTTCATGTTGAAGGAAATCCGAGATGATGACCTGAGAGAGGGAGGGAGAGAGAGAGAGAGAGAGAGAGAGAGAGAGAGAGAGAGAGATGAGTCAGATTGGAAGGTCCAGAGGCCGAGTGGAGTAGGGAGGCCTAAGGAGGCAGGTCAGGGAGATTAGAGGACACAGCAGGTTCAAAGGTTAATGCATAGGGGTGGTGGCCCTGCTAAGAGGCGGTCCCTGCAGGAATGCTGTGAGGGGTTCCCAAGGGTCCTCCTGCTCACAGAAGCTTTACTGCTAGGCTGTGGAGCAAGGGCTGTATAAGGCACTTGCCACCAAGCATAAAGGCCCGAGTTCAGGTCCCTAATACCCACGTAAATGCTGGGCATGGTGACATATCCCTGTAATAAATAGGCAGATTACCAGAGCTTGCCAAATCATTGAGCCCTGGGTTTGGTGAGAGGCTTTGTTCCACAACGTAAGGGGAAGAGTGATGAATGAAGATGCCTGGTGTTGACCTCTGGCCTCAGTATACACACTCACAGAGTGCACGTGCACCCAGACGCACACGCAAACACACGTGCCACAGCCATATACATATGTAAAGAAAAGACTTATACCCAAGAGACCATGCTTGCGACGCACAAGGGTGCTGAGCAGAGATTCAGACTTGGCGCCGAGGCGACACTTCGCAGCCCCAGTTCTATAGGAGGCCAGAGCCGGTGCCCTTGGACAGATTTCTCAAAAGAGGAGCAGACTCCAGCTCGAGATCAGGGGCCTGGCCTAGAGGATGTGCCTTACAGGCTTCACGGTGTACCTCACATCACGTAAGGTAGCCCAGAACTCTACTGCTGAGCCTTGCTTCTACAGCCATGCATGTCTTGGGGGCCTTTTTGCATTTTAAAACCAGCTGTACGCAGAAATGTGTTACCTCCTAAGCTATGTAGCCTGAGGAGGGAGGGAGGGGGCTGGAGAAGTGAAAGATCGCTCCTCCCATGGTCCGTCTCCCCCATGCACCGCCAAACCCTCCTCCCTAGTTTACCTGTGAAAAGTGGTGACAGTGAGATAATTTCCACGGATACCAGTGGTGATGGCGGCTTCTGAAAGACCCCGTGTTTAGTCAGATTTTTTTTTAAAGAAAAATAGTAGTTGTGGAGTTGGGGAGATGGCTTAGTGGTTTAAGGCACTTGGCTTGCAAAGCCTGACAACCTGGGTTCGATTCCCAAGTACCCACATAAAGCCAGATGCGCAAAGTTGTGCATGAGTCTGGAGTTCATGTCCGGTGGCAGGAGACCTCGGTGGCATTCTTTCTCTCTGTGTCTTTCCTTTGCAAATAAATAAGCAAATAAATAAAAATTTAAAACAAAGCTGACTGTGTTGGCGCACACCTTTAATCCTAGCACTCGGGAGACAGAGGTAGAAGGATGCTGTGAGTTCAAGGCCACCCTGAGACTACATAGTGAATTCCATGTCAGCCTGGACTAGAGTGAGACTCTACAAGAAAAATAAATAAAAACAATATTAGCTATCACTTATGGAATACCTTTTGATGTTCATTACCAAATTCTTTTTTTTTTTTTTAATTTTAGAGAGAGAGAGAGAGAGAGAGAGAGAGAACTGGCACACCAGGGCCTCAGCCACTGCAATCAAACTGCAGATGCTTTTGCCACCTAGTGGGCACGTGCAATGTTGCGCTTGCCTCACCTTTGTGCGTCTGGCTAACATGGGATCTGGAGAGTCAAACATGGGTCCTTAGGCTTCGCAGGCAAGCACCTTAACTGCTAAGCCATCTCTCCAGCCCCATTACCAAATTCTAACACAGATCCTGAATTGCTGAATCCTCACAGCAAACCTTGTACAGAGTACAGTTATTATTATCCATAGTTGAAGACACTATGGCTAGTCATGCACAGACAAACTGATCTTGAGCTGATACCCAAGGCTAACACTGAGGAACTTGCCTCCCATATGCTCTCTCATTTGTGTGTGTATTTCTGTGTGTCATGCATGTGTGTGCATGTTCCTATGTGTGTGAGTGCATGGGAGTGTGCCAGAGGTCAGCATTGGGTATCTTACTCCATTGTTCTCCTCTTTACTTTTTTTTAAAAAATTTATTCATTTATTTGCCAGCAGAATATATATATATATATATATATATATATATATATATATATATATGAGAGAGAGAGAGAGAGAGAGAGAGAGAGAGAATGGGTGCGGCGCTAGGGCTTCCAGCCACTGCAAATGAACTCGAGACGCATGTGCCCCCTTGTGCATCTGGCTTACGTGGGTCCTAGGGAATCGAACCTGGGTCCTTTGGCTTTGCAGGCAAGTGCCTTAACAGCTAAGCCATCTCTCCAGTGATTAATGATGATTTTAAGTGACTGTGGGAAAAAAAGAACATAATCAGGACTTTTAAAGAAGCTTTTGGCAAGGAGCTCTGGAGGGTTAAGCGGGGCTGAGCTGGAATGTGACGATGCACTGTGCATCAGATGGTCAGCAAATTAAGTGAGGGCGACAGTTCTCAGAGATGCATTGCTCCGTTGCTAGTTTTGTCCACTTGTTCGGTGGTGGTAGGTGCCAAGGACCTGATGCTCTGGGCTGGGGACAGCCTTCCTTGGAAGTGGTTGCTCCGGCAGCAAAGACGGTTGCAGCTGAGCCCCCAGAGTTCAAGGGGACGCTTGGGCTGAAGCTGTTAATTTCTTCCCTCAGACAAGCAGACGTTGCCGTAGCGAGCAGTTTCAGCTCTCCTGAGAAGAATCAATGTAGAGAAACTAAAGCTTCCTCCAGGAGGGGAGACCAAAGTTTACAGAAGAGGCGCGTGGAATAATGTCCCCAGTGGGTGCCTGCTGACTTGTGTGTCTGAGGCATGTAGAAATAATGTCCCCAGTGGGTACCTACTGACTTATGTGTCTGAGCAACTGGAAATCACTTAATTCTCCTCCCCTTGGAGAACTTACTTTAAAAATAAGGGTGATGGAGTAGGATGACCTCTAAGGCTTAAGAGCAAAAATTCTGTTTCTGGAAAATGCTTAGAAGGAGGTTTTATTTTTGCGTGTGTGTATGTGGTGTGCATATTCATAGTGCACGCACATATGTGTGGAAATACATGCACCTCTTGTACATGTGCGTGGAGACCTGAGGGGAACTTTGTCCCTCTTCCATGAGATGGAGTCTCTCAGTGAACCTGCAGCCGCCTGTTTTGGCTGACCAGCAAGCCACAGCACTTCCCCTGTCTGGACCCCACACAGAACTGGGGCTTCAGGTGTTTGTGCCAACATCTGGTTTTCTTACACAGGTGCTGGGGATCAAACTCAGGTGGTATCAGGCCTTCTTAGCCCCTATGCAAGCACAGCAAGCTTTTACTCACTGAGCTCTCTCCCCAGCCCCTAGCTGAGGTTTTTTTTTTTTTTTTTTTTTTTTTTTTTAGGGAAGGCTTCTTAGCCTAGATTTCCATAATTAGTATATGATAGTTAGAACAGTAGAGGTGAGAGCAGAATACCATTATTTTAATTGCTATATTTGCTGAAAACCTCATGCATACTGTTGAGCCACTGTAGTGGCCTTTCTAATGTTCTGAGAGGCCATTTATTCCCTCTTCATTCTGCATCCTTGATTAGGAACAAAATGGAAATCTTTGTCAACACACCATCTCCTGTCCTCTGGACTCTGCCTGGCTTTGGAAGAAGTGTGACATCTTTCTTCTACCTCTTCTGCCTGGGCCTCCCAGCAGGTCCCTCAGACACCGCTCAGACAGAACCTGATGCAGTTCTCTCTACTTTGGGCTCTGAGATGTCAGATACTAGTCTCAAAGGGGCTAAGGATCAATGGGGCTTCGTTGGCTCCTGGTCCACAGTGGCACAAGCCTTCTGGGAAGATTCTTTCCCACATTACATGTGAGACAATCGGGGCTTTGCGTGCTGGCCTGAGGCTGTCATCAGCTCTGCTACATCTGACCAGCGGAAATTCTGAGTATATTTGCATCTCTCTGTGACTCTCTTAAGAATTAATTGTTGAAATCACTTGTAGATTGGAGACCTTATTGATGAGATCTTTATTCTCAGTAATGTGGGAAGGTATGATATGTTCCCACACTTATCTTCAGGGTCATGATCAATGACCCTGTGACAAATGATGGGTTGACAAGAGAGGGCATGACACGGTTATTTAGGCAGTGTTCACAGTGTGACGAGGGAGCTTCAGAATGAAGACCCAAAGACCCAGGGAAACTGTTCTGATGCTTAGACTTGATGAAAAATGCACAATGCTATTGGGCCAAAAGGTATGTTTTTTTTTTTTTCTTCCTGTCTTTATGGCTCTGCTTTGTTTTGCTTAATATAATGGTCTTCAGTTACATCCATTTTCCTGGGAATGTCATTAGTTCATTTTTCTTTATAGCCAAAAAAATTCCATTGTGTATATGCACCACATTTAAATTTTTTTTTATAAAAAGGGTGCACACATAGACCCCTTCTCCCCCCACCCCAGTTCCACTGAGGATCTTTTATGGTGTTATTGGTATTCACTGTGGGTACCAAGAGGCTTCATTCAGTCTCTGCAGGGGTGGGGGAAACGTGATGTCTCAGGCTTTCCCCACCCACCCCGAGGCTCTTACAATCTTCCCATCCCCTCTTCCTCGATGCTTCCTGAGCCTTGGCGGGCAAGGTAGAGATCTGATTTCGTGTTGCTCTCTCTGTAGACTCTGGTGCTCTCTTAATTTAATAGACTGGAGAGAGTAAACTCTGCAGAGCCTGTCAGATTCCCAGAATCTCGACGCTGGACTCCGTTCTCCTGGGTACCGGGCAAAGCTGCTCTTCAAGGAAGGTCTTTGATCCACTATCAGACAAGGCAGCTCCAGGAATTTCCTTATGAAGGGCTCTTATACAAAAGCTAGAAGTGACTCTGGGAGAGAAGGATCTAGGTTCTATGATCTCTGCATTGGGGGAGAAGAGGGGATTAGGAGAAAGGAGGTCAGGTGAAGGTCAAAGAATCACTGCTTCCGACACCTTCCCAGCGCCCTTCAGTTTGAACTCCTTAGCATGCCAAAGCACATTCCTTTGGAGTGCCATCTTCTGACCCCCGCCATTCGCAGTCACCTAAATTGTATCAAAACTGCATTGACGCGACGGCATGCGATGGACTGAATAGTCTTAAATGGCAGCCCGCACTAGGGTAATGGAACCTATGAGACCCTTGGACAATGTACAAATCATATGAGCATTCACTCTTTGCTCTCCGCCCCCCCCCCCAAGGTTTTTTGCTAGCTGGATCAGCTGTTACTCGTGTCTCTTTTGCCTGGTCCTTGACAGAATCGTGAATAAGCTCCAGCATCACTGCGAAGGTGGAAAACCGTAGCAGCGATGGCTCACTTAAGGCAGCCTCTCAGGACAGAGAAGTTGACATAATGCAGATGTTTCTGGCAGGAAGACTGTCCAGCCATAGATTGTGAGTTCTTCGGTTTCTCTTTAACGGCACTCGCAGCAGCCAAGCCCTGGCTCACGTCCCATTTCTTTCCTCTCTCCTACATTGTATAAGACAGTCTCCACCTTTAAAAAAAATTTTTTTTTATTTATCTATTTCATTTATTTATTTGAGACAGAGACAGGGAGAGAGATAGAGAGTGAAAGTGGGTGTGCCAGGACCTCTAGCCACTGCAAACGAACTCCAGACGCATGAGCCATCATGTGCATCTGGTTTATGTGGGACCTGGAGAATCGAACCTGGGTCCTTAGGCTTCACAGGCATATGCCTTAACCATTAAGCCATCTCTCCAGCCCCGGTCTCCACCTTTTACGATGACACGTGTGACAAGCAGGGACTGGCTGACGAGTTCAGGGAGTCAAGTGATGTTCGACATCCTTTATGCAGAGCCTCTTCATACCTTATTTTTTTTGTAAATATTTTTACTTATTTATTTGCAAGGAGAGAGAGAGAGAGAGAGAGAGAGAGAGAGAGAGAAATGGAGAGAGAACTAGAGAAGGAATGGGCGTGCCAGGGCCTCTAGCCATTGCAAACGAACACCAGATACATGTGCCACTTTGTGCATCTGGCTCTATGTGGATTCTGGGGAATCAAACCCAGGCCATCAATCTTTGCAAGCCAGGGCCTTTAACTAGTGAGACATCTCTCCAGGCTTTTATACTTAAAAAAATTCTTTTTTTAATTTATTTATTTGAGAGAGACAGGCAGACAGATAGAGAGAGAATGGGCACGCTAGGGCCTCCAGCCATTGCAAATGAATCCCAGATGCATGTGCCACCTGGTGCATCTGGCTTACGTGGGTCCTGGGGAATCGAACCTGGGTCTTTTGGCTTTGCAGGCAAATGCCTTAACCACTAAGCCATCTCCCCAGCCCAGGCTTTCATACTTTTAATAAAGTATTTTGGATGAAACTTAGTGAATACTTTTGCTGGCTGAGGTTAAGTCTGACTCTGCATTTCATCCAGTTTCTTTTTATATGTGTGTGTGTGTGTTTCTAGGACTTAAGAAAACACAATTAAAAACACTTTTCGCATGAGTTTCGGGAGGGAAGGGATGGCATAAGGCAGCAGGCGAGCTGCCGATTGAAGTTTCCTTGGAGGAGGTGTATGGTTCTCCACATTCTCTTTTCTCCTTTGAAGTCTGTGTTCTTCTTGTCGCTCTTCTGTGGAGAGACTCCAACTGGGAGGACTAAGCCCTTGTGAATAGGCCCCTCTCGGTCCTTCTGCAGGCCCTGCGGCCACACTGAAAGGCAAGCACGCTGCGTCCGCGTCCTTTGATTCCCCTTTGAGCTGGTAAAAGAGCCATTTCCCAGCGTACACGGCTCACCGGGGTCTGTATTCAACCAGGCCTTCGCCGTTCCTTCCCTCCTGCTCTCCAGCTGATGCAGGAGGTTCGTCACCCACGTCTCACCAAGCCCACGTTTGCCCCTGGGTTTTGGAGACTCATCCCCACAGGTTCATGTGTAAGTGTGCCCGTCGAGATTAGGAATTATCCTTGGTGGCATTGTATGCCACTGCAAGGAGGTATGGCTTCCTGAAAAACAAGACAGCGCTGTTGTGTGATGTTCTTTGAGAGATCAGTGCAGGAAGCAGGGGATACGGAGATTAATATGTGCCAGGCAGCAGTCATCCCAAGAGAAGAGACTAGGACTGAGAATATGGGAAATTGGACTCAGTTATAGATGAACAAGGTTACATGGGTTGGCTTTTATGACATTTTGGATCAAATTAAGACCCAAATTGTTTTAATTTCGCTTGAGATTTTATTTCTCCCTCTAGCCTCAGAATTGTGGCTGAATAGCAGTGGGTGATTGCGGCAGTTGGAGAAAATGAAATTTACCTGCTTAGTGCCGTTTAGAATTTGATGCTGGAAAGAAAACGGAGAAAGGCAAAGCGCTCAGATTCTGCCCCAGAGATCGGCTGGGAAGCACATTTTCTTGGATTGCACACCACTACTGTGAGATTGGGTATTTGAAAATGCTTTCGTTCATGATCTAATCCTACTGGAGACTGTCACCTTGGGCAAGTCACTTAACTCAGTTTAATTTGCTATAGTAAATATGGAAAAGTCAAATGAAAACCTCACTCATACATACTGTTTGATCTTCTACAACATACATTTATTAATTTGTTATTTATTTATGCTTGAAACTACAGAGACAGAAAGGGTATGGGCATGGCAGGACCTCTTGCCACTGCAAATGAACTCTGAACACACCTGCCACTTTGCGCATCTGGCTTTATATGGTACTGTGGACTTGAACCAGGACTGTCAGGCTTTATAAGCAAGTGCTTCTAAGTGCTGAGCCATCTCCGCAGCCCTTGTGCAGCATTTAGGAAGTAGCGATGGCCTCTGTGTAACAGGACTTATATGACTATTAAAGACAATGCTCATAGGAGCCGAGAAGACAGATCTTTGGTACAGTGCCTGCCTCCCAGGCAGGAGGGCTTGACTTTGGGTCCCTCACCTGCACATAAGAGCCAGGTGGCGGGTGACTCTAATCTCGGTACTGGGAGGAATTACGAAGTCACATTGCACATGGGTGTCTACAGGCTACCAGCCGTGAGGACCACGAGTATGTTGAGGGGCGTCACACGGGCAGCTCACACTGACCTGCTCCGCTCACCCACTCAGCAAAGCCTCCTCCAGCGCTTGCTGTGATGTGGTCATTCTCTCAGGCTTCTCTTGCCTTCAGAAAGCTTCCTGTTCATCTGAAAGAGACACCTACACAGCTAGCTATGCCACCAAGGGATGTGTTGTGCATTGTGCGTTCATCCATTCCTGCCTTCCTCTCACCTGCTAAGGTACAGATTCAGGAAGTAGTAATCTATAGCTGGTCAACAGGGAAGGAGCTTCCAGCTCAGCTCCAGCTTGAGATATTGGAATTGCGGCTCGGTGATGAGGGGCGTAGACGGACTGGTCAGGCTGGCTGGCGAGCTAGGCTAGCCAGATTGTTGAGCTCCAGGTTCAGTGAGAGAACTTGTCTCTAAACCCAAGGAGAGTAATTGAAGAAGACACTTCTCCCGACCTCTGCCCTCCCCACACGCATGCATGTATGTGCAAATGCGTTCTCACACGCCTGTGCGCCCACACATACACAAACACGCACACACACGTGCACACCAGCTCTCACGCACTTAAAGTAGTGCAGGTAGAGTGTTTAGCACATGCTGGGTCAAAGCCCGTGTTTAATTATCATCATTATTGTTTAGATGCCCACTGCAAAAAGACATAGTGAAGCCCGGGGTAGCTACCTCCTCAAAGTGGGTGTCTCTCAGTGGCGTTTATCTGGTAAGAGGCTGAAGAGTGTAAGGCAAGAGGAATAGAAAGACAAAGGAGGAAATGGAAGGTAGGTTTGGGACGGTAAAGGGAGCCTGGAACGGCCGCGACAAAGGCGTGTGGGGGCTGAGGTGTGACAGTGGAATGGAGAAGAGTCTTGAGGAAAATTGTGAAAGATGGTTGGCCATAGACAAGTTACCTTTTTTCTTAATTTTTTAATTTTGATTTTTTATTTCAATGATTTTTTTAATTTTTATTTATTTATTTGAGAGTGACAAACAGAGAGAAAAAGAGGCAGAGAGAGCGAATGGGCGTGCCAGGGCCTCCAGCCACTGTAAACGAACTCCAGACGCATGCGCCCCCTTGTGCATCTGGCTAACGTGGGTCCTGGGGAATTGAGCCTCGAACCAGGGTCCTTAGGCTTCACAGACAAGTGCTTAACCACTAAGCCATCTCTCCAGCCCTGATTTTTTTTATTTTAGAGAGAACGAGCAAGAGAAAGAGACACAGGGGGAGAGAGAGAGAGAGAGAGAGAATTGGTGTGCCAGGGCCTCAGCCACTGCAATTGAATGCCAGACGCTTGCGACACCTAGTGGGCATGTGTGACCTTGTGCTTGCCTCACCTTTTGTGCGTCTGTCTTACATGGGATCCGGAGAGTCGAACTTGGATTCTTAGGCTTTGCATGTCTCCAGCCCCTGTTTTTTGTTTGTTTGTTTTGTTTTGTTGAGGTAGGGTCTCACTCTAGCCTATGCTGACCTGGGATTCACTATGTAGTCTCAGGGTGACCTCAAACTCATGGCGATCCTCCTACTTTTGCCTCCCAAGTGCCAGGATTAAAGGTGTGCACCACCACAGCCCGGCTCAATATTTTTATTTATTTATTTGGAGCAGAGAGAAAGAGATAGAAGAGAGACAGACACAGAGAGGGAATGGGCACACCAGGACCTCCAGCTACTACAAATGAACTCCACACACATGGGCCACTGTGCATCTGGCTTTTCCCACACTGGGGAATCAAACCTGGGTTGTTAGACTTTGCAGGCAAGTGCCTTAAGCACGGAGCCATCTCTCCAGCCCAAGTTCCATTTTTAAAGTGCATAATGTAAAAAGTTTAAACTCTTTGAGGTAGTGAGCAACAGGATCTCTTGTGTTTTTTGTATTGATGACCCTGACATATTACAGATAGTATGAAAACAAAGATGGATGCCAGGGAACTAGCTAGAGACTGATTTAAACAGAAACACCGAGAAGCAAATGAGGGCTTTAATAAACAGTGGCAAGAAGAGGGCATGTAGAGACGCGGGTTTTTACTGAATTAATAATGACTCTTTTGGCTTTTTCTTTTGAATTAAATTAGTTGGAAACCAAAATAGATCATAACCATGAGGAAATGAGGACAGTAATAAGAGGACATGGTATTTAGTGGGTGTAGTATTCTTTTGCTATTGTTTTCTAACAAACCACCCAGGACACGGTGCCTTAGAGCAGCAGCATACGCTGTCTCCCAAGGAGGCCATCCAGGAGAGAGCTCAGCTGCCCTCAGCCTCCGCCCTGCTCCATAGTCAGCTGAAGGTCGGGTAGGCATCTCTGATCGTTGTGCTTGGATTCCCTCATGTTCTTAGCATGGGCTGCTTAATCTGACCCGAGATCATCCAAGCCAGAGCAGCTGCCTTCTCCTACAGAAAGGAGGGTAGCTTCCTCTCCAGGGTCATTTTCCAGTAGAGAAGACAGAGGTCTTCATCCTTTCTTAAGGACCATATTGAAACTAGCACAGTGCTGGTTTTATACCACGTTCAACGTACCACGCTGGCCCAAACGAGTCATTCAGCTAGCTCATTTCCAGGAGTCATGAAATAGTCTGTATCTTACTGGGAGGAATTACGAAGTCACATTGCACATGGGTGGCTACAGGCTACCAGCCGTGAGGACCACGAGTACGTTGAGGGGCGTCACACAGGCAGCTCACACTGACCTGCTCTGCTCGCCCACTCAGCAAAGCCTCCTCCAGCGCTGGCTGTGAGGTGGTCATTCTCTCAGGCTTCTCTTGCCTTCAGAAAGCTTCCTGTTCATCTGAAAGAGAGACACCTACACAGCCAGCTATGCCACCAAGGGATGTGTTCATCCATTCCTGCTAACCTGCTATTCAGGAAGTAGTAATCTATAGCTGGTCAATAGGGAGGAGGCTTCCAGCTCAGCTCCAGCGATATATATATATATATATATATATATATATGTATATATATATATATATATATATATATAAAATCTGGTCAGTAGGTAGGTTCTAAAGTTTTGGTGGTTGGGGTGTGCTTGTTTACTTGAAATAATGTCATCTTACCCCCTGTCCTGTGTTCATTTACTTTATTAGGATGAAACATTTTTATCCCATGGAGAGGCCTGGGGACTTTCGTCAACTTCCCCGGGTGTTCACAGACCTCAGGCGGCTCCTTTTGTCCACATGACCCAGATTCGTGTGCCTAGATCGTAGTGTCCCCTATTACTGTGGCTTTTAGCTTTTGAAATATTTCTCTGTTAACACCCGCCTCACTCTGCCTATTGCTTTGGAACAAAGGGCCGCCTGCATTTCACCTTGCCGGATTTCTAAAAGCCCATTCCTGTTAGTAATCCTCTTGTCCTATATTTCGGAGATCAATAGAATGTCTGTAAGTCATTACAGAGGGAATCCTGTGGCCTCTGAGGCAGAAAGTAGGTGTTGTGTGTAGGACCACTAACTCATTCTCTCTTCTGTTGTTTTTTACCCCACATAAATGAAGCCTTTGTCTTTTCAGTGCTGGACATTTTTTGATAGGGGGTCGGAAACAGGTGAAGCCCCCTGGAGGGGATTGGGAGTGAATTTTCAACAAAGTCATTCAGTCAAGTGAAGCTTTCACTACTTTTTGTAATATGTAATAAAATTGTTTCATCTTAATATTTGTTTTTAAAAAAATTGACACCAAGCATACAAATCAGAGTCTTTTATTTATAGAATAAATTTCATAGAATTATTTTTAAAACTTTTTATTGACAACTTTCATACATATAGACAATATACCATGATCATAACCCCTCCTACCTCTCTCTTCCCCCTCCCAAGCCCCCGCTCCACTGACGCCCTCCTTCTTTCTAACTATTCTCTCTTCTATTTTGATGGCAAACAGAGAGGGAGATGGGTGCGCCAGGCCTTGACCCACTGCAAATGAACTCCAGATGCATGCACTACCTTGTGTATCTGGCTTATGTAGATCCTGTGGAATCAAACCTGGGTCCTTTAGCTTTGCAGGAAAGTGCCATAACCACTAATCTATCCCTCCAGCCCATTATGCAAATCTTATAGGTAGTGTCAGCCACTGTGAGGTCCTGAGTATCAAGGGCAGTTTGTGCCTTGAAGACACTATTGTAAGCATTCTTCCCCTTCCTGTGGCTCTTAAACTCTTTCTTTGTTTTGTTTTTGTTTTTCGAGGTAGGGTCTCACTCTAACTCAGGCTGACCTGGAATTCACTCTGTAGTCTCAGGGTAGCCTTGAACTCAAGGAGATCCTCCTACCTCTGCCTCCCGAGTGCTGGGATTAAAGGCGTGCACCACCTCATCCGGCGGCTCTTACATTCTTTCCACCATCTCATTTGCAATGGTCCCTGGGCCTTGAAGGGTATGGTAGAGATGTGTCACTTAGTGCTAAACACTCTACAGTCACTTCTTCTCAGCACTATGGTACCTTTTGAGTCACCCCAGTGGTCACTGCTATCTAAAAAAATAAGCTTCTCTAAACAAAAGAGTTGTATCAGTATATGGGCATAGATATACATATGTAAAGGGTATTTTGGTGGTCATAATTCGTCCATTTATCCAGACAACAGTAATAGTTCCCCCCGTCCCCCGGGCTTATGACTTCCTCAGCCATAGGCTTTTAAAAGAAAATTATTATTTTTTAATACATTTATTTATTTATTTACAAGGAGGGAGAGTGGGGAGAGAATGAGAATTAGAGGAAATGGGTGTGCCAGGACCTCTAGCCACTGCAAACAAACTCCAGACACATATGCCACGCGTTTGCGCATCTGGCCTTATTTGGGTGCTGAGAAATTGAACCTGGGCCCTCAGGCTTGGCTAGCAAGTGCATTTAACCACTGAGCCATCTCTCTAGCTGCAACCATAGGCTCTTGTTTTTAGGCAAGCCCAACAGACTGCCTTTTTAGAGAGAGAGAGAATTGGCGCACCAGGGCCTCCAGCCACTGCAATTGAACTCCAGATGCATGCACCCCTTGTGCACATGTGCAACCTTGTGCACTTGTGTCACTGTGCATCTGGCTTGCGTGGGACCTGGAGAGTTGAACATGAGTCCTTAGGCTTTGCAGGCAAGTGTCTTAACCACTAAGCCATCTCTCCAGCCCAACCACAGGCTTCTGGTTAGGTTTTAGTGCCACACATGAATTCTCTCCTATGGTACAGGCCACAAGTCAGTTAGAGAGAAGTTGCTTTCCCCCATAACAGACATGCCTCCATTGCACCAGTTGGTGTTTTTGGCCCGGCTGGAAAGCCATAAAGCTTGCAGCGTCCTCTGCTGGTTAAGATCGCTGACGATTTTCATTTCTCAATAAGCTGCGTAGGTCTTTCCAGCATTTTGACATCTGGGCAATAGGGAGGAGGTTTCCCACTCAGCTTCAGCTCGATTTCTTGTTAAAAAAAAAAAAATTCTTATTATTTTGCGTTTGAAAAGCTTTGTCTCTTGGGAATTAAAGTAGCCTTAAATGAAACAACTGGCATTTTCAAAGAATGGAATGGCTCTAATGCCAATCAAGAGACATGGCTCTCCCCACCGAGACAGGCATATTCATTTCCTGCCTCCACAGTCACTGGCCTTTGACCTTTGCTTGGTGGTGAGGTGATGGTGGTGGAAGATGCAAGTATGTGGGCTATCTAGGTTTCGAGTAGAGAAACTCCCAGACTTTGATTCTCATAGTGAAAGGCCAAAAGAATGGGGTATAAGGTGGAACTCTGAAGTGGTGAGAATTTATTTTGTTCAAACTCTTCATGAAATGAGTTCTGTTTTTGTGAAAAAGGGAACCATGTTGTATCATGGAACCAGAAGAGCTGAGATATAATCTAGAATTCTTTTTTTTTTTTTTTTTTTTTTTTTTGTATTTGACTGTAGGGTCCCAATCCAAAGGCTTACAAAGGTTACTTTATTTTTTCTTGTGTACATGTGTGCATGGTATGATATGGTATGTGTGATCTGTGGTATATGATATGTGGTGTGTAACCTGATAAATTTAACCCTTGAGTAAAGCAAAAAGTGTAAAATTGTTTTTAAAACAAAACTTTTTCATTGGGAATTTTATACCTGAACATAATGTACTATGATCACAATTTCTCTCCCATTACTTTCTCTTTTCCCAATCCCCCACCCCCACTAGACTGAACTCCTTTACAACTAGTCCCTTCTATTTCCTTACTTTGCTTTTGTTTATTCGGGCTTTTTGGTCCTCCTCCATATTTGGTGACAGAATGTTCATGAGCTCAATACTGTGCAGGTCTTGTGTAGGCAACAGCCTCTATGGAGTCAGGAACGCAACAGCCGCTTCACGTCCAGACAATAACGTCCCAAGTCCTCCTGTCCACTCTCCGGCTGCAAATGTCCTCTTCTACAACGGTCTCTTAGCCTTGGAGGAGGAGATAGGTACATCCCACTAAGTGCTGAGCACTCAACAGCCATTTGCTCTCAGAATCTTGATGAGTTTTGAGACTCCTCAGTATTACCACCATGGGCAAAATGAAGCTTCTTTGACAAGGTGAGAGTGACATGAATCTATGGGCATAAGAACAACATGAAATAGCTGTTTAGGGGGCAATTTGATGAGAATAACACACCCATTCAGTCAAATAACAGTAGTAGCTTCCTACATAGATAGAAGCTTTTGACTAGGTTTTCAGTACCAGGCAGGATTCCCTCCCTTGGAGTGGGTCTCAGATCCAATCAAGAGAGCAGTCATTTAACACCATAACAGTCATGCCACTATTGCATCAGTAGGTCCGTCCTTCCTGATTGGTTGAAAGTCCTATTGTTGGATAAAATTGTTGTTGGCTTTCTTCCCCAGCAGCCTGCATAGCACTTTCTAGCTCTGTGACATTTAGTCATCAGGAAGGAGGCTTTCAGCTCACTTCCAGCATTATTTCTCAGCGTCCTGAAATCTACACATAAGGTGTCTTCAGCAGTAGGGTTTTACCATCTAGTTTTGGTGGGCAACCAAGAGACTTGGGGAATTGCCTATATTATGTAAAACTCTTCTTAATCTCAATCCAAAGATCATTTGGATATCAAAGTGAAATGTATGCTCATGAACTAATTGGAAATATGGGTTAGTCACAGAAGTGTGGTCCCTGGATGATACAAGGAGCATATGCCTCTCCTATCTCCTGTCCAATCCACTGGAAAACACAAACCATTAAGTTCTTCATACTGTTTCCTTTTCCATGTATATCTACTGGCTGAGTCAGGCTTTCTAAATTCTGATCTTCCTTTCTGTTCACCCTCATTAACTCAAGTCCAACATATGACTGTGTTCACATAATTGATCTGGAGACATTGAATAGCTAAGGTTTTTCTCTAGTAATAACACATGTGCTCTTTGGTTATGTTACAGTGCCAGATGGAATTGACTCTATTTATGTTTTACTGCATAGACACCATATTGATATAGTTTCAGAAGGAACCTTAAAGATCATTTAGTTCAACCTCTCACTGGGCTGCAGGAATCCCTCTGTGATTCTTTTGCTCAGAACCTTTCTTGTGGTGGGGAATGTAGTTGGGTGATCAGGAAAATTGATTGCATTCATATTGTGAGAACTTTTTCTTATATTGAGACAATGATGCTATAGTTACCATTTGGTGTGTGTAGGGGGTTTACATTCTGTTCTCTGGAGTTATTTAAAACCATCTTTTAAAAAATGAATTTTATTTTTAAGTTTTACTTATTTATTTTGAGAGAGCGGGAGACAATGGGCATACTAAGGCCTTTAGCTACTGTAAATGAACCCCAGACACATGTACCACCTTGTGCATCTGGCTTGTGTGAGTCCTGGGGAATCCCACCTGTGTCATATGGCTTCACAGGCAAATGCCTTAACTGCTAAGCCTTATCTCCAGCCCTTTAAACCATCTTTTAATGTGACTGCTACAGTATAACTTAGCACACTCAGGCAGTCCCTGAATTTTCTCTTCTTAAGCCTAACCAGCCCAAGTTTTTATAGCTGATTCTCAAAGTAAATTTCAGATCTCTCAGGTCAGGTGCTTGATCAAGGGACCAATGATCAATTTATCAGTGTGTTCTCTTTGCTGTTGAGTGCAATGGATCAGCCATATCCCTAGCTTGCTGGGCTATCCATCTATTAAAATAGCTTCAGCTAGCATTAGCTATTTTGACAGCCTGTTTTCTCAAGTTTACGATGATCTAAAATCCAAAGTAAGCCAAGGTTTCCTCAGGTGCTCTTGATGTCGCTGGTCTTCAGTTTAGCCCAACTCACTATCATTTGGTTAGGTCAGTCGCATTTTTCTAGCTCCTGCATATACTTTTAAAGTTTGATTCTGCCATCTGACACCTACACTGTCATCTCATAGTCTTAATATAAACATATTTTTAAATTAATCAAAATATTCTTCCTTGAGTTGTTGATTAGAATGTGGAATAAAACAGGAGTTGGTAAAGATCTCCCTCTGAGCTATTTCTCCATCATTTTTGCTGAGTTTCATAAGTCACAGTGGGTGTTCTGCTTAAATATTTGGCCACCTCTGTGATCAGAAAATCTTCCTTATGGGCTGGAGGGATGGCTTTGTGGAAGTGCTTGTCTGTGAAGCATAAGGATCCATGTTTGACTTCCCAGAACCCATTTAAACCAGATGCACATGGTGGTGCATGCATCTGGAGTTCGTTTGCAGTGGCTGGAGGTCCTGGTGCACCCATTCTCTCTAACTGCCCCCCGCCATCTTACAAATAAATAAATAAAAAGAAAATATCTAAAAAGGGAAAATAGTTTTTGTTGAAGAAATAAAATATATGCTCATACCACGTGCACAAAATTTCTTCCATGGGCTGTTCTCCCCTGTTTTGCAAGTTTCATAAACCATATCTCTTACCTATGTAAACATCTCTCATATTCCCTGTCAAAACCTACCCTTAAGACCTTCTATGAGCCCTGAGAACAATTCATTTTTCTTTACAAATAATATCATGTAGCCTAAGTGAGCCGACATTCTTGTTCTTATTTTTGACTCATAACTGTTGGCTTTTTTCCTCTGTGACCTCTTTTGCCTTGCTCTCTGCTAATAAATTTGGCCCTTAATAGAAACTAGGTCCTTTCTTTTCCACCTCACCTTTCCACATTCACCTCATTCTACATGACCAACTCTGCAGTCACTAGAGTTCCCAGCACTCCCGGCATCAACATGGCTGTTGTTCTTAAAGGGATTTTGGAACACAGCACATCTGCTACTCCTTACCACTGAGATGAAGCCATGGCTGTGCAGGGATGAGGCACCTGCCTAAAAAACATAAATAACACTGTAATATTCAAGAAGGTAAATGATGGTGAGTGCTTGTCTCCTGTGGAGTCTTCATGAGAAAACTGTCCAAAATTCAGGTGTGAAGATGGGAATTGCTTGCATAAATGAGAAGATGGATTTAAAAAAAATGGATCTGTCATAAAGAAGGATTCAGATAAATAAAATGTGTGTTTCTCATCTGCCTCTAGCTGACTTCACTCTTGTGAGACCTCTGGTCTATCTGGACCAAGGCTGCCATTGTCTAATTAGGCAAAGCAATGGCATTGTGCTAGGTGGGAAATGATTTCCTAAAGGGAGAATTTTCTTGAGAAGATGACCCCTTTCTTTTAAGTACTGAATATAATGTTGAACAATAGGCAGGAGTACTGGGAGACAGAAGAGTAAAATAACAATGATGATAATACCTGGTTTGATTGAAATCTTATTCTGCTTCCACAATCAAACTTCGTCACTGAATTCTCCTAACAGTCTTATGACATGTTTGATTTTATTTCTTTCTTCTTTGGAGAGAGAAAGAGAGAGAGAGAGAGAATTGGCATGGTAGGGCATCAGCCACTGTAATCGAACGCCAGATGCTTTTGCCTCCTAGTGGCCATGTGCGGCCTTGCACTTGCTTTACCCTTGGGTGTCTGGTCTAATGTGGGATCTGGAGAGAGATTGAATCTGGGTCCTTACGCTTCGCAGGCAAGCACCTTAACTGCTGAGCCATCTCTCCAGCTCTGATTTTAGTTTTTTTTTTTAAAAAATATTTTTTTATTTAATTGTGAGGAAAAGGAGGGAAAGAGGAAAAATCCGGAATCAATTTAGAGTGACCAAGTGGAGTTAATTTCTTTCTGAACATAACAGAAAATATTTGGTCAAAAAAATCAATTGATTTCCTAGAGGCTCAAAGATCTCAGAGCACTGGTCTTAAACCAAAATAGAAAACCAAAAGTGAATGATCCAACTAAGTGCAGGATTACTTAAAATAATGGGTTTTAGATGACTGTGCAACAGGCAGGGCTGGGGAAGGAGGGGGCAATGTTCCCAGCCAAATAAGATGGAGAGCATTCCAGACGAGCCACCCGACTCACGCTCTGCTGGCAAGTGGCACTGACTGTGGTGACGTCAAAATAATGGCGTGTGACTGGACCTCGGTGTAATGTTCTGATTTCACAAATTCAGCCAATTCTGAATCAAAAATATTTTTAGGGCTGGAGAGATGGCTTATCAGTTAAGGTGCTTGCCTGCAAAACCAAAGGACCCAGGTTTGATTCCCCAGCACCCACATAAAGCCAGATGCACAAGGTGGCACATGTGTCTGGAGTTTGTTTGCAGTGGCTAGAGGCCCTGGAGCATCCATTTTTCTATTGGCCTCTTTCTTTCTCAAATAAATGAATACATAAAATATTTTTCAACGATCACATCTGTATGAATATATACAGATTTTTCTCTTATTATTTATTCCTAAGACAAAATAGTATATCAACTAGTCACCCAACATTTACATTGTATCAGGTATTATGAATAATCTGTAGGTGATTCAGAATATACTTGCTGGAGGCTGCGGATAGGTCCTATGCTGCTATTTTACATAAAGACTTGAGAAGCCTTGGACTTTAATATCCTCTGGAGATCTTGGGGCACGTTTTCTGAGGATACTGACGGATGGCTCCACTTCTATACTGGTCGGTAACTAGCAGATGTTCTGAAGCTAATAATGGTTGCCAGAGCAGCAGGATCAGAACCACGCTCCATCCTGTAGACTGGCTTCGGTTCTCACTGGCCCTTGAAGTTAAATTTGATTGGCCTTGCCAGTTGAATCTTTTTCAATTATTATTATTATTATTATTTTATTTTTTGAGAGAGAGTCAGAGAGAGAAAGAGGGAGGGAGAGAGAGAGAGAGAACGGGTGTGCCAGGGCTTTCAGCTGCTGTGAATAAACTCCAGATACATGCGCCCCCTTGTGGGCATGTGCCACATTGTGTGCTTGCATCACTGTGTGTCTGGCTTACATGGGATCTGGAGATGTGAACATGAGTTCTTAGGCCTTGCAGGCAAGTGCCTTAACTGCTAAACCATCTCTCCAGCCCCAGGTACATGTTTTTGATATTACCCATGCTGATGGGGAACAACTTCATGTAACTTCTCTAAGTTCATGTACCATCATGTAATCTGATCGGAGAATATTGTTTTCTAAAGAATCCTATTTGTTGTGAGTAATATATCCTTTAGAAGAAAACATTTGAAAGAGCCACATGGGGTAGCAGCTGAGAGCTGGGGGGCCGGGGTTCAAAGTGGTAGAACATGTTTTCCTTGAGATAGAAAAGAATTGTGTGAAGTTATAAACACAAAGATTATGCCCAAGAACCGCTGGGTCTTAGAGTAAGAGGGGAGAGCAAGAGTGTGAAATACCCTGGTGAAAGTCACTCTGCCAACAATGCAGTCCTTCTCTTCTATGTCCTGATCTGTAGAATTACTAAGCTCACACCATACATGTGAAAGTTAACATGTGGAAACCGTTTCCTTATGTAGAAACCATTTAAGGCTTCTCTTCAAACTTCAGTTGGTCTGGGTTGAACATCAGCAAATGATCAAGGCAGACATAAGAACCCAGAGAGAAGTAGGCAAAAAAACAATGAGTCACAGACTTGTAAAAAGATCTAAGGAGGGCTGGAGAGATGGCCTGAGCAGTTAAGGACCCAGGTTCAACTCCCCAAAACCCACATAAGCCAGATGCACAAGGTGGCGTGAGCATCTGGAATTTGTTTGCAGTGGCTAGAGGCTCTGACATGCCCATTCTATCTGCTTCTTTCTCCCCCCCCCCAGATAAATAAATTAAAAATATATTTTTTTAACAAGTAAAAAAAGAAAGATCCAAGGAAACATTTTGACTATGCTAGCCTCAAAGTTGATGTTTGGATCCAAATCAGTAAGACTGCCCAAGAATAGGGATGCCACCTGATACGTGGGCTACAGGAAAGTACACAGCACCTAAAATATCTGATACATATTTGAAATATCAGTGTTCTTTAGGGAAGTAGAACAAGACTCATAAAAGTTTCAGAGAGAAATTTCCCAGTTCCCTGACACTAATGGTGGATGGAGCCCCCTTATGGGAGCTCAGTATATAGCCCAGGCTGGTCTCAAGTCCTCTGTAAGCCTCTTGCCTCACCTCCTGAGTGCTGGGGTTACAGTCGTGAGTCTTGATGCTGAGCCTCTGTTTTCCTTTAGAACCTTCCTTACAAACCATCACTTATCTGCCAGCCACTGTCCTGGGCCCGTCTTCTCTGGGTTCTTATTGGGTAGCCGGGTCCTGGGGACTCATAAGTCTGGTATGAGCAGTGCCTTTCTGTCTCTCTCCTGCCTTATCTTAGTCCAACTTGACTCACCTCTGCTGTGGATTCCTGGCACTGGTGATGTGAGCTGAAATCGACACCAAAATCGAAAAGTCCAGAAGAGGATGGAAAACACATGCTAGTAGCCAAGGATGTAGACCAGGGTTTGTCATGTGATCAATCCCCTGGAGGAAAAGAAGAGTTCTCCAGGGAAGAGATGAAGGCTCCCACACTTCTGAGCTTGGCCCCGTGGTTGACTTCATTTTCTCAGTACTAACCTTGTGTTCTTGGAACCACATGGGGACATTCCAAAGGTGACTTGGCCCAAAGCACTTCTTCCTCAGATTCTTTTCTTTTCTTTTCTAAGAGAGAGAGAGAGAGAGAGAGAGAGAGAGAGAGAGAGAGAGAGAGAGAATTAGTGCACCAGGGCCTCTGGCCACTGTTATCGGACTCCAGACACCCGCACCACCTTGTGCACATGTGCAAGCTGTGCATCTGGCTTACATGGGTCCTGGGGAATTGAACCTGGGTACTTTGGCTTCCCAGGCAAGCTCCTTAACCATTAAACCATCTCTCCAGGCCCAGAGTCTTTGTTTTTGCCTCAAGGGCAGGACAGAGTCAGGGCCACTAGGTTAATGGAATAGGGCTTGGGATGAGCTCGGATTTTGGGAGCCATGTGCCTCTGGGACTCCCATTAACATGCCCTTGTTCTTGCTGTCCTAGTTTTAGCCAGCTGCTGCCCATGGCGCTGCTCACGTTACAGCAAAGCATTGTAGGAAAGGCTGTCTTTAAGGACAGAAGTCTATTCCGTTATGATCAGCTGGGCGTGTTAATTGTGAGAAGTCTTGGGAACTGCCGTTTTTGTCTCCTTTCTTTCTTTGCCTGGCTTTGACAGGCATTTTAAAATACACTGTCCTTTCTTGTTTCTCCCTCTTATTCCCTTCATTCAGCCGTAATATTTTGTGTTTGTTGTTGGTTTCTGGTCTGATCCATATTGATTCTTGCTCCTAAGTAGTTTATGTCTCTTCTTTCCCTGGAATATGATAAGGAATTAACTAGCATGTGTACACTACAGTATACTGCAATGCCATATAACACTTTATAATTTGTTTCCCTGCTCAGTAGGTGTGGTGGTTTGAATAGATGGCCCCCAATATATTCAGTTCTTTTTTGTTTGTAGTTTGCATCTGCAGCCACCTGGCTGGAGGCAGTGTCACTGGGTGGATCTTAAGGTGTGGTGGTGGGTTTCAGATTTCAATCTAAAGATATGCAAAGTGTGCCTAACAGGAGTTCCTGAAGTGTGCTGTGCTGTGTGGCTTTTGACTTTTAGGCTTGTACTTCTCTGTCTCTGCTTGGACCTGTGAAGGCAGGCCAGCTTCTTCTGCCATTATGGAACTTCCCTTGGATCTGTAAGCTTCAATAAATATCCCTTCCTCCATAACTGTGTCTGGTCTGGAAGCTCATCTCAGTGAACCAGAAGCTGTCTGATACAGTGGGTTTCAAGGACTTCACATTGCATTACTCTTTAAGTCCGACCTTTACAAGCAGAATTGCAAAATGGGAATTCCCTTATGTGAAGAAAAATTGATGTGGCCTATAATGTGAACAACATTTAGTTAATCAAAGAAAGGTAAATTAAAACAACAATCATATCTCATGGTTTTTGCCTACCAAATTACAAAAAAATAAAGAACACCTATGCATATATTTCTTTTGAGAAAAATACTTCATGTAGCCCAGGCTGGCCTTAAACTTTCCATGTAGCCAACTCCTGATCCTCCTGCCTCTTACCTCCCAAGTGTGAGATTATAGGCCCGAGTAAAGAATATATGAACAATGGAATGATGGGCTCTGGTGAGACCAACACTTTTATGCATTTCTTAGAAGAATGAAACACTATGACATTTCAGAGTATAAAAATGCATTAGTGACTTCTGAAAAGTTAACATCCTTGGCTGAATTGTCCTTAACTCTTCCTCTAGGAAATGATCTTTATGACATCAGATGGAGACAAAGAAGTAAAAATGAACGTATGCCTTGTGATGTTCCCTGCTGGGTGCTAGCGGATGGCACCATGCCTGGCTCCCTGCCCGGTGCCTTGCAGGTTCCATCTCACTTAGCCGGTGGGCTGGAGGCTTTACTAACCCACTTTACAGATGAGATAGCAAGGAAGGTTAAATACTTGCCTTAAGGCGTCTAGCAGCCTGCAGAGAGCCAGCCGGGCCTGCTTCCTGCCTTGACAGTCCCACCACCGAGCGCAGGCTCCTGGTCCGCATGCTGACACGCCGTGTTGTCGTAGTCAGGTTTGCACTGCAGGCAGAAAACGCCCGATCAAGAGCAGCTTGTGTGGGGAAAAAAAAAACGGTTTAGTTTGGTTTACAGACTCAAGGAGAAGCTCCATGATGGCAGGGGGGAATGATCAGAGTGTGGACATCACCTCCTGGGCAACATCAGATAAACAACAACAGAAGAGTGTGCCAAGCATTGGCAAGGGGAAGCTGGCTATAATGCCCATAAGCCCGCCCCCAACAACGCACTGCCTCCGGAAGGTGTTAATTCCCGAATTGCCATCAGCTGGGGACATGGCATCCAGAACTCCTAAGTGTACGGGGGACATGTGAATCAAGCCACCACACATGTAGTACCTGTAGCCGTACTCTACCATGCAAGCCTTGGCCAGAAGCCTCAGTCTTTGTCTCCAGCCTTCGATACAGTGTTGGAAGTTTTTTAGACATGTGACAAGTGTCTGTCCAAGGCACAGCCTACTTGAACCCTCATTGTCCTTAGAACCAATCCCTCATTTCTGCTCAAAACACTGCCGCGCCTAGATGTGGCCTCCGAAGTGTCTGGTAATCAGCACTGCTGTTGCCGCCATGAACGGCCGACAGCGTCTTTCTTCTCCAGGACAGTTCTCCTGAGTCCTGAGCAGGTGTGGTCCTTCCCTTGTCCAAGCCCTGTTCCATCTGTTGGAGACAATTATGGTGCGCTTTGCATCGTCACTTCTGTGTCCTGGGTGTCAGAACCGTAAGCTCTGACCACGGGTGGTTTCTATAGCTACCTGTGGTGGCACATCTCTGTTAAGCCCAGCCGTTGGAAGGCTGAGGCAGGAGGGTCATCATCATGAGTTCAAAGCCAGCCTGGAACTACATAGTGAGACATTGTACCAAAAAAGAAAAGAGAAGAAGGGCTGCTTAGTGGTTAAGGCACTTGCCTGCAAAGCCTAAGGACCCAGGTTCCATTCCCCAGAACCCACATAAGCCAGATGCACAAGGTGGCACATGTGTGTGGAGTTCATTTGCAGTGGCTGGAGGCCCTGGAGCACCCATTCTGTCTCTCTGTCTCTCAAATAAGTAAATAAATAAATATTTATTTTAAAACAGAAGAGAAGCTATTCTCGCATTTCACTGTGCATCCTTGGGTGAGCCTCAGACAGGCAGTGTGCCGGGAGAGGGGAAGCGTGCTGTGTCATGTCCTTCTGTAAATATGTAGGGTTAGCTGCTTATATCATATGTCTCCTCACTACACATAGCTCTTCAGAAAACAAACCGACCAAAACCACTGCTTGTATCATGACATCACTTTAAAATAAATGACGTCTGTTCTTGGTACACCTGACTTTAAGAAACTAGTGACCCGGAGGTAGTGAGCTTTTCTGCTAAATGCCTGCATCCCAATTAAAGTCTGTCATGTCTAACAAAATGCGTATTCAAGATGCAACTATCGTACTGTTTCTCTTCCCATGACTGTATTTCCATTCTGGGAATGAGCTTTCTCTGATAAAGTTGGCTTTATCCTTTCTCTCTCTCTCTCTCTCTCTCTCTCTCTCTCTCTCTCTGCATTTTCTCTCTTCCCATAGTTCTAGGGTGAAGCAAGGCCTCACACATGCTGAGCGAATCAGCCATGCCACATTGCTTTCTGATCATTGGGCAAATAAGCCATACTAACCATTGACATATTTTTATTGTTTCCTTCATCGCATTTCTATTTTTTTAAGCTCTTAAGAAAAATTTACTAGAACACCTGTCAAAATTAGACATGAAAAGAGTTTCATCTTTATACTCCATGTGACTGATTTTGTATCAATCATCAGTTTGAGTCTCACGTTTTTATATTTCAACTTATTATTGAAACTCACCCCTGGGCTGGAGAGATAGCTTAGTACTTAAGGCGCTTGCCTGTGAAGCCTAAGCACCCAGTTCGACTCTCTAGACCCCACCTAAGCCAGACGCACAAAGGTGAGGCAAGCGCAAAATTGCACATGTCCACTAGGTGGCGCAAGTGTCTGGAGTTCAAGTGCAGTGGCTGAGGTCCTGACATGCAATTCTCTCTCACTAAAATAAAATAATAATAATAAGCCTCACCCCTGCCCATATGAGCAGAAAACACAATTGAATCATCTGAAAGTGTCTCTGTTATCTACACTAGGTTGCTTAAGAACTAAAAGGAGTTTACTCTTGCCACAGGTCAGACTGGTTCTAGACAGATGGACAGCAGACAGGACGGTCAGGCCACTAGGGATAGGGTTTGGATGTCCTTTGCCCCCCGCCAAACAAAGGCTTAGCATGGCAATGTTGAGAGGTGATAGAAGCTATGGGACATAGCTCCTGCTGAGTTTGTTAGCTCATTGGAGTGTGACCTCAGAAGGAAGGTTTTTTTTGAGGTAGGATCTCTCCCTAGCCCAGGCTGACCTGGAATTCACTATGTAGTCTCAGGCTGGACTTGAACTCACAGTGATCCTCTTACCTCTGCCTCCTGAGTGCTGGGATTAAAGGTGTGCGCCACCACAGCCAGCAGGACGTGATGTAGTTGACGGGACTCTTAGTAGCGAGTTGCATAAAGGAGGTAGGCCGGCTCCTCCCCACACTCTAGCTCTGGGAAGCACGCGTTCTCCCTCTCACACGCACTCCTGCCATTGTGATGACATGTACCCAGAAGTCCTCATCAGAGCTGACCGCATGATGTTTTGACTTCACCAAAATCGGCAGCTAAATAACTTTAAACAAGATTATTTTATTTATTGATTTGAGAGGGAGGGAAAGAGAGAGAGACAGAGAAAGAGAATGGAGATGCCAGGGCCTCCAGCTGTTACAAATGAACTCTAGACACATGTGCCACCTTGTGCATCTGGCTTATATGGGTCCTGGAGAGTCGAACCTCGTTCCTTTGGTTTTACAGGCAGGCATCTCAACCACTAAGCCATCTCTCCAGCCCTGACAGCAGTCCAAATAGCATCTTTAATTCTCCCTCCAGGAGGAGGCCTTCATTTGCCTGGAGCACCTCTAGGAAGACCAAGATTTTGTACCCGGGTGGCTGTGTGCTCCTGAATGAAGAAGTGCCAGTGGCTTTTCTCATTAAACAGTGTTAAGTCCCATTGTTATGTCGTGTATAAGTGACAGTTGTATACGGTGTGTGTGTGTGTGTGTGTTTTCTGTGATCACGTCTTAGCCTTTTTTGGAAAAGTACACAATATTGTATAATCATGCACATGACAAACTCACATATTACCCATTTCAGATAAGGTAAAAATTTAAAGCCGCCAGGCTGGAGAGATGGCTTAGCGGTTAAGTGCTTGCCTATGAAGCCTAAGGACCCTGGTTCGAGGCTCAATTCCCCAGGACCCACGTTAGCCAGATGCACAAGGGGGCGCATGCATCTGGAGTTCGTTTACAGAGGCTGGAGGCTCTGGCGTGCCCATTCTCTCTCTCTCTCTCTCTCTCTGCCTCCTTCTCTCTGTCGCTCTCAAATAAATAAATAAACAAAACATTAAAAAAAAAAAATTAAAGCCGCCCATGGTGGCGCACGCCCTTAATCATAGCACTTGGAAGGCAGAGGTAGGAGGATCGCCATGAGTTTGAGGCCACCCTGAGACTATATAGTGAATTCCAGGTCAGCCTGAGCTAGACTGAGACCCTACCTCAAAAAAATAAAAGAGATGGGCTGGAGAGATGGCTTAGTGGTTAAGCGCTTGCCTGTGAAGCCTAAGGACCCCGGTTCAAGGCTCAATTCCCCAGGACCCATGTTAGCCAGTTGCACAAGGGGGCGCACGCATCTGGAGTTCGTTTTCAGTGGCTGGAGGCCCTGGCGCGCCCATTCTCTCTCTCATTCTCTGCCTCTCTCACTCTCTCTCTGGATCTGTGAGTCACTGGGCAGGAACATGGAAATACTGGTCACTTCTGTAGTTCTGACCCCCAGCACACTAGTTCAGTTCCCCCTTAAATAAGACTGTTAGAGAGTTCCTACCACCCTGGTGTTTGAGTGGGAATTTGTTCATGATCAGAATCAGCAATACCACAGGTTCTTTTGGGAGAATGGGCTTTACTGGACTATTTCCCCTTTGAGGTTATGGGTGTAAGAATGAAGGTTGAAGCCGGGCGTGGTGGCGCATGCCTTTAATCCCAGCACTCGGGAGGCAGAGGTAGGAGGATCGCCGTGAGTTCGAGGCCACCCTGAGACTCCATAGTGAATTCCAGGTCAGCCTGGGCTAGAGTGAAACCCTACCTCAAAAAACCAAAAAAAAAAAAAAAAAAAAAAAAAAAAGAATGAAGGTTGAAGCCGGGCGTGGTGGCGCGGGCCTTTAATCCCAGCACTCGGGAGGCAGAGGTAGGAGGATCGCCGTGAGTTTGAGACCACCCTGAAATTACATAGTTAATTCCAGGTCGGCCTGGACCAGAGTGAGAGCCCACCTTGAAAAACAAAAGCAAGCAAACAAAAAAGAATGAAGGTTGAGACTTTCCTACTTCCTACTTCTCACAGTTCTCTTTGAGGACTCGTCAGTCTAACTGAAATTTTACAGTATAAAATTCTGTCGCATATTCTTAAAGCAATTCAAAATGGGTAGGATTTTTATTATCAAGCAGGGCATGGGTTTGGTTATGATGGAGGGCATTGGAAAGTGTGATTCACCTTGAGGACTTATAAAAATATTTAGAAATCCATTGATTGATAAAATAAAATTCTAGCCAGGCGTGGTAGTGCACGCCTTTAATCCCAGCACTCGGGAGGCAGAGGTAGGAGGATTGCCGTGAGTTCGAGGCCACCCTGAGACTCCATAGTGAATTCCAGGTCAGTATGAGCTAGAGTGAGACCCTACCTTGAAAACTAAAACTAACTAACTAAAATAAATAAAATCTACCACCAGGATTACCACTAGGACTACCACCAGGATGCTACGTAGATCGTGGTTAGAACTGTGGGATTCAGGCATTTAGAATCTGTTTTCATTTCTGCCCTGTGTCTTCTAGCTCATTTATTCCATGCAGGAAGAATTGAAATGCCACTTTTTGTTAGGAATGCCTTTTTTTTAAAACAGGTTTTGTTAGGAATTATTTTATGTGTCTGCTTATATAATTTCACACTCTCGAGTCTTGGCTAGCTGACATTGGATGGCTGCTTTAGTGCGCACACCCTGTCCATTAAGTGGCCACAGAGCATCAACAGACGCGCGTGGAACTAGTGCCCTGCGCGGGTCACAAACGAGAGAGGGCAGTGCGATGCTTTGGACTTCCCCTGTGCTGGAAGCAGACAAGCCTGCAAACAGGCCAGAAGTTGATGGCATTCCGCAAACACAGAGGAAGGCAAACCTGGATGAAATCCCTTATCTTTCATAGGTAACGTAAAGGGCAGTTTGGGGCTGGAGAGATGGCTTAGCGGTTAAGCGCTTGCCTGTGAAGCCTAAGGACCCCGGTTCGAGGCTCGATTCCCCAGGACCCACGTTAGCCAGATGCACAAGGGGGTGCATGCATCTGAAGTTCGAATTCGCAGTAGCTGGAGGCCCTGGCGCGCCCATTCTCTCTCTCTCTCTGTCACTCTCAAATAGATAAATAAATAAATAAAAAGAAAAGGGCTGTTTTGCATAAGGCAGCGGAGGGGAACTGTGGTTGGTATGGCAAGGTAGGCTGATGGCTGTCAAAATCACACCTGGAGCTGTCCCACCTGCCACCAGCTGGCTTCTGGGAGCCACAGTGGGAGAAGATGGCCATTAGGTGACAGTGAGACCAGTGTCATCAGCAGGCTGTTGAGCGTTCTTTGGACACCTGCCTGAACAGTGAGGAGCGAGGAAGGCGCAAAGAGGTCCTCTGCGAAGTCCACAGAGCCCGTGGAGAGGCAGCAGGTGACGGCAGCTTAGGAGCCCACGCTTTTCTGGGGTGGACTACAGGTGCCGTTGAACTTGGAGGCTGAGTCTGAACAAATGCCAGCTGCTTTGACAGTGAGAACAAGGAGGAAAGGGTTGTGGAGCTTAGCAACCCCACCAGCTTACAACCCAGTCTGAAGGAACCCTCTTCCTGTCACGTTCTTGCTCATTATATATCTTCATGGATTTGCATTTAACCGAACCAGAAAGCTTACCGTTTCCCTGGGACTGGGCTAAGCATTTTGGGCTCATGTAAGCATCTTTATAGCACTGTAAATTAAGAATTAGTACTTTTGTTTTCTAGAGAAAGATGAAGCTGGGATGAGTTAAATGGCTTATCTAAGATCATACAGTGAAGAACGATCTGGATATAAATCCAATTATCTGATTTCAGATTTAGCTCTTTTTCATAGCACCAGGAAGCTGCTTCTTCTTCTTCTTCTTCTTTTTTTTTGTACTTACTGCTTTTAGTTTTTGACTTCTTAGTAAATCCTTTAAACCCGGTAGGCTTATAAATATGAAAATATAAATTTTAGATTGTTTTCTTAGGAGCCATTATGAAGGGACAGCTGTAGGAGGCCAGGTATCATTGAGACACCAGTCGGCACGACACAGAAAGGAGGCTTGCAGGGGTCTCTGTAGGGAAGCCAGTGCCTCGTTCCACTTCGACAGCTGCTCTGGCTCAGAGTAGCTTTAGACGGTTTGTATTAGAAATGCACAGCACATGTGTGTGTGATGTGGGTGTGGGTGGGGTTGGTGGCTTGTGTTGCGACAGTAATCCCAAGTGATGAATTACAATTTGATTTTCCAACCTTAGCCAGTGCTAACAAATAACTCTCTAACCACCTCTCACCCAATACTTTTGGTGGAATTTCAGAAACTATTGTTTGTTGTTTGTTTGTTTTCTGGACAAAATACCCAGCCCTCATCTTACATGAGGTGAACTTTTTACTTAGGCCTTGCTTTATGCCAGTCCCCTCAGGGTGAATTAAATTTGGTCAAGATCAACGAACATTAAATTCTTTTAAATAGTCATGGATGGCACTCCAGTGCCCCGTGCCTGGCGATTCAGAGGAAACAGCTCTAACTCCTGAATTTGCCAAGACGCGAGAGACGGCACGGCTTGAACAGCGCCACACGGGCTCCGTACCTGGGGTGAATCTGGCTCTATCAAGAGTGTTGATACAGTACTGGAGAAAATGGGGCCAGATGGAAGAGAATATGACTACTTCCAGCCTTGGGATATAGATAGAAAGTTAAAAGCCAAGCACCATATTCAGAAAGCAGCAATCAAAATAAAATAGGAATTCAGATAAAGTTAATAGCTCATTTTCCAAACTGATTGACATTACAAGAAAGGCCATCTCTGGGTTTCACAGAGGCTCCTGTGGCCCTAGTGGTCTCTCGCATTGTGGTCGCAGTCTTCACACCACGATGTTCTCTTGCATCCCAGGAAGCCGGTCCTAACCACCCGTTTTATTTATTCATGTGCGGACATATTTGGTTTGTTGGCAACATCTGATTAACTCTCGTAATGTCTTGTGAAAAGGATTTTTCATTTTAGGATCTATTACTTACAGTTCCTGATGCAGAGCAACTCCAAATCAGTGCTCATCTTCACATATATGTTTTGATTTTACCTCTAAGTGAATTGTATATACTTGCTGTGCCCAGCTCTATGTCAGCCATGTGTTTCATGCTGAATAAACACCTATGGCTGGGTAGGTAAAGGAGCAGATGCAGACACTGCCGCTGTGAGCTCTTGCCACTTCAAGGATGTGCCTGAGAGCCTGCGTGTGTGTGTGTGTGTGTGTGTGCACAGGAGGCTCTGGTAAGAATGCATGGAGCCATCCATCTTTAGACCTGCATGACAAAAATCCACACTTGAATAAATAGCACAACCGGCCAGTAGATGAAAGCGGCACGGGGGATAAGAAAAGGGCCTTGGGTAGAAAGGACGCTCCCCTGGAAGTGACCTTGTGTTACCGAGGACTCTGTCCAGCCGCCCTTTGTGCCCAGCAGCCTCAGGCCCCGAGGCTAAGACTGACCCTCACCTTGGCTCAGCTCTGTTGAGTTCTGAAAGTCAGCAAAGCAGATGTTTGCCTCAAGAAAATGGAGAGTGGTAGAATAAATCCCAAGGATGATACTATCAAAGAACAGAATAGGAACTTCGTGGTAATCTTTTTTTATGTCGAATTAGGCTGTTTGGATTAGCAAGAGCAATGGTCAACTAAATTATTGTAAAACAACAATCCAAACAAAAATAGAATATTGGGCAAATTATCCCTGAGAATTACGTGGCAAGGACTGGAAAGCTGGGAGGACTTAAATCACCCTAGGATTACGTTTTCTTCCGGCACTTAAGGTCTGTATTTGAAAGCATCTCCGCTGGTCTGCCTGCTCTATACAGCTTTCTTTTTCTTTTCTTTTCTTTCTTTTTTTTTTTTAAGAAACGAAAATAACCTGTGTGTGTGTGTGTGTGTGTGTGTGTGTATGTGTGTGAGCGGGTGGGTGGGTGCATGTGTGTGCACGCAGCATAGAGATGCCTGTACCGTGGCACGCGTGTGCAAGTCAGAAGACACCCCTGGGTGGTGGTCCTTGCCTTCGCCCTGGTTTGATGTCTTCTGCGCTGACCAGGCCGGCTGGCTGGTGAACTTCCGGGGACTCTCCTGTTTCTGTTGCCCATCTTGCCACAGGCAAGCTGGGATTACAGCCACTCGCCCTGAGGTGTCCAGCTTTACGTGGGTCCTGGGGGTCCGAACTCAGATCCTCACGTGAGCATGGCAAAGGATTTCTCCGCTGAACCGTCTTGTCAACCCTGGGCCACCTCCTTTCTATGCCAACCTTTCTCCGCTCTCCCACAGTTTGTGCCTCTTACATTTCACAGTGCAGGTGACCTTGAATGGTCTTATGTCATGGGTGGAAGACATTCATATGAGTTCCATGCCTTTCCCCCCTCCCTCTCAAGTTATCTTCTTCTTCTCCCATGTTCCCCTCTTGACTTTCACGACCTAAAAGGCAGAAGAAATGCACATATATTTAAATCTAGCTTCCATATATGAGACAAAACATGGCATTTGCTTTTCTGAGTTTGTCTTATTTTTTTTAACATTTAATATTTATTTATTTATTTGACAGAGAAGGAGGGGGAGAAAGAGAGAGAGAGAATGGGCACACCAGGGCCTCCAGCCACTGCAACAAACTCCAGATGCATGCGCCTCTGTGCATCTGGCTAATGTGTGTCCTGGGGAATCAAACCTGGGTCCTTTGGCATTGCAGGCAAGCACCTTAAGTGCTAAGCCATCCCTCCAGCCCATGAGCTTGGCTTATTTTGCTTAACATGATGAGCCACCCATTTTCCTGAAAACGTCTTGATTATATTTTTTTAATAGGTAATAGGTAAAATTCCAAGATGAATGTGTACATTTATTGATTGTTGAACATCTCAGACTGGTTCCATTTCCTTGGTTTTGTGAATGATACAGCAATAATGGCTATTCAAGTAACTCTGTGGTGTGTTGACTTAGAGACGTTTTGGTATATACTCGGGGTTGGTTTAAGTGGGTCATATGCTAGTTCTCTTTTTAGGTTACTTTTCTGGAAATGTTCATGCTAATTTCCATGGCGGCTCATTGGCACCCCCTTGCATCATCATGGAACAAAGGAGTAAGCACCAACGAAGTTCTTTCCTTGGGAGCCGAAGCCCTATTTTTTTCTTTTTTTTTTTCTTTTTTCTTTTTTATTTTTCTTTATTAGTCAGTTCTGTATTCAGCAAATACAGTCAGTTTGGTACCATTATTAGGCTCATCCGTGACCTACCCCCTCCCCTTGGCCCCTCCTTGTTGAGGTATACGGGTCATGCATTGTGGACTTAGCCCACAGTTATGGGTAAGATGAATGTCTCTGCATATCATGACCCAACATGTGGCTCTGACATTCTTTCCGACCCCTCTTCCGCAAAATTTCCCTGAGCCATGTTGGGTTCATTTTTGGTCTGCTTCAGTGATGAGGTATTGGGGGCCTCTGAGGCTCTGGCTCTCTGATTTGGTAGGAGTTGATTTTTCTCTGTGCTGATCTCCTTCCCCCTTGTGCTGGTATCCGGTTCATCAGGAAAACAGTCCCCTTGCTTGTTTCTCCAATTTTTCTTAGTTTCAGCCGGGGCCCTTTTGAGGTATGATGGGGTGGCTCTCTCCTTAGGATCTACATCTATCTGAAAAAGAGAAGCAGATTCTCCAACGGAGAGTAAGTTAGCACCAGGACAAATGAGATAACCCTTACTTTTTTTTTTTAATAGAGAATTTAATACGTGTAGGCCCTCTTGTAGCCCACAATTAATGGTAGCTTGATATTGGAGAGTGGGTTTAAGTTTGGATCTGGTTCTGACTTGTTTCCCAGCTCCAGCTATGGGTCCCATACCAGTGAGGGGATCAGTTAGCCAAATTGAGAGCAGTTGGTTCCCCACCATGGCTGTGTGCCACCACTGCACTTGTGTGGGCATCACAACAAGTTATTTGCTGCTAAGTAGGTTAGACCATGCGTTGCGAAGCCCTCTTCTTCACGGCTAAGCACAAGTTGATGACTGAGTTGGGGACTTTTGGTAGCTCCTCTGCAAAGTTGTTACATGTATGACCCGGGAGCATCACCATGCACAGCAGGGACATTCCCCCCGCCCTATTGTACCTGGGTCCTCTCGGGTTCAGACCATGCTCCTTGTTTGTTTGTTTGTTTTTTGAGCAAAGGTGAGAAATGATGTTACTGTATTAATATGCAGGGTTACCATTGTTACTACATATTATTATTACTATTATTTGGTTTTTTGATTTTTCAGTTTTTCGAGGTAGGGTCTCACTCTAGCTCAGGCTGACCTGGAATTCACTATGTAGTTCCAGGGTGGGCTTGAACTCATGGCGATCCTCCTACCTCTGCCTCCCAAGTGCTGGGATTAAAGGTGTGCACCACCACGCCGGCCATATTATTATTAGTTTGAGACAGGGTCCTATTATATAACCTTGATGGCCTGACTATGAAACTGATGACCTTGTGGGGATCTCTCTGCCCTACCTTCCCTAGTTCTGGGATTCACGGTGTACACAACTACATCTGGCTGCACTATATAATGATTTAATTACATGAGACTGAGAACAAAAGCAGTTCTTTTAAGATATGCCCTGACACCAGCACAAGGGGGAAGGAGATCAGCATAGAGAAAAATCAACTCCTACCAAATCAGAGAGCCAGAGCCTCAGAGGCCCTCAACACCTCATCACTGAAGCAGACCAAAAATGAACCCAACATGGCTCAGGGAAATTTTGCGGAAGAGGGGGCGGAAAGAATGTCAGAGTCACATGTTGGGTCATGATATGCAGAGACATTTAGCTTAGCCATAACTGTGGGCTAACTCCACAATGCATGACCCGTATACCTCAACAAGGAGGGGCCAAGGGGAGGGGGTAGGTCACGGATGAGCCTAATAATGGTACCAAACTGACTGTATTTGCTGAATACAGAACTGACTAATAAAAAAAAAATTAAAAAAAATAAAAAAAATAAAAAATAAAATAAAATAAAAAAAAAGAAAAGAATTTTTAAAATCATTATCTTTCTTTTTTATTTTAATTTTTATTTATTTATTTGAAAGAGAGAGATAGAGAGAATGGGTGCACCAGGGCATCCAGCCACCACAAACAGACTCCAAATGCAGGCACCACCTTGTGCGTCTGGCTTATGTGGGTCCTAGAGAATTGAACCTAGGTCCTTTGGCTTTGCAGGCAAGTGCCTTAACTGCTAAGCCACCTCTCCAGCCCAATCATTATATTTCTGTAATAGATGTGGTGTCACTCGTGAGAAGTAATTGCATTTATGAGGTCAGCTGTGCTTGTTAAGTGGTTGGAGCACAGGAACGGATAAATTGAGTGGAAGAAGGAACATTTGCCATCAGGCTACTTTGAAGGTTGCTTAGATATAAATTTCCAACCCAAATCATCTCTACATGGGGAGCTCTTGAATAAGTGATTGATCCTGTGACCAGTGTGTCTAACTGAATGCCACTGGAGGGCCAGAGTAAAGAAATCAAACACATCAGCACAAGAGAAAGGACTAGAAATACTTGCTCCCTCTCTTTTCTGAAGGAATATAGGAAAGAACTCTTAACAAAACCAATTTGTGATCATTTGAAGAGGAGAAGCCTTTTTTTTTTTTTTTCCTTTTTGAAAGCCAGGGAAACTGACTTCATAAAGGACATGTCCTGTCATACAAATCTAATCTTCTGAGATGAAAATGAAAGACTGGGTAGATCAAGGAAAATGATTTCTGTATAATTCATTTAGACCATAGATCTGATTCGGATGTGATACTATGTGACATGCCCATCACCTTCTAACTTGCGGCCCGAGATAATGGAGATTGCAGACTCATTGTTCACCTTAGGATAAACCTAAGGCTCAGGGGCATTTGTATTTCTAACCGTAGCCAGGCATTTGGGTGGCCATTCATATGGGTGACCAGTGTGAGCACTACCCCGTGCCGGTGGGAGAGCTGGCCAAGACAGGGGCACAGGGCAGAAGGTTTACAATTACAGCTGTCCACACATGTCACTGTCTTTTCTCACAGCTTGGTGACACATTCGGTGTTATCATTTAAATGAAACATAGTCAATTATTTTGTGTATTTTGATGCCATCTTCCTTTTACTCATCTGAGTATGATAACAGTGACTCACACTATTTTTTTTAATCTCCGAGAGCATTTTAATAAATATGTGATTGGTTTGGCCATGCATAAGATTATTTTTTAAATACTTTTATTTATTTATTTATTTATTTATTTATTTATTTACAAACAGTGAAAGAGAGGATGAATGAATATGGGCGCACCAGGGCCTCTAGCCACTGCAAACAAACTCCAGATGCATGCACTACTTAGTGCATCTGGCTTTATGTGGGCACCTAGGAATCGAACCCAGTTGTTAGGCTTTGCAGGCAAGTGTCTTAACTGCTGATCCATCTCTCCGGTACTCATGCATAAGATCATAAAGAACCAGTTGTATGTGTGTCCAGCAGAAGAATGCTACCAAGAGGGTCACTAGTTGGCAGTGCCCGTGGATATGGATGCCAGAGCTTGTGGAAATCAGCAGTGTACTGTTGACTCTAACTAAATGACTGGTCTTCCTGTCCTTCCCAATAAGTGAGAAGCTGTGGACGGTTTAGAGGAAGCTCCTCAGGTGACTGGCACATGCGTGCTATGGTGCTTATGTGTGGGTGCGTGCCCAGTCAGACCTGGCCAGGTTCTGTACCAGCCATGACCTTGATGAAGTCACTGAACGTCCCTAAATCTCACTGTCTATTAATACGACAGCGAAAGTAACGGGCATACTTCGTAGGGAATCTTTCAGTTAATTTGCATAATGCATAGCGTGGAGGGCACTGTAAACAGCTTAATAAATAGTTTCATGAAAACTCTAAGATATTATCTGGGCATGATGGAACAAGACTGGAATCTCAGCACTCTGAAGGTGGAGGCAAGAACACCAGGAGTTCAAGGCTAGCTCAGCCATATAGGGTGGTTGACGCTAGCATGGGCTACATGAGACCCTGTCTCAAAAATGAAAAAACAAAACAAAAACAAAAACCCTATAAGAAATGAAAAGAAAGGAGGGTTGTTTAAGCCTAGGCTAGGCAAAGGTTTGATAATAATCTTTGCACATAAGTAATGAGAAACTACGGTTCATCACATGAGTTTGTTTGATGGGATCTTTGAGGGCCTGTTCTAAGGGGCTCAATCTGCAGCGTAATGGAATTGGGGTGAACACAGGGTCGCATTTCTGAAAGTCAGAGATGCTGGCCTCTCCTCTCTAAAGAACCGAAGAGAACTGGAAAGATGGTTTAGTGGAAAAAGGCACTTGCTTATAAAGCCTGACGGCCTGGGTTTGATTCCGCAGTGCCCACATAGGGCCAGATGTACAAACTGGTGCATGCATCTGGAGTTTGTTTGCAGCGGCAGGAGGATCTGTGAGCGCATTCCCCCTCCCTCTCTCCTTGCAGATAAATAAATTACACACACACAAACACACATGCATTTATATATATATATGTGCTGAAGAAAATGAAGTGTTCTTTGAGGACTTAGAAAACAATCCATCATACTCTCCTCAACTGCTTAGTGGAGTTCCAGTTTGGCGCTGGACTGGTGACTTCAAGTCATGCTGAGAGATCCCTGTTCTTTGTGGTCATGGGGTGGCAATCCCGAATAGTTTCAGTTGTGCTTAGAAAGGATGGGCACATTGGCAGAAGGAGGGAATAAATGGACATCCGACGCCGTTGAGGAGCCCTAAGCAGGTCTCCGTCGGGTTAGGGGAGTGCACTTCAGTGCTCAGGGCCAGTGGATGCCAGCCTGGTGGCATTGGGTGAGCTGCCCACTCTACAGGGGAGACTGTGACGCCCAGCCTGTCGGGGGTGACGCGGCGATGGCTGAGGCTCCACCGTGAGGGATCCCAGTTAGCAACTAGTGAACCCTGGTGTCTGATTGGAACAGTAACGCCATCCTAGGGAGTCTGACAAAGATGGCCAGAAGAACAAGCCCTACTTTCTCTCTGTTTGAAATAACACCTGGCGGTTTTACTTGACACTCAGGACTCAGCTCTCATCACGTTGATGCCATGTTTTCGAACATGGTAACTGGGACGTAAGTAGGTCACCGACATAGAGCTGGTGTGTGAATTTTCACCACCCTACGTCTTCTGGACTGACATTGGCACAGAGAGGTGATATCGGACATTCCTTACTCCTTGGACACGGAGCCTTATTGAAGCTGGTGTCATCCATTGCTCCTTCTCTGCTGCGAGTCCCTGGATCTTGTTGAATGTCTGAGAGGCACTTCTTGGAGTCCACTCCATGAATGTGTCTGTGAATGTGTGTTCTTGGGTCACCACAATCTTGTTGGCAGACAGCCCTTCTTTTTCTTTTTTTAAACATTTAAAAAATAATTTCTATTTATTTGTTTGGGAGGAAGAAGAGAGATGGGGTGTGGGGGGAGAATGGGCATGCCAGGGCCTCCAGCCGCTACAAACCCCAGATGCAGGTGCAATGATGTGCATCTGGCGTATGTAGGTCCTGGTTGAACCTGGGATCTTTGGCTTTGAAGGCAAGTACCTTAACCACAAAGCCATCTCTCCAGTCCCGCCCTTCTTTTTCTTTTTCTTTCTTTCCATTTTTTTTTTTTTTTTTTTGAGGTAGGGTCTCACTCTAGCCCAGGCTGACCTGGAATTCACTCTGTATTCTCAGGGTGGCCTCGAACTCATGGTGATCCTCCCACCTCTGCCTCCCGAGTGCTGGCAGGAAAGGCGTGCGCCACCACGCCCGGCTCACCCTTCTTTTTCTAGCTGCCCACTTGTTCAGGAGCCATTGTGTTGGGCCCAAGTAGAAAGATAAGTGTGAGGGTTTGGAGCAACAATGTCTCTTCCTTCTGGAGAACCCATTCTCTGCTGATGAACTTCTAAAACATATTCAGTATTAAACATATTAAAATACTACCAACTACGGAAATGCTGCAGACCACTGGATGTGGTTTCAAAACAAATTTCAAAATAAGAGTGGGCTATTCTTTTACTTGTCAAGCTCTTATCTCTGGGAAAGAGCCCCCCCCCCCAACATCCGTTTCTTTCTTGAGCAACTGCTGCTAATGCCCTTGCTCGGCCAATTGCCCAGATTGGCTGTGATGAAGGCGTTCCAGGGCCTCAGCGTTCCAAAGGGAAGGATGAACACACTGGTGTGGACCAGTGAAGACTTTCCCTTGGGGGCCTTGATGTGTGGAAAAGGGCACTATGTTAGAAAGAGGCCAACAAGGGCTGGAGAGATGGCTTAGTGGTTAAGACGCTTGCCTGCAAAGCCTAAGAACCCAGGTTTGATTCTCCAGGTCCCACGTTAGCCAGATGCACATTGTGGTACATGCATCTGGAGTTCATTTGCAGTGGCTAGAAGCCTTGGAAGCCAAGAAGTCTAGTTGTGAGTTGTACTGCTGGTCACCACCGTGAGAAGATGGGGTCTGGAAAGGTTGGCAGGGTTCACACTCATAAATCAGAGGGGACACTTTGGGTCACAGAATGACCGTGTTAGAAGGTGGCACTGCAATCTTCTCATCAAATATTACTCCTTCGTATGGGTAGATAGACGGGTGGGATGTTTTTATTTATTTATTTATTTTTATTTTTTACATCGAGCTATGGTCAGGAACGGGTGGCTGGAAAGATAGTTTTAGTGTGGGCAGATGGTCCCTGCCTGCCCTGTCACTGAGACCTCATGCAGTTAAGGGGAGATGCAGCGAAGAGTACGCATGTTGGGACTGTAAACTCTTTTATTGTGTTTCTTCGCTTTTTTGGTAGAGGGTCTCACTGTATAGCCCAGGCTGGCCGGGAACCCATGATCCACCTGACCCGGCCTCCCAAATTTTGGCCTTACAGGCCTGTGCCACTGCACTCAGGATCCATTTGAAGTGCTAATCTAGGCCATGAAGAAGTCATCATCAGAGCTGAATAGTTCTGGGGAAAGGAGAGAAATTTTCAGTATAAATCAAACAAACAAAGAAAACTTTCTAAGAAACGTGACCGCAACTAATCCAATGCAGGGCGCCGTTATCATTTAGCTGCAGGTCTCGTATGTTAGTATGGGAACAAAGGTTATATGTAGGGAGAGTCAGAGGGGCTGGGAAAGATGGCCCCTAACCCCGCCGTAGGATTGCCCGCCACAGGGTGGGCGTCACGAAGCTCTGAGCGCCCTATTTAACATCTACTAACCCCGTCAGACTGGCATGTGTGTGCCAGGGTCTGAAAAGGTCACAACAGCTCAACACGAACAAGTTGGCATTCATAATATGGTAATGACCTTACTGTGCAGAGCGGGAGGAACAGAGGGTGTGAGCTATCAGCTGGCAACTGAGCTCACAGGCATCGGGGAACGTGGTGCTTGCCAAGAAACCGTGCGCAGCGGCAGGAGGCTCTGCGTGGGGCTCCTCATCTGGTCGTGGAAGAAAATCAGGACACGAGGAACTGACTTAGTCCTTCGGTTTGGGCACATGGCAGGTATAGAGGAAGGAAGGCTCCCTCTAGGTGACAGAGGTCACAGCCAGCCAGTCTCACATCTGGTGCGCCGCCTCGTGCACCTAGAGCACCAGACAGCTTGGGAAGACATTGTGGGTGAGGACGATTCACCACTGTTCCTGGTTTAAACATCAGGAGGCAGTAGTGCCTGTGGGTTAGTGCTCGAAGTCCTCGGATTGAGGCCAGGACGGGCAGCAGTCAGCAAGTAGCTGCATATATATATATATATATATATATATATATATATTAATCTTCATGTATGCAATTTTATTTTCATTTCTGGAGCCTGTTAAGATGTGTCATCTGGTAAACAGATGACCAGATTGGGGATGTAAATAAATTCAAAGCCATTTTTAAGGTTTTTTTTATTTTAGAGAAAGAGAGAGAGAGAGATGCAGGGCCTCAGCCACTGCAATCGCATTCCAGATGCTTGCGCCACCTAGTGGGCATGTGTGTCCTTGCACTTGCCTCACCTCTTGTGCGTCTGCCTTATGTAGGATCTGGGGAGTTGAACATGGGTCCTTAGGCGTTGCAGGAAAGCGGCTTACCCACTAGGCCATCTCTCCAGCCCTCAAAGCCATTTTTACTATAATGACACTTTGTCATCTATGAGGAACGGATGATTGTTTTCTAGTCTAGGGCCCTGGGGAAACTGATCACTGACATTTAGTGAAAACAAAACAAACCAAAAATCTTTCTCAGAACGCTTCCCGCCGCATTTGACGGCTTGTTAATCTGCGCTGCAGCAGTGTGGCTGATGTCCCCGTGCTCAGCCTCACTTGGACGTCCCTCCACACGGCACGGTGACAAGAGGAACAAGAGCTGTTTGTTTTCCAGGGGCCCTGGATAAAAGATAGTCACTGGCTCTAGAACCAGTGCAGTGGCTATTTTTGGCCACACAGAGGAACCAGCACTCACAGCTTAATCAAATATAAAATGTTTATTTCCACCCCTCCGCTCTTTGAGGGCATTGGGCCTCTTCCCTCTCTATGTGAACGTGATGTTCTGATCAAATACTCACGAGGAGATGAAAATGGCAATTTGTTTGAGAAAAATGTCAACATCTTTACTCTGAGAAAAAAAAAAAAAACATTGCGTGTACATCAGGGACGTCACTGGCTTGTACTTAACCCTGTCCTTCAGTCGTAATCACAATTCCACACACTGCCCTTTCCACTGAAGTTAAATGGAGAGACTGTGACAGCATAGGACCGTTTGAGATTTGATGTTTCATACTTAATAAGGAGTGGTCTGTTTTCCCCTTAGTAATTAAGTTTCATTTTTACAATGCCTTTCTTTTTATCCTATAAATGTCTACAGCTATAGTAGTGTTGAACACACTGGACTTTATAGCTTTGTCCAAATAGAGTTTGATGATTGGTAACCCCACTACCTAATTAATATTAGTTTTTACATTTATACTGTTTTTCTGTCCATTTCACTTTTTGAGAACATATTCCTTCACATTTTGTTGTTGTTGTTGTTGTTGTTTGGTTTTTTGAGGTAGGGCTTCACTCTGGCCCAGGCTGACCTGGAATTCACTATGTAGTCTCAGGGTGGCCTTGAACTCACAGCGATCCTCCTACCTCTGCCTCCCAAGTGCTAGGATTAAAGGCATGTGCCACGCTCGGCCTCCTGCACATTTCTTTAAGTTTGCCTGTTCAGTTACAGAACTTAATTGTTACTGAACTTGTCAGCTTGCTCTTTTTCTAGATAAGAACCTCTTAATAAAAATACAAGTCAATCCATCCAAGAGTTGTTTTGATCTGCATAATGGGGCAAGCCATTGAGAGGAATTTTAATTGAAGATGAAATGAAATAACCTTGTTAAGAATTTGGCAGTCTTGGTGCCTTAAGAGGAATATGAGCCCTGTGTGGTGGCACACGCCTTCAATCCCAGCACTTGGGAGGCAGAGGTAGGAGGATCGCCATGAGTTCGAGACCACCCTGAGACTACATAGTGAATTCCAGGTCAGCCTCAGCTAGAGTGAAACCCTATCTCAAAACAAACAAACAAACAAACCAAAAAAAAAAATGCTCGAGAAATGGCTTAGCAGTTAAGGCATTTGCCTGCAAAGCCAAAAGGACCTTAGTTCAATTCCCCAGGACCCATGTAAGCCAGATACACAAGGGGGCACATGCATCTGGAGATCATTTGCAGTGGCTGGAAGCCCTGGTGCACCCATTCTTGCTCTCTGTGTCTTTCTGCCTCTTTATCTCTTGCTGTCTCTCAAGTAAATAAATGAAATTTTTAAAAAGAGGAATATAGACATTCTAGAAGCTTCTCCTGCTCCTTGGTTTTTTGCTACCCTGCTTCAGCTCTGTAATTCAACTGGGTATCCTACTGGGAGGATATGAGAATTTGAATTCCCCCCGTCTTATTTCCCTTCCTATTGCTCCCGAGCTTTCTTCTTGCTATAAAATTGTTCGGGACTTAGAATATGAAGAACCTTGTAGACATTCTTAAAATGAACACCTTGGTTTGTTTATTTAAGTTTGGGGAGGCAAAAACAAAAATAGGAATGGTTGATTGGGAAAAAAATCAAGGAGAAACTGAATTTATCTTTGAAAGAACAAAAAGGAACAAAAATACTGGCATTTATGAGAGTGATTTAGTTATCCAGAGTGGCTCTTGAATGAGCTCCATCGAGCTGCTTGAACTCGTGTTCATGGGCTCTTGAACACTCAGTGTTCTCCTTTGTATGCAGAGGATTATAGACAATGAGGGGCTGGAGAGATGGCTTAGCAGCTGAGGTGCTTGCTGCAAAGCCAAAGAACCCAGGTTCAATTCCCCAGGACCCATGTAAGCCCGATGCACAAGGTGGTGCATGTGTCTAGAGTTTGTTTCCAGTGGCCTCTTCCTTTCTCTCAATCTACCTCTCTCTTTCTTTCTCTCTCTCAAATAAATAAATAAAAATAAATTAAAGGCAACGAGCCTAGTAGTCAGGAAAGCTTGTGATTCTACATCAGGAAGCTTCCATTGTGTGTTTCAGTCGTGGCATTTCTGACTAATGGTGAGGCTGGAGAGGAGCAGAGATTCTCCTAATGGCCTGGACATGGCTCCCGCAGCTGACGCTCTTCAGACCCATCCTAACCACTTAAAAAAAAATGGTGGCGTGTTCTGAGGATGTGTGATCATCCAAGGAACCTATCTCTTGGGCTTGGCCGGGTGGAGAAACATCCTTTCCTTTAGTTTGGAAGAAGGCAGAAGTTTTTGTCCCCATATGTTCCTTCTCTGTTCTGAGTATAGAAAAGTTACGGAGGAAAATCAGGGCTTCGCTCGGAGCATCTGGGGTAACCTTGGATTCTCACCCTATCCATTTTTACCCTTGCCTTCTAAATATGGTGGCGGGGAAGTTTTCTGTGAAAGTCCAGCAGTTCTAGACTTTGCTGAAACTGAGATTCTCCTCAAAATAAAATCTTATAGACTGGTTGGTGGGAATGTAAATGAGTCCAGTCATTATGGAGATCCATATGGAGGTTCCTCGACACACCAGAAATAGAGCTTTCCCATGATCTGTCTCAGCTACCCCTGGGTGTCTACCCAAAGGAATCGAAGTGAACACAAGTTGGAGATACTTGCACGTCCATTGTTATTGTGACAGTGTTTGAAATAGTCAGGTTATTGAACCTAGATACCTATCAACAGATGAAAGATAAATAAAGCATGATTATATATCTATATCTACACATCTATCTATATATAGATATATAGATAAGCATTTTATTAAACCATAAAGAAGAAGAAGAGTGAAATGATGGAAATGATGTCACTTGCTATGAAATGGAACTGGAGATCATCACATTATGTGAGATAAGCCAGACTCAAAGACAAGCTTCACGCATTGCCTCTTAAAGGTAGAATCTTCTGGTCATCTGTTGTCTATCTACCTACCATCTTTTTATCTATACCACTGAGATCTAGATTTATGTATGTATAATAGGGACATGACATGAAAGTAGAATGAGATGATTTGGGGGATGAGGAAGACTAGTAGAGGAAGTAGGAGACAAGAAACATTAATGGGGGCTGGAGAAATGGCTTAGTGGCTAAAGTACTTGCCCTCAAAGCCAAAGGACCCAGGTTCGATTACCCACGACTCATGTAAAGCTGGATGCACATGGTAGTGCAGGCATCTGGAGTTCATTTGCAGCGGCTGGAGGCCCTGGTGTGCCCATTCTCTTTCTATCCATCTGCCTCTCTCTCTCTCAAATAAATAAATAAAAATGTTTAGCCGGGCATGGTGGCGCATGCCTTTAGTCCCAGGACTTGGGAGGCAGAGGTAGAAGGATTGCTGTGAGTTCAAGGTGACCCTGAGACTACATAGTGAATTCCAGGTCAGCCTGGGCTAGAGTGAAACCCTACCTCAGAAAGAAAAAAAAAAGTAAAAATGTTTAAAAAAATTAAAAAAAGAAACATTAATGGGGATGAATAACAAAATACATGATATGCATGTATGAAAATCTCAATAAAACCCATTATTTTGTACAATGAATAGACACTAGTTAAAATTTAAAAGAAAATGAGAAGTCTTTTTTTCATTCATATGGTAGGAGAGGTGAATCAGATTTATTTAACTGGAAATGACACTAATGACTTACTAAAACCATCACCCTTATGATGTTATAAAGTCCCAAGATTTGAGTAATGTGAAAGACATTAAGATGCTATAAAAGTGTTATCATAATTGGGTAATCACTGGCTGGAGCGATTGCCAATAGTTAAAGACGCTTGCTTATGAAGCCTGATGGCCTGGGTTCCATTCCCCAGTACCCACATAAAGCCAGATACACAGGGAGCTAATGTGTCTGGAGTTTGTTTGCGATGGCAGGGAGCCCTGGCACACCCATATTCTCTCTCTCTCTCTCCCTCTTTCTTTCATTCTCATATAAATAAATAAAATTAAAAAAAACACACAAATAATTAGGTAGCCAAAAGTGCAAGCTCGGTTTGAGACTTGTATGGTTGCGTTATCCATCAGCCCATTTGCCAAATCCAGCGAGTTTCAGCTGAGCGCCTATGTACCTGACCCATTCTAGGCCTCGGTTACGACAATCAACAAACAACAGTATGTTTACCATCATGGTGAAGTCTAGCTAGGAAAAGGAGCAGGCTCATAGTAAACAGATCAAATTGGTTAGGCCAGGTGGCAGATCTTGTAATCTTCCCACTCAGTAGACAAAAGCAGGAGGCTCGTTGTGAGTCTGAAGCCAGCCTGGGCTTCAGCAAGACATTGTCTCTTTTTAAAGTCATTTGAAATATCTTTTTTTATTTGCATGCACATATGTATGCATGTGTGTGAGAAAGAGAGAAAGAAAGAGAGTAAGAATTCACTATGTAGTCTCAGGGTGGGCTTGAACTCACGGCAATCCTCCTACCTCTGACTCCCAAGTACTGGGATTAAAGGCATGCGCCACCACGCCCAGGGAGAGTGACGAGGGGAGAATGGGTGCTCCAGGGCGTTTTGCTACTGCAAAGGAATTTCAGATGTGTGGGTCAGGTTGTGCATCTGGCTTTCCTGTGAGTTCTAGGGAACTGAACCTGAGCCGGCACGTTTTGCAAGCTAGTACCTTTAACCATGAAGCCATCTCCCCAGCCCGAAGACCTTGTCTCAAAAGACACCCAAGATTGGCTAGGGAGATGGCTCAGTGGTTAAAAGTGCTTGCTTTAGGACATAAGCATTAGAGTCTGCTGGGCCTGCCAAGTTTGACTTCCTGGAACCCACCCGCCCCCCACGAAAAACTGGGCACAGACGTGCACATTTGTAATCCCAGTGGGGTGAGGGCAGAGCTGGGAGAATGGCTGGGGCTTGCTGATGGACAGCGGGTCCAGGCTGAAGGAGAAACCCTGCCTTAAGTAATATATGTAAATGAGTGACAAGAGGCCACCCGGCACCCTTTTCTGGCCTCCACATGCATACCACTGCACACTCATGTTAATACAGCACACATCACACACACACACACACATATAATCTACACACACGCACCCTCCTTCTCTACAAATCCCAAATCAGTCAGCTGATCCATCATATAGCAGATTGTTAGTATATATAGTCAGCAGTATGGCAAAAAGAGTGAGTGGATCAGTAAGAATTAAGTAAGAGAAGCCGGGCGTGGTGACACACGCCTTTAATCCCAGCACTTGGGAGGCAGAAGAGGAGGATTGCAGTGAGTTTGAGGCCACAGGGAATTCCAGGTCAGCCGGAGCTAGAGTGAGACCCTACGTCAGAAAACCAAAAACTAAAAAAGAATTAAGTAAGAGTGATGTGTGCCCATGAGAAGGGCTGGGCGGCCAGGACCGAGAGAGCCTTGCTGAGAATGTTGATATTAGTGGAGACTTGAAAGACATGCAAGTGCCGACCCTGTGGATAGCTGGACGGTCAGCGTTTCAGGCAAGGGGAACAGTTAGACCAAAGGTCTGGACCAGGTGTGTGTAAGGTGCTTCAGGGTCAGAGGGCACCAAGCAGAAGGAGGACTAGACTGGAGGTGTGAGAACAGGGGACCTAGTGGGTAATAGGGGGGGTTCTCAAATTAAGTTCATTAGTTGCTTCTTTTTAAAAATATTTTTTTTTGAGGCAAGCCCAACAGACTGGCCTTTTTTAATGGGAGAGAGAGAAAGAGATAATTAGCAGCACTCCAGGGCCTCCAATCACTGTAATCGAACTCTATATGCGTGTCCCACCTTGTGCGCATGTGTGACCCTGCACACGCACCACCGTGTGCATCTGGCTTACATGGGACCTGGGGAGTTGAACATGGGTCCTTAGGCTTTGCACGCAAGTGCCTTAACCTCTAAGCCACCTCTCCAGCCCCCATTAATTGCTTCGTTTTAGCGAATTAGGAATCAGGTCTAGGGCAGAGAATAGCACCTTATGACTTGTTGTTAAAAGGCTTATCTTGCTTCTTTTTGAGCATGGACCAAGGGAGGGGTTGGAGCAGGGGCAGCCGGACCACTTAGCAGACTCTTGTGGTGACAGGGTGAGGGAGGTCATGTCTGGCTAGTAGCAGATGGAAGATTGCACACTGACCTTGGACTTGGTAATATCAAGGTCACCGCTGCCTTTTATAAGAGATTCAGTGGCATGAAAGCCTGGAGTCAGGCTAACAATGATGGGAGGAAGGGGATTAGAGCCAGAAAACAAAGATACCGCCTGCAGCGTTTGGCCAGCTGGGAGCGCATAGTGCTAGTAGCGATCTCTGCCACCTTGGCAGGTCGCAGCAGAGGTCTCCTCATCTTCTATAAAAGTTGAGTTTAGGGCTGGAGAAATGGCTTAGCGGCTAAGGTGTTTGCCTGCAAAGCCTAAGGGCCCCAGTTTGATTCCCTAGGACCCACGTTGCACAAGGGGGTGCATGTGTCTGGAGTTTGTTTGCAGTGGCTGGAGGCCCTGGCACACCCATTCTTTCTACCTCTTCCTCTCTCTCTAATAAATAAAGAAAATATTTTTTTTAATTTGAGTTTATGTATAACTTCTCACATACCTCATTTCCCTGATATAGCTGTGTACCATCCATATATAAACATGAAACTCCACGAGGCCAGCAACATTGTTTCAGTTAATTTCCCACACAGTAAAGCAAACTCCTTGGTAACATTGATTCAATAAACATTAACATGCGAGTCCCAGAGTTGAGGAAGGTGCAAATCCTGAAATGCAGTGCAAAAAGGCACAGTCATCTTGGAATAAAGCAAGCCTGTCTGCTACGGTGTGATGGAGCCACGAATAAAATGTTGAAAAAGAACAGGAGAGATAGGACTCACTTGGCCACAGGGGTTAGAAAAGATGACATATGGGCTGGAGAGATGGCTTAGTGGTTAAGGCGCTTGCCTGCAAGGCCTAAGGACCCAGGTTTGGTTCCTCAGGACGTATATTCCCACATAAGTCAGATGTACAAGGTGATGCATGCATCTGCAGTTCATGTGCAATGGCTAAAGGCCCTGGAGTGCACGTTCTCTCTCTCTCTCTCCTCTCTGCCTTCTCTCTCTCAAATGAATAAATAAATAAGTTAATTTTTTTTAAAAAAGATGACATATATCAAAGACTCCATACATGTTCTAGATTTTAAAGGTGAGCACTGAGTTTTCTAGAAAGATCCACTCCTGTTTTAATATGTAGAGACAGAAAGCTTCTGAAGTCCATGCCATTAAAACACATAACAGCTGGGCATGGTGGCGCACGCCTTTAATCCCAGTACTCGGGAGGCAGAGGTAGGAGGATCTCTGTGAGTTCGAGGCCACCCTGAGACTACATAGTGAATTCCAGGTCAGCCTGAGCTAGAGTGAGACTCTACCTCGGAAAAACAGTTACAAACACATTTCTTATATTTCAGCCAATACTCCTCGGTCCTAAGGTCTGATCTTTGGAGCTAATGGGGAAAGGCATATTTCCATTGTGTGTCATTGTAGGATTTGAGAACCGGCAGTACGTTTAAATCTCTTAAGGCACTTCTTTCCGCGTTAGAGAGGGAGAATAAGAACAGTCAGAGTCGGGTGCCCTGGAGAGCAGACTGTGGGAGTGAAGTCGCATGTAGTCATGTCAGGGAATGTTCTTGACATCAACACCCAGAAAAGCAGGGTCAGGCTTGACTGCGCAGAAGGATAAGTACAAATGATGAAGGCTTTTTTGTGCCTCTCTCTCTCTCTTGTGCGTGTGTTCATGTGTGTGCAGCTTTGCGTATGTGTGCGTGCACTTGGACATGTGTGCGTGTGTATGAAGGCCAGAGGGCAAGTTTGGGTGTCATCTTTAGGAATGCCATCCACCCCCCTTTGAGACAAGGTCTCTCGATGGCCTGGAGATCACTGATTTGGCGAGACCAGCTGGTCAGCCATCCCAGGAATCCACCTGCCTCCGCTTCCCCCGTGCTGGGGTTATAGGTACCACTGTGCCTAGTGCTTCACCATGTGAGCTCTGGGGTCAAAGTCAGGTCCTCATGTCTGCGAGTTCTTTGCCAACTGAGTAATCTTCCCAGCCCAGCAATGGAGGGTTTTTTAAGGTGCGTGTGTGTGTGTGTGTGTGTGTGTGTACAGCTGTGTGCACTCCACAACACTTGCGTGGTGGAGGTCAGAGGACAACCTCAAGCATTTGTCCTCCCCTTCCGCCTTGTTTTGAGGCAGGGACTCTTTGGTTCCCTGCCGCATTCCCTGGCCCACAGGCTTCCGGATCCTCCTGCCTCCGCCTCCCGTCTTGTTTCAGGACACTGGGATCTCACCTGCTGGCACTGAGGGCCATGTTAGAGCTTTTGTGGGAGCTCCACGGATCCAAACTCTGATAGCCAGGCTTCCTCGGCACGCGCTTCACGTTCCCCGTCCCGGTGATGCAGTTTTCATGGAAACTCTAGCTAACCCTGTAGGGAATTTGGAAGATAAAATGACCCTTGCAAGCTGTCCAAAGTTAGGGCAGAAAGATCAGTACTGTCTACCCCTCGACAGCAGGACAAGCTTGGGCGGATGACTGTCTTCGGTAGGACAGGGAGGGAAGAGGTTGAGCGGAAGACTTTCCAGAGATGTCATCGGTCGCTGGAACACTTAATTCTTTATTTGAAGAGTAAATCAGTGGGGTCCGGGGTGACGCAGAAGAAAGACTTCATGTACTGGTAACTGTGCAGGCAATTACTTTCTGAGGAGATAATGGGACGAGAAGAACTTGTTTTGTTGATGTTTTCTTATTAGCAAATAAACACTGTGACCATCCCAGTAGTGGAAGAATGTATAAGATGGATGCTGTAGACTGATGGAGGTCTGAGGTACAATTCTGCCTTCCCTGGGCTAATGGCTTGTCTCAGACTTTTATTCGGGAATGTTCCAAAGATGCTGTCGAGGCAAGGTGGAGTACGTTCATGCAGCAATTCTAGCTGGGAGTCTTCCTGGGGGTGGAGCAGGCTGCTCCAAGGACCTCTTCATATCCACATCTTTGTAATGACCTTAGGAGGTAAAAACATGAGCTGCAAACAGAATTCTAACTCTGGCCTTCATCCTTGAACACCTGTGGGTGAGCGAAGTGCATGCTGGGTGCCGGGGAAGATGGATGTGTGGCCAGCCGCACTTTCCACTCCATGTGCACGTGAAGATTGGCTTTGATTTGTGGATGCAGCCATGACTTGCAAAGCCTGTCACCGTTTGCAACTTATAGTTAGCCCAGGGCCTTGTTGGGGAAAAAAAAATGAACTGTTCTATTCCCAACCACCGTATACCACCAGACTGATGTGTCAACTAAATTAACAACCCCGGGCTAGTCATTGTACCCAAAGCCTTCACTGAAGCCGTTGTAATCCTGTATCTTGATTCCTGTTTGGATTCAGCAAACTTGTTCTTGTGCCAGATGAAATGGCCATCGAAAGAATCCTCAATGAATGAAGGGTTGGCAACATAAAACAGATAAGGTGGGCATTGACGTGGGGTGTGTCAGATGAGGCTGTCTAAGAGAATGGAATTAGAAGGTATGCCAGGAATGTAGTCAGAATCTGATGGAGCCATGCTAGATGTTCCCTTTTCTCGCTCTCCCCAAACATTATCTCGCTTTGCATAGTAACTGAAAGTGACTTTACAAGCTCAATTTCTGACTGCTGAGGGTATTCAAAGAGGACCTGAGAGTGGGGGCCATCAGGGTGGTGTTTCATAGATTTGTTCGAGCTCAATGTCTTTAGCATGAAGCAGTGTGAAGTGAACCCCAGCGGGCTTTCCTGAGTTTACTCTTGCTGCACACTTGACGCAGCTCTGGCATCATGGCTACGCCACACGCAGGGACGTTGTGCGCATGCCGGAGTCGCTGGTGCTAGGCTCTGTTCGAGTGTCACACAGCAGGTTGTCTTATTTCATTTGCAGTTTCAATTTCTTTCACCCAATCCCTGGACATGCTGAAAAATGTTTGACAGCTTTTTTCACTTTGTATAACTACTGGGCGTAAGGGAACTCCCAGGGTAATATTTCCCATTTGAGAATCTCCCAGATTCCGTTCAGCTAGTGTTCTAACAGGAAAACAAACAGATATCTCTTTACAGCAATAGCTGTTGGAGGCGAGTAGCTCAGTTACTGCACTTCCTCCTCTCTTGTTTGCCGGTCCTCTGTGGGTCCCCAGTCACTGTGGGAACCATTAAGCTTCATCATCTCAGATTCCCCTTACCTTAGTCCTTTTGAACTGCTATAAAAACACCACCATAGGGCTGGAGGGATGGCTTAGCGGTTAAGGCGTTTGCCTGCAAAGCCAAAGGACCCTGGTTTGATTCCCTAGGACCCACGCTAGCCAAATGCACAAGGGGGCGCATGAATCTGGAATTTGTTTGCAGTGGCTGGAGGCCCTGGCACGCCCATTATCTCTCTCTCCGTCTCCTTGTTTCTCTATCAAATAAATAAATAAATAAATATTTTTAAAAAACACCACCATAATCTGGGAAGCTTATAAGCAACAGAAGTTTAGTTTTCAAAGTTCTGGAGTCTGGAAAGTCTGAGGTCAAGGTGTCAGCAGATTTGGTGTCCAGTGGGGACTCACTGTCTGCTTCACAGATGACATCTTCTCTCTGTATCCACAACAAGGTGGAAGGCTTAAGGCAAATCACTAGAGTCTCATTTATAAGGACATAAACTTCCATCTCTTAGGGCCCAACTCTCATAACCTAACCACCTCCCAAGGGCCCATATCTCCTAAGATATCTCCTCGGGGTTAGGGTTGCAATGTATGGCCAGAGAGAGAGGCAACAAACACTTACCCCATAGTACAATGGTAACCAACAACCCAAGAACAGGCCATCTTTGACTGAAGGACAGTCCTTCTGTTGAAGTCCAGGAGCAGGCGCTGCCCATGGTTGGGAATGGGCACATTTGATATTAATTATTCTACCTTGAATTAATTCCCTTAACTCCACCTGTTTTTTTTTTTTTTAAGTTTATTTTGAAGAGAGGGAGAGACAGGGACAGAGAGTCACAGAGAGACAGAGAGAATTGGCACACCAGAGCCCCAGCCACTGCAAACTAACTCCATATGCTTGCGCCACCTAGTGGGCATGTGCGACTTTGCGCTTGCCTCCCCTTTGTGTGTCTGGCTTATGTGGGATCTGGAGAGTTGAACATGGGTCCTTAGGCTTCGCAGGCAAGCACTTTAACTGATAAGTCATCTCTCTTGCCTCCCACCTGTTTTTTTTTTTGCCCCCTTTTCCTTACTTCACTGAATTTTGTGCCCCTTTTTAAGTACAGTATGCATGTAGTGTGCATGTGTGGGTGCACGTGTATGCAGGTGCATGTGAAGACCAGAGATCAATGTCAGGCTTTTCCTCAATTGTCCTTCCACGTTTTTGAGATAGGGTCTCTCACTGAACCTGGCCATCACTGACTCATTTAGACTAGATAGCCCAGCAAATCCTGGAATCCGTCTGTCTCAGCCCCTCCCCAGTGCCGGGATTACAAGCGCATGACACTACACCTGGCATTTTCCATGGGTGACGGGGATCAGAACCCAGATCCTCAGGCCTGCATGGCAAGCACTTTACCCACTGAGCCATCTCCCCAGACCTTCCTTGGGCTTATCAAACTCCTCTTCAACTGTATGTTCAATTCTAGAGGAAGTAGGCAAGATAAATGCTTTTTTCTTTTTTTAACCCTTAGCAGGAAGACTCACCCCCAGGGAGTAAAGATCTACTTTCTTCATTCTAGACAGGCTGATGGAAATAGGAAAAGTCTGAGCCTCAAGACAGGAGTGAGTGAGCACTGTAGCAGAGCCAAGGGGCTGGGTGTTCCTTTTCCCTGTCAGGGTACCAGGAGACCAGCTCAATAGTTCCCAGCCTTTTCTTTAAGTATTGGGTGCTCAACAAGTACTGAGACATTTCTCAGCTGTACCACAATATATTTCGGAACTAAGAGATCACTATATAATTTTACACAAAGGCTTTGGCTCTTGGTCTCTTGTAAGTGGACTTTGTGGTTCCACTTGCGATGAACAACAGGAACTGCTGCTTGGAGAGACACAACTGCATTAGTTTGGATTGTTGCAAAATGGACATGAGCCATCAGATGGGGGGGGGGGCGCAGACCAAGAAAAGTGATGCTATTACCCAGCAGAAAGTCAGGGGGAAATGGGCTGAAAGAGAGGGACAAGGCTGGGCGTTTTATTTTGTGGTTTCAAGTTCTTATAGCTGTCAGGTGGAGGTGAAATACTGAGCTTGACGTCTCAGAACAGCAGCTGAAATGCATCTTAAAGTGGGAGAAATTGAAAATGTCTTCTCCCTGAAAAGGAAGGGGAAAGCAAAAGATGCTCAGAATTGGGGTGTTTCTGTAATACTCAGACCAATCTAAGACCTATGGCAGCATATGGGTAAAAAAGCAGGCATTTTTTTATATTGCCCTAAAATCTACTATAATCACACGTGAGTCTGGCTACCAGTAATTTGAACATATGGTTTAGGTACACTGTTTGAGCCTCACTCTAACTTGCCTTATCATCCAAGCAAAAGTTAGAGAGCAAGCTAAACTAATAGAGTGCTATCAGGCTGGGCCTGGTGACGCAGATCTCTAACCCTAGTTACTGTAGAGGGTGAGGCAGGAGGGCTGGAAGTTCAAAGCCTGCCTGAGTGAACTCAAGGCTCACTTGAGAAACTTAATGAGACCCTGTCTCAAAGCAAAATCAGAAAGGATGGTGGGGAAAAGGAAGGGAAGAGAGGAGAGAGGAAGAGAGACGGCAAGCTGGGATTTGGCTCAGTGGTAGAGTGCATATGTAGCATGTGGGAGGCTCTAGGTTGAATCCCAGTACTGTGGGGGAAACTGGCATGTCTAGCCATGCCTCTCCCTGGCATCCAAAGCTGCTATCAGCCATATTCTGGACCAGTGAGCTTACTTTGCCTCTATGGACAGGTCTGGGGCAGACTCCTGGCACTTTAGATAGTCAGTCTCTCCCTGAAGGATACACATTTGGAATCTAGAAATCTAAAAGCCTTTGAAGAGTGGTATGTCTGTGTATCTGTGTGTGTGTGTGTGTGTGTGTGTGTGTGTGTGTCCGTGTGAGCATCTGTATAACTCATAGATTGCAACACCTAATATAAGCTGGCATAGGGCCACTTACCATCTTCTTCCCAGTTTATGTGATTCTTCACGTTTTGCTGTAGAAATCTGGACTTATTTGATATAGGGCCTGTCTTAGGCTCTGCTCCTGAGGACTTTAGATGTCGAGTATAGACCTGTGTTGATTCTTCTCTAAATTCCAGGAGATACTTTTAGGAATAAAGTTGCTATGAGCCAGGCATGGTGCACTCGGGAGGCAGAGGTAGGAGGATGGCCATGAGTTCGAGGCCATCCTGAGACTAGAGAGTGAATTCCAGGTCAGCCTGGGCTAGAGTGAGACCCTACCTCAAAAAAAAAAAAAAAAAAAAAAAACAAAGCAAAACAACAATAACAACATCAACAAAAAGGTGCCCCAAATGTTAGCAATTTAAATATTTTTTAATTTTTTTGTTCATTTTTATTTATTTATTTGAGAGTGACAGAGAGAGAGAGAGAGAGAAATGGAAAGAGAATGTTCACGCCAGGGCCTCCAGCCACTGTAAACGAACTCCAGTCACATGCGCCCCTTGTGCATCTGGCTAACGTGGGTCCTGGGGAATCGAGCCTCGAACCGGGGTCCTTAGGCTTCACAGGCAAGCGCTTAACCGCTAAGCCATCTCTCCAGCCCAATTTAAATATTTTTAAATATATTGAGAAGTTTTAAAATGAAAGGTACTATATGCAAAAATAATGAGCACAAACCTTCGTATTCGATTAATTCAAAGTTTCCATGGCCGTCTTTGACTTCTCTTCCTCTCTCTTTCCCCCTCGCTTTTGCCGCTCCAGGACGAGTCCTCTATGTTCTTCCAGTTCGGTCCGTCGATCGAGCAGCAGGCTTCCGTAATGCTCAACATCATGGAGGAGTACGACTGGTACATCTTTTCCATCGTCACCACCTACTTCCCCGGCTACCAGGACTTTGTGAACAAGATCCGCAGCACGATCGAGAACAGCTTCGTGGGCTGGGAGCTCGAGGAGGTCCTCCTGCTGGACATGTCCCTGGACGATGGCGACTCCAAGATCCAGAACCAGCTCAAGAAGCTTCAGAGCCCCATCATCCTCCTGTACTGCACTAAGGAAGAGGCCGCCTACATCTTCGAAGTCGCCAACTCGGTGGGGCTCACTGGCTACGGCTACACGTGGATCGTGCCGAGTCTGGTGGCGGGAGACACGGACACGGTGCCCTCCGAGTTTCCCATGGGGCTCATCTCCGTGTCCTACGATGAGTGGGACTATGGCCTTCCGGCCAGGGTGAGAGACGGGATTGCCATCATCACCACCGCTGCTTCCGACATGCTGTCGGAACACAGCTTCATCCCGGAGCCCAAGAGCAGCTGCTACAACACCCACGAGAAGCGGATCTACCAGTCCAACATGCTGAATAGGTGAGTGCGGCGCCGGGGCGCACGGGGGACCGGGGCGCACGGGGGGGACCGGGGCGCACGGCGGGAAGGGCTGGCGAGGGCCGTCTGGGATGGCACCAGGGAGAAGGCTGGCTTTGAGATGGCACTCGTTCCAAAGCGCAGGGCTTGCTGTGCTGTGTTCTCATTCTCTAAGACACAGACCCCCCCACCGCCCAGTGGGGCTTTTCCCCTACACTGGGTGCTGACCTCATGGGGCCTCCAGAGCAAGCCGTTTTCACTGAGCTTCAAACGTCCTTTCCATCGCATCCTATAAGAGCCTAAGGCGTGTGGATGTACGTTGTCTGTCGTCATGCTGCAGAGTGAGTGGATCAGCTTGGAGCTGAACTCACACCAGTAGACTAGGGGGAAGAGCGCGCAAGGGTACTTTCCTTCGGAAAAGGTGATGGAACAAAGACCAGGTTCCATGGATCGGTTAGCATATGAAGTGCTCTTACCTCAAAAGAGTGTACATGGTTCTTTTTTTCCGTTTGTTTTTTTTTTTTTTTTTTTTTTTTTTGAGATAGGGGCTCGTTCTAGCCCAGGCTGACCTGGAATTCACTATATAGTCTCAGGGTGGCCTTGAACTCACAGCGATCCTCCTACCTCTGCCTCCCGAGTGCTGGGATTAACGGTGTGCCCGGCCACGCCTGGCTACACGATTCTTACCATACCCTTTGCTTTTCTGCTCTTTCTTCGGGAACCAGAACGTCAGGGGAAGAGGTAGCTTCGATGGCTGTTTCCGTGTTAGTCACTTTTTGCTGCTGTGACAAAGACAACTTACAAGGAGGGAAGATTGATCCTGGCTTGTGGTTTCTGAGGCGTTACCCGCCCTCCCCCCCCCCCCACCGTGGTTGGCTAGCTCTGTGGCATCTTGGCCAGGCCAACTCCTGGCGTGTCTATCACCTCCCAAAACAGCTCCACCAGCTGGGAACCAACCCCATGGGAGACACCGGAGCCCGTGGGAGACAGTTCTGATTCAAAGCATAGCTCATGGAGTGCTGCTCATGTAATGGAAGCCAGCCACGTCTGCAGGGCGTCCTGTCTAGAGTATTGCTTGACTGCACGAAGACAAAGACTCTACAGTACACTTTCGCGGCTTTGTTATTTGTGTAAATTTTGGTGTGGGTATCAATTGTAAAAATTCAAGCAGAACAGAAGAACACAAGAACAAAATTAAAATGGTGGTCACTCCACCTAACCAGATATAACTTCTGTTGAAATAGTTGTTGAGCACACCAGACATGTCCCTGCGCCTGTATATGCAACTATGCAGGTATAAATCTGTATTTTTATATAAGCAGAGTGTAACTCTGCTTCTTTCACTCGACACCATGTTTTAGACAGCCATTTTTTTAAAAAAAGATTATTTTGAATTATTTAGACATACAGAAAGGTATTCAGGAATAGTTAATGCACACACAGGTCTCCTTCAGCCAGATTATGAAGTAAAATATTTGTGGAGTGCGTTGGGGGAGGATGGCTAGGTGGGTAAGGGCACTTTCTTGCAAAGCCTGATGGCTCGGGTTCGGTTCCTTAGTACACACACACAGCCAGACGCAGAAAATGGTGCCTGAGCCTGAGTTTATCTGCAGTGGCAAGAGTCCCTGCAAAGCCCAAAATCCTTCTCCTTCTCTCTCTCCTCACAAATAAAAAAACAAAAGTTTCTGAAACAGCGCACTCTGGGAAAGTCAGATACGTTTGGTGAAGGTTTGCATGGGTGCGGGCGTATCCTTATGTAACTTCTGGAAGGAAGTCGGACTGTATTCCCTAGATGAAGGTCTTAATTTAAGGTTGAAATCAAAAGTTGCTTTAATGAGACAGTCTCGGTGATCTCATCCTAATGTCCTCCCTTGGCAGCTTGGCTCTTCTGCCATCCCTGCGTATCGCCCTTTGTTTGGTACAGATGGTCTTGGTGCCCTTCTCTCCCAGGCCGCCCCATCTTGGGGTCCTTGGGGTATTCTTCCCCCCACACATATCCCTGCTTCTCAATCTGCTTCACCTCTCTTCTTTTCACCTTAGTTGCCAAGGACCCAAGGTTGTATCTTCTTCAAGTTAACACCTCTGGCCATAGCCTTAGCTCAAGTTTATACTTTTATTTATTTTATTTTACTTTTTTTTTGAGGTCCTAGGTGTTTGAAACTGGGTCCACTACATGTTAGGTAAGTGTTTGACACCTGAGTTATATCTACGGCCCCCCTTTCGCTTTTATTTTGAGGAAGGGTCTCACTTAGTTGCGTATAATGGACTTGAACTGTCTGCATAGCCCAAGCACACCTTGAACTTGGGATCCTCTTGCCTCAGCCTCTGAAGTAGCTAGGATTATAAGCCTGCGCGACCAGGTTCAGCTTTGAATTTGCATCTTTTTTTAGAGATTAACAAAGATTTTTGTCTTAATTTAGTGAAAACATTTTGAGATAATGAGGAGGCAAAAGCCCAGCAAGCATCCAGCCGGGTGTTGGAGAGATGCACAGTGGTTAAAGACACTTGTTTGCAAGACTGACAGCCCAGGTTCGAATCCCCAGTACCTACATAAAGCAAGATGCAGAAAGTGTTGCATGTGTCTGAAGTCTGTTTGTAGGAGGAGGAGGCCCGGGTGTGCCCATTCTCTCCCTCCTTCAAATAAGTAATAAAATTTAAAAAAAATTATGACACACACAGACGGGGCGGGGGGGGGGGGAGGAGAGAAGGAGCCCACCAGGACCTCCAGCAATTGCAATCAAACTCCAGACACGTGCACCACCTGTGCATATGTGACCTTGCGTCCTTGCCTCACCTTTGTGCTTCTGGCTTACATGGGACCTGGAGAGTCGAACATGAGTCCTTAGGCTTTGCAGGCAAGTGCCTTAACCACTAAGCCATCTCTCCAGACCAATAATAAACATTTTTAAAAGAGCCAACCTGGGCAAGGGGCTCCTAGGGGACAGCTCTGTGCTAGACTTGAGGCGAGCAGGAGACAACCCCGTAGGTAGAAGTGGTTCTACCAAGTGCTGCCCGAGGACGCAAAGGCAAGAGAAGCAGAGGGAACAAAAAGCGCTGGGAGGGCAGAAGGGGCAGCCAGTCTCCCTCCACCCCAACCCCTCAGCCCAGTCAAAACAACCCCTTCGAATTCACGTCATCCCAGGAGAAAATGGCACTTTGCATTTAAGAACCTGAGCCTCACTGTCCTGCCATGGCTGTAGCTATCACCCAGGGAGCCCCAGGCAAGCCATAGCGAACCCCACAAGTGGAAACAGGACCTGCGCCCTGTTCCTCTCCAAACATTGTCATGAGACACACGCAGTAAAGAAGCGAGTGTTCCCCAGGAGCCCTCTAGGTTGCAGGGCCCGCGTGCATACAGAGGCTTCGCTCCCCGAAGTAGCCAAGGCATAGATGCCACCACCAAGCAGGATTTGGGTCACTGTTCCTCAAGCCCCCATCTCATCCCCATCTAAGGACACCATTCCAGAAGACGCCATGTCAGAGGGTTGCCAACACTGCTACCAGCAGCCCAGGGGTGGTGGGCAGAGCAGGTGGCAGTCCTTGTAAAGATGAGACTCCTCCTCAGTAGGGGAAAGACAGGAACCCGTGAGGTGTAGAGCGAGTCCTGGGATTCTAACAGACGCAGGCAGCAGAAGGCGCTTTCCTGGCTTAGAGGCAGTTTGGCACGGAGCATCTGGGAGGTCAGCTGAACCAGGGAGCTCAGCAACCTATTCTCCAGACGGTACAGCCTAGAACGCAGAGTGTTGGGGGACATGGCGACCAGTGAGCGGTCGCTCTCAAGTTCCACAGGGCCCTGGCACACAGGCTGGGCGAACTGGTGACCTGTGAGGAGGGCTTGGCAGCGGGGCTCCAGAGGCCCAGCCGTGTCTAGGTTTCCCCAGTGAAGTCCTCATCACGGGAGGGAGTCATCACCGTCCCCTGGAAACCAATCCCCAGCTCAGCTTCCGCGCTGATGGCAAAGTGCTGCAAAGCCAGGCTCCCGTCCACCCTCTCTGAGGTCCCATAGGAGGAAGTAGCGGTTTCCAGGGCAGCTGGTGAGTTTCCAGGTTCGCCCCAGCCCTTCTACAGGACTGTGGGCCACAGTTGTAGTCTTGGTCACCTGAGAAATTGGATCCAGGGAAGATCCTGTCGGCACAGCAATCTCCCGGACGCAGTGACTGGACAGGGCTCCCGGGCTTGGGTAGCAGCGTGACTTGTCTCCAACATTCACCTCTGGCAAATCCTGGCTGTCCACGGAAGAAGGACAGAAGGACTGGCTCCAGCCACAGGTGTCCAAGCAGATCCCAAGAAGGACGCAGAGGGACCATGAGGGAATTCTGTCCACTCCAAAACCCATGGGGGCCCGAGGTCACTTTTAGCTGGAGCAGTCACCTCTGTCCCTCAGCCTCAGCCAGCTGCTGGTTCTTAGAAATACTTGACTGGCTGGATTCTGAGGGTAACGCAGGCACCCAGGCATTCTCGGCCCACAGCAGGGGCCCAGGCCATCCTTGAGTGAGGGTTGGACCACAGTCCTCACTGGGGGAGGGAAAGCCTATGTTCTATGGCTCCACGTGCCAGTTGCATCTCACCATACCAAAGCTGAGCTGTTCATCTCTTTCCCCACCATCTTCTGTCGTTTAGCCAGATCTGTACGGTCTGTGACATGTCCTAGATGTACTCTGTCCCATATGCTAGACACTTCATGGCCAGGCGTGACACATTCTGTAGCTGTGAGTCTTAAGGTACCTCTAGAATGATTGCCTTGTTTTCATTCCTCTTAATGAGAAGGAATCAGGTAGCTTTATTAGGCAATTAGGGTGCCTGAGCCCCTGAATATAAAAAGGCAGGAAAGGGGCTGGAGAGATGGCTTAGCGGTTAAGCACTTGCCTGTGAAGCCTAAGGACCCCGGTTCGAGGCTCGGTTCCCCAGGATCCACGTTAGCCAGATGCACAAGGGGATGCACGTGTCTGGAGTTCGTTTGCAGTGGCTGGAGGCCCTGGCGCACCCATTCTCTCTCTCTCTCTCTCTCTCTCTCTCTCTGCCTCTTCTCTCTATGTCTGTCGCTCTCAAATATAAATAAATTAAGAAAACCATAAAATTAAAAAATAAAAATAAAGAGGCAGGAAGGTCTACCCTCAAAATGTGCACTCACAGGCTGCAGAGATGACTTAGCAGTTAAGGTGCTTGCCTGCAAAGCCAAAGGAGCCACGTTAGATTCCCAAAGACCAACGTAAGCCAGATGCACAAGATGGCACATGCATCTGGAGTTTATTTGCAGTGGCTGAAGGTCCTGGTGTGTCCATTGTCTCTCTAATAAGTAAAAAAATAAAAATCAATATTTTTTAAAAATCTGCACTTGGTAGAGATTAAAGAGTGACCCCAATTGGGCTGAGACAAGGGGAGAACCCTCTAACCCTACTCCCACATGGGCTCTTTAGCCCACCCTGCTCTCCACACAGGCAGAAGCCCTTTGTACTTTCTTTCTCGTCCTTGCTAAATCTCTTTTCACATTTCTTCCAGGCCCACCCCATGGGCTCTCAGACCATGTAAGCATATTCAATTTTCCTTTCCTTGGTTCTGTATTTCCCTCAATAAATATAATTTAATAGTTGTCCTTCTCAGTCTTATTTTATCTAATTCTTTGGTTAGAAGTAGACGCAAACCTAGGGTTTGTGGCTCAAGGACTTTCCTGAACCCCTGACACCCCATTTGACTACCATGTTCCAGTCCATCTCTTCTTACCTGCTTTGCTCCAGGGCCTCTTCCATCATCCCCCCTCCCACCCAGTTCTGCTTCTTTCCCATGTAAGTTGCAACTGGAGAGACCTAAAACGAAAATGTGGTTTCACACTTACCTGCTTAATGCTTTTTAAAAATATTTTATTTATTTATTTGAGAGAGAGAAAAAGAGAGAAAGAATGGGTGCACCAGGGCCTCTAGCCACTGCAAACGAACTCCAGACGCATGTGCGTCCTGGTGCATCTGGCTTACGTGGGTCCTGGAGAATCGAACTGGGATCCTTTAGCTCTGCAGGCAAACGCTTTAACCACTAATCCATCTCTCCAGCCCTGCTTAATGCTTTTTAGTGGCTTTTCATTGACACACACAGTAATATATATATACATATGTATATATTTACTGCTGGATTTGGGAGATGGCTCAGTGATTAAAGGTGCTTGCATGTAAAGCTTGCCTGCTCAGGTTCAAGTCTCTGGTACCCACATAAAGCCAGATGTGCAAAGTGGTGCATGTTTCTGTAGTTGATTTGCAGTAGCAATAGGCTCTGGCACACACAAATGCTCATTCTTTCCCTCTCAAGCAAATAGATAAAAATATATTTAAACATTGCTGTGGACTCATTTCTTGATATCCGTTCTTTCTCTGTTTAGAGTTCAAATCAAATTGGATTCATATTATTTTTCACAAGTTATTTTCATTAAAGTAAACTTCCCTTCAGGAAGGACTGTGAGACTAAAATATCTGGCAGACAGCACAAATCAAGGGAAGTGGACCTTAAACTCTTAAATACAGTCCAGGCTTGCCTGTTTTTAATCTTCCAAGCCTTCCTGTGGGTGACATCAGTGAGCAAGTATTATTATCTCCAGCTTGGCTTAGTTTACATTAGAGTGTAAATGTTATGGCTGAAGCCTGGGCTCTGACCACATCTCCCTGGGGCGCCCCTGATTCAACCTTTGTTCTTTGTCTTCTGGCCTGAGAGGGTCCCACATGGTCCACCAGGAAGGTTGCTCTTCCCAGTCGTCTAAACTCTGCAGCTGAGTAGGTATCACTCAAGAGGCTGAGGCAGGGTGACGCTGGGGGACCTGGCTAGACAGTGAGATACCAGCCAGCCTGGGCTTCAGTCTGAAATCCTGTCTCAAACAAACAAACAAACCATATATGCCCAGCCTCACTGTCTTAGGTTCCGCCGTCCCTAAGGAAGAAGATAAGGACTTCACTAATCTCAGGCTCCAGGGGGGACCCTGCGCAGGGCAGGGTTTAGTGTGACCCGGTTTCCCCAGCATGTGTCTTCAGCCTCTATCCCTGCATCTCTCTCTCTCTGGAGAGGCCCTATGTGGATGTACTCTCCTGCCCTTGTTTCTTGACTCCTCTGGTCCTTAATCTACCTGTTTGCTGAACACCTTGCCTTGGACCCTCCCCATTACATCCCCAGCCATCCCCCATTGTCTTTGACTTCCCCTCCCAAGCAGCAAGGGCTTCTTTTTCCAGTTCTGGGCTCCAGGCCACAGGCTCTGCTGGGGGTATTTTAATAGATGAGTCTATCTGCGACCTGAAAGGCTTTGGGGTTAACTAGCAGGGCTTTTAAAGTGGTATCTCCAGGCCTGAGGTTCTATGAGCACGCAGGCACATCCAGGGACTTCCCTGGGATTCAATTAGGCCCTCTCGGTCCTAGCTCTTCCTCCTGAAATAAGACTGTCCCTCTTCAGAGCTCTGGTCTCTCTAGGGTCACTCTTTTAAATAACCAACCAAGCAGCCACACCATTTAGCCACAGCAGGAAACCTTTGCAAGTAAAATTGCCACAAATGGTTGGCTGTTTTATGAGGATAACATTTTCTTTGGCTTGCTACTCCTTTTGCAAGGACAGCCCAGGAAAGTAGGCTCCAACAGAGAATTCACTCAGCCTCCTAGGACGTTAAGGATGTGAAGTTAGGAAAGGGGCTTCATTCTCACCAGGTTCTGTTCTCCCTGGAAACACCCTAAGAGGAGGTAGACCCACCCTCACTTATATAACTGACCAAATGGTAGCTTTCTTCCTATGTGCGGGAAGCATCTTTCTCAGAGCTGAGTTTGGAAGCAAGGAGAAGAGCTTGTACGACATACCTGAATCCCAAAGGTGCATCCCTTTTGGAGTGATTTACTTCCTTAGCAAGAAAAGGAGAATTTTAATGAAATGGTCCTCAGAGAGGATCTTTAAAATAAATGATTTGAGATCATTATCAAATAAATGCACCGAATATGAGTCTGAACTGTTACTGATACGTTTTTAATTCTTTGAAGCTTGGCCAGCTAGAGACCTGGTGATGATTTCTGGAGAGGTTGGGTTGACTGCTGAAGATCTGGTATCAGGATTACTAGAAACACACAAGCTAAACAAGGTGGTGCTTGCCTGTAATTCCCAAACTTGCCTTGCTGAGGCAGACAGGAGCACGTGTTTGAAGTTGGCTACCAGTGAGACCCTCTCTCAAAAACTGAAAATGAGGGCTGGAGAGATGGCTCAGCAGTTAAAGGCGCTTGCTTGCAAAGCCTGATGGCCCAGGTTCAAATCCCCAGGACCCATGTAAAGCCAGATGCACAAGTGGCACCTGCATCTGGAGTTCATTTGTGGTGGCAAGAGGCCCTGGTATGTCCATTCATTCTTTCTTTTTCTCTGCTTCAAAATAAGTAAATAAATTTTTAAAAACTGCAAATGAGACCAAAATCTATAAATCTATAGCTCAGTTAAACTTGAGTTTCCGGTAAACAATGGATTTTTTTTTTTTTTTTTTTTTGGTGTGTGTGTAAGTGCATCTCAAATACTGCACAGGATGTATTTCTACCCAAAGAGTATTTACTTGACATTCAAATTGAATAGGGATCATGTCTTTTTTGCTTGCTAAATCTGACGAGTCAAATTAGTTAAGAGCTAATTTTCCACTGGAACTTGGTTGCATCCATTTATGCCTTCTTAGTAAATACAGCGCAACGTCCGACAGTGGTGGGAGGCCTTCTGAGAGAAGATTCCTTCCACCTGGGATCTCCATCTGACTGAAAGGGCTGGGCATTTCTTGGGGCAGCATGTGTCCTGTGAATGGAGGATCATGTTCGTTTCTGAGCAAACTCTGAAAAACCCTCCGAACGCAGATCAGCCGAAAGCATTTAGAGGGTGAGAAGCTCAGCATCCCAATCCATCCTGGGGCTCCTGAGCCGTGGGGGGATCGTTGGCTATTACTGGGCGCAGATCTACATATTTGCCTTCATTCTCCCCCAGGGAGACCTCGTGGTGATTTTCCTTCTCAATGCGCTCACTTATACTCGATGGTCTGTTGCCATCGCTCAGGTAACGGTGCCCCTACCTGATACTTCTGGGGTTCCTTTTTGCTCCTGAGAACCTAACGCTTCTCTGTGTATAGCGCTGCTTATGAACTTTTGAACGAGCAGATGCTATTTGAAAGAGATGGATCTGTTTTTAGCCATCCTCTGATGAATCTTGCCTAATTATTTTTCCCTAGTGTCCTCAGTTTTCCTATTCAATATTAGTTGGGCATTCCCCACCCCCATATTCTTTCTTCTGAGTGAAAGTTGTCATCACAAGAGGATGGAATATTCCTGGCCTGGTCACCGAGGGAGTGGGGAATAGTGGCTTCGAATTGGTCGTGTAAAGAAGAATTCTCATATTAATAAACAATAAACATAGTCTTCCTGAATCCCTGAGACAGATTGCCAGTCTCTGGAATTGCCGCGTGTGCCGGACTGTCCCCATGGGATGGCCACTTGATTCTCTTGGCCTGGGAAGTGCTGAAAGGCTAAGAAATAAATGAAGAATCAACTCAATTAGTTTTTAGACACTATAAACAAGGGCTGCTTGGTCATTGCATCTCTTAGTTGTTATTAAATATTCAGTGAGTGCCAAGTACTGGCAAATTTGTGGTAGGACAGATACACGTAGCAGGTTCACATAACTTACTCCAATTTGCACATGAGCCAGCCAGAAGGTCACGTGACTGTGCAAGCTCGGGGAAGCCCTGCTTCAGCGGAGCCTCAGCCTTGTTAAAGAAGTGCATAGCATCCAAAGAAAGCTCCATTTTCTTTTATTTTTTAAAAATTGTATTGATTCAGGGCTGGAGAGATGGCTTAGCGGTTAAGCGCTTGCCTGTGAAGCCTAAGGACCCCGGTTCGAGGCTCGATTCCCCAGGACCCACGTTAGCCAGATGCACAAGGGGGCGCATGCATCTGGAGTTTGTTTGCAGTGGCTGGAGGCTCTGGCGTGCCCATTCTCTCTCTCTCTCTATTTCCCTTTCTCTCTCTGTCACTCTCAAATAAATAAATAAAAATAAATTAAAAAAAAATTTTTTAAAAATTGTATTGATTCATTTGCAAGGAGAGAGAGAGAGACAATGAGTATGAATGTGACTGGGCACACCAGGGCCTCTTGGCCACTGCAAACCAACTCCAGACACATGTGCTGCTTTGTGCGTCTGGCTTTATGTGGGTACTGGGGAAATAAACCTGGGCCATCAGGCTCTGCGAACAAGTGTCATTTATCGCTGAGCCCACAAAGCTATATTGTCCAAAAAGTGTTCGGAAAAGCAAGAGCCATCATAAGCAAGGAGAGGCTTTATCTCCTCAGTGGTATATGCAGACATGTACCCCGGTGACCATGACTAAAAAAAAAAAATCTAATAACTATCTTAAAAGATATATTTAATGCTAACAATGCAGACATATCAAAGCAGCTACAAAGAGCGATAGATTGTAAAAGGTCCATTAAAACACCTGTTATTGAATAAGACGCCGGCCTTTCCTACCTCTCGTATCAGATTCATAGATGGTCATTCCAATGTGCTGATGATTGCTTCTCTCAAACCTTTGAAAGGCATTCACTGGCGTCTACCACTGAGAGCCATGCACAATTAATTCCTTGATTATTATTTAATTCTATGGCCGATTTGCAAGACTTAAAACTGGCCCATGGTACTGTGTGGGAATCTTTTTCTTCTCCCCTCATACATACACTCTTCCTCCTCCTCCTCCTCATTTTCCTCCTCTCTGTTCTATCTTCTTTTTGCATGTCCTTTTATTTATTTATTTTGTTTATTTTATTTATTTATTTGAGAGCTACAGACACAGAGAGGTGAGAGAAACAGAGAGAGAGAGAGAGAGAGAATGGGCACGCCGGGGCTTCCAACCACTGCAAACGAACCCCAGACACGTGCGCCCCCTTGTGCATCTGGCTAACGTGGGTCCTGGGGAATTGAGCCTTGAACCAGGGTCTTTAGGCTTCACAGGCAAGCACTTAACCGCTAAGCCATCTCTCCAGCCCTGTTTCATATACTTTCAAAGAGACCCTGGACCCTGGGATCCTGCATCCCTGGCTCTGAGACGGTAGGTCCACTGAGCTACGCCTGCCTCAGAATCTGGATTTCAGCCACTCACTCTGTAGCACACGGATGACGTTTTGCAAAGAAAAAGAAAAAGCTCACTTCCCTTTATACGCTTGGTGCTCGTCTCATCCAGCCCTTTTCCCCCACGTGTTCTCAGTAACCAGACAGTGGAAGGATGGCACTTGCAAATGTGAAAATGGAGCTGCAGGGACCACTCACCTGGTGGCAGAGGACCCCTGCTTGTCCTCAAAAGGACCAGCAGGGAGCCAGGACTTAGCTGTTAACTTTTTGCCCTGGCCTGAAAGTATCCTCACAATTCCTGCTCCCTTGGTTCTTACCCAGGTAAGGGTAAAACACTTCATAGTGAATGAGAACTGAAGCTGGTATTATTTAGGAGTTCAGTGGGAGTCATGTCTTCATCTGTCCTCTCTTCCCACCACAGGACACAGGCGGCTGGGTGGAGGTCAGGGTGGGAGAGAATTGCCAGACCACTCGAGTGCCGTCATTTATGGTTGCGGACGAGGGTTGGGGGCCTGAGTGAGGCCTGGCCCCCAGCTGACCATACGGGCATCTTGAGAGCAGAAATGTATTTGCGATCTTTGCGTCCATGTGAAATCTCGCATGGTCTAGATAGATGGTGGTTTGAAACGTCCTTCTTGCTTTCTGCTTGATGAACCCAGACTAATATGCACACACGTGAGTAAGTGTGTGTGCACAAACACGGCCCGTGGTCACGTCCTAGAGACAGCGCTCTAGCACCTCGTGAGACCGATATGAATTTGGAAGAAGCAGACATTCAGAGCGACTTGTAAGGTGTATGGCTGGAGCTGGGGTTCGGGTAGAAACCAAGGAAGAGGTGAGATCGAGGCGCACGCTAAGGCTGAGGCATCCACCCTCGGCTTTCCAGGTTTTCTTGGTAACATACCATCTTCCAGGAGTGTCCGGAAGGGTTAGCATACCCAGACTGGCACCAGTCTCCGAGCTGGGCAGGCTGGCCACTCAGAGAAGGGACTGCTGCTGGCAGATTAGAGCTCCCTGCTGCTGAAATCTGCTCGCTCTTGTCCGTCTTCCAGCCGCGGCGGCAGCAGCCGGCCGGGGGCTGCCCACTCCGGCGGTCTCCCCGTTCATTACGGCTTCACCCCCCCTCCCCTCTCGCTCCTCTCCCATCTTCATCCAGAGGGTGTTCTGCTCATTGAGCCTTTGCAGCCCCGCTCTTCTTCTTTTCTTTTTTCTTTTATGCTGCTTTTCATTTATGAGGTTTGAAGCCTTTGCCTTTCTACTTTTAAGTGACCACATGTGCCATTTTTGTGCACACACACACAGTCTCTTGTGCATGTGTTACAGACAGCACCTGTGTGTGTTTCTATGTAGTTGCAGATGTAAGGAGGACTCGATAAAATAGTTTATACCTTATTTATTTATTTATTTATTTATGAGAGAGAGAGAGAGAGAGAGAGGCAGGTAGAGGGAGAGAGTAGGTATGTGAGGACCTTCCAGCCACTGCAAATGAACTCCAGACCCATGCGCCACCTTACACGGATGACGTTTTGCAAAGAAAAGAAAAAGCTCACTTCCCTTTATACACTTGGTGCTCATCTCATCCAGCCCTTTTCCCCCACGTGTTCTCAGTAACCAGACAGTGGAAGGATGGCACTTGCAAATGTGAAAATGGAGCTGCAGGGACCACTCACCTGGTGGCAGAGGACCCCTGCTTGTCCTCAAAAGGACCAGCAGGGAGCCAGGACTTAGCTGTTAACTCTTTGCCCTGGCCTGAAAGTATCCTCACAATTCCTGCTCCCTTGGTTCTTACCCAGGTAAGGGTAAAACACTTCATAGTGAATGAGAACTGAAGCTGGTATTATTTAGGAGTTCAGTGGGAGTCATGTCTTCATCAGTTCTCTCTTCCCATCAGAGGACACAGGCGGCTGGGTGGAGGTCAGGATGGGAAAGAATTGCCAGACCACTCGAATGCCGTCATTTATGGTTGCGGACGAGGGCTGGGGGCCTGAGTGAGGCCTGGCCCCCAGCTGACCATACGGGCATCTTGAGAGCAGAAATGTATTTGCGATCTTTGCATCCATGTGAAATCTCGCATGGTCTACGTGGTTTGAAACGTCCTTCTTGCTTTCTGCCTGATGAACCCAGACTAATATGCACACACGTGAGTAAGTGTGTGTGCACAAACACGGCCCGTGGTCACGTCCTAGAGACAGCGCTCTGGCACCTCGGGAGACCGATATGAATTTGGAAGAAGCAGACATTCAGAGCCACTTGTAAGGTGTACGGCTGGAGCTGGGGTTCGGGTAGAAACCAAGGAAGAGGTGAGATCGAGGCGCACGCTAAGGCTGAGGCATCCACCCTCGGCTTTCCAGGTTTTCTTGGTAACATACCATCTTCCAGGAGTGTCCGGAAGGGTTAGCATACCCAGACTGGCACCAGTCTCCGAGCTGGGCAGGCTGGCCACTCAGAGAAGGGACTGCTGCTGGCAGATTAGAGCTCCCTGCTGCTGAAATCTGCTCCCTCTTGTCCGTCTTCCAGCCGCGGCGGCAGCAGCCGGCCGGGGGCTGCGCACTCCGGCAGTCTCCCCGTTCATTACGGCTTCACCCCCCCTCCCCTCTCGCTCCTCTCCCATCTTCATCCAGAGGGTGTTCTGCTCATTGAGCCTTTGCAGCCCCGCTCTTCTTCTTTTCTTTTTTCTTTTATGCTGCTTTTCATTTATGAGGTTTGAAGCCTTTGCCTTTCTACTTTTAAGTGACCACATGTGCCATTTTTGTGCACACACACACACACACACACACACACACACACAGTCACTTGTGCATGTGTTACAGACAGCACCTGTGTGTGTTTCTGTGTAGTTGCAGATGTAAGGAGGACTCGATAAAATAGTTTATACCTTATTTATTTATTTATTTATTTATGAGAGAGAGAGAGAGAGAGAGAGAGGCAGGTAGAGGGAGAGAGTAGGTATGTGAGGACCTCCAGCCACTGCAAATGAACTCCAGACCCATGCGCCACCTTGTGCATCTGGCTTACGTTGAGTCCTGGAGGACTGAACCTGGTTCCTTAGGCTTCGCGAGCCAGCGCCATAACCACCAAGCCATCCCTCCAGCCCTAAAACAAACAGTTTATATTTCACATTTCCCTAGTTCTTCCTGTGACCGGGATGGTATTGAGTATTTGACAAAGTTGAGAAGACCACTTTAAAAGAGAATTTACTCAGATGAGTAATGACACGAGGTATTTCTTTTCTGATCTGATTTCACTTCTTAAAACTTGATTGCTGTAAGGACAGTGATTGGGTAACCCCAGCCCTTTGAATGCTTGGTGGGAATAGGGGGACTTGTGCTGGGGGTATAGCTTAGTGGTAGAGTGTTTATCTAGCATGAACAGGCCCTGTATTCCACTTTCAATACTGGAAGACAAAAAAAAGTGAGATTTAGGAGTAAAGTGACTCTATTTGTTTCTTGCAAGTCATGGATTCCTTCTTTTTCTTAAAGAAAGTTCTTCCTTGGCAGAGCCACAGAGCTGGCCACAGAGGCCGCATGACAAATCACCTCCATTCTAAGTGGTCGTGATCAAGACTCCCTAAAAGATTACAGGCGGAGGTTCGATGAGGTTATGTGTACATTGAGAGTCAGATGTGAAACCTAATGATCAAAAACTACAAATGAGCCAGGCGTGGTGGCTCTTGCCTTTAATCCCTGATCTTTGGAGGCAGAGGTAAGATTGGTGAGTTCAAGGCCACCCTGAGACCACATAGTGAATTCCAGGTCAGCTTGGGCTGGAGAGAGAAACCCTACCTTGAAAGAAAAACTAGAAATGAGTTATTATTATGGCTAATAACACTGATAACATGCAGATAATCTTCGTGTGCATTCTGTCACTAAGTCAGCGCACGCCTGTAAAGGCGTGTTTCTCAGTGCAGGCATGGGCTGCGGACAGGAACAAAGCAAACTCAGACACTCGCTGCCTTTTCTTTTACGCACTGGCAGTTCCAGACACTCCCACCCACATTTTCTTTTTCTTTTCTTTTTTGTTTGAACAAAAATCTGTCAGCAATTTTTGCTCAGAAAAACATAGTTCAATGGAAGCCTATCATACTGTAGTTAATTATTACATAGACTTTAATAGTGGGTCATATTTCTACTTATTGTTGTCTCTGTAGAGAAAAATGTGTGTGTGTGTGTGTGTGTGTGTGTGTGTGTGTTTTGTAGTCCATGACTGAAAACACTGAGCAATCCCAGAGGCTAAACAGGACCACTGTGTGCATTCCTCTCTTGGCATATTTCACATGGGCATGGCTCTTTAAAATATTTTTATTTTTATTTATTTATTTATTTGAGAGCATGAAAGAGGCAGAGAGAGAAAGAGAGAACGGGTGTGCCAGGGCCTCCAGCCACTGCAGACAAACTCCAGACACATGCGCCCCCTTGTGCATCTGGCTTACGTGGGTCCTGGGGAATCAAATCGAGATCCTTTGGCTTTGCAGGCAAGTGCCTTAACTGCTAAGTCATCTCTCCAGTCCTGGATACAGCTCTTGATCTGAGCCACACATAAAACAACCTCACCTATCTGAAGCGTAACCAACAACACAATTGTCAAAAGTGGAAAAGGGTTCCGAATTCAACTCATTGACACTTCAGTTCTAGTCCAAAAGTGGATATGTGGTGTATTGTAACTCAGAGCTCATATGCTCACCTGATGTGTGCTTCTGAGAAGCCTGTTGGATGGTTGGGTCAGCTGTGTGCGTATGTCCCAAGACAATTGTTCTTGGTACATTGTGGCCCAGACAAGCCTGTAGGTTGGACACTTCCGATGCAGAGTGTCTGGTAATGTAGTCTACACAAAGCTATTATTAACGCATTCGGGTGATCCTTCCAGAGCTATAGCAACTCCATGGTCGGTGGGACCCTGAGTCCTGCTTGCTTCTTCTTGGGAGTGGCCCCTCCTCCCTGTGTCCATAAAGGCTGCTGGAGCTGCAGTGTCAAGCCACAGATTGGCTTTAGGAAAGGGAAAGGAAGGAGCCAGAAAGATGGCTCAGGGGTTAAGGTGCTTGCCTGCAAAGCCAAGGGACCCAGGTTCCATTCCCCAGGACCCACGTTAGCCAGATGCACAAGGGGGCGCACACGTCTGGAGTACGTTTGTAGTGGCTGGAGACCCTGGAGCGCCCATTCTCTCTCTCTCTCTCTTAACTGCTAAACCATCTCTCCAGCCCTATCTCTGTCACTCTCTATATCTGTCCTTCTCTGCTTGCAAATACATGAATAAATAAATAACATATTTTAAAATTCTTTAAAAAGAAAAAGGAAAGGAAAGGAAAAGGACAAGTTATTTAAGGTGATTCTCTGAATTAGCACACTTTGCTTATAACCCATCAGCCAAAAATCAGTGACTGAATAACCAGCTGCTAGGCAAATGGGGCAGTTTAATGTTTAACCAAAATGGTAATATGGTCACTTAAAAATCAAAGCACTAGCCGGGCATGGTGGCGCACGCCTTTAATCCCAGCACGCAGGAGCCAGAGGTAGGAGGATCGCTGAGAGTTCGAGGCTACCCTGAGATTCCATAGTGAATTCCAGGTCAGCCTGGGCTAGAGTGAGACCCTACCTCAATTCTCCCCCCGACCCCCACAAAAAAAAAAAAACAACATCAAAGTTCTGTTAGCTTGAGAGCACCCTGGGTATATGTTTTGTAGGTAAGGCTAGTCTCTGACATACTTGGTTATCTACTTCCTAGAAAACAATGGCTTTGGAATAACAAAAATGATGAGGGGGACCAGGTAGGAAAGCTGACAGCATTAGTAAATGGCAGTCTGAATGGACCAGGGGAGAAGATAGTAGAGAAACCCAGCAGAAGACCTTGAAAAGACACAGTGAACAGTAAGACTATTTTATGAAAACCTCATATACTTTTAAGAAAGTATATACCCCCTTAAATGATCTCCATATGGCAAAATAGCATAGTCATTGTTAAGTCATCAATAAGGGCTTAAATTATATTGATTATCCTTGGTTTTAGCAGTCAGAGAGCACTATAATACCTTTTTGAAATTTTCCATTAAAAGACTTCCTATAATCAGAGAAGAAAAAGGCTTAGTGCTTAAAAATACTAAGCTTCAGCAATTTAGAAAATTTACTTTAAACAAAAAAAAGGTTATTGAGTGAATACTATGTGCCAAGTGCTTCACACGGCATCATTTAATCTGAGAAGTACTGTGCGGGGCCTCACTGCCTCCATTTCTCATCACGCAGAACCTGGGATGCAGAGGAGCAGGTCACGTGTCTGCCTGACAGGCAGGTGCGGGTGGATCTCCAGCCCAATCGGATGGGGCTGTGCCTGGCCCCATGCCCTCACTTCTCGCAAGGACCACTCCCTTCTTTGCTGAGTCAAATAGGCGCTGGAAGGCAGAAACACATCATTAACCCACGAGACTGAACGGTTTTGGAATAAGGAATTTCCTTTCTTGGATTCTCTGAGACTCCACAATAAACCAATAAACCTAGAGTCAGTGCAGGAGTGACAAGCAGTCCACACACGTTAAAAGATGTCCACAGTGACCCCGTGGCTGTTCCGTTGTCACCTCGTGTGCTTTGCTTCAATCTTGTTCATGTCTGTCTTTCTTTCTTTCTTTCTTTCTTTCTTTTTTGTTTTTTTTTTTTTTTTTGAGGTAGGGTCTCACTCTAGCTCAGGCTGACCTGGAATTCACTAGGTAGTATCAGGGCGGCCTTGAACTCACGGCGATTCTCCTACCTCTGCCTCCCGAGTGCTGGGATTAAAGGCGTGCACCACCACACCAGGCTTCTTTCTTTTTTCTACAAGAAAGGATGATTTATTTTTCATATTCTATTCCTGAGTGTCCTGAAGTCCTTTCTGTATTCCTTCTGGGGGGGGGGGGGAATCATCACATATCTTACACTATACGAGGAGGCAGACTTTCTGTTCTAGAATATTCTGGGGCTCAGCGAGGTTACCGGCACATTGAGAATGCTGTCAGGGACATGTGATAAAACAAAACAAGACCTTGGCCTCTGTCATGATTTACAGATGTCCTCCGGGCCCCTGTGCATTTTTGACAGGTTAGATAAGTTTGCATTTGTTTAAGGCCCAGACTCAGCCAGAGACTGGAGAAAAAAACCAGAGAGAGAGAAAAAAAAAGATGCTCTGGGAGGAATGACAGAAATGTGACATGTAGGGGCCACGTTTCTGCACCTCACACAAAATTATGTTCACTTTTGGTTCACTTGGTGACCCACTGTTGGTGTCTGGACTGCCTGTTACATACCAGAGCCGACTTCAGGTGCTGGGATACAGATCATACCAAACATCCATTCTGATTGGCCTCTGGGGAGCGGGGCATCTGCAGAAAGATCCCTTTAATTTACAGGTTTGGACTTACTTTTCTGAACCATGAAGTGAATTGGTTAAGAGGCTGGCAGAATGCACTTAAAGGAACCAAGCTCGGAATTTCAGACTAGGCTGGCTAAAACTATTGAGAATTTTCTGGCACTTACACACACACACACACACACACACACACACACACAGCTTAAAGAACCTTTGTGGCTGAGACCAAGTTAGTGGAGTGAAGGCGGAGAAAATAAGCATTCTCACATCTCTGATTCCAGTTTGGCTTTTTAATCTCACTGTCACAGATTACTTGCAAACTCAAGACCGCGTGAAAGAATATTCTTGTGAGATCTATCCGCCTCCCCTCCCCCACGTGCATGCACGGGGCGCACTTGGTGTGCTCAGTCACCCACAAGTTTAAAAATAGGAGCCACGGTGTTGCCATGGCTCCCGGTGCCACTCGGTGTGAGTCTGGCTCAGAGCGGCCTCTAGCGGCTTAATCCTTCCTTCCCGAGCCCCGGGCCAGTCCCCAAAGGAACCCACCTTAGCAGAACGGAGCAGTTCTGTGTTCAGAGCAGTTCTGAAGGAATCTCACCAGCCACGGGTGACAAGTTGCTATTCACTGTGCACTCAAAGCTCTGGGGACATGGGCTAGAGCAGACTTACACCCAGATGTTTGTAGAATGGGAGGGAGCAGGAGAAGGTGGCTGGGTGCTGGATGGAGTCATGGCCAAGGAGGCAGCCCAGGGAAAAATCGGTTTGCTGGGATCATCAGAAGCTGACATTCTTCTTTTCCAGATAAAGGAGTCTTTTAAAATGTTAGCACCTGGCAATGATTCAACAGCCCCAGGGAAGTGTTGACGCCTCCCTGGCTGTTTTTATTTCCCCATGTTTTGAGCTCTCCTGTCGCTGTTCCTCAGTGCGGGCTGCAAGCTAGAACTTCCCTGGAGGAGTTAGGAAGCCGCAGGGCTGCACCTACCGAGCACAGCACCCCTGCCGACAGGAAGGTGGTAAGGCCTGGGTGCTGGCTGCAGCAGTGTCTCCTGGGCTGCTCCTCAATGACAGCCCACAGCTGCAAATCCCTGTTGTTAAGTCTGCAGTCATTTGAGTGGCCCGGATGAAGAGAGTCAGGTAACAGGCCACGATGACATTCGCATGAATTTGAACTTGGTGCTCATGAAACAATTCCTTCTTTTGAATCTCTTCTAATGACCAGTCTTAAAAAAAAAAAAAAAAGTGCTCATTGTCAGAGCTGGGAACTTCAAGTTCTGCACAGGTTAAGGGTATGAATGTTCCCTTCGTCACTGGTGAGCCTGACTTCGCCACGGGCACGTTCTTCCTTTTGCTGGCACCTCGTGTGTCTGTTTTATGAAGAGAAGTGAGTTTCCATCAGCGAAGCCGGCCACATGGCCATCAAAACAAATGTGACTTGAAACGGCGTTTGAATCCAGCTTGCACGTAGGTGATAACCCCAGAAGAAAATGAACTTTAAAGCTAATTCTCTGTGTGTACGGGCCTTGAGAAATTGATGCCTTGCTAAATTTTGGAGCAATGCAAGTGGTTTGAAAATGAAAGTTATTAGCACTAGCAAACGATGTTCTTTGTGTGACGACGCTGTTATTATATTTAATGAAATTGCTCCCTAAAGTGCCACAGAACGAAAGGGTAATTGGTGTTTAGAACAAGGGAGAGGGCTGGAGGGATGGTTTAGTGGTTAAGGTGTTTGCCTGCAAAGCCAAAGGACCCAGGTTTGATTCCCCAGGACCCACGTTACCAGATGCACAAGGGGGCGCACGTGTCTGGAGTTCGTTTGCAGTGGTTGGAGGCCCTGGCGCGCTCATTCTCTCTCTCCCTCTCTGTCTGTCAAATAAACAAATAAATAATAAAAAAAAAATAGAACAAAGGAGAGATAGGGTGAGGGCCAGAGAAAGTAAAGGGACGATGGGGTGGGCTTATCTGCCAGCTCCCCCCGCTTCCCACTGGGATGCCCTTCCTGAGGGGAGCTGGCCGAGTGCTTTCTGGTAATGTTGGGACATGGACACACATGCTTTTGAGCGTGAGGCATTTTTTGTGGTTCTGACCGGGCTCAGTCTTGGCACCGTGTTTTGTGAGCAGGCAAGGCCAAAGCCCAAGCTTTGGAATTGTATTAAGAAACACAATTAAAGAATATTGCATTTTCCGAAGAGGTGAATGCCAACTGTCTGATTAAAGACTCGGGAAACTTTCTGTTTCTCCAAAGGCATAAGAAGACAAAGAAAAAGTGCCGCATTATTCTTATTAAAGTGCCCTGTGATTTGTAGGGAAGAGTCACCACAGAGCCTCCAGGGCACACAGACCCAGTTGGTGGCTGATGCCGTTGGTTCTAATCGCCCTCCCACCAGCTCGCCACACCCCACACGTGTCCCAGTGACGGCTGGGTACCCAGGCAACACTGTCAGATGTGGAAGGCCACCCGATCTGGGCTTTATGGACTGAGCAGGAGGCGCTGAATCTAGAAATTTCTCATTAGGCAATTATAATGGGCTTTCTGGCATTCCTTTGCCAATAGCATCATGTGAGGGAAGGAGGAGTAACTCTCAGAGGACACTTACCACCTGCTGTGCCACGCACGCCCCCTTCTTCTGGGCTCATGCAGGCAGAGCTTACGTGGCACACTCTCAGGTTCAGTTAGCTCCTCGAGGGTTCATTGAAAATGTCTCCCACAGGCAGGCGGCTGAATTCTTCTCTTACCCATGCCCAGTGTCTGGTGCTGTATGCAGAATCACGCGTTCAGCACTTTGTCTTTTAGCAGAGAGAGGGTTGCTTGAATTTCGTGAGAGGATTATACAATGCAATCTTGAGTTCGGTGTTGGAAGTTCAGGATGACTGAAAAGAGGTCCTATACAACCATTATGGACCTGTGACTTCTAGTGCCTTCGGCCATCCTTCATGCCTCTTGCACGTTCTAGAGCTCCTTTCCCTTCACTGGCACTGTTATCCTTTTGCCTGAAGTGATGTGACCCTCATTCCATGCTGGCCATTTGGGGGGTGCCAACATGAGAATCAGGCAGGAAGATTTCAGGACAGAAGATTTAATCTGTCCAGAGCATCACACCGTCGGCCATCATCGTCCCATGCTTGTTGAGTTCAGGGGTGACCTAGAACTGCCGTGTGCTATCCCGGAGGAACAGAGCTGCATCCAAGTGTTGAATGGTCACCTGGAATTTCTTTCCTCTCTTTCCACTGAGAAGTGTCTCTGTCCTATTGCAAAGGTAAATTTGATAGATGGGGGGGAAAAAAAGGCAACGAGTTTGATTCAGTCTTTGACATCTTTTGGGTCTCATGCAAAGGACACACATGCTAAGTCTGTCAGCCTTTCATTTCTGATAGCGACGCGTGCTCCAGGCTGGGCTGTTTATTTCTAACAGAAAAATGAAATGAATCCAATGTCTTCCATTCCTTCTGAGCCCTGGGAGAGAATCAATCGGCTGTCCCAGCTGTCGAATCAGTCACTCTTGTTATTTGTGAGCAGCAGGGGGCTCGGCCATGAAAAAGAAATTGACAGGGGACCTGAAGGAACGTGACCTCCCTTCACCCAGCGGGAAAGAGACATTGTCGAAGTGAAGAAGGTTCAGGGTGTGGTCTTTAATGTCTGGGTACCGAGCCCCCAAATGGCAGGGCCCCAGTGCACCCCTTGACTCCAGGTTTCCATGACCTTGTCTCCAGCAAAGAGACTCTTTGGAGGGGGACCACTGTCATGCAGAACAGCCTCAACTTGTTTGTAGCACTGTGCCATCGAAAATAAAACCCTGCTTCCAGGAACCCAATCCAAGGGAGGAATCTGTCTCCTTAAAGCGATGCGCGCTCACAATTCCTCATGTATTCTGCATTCCGTCACAGAAGATGAGGACCAGCGCCTGCTCAGACACTAGTTCCAAAATCAGGTCATAAGCCCCACTGAGCGTCTCCCAGCTGGCTGATGAATGGGTGCTTGCCCCGAGTGATGAAAACCCATCCTATTTATCTGTGAGTATACAGAGAGACCATGAAGGGGCTACAGTGCTCTCTTTCTCATACCAAGTGGGAAGGAGAAAGAAACTGTGGCCTCTGCCTTATGGAGTCAGGTAAGAAGATTTCAGTAGGTTGCACTTGACAAAGAACTGAGTAACTAAAGGTGAAAACTCACATCTCCATCAAGTCTCTAGTGGCTTCCTTCCACGCACCAGATGAGATCCACAGTCCTCAGGAAGCCACTGAGACATCTGGGCCTGTCCTTTCCAGTTGGACTTATTTAATGTCATTCTCTTCCAGTTCCCCGCCTTTCCCCAACATGCACCATGTGTGACCTGGCCACATCAAATGACACAACTGAGCATTCTCTGCACACAATAGTCTCTCTAAGTCCCTGCGTTTTCACTCACACCTCTTGGCTTCCAGGTCCTGGAGGATCACCAATGTTCTTTAAGATCTAACTCAAGTGTCCCTTCCTCCATAAAGCCTTCTCAGCCAATTGGCAGATTTTGTTATTCCTTTTTATGTGTTCTTGTAGTTCTTTGTTTATCCCTCCATTACAGCACTTAGATGTGCACACAGGTCAAATTAGAAATGTAGGTGGGGAGGGCTGGAAAGATTTCTCAGTGGTTAAGGTGCTTGCCTTCAAAGCCTAACGATCCAGGTTCAGGTCCCCAGTGCCCTGGTAAAGCCAGATGCACAAGGTAGTGCACGTGTCTTGCATTCGTTTGCAGTGGCTAGAGGCCCTGGCATGCCCATTCTCTGTCTCTCTGTCTGTCTGACTCTCTCCCTCCCTCTCTCTCTCTCTCAAATTAATTAATTACTATTTTTATTTAAAAAAGAAATACAAGTGGGGTTATCTATGGTTTAGAAAGTTTCACTCATTTTTGGAGCTACCTTAGGACTCGATACGTGGTAGACACAGCCGTTTTCTGTTGAATGAAAGGATGGATGAATGAATAGGGAAATGCAAGGGGGAGCTTGTGCACGTGAGGTGGCTCTGCATTCTCTGTACAGATTAAACATGCTAGCTTTCATGTGCGGAAGTGATTTTTCAGATTCAGCGGCAGGCGAATGTAGGCTTTGACTCAATACTCAACATTGATGCACATAGAGTGCTCCTGCGGCCCTATGCCTGATCAGCCGCAGCATGGCCTCGGAAGTAACCCCTTAGCCTGTCGTCATGCCTGCCCAGGGCTTGTGAGTGACGTCACCCTCCCTCATCACTTCTGTAGTCACTTTCCCTCATCCGCTTGTGTCTGGACTTCCGTAACAAGCTACTCTGCTGTGAGGTAGGGCGTGGCCCTTCTTCCACTATTGTGTGTGTGTTGCACATGTGTATGCATGTGAGTATGTGAGGAGTGCAGGTGTGTAAGGGGAGCACATGCCCACATGTGGGAACATATACATGGAGACCAGAGATCCGATGTGAGAAGTCTTCCGTAGTCGTTCTCCACCTTAGTCTTTCAGACAGGGTCTCTCACTGAACCGACAGCTCACCAGTCCATTTAGACTAGCTGGCCAGTGATCCCTGGGGATTCCCTGTCTCTGCATCCCCGATGCTGGGATTACAGACACTCACCAGCACAGCCAGCTTTTATGTGGGGATCTGAACCCAGGTCTTCATGCTGGTGTGGCAAGCATAAGAGCCACTGAGCCGTGTCCCCATCTCTTCTTTCTGGGCTAACTATTACCTTGGGCAGGCCGGTCATTTTAGCCTTTTCACACTGTGGTCATGAGATCTTAGAAATACTTGCTTGGAAAGGAAGAATTTGGAAGAGAAGAGAAGCCTTATGTCCCTTCTAAAGTTTTTTGATTCTCTTAAGAAATATTTTATTTTTGTTTATTTATTTGAGAGAGAGAGAGAGAGAGAGAGAGAGAGAAGGAGGGAGGGAGAGAGAGGGATAGAGAGATAGAGAAAGAATGGGCATGCCAGGGCCTCCAGCCATTGCAAAGGAACTCCAGATACATGCAGCACCTTTGTGCATCTGGCTTACATGGGTTCTGGGGAATCGAACCTGGGATCTCTGGCTTTGCAGGCAAGCACCTTAACTGCTTTAAAGCCATCTCTCCAGCCCTAAAGTTTTTTGATTCTTTATCCTATGAAAGATTAAACAGTATGTCCTCCCAGGCCTATGACTGGATCTGTGAGTGAAGAGGCTTGAGGACTTGGAATCAGAGCCTCAGTGGTATTCGTGCCGCTCAGTCACGCAGCAGCCGACTCGTACCAGATGAGGAATGAAGATCAAGGGTCTTGTTGTGAGTCAGCCTCCTGCACAGTTATATGCAACACCAGGCATGGTCTTTTTTTTTTTTTTTTGGATGAGTTTTAGTTTTTCATTTAGCCAAGCTTTTGATTCAGTTGATAAAGAAAAATAAATAGGCCAGATTTGATTTTCTTTGATTGAAAAGGTTTATTTTATGCTCCTCCTGCCTCAGTGAACACGGACACGCACTTACTCACAGTCCAGTTACCCAATTCTAAGCTGCCTGAGTTCTTTGATTTCTGCTCTCTTCTTCTCAGCCTTAGGTCGCCGAAAGAGCTTTGGCTGTTTAAGAAACGCCATCCGCAGGTCGTGGAGCGCACCTGAAGCGACTTCTCTTATCTGATAAGGTTCCCGTCATGGAAAGGCTCAGCGTGCCTGGCGTTGGGCTTTCCTGCAGGACTTTGCTTTCTGCCACTTTCCCCCACCTCGTGGGATGGCATGGGGTCCTTCCGTTGCATGGATCAAAAGTTCCCAAGTCATCCTAATTCCCTCCTCACCCTCCTTCCCCTTATTCAGTCGGTTTTCTGATCTGACGACTCCTGGAACAGGAGAGATGTCAGATCTGCCCATGGTTTGCCACTTTCCCTACAGACCTGCCCCGGTGCCCCCTTACCTGCCTGGACCATCGCTCCACGTCGTCGACAGGATGCGCCTGCCTCCCTCACCTTAGCATTTGAGTGCTCGGCACTCTCACGGGCTCAAAGCAGGCTGTCATCATATCTCTGTTGAGTAAGTGAGTTGTGTGAGAGTTGTGAAATTAAGCTTTGCATTATCTACGGACTTGATTTCCTCTGGGGTTGGGGATTAACTGGCATTTAAGACTCAGCGTCAGGTTGTACTCTTAAGACCTTTGTATTTTCTTTTTTTAAAAAATTTTTTTTGTTTATTTTTATTTATCTATTTGAGAATGACAGACAGAGAGAGAAAGAGGCAGATAGATAGATAGATAGATAGATAGAGAGAGAGAGAGAGAGAGAGAGAGAGAATGAGCGTGCCAGGCCTCCAGCCACTGCAAACGAACTCCAGACGCATGTGTCCCCTTGTGCATCTGGCTTACGTGGGTCCTGGGGACTCAAGCCTCGAACAGGGTCCTTAGGCCTCACAGGCAAGCGCCCAACCGCTAAGCCATCTCTCCAGCCCAAGACCTTTGTAGTTTCCACAAACAGTGTGGCGTCCACTGTGGGCCCAGAGCTGTGCTCAGTGAGAAGCCGGGCACGAGAGGAAAGACGCTCTCTGCCTTACCTTGCCAGGGGGATTTGGTTTCAGAAGCAAAGCCTTCCTTCTCAGACATGTTGTGTAAAAGCCAAAGACCGGGTGTGATTAAGTGCCTGAAATGGGCAATGCAGTCCATAGGCTATCATGGAAGAATATGTAGACTGGAGGTGTCGCCTTCCAACATCTTAAAGACAGTGGCCCTCACCTTAGTCGTCAAAGAATGTAGAACATAAAAGCTGGAGAGAAGTTGCTATTTCTTGAAGTGGGAAGAATACCAGGAACAGAGATTTAGACGTGAAACCTGACTGTGAGTATTTAGACTCAAGCCACGTATGATTCACTGTATGTGAATGGGATTGCAGAACAGGGATGGGAAGTGAATCTGGGGGTTATGGTGGGCCAGTTCTGTTCTTTCCAAAGGCAACAGGCTACAGCCGGAAAGGTACTATCTTGGGAATTGGCTTCTAATTGTTCTAATTGTGTAACCGTTATCAGCTCATTTACTCTCTTCAAATCTCAGTTTTCCTCATTAGAAGAAACAAAGGATACAGTCTTTCTGTAAATACACCAAATGTGCAATAACAGAGGCCAGGATTCTGGAGGGCACTAGGACTGCAGATGAGTTTTGCAAGGCACTTATCTTTAGGATCTGAGCATGCTCTGGGTGGAGTTAATACAGGCTGACTAATCAGAGCTGGGTCTTAGATTGCAGGGGGAGGGGGTGAGTGAGAGGAAGTGGGGGTGTTGAAGTGGGAGCCTGTTTTCCACAGAAAATGTCCCATTTTCTGAGCCGAGGTTGGACATGCTGCTGAGGACGGCTTGCAGCTCCTGCGGCTATACGGCCGCGAACATGAACTTGCAGGCGGGACACTCATAGCCCAGAGCCGGCGCAGCTGTCAGGGCCTGGCTGAGGACAGATGAGCTCTCCAGGAGAGGAGCGCGGAGGGAAAAGGGAACTGTGGTTCCAAGCGCGCCAAGAACACCCACCAAGGAGGCGGGGGGTGGGTGGGTAAGGACGGCAGCCAGCAAAGGCCCCAAGACTGGTGGAGACAGGATGCGGGGCTGTGGTGGCTGACTCCAAGTGCATGTGACTGAGGAGGGATGGAAGTGTCCAACGTGGTAGATCAGGCACACACTTTTGGAAGTGTATATATATATCTTAAATATTTTTTAGTTTTATTTGAGAGATAAAAAGGGATATATATGTGTGTGTGTGAATATATATATATATATACACACATATACATTATACATACATATATATATATACACACACACATTATATATATATATATATATATATATATAGAGAGAGAGAGAGAGAGAGAGAGAATGGACATGCCAGGGCCTTCAGCCACTGTAAATGAACTCTAGACATATGAACCACCTTGTGCATCTGGTTTACGTGGGTCCTGGGGGAATCAAATCTGGGTCCTTTGGCTTTGCAGGCAAATGCCTTAATGCTAAGCCATCTCTCTAGCCTGAACTGTATATATCTTTAAATTTTCTTCCCTTTTATGCAACTACCATTAATCAAAGAGTGGTTATTTATGATTTCTAAATAATTCAGGTCAATTGCCTATTTTTTTTTTTCAAGGTAGAATCTCTCTAGCCCAGGCTGACCTGGAATTCACTATGCAGTCTCAGGCTGAACTCGAACTCACAGCGATCCTCCTACCTCTGCCTCCTGAGTGCTGGGATCAAAGGCGTGCACCACCACACCCAACTCATTTTGCTCTTTTTTAAAACAACATAGGGAAGAAATTAAAGACAGAGAACGGATTTCCTCTCACATTGCTAAGTATAAGAAAATATTTGGAAAGGGCTTAGTTAGCACTAATGAGATGAGGAGCCCTTTGCTCAGAACTGCAAGCCAGAGGGATCTCCCACCGTCCTGGTGTACTAGTTACCACGTGGTGGGGTCCATTACCTGACCCCTGAGTTTGCTTGTGCACCTGTAAAATCACAGGTAATGCTAACAACTCGCTGGTTTTGTGTTATCTGAAAGAGGGTGTCTATAAAGCATTTTGCAGAGGGCCTGCGAAGAGTGTTCAGAAAACAGTCATTTTTTGTTATTATCTAATTGTATGGATTTTATAGCACTGTCTCTGTTCATGTTGACATTAATAACTGAGGAGTGAGTGAAAAATTGTATTTAGAATGTATGATCATTAAAGATGATATTCTCATTTTTTTCAAAAGGGATGGATTTGTTCACTTATAGTTTTGTAAGACATCAATGTAGAGGAAACTTCGACTCTTAACCTGTTCCTGGATTTTCCCAGTCCTGGGATCCTGGCAGAGAGACAGCATACACACAAGGAAGGCCAGGGAAGGGGCTGGGGAAGGGAAGGCTCCATGGTGGGTGGAGTGGAGTCGTCGTGGTCCCCCAGCCTGAAGTGTTGGAATGGGGGATCATCCTGAAAGAGAAAAAAAAGGGTGCATATTTCTCAGAGCAAAGATGTGAGTGCTGACAATTTTGATTTTTGCTCAGAGATGTTGGCATTTTGTGGCTGGGGGCGGTTCTTATGTTTCCAACCGCGTTGCCACTGCATACCGTGTTCTGTCCTCCTCGCTCCTGTCCTCCCACCCCCCGCCCCATATGTCTCCCTCTCTGTCTCGCCCACCCCACTCCTGCTTTCTTTCTGTCTCCCTCTCTTCTCTTCGTTATTTCCCTCCAGCAGCAAAATGAACCCCATCACGGAACAGAGAGCACTGTATTCCCCGAATCTGTTCGCCATCGATTCAGCAAATTCTTTTCTGGAAGTTCTTAGATGAGGAAGAGATCCAGGAAGCAATCTTTTCTGAATGTTCTGTTGTACTTCTGTGTGTCTTTCCATCTTGGAATTGATCTCCCCCTCCATCTTCATCATCTTCATCTATAATAACTCTTCCCATCTTCCCTAAGTGTCTGCCCATGAAGAGATTGCTCACAGGCCTTGAGTTACCTTGTCCTGGAAGTCTTCGTCATTAACTGAATCTAGGACAGGCAGAGAACTATACAAAAATGAAAGGAGGGTTGAAGGGATGGTTTAGCAGTTAAGCCTCTGCAAAGCCTGAGGACCCAGGTTTGACTCTCCAGGTCCCATGTAAGCCGTATGCACATGGTGGCACATGCGTCTGGAGTTTGTTTGCTGGAGGCCCTGTTGCCCCCATTATCACTCATTCTCTCTCTCTCTCTCTCTCTCCCTCTATCTCAGTAAATATGCCTGCCCAGGGCTTGTGAGTGACGTCACCCTCCCTCATCACTTCTGTAGTCACTTTCCCTCATCCGCTTGTGTCTGGACTTCCGTAACAAGCTACTCTGCTGTGAGGTAGGGCGTGGCCCTTCTTCCACTATTGTGTGTGTGTTGCACATGTGTATGCATGTGAGTATGTGAGGAGCGCAGGTGTGTAAGGGGAGCACATGCCCACATGTGGGAACATATACATGGAGACCAGAGATCCGATGTGAGAAGTCTTCCGTAGTCGTTCTCCACCTTAGTCTTTCAGACAGGGTCTCTCACTGAACCGACAGCTCACCAGTCCATTTAGACTAGCTGGCCAGTGATCCCTGGGGATTCCCTGTCTCTGCATCCCCGATGCTGGGATTACAGACACTCACCAGCACAGCCAGCTTTTATGTGGGGATCTGAACCCAGGTCTTCATGCTGGTGTGGCAAGCATAAGAGCCACTGAGCCGTGTCCCCATCTCTTCTTTCTGGGCTAACTATTACCTTGGGCAGGCCGGTCATTTTAGCCTTTTCACACTGTGGTCATGAGATCTTAGAAATACTTGCTTGGAAAGGAAGAATTTGGAAGAGAAGAGAAGCCTTATGTCCCTTCTAAAGTTTTTTGATTCTCTTAAGAAATATTTTATTTTTGTTTATTTATTTGAGAGAGAGAGAGAGAGAGAGAAGGAGGGAGGGAGAGAGAGGGATAGAGAGATAGAGAAAGAATGGGCATGCCAGGGCCTCCAGCCATTGCAAAGGAACTCCAGATACATGCAGCACCTTTGTGCATCTGGCTTACATGGGTTCTGGGGAATCGAACCTGGGATCTCTGGCTTTGCAGGCAAGCACCTTAACTGCTTTAAAGCCATCTCTCCAGCCCTAAAGTTTTTTGATTCTTTATCCTATGAAAGATTAAACAGTATGTCCTCCCAGGCCTATGACTGGATCTGTGAGTGAAGAGGCTTGAGGACTTGGAATCAGAGCCTCAGTGGTATTCGTGCCGCTCAGTCACGCAGCAGCCGACTCGTACCAGATGAGGAATGAAGATCAAGGGTCTTGTTGTGAGTCAGCCTCCTGCACAGTTATATGCAACACCAGGCATGGTCTTTTTTTTTTTTTTTTTGGATGAGTTTTAGTTTTTCATTTAGCCAAGCTTTTGATTCAGTTGATAAAGAAAAATAAATAGGCCAGATTTGATTTTCTTTGATTGAAAAGGTTTATTTTATGCTCCTCCTGCCTCAGTGAACACGGACACGCACTTACTCACAGTCCAGTTACCCAATTCTAAGCTGCCTGAGTTCTTTGATTTCTGCTCTCTTCTTCTCAGCCTTAGGTCGCCGAAAGAGCTTTGGCTGTTTAAGAAACGCCATCCGCAGGTCGTGGAGCGCACCTGAAGCGACTGTTCTTATCTGATAAGGTTCCCGTCATGGAAAGGCTCAGCGTGCCTAGCGTTGGGCTTTCCTGCAGGACTTTGCTTTCTGCCACTTTCCCCCACCTCGTGGGATGGCATGGGGTCCTTCCGTTGCATGGATCAAAAGTTCCCAAGTCATCCTAATTCCCTCCTCACCCTCCTTCCCCTTATTCAGTCGGTTTTCTGATCTGATGACTCCTGGAACAGGAGAGATGTCAGATCTGCCCATGGTTTGCCACTTTCCCTACAGTCCTGCCCCGGTGCCCCCTTACCTGCCTGGACCATCGCTCCACGTCGTCGACAGGATGCGCCTGCCTCCCTCACCTTAGCATTTGAGTGCTCGGCACTCTCACGGGCTCAAAGCAGGCTGTCGTCATATCTCTGTTGAGTAAGTGAGTTGTGTGAGAGTTGTGAAATTAAGCTTTGCATTATCTACGGACTTGATTTCCTCTGGGGTTGGGGATTAACTGGCATTTAAGACTCAGCATCAGGTTGTACTCTTAAGACCTTTGTATTTTCTTTTTTTTAAAAAAAATTTGTTTATTTTTATTTATCTATTTGAGAATGACAGACAGAGAGAGAAAGAGGCAGAAAGAGAGAGAGGGAGAGAGAGAGAGAGAGAAGGGGCGCGCCAGGGCCTCCAGCCACTGCAAACGAACTCCAGACGCATGTGTCCCCTTGTGCATCTGGCTTACGTGGGTCCTGGGGACTCAAGCCTCGAACAGGGTCCTTAGGCCTCACAGGCAAGCGCCCAACCGCTAAGCCATCTCTCCAGCCCAAGACCTTTGTAGTTTCGACAAACAGTGTGGCGTCCACTGTGGGCCCAGAGCTGTGCTCAGTGAGAAGCCGGGCACGAGAGGAAAGACGCTCTCTGCCTTACCTTGCCAGGGGGATTTGGTTTCAGAAGCAAAGCCTTCCTTCTCAGACATGTTGTGTAAAAGCCAAAGACCAGGTGTGATTAAGTGCCTGAAATGGGCAATGCAGTCCATAGGCTATCATGGAAGAATATGTAGACTGGAGGTGTCGCCTTCCAACATCTTAAAGACAGTGGCCCTCACCTTAGTCGTCAAAGAATGTAGAACATAAAAGCTGGAGAGAAGTTGCTATTTCTTGAAGTGGGAAGAATACCAGGAACAGAGATTTAGACGTGAAACCTGACTGTGAGTATTTAGACTCAAGCCACGTATGATTCACTGTATGTGAATGGGATTGCAGAACAGGGATGGGAAGTGAATCTGGGGGTTATGGTGGGCCAGTTCTGTTCTTTCCAAAGGCAACAGGCTACAGCCGGAAAGGTACTATCTTGGGAATTGGCTTCTAATTGTTCTAATTGTGTAACCGTTATCAGCTCATTTACTCTCTTCAAATCTCAGTTTTCCTCATTAGAAGAAACAAAGGATACAGTCTTTCTGTAAATACACCAAATGTGCAATAACAGAGGCCAGGATTCTGGAGGGCACTAGGACTGCAGATGAGTTTTGCAAGGCACTTATCTTTAGGATCTGAGCATGCTCTGGGTGGAGTTAATACAGGCTGACTAATCAGAGCTGGGTCTTAGATTGCAGGGGGAGGGGGTGAGTGAGAGGAAGTGGGGGTGTTGAAGTGGGAGCCTGTTTTCCACAGAAAATGTCCCATTTTCTGAGCCGAGGTTGGACATGCTGCTGAGGACGGCTTGCAGCTCCTGCGGCTATACGGCCGCGAACATGAACTTGCAGGCGGGACACTCATAGCCCAGAGCCGGCGCAGCTGTCAGGGCCTGGCTGAGGACAGATGAGCTCTCCAGGAGAGGAGCGCGGAGGGAAAAGGGAACTGTGGTTCCAAGCGCGCCAAGAACACCCACCAAGGAGGCGGGGGGTGGGTGGGTAAGGACGGCAGCCAGCAAAGGCCCCAAGACTGGTGGAGACAGGATGCGGGGCTGTGGTGGCTGACTCCAAGTGCATGTGACTGAGGAGGGATGGAAGTGTCCAACGTGGTAGATCAGGCACACACTTTTGGAAGTGTATATATATATCTTAAATATTTTTTAGTTTTATTTGAGAGATAAAAAGGGATATATATGTGTGTGTGTGTGAATATATATATATATATACACACATATACATTATACATACATATATATATATACACACACACATTATATATATATATATATATATATATATATATATAGAGAGAGAGAGAGAGAGAGAGAGAGAATGGACATGCCAGGGCCTTCAGCCACTGTAAATGAACTCTAGACATATGAACCACCTTGTGCATCTGGTTTACGTGGGTCCTGGGGGAATCAAATCTGGGTCCTTTGGCTTTGCAGGCAAATGCCTTAATGCTAAGCCATCTCTCTAGCCTGAACTGTATATATCTTTAAATTTTCTTCCCTTTTATGCAACTACCATTAATCAAAGAGGTTATTTATGATTTCTAAATAATTCAGGTCAATTGCCTAATTTTTTTTTTCAAGGTAGGATCTCTCTAGCCCAGGCTGACCTGGAATTCACTATGCAGTCTCAGGCTGAACTCGAACTCACAGCGATCCTGCTACCTCTGCCTCCCCAGTGCTGGGATCAAAGGCGTGCGCCACCACGCCCATCTCATTTTGCTCTTTTTTTAAAACAACATAGGGAAGAAATTAAAGACAGGGAACGGAATTCCTCTCACATTGCTAAGTATAAGAAAACATTTGGAAAGGGCTTAGTTAGCACTAATGAGATGAGGAGCCCTTTGCTCAGAACTGGAAGCCAGAGGGATCTCCCACCGCCCTGGTGTACTAGTTACCACGTGGTGGGGCCTGTTACCTGACCCCTGAGTTTGCTTTTGCACCTGTAGAATCACAGGTAATGCTAACAACTCGCTGGTTTTGTGTTATCTGAAAGAGGGTGTCTATAAAGCATTTTGCAGAGGGCCTGCGAAGAGTGTTCAGAAAACAGTCATTTTTTGTTATTATCTAATTGTATGGATTTTATAGCACTGTCTCTGTTCATGTTGACATTAATAACTGAGGAGTGAGTGGAAAATTGTATTTAGAATGTATGATCATTAAAGATGATATTTTCATTTTTTTCAAAAGGGATGGATTTGTTCACTTATAGTTTTGTAAGACATCGATGTAGAGGAAACTTCAACTCTTAACCTGTTCCTGGATTTTCCCAGTCCTGGGATCCTGGCAGAGAGACAGCATACACACAAGGAAGGCCAGGGAAGGGGCTGGGGAAGGGAAGGCTCCATGGTGGGTGGAGTGGAGTCGTCGTGGTCCCCCAGCCTGAAGTGTTGGAATGGGGGATCATCCTGAAAGAGAAAAAAAAGGGTGCATATTTCTCAGAGCAAAGATGTGAGTGCTGACAATTTTGATTTTTGCTCAGAGATGTTGGCATTTTGTGGCTGGGGGCGGTTCTTATGTTTCCAACCGCGTTGCCACTGCATACCGTGTTCTGTCCTCCTCGCTCCTGTCCTCCCACCCCCCCCGCCCCATATGTCTCCCTCTCTGTCTCGCCCACCCCACTCCTGCTTTCTTTCTGTCTCCCTCTCTTCTCTTCGTTATTTCCCTCCAGCAGCAAAATGAACCCCATCACGGAACAGAGAGCACTGTATTCCCCGAATCTGTTCGCCATCGATTCAGCAAATTCTTTTCTGGAAGTTCTTAGATGAGGAAGAGATCCAGGAAGCAATCTTTTCTGAATGTTCTGTTGTACTTCTGTGTGTCTTTCCATCTTGGAATTGATCTCCCCCTCCATCTTCATCATCTTCATCTATAATAACTCTTCCCATCTTCCCTAAGTGTCTGCCCATGAAGAGATTGCTCACAGGCCTTGAGTTACCTTGTCCTGGAAGTCTTCGTCATTAACTGAATCTAGGACAGGCAGAGAACTATACAAAAATGAAAGGAGGGTTGAAGGGATGGTTTAGCAGTTAAGCCTCTGCAAAGCCTGAGGACCCAGGTTTGACTCTCCAGGTCCCATGTAAGCCGTATGCACATGGTGGCACATGCGTCTGGAGTTTGTTTGCTGGAGGCCCTGTTGCCCCCATTATCACTCATTCTCTCTCTCTCTCTCTCTCTCCCTCTATCTCAAGTAAATAAATAAAAATAAAATCTTTAAAAAATTGAAAGGAAGAAAGCTACATGTGGTAGTGTATGCCTGTAATCCTAGCACTTAGGAGGTGGAAGAAGCAGGCTCAGGAGTTCAAGCTTAGCCTCTACTACATAGTGAGTTCTGGGCTATATGGAAACATTCTCCCCAAACAAGCAAACACAAAAGGGGGGGGGGAAGCTGGAGGAAAAGAAGGAATAAAGGACAATGGGAAGGAGTTTGGACATGACTCCAGTTGACCTGAACCGTACGCAGTTGTCTAATGCCAGCAAATGGCTTGGGCGAGAGTGTTACGCTAGATGCTAGGATGCCTAAGGACTAGTCCACCTTAGCTACCCCTCACCTCAACTGCACAGAAGGAGTGTTAGAAGATTGTTAGCATATATTGGTTATTTCTTCTTCCTTCTCTTTGACTTTCTTTTTTTAAAAAAAATACTTTTTAATTATTTATTTATTTGAGAAAGAAAGCGATAGAGGCGGGGGGGGGAGAGAGAATGGACACGGCAGTGGGTTCAGCTGCTGCAAACAAACTCCAACGCATGCGCCACCTTGTGAAGCTGGCTTATGTGGGTCCTGGGGAACCCAACCTGCGTCCTTTGGCCTTACAGGCAAGAGCCTTAACCACTAAGCCATCTCTCTAGCCCTTCTCTTGGACTTTCTCTTCCTCCTCCTTCTTCTTGAAGCAAAGGGCAGTTAGAGCCAAATACATGATGAAACAAATAGGCCATTTGTCACGGACTTTAACCACATCTGACTTACCTCTTAGTTGGGCGGAGGCACAGCATCCTAAGTGACAATGCGCTGGCGTCACATTGTGCGACTTGTGCCGGAGACCATTTGCACATGTGAAAGGTTTTACTCCTGGGAGACGAGGTAGGTAGAGGTTTATTTTGAATGACTGGATAAAGGGCAGAAAATCAGGCGATATCAGTCCAGTGTGAACAGAAGTCTGGAGAGGGAACTAATGAGTAAGAAAATAATTCGCTCATGGTAGATGACTTGGGCATGCTAACCAGAGTTTTACAAGCTTACAGGTTACACATGCTGCTTACAGTCTGTCTTTCCGTCCATCTGGCCATATAGTTGTTACTGAGCAGTGGCATGTGCTTGGTCAGCACTGGGTGCTGTGGGAAATCTACCGTGTTGCCTCGAAGCGCCTACCATCCAAGAGTTCTTCCTGTGACGCACGCGCAGAACGGGGGTGGGGGTCTCCTCTCTCTGGCCCTTTTCTACACACCTCCCGTCTTCCAGGATGATGAAAGCATCTTCCACGGCCAAGACTGTAGTTCCCTGCAATTCGTGAGGGATTGAAGTGCCTACAAGACAAAATACAGCTTGATGTCTGAACATGTGATTTCAGTTTTGAAGTTTTCCTGTGTATAAGGAAAATATTCTGACGCACAGGGAGTTGTAGGTACCCCTTGGTGGTTAGGTGATAGAAATTTAGAAAACTACCAAACAGCGGTTCTTAAAAAAAGCAGCTGTAAAAAAAATCCCAATACCTCTTTTTAAAAATGTTTATTTTGTTAGTTAGTTAGTTATTTGTTACAGAGAGAGAGAGAGAGAGAGAGAGAGAGAGAGAGAGAGAGGATGAGCATGCCAGGGCCCCTAGCCACTGCAAACAAACTCCACACACGTGCACCACCATGTGCATCTGGCTGACATGGGTACTGGGATATTGAACCAGGATCCTTAGGCTTTGTAGGCAAACACCTTAACTGCCAAGCCATCTCTCCAGCCCTGCAATACCTCTTTTGATTCTTGAAAATTCCATTGACTCCCACACTGCAGCACAATCTTGGGAAGGCTACTAAGGGTGTCACTCTTAAAGGACATTCAACAGACCTGGGTCGCTGAATGAAAGGAAAACAATTACAACTCCAGGAAGTCCAAAAATAACTCACTCATTTTTTTAAAAATTCATCCACCATTTCCTGGGTGTCAACCATGCTGCTGGCTTTGTAGAACCTTGAGGGCATCCTGAGCTCCAATATTGGAGGTGACTGAGAAAACAGGTGATATAATCACTTTTAAAATTTTTATTTATTTATTTCACAGAGAAAGAAGGAGAGAGAGAGAGAGAGAATGGGCACGCCAGGGCCTCCAGCCACTGCAAATCAACTCCAGATGTGTGCGCCCCCTTGTGCATCTGACTAACGCGGGTCCTGGGGAATCGAACCAGGGTCCTTTGGCTTGCTGGCTAATGCCTTAACTGCTAAGCCATCTCTCCAGCTCTATGATCACTCTTTTTTTGTTTGTTTGTTTGTTTTGGTTTGGTTTTTTTTTTGTTTGTTTGTTTTTCGAGGTAGGGTCTTACTCTAGCCCAGGCTGACCTGGAATTCACTCTGGAGTCTCAGGGTGGCCTCGAACGCACGCCAATCCTCCTACCTCTGCCTCCCGAGTGATGTGATTAAAGGTGTACACCACCACGCCCAGCTCCTATGATCACTTTTACATGCGGTTTAGCACTGATGCCGTAGTATGAGCTGCTATTAAAGGCTGTTGATGGTGTTCTCCCTGCCCAGGAGAAGAGAGGCGTGCACAGATGTGTTTCTATGATCCCCCAGATCCTCTGTTATTCCAGATTTCTATTTTACTCAACAAAACCACCATCCTGAGGCGTTAATAAATAAGGACGTGGTTTGCATTTCTTACGCTTTTCACTCAAAGCCTCGTCTGTCCTCAGCAGGGACCACAGCACCTCCCGCCTTCAGAAGCAATGACTACCTGAGTGTATGTTCTTGTCATTATTTCACAGACTTTGCTGAAAGAAAGAGGGGAATGCTGTGCTGTTTTTTTTTTTTTAATTTTTACTTTTTACTATTTTATAGAAAGTGAGAGAGATAGAGACAGAATTGGCACACAAGGGCCTCAGCCACTGCAGTGGAACTCCAGACACTTGCGCCACCTAGTGGGCATGTGCAGCCTTGCACTTGCCTCACCTTTGTGCATCTGGCTAGTGTGGGATCTGGAAAGTCGAACATGGGTCTTTAGGCTTCACAGGCAAGCGCCTTAACTGCTAAGCCATCTCTCCAGCCCAAATGGTATGCTTGTAACAGGATAAATCATCGTCGTTACAGTAAGAACAAGATTCATGCACTTCTTACAGTTTGTAAGGACCCTCAGATCTAACACCTAGACTTTCCGGCAAGTTAAAGGAGCTTCTGTATGGTTTCACAGCTGAGGAGCGGAGTGGAGAGCCAGAGAAAGGTTCACTCTGTCCTGCACCCTTCAGAGGCCACATGCAACCCTCACAAGCTCAGTTCCAGATGCCACTTGCTAACTGTTCTTTCACCTTTTCACACAGTTTAAATAACTATCAACTTGAGCCTCGGTTTCCCCATCAGAAAAAAGTGAGGATAACTACCTGCCTGGTAGGATTGCTCCAAAACAAGTTATTAAAACAATAATCATAAGTTAATAGTTTTAAGTGATTAAACAGTATGTGGCCTGCTTGGAGTCAATGCTATAACAATTGTTCCTTAAATTTATTTTAAAAAATGGTCCTTTCAGCTCCAGGGTATTGTTAGTCTTTGAAGCTTGTTATTACTGGAGGTGGGGAGAGAATGTAAAATTTACAAAGGACGTGGCTTAAAAGGAGAATGCTGAAGTGGCAAAGAGTTGTGACGACTTCAGCAGGAAACCTGCGAGGGATATAGTATAATAAGAAGTGAGCGATTTCATGGGTATAACTGGATCCTCCTGACACAAAGCCCGATGATTAAAGGTACTCAGCAAACTCGGTCTGGCAAAATCACCTGCAGCGCCGATGTGAGGTTCATTGTGCAGTGAACCCGACAGCCTACTCGTCTCCACCCCACGTCCAGCCTTGTTCTTGGAGCTCACTCATCCTGGTAGCATTACAAGCGAGTGCCTTTGCGTCTCACAAAACCTTGGGCCCTTTTCCCCTGGAAATCATTCCATATATGCTTGTCCAGTTTCCACTGTTTACTGAGCAAAGGGGAAAATAAAAAATCATTTCGGTAGTCTACATCCCAGTTCTATTTTTCTATTAATCGGTAGACTCAAATAAACCTAAGCTGAAAGGAAGCAGAAGTCTAAAGAGGTCTGGGTACCTCATGGGCATGGTTTCCTTATCTTTTTATTTTAAAATATTTTATTTATTTATTTATTTATTTATTTAAGAGAAAGAAAGAGGCAATGAGAAAGACAGAGAGAGAGAGAGGGGGGGGGGTGAATGGGCACACCAGGGCCTCCAGCCACTGCAAATGAACTCCAGATTCATGTGCCCCCTTGTGCATCTGGCTTACATGGGTCCTGGAGAGTTGAACCAGGATCCTTTGGCTTTGCAGGCAAACTCCTTAACCACTAAGCCATCTCTCAAGCCCAGTTTCCTTATCTTGATGGAGCCCTGTGTTTGTTTCATGTTGTGTCACCTATAACTCCTAGATGCCAGTATGCCTTAAGGTGATTTGATTAAAATAGCGACCATATTTACTAGTGTGCCTGGAGCCCTGGGTTTGATTCCCAGCACTGCCTAAATCGGGTGTGATGGTCCTTGCCTCTAATCCCACCACTGGGGAGGCAGAGGCAAGAGACTCAAAAGTTCAAGGCCATTCAGAGCTATGTAATGAGCTTGGGTCAGCCTGAGCTCCATGAAACCCTGTGTCAAATAAAATAAAATATAATAACAAATGTATTATAATATCAATTAAGATGATAACATTTTAAATTAGGGACTATGAACTGGAGAGATGGCTTAGCGGTTAAGGCACTTGCCTGTGAAGCCTAAGAATGCATGTTTGGATCTCCAGGTCCCATGTAGCCAGATGCAAAGTGATGCAAGTGTGCAATGTTGCACATGTGCACAAGGGGGCGCACATGTCTGAAGTTTTTTTCACAGCATCTGAAAGGCCCTGGTGCACCCATTCTCTCTCTCTCTATCTCTCTCCCCCTCTTTCTTTCAAAAATAAAATAATAAAAAAATAGGGACCATATGCTTTATATCCCTGCTTATATGCCGAAGTAAACACCTCACAAATGCATTGTGCTTGCTGATTCAATAAAATAAATCGTGAGCTCATCAAACCCACTACTGTTGCCCTATTGTCTTCCTCCTCTTTTCTCAGCTGCCCACCTTCCTCTCCTGCCCTCTTTCCTCTCTTCCTTGTATTCCAAGTGAGACAATCTGATGACTAATTCCCGATCTGTTCTTTGATTCCCCACAAGGGGATTTGATCTCTCCAGAGCACACTATTATCCCGAGGCCAGAGAGTGACAATGGAGAAAAACAGACTCTATTAGGAAACGAAATGTGGGGTCACAACCCCAGGAAAGTGGGTCCAGGAGGGGCTTGGCCTACAGGACCAGAACACAAGTTGCTACTGTTGTATTTGCGGGATTTTTCTGCCTGAAGACACTGGTCGACTTTCACTGCTATTCAAAATTGACTCATTCAGATGAAGAGGGAAGAAGAGGAGGGAGAAATCATTCGTTATCTCTTCAGGGTCCAGTGTGTCCTAGACACGGGAATAGAGTCCTGTCTTGGGCAGTGAATTTTGGAGTCAGTGGTAGAGCCCAAGGTGGTCTTAGGATTCTTCACTGGCGTGTCCTTTCTGTTTCTCAGGAGCACTTGTCTTAGCGTTTGTGTGAGGGTGTCTGGAGGCGGCAGTCTCAGAGGGCAGAAGCTGGGGACTGGACAGTGGGGCGGAGGGAGCACCGAGGCTGGGAGCTTCCTGAGCGGACAGTCCTCGTGGTGACAGCTGCTCGATCCTGCGGTGACCCTGACAGCCTGCCCTCGGGACCATCGGCGGTCACCTCGCAGTCCCATGCAAGTGCTGCATGGGAACTCCTTTTCTTCTCTAACCTTCTGACCTCTTGTGCTGCACTTCTCAGTTATCACCTCCTTCACTAGACCATCAATGCAGGAGGGGGGCCAGCAGTGCTAACAAGGACCGTGAACCTCGTTTCATAAGGGTGGGCTCCCATGCCAGCCACTTTACGTCCTTCGGGATCAACTCTTACAGGAGCCTCTTTGCGGCAGCAGGTCTGTAAGTGGCCAGCTTCTCCTTCAGCGCGCAAGTTTGTTTCCCCCTCCCAGCCATGCCCCCTTTCCTCGGGTCTGCATTTCTCCAGCTACCGTGATGCTGTGACCTGACTGGTTACCGGCTGGAGAGACAGAGGGCGATGAGTGACGCTGGCAGGTACCAGCCTTGGGCCTCTGCTGAGTCTCCACACAGGGACAGTTTTCTTTTCTCTTCCAAAGAGGAAGGAAGTTTGTATTCCTTTTGGGAGCTTTCAGGAAAATCCCCCTTCGCTGTACACCCAAAGGTCCGCACGTAGATCTCAGAGTCCCATTGCTTTCCCATTGAGATTTTCACGCCGCAGTGCCAAAGTTCTGCATCTCATCTGTAGGGTAGTGTTCTGACCCTCACAGCTCATTCCTGTGCAAAATTCTCAACAGTCTTCCCTGAGTCCACATGTGCTTGGCTTAACTCTTCTAATTTCTGTTTTCAAGATTTGATGGCATATCAGGCAGGTAGCTAATCACCTTCATGCTCTTAGCAAACCAAAGACATGACCAAGACATTACATCGGGCTCCATTCTACATCTGAAACAAAACAAGGAAGAAAGAAAGAAAGAAAGAAAGAAAGAAAGAAAGAAAGAAAGAAAGAAAGAAAGAAATATGGGAGCCGGGCGTAGTGGTGCACGCCTTTAATCCCAGTACTCAGGAGGCAGAGGTAGGAGGATCGCTGTGAGTTTGAGGCCACTCTGAGATTACAGAGTGAATTCCAGGTCAGCCTGGGCCAGAGTGAGACCCTACCTCAAAAAAAAAGAAATATGTCTTAGCCCAGGTTTGATTCCCCAGTACCCACATAACCCAGATGCACGTGGTGGAGTGTCCATTTGGAATTTGTTTGCAGTGACAAGAGGCCTTGGTGCCTCCACTTGCCCTCTCTCTGTCGAATGTATATGTACATATAGATATAGGTACATATATATATGTATGTATATGTGTGTATATATATATATATATATATATATATATATATATATATACATATAATTTTTATTTGAGAGAGAATGAGTGTGCCACAGAGCCTCTAGCCAGTGCAAACCAATTCCAGATGCATGGGCCACCATGTGCATCTGGCTTACATGGGTACTGGAGAATTGAATGTGGGTCCTTAGTCTTCGTAGGCAAGCACCTTAACCACTAAGCCATCTCTCTGGACCTAAAAATTTTCAAAAAAAAAAAAAAAACATGTGTCTTGGAACTGTGTACTGAAAGACAGAAAAGGAAGGCCTTCACTCATAGACTTCCATTGGCTCTTCTGCACTTCTGGGTTACATGTCTAGCAGTTCCTCGTGTGGACAGCGCCCATGTAAGTGAGATGCTACATGAAGTTGATTGAAGCCAGAGAGAAAGGGGTCCCCGCGGCCATAGCTGCAGTAAGGCGGCCAAGGGACTTGAAGGGGTGCACAGAGGTCCCTGATACCTAGCTCAGGTTCAACTGACTGGCCATCGAGTATGTGCTTTGAAGCAGTTGAACAACTCCATGTTGTCCCTCAGGCTGGATAAGTCAAACCATGGTGACAAGACCATGACTGTCACATTGTCACCCAGTCCTGTCCAGTGCACCTGCTAAATGCTAGCTCTCTCTTATTCCAGAATAACTTCACATTCTCCTTAGTCATCTCCAATAAACTCCTCCTCTCCTCTCCTCTCCTCTCCTCTCCTCTCCTCTCCTCTCCTCTCCTCTCCTCTCCTCTCCTCTCCTCTCCTCTCTTCTCCTGTTCTCCCATCTCTTCCCCTCCCTTCCCTTCCCTTCCCTTCCCTTCCCTTCCCTTCCCTTCCCTTCCCTTCCCTTCCCTTCCCTTCCCTTCCCTTCCCTTCCCTTCCCTTCCCTTCCCTTCCCATCTCTTCTTTTCCTCTGTCTCTCTCCCTCTCTGTGTCTGAGTAACACATTTTGCTGATGAATCTGACTCTGAATTCATCGGTAGAATGGCGTGGCTATCCAAGGGACTTGCTCATTTCTACAACCTCCAATCAACCAGCCCCTGCATCAGTGCAGAGGCCCTCTGACTTTTCTCCAGGTACTGTGACATTGCCTGCTTTCATCAGAGAGAGCACAGGCCTCGAGAAAGTAGGTCTTGACCTCACTTCTACATTCTTAAATCTTAGATCCCAGCCTTTTTCCCCTCCCCCTATAACCAATTCCACCAGTCACAAGTAAATCATTATATCTTCTCTATTAAAACTTCAAAGAAGAAGCTGGGCTTGGTGGTGCATGCCTTTAATCCCAACACTCAGGAGGCAGAGGTAGGAGGATTGCCATGAGTTCGAGGCTGCCCTGAGATGACATAGTGAATTCCAGGTCAGCCTGGCTAGAGTCAGACCCTACCTCAAAAAAACAAAACAAAACAAAAAAATCAAAAAAAATCAAAGGACGACTAGAGAGGTTGCTCAGTGGTTAAAGGTTTGTAAAGCCTGATGGCCTGGGTTTGATTGCCCATTACCCATGAGAAGCTGGATGCGCTAAGTGGTGCATATTTCTGGAGCTCATTTGCAGTGACTACAGGCCTTGGTGTGCCCACTCTCTCTCATAAAGAAATAAATATTGGGCTGGAGAGACGGCTTAGCGGTTAAGCACTTGCCTATGAAGCCTGAGGACCCCGGTTCGAGGCTCGATTCCCCAGGACCCATGTTAGCCAGATGCACAAGGGGGCGCACACATCTGGAGTTTGGTTTGCAGTGGCTGGAAGCCCTGGCGCACCCATTCTCTCTCTGTATCTGCCTGCCTCTTTCTCTGTCTGTCGCTCTCAAATAAGTAAAAATGAACACAAATTTATTTTTTTAATCAAAAAACCCAAAGACGCTTGGCCACCCATCTGCCTCTGCCTGTCTCTTCCTATCTCTGATCTCCTAAAATGGCAAAAGTTCTTGAAAAGTTTGTTTACAGTTTCTTTGATTTCTTTTGTTCCTTCTCTCTTCTCTTTCCCACAGCTATTCCTTTCAGGTTTCCTCTCATGCTTCCTTCATGGAATGGCTCTTAGAGTTCGTGCCAAAGCCACCAGCAGTTGATGGGCATCGTGTTGGGCGGACCTCCCCTGGCTCCCGCGTCCGCTCGGAAGCATTGGATGCCGCCGACAGCGTTCTCCCGTGAACACTTTCTCTCCGTGGTCTTCATAAAGCGCGCTCTTGCTCTTATGGTCATACTCCTGTTGCATGACACTTCCAGTCCTTGACAGCTCTTTGTTCCCTTTGCACATCGAATTCGAGATAGATGCAACGACCCAAAGAATTTTGCCTTGCAGTCCCTTATTTATTTCTTTACATTTCTTGTGACTTCGCCTAATCCATGCCATTATACACCCTTCATATGCAGTGACTCTCAAATCTACAAATCCAGCCTGGACTACTCAGAACTCTGTCTGGTGACCCAGTAGGAACTTCCACACGCTGTCATAGAGCCACTCAAAATTGACACGGCAAATAAAACCTTCTCCTTCATATGACGTTCATTTTAACCTTCATGTTCGCAAATGATAAATCAAAGGTATCGGTGTGTCACGGTTCCTCGGGCTCTTGTTTTCTCACTCCCACATGCCGGCTAAGCAAATGCCATTGAACCAGTTTTCCTTGATATCAACTATCGTCCCTTCTGCCACACAGCCCGGTCCAAGTGCCTCTTTCTCTACCAGGGACACCAAAACCTCTTGGATACTTTCTCCACACCTGATTTTTTTTTTTTTTTTTTCATTAAAAACAGAGAGAGAGAGAGAGAGAGAGATTGATTCAGGATTCTTCTCAGCTCAAGTCAGCCTAGCTTTTCTGGCTCCGCTCTGCCTGTCTTCCCTTTGCGGAGGCCACACACGGGCTCTGCGTCCCTCTCACCCAGCGTGGGTCAGTGGAGCGGGCATGAAACTTTTCTTGGTCCAGGGGAACTCTTCGGCTTGCCTCTGCTTTAAAGCCTGGGGCAGCTTCTTGCTTTGACTACGTGCCCGATTTTCCTCTGGCCTCTTGGCCTGCCACGCGGGTACGCTCACTAAGTCCAGGCTCGCTACCTGAATAATTTCTTTAAACTCGGATTAACCGTGAATGCAAGTCTCTCTTCATTACTCAGTTCTCCTCTGAAATCTCATGGTCTCTGCTTCGATATCATTTGTCTTTGAGCCTCGCCGTTTGCCCTGTTAACTTCCCTACCCAGAAAAGCACATGGCAAATGCCACGTGGGTTCCTCCGAAGTTTCCCCGCACAAGCTCCTCGATTCTGCATCCCATGGGTTTGCAGCTCTCCTCCAGTTTTTCACCAAAAACCTCAATTTCTCTTAAAGGAACCTTATGAACTATGCAGTTTCCACATGAGAGCATGTTTCTTAATACCACAATTTGTGATTCCCCCCTAAATAAACGTAATAATTCCTAATTTGAAAAAAAAAAAGAGGCTCAGGGCTAGAGAGAAGGCTTACTGGTTAAGGCATTTGCCTGCAAAGCCTAAGGATCCTGGTTTGATTCCCCAGGACCCACGTAAAGCCAGATGCACAAGGTGGCGCATGCGTCTGGAGTTTGTTTACAGTGGCTGGAGGCCCTGGCATGCCCATTCTCTCTCTATCTATCTGCCTCTTTCTGTCTCTCTCTCTCTCTCAATCAAATAAATAAATAAATAAAATTAAGGGCTGGAGAGATGGCTTGCTGGTTAGGCACTTGCCTGTGAAGCCTAAGGACCCCAGTTCGAGGCTCAATTCCCCAGGACCCACGTAGGCCAGATGCATAGGATGGTGTATGCATCTGGAGTTCATTTGCAGTGGTTAGAGGCCCTGGTGTGCCCATTCTCTCTCTCTGCCTCTTTTTCTCTCTCTGTCTGTCGCTCTTAAATAAATAAATAAATACATAAATAAATGAATAAATTTAAAAAATAAAATAAAATAAAAGAGGTTCAATGACATCACTTCAAATTTTCCAACAGCTTCCTGATATGTCTAGAATAAAAGCCAGCTTGCATCTGACTGACCTTTCTATGTTACTCTCTGTCTTTTGGTGTTTTGTTCCAGTTTCACCAGCTCCCTTTCTTTTCCTCAAACCTGCCAGGCTTCTCCCTAAGTCGGGATGCCTGACTCTGCCTCCCCCTTTCTTTGGCATCTTGTTCATGCAGCCGGCTCATTCTGAGCATTCAGATGTCCACTGAGTAATACTTGCTAAGCTACCTTCTCCGCTTACCCAAAACCAAACGGCCTGCTCACGATCTGGTGTGTGGCTCCAGTTAATTCTCCCGCTAGCTGTAATCACCAGTGAATATCTTTACTGTTCCAGTTCGGTAGTTATGGTGTGCTCTCTTTCCCTTTAGAAATTACTGCTATAACCCCACGATGCACGTCTAACTTGCTCCCATCAGTTTCAGAAGGACTCATCCCAGTACATAGTGAACAATCTATGTTAAAGAAATTGTGCACTTAACACTGCGAAGAAACGTTCAAGATAATTCCTTTAATTTCACTCTCCACCCCCCCCTCCCCCAAGAATAAACTTGTACTGAGAAATCCAGGAGGGAAAGAACTTCGTAAAGCCTAGGAGGGAGCCAGGCATTTACAATAACTAGCAAGGCGGAGTGAAGCGAGTTCATGGTCGTCTCACCCTTTGTGTTAGAGTTTGTCTTCCCACCCCAGGCTCTTCCTATGTAGAAATCTCAGAAGGCCCATCTATGAGTAAGATGTTTGTTTATTTAACACTTTCCTAAGCCTCCGATGATGGCAAGCCTTTAGGGAGCCGTGATAGAACTGCCATGAGACTGAAGCTTTTCCTAGGCCTTTTGAGCCCTTTCCAAAACTGCTGGTAGCAAAAAGGCAAGTCAGGCCTTAGCTCATGCGTATACAGCAGGCTAGACGTCTCTTTCGAGAATTTTGGGAACCTTAGCTTCATGTGCTGTTAGCAAACACTTACAGGATAGAAATCTGCTACTGAGTTCAGTGCTTTCCTTAAAGATGACGTTTGACCCAAGCTGACTCTACCTTTCACTTTTCCATCACAGTACACCCTGCTCACCGATGGGGACATTCTGACACAGCACTAGAAAGGGCATACCATTTTCATTTGAAGATATAACAAAAAAAGCCTGGGCTGGAGAGATGGCTCAGCAGTTAAGGTGCTTGCCTGCAAAGCCTAAGGACCCAGGTTCAATTCCCCTGGACCCACATAAAAGCCAGATGCACAAACGGATACATTGCATCTGGAGTTTCTCGGTAGTGGCTAGAGTCCGTGACACACCCATTCTGTCTATCTGCCTCTCTCTCTCTCTCTCTCTTTCTTTCTCATATAATAAATAAATAAATAAATAAATAAATAAAGCCGGGCGTGGTGGCGCACGCCTTTAATCCCAGCACTCGGGAGGCAGAGGTAGGAGGATTGCCATGAGTTCGAGGCCACCCTGAGACTCCATAGTGAATTCCAGGTCAGCCTGGGCTAGAGTGAGACCCTACCTCAAATAAATAAATAAATAAATAAATAAATAAAAATAAAAGCACGTCTATTCAGTTGAATATGCCAGAATCAATGAGTCAGACACCCTGTGGCAGGTGCTGGGCCACCAATGCCTGGGAAGGGACACAGCCATGGGATTATTCACATGAGATGGTTATTTTTTTAATTAGAACAAAATAAGCTTACTGGACGTTTACTCTGTGTCTATTGGTCCACATGCACCCCCTTTCTGTGTCAGTGTTTCCTGCACGTGGGACGTCAGCCGCGCCGTCCCTGGGGCCCAGTCTTGCACGGCTCTGTAGAGGAACCCACAGCGTGAGTGAATGATGCCTGCTGTCCAGGTAAAGGTACACAGGACAGAAGAGCTGGGAGTTTTCTACAGGAGTTTCTACAGGAGCACTGCTAGGATTCATCAGCTTGGGTTCTTGCAAACAGAATCTCAATGGACAAAAATACTAATTAATAAGACTTATTGCCCTAGAAAATTGCCTTACCTTTCTTTTCTACATTTTACATTTTTACTTTATATTTTAACAAAGAATTGCCTCCTGACCCTGGCCCCAAAATAGTTATACTACAAAAGGGGTAAGTTAACTTACGAATGCATATCTAGCTGGGTATAGTAGTGCATGCCTTTAATCCCAGCACTGGGGAGGCAGAGGTAGGAGGATCACCATGAGTTTGAGGCCACCCTGAGACTCCATAGGGAATTTTAGGTCAGCCTGGGCTAGAGTGAGACCCTACCTCGAAAAACCAAACAACAACAACAACAAAAAGAATGTATTTCTAAAACACATTCTATGTATAGTTGGCAAAAGTTGCTATGTGAATTGAATATCTGTGTTTTGGGCTTGTCTCGAGTTTTGAACAAGCAAAAGAGAACTTTAGGCAATGAACGGAAATGGCTTTACTGGACTCCCTGAACAATTTATTGGAATGGTCTTTTCAAGGGCCGCTGTCTAGCTCCTCGGGGTGTCAGTTGTTAGGAAGGGATCTCTTAGTTGGAGTCTCACACCAAAACAAAGTTTTGTTAGAATTTATTGGACAATTTAGATACTTCTGAAAAGAAACTATATTTCTGCTTTGAGAGTTACAACAGCAGCCAAGTTGTTTTTTTTTTTTAAACAGATGCTTATCTGATTAATATGAGCGAGGGAGTGAATTCAGGAGTAGATCTGTACTGCATTGTCATCCAACCGGGAAAAAGAGAATAAAAGTGAGCGGCTGAAGATACTGTGCACGTATGTCCGTGGGAGACTGTCAGGACATGAGTGGCTCGGGGCAGTGTGCACAGGCTTTGGGGCTTCTCCGGTAGATGCTGGATGCCAAGCAACTCCCACAGCCTGGAAATGGAAGAATGTGGGTGACCATGAGGCAAACGTGTGTGTGTGCGTGTGTGTGCACGCCTCTGAGCCACTCTGAGTGATGTAGACCTGACCCGTGCTGAGGAAACAGGGCAGGTCAATGATGGCAGGGCGTGGTGTGTTGGATATAAGGGCATCTTCAGGACCCGTGCGTGCAGTGGGGCTGGAGAGCGATGCTTGTTGGAGCCACGGAGGGAGCCAGTGACCACACCCCCCTTTTGAACTAAAACCATGTGACATGTGACAGCCTGGCGGTGCACGCCCTTCGTCATCTCTACTAAGCTTAAACTCATGTGACAGCGTGTGCCGACCCAGAGCGTCATGTGACTGGCGAGAGGGGCTTCCAGACCCTCTTACGTACTGCCCCGCGCAAGGCCGCATGAGCATGATGACCTTTTGCATTTGGATCCTCCTCTCCACTCCCACGGGGGCTTCCCAGAGAAAAGTCAAGCTATCAATTTCCACTCCAGTATAAACCAGCCACAGCTCCCTGCCTCTCCCCATCACCCCAGTCCTCTGAAACTAACGACCTCTGTCCAGGTTTTTGCCCTTATTTCTTGGTGCTACCTCCCTTGGCACGTGAAGCTCACGTGGACGTGGCCAACTCTGACCCCTTAGGAACTCTCTTGGTTACATTTCTTGAGTCGTCAGCCCGTCTCACCTTGCAAAGAACGGCACTGAAATGCTCCCACATGGCTCTGGAGAAGTGGGCAGGGTCTAGAAGCTCTGGTGGGATCGGGATGGTGGCATGCTTGTGTGAGAGAGTGCCTAGCCCTAGTACCCAAGTGCCTGACAGCGTCTGCCTGCATCTGTCTGGGTGCTCCTGCACAATGGTGAATATGAGCGACCTGGAATAGGAAGACAGGACCACCCTGTCTAGCATAATCCATGAGGGACAAAGGTGTCTTTCTTGAGGAATCTTCACATATTCAAGAGACAAAGAAGGTCATGGAGAAGAGAGGAGAGAAACATCAGCCAGAAAATGGGTGGAGATGTCTTAAAAAGGGTCTTTTCTAAGCCAAGGGTGGTGGCACATGCCTTTAATCCCAGCACTCAGGAGGCAGAGGTAGGAGGATCGCCATGAGTTCAAGGCCACCCTGAGACTCCATAGTGAATTCCAGGTCAGCCTAGGCTACAGTGAGACCCTACTTTGAAAAGCAAACAAACAAAACAAAGGGCCTTTTCTGATTGAGGGCTGTGCCTCACTATCTGACCCCAAACGCCCGTGTCCAGGAATTTCTGGGATTTCTTGTTGTTTTTCTTTTTCTTTCTTCTCGGAGCGGACTGTGGCCATCTGAGAGGCTACCTTGTGAGACAAAGATAGAAAGTGACTGATCAGCACAAATGGACATAATTTTTCCCATGCCCCCCCCCCATCATTTGAGCCTTTACCTCCAACCACCCATGTTGGCAAAATGAACACAAAGGCAGAGTAGTTTCGGGGGTGGGAGGGCTGGGTGTGTAAGAAAGCCTTGCAAATCTTTACGTTACAGTCTGTTATGGTTTTGGGAAAAGAAGATTGTTCTTGTGGTATCTCCCACTTCATTACCATCAGCAAATATTTGCTCAATGCCTGCGGAGAACCGATTCTGTGTCAGGAGCGCTTCTGCGCCGACTGGAGAGTTAGGCGTGCGTTTTCGCACGCGATCCTGCCTGGCTTGGGTTGCAGTATTGTCAGGTAGTACTTATTGCCTGGGGGAGGGGGGGAGACTCGGGCTAATGGAAAGTGTCGTGTCCAAGGGTCAGAGATAATATTGTAAGTGGCACTTTCTGAGTTTAATTCTAGTTGCTTTTCATTATTCAGTACTTTGTTACTTCGGTCAGATGATTATTAGTATTAAGAATGTCCATGCTCTGTTTCCTGAGCTACTGTGTATTTTAGAGTTGTATCAGACAGCTTCAGGTTCACTGAGATGAAATTCCAGACCAGGCACAGTTATGGAGGAAGGGATTTATTGAAGCTTACAGATCCAGGGGAAGTTCCATAATGGCAGAAGAAACTGGCCTGCTTTCACAGGCCCAAGCAGAGAGAGAGAAGTACAAGCCTAAAGGTCAAAAGCCAGAGCACACTTCAGGAACTCCAGCTAGGCACACTTTGCATATCTTTAGATTGAAATCTCAAACCCACCACCACACCTTAAGATCCACACAATGGCATTACCTCCAGCCAGATGGCTGGAGATGCAAGCTACAAACAAATAAACAACTGAATATATTGGGGGCCATCTATTCTATTCAAACCACCACATTCCGCCCCTGGCCCCCAATAGATTTATAACCATCACACATTATAAATTGTACTCAGTTGAATTTCAAAGGTCCCCACAGTCTTGACCAATTTAAGATATTAAGACCTGTAAAATCAAACAAGTTAAACACTTCTAACATATAAAGGCACAGAGTAAACATTTTCAGCTGGTATAAGGCACAGCAAGGAGAGACTAAAACAATGCAAACTCAACCACCATCAAACAAACATCAAACTTCTGCAGTTCAAGTTCAATATACCCAGAGACTAACAGTCTCCAGACTTTCCAATTCCGCCCCTCCAGCTGGGCAGAGTATCCGGGGAACACTTCCATCTCAGGCCAACAGTGCGCTCTATGGTAGCCCTTGCATAGTCCTGGTATATACAAAACATCTTGAGGTCTTCATGCAAACCATGGTCCATCTTCCAAAGGCTCTTTCAGCCAATCAGGGCATCAGGCCCTGCCTCATGCTGCATCTCAGCAGCAGCTCCTGGAACCGTGTGCAATTCATGACCACTCCTCACATTTTCCAAAGGCTCTTTCAGCCTATCAGGGCATCAGGTCCTACCTCATGCTGCATCTCAGCAACAGCTCCTGGAAGCATGTGCAATTCATGGCCACTCCATGCATTTTTCATGCTTCTGAAGCCAATACCAGGTGTGCAGGACACAGCCATATTCTTAATTCAGGGATGAAACAAATCATAGCCTTGAAAAGCAGGTTCCTTCTCCAGTTAACTCTTTCCAAAAGTGTTTGCATTTCTATGATAGTCTTTCCTCAGGCATCCTTTCCATTGTTTTAATGTAAAGCAGTTGAAACATCTTCCTTAAGATTGCTAATGTGTTTGACAATAGCAGATTCAGTAACCTAAAACCAGTCTCAGTGCCTGTAATTTTAACTTGCTTGAGGTTTTCCATCTTAAAATCTTAAATCTCTCAGTCCAATATCTCTAGCCAAGCACATCAGTCCATTACAAATTTAACCTTGATCAAACTCTGGGCCTGGGCAGCAGGACGCAGCCAGCCCTTATGCCAGTAGCCCAGTTCCAACAAAGTCCTCTGCAGTCTTTCCTTCCCCTTAGAAAGCTCATAAGCCAAGCCTAGAAGTTCAATATTGTCTACACTTAGAATTCTCAAACTCTCATCATAATAGTCCATAAAACTTGGCTTACCACTCCAGACGACATCTTCAGTTGCAAGCACCAAGTCCATGCCTATTCCTCCAAAACAAAGGTTCCACAAGATCAACATCCACATAGTAAGGTTCATCTCACCCCACTCCTTGGTACCAAGTTCTCTATCAGACAGCTTCAGGTTCACTGAGATGAAATTCCAGACCAGGCAGAGTTATGGTGGAAGGGATTTATTGAAGCTTACAGATCCAGGGGAAGTTCCATAATAGCAGAAGAAGCTGGCCTGCTTTCACAGGCCCAAGCAGAGAGAGAGAAGTACAAGCCTAAAGGTCAAAAGCCACAAAGCACACTTCAGGAACTCCAGCTAGGCACACTTTGCATATCTTTAGATTGAAATCTGAAACCCACCACCACACCTTAAGATCCACCCAGTGACACTGCCTCCAGCCAGGTGGCTGCAGATGCAAATTAAAAACAAATAAACAACTGAATATATTGGGGGCCATCTATTCTATTCAAACCACCACAAGAGTCAACCAGACCTGGTTAGGAATCCCAAGTCGACTAGCTATCTAACTCATATGAAACTGTCCACGCCGAAGCTTTGCCAGTTGTAAAAGGCAGGCACTAATTTCTAAAGTTAAGGCTTTCTGTGGTGACTGAGTGAACACACACGCATCCACACACACGCATGCACACAGGCACGCACGCGCATGCATTCCGGTGCAATTCACGTATATTTATTACTTGAGAAATGCTAGTCGTTTTTCCCTCACCCCCCTTGTGATGAGAACTCAGGATTCCTATTTCATGGCTGCACAAAGTTGAGCAGCTTTTCATAGCTCCAACTTTCCCAGTCAAAGAACGGAGACTTTCCATAGTCAGTCACGTCAGGGTCAGCACCGCGTGCAGAAGTTGTGAATGAATAGAAAGGAGTTGCTTAGTCCCAGACCAAAGGTGATCACCTATGACCACCATTGCATAGGGCAGGACAGGGCTATATAAGAGCAGGGCCACCTGGGGCATCTAATTCCTCCCTATCCCGTGCTTTCCTGAAGAGCACATGTATACTTCACTGCCAGAGGTCTGATTAATCCTTCAACTTGAAATGTGAGAAAGAAGATTCTTTTCCATTGGAGGCTCTCTTCCCTGTTTTTCACCTTCATTCCATACCCCCTGTCTTTTACACTTAAAAAAAAATGCCAGGGCCTCTGTCATCTGTGCAGTTACTCTCACCACAGTGTCTCACAAAGCTTCTTACATCTCACCCGAGTGCCCACCATGACCATGAGTGTGAGGTCCGTTAGCCCAGCGTCCTTCTCAAGGAGTAAGATGCTGAAAAGCTAAATATTTGAATAGAAAATCCTCTTCTGGGTGCCTCTGTGAGGTAGTTGAAGCCTGGCAGCTTAGTGCTTTTTCGTGCTTGCTGTCTGGCTTTGAACTGACCCATCACACAGCCATCAGCTCCCTGCCCTGCAGATGGTCTATTCTAGCTTCACCTCCGCACTCTGTGCTCCTGTTTCTAACCCCCCCCCCCCACGGGGTTTATTTCCTGTTGCAGCACTCTAGCCCTGTTCCTGCATTTACTCAGCAGGCATTTATGAAGAATCTGTTTTAGGTGCTGAAGGGTTTGCATGGGTTAAGGCACTTGCTTGCAAAGCCTGACAGCCTGGGTTTGATTCCCCGTATTCACATAAAGCCAGAATCACAAAGTGGCGCATGCATCTGGAGTTCACTAGTAGCAGCATGAGGCCCCAACATGCCCATTCTCTTTCTCTCTCTCTGTCTCTCTTTCTCCTTTTCTTCTTGAAAATAAATAAAACAAAAGTACTAGAAGATAATCTGTTTTGTATTAATGTGGAGTTTTGTATTCATCTTGCTGTAAATACAGAAGTATATTCTTAGCCCTGTGGAGTTTTTAGCTAAGTGTTGGTTTAGGTCACCCACTGTCAACAGAGACCTTAATTGTAGGCTTTTGTGTTCTCATACGGAAGGGATTTTCATGGCTGCTCAGTGACTGCAGTCTCAGTTCATTCTGGGTAGAGTAATGGCATGTAAGTAACTGTTGTGAGATGAGCTAAGCAATTGCTGGGAAGAACATACATACCTCAGTGACTGCATTACACAGACAGTAGCATCCCCCATTATCATCCCACCTCTTTGGTTAAAATCTGGCTTTAACCATCTGGTTAGAATTCTCTGGAAATGGACACAGAATTTATGATGGCTTAAATGGACTTGCTCTCATGACATCATCATGACTAATTTATTTGGCTTTGTCATCAGGGCCTCGTATTTTATGATACAGTCCTGGAACTCGTGTAATCTTAAATTGCTTACTTGAAAAATCAGAGTTTAAGTTTCCTTGGCAGCACTTTTCCTCCTCCTTCTCCTCCCCTCTCCTCTGACTTCCCCCTCTCTTCTACCCTCCTCTTCTTTTCCAGTCTTCATCTTATCTTCTTCTTTTCAGATAGGTTCTCAGTATGTAGCCCAGATTGGCTTCAAACTCAAGATCTTGCTGCTTCAACCTCCTGTGAACTGGAATTACAGATGTGAGTCACCACGTCCAACCTGAAGTCATTATTTCAAAGCATAAGCTAAAAATTTCCTAAAATGTAATTTTTATTCACACAATTACTACTTATTATGAGAAGCTGGAAAATATACTTCAGTGAGCCACTCATTCATCCGTCCATTCATGTATTCATTTATGAAGCAAGCATTCATTCCGAACATGAACTCAGTGTTTCTTGCATGTTGCTTGTCTTGAGGGTCAAAAATAAAGACAGAATTTCAACCTTTAATGCAAAGCTATTCCTGAAAAGCCTTATGCTATTATGAACTCTGGTAGTCATTTTTTTTCTCAATTCCCACCAGTAAGAAAAAAAAAAGGAAACATTTCTCAGTCTAATCATGAAATCAGTTTAACCTGAATGTTGCTAGCCAGACTCCTGGAATTCATTTTCTGCCGCGTCTGCATTCTTCTAGCACTGTGATGCTGAGGGTACTAACTGAAGGGCTTCAGAAATACAAATGAAATGAATGAAGACATACTAAATGTTTTTTCTCAGAATATTTCATCCTGTCAGGTCACTTCTAAAACGTGGGCTTGGTGTAGTTACTGAATGCCGTTCGTTGTCATCTTCATTTCCCCGACCGCCGTCGCTCATCAATGCGCACCATCCCAAGACCCACACCACAGCCCTGCGGCAATGCACTAGACACCGTGAGTGCAAATCTCTGAAAAGACTGGACCACTGTTTTCAGGAATCCGGCACCTAATTTGAGGCTAAGCCTGTGTGGATGGCACAGTTGGAAATGACTTTAGGATTCTGATATCTCTAGAATTCTTCTTGGGCTCTCTGAAGTCCTAAGTGCTTTGTGTTGTACATTTTATTTCCAGAACCTTTTATCTTCCCTGCCTTTGTTATCCTTTGGCTGGGGGGTAGGTGGAAGGATGGGTAACCTCTCAGAGCCCTCTTTGGGCTGAGCATCAGTGTCGCTCATCCAAGTTCAGAGCCCCCCGAATGCCGAGGGCCCAGCAGGACTCGCTGGAATGGGGCTTTCTGTGGAGGAGAGATCTGACCTCCTTTTTAAAGAGTATGGAGTCTAGGTCACCTTTAAATCATAAGCGTGGAAGGGTAATATTTCGTAGAATCCACAAATCCCTAGAGAAACTGTTACTTTTTTCCCCCGTTTCCCTAAAGAAAGAACTGTTCTTGGTTTAAAAAAAAAAATCTCTGTCATTGGCTATTTGTCCTCTCCCATGTCAGAGGAACATCTTCCCCGGCTACATCTGCTTTCCTCCTGCTTTGCTGGGCCTTGTGAAAAGAGCTGACTGCAAACAGATTTCTACTGCCTCAATGTGGACTTACATCAGGTAGCGCCCAACACGACCTGACATACTGACATCTCCAATCCGTCAACAGCGATGGCTTCAGGAGGCAGGACAGGAAGGAGACACTTATGCCCGCCCACTTCCTCAGAGGCAGACTTGGGTTGAGTGATGTAGCCTCTGTTTTTGAAAATCTGTTTAATTGGAGAGATATAAATTTGAAGATTTTGGTGTTTATTTTTATTTTTTATTTCAGATAAAGACAGGGAGAGAGAATTGGTGCGCCAGGGACTCAGCCACTGCAATCAAACTCCAGATGCTTACACCACCTAGTGGGCATGTGCGACCTTGCGCTTGCCTCACCTTTGCGTGTCTGGCTTAAGTGGGATCTGGAGAGTAGAACATGGGTCCTTAGGCTTCACAGGCAAGCACCTTAACCACTGAGCCATCTCTCCAGCTTGGATTTTGGTGTGAATACAGGACTAGAAATATACTCACCTTGTCAATGCTAAATGGAAACTGAAAATGAAATGCTCTTTTTAGGACACAAAGGCTTGATGGAATGAAGGGGAAGAAGGGGAAAAATCTTTACAAAACACTAGGGTCTGAGCATCTTGAGCACTATACACTGCTCTCTAGCTGGCTGGTCCAACAGCTCTATGTGATGGGCAGTAATGATGAGCTCTCATTCAGAAAAAGGGCAACCATAGACACCTTGATTTCCAAATATGTAGGCTTTATTGCTTCAACTCCCCCTTTTCATTAACATACAGTGATTGTACACAATATTGGGCTGCATTATGACAATTTCATACATGTATGTAATGGACTTTAGGGTCTGGAGAGATGGCTCAGTGGTTAAAGTGCTTGCCTGCAAAACCTAAGGAGTCAGGTTCAATGCCCCAGTAACCACGTAAAGCCACATGTGCATGGCTTGGCATGAGCATCTGGAGTTGTTTTGCAGTGGCTAGAGGCCCTGGTGCACCTATTTCCTGTCTCTCCCTCTCATTAATTAATTAATTAATTAATTAATTTAATATAATGTACTTCAATCATGTTCGCTCCCATTACCCTTACTTGTACCCCACCTCCTTCCTCTTCCCAAATATTGCCCATATATATATATATAATATATGATAGATTATATGCAAAATTTATCATTATGATTCTGGCTTATTTTATATAACATGATGATCCCCAGTTCCACAGCTTTCCTGAAAATGACATAATTTCACTCTTCTTGTGACTGAATTAACATACACACCATATTCTCTGTGTCCATTCATTTGCAAAGAGGCACTTGGGATGATTTCCTGATGTGACTATTATGAGAAGTGCCGCAGTTTAAACCTGAGTGTGCAGATACCCTTCAGGTATACACTCAGAAGTGGTGCAGTTGTTTCATTTGACATCCTCATTTTAGCTCTTTGGGGAGCCTCCCTATAGATTTCTATAGTGGGGAGGCTAACTTACTTTCCCACCAGCCGTCTATAAGAGTTGTCTCCTCCTATTCTAGGCAGCATTGATGTTTTCCTGATTATAGTCATCAGGATAAGATGGAATCTCACTGCAGTTTTAACACGTCTTTCCTTGAGGGCTAGCATTGTTAAATATTTTCCATATATTATTCTGTGTTGCCACAAATTTTGCCCTATCTTCTCCCCAATTTTCCTTCTTAAGAATTGATAATACTAGCCGGGTATAGTGACACATGCCTTTAATCCCAGCACTCAAGAGGCAGAGGAAGAGGGATCGATATGAGTTTGAGGCCACTCTGAGACTATGTAGTGAATTCCAGGTCAGCCTGGGCTAGAGTGAGACCTTACCACGGAAAACCAAAATCAATCAATCAGTCAATCAATCATTCAATAGAATTGGTAACACTGATAGAAATAAGAAAAGGAAAGAAACATTGCAACCCGAATCTGAATTGTTCACTTACAGAGTGTTTCTTTACCTGTGGAATGAAGTGTCTTTTATTAATATTGTCTTGTGTTGAGCTGGGGAGATTGCTCAATGGTTAAATGTACTGGCTTGCAAAGCCTGACTGCCTGGGTTTGATTCCCCAGTGCCCATGTACGCCAGACGCACAAAGTGGTGCAGGAAGTAAGTTCATGTGGAGTTGAAGGAGGCCCTGTGCGCCCATCCTCATCTCCCTCCCATTCTCTCCCACAAGATAATTAAATAAATTTTTTACAAAGAGTCTCTATCTGCTACTTTCTCTCTCTCAAATAAATAAATTAATTAATTAATAAATTAAATATGTTTTTAAGAAATTTGCTTGAGAGATGGCTTAGCGGTTAAGGTGCTTGCTGGCAAAACCAAAGGACCCAGGATTGATTCCCCAGGACCCAGGTAAAGCCAGATGCACAAGGTAGTGCATGTGTCTGGAGTTCTTTTGCAGTGGCTACAGGTCCTGGCATGCTCATTCACATTCTCTCTATCTGCCTCTCTCTCAAATAAAAATAAAATAAATAAATAAATAAAATATTTTTAAAAACAAAAGATTGTCTTGCAGGCTGGAGATATGGCTCAGCAGTTAAAGCCACTTGCTTTCAAAGCCTGCTGACCTGGGTTCAATTGCCCTATAGCACATGTGCCTGGAGTTAGTTTTCAGTGGTAAGAGGCCCGTGTGGGCTCATATTCTCCCCTTATCTCTCTCTCTCTCTACACACATACACACACACACACACACACCACAAATAAATAAAAATATTTAAAAGCAAAGACTGTCTTGCAAATGCTGGTGGCCTATTCGGGAAGAAGTATTTCATAGCTGCTCTTTCATCTGAAGAACATGGATACGGATTGCTGTTTAGACAATGCTCAAGATAGGTAGATGCTATGATTTCAGGTTTTTTTAGAAAAAAAGTTCATGCCTCCTTAGAGGGAAATCACTTCGCCCGTCTCTGTAAGGTGGGCATCTCTTGGAATATGAGGCTGATGCCACATAGGCTGGCATTCTCTGAAGATTGCGTGCTAAAACTATTAAGACCCACGAGAACAGGGACGTAGTGAAACGACCAACATGTGCCAGTCATGTTTGCTAGGCATGTAGAAGTAACATGTGACATGGCCTGGGCATGGAAGTTTAGAAAGTCCTATCATTGACTTGGAGTGGTTTTGTTAAAAGAAGTGCCTAATGCTTCTCAGATTTATCGTACATGTTCAACGTCTTGTTGCCTCTGTCTTACGACCTTTAAAATTATATTCTGCCCAGGTCTTAGTCACTGGCTATTTTATTTGATGCTTTATGGTATGCATATTGAAGGTGGGACCTTATATCACCTGTTTGGATTTCTTGTGTCACCACTGTTCTTGCAAACTTATGTTCCATATTTATTGAAGTGAAGTAGATTCAAATGAAGAGCTACTTACACAGCTGTATATTCTGAATATAAATTAAATGCCGACAAAAGCTGTTGGCAAGAACTGTTTGAAGATGGAAAGATGGGCGAAACCTTGGAAAGTGTTTACCATATTAACTTGGGGCTTATAATATTGAAATTAGAAACAGTATGCTGATGCTTAAATAGCAAGCTATTTCAAAAGATGGGAAAAGACGTTGACTTTTTCTGATGGAATCTGCAATATTCACCAGATTCTGAGTCGCTCACTTACCGAATGTGTGCTTACCTGTGGAATGAAGTGTCTTCTATTAATTCTGTCTTGTGTCAGGCTGGAGAGATTGCCCAGTGGTTAAAGGTGCTTGCTTGCAAAGCCTGACTGCCCAAGTTTGATTCCCCAGTTAAGCCAGATGCACAAAGTGGTGCATGCAGCAAAAGTAAGGGAAAATAAAAAAGCACCTTTAGTATGTCAACATATATCTTAGGTACTTATTCAGTGAGTTTTGACAAGCGGCTTTACAATGTAACCAATAGCTTTCAAAAGTTTATTTGATTATTGTTAGCATAAGAGAAATAGGTTTCACTAAGGTGTTTGTAAACAAATTCCCCTTCCCTCCTCTTCCCCAACCTCCTCCTTCTTGTTCTCCTCCACCACAGTGTCCTTTCGGTTCTCGTGCTGCATGTTTCCTTTTGTATTCCCTCCCTCTCCCCATCTTCCCATCCCCTCTCATGGTCCCCTATCTGAAACCAGCACCCACGCTCCCTCTCCTGTCCCCTCATTTACATATATACGCACACTAAAAGTTAGACTCCACGGGTGAGGGAGAACATGTGATATTTGTCTTTATGGACTTCGGTTCCCCCTCCCTCAGGGTACTTGGCCCTCCACACACAATTTCACCCATTTTCTTGCAATTTTCGTAACTTTTCATTTGTCTTCGCGGCCTAGGAACACTCCATTGTATCTATGCCGCCATCTTCATTAGCCGGTCACCAGCTGAGGGACCTCTAGGCTGATTCCATTTCCTACCTGTTGTGAACAATGCAACAGTGAACGTGGGTGTGCAAGTGTCTCTGGGGCAGGCTATCCAGGCCTCTGGGTGTGTTCCCAGGAGTGGTGTGGCTGGGTCCTAGTGTTGTTCAAACCAACACCTTTTAAAAAAAACTGTTTATTTATTTGACAGAGAAAGAGAGAGAGAGAGAGAATGAATGGGTGTGCCAGGGCCTCCAGCCACTGCAAACAAACTCCAGATGCGGTGTACCCCTTGTGCATCTGGCTAACGTGGGTCCTGGGGAATCGAACCTGGGTCCTTTGGCATTGCAGACAAACGCCTTAACTGCTAAGCCATCCCTCTAGCCCCAAACCAACAACTTTTTGATGAAGATGTGAAGCAGTTTCATCATTAATGGCTCAGGCCCGTTCCCACCATTTACCCACACCACACACGTCTTGTGTCAGCTCCCACCACACGCCCACACCACACACACACACACACACACACACACACACACACACACACACACGTCTTGTGCTGGCCCCCGCCCCTCACCCCCAGAGGAAACCAGAGTTCACTCAGTGTTCCGAGAATCAATCGTGTTGTTTTGTTTATCAATGGTATGTTCCTCTTGTATTAGCTGAGCACTACACCATTGTATAAAAATACCAGAATTTGTGCTTTTTCTGTTTATGGGCACTTGGGTTGTTTCTTGTTTGGGTCTATCATGAATAGAAATGCTCTAAACAATTTGTTTGGAGCCTACTTTTGGATGCACAATTTCATTTCTCTTAGTCAAACACTCGGGGGCGGAACTTATGGTCACAGAATGGTGACTTCTTGAACTTTACAAGACAACGGCCAGCCCATTTTTCAAAATGGCTGTATCATTTTACAGTATCACCAGAAATGTGTTTCCCCAACAGAGAAATGATGTAGGTAATTTGAGAGGTGAGAGGAAATTATAAAATGTTACTCATAGAGTCAAAGTTTTGGTTTTGAGGACAAAGGGCCCAGTTGGGACCCCAGGAATTGAGTGAAGAATTGGGGAGAACTGCTTGGCTGGGTGAGAGTTCTCTGACTCTCTGTCGTCAGCACCCTGAGTGTTCTATGTCCACCGGTACTTTTTATTCTGGTTGTTATTTATTCTTAGCTCTAAACTTTTCCTTCGGCTCTTCATGGTGTCTTCTCTGTCTCTGCCGAGGATTATCTTTCAGCTTTTATTCAAGCATGTCCCCGATTGCCTATTTGAGTGTCTTCATAACAGCTGCTCTGAACTCTGCGTTGGATAATTCTAACATCTGTGGCGTCACATGATGTGTGCTTCCCCCCCCCCCAAACAAGTGGAGATTTTTGGTGCTTTGCATACTTTGTAATTTGGGATTATATTTTGGATGTTTGAATATTATGATTTGGAATCTTGACTCTTGATAAAAGCCAGTAGTTTGATATTTTGTGCTCTTGTATTCTTCCTGATCTGCTTGTTGATATGTGATTTTTCCAGACCTGAAATAGCTGTGTCATGCAGTCTGTCCACACTTGAGGGGTGTGTTCAGTGGGAGAGAAAGTTGGCAAATGTTTCCTTCATTTTCTCTGGAGCCAGAGCCAGTGAGCTTGGATTTTGTAAGCCCACACTCACAGGATAAAAGAAACCCACTTCTTCATTGGTATGCCAGCTTTATCAGCTAATTATCTGATCACCAGCCTTAGAATTTAACCTTCTCCAGGGCAGGAGTCTCTTCTGTATATCCTGAGTCCTCAGAACACGGTCTGCAATTGTGCAAACACCAGTAACCCCCCCCCCCCACACACACACACTCACAGCCACACTGTTGACTGGCAAGTGTCAATAACTAAGGAAGAATACGGTGGTGTATGGTGAGCATTTAAGATGCTCCAAGAAGATAATTGGCACGAAAAGTCCCAATAAACTTGGACCAGTTGATTAACCGCTCTGTGCCTATGTTCGTTTCTTCTTTCACTTAAGAAACAGGGAGGAATAAGATATTTAGCATATAGCAGTACATAATCCAAAACCGTATGTTCAAGACTGGGGAGATGGCGCAGAGGGTAAACGCTTGCCACACGGGCATAAAGACGTGAGCTCAGATCCCTGGCACTAACATCAAAGCTGTATGTGTGAGCACTAGCTAATCAAGATGAATCAGTGAACTCCAGAGAACTTGCCTCAAGAAAAAAGGTGGAGCTGGGCGTGGTGGCACACGCCTTTCATCCCAGCACTCTGGAGTCAGAGGTAGGAGGATCACTGTGAGTTCGAGGCCAGCCTGAGACTCCAGAGTGAATTCCAGGATTCAGGTTCAGCCTGGGCTAGAAGGAGACCCTACCTTGAAAAACCAAAAATAAATAAATAAATATAAACAAGTGGAACGTGACTGAAAAAGAAACTCACTGTTGACCTGTGCTCTCCACACACATCTGTAAACATGCACGTGTGACCCACACACCCAAGTACCCACATATACACTAGCACACACACACACACACACACACAAAACCCCCACAAGTTCAATAGTTTCTCTTCATCTTTCTTCAAATGTAGAAATGATGAAATGGAACAGGAAGAAAAAACACCAAAGGACAGGTTCATTTCACGGGGCATTCGGTTTTGTAGAAACAGGCAACGCGGGAAAGCGTTAAGAGTCTGGTATTTTTGCCCTGTCTTCTCTACTAAGGAAAAACATCTTCAAATGGAAATGAAGATGAGAGATCATCCCTGGCTTTGAAGTTAGATGGGTTTCCTAGCTAACTTTTTTCTTTTTTTTTAATTGACATACATTCACTCTACAGGGTAATGGGTTGTGTTAGAACATTTTCATGCACATATATCGTGTAGTTTGACCATATTCATATATCATCACCTCCTCTTATGTCCCATTGCCTCTGCCCACTGGCCCCTGGCTTCTTCCCCAAGAGTTTCACTTTGGTTTTCATTTTCATTTTAAAACATAAATCGCTACATATGAATGAAAGCATGCAAAATTTGTCCAAGTCCAGCTTATTTTAATTAACATGATGGTATCTAGTCCCTTCCTTTTCTGCTACAAATGATACAATTTCCTTCTTCCTGGATGAACTAAAATGCCATTGTCCATGTATATTCTATTCTCTTTATCCATTCATCTGTTGGTAGACACTTAGGCTGACGGCTTAACTTGGCTATGTGAGTCGTGCTGAAATAAACATGGAGGCGAGAGCATCTTTGTACAGCGAGCTACTTCCTTGTGCCCAGGTGAAATCTAGACCTCTCTGTGAAATGGGCACAGTAATAGCTACTCCCTTAGCTGGGCGTGGTGGCACACGCCTTTAACGCCAGCAATCTGGAGACTGAGGTAGGAGGATCGCTGTGAGTTCAAGGCTAGCCTGAGACAGCAGAGTGAATTCCAGGTCAGCCTGGGCTACAGAGAGACCCTATTTTGAAAAAATAAATAAATAATAGCAACTACTCCACAGAGCTGTTTCCAGCATGACAGAATAAAAATTATGGACAGAGGGGAAAAGGGAGAGATTACAGTTTTTCTCCTTCCACAGCCTATCAAAGGAGAATCATGGGCTGGAGTGATGGCTTAGGGTTGAGGCACTTGCCTGCGAAGCCTAAGGACCCACACTCGATTCTCCAGGACCCACGTAAGCCAGATGCGCAATGTGGCTGCATGCATCTGGAGTCCGTTTGCTGTGGCTGGAGGCCTTGGCACACCCATTCTCTCTCTCTGTGTCTGCCTCGTTCTCTCTCTCTCTGACTCTCTCTCAAATAAATAAATAAAAACAAAATATATTTGGTTTTGCCTAAAAGAGAATCTTACTAGTTGCCAGCTTGCTGATTGGCAGGCTTGGTGGCTTTGCGGCCGCTTACCTTCTGGTCCAGTCTAGCTGGGCTAGATCACCACAGCTCTGTGCCCGCTGAGTCACAGCCCAGCCTGCTCTGCTTCACCACTTGGGGCGTCCTTGGTCCCCACAGACCAAACAGCACATCCACAGGCTTCTAGCCCTGCTTAAAACTTCAGCTGTGGTCCTCATTGAGCAACTCTGGGCTGGACCTGTGGGTGACAGAGACGCATGTTTGTTTCCCTCACCCCTGTTGCCTAGTAACCTTGCTGACTCTTATTATCACCATTTTGTTCTTCAGGCATTGATTAGAAATATTCCAATACAGCCGGGTGTGGTGGTACACACCTTTAATCCCAGCACTGAGGAGGCAGAGGTAGGAGGATTGCTGAGAGTTCGAGGCCACCCTGAGACTACATGGTGAATTCCAGAAAGAAAGGAGGAAAGAAAGAAAGAAAGAAAGAAAGAAAGAAAGAAAGAAAGAAAGAAAGAAAGAAAGAAAGAAAGAAAGAAAGGAAGGAAGAAAGAAAGAAAGAAAGAAAGAAAGAAAGAAAGAAAGAGGGAAGGAAGGAAAGAAAGATGGAAGGAAGGAAGGAAAAAAATATTCTAATAGCACTTCTAAATATTTTGTTGTCCTTATTTTCCCTTCGGATTTAGCATGCACCAAACAACCATGCCTTATAATCTCCACATATTCTTGGCCTATTTGGTACCCTGCACTGAATAAATACTATGGGGAAATTTTCACTTTATGACTGTCGTGCACTGATGCAAAAGATGTAGGTGATCAGAAAATAAGACTTGATTGATCACTAATTCATTGATACAGTGCATTTAACTTTTCAATAGATTCATAAACATCTAGATATTGTTGGAATATACTGTTAATTTTTGGAAACTATAGAAATGATTCAGGTATGTTCTTAACTCCTGGGCTCTTAGTTGTTGAATTCAGGGAGATGATAGAGCAATTAAATAACGGAAGGTGATCAGAATTTTCTCCCCCAAAAGTCACACGACGTCTTTTGTATTAGAATATATTTTTGGAGGGTATGAGGAGACCTATGGATTTGGGCGCTGTCCATCTAAGGTCTGTGATGCCACCTGATCAGGTCTTAATAACCCTCTCTGGGATGAAAAGGGGCCACAGACCTTCATTAATAAGATGAGGTTTATGGGTTCTTCCTTCAGAGACAGAAGTCAAAGGAGACTCCTATTTCCCATCTCAGGAGGGGCTTAGGGCTAAGAAGCAAAACCAAAACTGTAAAACAATCTTCATCTTTGTTAATTTTTTTGTTTAATAAAATTAAGAACCCCACTTCCGCTGAGCCAAATTAAGAGTGAGTCCTTCAGATAGAAAGAGGTTGATAAGTAGCCCTTCCGAGAAGTAAGATATGAAGGGTGGGAGAGACTGGTTTCTATTCCACAGTCAGGCCTAGGTGAACAGGTTTTGTATTTTGTCTTTTATACAGATTTATTTTTATTTTTTTATTTGTTGGAGACAGAGAGAGAGGGAGAGAGAGAGAAAAAAAGGGAGAGTGAGATGGGTGTGCCAGGGCCTCCAGCCACTGCAAATGAACGCCGGGCATTCATGCCACCTTGTGCATCTGCCTACGTGGGACCTGGAGAATCAAACCTGTATCTTTAGGCTTTGCAGACACGCACCTCAACTGCTAAGCCATCTCTCCAGCCCAAGGTGAAGAGGTTTTACAAAGGGGAGTTAATGTAGGGGGGATGAGAGGGGAGCAATGGAGACAGTGCTCTGGAAGCCTGTATCAGAGGAAGAGAAGAAAACCCTAGGGGGGGGGTTTCCTAGGACCAAGACAATGCCTAGACAAGGTGGACCCCAAATTCTCCCACTATAGCCGACTGTGCTAGTCTTAATCTTGGTAACCATGTGGAACGGTGGCAACAGATCACAGAGCTCTGACATTCTGCCTCAAGGGAGTCAGGTAACTGACTGCTGCTCCCACAGCGCATGAACCACAACCCCATGGGGAATACCTGCAAGCCCATGAGGAGCGTCCCCAGTGGAATGGGGGCAGAGGGAAAAGAGGGGACCAACACATGATGTATCCATATGAAATATGTTGTTGATAACAATGACAATAATAATAAACATAAAAAAGAAAGTCGGGGGCTGAAGAGATGGCTTAGTGGTTAAGTGCTTGCCTGTGAAGCCTAAGCAGCCCGGTTTGAGGCTTGATTCCCCAGGACCCACGTAACCAGATGCACAAGGTGGCACACACATCTGGAGTTTGTTTGCAGTGGCTGGAGGCCCAGGCCCGCCCATTCTTTCTCTCCTTCTCTCTCTCTCTCTCTCCCTCTTTCTCTCTCTGTCGCTCTCAAATAAATAAATAAAAATAAACAGACAAAAATTTTTTAAAAAAAGAAAGTCACATCTGGGGCCAATCAGGTAGTGTAAACAAGGCTCTGACTTTAAATCCAGGCCGGCCTGGAACTTGCTATGTAGCCAAGAATGATCTTGAATTTCCAAGTCTCTTGCCTTTCCTCTCAAGCGCTGAGATTTCGTGTGTGTCTTGTCATGCCTGGCTGCCTGGTTTGATGGATGCGGAACATCAAACTTCACCTACATCACCATCTGAGCAACAGCCTCGGCCCCGGAGCCTGGGTTCTAAGGGAGGTTGGCACTTTGATGGTGTAACATGGAGAGGCTGGGAATTCCAAGCTCAGGCTAGAGACGGGAAACTTCTTCCGGGGACACTGCTGACCACGTAGCAATATAGCATAAAGCCGGGCTTTCAATCTGTGGGCGGCATGTTAGTGTATTGGAAAATATGATTAAATAGCAAGTCTGCCTTGACCTTTTTTATTTTCTCCGCTGATTGAGTTCTGCTTAAGTCTCTGGAAGAAACTTTATTTCATTTCTAACCATTTAGTCTCCCACTGGGAAAGTAAGAGTTTATGCATTTTTGCTTTGGATCCGACAGAGCTGGAATATGATCGTGTTGGTGGATGGTGCTTCTCGTGTGTATTCAGGACTTCATTCTCCCACTAATCTCTGCTTTTCCTCAGCCTCGTTGATCCTCCACCGTTTGCCAGTTCCAATTTATTTCTGTGACCAGCGAGACACCAGTAAACACTATGAGAAAGTCAACAAATGAACTCCTGGAGGTGACTCCACAGGTCACTCTCCCTATATGTAAACCGCGAACAAGGTCTGCTAAAACAGGGAGTCATTCATTCTCTCTCCAAAGCACCCCAGAGGCAGACTGCGACAGTATCCTTCAAGTAGTTAATCTAGTATTTAATCAGCGAGTTTAGGGTCTTCTTATCTGATTGAAATCTTTCTGGATAGAATTTCATTTGTTTTCTCCTAATAACAACTTTAATGAACTTGAAGGCAAAAATCATTGTCTTTCTTCTCTTTTTAACTAAATAACTCCAGTGTCTGACCAAAGAGTTAATTTCCTTGTTTTTAGTCATTTTCATGGGGAGAACTCTTGAGGTTCTCAATATTATTTCAAAATAATTATTACAGTGAACATAACTTCAGACTAATAACAAATAATTGTTTAGGAGATCTCATTGGCAGCTTTCAAGTTAAAAAGGGTCAAGGACCATTTAGGTCTACAATAAAATATAATTGATGGCTGGACATGGTGACACATGTCTTTAATTTCAGCCCTAGGGAGGCAGAGGTAAGAGGATCACTATGAGTTTGAGGCCAGCCTGAGACTACATAGTGATTTCCAGATTAAGCTGGGCTAGAGCAAGACCCTACCTCAAAAAAACCAAAAAGTAAAAATAAAAAAATATTTTTTAAAAAAGACGGCTAGAGATGGCACTCACCTGTGAAGCCTAAGGACCCAGGTTCAATTCTGTATGACCCACTTAAGCCAGATGCACAAGGTGGCACATGCGTCTGGAGTTTGTTAGCAGTGGCTAGAGGCCCTGGGGCACCCATTCTCTCTGTCTCTCTCTCTCTCTCTCTCTCTCTGCTTCTTTCTGTCTCTCTCTCAAATAAATAATAATATAATATAATATAATATAATATATTGTAATATAATATAAAATGATTGATGTTTGGGTCAGGTTATTAGGTGGAACCATTGATGACAATTCATTTCTGTTGCTTTTTAATGTTGTAGACTTAATTTCACCCTGGGAATCCTCAGGAACCGAGTCCGTGCCTTGAAATCGCGTTTGAATTACAAAGCTAAGGAAGACAGGGCACTGTCATTCCCTCTACAGCCCATGCCTTTCCTGTGAGATCGGTTTGGGATTATTTCCCCCAGTGTATAATACAGGACCTTGTCTGGAGAATCTGTAGTAGCACACGATTTTATGTGCTCTTTGATTAGTGCAGACAGTGAGACCACATGGCATTTATTTCTCTGTGAAATGAACTTGTGGTTATGGAGAGGTTAAGGAAGCAGCAAGTAATGGGTATTAAAGTGAAGTGAGATAAAAGGGAATATGATTTAATGTTTACTAAACACCTCCTATGTTGTAAAGTACATGTTAGGAACTATGGATATACAAAAACAAGGGGCATTGCCTGTTACTATCATAGGAAAGAACAAAGTAGTTGCATATAATGTGACATAAATTTCTCTTTCATTGGAATACATGCTTGGGTGACATCTGGGAAAGTTGCTAAAATAATAATGTGGTTACCTCTGGAAGGTGACATTATTTTTCTTCAATGTGTCTTATGATTTATAGTGTATGATCCATAAGCATGTAGTGTGTGATTAATAAAAATCAAGCTGTGAAGGCTGGAGAGATTGTTCAGTGGTTAAGGCACTTGCCTACAAAGCCTAAGGACTCTGCTTCAATTCCCCAGCACCCATACAAAGCCAGACGCACAAGGTGGTGCGTGGTGCGTGTATCTGGAATTCTTTTGCAGTGGCTAGAGGCCCTGGCGCACCAATTCTCTACTCTTTTCTCTCTCTCTCTCTCTCTGTTTGCAAATGAATAAATAAAATTTTAAACAATCAAGTTGTGAGAAGATAACAGTGCTTCAGGAATAACACCGACAAGAACCAAGACTGACAAGTCCTTGCCTTGTTCATGTTTCTCCCCGGCCTTCACACAGTGGCACACGGCAAGATGTGTGTGGTACATACATAAGGGAGGGGTGGGAGGCCTACTTCATTTCTTTTATTAAATTTTATGTGCCCATGTGTGTTTACCCCAGGTGCCTCACTACTTTTGGTATATGGCTTACATGGGTGGCTTGGGAATTGAACCCAGACCTGCAGCCTTTGCCAGAAAGTGCTTTACCTACTGAGCCATCTTTTCAACCCCTCATTTCTTTTAAGTTTATTTTTATTTTCATTAAACTTCTGGTTAGCATACAGAAAAATTGGGTTTTATTGTGACAGTTATACACATACATCATCATTATACTTTCTTCTTCCTCCTCTTAACTCCCAAATCTCCCTTCTCCCCTTCATTCTGGTCTTCTTTATGCCCCCAAAATAGTGTCCCTTCTGCTTTTATGAAACATATATTCCACTGCCCATTTTCCTTATACGCATAGGATTGCTTAAGAAAAAGCACACTCATTACACGAAATTAATTCCTAAAGTTTCTGTCTAATTAGAAATTTATTTGGAGTGATAAACACATATTCCCAGGACCACAACATTTTTCAGCGAGCCCTAGAATGTGTTAGCCCACTTGGCACCTTTGTACAAGTTTGGAAATGACATCCATTCTTCAAAGCACCTTGCTGCCAGGTGCTGGGAAATCAACATAACGAAGAGACTGTACGCCACGCTCATGTTACAGAGCACCTGCAGGTAAATCAGTAGCAGGTGCAGCTCTCGCCTCTTCGTTGGGTTGAGATTTCAGCTCTATGGAATGGGAGTTTTGATGAGCACATAAACATGTAGTTTGGTGAGAAGAGAGAGCTAATGATGAATTTGAAACGGTTTGTGGATGATGCCCAGGGGAAATCCGGGGATCATTGAAAATCTGAACCAACACGAGGACCTCAAATTGTCCAGAGCAAGATCTAGTAGAAAGGAGAGATGGAAATCCAGAAACAGTACTTCAAATTCTTTTTTTTTTTTTTTGAGGTAGGGTCTCACTCTAGTCCAGGCTGACCTGGAATTCACTATGTGGTCTCAGGCTGGCCTCGAACTCATGGTGATCCTCCTACCTCTGCCTCCCGAGTGCTGGGATTAAGGGTGTGCACCACCACACCAGGACTAGTACTTCAAATTCTTAATGTTGACTGGGGTCCTCTTTATTCCAGAAAGCCCTGGGAAGTTGTCTTTTCATTCTTTTGGGGCCCTCGCCTCCTTGGGCCTTTGGAAGTGAGCTAAGTTCTTGATAATAATGGAGTTGCCTACCAGGAATGGTAGGTTTGTGTTAATGGTAGTATGCCACGACCCCCCCCCCCATGGAGGGCAGATTAGTGGAATCTGTTCCCAGTGTTCAGATTGTAGTGCTCATGGGCTTCTTGGATTCGTTTATAGCCACTTATGATAGTTTCAAACCCAGATCTTTTCATGTCTCACTGAGGTAGAGATGTCTCCTGATCTACTGTAGTCATGACCAAAAGGGGGGAGGCAAGGAAGCCCACAGATCTCTGAAAAACTGTTATCAGGTACCTGCCCTGGCTCTTTGGTCCTATTATGAACGGCTCCTTGGGCTGGGCAGCTCATAATGTTACCAAATGAAAGCAAAACCTCCCTCTTAGGGGGGAGATCCTGGCAAACATGTTTAAAACTAGTCAGCTCTAAGACATTTTAATAATTATAATACATTTTCTCTGGGGAGACAGAAGGATAAAGCAAACATACTGTGGGTTATATTTCCCAGGAGTGATCATGGAAGAACTACCTAAAAGAGATCCGTGAATTATCAAACACTCATTATTCAAATCATAATTCATGTATGTATTGACAAATTGCTGAAATTCTGTTATTGCTGAAATTATTTAACTTAAAAAAAATAAGGAACTCTCTTAGAATCTGAACCAACCAGCACTGACTTGTATGGCAGAGCATTCAGCCTACTCGGTGGAGGGGACGCGTATGACCGCTTCAGCGGGCTACGGCCCTACCGCCCTGAACGCACTTGATCTCTGCTGAGTTCTTTCAGGGGACCCTCTGGTCCTCAGCTTTGCTCTGCCCCTCCCTTTCATCCAGAGATCATGCACTGAAGCTGACAAGAGTGGTTTGCTGGGTCTTGGAGTGTGGTGCCTAAGGGAACCGCAGGATCTGGTGTTCACCGTTCAGCCGTGTGGCTGTGGGCTTCTTGTGCTCAGCCGGCCTCCACATCACCTGGAACCCTTCCCTGGAACCCGGCCCGGGGAGGGCTGCTGTAGCTACTTCCCTTACAGCAGTGTGGTTCTTTCCATTGGCAAGACGACCTCACTTTCCACTGGACAGAGGACCCTATAGTGGCAGTTATTGTCCAGGTCGTATACGTGTGTTACTTTGTCCATAGCATTGCTCTGTACTTGGGGTTTTAGGGAAATGGGAGCTCAGAGGGGCCAATATTCTCAAGCCCTGCGTAGTAAGTGCTGTCCAGATGGTTTGACTCTCTCTCTCTCCCTCCCTCCCTCTCCCTTGCTCTCTTCTTTATCTCCTTGATATAGGGTCTCATCACTCAGGCTGGCCTCAAATTCACTCTGGGGCCACTGACCTGGAACTCCTGATCCTTCTGCCTCTGCCTCCCATGTGCTAGGACGACAGGTGAGCTCATTTCTTTCCAACCATCTTGGCTTCCCGTCACGTTGTGCCGTTGTCAGGGACCACGTCTCTCCATTGCTGGAGCCACCCGGACCTCATCCTGAACAGACTGACTGAAGGAGCCACTGCGGCACGTGCCTGTAATCCCAGCATTCAAGGCTAACCTGAGCTGCATAGTGAGACCCTGTCTCCGAAAAAGAAAAAAAAAATACTTATAGACCCAAACCAGCAATAGCAAAATTACAGCAAAAACTTCACTTGCACCCCACCGTCCTGACACAAGTGTTCTCATGTCACCTTCTACATGCCCATGTTTACACAGTTCCCATCACAGTATGCACGTCCTTGTCAGGCTTTCAAAAAAGCATTTTGAAGCCAAGCGTGGTGGCACACCTTTAATCCCAGCACTCAGGAGGCAGAGGTAGGAGAATCGCTGAGAGTTCGAGGCCACCCTGAGACTACATAGTGAATTCCAGGTCAGCCTGGGCCAGAGTGAGACCCTACCTCGAAAAACAAAAAACAAAACAAAATTTAATATGGGCATTTCTCCAAGTTTCTGCAATTACAGCAAGTTTTTAAAAATAAAATATTTTTATTTATTTGAGAGAGACAGAGGGGGGGGGGGAGACAGTGAGCACACCAGGGCATCCATCCACTGCAAACGAACTCCAGATGCATGTGGTGCCACCTTGTACGTCTGGACTTATGTGGGTCCTGGGGATCAAACCTGGGTCCTTTGGCTTTGCAGGCAAGTGCCTTAACTACTAAGCCATCTCTCCAGCCCTACAACATTTTTTTACTGGTGATATTCAATACAGATGATGAAATATTTATTAATGATGCCTAATGCAGATGACTAAAGCAGATCTCTGGTTTTAAAAATATTTTTCTTTATGTAAAAGTAACACACGTGGGCTGGAGAGATGGCTTAGCAGCTAACGGTGCTTGTTTGCAAAGCCAGATGCCCGGGTTCCATTCTCCAGGACCCATGTAATGCCAGATGCACAAAGTAGCACATGTGTCTGGAGTTCGTTTGCAGTGGCCGAAGACCATGGCACACCCATACTCATCCTCTTGTCTCTTCCTCTGTTTCAAATAAAGAAATAAAAATATTTTTATTTGAGCTGGAGAGATGGCTTAGCAGTTAAGGCACTTGCCTGCAAAGCTAAAGGACCCAGGTTCAGTTCCCCAGGACCCACATAAGCCAGATGCCCAAGGTGGCACATGCATCTGGAGTTTATTTGCAGTGGCTGGAGGCCCTGGTGTACCCATTCTCTCTGTCTCTCTCTCTCTCTCTCTCTCTCTCTCTCTCTCTCTGTCTCTCTCTCAAATAAATAATAATATAATATAATATAATATAATATAATATAATATAATGTAATATAATATAAAATGATTGATGTTTGGGTCAGGTTATTAGGTGGGAACCATTGATGACAATTCGTTTCTATTGCTTTTTTAATGTTGTAGACTTAATTTCACCCTGGGAATCCTCAGGAACCGAGTCCGTGCCTTGAAATCGCGTTTGAATTACAAAGACTAAGGAAGACAGGGCACTGTCATTCCCTTACAGTCCCATGCCTTTCCTGTGAGATCGGTTTGGGATTATTTCCCCCAGTGTATAATACAGGACCTTGTCTGGAGAATCTGTAGTAGCACACGATTTTATGTGCTCTTTGATTAGTGCAGACAGTGAGACCACATGGCATTTATTTCTCTGTGAATGAACTCGTGGTTATGGAGAGGTTAAGGAAGCAGCAAGTAATGGGTATTAAGTGAAGTGAGATAAAAGGGACATATAATTTAATGTTTACAAACACCTCCTATGTTGTAAAGTACATGTTAGGAACTATGGATATACAAAAACAAGGGGCATTGCTGTTACTATCATAGGAAAGAACAAAGTAGTTGCATATAATGTGACATAAATTTCTCTTTCATTGGAATACATGCTTGGGTGACATCTGGGAAAGTTGCTAAAATAATAATGTGGTTACCTCTGGAAGGTGACATTATTTTTCTTCAATGTGTCTTATGATTTATAGTGTATGATCCATAAGCATGTAGTGTGTGATTAATAAAAATCAAGCTGTGAAGGCTGGAGAGATTGTTCAGTGGTTAAGGCACTTGCCTACAAAGCCTAAGGACTCTGCTTCAATTCCCCAGCACCCATACAAAGCCAGACGCACAAGGTGGTGCGTGGTGCGTGTATCTGGAATTCTTTTGCAGTGGCTATAGGCCCTGGCGCACCAATTCTCTACTCTTCTCTTTCTCTCTCTCTCTCTCTGTTTGCAAATGAATAAATAAAATTTTAAACAATCAAGTTGTGAGAAGATAACAGTGCTTCAGGAATAACCCCGACAAGAACCATACTGACAAGTCCTTGCCTTGTTCGTGTTTCTCCCCGGCCTTCACACAGTGGCACACGGCAAGATGTGTGTGGTACATGCATAAGCGAGGGGTGGGAGGCCTACTTCATTTCTTTTATTAAATTTTATGTGCCCGTGTGTGTTTACCCCAGGTGCCTCACTACTTTTGGCATATGGCTTACATGGGTGGCTTGGGAATTGAACCCAGACCTGCAGCCTTTGCCAGAAAGTGCTTTACCTACTGAGCCATCTTCAACCCCTCATTTCTTTTAAGTTTATTTTTATTTTCATTAAACTTCTGGTTAGCATACAGAAAAATTGGGTTTTGTTGTGACAGTTACACACATACATCATCATTATACTTTCTTCTTCCTCCTCTTAACTCCCAAATCTCCCTTCTCCCCTTCATTCTGGTCTTCTTTATGCCCCCAAAATAGTGTCCCTCCTGCTTTTATGAAACATATATTCCACTGCCCATTTTCCTTATACGCATAGGATTGCTTAAGAAAAAGCACACTCATTACACGAAATTAATTCCTAAAGTTTCTGTCTAATTAGAAATTTATTTGGAGTGATAAACACATATTCCCAGGACCACAAAATTTTTCAGCGAGCCCTAGAATGTGTTAGCCCACTTGGCACCTTTGTACAAGTTTGGAAATGACATCATTTCTTCAAAGCACCTTGCTGCCAGGTGCTGGGAAATCAACATAACGAAGAGACTGTACGCCACGCTCGTGTTACAGAGCACCTGCAGGTAAATCAGTAGCATGTGCAGCTCTCGCCTCTTCGTTGGGTTGAGATTTCAGCTCTATGGAATGGGAGTTTTGATGAGCACATAAACATGTAGTTTGGTGAGAAGAGAGAGCTAATGATGAATTTGAAACGGTTTGTGGATGATGCCCAGGGGAAATCCGGGGATCATTGAAAATCTGAACCAACACGAGGACCTCAAATCGTCCAGAGCAAGATCTAGTAGAAAGGAGAGATGGAAATCCAGAAACAGTACTTCAAATTCTTTTTTTTTTTTTTTTTTTTTTGAGGTAGGGTCTCACTCTAGCCCAGGCTGACCTGGAATTCACTATGTAGTCTCAGGCTGGCCTCGAACTCATGGTGATCCTCCTACCTCTGCCTCCCGAGTGCTAGTACTTCAAATTCTTAATGTTGACTGTGATCCTCTTTATTCTAGAAAGCCCTGGGAAGTTGTCTTTTCATTCTTTTGGGGCCCTCGCCTCCTTGGGCCTTTGGAAGTGAGCTATGTTCTTGATAATGGAGTTGCCTACCAGGAATGGTAGGTTTGTGTTACTGGTAGTATGCCACGACCCCCCCCCCCCCCCCCGCCATGGAGGGCAGATTAGTGGAATCTGTTCCCAGTGTTCAGATTGTAGTGCTCATGGGCTTCTTGGATTCGTTTATAGCCACTTATGATAGTTTCAAACCCAGATCTTTTCATGTCTCACTGAGGTAGAGATGTCTCCTGATCTACTGTAGTCATGACCAAAAGGGGGGAGACAGGAAGCCCACAGATCTCTGAAAAACCGTTATCAGGTACCTGCCCTGGCTCTTTGGTCCTATTATGAATGGCTCCTTGGGCTGGGCAGCTCATAATGTTATCAAATGAAAGCAAAACCTCCCTCTTAGGGGGGAGATCCTGGCAAACATGTTTAAAACTAGTCAGCTCTAAGACATTTTAATAATTATAATACATTTTCTCTGGGGAGACAGAAGGATAAAGCAAACATACTGTGGGTTATGTTTCCCAGGAGTGATCATGGAAGAACTACCCAAAAGAGATCCGTGAATTATCAAACACTCATTATTCAAATCGTAATTCATGTATGTATTGACAAATTGCTGAAATTCTGTTATTGCTGAAATTATTTAACTTAAAAAAAATAAGGAGCTCTCTTGGAATCTGAACCAACCAGCACTGGCTTGTATGGCAGAGCATCCAGCCTACTCGGTGGAGGGGCCGCCTATGACCGCTTCAGCGGGCTACGGCCCTACCGCCCTGAACGCACTTGATCTCTGCTGAGTTCTTTCCGGGGACCCTCTGGTCCTCAGCTTTGCTCTGCCCCTCCCTTTCATCCAGAGATCATGCACTGAAGCTGACAAGAGTGGTTTGCTGGGTCTTGGAGTGTGGTGCCTAAGGGAACCGCAGGATCTGGTGTTCACCGTTCAGCCGTGTGGCTGTGGGCTTCTTGTGCTCAGCCGGCCTCCACATCACACGGAACCCTTCCCTGGAACCCGGCCCGGGGAGGGCTGCTGTAGCTACTTCCCTTACAGCAGTGTGGTTCTTTCCATTGGCAAGACGACCTCACTTTCCACTGGACAGAGGACCCTATAGTGGCAGTTATTGTCCAGGTCGTATACGTGTGTTACTTTGTCCATAGCATTGCTCTGTACTTGGGGTTTTAGGGAAATGGGAGCTCAGAGGGGCCAATATTCTCAAGCCCTGCGTAGTAAGTGCTGTCCAGATGGTTTGACTCTCTCTCTCTCCCTCCCTCCCTCCCTTGCTCTCTTCTTTATCTCCTTGATATAGGGTCTCATCACTCAGGCTGGCCTCAAATTCACTCTGTAGCCACTGACCTGGAACTCCTGATCCTTCTGCCTCTGCCTCCCATGTGCTAGGACGACAGGTGAGCTCATTTCTTTCCAACCATCCTGGCTTCCCGTCACTTTGTGCCGTTGTCAGGGACCACGTCTCTCCATTGCTGGAGCCACCCGGACCTCATCCTGAACAGACTGACTGAAGGAGCCACTGCGGCACGTGCCTGTAATCCCAGCATTCAAGGCTAACCTGAGCTGCATAGTGAGACCCTGTCTCCAAAAAAGAAAAAAAAAAATACTTATAGACCCAAACCAGCAATAGCAAAATTACAGCAAAAACTTCACTTGCACCCCACCGTCCTGACACAAGTGCTTTCATGTCACCTCCTACATGCCCATGTTTACACAGTTCCCATCACAGTATGCACGTCCTTGTCAGGCTTTCAAAAAAGCATTTTGAAGCCAAGCGTGGTGGCACACCTTTAATCCCAGCACTCAGGAGGCAGAGGTAGGAGAATCGCTGAGAGTTCGAGGCCACCCTGAGACTACATAGTGAATTCCAGGTCAGCCTGGGCCAGAGTGAGACCCTACCTCGAAAAACAAAAAACAAAACAAAATTTAATATGGGCATTTCTCCAAGTTTCTGCAATTACAGCAAGTTTTTAAAAATAAAATATTTTTATGTATTTGAGAGAGACAGAGAGAGAGAGAGTGAGCACACCAGGGCATCCATCCACTGCAAACGAACTCCAGATGCATGTGGTGCCACCTTGTACGTCTGGCTTATGTGGGTCCTAGGGGATCAAACCTGGGTCCTTTGGCTTTGCAGGCAAGTGCCTTAACTACTAAGCCATCTCTCCAGCCCTACAACATTTTTTTACTGGTGATATTCAATACAGATGATGAAATATTTACTAATGATGCCTAATGCAGATGACTAAAGCAGATCTCTGGTTTTAAAAATATTTTTCTTTATGTAAAAGTAACACACGTGGGCTGGAGAGATGGCTTAGCAGCTAACGGTGCTTGTTTGCAAAGCCAGATGCCCGGGTTCCATTCTCCAGGACCCATGTAATGCCAGATGCACAAAGTAGCACATGTGTCTGGAGTTCGTTTGCAGTGGCCGAAGACCATGGCACACCCATACTCATCCTCTTGTCTCTTCCTCTGTTTCAAATAAAGAAATAAAAATATTTTTATTTGAGCTGGAGAGATGGCTTAGCAGTTAAGGCACTTGCCTGCAAAGCTAAAGGACCCAGGTTCAGTTCCCCAGGACCCACATAAGCCAGATGCCCAAGGTGGCACATGCATCTGGAGTTTATTTGCAGTGGCTGGAGGCCCTGGTGTACCCATTATCTATCTGCCTCTGCCTCTCTCTCCCTCTCCTTTTCTCTCTCTTTGTCAGATACATAAATAAGTAAATAAAATATTTTTTTAAAAAATGTAACACATGTACGTTAAACAATATGTCTATTTGGAAAATGACATAGTTTAAGAAGATTGCACCAATTTTACCACAGACTTATATTTTGAAATATTTTCTACCAGGCTCTGAAAATATGTTTCACTTTTATTAACACAGACTCACAGAGGTTCTTTCATTGTGTATAAAACTGAAATGAGGTTGCTGGAGATATGGCTTAGCAGTTAAGGCATTTGCCTGCAAAGCCAAAGGACCCAGGTTCAATTCTCCAGGACCCACATGGGTCAGATGCACAAGGTGGTACATGCGTCTGGAGTTCATTTGCAGCAGCTGGAGGGCCTGGAATATCCCTTATCTCTCTCTCTCTCAAATAAATAAATATAAATATTTTTAAAAGTCAGAAATGATGTGCTGAGAAGATGGTTCAGTGGTTCAAAGCTCTTGTACAAAGTGGACAACTGGAGTTCAGATCTCCAGACCCCACATAAAGCCCGATGCAGGTCATGAACACGCCTGTAATCCCAGGCCCTATGGGAGACAGAGTCAGGGCAGTCCCAAAGCGTGTGGACCAGCGTGTGTGGTCTTCACAGCAGCGAAGCAGAAGCCCGTGTCGAAGTGGAAGGAGAGGATTGGCACCCGAGGTTGTCCCCTGACCTCCACACGTGTGCCGTGGCACGTGTGCTCATTCTTACACATGCATACCATCCACACACACGAAAGGGAAATGATGCTGTCAAGACAACGCCTTCAAGGAATAGTTCCACGTTTGCACAGAAAGGAGAAATTAGAGAAATTCCTTGCTGTCTTGCTATTCTATAAGGACTGTCCTTTGGGGTATCTCGTGGCTTCAACAAGGTAGAGACTCCCTGGGGTTTGGAGATGTTACTAAGTGGGAAACTTCTTCCTCCACATCACATGCCATACTACGGCAGGGCACGCGTGCCCATTCCTCAGCAGCGTGTGCTCTGTGTGTGCTCCTTGCCCCGCATACCATGGGGGGGTGACGGGGAGGTGACCTCCAGCCAGGTGCCCCTTGGGCAGCCGTGCCACGCCTGGATCACGTGCGTCTGTCCTTAGGAACGCGGCCTACCTATGCAGTGGAGGAGGGGGCGAAGGGTGCTTTCGCGGGAGGTGCAGAAACAGATCGATCTAGTTTCCTGGTGAGCGTTGCAATGTCCCGTGTTGCGATGGCTACGGCAGCTTGGCTTTCATTTGCAGTAGACACTCTACAGCATAGCAAAAGTGCATTTTTATGTCATTCATTTGTTTATTTGTAAGCAAAGAGAGATAGAAGAGACAGAGAGAATGGGTGTGCCAGGCCCTCCAGCCAAGGCAAGCGGACTCCGAATGCATGCGCCCCTTTGTGCATCTGGCTTCAGGTGGGTACTGGGGAATTGAACTCCGGTGGTTAAGTTCTGCAGGCAAGCACCTTAACCACTGAACCATCTCTCCTGCCCACACAATGCATTTTTTTAAGATCACTATTTTCTGCTTTAGTGGTAAAATGGTTGAGTCTGATGCACGTTCACTGTCTTTTTCTTTCATACAGTGAAGCTTTATAAATGGAATTCCTTTTTGGAAATTTTTTTTTTTTGTTTATTTGAGAGAGGGAATGAGGCAGAGTGTGTGTGTGAGAGAGAGAGAGAGAGCGTGCAAATACGTGTGCCAGAGTTTCCAGCCACTGCAAACGAACTCAGATCCATGTGCCACTGTGTGCATCTGGCTTACATGGGTCCTGCAGGGAAGCACCTTAACCACTCAGCCATCTCTCCAGCCCTATAAATGAAATTCTTTTAAGTGAATTTTAAAAAACTTTTTATTGATAACTTCCATAATTATAGACCATAAACCATGAAAATTCTCTCTCCTCTGCCAGTTTCCCCTTCACAAATCCACTCTCCATCATATCCCCTCCCTCTCTCAATTAGTGTCTCTTTTATTTTGATGTCATCATCTTTTCTTCCTATTATGATGATCTTATGAAGAAGTCATGTATATTGAGGCCAATTTGTGTCTGGAAGAGTGCATTGTAAGCAGTCCTACCCTTCCTTTGACTCTTACATTCTTTCTGCCACTTCTTCCACAATGTACCCTGAGCCTTGGAAGGTGTGATAGAGATATTTCAGTGCTGAACACTCCTCTGTCACTTCTCAGCACTATGGTGCCTTTTGGGTAATCCAAGTGGTCACTACCATCTGCAAAGAGGAGCTTCTCTAATCAAAAGTGAGAGTAGCATTAATACATGGGTATGAACATTAAGAAAGTGCTTACAGGGCAGTTTGGTGAGCATAATATATACATTTAGTCAGATAAGAGCAGGCTTTATGCCCCAGGGCTCATGACCTCACCGTCATAGGCTTTTGACTAGGTTTTCAGTACTAGGCATGTATTCCCTCCAATGGAGCGGGCCTCCAGTCCAATTAGAGAGTGGTTCGTTTACCCCCATAAGAGACTTTCCATTAAGTGAATCTTTAATGCAATGGAAATACGTACTCATATACTAAAGTCAGATACTATGTTCCCACTACATAAGTTTAATTATATGAATAGTAGACATATTTGCTTCAGATCTCTCTTTTTTTTTTTACATGTGTGTATAGGTGTGCATGTATGTGTGTTCACGTGAGGGGGTGTGTGTTTTCATACGTGTGTGCAATGTGTGTGAAAGCTAGAAGTTGATAGCAGGTGTCTTCGTCAATTGCTCTACACCTTTATTGTTATTATTTTCTTTTAATTATTAGTTATGTACAAAGAGTGTATACAGTCATGTTGGTACCATCATTAGCCTTCCTCCCTGTCCTCCCACCTCCACAGGAACCCTTCTCGTTGGGAAATACGGGTCATGCATTGTGGGGTTGGCCATCAGTTATGGGTTGTAAGGCAGTGTCTGTGCATAATGTCCCCAACTTGTGGCTCTAACAATCTTTCCACCCCCCCCCCTTCCGTGAATTTTCCCCTGAGCCACACCTGGGTTCGTTTTAGGACTACTTCAGTGATGAGGTCTTGGGAGCCTCTGTGTCTCTGGATATCTGTTTGGTAGGAGTTGAGTGTTCTCTGTGTCTGTCTCCTTCACCCTTGTGCTGGTACCAGGTTCACCAAGAAAGCAGCACTCTTGCTCATTTCCTCAGTTACTCTATGGTTTCAGCTGTTTTTTTTGGGGGGGGGGCAAGGGGGGGGTTAAGGTAGGGTCTCAGTCTAGCTCGGGCTGACCTGGAATTCACTATGTGGTCTCAGGCTGGCCTCGAACTCATGGTGATCCTCCTACCTCTGCCTCCCGAGTGCTGGGATTAAGGGTGTGCACCACCACACCAGGACTAGTACTTCAAATTCTTAATGTTGACTGGGGTCCTCTTTATTCCAGAAAGCCCTGGGAAGTTGTCTTTTCATTCTTTTGGGGCCCTCGCCTCCTTGGGCCTTTGGAAGTGAGCTAAGTTCTTGATAATAATGGAGTTGCCTACCAGGAATGGTAGGTTTGTGTTAATGGTAGTATGCCACGACCCCCCCCCCCATGGAGGGCAGATTAGTGGAATCTGTTCCCAGTGTTCAGATTGTAGTGCTCATGGGCTTCTTGGATTCGTTTATAGCCACTTATGATAGTTTCAAACCCAGATCTTTTCATGTCTCACTGAGGTAGAGATGTCTCCTGATCTACTGTAGTCATGACCAAAAGGGGGAGGCAAGAAGCCCACAGATCTCTGAAAAACTGTTATCAGGTACCTGCCCTGGCTCTTTGGTCCTATTATGAACGGCTCCTTGGGCTGGGCAGCTCATAATGTTACCAAATGAAAGCAAAACCTCCCTCTTAGGGGGGAGATCCTGGCAAACATGTTTAAAACTAGTCAGCTCTAAGACATTTTAATAATTATAATACATTTTCTCTGGGGAGACAGAAGGATAAAGCAAACATACTGTGGGTTATATTTCCCAGGAGTGATCATGGAAGAACTACCTAAAAGAGATCCGTGAATTATCAAACACTCATTATTCAAATCATAATTCATGTATGTATTGACAAATTGCTGAAATTCTGTTATTGCTGAAATTATTTAACTTAAAAAAATAAGGAACTCTCTTAGAATCTGAACCAACCAGCACTGACTTGTATGGCAGAGCATTCAGCCTACTCGGTGGAGGGGACGCGTATGACCGCTTCAGCGGGCTACGGCCCTACCGCCCTGAACGCACTTGATCTCTGCTGAGTTCTTTCAGGGGACCCTCTGGTCCTCAGCTTTGCTCTGCCCCTCCCTTTCATCCAGAGATCATGCACTGAAGCTGACAAGAGTGGTTTGCTGGGTCTTGGAGTGTGGTGCCTAAGGGAACCGCAGGATCTGGTGTTCACCGTTCAGCCGTGTGGCTGTGGGCTTCTTGTGCTCAGCCGGCCTCCACATCACCTGGAACCCTTCCCTGGAACCCGGCCCGGGGAGGGCTGCTGTAGCTACTTCCCTTACAGCAGTGTGGTTCTTTCCATTGGCAAGACGACCTCACTTTCCACTGGACAGAGGACCCTATAGTGGCAGTTATTGTCCAGGTCGTATACGTGTGTTACTTTGTCCATAGCATTGCTCTGTACTTGGGGTTTTAGGGAAATGGGAGCTCAGAGGGGCCAATATTCTCAAGCCCTGCGTAGTAAGTGCTGTCCAGATGGTTTGACTCTCTCTCTCTCCCTCCCTCCCTCTCCCTTGCTCTCTTCTTTATCTCCTTGATATAGGGTCTCATCACTCAGGCTGGCCTCAAATTCACTCTGGGGCCACTGACCTGGAACTCCTGATCCTTCTGCCTCTGCCTCCCAAGTGCTGGGATGACAGGTGAGCTCATTTCTTTCCAATCATCTTGGCTTCCCGTCACGTTGTGCCGTTGTCAGGGACCACGTCTCTCCATTGCTGGAGCCACCCGGACCTCATCCTGAACAGACTGACTGAAGGAGCCACTGCGGCACGTGCCTGTAATCCCAGCATTCAAGGCTAACCTGAGCTGCATAGTGAGACCCTGTCTCCGAAAAAGAAAAAAAAAATACTTATAGACCCAAACCAGCAATAGCAAAATTACAGCAAAAACTTCACTTGCACCCCACCGTCCTGACACAAGTGTTCTCATGTCACCTTCTACGTGCCCATGTTTACACAGTTCCCATCACAGTATGCACGTCCTTGTCAGGCTTTCAAAAAAGCATTTTGAAGCCAAGCGTGGTGGCACACCTTTAATCCCAGCACTCAGGAGGCAGAGGTAGGAGAATCGCTGAGAGTTCGAGGCCACCCTGAGACTACATAGTGAATTCCAGGTCAGCCTGGGCCAGAGTGAGACCCTACCTCGAAAAACAAAAAACAAAACAAAATTTAATATGGGCATTTCTCCAAGTTTCTGCAATTACAACAAGTTTTTAAAAATAAAATATTTTTTATTTATTTGAGAGAGACAGAGGGGGGGGGGAGACAGTGAGCACACCAGGGCATCCATCCACTGCAAACGAACTCCAGATGCATGTGGTGCCACCTTGTACGTCTGACTTATGTGGGTCCTGGGGGATCAAACCTGGGTCCTTTGGCTTTGCAGGCAAGTGCCTTAACTACTAAGCCATCTCTCCAGCCCTACAACATTTTTTTACTGATGATATTCAATACAGATGATGAAATATTTATTAATGATGCCTAATGCAGATGACTAAAGCAGATCTCTGGTTTTAAAAATATTTTTCTTTATGTAAAAGTAACACACGTGGGCTGGAGAGATGGCTTAGCAGCTAACGGTGCTTGTTTGCAAAGCCAGATGCCCGGGTTCCGTTCTCCAGGACCCATGTAATGCCAGATGCACAAAGTAGCGCACATGTCTGGAGTTCGTTTGCAGTGGCCGAAGACCATGGCACACCCATACTCATCCTCTTGTCTCTTCCTCTGTTTCAAATAAAGAAATAAAAATATTTTTATTTGAGCTGGAGAGATGGCTTAGCAGTTAAGGCACTTGCCTGCAAAGCTAAAGGACCCAGGTTCAGTTCCCCAGGAGCCACATAAGCCAGATGCCCAAGGTGGCACATGCATCTGGAGTTTATTTGCAGTGGCTGGAGGCCCTGGTGTACCCATTATCTATCTGCCTCTGCCTCTCTCTCCCTCTCCTTTTCTCTCTCTTTGTCAGATACATAAATAAGTAAATAAAATATTTTTTTTTAAATGTAACACATGTACGTTAAACAATATGTCTATTTGGAAAATGACATAGTTTAAGAAGATTGCACCAATTTTACCACAGACTTATATTTTGAAATATTTTCTACCAGGCTCTGAAAATATGTTTCACTATTATTAACACAGACTCACAGAGGTCCTTTCATTGTGTATAAAACTGAAATGAGGGGCTGGAGAGATGGCTTAGCAGTTAAGGCATTTGCCTGCAAAGCCATGGGTCAGATGCACAAGGTGGTACATGCATCTGGAGTTCATTTGCAGCAGCTGGAGGTCCTGGAGGTACAACCATTCTCTCTCTCTCAAATAAATAAATATAAATATATTTAAAAGTCAGAAATAATGTGCTGAGAAGATGGTTCAGTGGTTCAAAGCTCTTGTACAAAGCGGACAACTGGAGTTCAGATCTCCAGACCCCACATAAAGCCCGATGCAGGTCGAGAACATGCCTTTAATCCCAGTCCCTATGGCAATGGGAGACGGAGTCAGGGCAGTCCCAAAGCGTGTGGACCAGCGTGTGTGGTCTTCACAGCAGCGAAGCAGAAGCCCGTGTCGAAGTGGAAGGACAGGATTGGCACCCGAGGTGGTCCCCTGACCTCCACACGTGTGCCGTGGCACGTGTGCTCATTCTTACACATGCATACCATCCACACACACGAAAGGGAAATGATGCTGTCAAGACAACGCCTTCAAGGAATAGTTCCACGTTTGCACAGAAAGGAGAAATTTGAGAAATTCCTTGCTGTCTTGCTATTCTATAAGGACTGTCCTTTGGGGTATCTCGTGGCTTCAACAAGGTGGAGACTCCCTGGGGTTTGGAGACATTCCTAAGTGGGAAACTTCTTCCTCCACATCACATGCCATACTACGGCAGGGCACGCGTGCCCATTCCTCAGCAGCGTGTGCTCTGTGTGTGCTCCTTGCCCCGCATACCATGGGGGGGTGATGGGGAGGTGACCTCCAGCCAGGCGCCCCTTGGGCAGCCGTGCCACGCCTGGATCACGTGCGTCTGTCCTTAGGAACGCGGCCTACCTATGCAGTGGAGGAGGGGGCGAAGGGTGCTTTCGCGGGAGGTGCAGAAACAGATCGATCTAGTTTCCTGGTGAGCGTTGCAATGTCCCGTGTTGCGATGGCTACGGGAGCTTGGCTTTCATTTGCAGTAGACACTCTACAGCATAGCAAAAGTGCATTTATATGTCATTCATTTGTTTATTTGTAAGCAAAGAGAGATAGAAGAGACAGAGAGAATGGGTGTGCCAGGCCCTCCAGCCAAGGCAAGCGGACTCCGAATGCATGCGCCCCTTTGTGCATCTGGCTTGAGGTGGGTACTGGGGAATTGAACTTTGGTGGTTAAATTCTGCAGGCAAGCACCTTAACCACTGAACCACCTCTCCTGCCCACACAATGCATTTTTTTTAAGATCACTATTTTCTGCTTTAGTGGTAAAATGGTTGAGTCTGATGCACCTTCACTGTCTTTTTCTTTCATACAGTGAAGCTTTATAAATGGAATTCCTTTTTAGGAAATTTTTTTTTTGTTTATTTGAGAGAGGGAATGAGGCAGAGTGTGTGTGTGTGAGAGAGAGAGAGAGCGTGCAAATACGTGTGCCAGAGTTTCCAGCCACTGCAAACGAACTCAGATGCATGTGCCACTGTGTGCATCTGGCTTACATGGGTCCTGCAGGGAAGCACCTTAACCACTCAGCCATCTCTCCAGCCCTATAAATGAAATTCTTTTAAGTGAATTTTAAAAAACTTTTTATTGATAACTTCCATAATTATAGACCATAAACCATGAAAATTCTCTCTCCTCTGCCAGTTTCCCCTTCACAAATCCACTCTCCATCATATCCCCTCCCTCTCTCAATTAGTGCCTCTTTTATTTTGATGTCATCATCTTTTCTTCCTATTATGATGGTCTTATGAAGAAGTCATGTATATTGAGGCCAATTTGTGTCTGGAAGAGTGCATTGTAAGCAGTCCTACCCTTCCTTTGACTCTTACATTCTTTCTGCCACTTCTTCCACAATGTACCCTGAGCCTTGGAAGGTGTGATAGAGATATTTCAGTGCTGAACACTCCTCTGTCACTTCTCAGCACTATGGTGCCTTTTGGGTAATCCAAGTGGTCACTACCATCTGCAAAGAGGAGCTTCTCTAATCAAAAGTGAGAGTAGCATTAATACATGGGTATGAACATTAAGAAAGTGCTTACAGGGCAGTTTGGTGAGCATAATATATACATTTAGTCAGATAAGAGCAGGCTTTATGCCCCCAGGGCTCATGACCTCACCGTCATAGGCTTTTGACTAGGTTTTCAGTACTAGGCATGTATTCCCTCCAATGGAGCGGGCCTCCAGTCCAATTAGAGAGTGGTTCGTTACCCCCATAAGAGACATGCCATTAAGTGAATCTTTAATGCAATGGAAATACGTACTCATATACTAATTCAGATACTATGTTCCCACTACATAAGTTTAATTATATGAATAGTAGACATATTTGCTTCAGATCTCTCTTTTTTTTTTTACATGTGTGTATGGTGTGCATGTATGTGTGTTCACGTGTGGGGGTGTGTGTTTTCATACGTGTGTGCATGTGTGTGAAAGCTAGAAGTTGATAGCAGGTGTCTTCGTCAATTGCTCTACACCTTTATTGTTATTATTTTCTTTTTATTATTAGTTATGTACAAAGTGTGTATACAGTCATGTTGGTACCATCATTAGCCTCCTCCCTGTCCTCCCACCTCCACAGGAACCCTTCTCGTTGGGAAATACGGGTCATGCATTGTGGGGTTGGCCATCAGTTATGGGTGTAAGGCAGTGTCTCTGTGCATAATGTCCCAACTTGTGGCTCTAACAATCTTTCCACCCCCCCCCCTTCCGTGAATTTCCCTGAGCCACACTGGGTTCGTTTTAGGACTACTTCAGTGATGAGGTCTTGGGAGCCTCTGTGTCTCTGGATATCTGGTTTGGTAGGAGTTGAGTGTTCTCTGTGTCTGTCTCCTTCACCCTTGTGCTGGTACCAGGTTCACCAAGAAAGCAGCACTCTTGCTCATTTCCTCAGTTACTCTATGGTTTCAGCTGTTTTTTTTGGGGGGGGGGCAAGGGGGGGGTTAGAGGTAGGGTCTCAGTCTAGCTCGGGCTGACCTGGAATTCACGATGTAGTCTCAGGGTGGCCTCGAACTCACGACGATCCTCCTACCTCTGCCTCCCAAGTGCTGGGATGAAAGGCATGCGCCACCACGCCCAGGGACACCTTATTATTTATTGAGACAGCTTTTCTCACTTGAACGCGAAGCTCGCTGATTTGGCCAGTCTAGGTGGCCAGCTGGCTCTGTCTCTCGAGCCCTGGGATTGCATGGCGGTCACCACAGGCACCCAGCATTTCGGTGGGTGCCGGGATCTGAACTCTGGTCTGAACACTTGCACGGCAAGCACTTTGCCCACTGAGCTGCCGCCCAACCTCATGTCAGATCTCTTTAAAAGGCAGTATCCCACTGATGGCTATACCTTCTCTAAGCCAATCTTTAAAAAGCTTTAACGATGCGGTACATGGGATACAGCTTCTCTCACGGGGCTAGGTCATCCTTCCGGGCTGTGAGTTTCACTGTCAGGTGAGATGAGCCCGAATCCAGTGACTGTAGCTCCCGCAGAGGAAAACAGAGGTAAGAACAGAAGAGGACACGAAGTCAGGTGTTGCCTAAGTTACTAAGAGACAAGAGGGAGATGGGTGAGGCATACGGCTCAGCTAGGTGTTCACTGCACCATCTGTGAGTGTGTCAGGAGCGCCGATAGACTCAATAGACGGTGCTATTTTTTCCCCCATTTAGAGACAAGCCACTTCCTGAATTGGATGCACGCTAAGGTTATGCTTGCATGGTTGAAAGGGGAACGTGGAGGCTTCCCGGTCCTTTGCCTGTCTTCTGAGTTGTGTAGCTCATGCCAAAGCAGAATTTACCTCGTGGAGCAAATTCACCTGATGGTCTGCGTCCATCGCATTTGTGGGGAAAAAGAAACCTGACCCGTCGGCCTTGATTTCCCTACAGCCCGTCATTCCCACACTGTGTGGTGTTTCTAGGTCTTTCGTGGTTCACCCTTTCTCCTCCTGCTGGGTTTGGTCACTCTGCTGCTTGTTAGGACTTCCCCGGCAGGTGGGCAGAATGGCCTTATTATTTTTGTTTCATGATAAGAGATCTGCAAAGGGTCCAGTTGGGGAGAGAAATCTGAACCCTCTGCATACGATGAGGTTTGGAGAGAGATCTGTGCCTTTTGGTTTGAATGCCCCACCTGACCCTGTCACCACTAATGATGAAGAGTTGACTTTCCGGGAAACAGGATAGAAGGAGACAGCGAAAGCCACCGAGTGGCAGTGAGCCATGACTCCAACACGGCCCTGTAAGATGACACTGTAATGAGAGGAAGCCCCAGTCCACACGAGTTCACTGAAGGATCAAATTGGTGTGCAGTCTTTCTTCTCATTCCGCCTAGGCCCGGCGCACGGAACGGGAGTTCTCAGCAAGGGTGAGGCCCGTGAAGGAAGATTCTGGAATCTCAGGGGCAGCTGTTTTCAAATTAGATTGCAGACTGTTTCTGAGTGCCAAAACTTGAGGGGTGGTCAGGGTGTAGAGTTCGGCAAACTTCCTGAAGCGATCGTGTTATCATCTGATCTCACGCTACGGAAAAGAGATGTGGGTGATTTTGAAAGGTCTGAACAAAAACAATGAAAATAAAGGGACGCCCCCAAAAGTGGCACGATCTGAATTCTCAGCCCTGAAAATGAGGAGCTCCTAAGGTAGTTACACAAGTTTTGCCATCTATATCATCTATATCTATATCATGTATATCTAGATATCTATCTATATGTATACACACACACACACACACACACACACACACACACACACACACACACATATATACATATATATATAACTTGTTGGACACTACTTTTCTCAGGTCACTCGCATTCACATATTCACATTCTTGTCACCATGGCCTTCCAACAAGCGTAATGATTACACTCCTTCCTCCTTGATCCTTATCAATGCCCTGGGACTCTCTCCTTCTTGATTCTCCAGCCCTCTTTCTCTTCCCATTCTAGTAAGAACCAGTCAGCTCACCGCAGACTGTGACGGCAAGAGAGAAGCTAATTGCAAGGTGTCCTTCCCTGAGCACGGCGCTCCGAGCCCCATCCCTTCTCTCCACGATGGCAGGGAGCCCTGGGCGCACTGAACACTGAGCGCCACATTTCGCATTCTGCCTCCATCCACTGTCCTCGCCATGGACTCGTGGACTGTCCTCCAGCATTCAATTGCGTGTCCAGCCTTGTGGTTCAAACTCACATTGTTTCTCTTATCTAGACCAGGAGCTCCTTAACTTGCCTCTACGCCAAGCATTATTTTTTTATTAACCACACAAAAAATTAATTAGAAAAATTAATTGGATCGATCACTTATCTGTCCTGTTTGAAAATTCTCCCGAGATCTTATTTATATGGGCCCAGCGCGTATTGAAGGTCCTCACAATAGACGCGGCGTCTGCAGCCTTAACTCCCGCCGCTGCAGCTGTCCACGGGCCTCCTTTCCCCGCCAGATCCTTTCTCGACCCAGTCCCGAGGCCCCAGCTTCATGCTTGCCATGGACTCTTGTCTTCGTACTCGCTGCATTCCGGACTCCTTTTTTCCCTCTTTTTTTCTTGCACATGTATGTGTGTGGTCTGTGTATGTGTGCATGCACGTTTGTATATGCCTGGCTGCCTGCGTGTGCAGCTTCATGTGCACCTGTGTTCAGTACGTGTGAGGCCAGAGGTCAATGTCGGGTGCCTCCCTCAGTTACTCTCTACTTTATTATTCTTTTTATTTTAGTATTTTTTTTACTTATTTAAGAGAGAGAAAGAGGCTGACAGAGAGTGTGATAGAATGGATGCACCAGGGCAAACGAACTCCAGACGCACGTGCCAGCTTGTACAACTGGCTTACATGGGTACTGGGGATCCGAACCTGGGTCCTTAAGCTTTGCAGGCAAGTGCCGTAACCACTAAGCTGTCTCTCCAACCATCATCATCATCATCATCATCATCATCATCATTTTAGACAAGGTTTCTCTCTGAACATGGAGCTCACCAATATGGCAAGCCCTGGGAATCTTCCTGTCTCTGTCTTTCCAGCGCTGGGCTCACAGGCACGTCCTCTGGGCCCCGCTTTTATGTGAGTGCTGGGAATCCAGACCCAGACCCTCATGCACTTCACCCACTAAGCCACCTTCCCAGCCCTATGCTCTGCACTCTATCTGTCTCCTTTTGCAGGTAAGTTACTCACCCATATTTCAGGGTCCAGCTGACATAGGTCCCCCTTGTAAAGCCATATACTCCTGGTCCACACTATATTCTCTCCTTATGAAAGATGTTTTAGCAAGTTTTGGTCATTGGTGTTTTTTTTTTTTGTTTGTTTTTTCATGGTAGGGTCTCACTGTTGGCCAGGTTGACCTGGAATTCACTATGTAGTCTCAGGATGGCCTCAGACTCACAGTGATCCTCTAACCTCCGCCTCCCAAGTGCTGGGATTAAAGGCATGCACCACCATGCCCAGCTTTAGATGTTGTTTTTGAGACGTGGTCTCACTCTGTAGCCTGAGCATATCTGAAGCTCGTGGCAATCCTCCTGCTTCAGCCTCCAAAGTGCTAGGATTATTGGCATGAACTGCCACCCATTACTTCTCTGTAACTATTTGAACCATGTTATTTGTAGTTCACTTGCTGCTGTGCTATGTTCTGAATAAATATGACAGTGTTGAGCCGGAGAGATGGCTTAATGGTTGAGGCACTTGCCTGCAAAGCCATTGAACCCAGGTTCGACTCCCCAGGACCCACGTAAAACAGATGCACAAGGGGGCACACACATCTGGAGTTCGTTTGCAGTGGCTAGAGGCCCTGGCACACCCAATCCCTCTCTCCCTCTGTACCTGCCTATTTCTGTATCTCTCTCTCTCTCTCAAATTAATAATAAAAATATTTTAAAAAGAAATATGACAGTGTCGAGTCAGTGTTTGAAAGGGCAGGATAGGGGACGGAGCACACGTGGGTGACTTTCTATCCTGACTGTGCCCTTAAGTACTGTTGGGATGCACCGGAAACTCTGCAGAGCCTTCAGTTTCCTTGCTGAGGGCTTCTCTCTTGTCTGTTTCCTCTCCTTGGCAAATGGAGTGAGACAAGCAGAGAACTTAAGGACCTCTTAGCAGCCTCCCGTAAAACAACAAGCTCCTAGTTCCTTGTCATTAACACCAAGTCCGCGAATGAGACATGAGGCCACTCTTCACTCTCCCATCCGTGTCAGAGGCCCTTCTCTGCATTCCAACCCTGCCATGAAAATCACAGGCAATAAAAAAAAAAAAACCCACAAAACACAAAAACCCATGATATCACTTAACACTGCTCTCTCACATTCTAATACCACCACCTTTCTTCTGATACAGACCTACACAACTCCACATCACATGGGTCACATCTAAAGGAGAAGGGTGCACATTGCCTCAAGTCTTGCGAAAGAGGAAGAATGAAAGGAAGGCCAAGAGTGAGCCAGGGGATGCTGTACTCCTTGACTAACCTCACGGGAGACTTCCTACATCTTCCCCAGCTCTGCAGAAAGACAGAACTGGAGGCGAAGCAGAGGCATGACAGCTGCATAGTTTCTTGGTTAATTTTTATTTTTTTTTATTTGAGAGGGAGAGAGAGGCAGAGAGAGAGAGAGAGAGAGAGAGAGAGAGAGAGAGAGAGAGAGAGAGAGAGAAAGAGAGAGAGAGAGAGAGGGAGAGAGAGAATGGGCCTCCAGCTGCTGCAAACAAGCTCAAGATGCATGCGTCCCCTTGTGAATCTGCCTAACGTGGGTCCAGGGAATCAAACCTGCATCCTTTGGCTTTGCAGGCAAGTGCCTTCACCACTGAGCCATCCCTCCAGCTCCAGCCTGTTAGTTTTGATGTATGCATTTTAGTTTGCACATCAGCCTAAGGGAAAGAACTAGTTTGGTGGGATTGAAAAGTGCAGTGTAGGGATTCGACGTGCCGCATTTCAATTCCAGTCTGTCATTTAGTACATGCACATCTCTGACAAAACGAGCCACCGTGCTCAGTCTGTTTCCTCACTGTGACGTGGGATCACACCAAGAGCTGCATGCAAACTCCCACCTACTGTGAGTCCTTGGCATATGGGATATGTGACTTTGACTTCATTTTTATATTTCTATTTGTTTGAAAGAAGAGAGAGAGCAAGAGAGAGAGATTGAGAGAATGGGCACACAAGGGCCTCTAGCCACTGCAAAGGAACTCCAGATGCATGTTCTATTTTGTGCATCTGGCTTTACACGGGTACTGGGGATCGAACCCGGGTCACTAGGCTTTGCAGGTGAGTGCCATCTCTCCAGCCCATTGACTTTTTTTGTTTGTTTGTTGTTGTTTTTGAGGTAGGGTCTTGCTTTAGCCCAGGCTGACCTGGAATTCAACTAGGTAATCTCAGGGTGGCCTCGAACTCACGGAGATCCTCCTGTCTCTGCCTCCCGAGTGCTGGGATTAAAGGAGTACACCACCATGCCCGGCTCTCCCGACTTTCACTTGTCCGTTCTTAGTGCCCACCCACAGACCACACAGGTCAATGGACATTTGTGACTTGACCTTGAAAACACTCTTGTCACATGCTGCTCTGAGTGAACTCCACTTCTCACACGTCTAGTCAGTTTGTGAGCATGTTTCTTTTTTTTCTTTTTTTATTAAGTAATTTTTTTATTAATTAGTTTTGTACTCAGTGAATACAGTCAATTTGGTACCATTGTTAGACTCATCCATGTCCTATCCCCTCCCCCTAGTCCCTCCTTGTTGAGGTATATGGGTCATGAATTGTGGAGTTAGCCCACAGTTATAGGTAGGAGAAATGTCTCATCATATCATGACCCAACATGTGGCTCTGACATTCTTTCCACCCCTTCTTCCGCAAAATTTCCCTGGACCATGTTGGGTTCACTTTTGGTCTGCTTCAGTGATGAGGTGTTGGGGGCCTCTGGGTCTCTGGATATCTGATTTGGTAGGAGTTGATTATTTTCTGTGTCGACTGAATCTCTTCCAACTTCCAGCCATGTCATTCCATTTTACATGTCAACCGCATATGGTGTCTTCAGCAGTAGTGTCTTACCACTAACCTTTGGTGGGTCATCAAGTACTCTGACAGAAATCTGTCTTTCTTTTAAGAAACCTTGTAAGTCTCTCTGATCAAAAGCTCATTGTGGATGATAGCCACATGCTGGTACTTGGAGTTACAGGTCAGTGCCCACTAAGAAAAGGAAGAAAAAGACAACTAATATAAAAGAGTTAGAGAGGAGAGAGAGAGAGAGAAGCTGTAGAAAATTAAGGTCAGTCTTCATTGTACCCTCTCCAGTGCCTTGTGGCTCAGGTGTTCCCTCAAGGGCCTGGTGAAGGTTCAACCATTTGGTCTGCCTTTTAAGATGTAGAATTTTATGGTACCATTGCTGTTTGGGTCTAGATTTGTGTCTCCCACCCCCTCCTTTGCCCGTCCCTCCCTCCTCACCCACCCTATTATCTAGTGCTCTAGATGCTTGCTGGGTATGTCTGAATCTTGGGTAGATTTAGGTTAGGGAGCGAGCATGTTTCTTCACATGTCCAGTTGCATGAGCCCTTATCAGGAGGGGGCGTTACAGAAACTGACGAGGGTCAACCTCTGAGTCAAGCAACCTGTGATTTTCATGGCAAGGTTGGGATACAGAGAAGGGCCTCTGAGCATGGATAGTGAGGAGGGAGGGGCCTTAGTTCTCATTCCCAATTTGGCTGATTGTTTTGTTTTAAGAGCGTCAGGCTCTCTGGTAGAAACTGGATGCTCTTCCTCCCTAACCTATCTCCATCTCCCCAATCCTAGCATTTTCTGCTCAGCGACCCTGAGACCAAACAGCTCCTAGATGGAGACCTTGATGACAAGAGCTGTCCCTATTTTTATATTATATATTATATTATATATATTAATTAATATATATATTATATTATATATACTAAATATATACATATATAGTATGTATTTTGTATTTTATATATAATATGATATTATATTTATATATATAATATATTTTATATTTGTATATATAATATAATCTTATATTTCATATGTAATATATTTTATTTTTACATATAATATAATCCTATATTTTTTAAAATTTATTTTTTAAATTTTTGTAGTCAGTGAATACAGTCAAGTTGGTACCATTGTTAGACTCCTCCCTGTCCTCTCCCCTCCACCAGGACCCTCCTTGTTGGGGTATATGGGTTGTGCATTGTGGGGTTAGCCTTTAGTTTTGGGTAGGAGGAAATGTCTGTGTGTCATGACCCAACATGTGGCTCTGACATTCTTTCCACCCCCTCTTCCACAAATTTCCCTGGGCCATGTTGGGTTCATATTAGGTCTGCTCTTCTGTGTTGAGATCTTGGGAGTCTCTGTGTCTATGGATATCTGGTTTGGTAGGGGTTGATTGTTCTCTGTGTCGATCTCCTTCACCATTGTGCTGGTTCCCGGTTCGCCAAGAAAACAGCATTCTTGCATGTTTCCCCAAGTATTCTTAGTTTCAGCTGGGGCCCTTTTGAGGTATGATGGGGTAGTTCTCTCCTTAGGATCTGTGTCTATCTGAAAAAGAGAAGCAGATTCTCCAACGGAGAGTAAAGTTAGCACCAAGTAGATGTGCTAACCATTGTGGAGACCAGGTTCATTTTTGGATCTGGTTCTGACTTGTTTCCCAGCTCCAGCTATGGATTCCATTCCACTGAGCAGATCAGTTAGCCAAATTGAGAGCAGTTGGTTTCCCACCATGGCTATGCACCACTATTGCACTTGTATGAGCATCACGTCAGGTTGTTTGTTGTTAAGTAAGTTAGACCATGTGTTGCTTGGGCAGATATTGGTCATTATCCCCCAGTCACTCATGTAGTACCTTCGAGCACTAGACACGCTGACTGTCTGGGGACTGACTCCCTTCCAGCTTCCAGGCATGTCGCTCCATGCTACATACCAACAGTTTATGGTGTCTTCAGCAGTAGGGTCTTACCACTAACCTGTGGTGGGTCCTCAAGCACTCTGACATAAATCTGTCTTATTTTGGGAAACCTTGTAGGTCTCTGTGATCAAAAGCTCATTGTGGATGATTACCACATGCTGGTACTGGGAGTTACAGGTCAGTGGCCGAGAAGAGAATGAAGAAACGGATAAGTGATATAAAAGAGATAGAGGGCTGAGAGAGAAGAGGGAGGGAGGGAGGGAGGGGGAGGGAGGGAGGGAGGAGAGAGAGAGAGAGAGAGAGAGAGATTGAGAAGCAGGAATAGGAGATAAGAACAGTTTTTGTTGTACCCTCTCCAGGGCCTTGTGAATCTGGTGTTCCCTCTAAGGGCCTGGTGGAGGTTCATCCATTTGGTCTGTCTTTTAGGATGTAGAGTTTTATGGTACCATTGCCTTTTGGGTCCAGTTTTGGGTCCCCCCATCCCTTCCTTACCCTCCCTTCCCTCCCCACTCTCCCTATGGTCCAGTCCTTGAGATGCCTGGTAGGTATTTTGGTGACTTGGGTAGATTTAGGTAAGGAGCTATAGATGAGTGAAACTATACAGCAATTATCTTTCTGCGATTAGGAGAGTTCACTGAGAATAAGCTGTTCCAGTTTTGACCATTTTTCTTCAACTTTCATCGTGTTGTTTTGTCTTACTGCTGTGTAGAATTCCATTGTGTAGATATACCACATCTTAATTATCCATTCATCTGGTGATGAACATCTGGGTTGATTCCAGCCCTTGGCTATTATGAATTGAGCAGCTATAAGCATGGTTGAGAAAATCTCTCTGAGCTGATGCATGGAGCTTTTAGGGTATATGCCCAGTAAGGGAATAACTGGGTCTGTTGGTAACTCTCTAGTCAGTTTTTTAAGGAGCCTCCATACTGCTATCCAAAGTGGTTGTACCATCCTACATTCCCACCAACAGTGGATCGAGGGTTCCTAATTCTCCACATCCTCGCCAGCATTTGTTTTCATTTGATTTTTTAATGTTTGCTATCCTTACTGGGGTAAGGTGGAATCTCATAGTAGTTTTAATTTGCATTTCCCTGATGATTAGGGAGAAGAACATTTCCTTAGGTGTGTGTTTGCCATTTGTATTTCTTCCTCTGTGAACTGCCTGTCCAGTTCCTTGCCTCATTTTGTGAGTGGGTTGTTTGACTTTTTATTGTTTAGGTTTTTGAGTTCTTTGTAGATTCTAGAAATTAGGTCTCTGTCAGTTGGATATTCAGCAAGTATTTTCTCCCATTCTGTGGGAAATCTATTAGCTCTGCTTATTGTATGTTTGTCTGTGAAGAAACTTTTCAGCTTCATAAGATACCATTGGTTGAGTGACTGTTTAAGATCCTGTGCTACTGGTCTTTTGTTCAGGATGTCTTTTCCCATTCCGAGATCATGGAATGTTCCTCCTAACTTTTCTTCCAGTAGTAACCAAGTTTCTGGTGTTATGTTGAGGTCTTTGATCCATTTGGTCTTGATTGATGTGCATGGTGAAATGTGTGGACCAAGTTTCAATTTCTTGCATATGGTTATCTAGTTTGTCCACCACCATTTATTGAAGATTCTGTCTTTTTTCCAGCCTATATTATTAGGGCATTTGTTGAGTATGAAGTAGCTGTAGTTACTTGACCCAAAGTCTGGGTCCTCAATTCTATTCCATTGGTCTATACTCCTGTTTTTATGCCAGTACCATGCTGTTTTTATTACTATGGCTTTGTAATATAGCTTTAGATCAGGTATGGTGATGCCTCCAGAGGTGTTTATTTTGCTGAGGACATGCTTGGATATCTGAGGCCTTTTGCTTTTCCATATGAATTTTGAGATCATTTTTTCTATCTCTGTGAAGAACGATGTTGGGATTTTGATGGGAATTGCATTAAATCTGCAGATTACCTTTGGAAGGATTGCCATTTTTACAGTGTTACTTCTGCCTATCCAGGAGCAAGGGAGGTCTTTTTTATATATAATATAACCTTATATTTTTATATATCTAATAGATTACAGATATGTTATATGTATAATATAATTTATGTTTGTTTCTGGCCTGATGAGCATCCCAGAGACAAACGTGTGGCAGGTTTGATGTTTCTGCCACTCTTGGGCATGAGGAAAGACTCCTCGCAGCAAGGCAAGGAGGCACAGCCAGCAGAGTCACAGGGGAAGAGAGGAAAGCCACTCTCCTTTTCGGATGGTTTCCAGGCCCATGCACAGCACAGAACTCCCAGGCGGGCAGCTGTAAGGTGCATAGTCCCAAGCTGTGTTCTAGTAGTACTGAGCAGAGCCCAGGCATCCACATGTTCAAAAGGCTCCTCAGGCAAGCACAGACAGTTTTCTTGTAACCTACAAGGAGCTATGGCAGGCCACATGTGATTGTCTCGGGGATAGTTTGGAGCACTATGTTTGCATGCTACATTAAAAAAAATATGTTTATTTATTTGAGAGAAAGAGACAAAGAAGGACACAGAGAGAGGGAGAAAAAAAGAGAGAGAGAATGGGATCACCAGGGTCTCCTGCCCCTGCGAATGAATTCCAGATGCATGTAACACTTTGTGCATCTAGCTTTACAGTGGGTACTTTGGAATTGAACCCAGGTTGTCAGGCTTTGCAGGTAAGTGTGCCTTAACCACTGAACCATCTCTCCATCCCAGAATCCTACATTTTTTCATTGTTCTTAGATGACCTAATTTTATTTTAAAAATAAACAAATGAAAAGGACTGTGGACTATATATAACAAACACTGTATATAGTCCATAACCTTTTTGGGGGGGCTAGGTAATTTAAACTGACTCAGGAGCCATGTTTTTCAACAACCTCAAGTAGATTTTTTATAATAGGATTCACCCTGTCTTAAGAGGGTACAGATTTTACTAAGGAATCATCTAGACCAGTGGCATAGGGGCTTTGTACTTGTTTTGGCGGGTTCTCTTTTGAACACATCTAATAATGTCCTAATCAATGCTGTTTTCCACTCCTGAAAGCACCTGGAAAATGAAAACTAGTATATTTCTCATGATCAAAATACTGGATGTTTTTCTTTGTTGAGAAAGCAGATTAACGGCTACAGGGAAATTATTTACCTCGTTCATAATTTTTTCACTTTTGGCTCCAACCGGGGCTCTGTAGCCTTGTTCCTACCATCCAGAGACCTAGACTTGGCAGCGGCAAGACTTGGAGCATTCTCACTCAAGCTGGAGCTGTGGGTATGGTTAGGAAGTGAAATGAGGACGGGCACTGAATTCTCCAAGACGATTCACCTCTTCTGCGGGTCTCCTGTCCACCACTTAGCTCTTATCTCCTCTCTCTCTACCAAGTCCTACCTGGACCTAGTCTTCTTTTGGCAGCTCTCCGTACAAAAGCGGAATGTGGTTGCTATGGCAATGTCATCCAGCATACTGCATGTTGTATCTTCTTCCCATCTCCTCATCTCTCTCCAGTGGGTGCTTGCTCTCACACGCTCCCAGCACCCACCATCGCCTTGTACTAATGGAAGACATCATCAAACAGTGCAGTTCTTCAAGCTATTTGCTGCCTCCCCCCAGTCTCCCTGAATGTGGTTTCCACGTCATATAACCAGAGCTACCTGGTAGTGACTGGGAAACGGGAAGGACGTGGACTCCGATGTCACATCCTCCTTGGCTACGCTGGGGTGCCCAGGAGCCTGAGAAAACTCAGCCAAGTGTTAGTCAAATAATCACATCCTCTGCATTCACAGGAATGAAGTCTTTACTGAACTTCAGAGAGGCTGACTAAGGATCTCTTTCGGATTTCCACCTGGATGACTTCTTCTTTTCCTGGTACTGTCTACAAAGCAGAGCCTGAACTCTCTTCAACTCTCCATTTTCTATCCAGGAAACCTGTTCCTTGTCCACCATCTGCATTTACCCTCAGGCAGTAATGCACATACTGACAGCCTGTGTTACCCAGAGTTGGGCCAAATGTAGAGAGGACTGCTGCGTGAATATTAACTGTTTACTTCCCCTCTCTGTGGCATGGCTAGTCATGGGGAGTGGGAGGTGCGGAGGAGAAATTATGATAGGTATTCGTAACCAATTAGATGAAAACCAAAAAAAAAAAGGTTTTCCTCAGCCTCCACTGAAGGCATTTTTATTTTCCTCAAAAATTTAAAAATACTAGAAAATAAATACATGAATGTTCCCTTCATTTTTTTTCTCTGGCTCTTTTGTTAAAAGGCCATCTCCCTACTGTTATGAACAAAATGAGTTCTATTTCTCTCTGTCCCCAAACTAATAAAAGGATTTTCATTGCTAAAGAACATCCAGATATTAATTTTTACATATATTTCAGGTTCTTCCAATGCTTTGGCTTTCTGAACTTAAAAGAAAACATCTGATATGAAGAAGCTTATTTCTTTGGCTTTCTTATGGAATAAAACTTTCAAAAGCAATGAGGGGTCATTTTCATCTGTCCACTCATTGCTGACCATGCCAGCATTCTCCAAGGGCTCAAGAGCTTATGAATGGAGAGGAGCTCAGTCTGATTCCCACAAGCATAGCAGTGTTTTTTTTTTTTTTGTGGGCAATATAATGGACAAAATATGAAAAAGAATGGAAAAGTTTAAAAATAACTTATGAAGAATTAAGTTGGTCTCACATTTTGTCTCATTGTTTCCACAGAAATAAAGATTTTTTTTTTAGCCTTCATTCTTTTCTAAAATAAATGATGAGAAGAGTTACTTTTGCCACAGGAATCTCTTCTCTCTCTCTCTCTCTCTCTCTCTCTCTCCTCTCTCTCTCTCCCTCTCTCTCTCCCTCTCTCTCTCTGTCTCTTTCTCGGCAGAGAGTGGAAGGCTTTCCACAGCAGACCTCTTGAAGTTCTACACAAATCGATAGGTGTGTATTGAAAATCTTAGCACTAGCCGGGCACTCATTTGGATTCTGCAAGGGAAAATGGGACACAACTGGATTCTTTAAACAGCCTGTTGTCTGTCATGGAAGACAAGACAAGCGCACATGGAAAGTTAAGCAACTAAAATGTCTAACACAGGTCAGGGAACCCACAAGTGAACGCCTGCAATGTGACCTAGAGGCCGAGGCCAGGGGAAGAGAGGACGGGAGCGGGTCTTGAACCGTTGAGCGCACCGTTCACTGGTACTCGCTCGAAGGAAACAGGAAGCGTGTGCGGCACAGGGTCAGTGAAGGAGCCGCTTGGTTTCAGCAAAGGTTTGTGTAGAGAACATCAGCGAATTCCGCATGTGCAGTTGGGGCCAGGGTGTGGAAGGCCTTCACTAAGGATTAGTTTTACTCCAGCCACTGGAGATTTTTGAGCAAGGCTGACATAACACTAAGAAGTCTTAGAAAAGGGTGGGTGGAATGTAGGGTGATGTGACATAGAAGATGGAGGGTCAGGTAAGGGGCTCTGGGATAAATCTGGGTATGAGTTGATAAGGACCGGATAGGATGAAATTTTTGAAAGTGGAAAGGAAGGGACGGGTACAAAACACTCTTCTAAGGGCTGAGCATGGTGAGGAACACAGGTGCCTCCCATCGCTTAGGAGACCATGGCAGGAGAGTCACAAGTGCAAGGTCAGCTTTCAGATACATAGGCAATAACAACAACAATTATTTACTTTGTAAAGAGGTATTGCCGGGGCTGGGGAAATGGCTTAGCGATTAAGGCGTTTTCCTGAGAAGCCTAAGGACCCATGGTTCTATTCCCCAGGACCCACGTTAGCCAGATGCACACGGGGGCACACGCACCTGGAGTTTGTTTGCAGTGGCCAGAGGCCCTGGCCACATCCATTCTTTCTCTCTCAAATATAAAATATTTTAAAAAAGAGGTATTGTGGGATTTGTCAAGCCTGAGAACTTAAAAATAAGATAATGCTTTTAAGCACCTGGCCAGTATCAAGACTAAAACTGGAAGGTGAGCGAGTCTTTCTGGATTACCTCGCATGTGCCAGGCACAGTTCTAAGGTTTCATAGAGAACTAACTCATGAGAATGTAGTGAGGAAATGCAAGTGGATATGGTTGGAAAGTGGTGTAACTGGGCGATGGGATGAGGTCAGGACTAGGGGTATGGAACTGGGGCTCAGCTGCAGAGAAGAGTACCTGAGAACAGTTGACAACAGCGTGTGAGCCTGTGTTGAATCTCAAAGGAGGGAAGAAAGGAGGGAAGATGGGAGGGAGAAAGACCGACAGAGGAGGCATTGGAAGACAGCTCACTGAGGTAGTGTACCATGACAGGATTTCAGGAGGAGCCCCTTCTCAGGGGCCATTCTGCAGTACAAATCTACAGAGTGACCAAGCTTCAGGGGAAGCACAAGCCCTCCACGCGTCTGATTGTCTGGCTCAGGAATACAGATCGGCCTCCCTTGTTAACAGTAACTGAGAGTTGATTGTACCTCACAGAAATACATTAGTATATTTTTAAGTCTAGAAAAAACTTATACATCCTGTGCCAAGCCACGATAAACTTCTTCTTAGTCTTGACTGAGCCACATAAATATTCTAGCTCTTGTCTGCCTCTAACAGGAACTCCAGGAGTGTAGTCCTAGACTTTATAACTGACTTCCTTCCAGAGCGTGAGCTGAGAATTAATGCCCCTATAAGTCCAGTCAACCTCACTGCTTTGTGCTTGGTCTTCCGCTTGCTTTATAAGGCAAATTAATTCCATTTCTTCACTTTTGTGGGGTTAGTGCTCGTACAGTGTGACAGATTGACAGCCCCTAGAGAAAAAGCATACTCTTGTTATTCTATGAGCGGATCTGGCCAGTAATGCACCTCTAGTCTTCGTAGGGCTGAAGGCAGCCTGTGTCTTTCTCTCTCTTCCCCTGTAGACCTCCATGCCGGTGATAACAGAAGGTACAATTCAAAGCAGCTGATGGACTTCTGGTTGCTAATACCAATTAGTAAAATACTAGGCTTTGGGGCTGGAGAGATGGCTTAGCGGGTTAAGCCGCTTGCCTGTGAAGCCTGCGGACCCATGCTCGACGCCCCAGATCCCACATAAGCCGGATGCACAAAGGTGAGGCAAGCGCAAGGTTGCATGTGCCCACTAGGTGGCACAAGCATCTGGAGTTTGCAGTGGCTGAGGCCCTGACATACCAGTTCTCTCCCTCTCTCTCACACACACATAAATTTAAAAAAACAATCCCAGGCTTTGAAGACATTTCAGTCTGGATTTAGATTTTAGTTCTACCCTGTTAGCGTTTCCTTCTCTTCTGACCATTGCTTCTGCTGACAGTATTGTTCTCACTGTGAGGCTATGTGAACAGAACATGGGCTTTAGGGTCACTGCGAAGGGGGCTCCTTTAACTCCTGGTGCCAACAGCCTTGGGACTTTATTATCACATAGTTATTACATAATCACATATAATACATGGTATTAGTTTATAGCATTGCTGTGAGAATTGAAAGATAATGTAAAACATCCAGAGCGGAGCTTGGCATATGTCCAGTATATGGTAGATAGTGTTGTTGGATTTCTTTTATTATTATACAGCTAGAGCTAAACTACGACTTCCAAGCAATTTTACTTATATGTTAGAAAGCTATGATAGTCATTTACCTTGGGGAGACAAAACTCTGAAACTGTGTCATAAAAGAAAAATAAAGTGTTAATCAGAAAAATTTGTACACAATGCTAAAGCACTGTTGACTTTTTAATGGGCTTGGCTGGTTCTGGGAAAATAGCTCTAGAGTATCCAGCTTATTCTCATTTTCTTTCATATGGTAAAGATGAAATTATAACCGGAAGAGAGTTGAATTTGAAAGCTGAGAGGATTAGAGCCTTATATCAGCTCTATTGCCAAATGATAGAGGAGCCTGTCTCGGACTTGGTCCCATTGAGTTTGACTTGATACAGCTGTCCAGTTGGAAATAGTGAATTGAACGTTGGGAGAGATGTGAGAGACCTGGCATGGAGATTTTGAAGTCTCCTTTGTTGAAGTGATTGGTGGTCCTATGGCTGTAACTGTATCTCAGAGTAAGAGAATATAGGGTTAAAAAGTGAGTTTTGGGCACCCTCAAATTAAAAAGCATCAAGCCAAATGAAGAGGGAAGGAGAAAGGACTGACCTGAGATGTATAAGAGAAACCAGGAAACTATTTTCCTTTAAGCAACAAATATGCAGAAGAAAGATAGGTGGGCAAACACGGGCAAACATCAAGTGCTGGTTGCGTATTGTGAAGGAGAGCGATGACAGTTCAAACACAGCTAATTGGGTGGTTGTTGACCTTGTCTGGTGTATTGATTACTTTGCTAAAACTTCTCATAGGATGGTAGAGGCAAAAGCCAAGCTTGAAAGGGCTGAAGAGTGATGTTTGATGTGGAAAGATGGGTAACACATGTCAGTTATTTTGTATTTATTTATTTATTTATTTATTTATTTATTTATTTTGAGAGAGAGAAAGAGGCAGAGAGGGAGAGAGAGAATGGGCACCCCAGGACCTCTCAACCACTGCCAACGAACGCCAGATGCGTGCGCCCCCTTGTGTGCATGTGAGACATTGCACGCTTTGTGTCACTGTGCATCTTGCTACGTGGGACCTGAAGATTTGAACATGAGTTCTTAGGCTTAGCAGGCAAGCATCTTAACCACTGAGCCATCTCTCCAACTCTTGGTTATCTTTAAAGAAACAAGTTTGCAGTAAGAAGAAGTAGAGAAAATAGAATTACTTCAGAGAGTGTAAAAAAAAAAAATCTTGCAACCTGCCCCAGTCAACAAAGAGTTAATGGTATAAATGCACAGTAATTTCAGAAGCATTAAAGAGCATGTTGCCATGGAAACATCAACCTACAGAGGCAGAGAAAGAACTAGGATCCCCTTACAAAGAGGGAGTAGCAGAGTTCTAGCCCCCACACTGTACAGCAGGCAGAGATGATTACACGTTTCTCTCAGCTACCCTGGGTGGTGTGGCTGGGGTTCATGGCACTGTCCTCTTGGTGGTTTGATTTGCTTCCAATAAACTCTTGCCCTTATGTTGCCTTAAACTCTGAATCAAACGTCAACCTATTTTAGAACATTGGAAAAGATTAATGGGCGTGTTGAACTCAGTAAGTAAATCAATAAATAAATTTGTTCTTCTCCTTACCCTCCTTTCTTTTTTATCAGATATTTTATTTATTTATTTTATTTTGAGGGAGGTGGGGGAGCAGATAAATAGACAGAATGGGTGCACCAGGGCCTCCAGCCACTGCAAATGAAATCCAGCTGCATGTGCCACCTTGTGCATTTGGCTTACGTGGGTCCTGGGGAATCGAACCTGGGTCCTTAGGCTTTGCAGGTGGGCACCTTAACCACTAAGCCATCTCTCCAGCCCTATCCTCCTCCTTTCTTATCTGATCTGGAAACACTACCATCATGTTCTGTGATATAAAGCCATGCTTTCAGGAGCGCTCAAAATGGAAGAAGTAAGTTTGGGGAACAACCTGTGACCAGCGCCTCGACATCACGGAGTGTTGTGCTGCGCCCTCCTTGACACCACGTGCATTTAGTCTCACCGCTTTCATATCCATAATGTCCTCCTCATGACCATCGGGTGTAACTTTCTTATGCTATTAAAAACCGTGGGTCATCTCTCCCATCTGTAGCCCCAAAAGCCGTTCCCTAGACAATGCTGCAGAACTAGACTAACCAAGTCTGTTGCCCACTATCCTTTCCACCCATTCACTCCTCCCTTCCCATCTTAGAGCTCACTTTGCATCTCTCTCTCTCTCTCTCTCTCTCTGTGTGTGTGTGTGTGTGTGTGTGTGTGTGTGTGTGTGTGTGTGTAAGCCAGAGGACATCAGTATCATTCCTCAGGAACACCACCCATCTATTTTTTGTGACTATGTCTCTCATTGGCCTGGGTCTCACCAGTTAGACTATACTGGTTAACCAGTAAGCGCCACGAATCCTCCTGTCTGCACGTCTTCAGTACTGGGATGATAGGCATAGACTGGCAGGCCTGGCATTTTTACGTGATTACTGAGGATCCGACTAAGTTTCTCATGCTCGTCCTATAAGCGTTTTACCCCGCCAGTCCCTTGCATCTCTTGTGATACCTTTGTCTTTCCTTCAGTTCTAGATCCGAGACAACGTGTCCGTCTCTTCCCCTTGCCTCTCACGTTCCACTTTGCACCTCTCAGTACCTCTGTCTCTCCTTCAGTTCTCCACCCAGCAAATCAATGTTTCTTTACATGGAAGAGTTTTATCCTGCATGGAAAGTGTGGTACATGACCCCCCCCCCCACTCCTGTGGCACTAGGAATCAAACCTACAGACTCCGTTCATGCTAGGGAAATGCTTTACCACTGAGCTACAACCTCAGCCACTAGGATTTCTAAGTCTAGTGTCTTCTTGAACCAGCCAACGGCCTTCAGCACACTCTCTTTTGTATCTGTTAGCAAGATGTAATAATTATGAGGGGATCATCTTCCCTAAAGGCTTCTTTAGCCCTCTGTCTTTGGAGAAACTTCTCATGCCCTTGGAACGTCCTCTCCTCACGCAATGTAAGTGCTTCTAGAATGCTCCACTTGAAGAACTCTGCCAAAAATTACTGAGCAGCTAAACCGTAACCCCACTTCCCATGAGTAAAAAGCTTTCATGATCTCTACCCCCCCCCCCAATCCTGTGCCTGGAGTATCACTCGTCCATTCATCCAGTTCTCTTGTTTCTCTTCAGTAGCAAAATTAAACATATGGCAACTACCAAGGAGACAGAGACCATAACCTATCCAGTGTATTGAATTTATTGATCACCTAATGGGTTAGACAGAAGAGAGGGGCTCTTGGAAAAGGACTAACAGCCAGGCATGGTAGTGCATATCCTTAATCCCAGCACTAGGGAGGCAGAGGTTGGAGGATTGCTGTGAGTTCGAGGCCACCCTGAGACTACCTAGTGAGTTCCAGGTCAGCCTGGGCTAGAGCAAGGAGTAACAAATCAAAGGACAAAAGGAGAGGCCTCCTCATTCTTTTTCTTTGGTCTCACGCCCAGGTGACTTCAGGTCCTCAGCCGAGTGTTCATATGCTTAGGACTTCTTGCGCTGGCACTGAAAGCTCACAGGACTGAAAAGCTTTCTTGGTCACAGTCGAATGCCTTAGAGAAATCTTTGCCAGTTGCTGTGTGGTTAGTTTCAGGGTTGTTTCTGAGTAGTACGGCCAGCCCGTGAGCAAACGGGGAAGGCACGGGGGCTGAGGAGCTGGCTCGGTGGGCAAAGAGCTTGCCACACTGTGTGAGAACCTGAGCTCGGATTGCCAGGGCCCGTGTAGAGCTGTCCACAGCAGCGTGTGTCTGTGATGCCAGCGCATGTGTGGCGAGAGGGAAGCAGACGAGGGAGAGTCCGAGAAGCTGTGGGCAAGCTGGCCTGGCGTCTGAAACTGTGAGCACGAGCCCGTCCCAAACGCTATTGTCCTCTGCGTCCCACGTGCATGTCATGACCAGCGTGCGCCTGTACTTACACACACACACAGACGTGAGTGTGAAGAGCTTTTTTAAAAAAGTGGATATCATAAAGCTGAACCTTTATCTTAACATTGCTAGTAGGCCGGAAAAGACAGTAGCGATGTACTGCGGGATCAAGCAGCTTTTGATCTGGGGAAGTCCTACTGCTTCATTTTGATAGCGTACCCTGGGGCGTATTCCAGGATACCAACCATCATTATCTTGGAAGAGACAAAAAAGAGTTGTCTTCAACATTTTTGAACTCACAGGTAACATGAAAATATGAGCAAAAAGTTCCAGTGACCTTAACATTATTCAGGAAGTTACCTGGTTCCTAGCCACTGAGAAATTCCACCCTTCAGACTTTGGTAGGTCTCCCTGTAGCAGAGGTGGCTGAGACTGATGACGTAAGAGCCAGACCAGCTCCGTTTTCATGGCTGGCTCCTGCACACAGAACTAAATGGGAATCAGGCTCGATGTGCTACACATGTCATTTATTAGACTCAAAAGATGGCCCAGCTCATTCCCTAAGGAAGTGTCATACCTTCTCACACAAGCAGGAGCGTACCTCCTCTGAAGGGATTTTTAAGAATTATCTAGTTTTCAAAGCAGGGATGTAAGAGGTCAGAATGGGGTAATTTTGAGAAGTAATTTATTTGAGATAAAATAATGGACATGGGAGCTCATCTTTTGCTTTCCTTGGAAAGCAAACTTCATATTAAAGTATCCAGGTTAAGTGATTTTCCACTGCAGAAAACCTCCTAGGGATTAACTAATCATAGTAGTAAGACACGAATGTTCTCAGGCCTCAGAAGTTTGAGGTGTCTTAGGAATTCAAAGAACTGTTCTGCTATGAGAAAAGCAGAAATCTGAGACTTGGGAGGCCCAGACTCTGAACATATTGGTTAAAGTGTGGTAGCAACTCCTCAGACCTCGGCGGGGTTACCTGCAAACGTGAAAGGTGAGACTTCAATCAGATCCAAACTCTCAAAAGCACTAACATTCTCCAACATCTAGGCAGCATTTTAAAAGGGTAATAATGATAATAATAATGAGGAGGAAGAGAAAATGATAATGGCTAGTGTAGTTCAATTCTACGAAAGGAACAGTCTGAGTCCTTGATATAATATTGAATCATTTAATCTGCATAAAAATCTTACGAGACAAGTATCCGATTCACGTTATTTTTATAATAAAGAAACCAGAGGGTTCATGGTAAATGTCGTACTGAGAGATGTGCCCCAATCTCAGACACGCTGGTGCTCCATACTGTCTCTCATATGCAGTTTCTGGCTTTGAATGTCAGATCAGTGGCTGCAAGTCTCAGTGAGTGTCTGTGGAGGCCAGAAAGCCAGAGAGAGGCCATGGGGGAAGGTTTTGTGTAGGGCTAGTAGAACACATGGGGCAGGAAAGAAGAGAGGGTAACAGCGGGAGGGAATGCTTTTAGCAGGGCTGGGAGGATGAACCGAAACGAAGGACATGTGAATAAGCCATGTAGAAACCTACTACTTGGGAGCCAATTAAGACAGAGAAGTTTAAAGTGTTCAAATGAGGTCCCTTGCATAGGTGGATAGAGCTGCTTCCAAAAGCCCTAGGTTATTAACTTCAAAGCCTAGAGCCTGGGAGGAGTCAGATAGTGCTGCAAAGCACCTTTAATCAGTGCTACTTGTTGGGAGCAAATGTAGATATTTAGAAGGTAGTTTGATATTCTGTCCATTTAACATAAGCATAGAGCAGGTTTCCTCTTTGGGCTTGTGCCCATAGCTATAGATTTTTCGCCAGGTTTACAGAATAGACACGAATTAGCTCCTGTGTAGTGGGCCTCAAGTCCAGCGAGAGAGTTGTTGGTTGTTCCCATTACATGCATGCCGTTATTGTACCAGCAGGCACGTCTTGTCTGGCAGGTCAGCTGTGGAATACCCAGGGTTCCGAGCTTGCAGAGCACCTTCCGGCATGAAGAGAGCTTGCAGAGCACCTTCCGGCATGAAGAGAGCTTGCTGGCAGGGAGGAAGCTTCCACCTCCGTTTCAGCTTTTAGTTTTGCTATGTCCTTCCACCAACACATGGGGTGTCTTCAGCAAGAGGAACTTACCATCTCATTTTGGTGGGCAGCCAAGAGCAATGGAAATAGACTACATTGTTTTAGGGGCCTGTGCTGGTTTGATTCAGGTGTCCCCCATAAACTTAGGTGTTCTGAACGCTAGCTTCCCAGCTGATGGAGATTTGGGAATTAACACCTCCTGGAGGCGGTGTATTGTTGGGGGCCGGCTTATGGGTGTTATAGCCAGTTTCCCCTTGCCAGTGTTTGGCACACTCTCCTGTTGCTATTGTCCACCTTATATTAGCCAGGGGGTGATGTCCACCCTCTGCTCATGTCATCGTTTTCCCCTGCCATTATGGAGCTTCCCCTGGAGCCTGTAAACCAAACTAACCCTTCCCCCCGCACAAGTTGCTCTTGGTGGGGTGTTTTCTGGCCGCAGTGAGAACCTGACTGTGACAGGGCCCTTGCCGCCTCCCACAGTAGGTACTGGAAGTGGACAGCTGGGCAGATTTCAAGAGGACAACACAGCCCATGGCAGAGCCACTCGGAATTCTTCCTGCTTATCGCCCACTCATACACGGCATTCTGGAGGGAGGTGAACTCTACCACTCTATAGTCAAGCAGAGACTGTTGGCTCACTCTTACCAATCCTCCTCTATTTTCCTGCATTTCAAATTCAAGACTAATTTGGGCGCTTAACCACTAAGAATCTCTCCAGACTGAAAATAATATTTTTTTTTTTAATTTGTAATTTAGGTCTTTTATTTGAAGAGAGAGAGAAAGAGGCAGAGAGAGAACGGGCACACCAGGACATTCAACGACTGCAAACAAATTACAGATGCATGCACTACCATGTGCATCTGGCTTACATTGGTCCTGGGAAATCGAACCTGGGTCCTTAGGCTTCACAGACAAGTGCCTTAACAACTAAGCCATCCTTTCAGCCCCACTTTTTTTTGGGCACTGTAAAGGAGGGAAAAAATACCCAATTTCTTTTAGTCAATTTTGAAGATACTTTAATATGTATCTCATTAATTGTATATTATTAATTTATAATTTAAATTACTTAGATATGGACTAGCCCAAACTTGAACTTATTATGGTCTGTGAAGAATGATTTGCAAAATAAATTCTTGATATAAACATCATTTCGGACAAAGTATTTAATTCATTGGAAGACTAACTACTTTTAACCTGCCTCACAGTAATTAGAAATTCATTTTGTGCTCTGACCTTTAAATTAGTTTTTCTTGGTGTTCTCCAGTAAGTATCATTTTGCATAAATAAGAGAGCAGGACTGCTTACAAAACTGATATTTCTAATCATTTTGTCCAGTGCATGGTTTCATATTTTTATATATGACATTCTACCTCAAAGGGAATTTTTCACAATTTCTTCAAATCCATTTCTGTTAAAAAGAGACCATGTTGACCAGACTAAATAAGTCATGCACTGTCTAAATGCCATCAGCCAACTTAGGAACCAGCGAGTGTGGTGGGGGAGCGCCTATCGCATGCTCCCTGGTGCTCTCCTGCTCCCCAGTTCTGTGAGCGTGCTGCGTGCTGCGGGCCGCCTTCCCTTTCGACGTCACTGTTGGCTGTTGGCATGATTTTCTTCCTGCCGCCATCTTGGGATGTGTTAGAGGTACTGTCTTTTCATCGGTAACATCTGCTACTATTGGAAACAGTCTCTAGTTGTGGTCCCCCCAGTTGAGGAACACAATCAGGCCAAACCAGGAAGACAATTTTCTTTTTAAATTTTTTTGTTTTTTTGTGGTTGGGGTCTCAACTTAGCCAGGCTGACATTGGAATTCACTTTGTAGTTATGGGTGCCTCGAACTCACGGTGATCCTCCTACCTCTGCCTCTTAAGTGCTGGGACTAAAGGGGTGCTCCAACCACGACATCGACTTATTGTCTAACTACCACCATATTGAACCCACTTGGTTTGATTATTTTAGATTCCTTTTGACATTTGTGAACTACTAAGTTAGGGGGATAAAAGAAATTTCTATTTAGTTTGTTCAAACTATAATATCAACAAGCAAACTACTAATTTATAAATACCACAACATCCTTCCTTAAATACTTATTCTAATTGCTAGCTTCAAAAAGTTTTAAAGTCTGCTATTTCAAAGCTTATAGAGAGTTGTTTCTACTGTTTTGGGGGGCGGTGGAAAAGGTATAGAAGAAATAGCTATTTCTAATAGCGTGTTTTGCTCTTCTGGTTTTTGGTTTTGGTATTTGGTTTTTCGAGGTAGGGTTTCTTTCTAGCCCAGGCTGACCTGGAATTCACTGTGTAGTCTCAGGGTGGCCTCGAACTCATAGTGATCCTCCTACCTCTGCCTCCCAAGCGCTGGCATTAAAGGCGTGAGCCACCACACCCAGTGCTGTTTTGGTTTTCTAAAAGACGTTTAGAAATACTTGTGACGTTGTCAATCAGATACTAGAATTACTTGAGGATTAATCAAAACAAATGAGAGGAGGTGAAGATAATTAATTTGCTTCACTACATTTTTACTATCTATATGCATCTTACAACTTAATGTTGTGTATCTTAAAGATACATATTAAAGATAAATTTTTCAAAAATATTTTTGGTTTATTTATTTGAGAGAGAGAGAGAGAGAAAGAAGCAGATACAGAGAGAGAGAGGGAGAGGGAGAGAGACTGGGCATTCTAGGGCCTCCAGCCACTGCAAACGGACTCCAGAAACAGGTGTCACCTTGTGCATCTGGCTAATGTGAGTCCTGGCAAATTGAACCTGGGTCCTTAGGCTTTGCAGGCAAGCGCCTTAATTGCTAAGCCATCTCTGCAGCCCATGATGGGTATGTTCTTTGGTGTTAATTTTTACATTTCTTTATATATTCTAAATGTTAATCTCCTTTCTGATATATAGTCACAAAAGACTTTTTCCTGGTCTGTGGGTTTTCTCTGGTGACTTTCCTTTGCTGTGTGGAAGCTTTGCAGTTTCGTATAGTCCTGTCTGTCAGTTCTCGGGGTTACATCCTGTGCTATGGGAGTCTTTTCCAGAAAGCACTTGCATATGCCCATGTCTTGAAGTACTTTACCTATCTATGTTTTCTTCGGGAAGTGACCATGTGTCAGGTCTTACCTTAAGGTCTGTGGTCCAGTTTAAACTCATTAGTGTGCAGGAAGAGGTAGGGATGTAGTTTTTATGTTACATGTAGACATACAGTTTCCCCAGCACCATTTATTAAAGAGGTTGACTTTTCTCTGATTTTTTTTTTCGAGGTAGGGTCTCACTCTATCCCAGGCTGACCTGGAATTCACTCTGTAGTCTCAGGCTGACCTTGAACTCCTCCCTCAGCCTCCTGAGTGCTGAAATTAAAGGCATGGATCATCTTGGCCAGCTTTCTCAAATATGTTTTTGAAACTTATCAAAAATTAAGTGGCTATCATTGTGTGGGCTTATTTCTGGGTCCTCTCTTCTATTCCACTGGACTACATGTCTGTAGCTTTAGTCTTTGTTCCACTGCCCCACATTTTTCTTTTAGATCAGACACCTCTAACACTATTGCTTCTGCCTGGGAATGCTTCGGCTATTCTAGGTTTTTTTTTTTTTTAATTCTATATGTATTTTAAGATGTTTTTTTCTAGTTCCATGAAGTATGCGATTGGAAGTTTGATGATCGGGTTGAATCTGTAGATTATTTCTAACAGTTTACCCCTTTTCATAATAATAATTCTGCTAGTCTATGGGCATGGGAGATTTTTCCATTTTCTTGGTGTCTTCTTCGATGTTTTTCTCCTCCAAGTATCTTAAAGCTTTCACTGTAGATATATTTCATCCCCATGGTTAGGTTTATTCCTAGGTATTTTATTTTATTTGAAGTTATAGTGAATGAGACCTTTTCTACTCTGATTTCTTTCTCGACAAGTTCTTTATTGGAAGAGAAAAATCTACTGATTTTTGGATTTGATTTTTGTACCCTGTTACTTTGCTGGAAGGGTTTATAAGATCTGAGAGGTGTTTGGTGGGATATTTCGAGTCTGTTAAGAACAGGATCGTGTCATTTGTAAGTAGACATACTTTGCCTTCTTCCTTTCCTACTCTTGTCATCTTTCTTCTTTCTCTTGTTTCATTGCTCTAGATAAGACGTCAATCTCTATATTTAATGCAGACAGTGAGAGTGGGCAGGAAATGCTTTTTGGTATGCCTCATTTACTAGAATATTGACTATAGGTTTGTCATGTATAGCCTTTATTATGTTGAGATATGTTCTGTCTATCCACGTTTCTTGCGAGTTTTGATTCAAAGTGATGATGAAGTTTGCCAGAGTTCTTTATTTATTGAGCTGGTCACGTGACTCTGTCCTTGACTCTCTCTATATATGTGCTGTGCTGTATGTATTTATTTGCATATGTTGAACCAACTTTGCATTCCTGGAATGAAACCAGCTTGGTAATAGTGTTTATCCTGATGTGTTCCTGAATTCGTTTTGCAAGTATTTTAGTGAAAAAACCTGCATTATTGTTCTTTAGGTTAACAGGTAAATAATTCTTCTTTTTGTGCTCTTGTCTATTTTGGTATCAGGATAATGCTGGCTTCTTGTAGAATGAGTTTGGTAGTGTTTCTTCCATTTCTATTTCATGGATCAGTTTGAAGAGTATTTATTTCCTCAGAGGTATGGTAGAATTTGCCAGTGAATCCATCTGGTCCTGGGCTTTTCTTTGTGGAGATAGTCTTTCATTATTGGTTCAATCTCATTGTTTTTTTTTTTTTAATTGTTTATAACTTCCTAATTTAATTTTGGTAGATCATCAGTGTCTAGTAAGAATGATGTTTACTTATTCCAATGTGATCTGATAAGACAAAAAATTATTTTCATTCCTCTGTATTTGTGCCCTACAATGTGATCTATTTTAAAGAAAATGACATAGGCTACTGAGAAGAATGTATGTTCTGTATCTTTTGGATGGAACTTTCCCTAAATGTGTGTTGAGTCCATTTGACCTATGATATAGCTTAACTCTCTTGATTTTCTATTTTGGCTGGCCTATCTAAAGGTAAGAGTGAAGTCTGGAAGTTTACACTATCATTGTATCAAGACCTGCTGCACCTGTTATGCCTGTTAGTGTTGCTTTATGAAATTGGGTGCCTCGACATTTGGTACACACAAATTTCCTATTGTATCTTCTTTTCTGTTTTGTTTTTTCTTTGAGGTAGGGTCTCACTCTAGCTCAGGCTGACCTGGAATTTACTATGTGGTCTCAGGGTGGCTTCGAACTCACGGTGATCCTCCTACCTCTGCCTCCCAAGTGCTGGGATTAAAGGTGTGCACCACCACGCCCGGCTGTTGTATCTTCTTGGTGGGCTGTTCTCTCTGTTGGTGTGTAGCAGCCCTTTTTATCTCTTCAGATTGGTTTAGGTTTGAAGTTTACTTTACCCAGTAGCAGAAAAGCTGTACCACTTACTCTCTGCTTCCATTTGCTTGATAGATTTTCTTCTATCCTTTGACCTTCAAGCTGTGGGTGTCTTCGCAAATGAGGCAAGTGTTTTAGAAACACCAGGCACTTAGATCTTTTTTCTTAAACTGGGGTCAGCTAGTCTGCATGTCTTTATTTGGTGAGTTAAAGCCTTTTACATTTAAAGTTACTGTTGACAGATGTTCACTAATTCCTGAAGGGCTAATAGCTTTCCCTGAAAACCAGAGGGAACTAAGGTGTTAATAACTATCCATAAGGCTAGAAGTCCATAAAAGAAACAACAGAGGAGTTTAGTCAATGCCTCCCCAGATGGCTTTGAAGGGACCAGAAACCATCTGGGTGTCCTCCCTCAGACAATCCTGGCTGGAGAAGCCTATTCTGAACAAGGGCACAAACAGCCACAAGTTCCTGATCTACTGCACTTGGTACAGTCTGTTTCTTAGGATCCTCCTTATGAGTTCAAACCCCAGCCTGGCTCAGTGCTTCAGCCTTCATCCCCTCGCTGTTCCTCTCAGCAAACAGCCTGTCTGTAGAGATCAAGTCCCGGGTCTCTTTCTCTTTTCCCTTACACTTTCCTTACAATGCCTGTAAGTTTCATGATGGCTTTTCTGGTTGGTTGGGTTATTGTTTGTTCTTTTCTTTTGTCCTATGTTAGTATCAGGGGTTTGCTGTATATTGGACATGATGTCTTCTTTACCAGATCTCCTTTGCTTAACTATTTCTGCCATGAAATTTTTTTCTTTTCATTATTATATTTTTTAGAGAGAGAATTGGTGTACCAGGGCTTCAGCCACTGCAATCGAACTTTAGATGCTTGTGCCACCTAGTGGGCATGTGTGACCTTGCACTTGCCTCACCTTTGTGCGTCTGGCTATCGTGGGATCTAGAGAGTTGAACATGGGTCCTTAGGTTTCACAGGCAAGCACTGTAACTGCTAAACCATCTCTCTAGCCCTTTATCATGAAATTTAATCTTTACTGTGGTCTCACAATTGAGGCTGTCTTTATTCCTCCTCTGTGTATAGCTTTCCTTTAAGTATCTTCTGCAGTGTTGGTTTGGAGGTTGTGACCTCTCTTACTTTATATGTTTGCCTTGAAATGTCCTTATTTCTCTGTCAATTTTTTAAAGGATAAATTACAAAAGATTTATTTTAGTAGACTGTATAAATAAAAGAGACTAGAAGTAAAGCAAAAAATCTCCCAAGCTGAGAAATCTCGCCCTTCCACCACCCCCTGCCAGGTGGGAAAGGTCCAGAGAGGGCAAAATCTGCTTCTCTGTCAATGACCAAGGAGAACTTTAGGAATCTGAGTTTGCAGCTGCTTACCTCTAGGGTTTGACACATGTAACTCCAAGCCTGACAGGCTTTGGGGCTTCCTCATGAGAGGTTTGATGTTATTCTGGTAGGTTTGCCTTTGTGGGTGATTGGATGTTTGTTTTTCCCTTATACCTTTCAGTGCCATTTCTTTGCTTTACATCTTTTAAAGAAAGATTTCTATTTATTTATTTGAGGTAGAGTGAAAGAGAGAGAGAGAGAGAAAGGCAGATAGGGAGAGAGAGAACGGGCACACCAGGGCCTCAAGCTGCTGCAAATGAACTCCAGACTCATGTGCCACCCTGTGCATCTGGCTTACGTGGGCCCTGGGGAGTTGAACCAGGGTCCTTTGGCTTTGCAGGCAAGTGCTTTAACAGCTAAGCCATCTCTCCAGCCCTTGCTTTACATTTTTAACATGTAAACTATAATATATCTTGGAGAACTTCTTTGGACAAGTCTGCTTGCAATACTAACTACCTTTGTGTATGAATGTCCATTTCTTTCTCTAGATTTGGGTAATTTTCTGTGAGAATTTTCAAAAGACTCTGCTTTAGTTGTTACGTCAGCTCCTAATTCTATCCCCTGAATTCTTAGGTTGGGTCTGTCAATCCTATCCTAGAGTTCTTTGACATTTTGGTCATGCCCATTTATTTTGTTTCTTTACTAATGCAAGAGTGTACTGTTTCCTCAGTCTTCTCCTCCACGCTTGATACTCTTTCCTTTGCTTGATCTAGTCTATTAGTGATCTTCTCCACTGTAATCTTTTTTTAAGTTTTTTGTTCATTTTTATTTATTTATTTGAGAGTGACAGAGAGAGAGAGAGGCAGATAGAGAAACAGAGAGAGAATGGGCACACCAGGGCCTTCAGCCACTGCAAACGAACTCCAGATGTGTGCACCCCCTTGTGCATCTGGCTAACGTGGGTCCTGGGGAATCGAGCCTCGAGCCAGGGTCCTTAGGCTTCACAGGCAAGCGCTTAACTGCTAAGCCATCTCTCCAGCCCTCCACTGTAATCTTAATTTGACTTCTTGTTGCTTTTTTTTTTTTTCATTTCTGTGTGTGTGTTTTCAAAATTTCAATTTCCTGCAGAATTCTTTTCCATATTGCTGAGTTTTTTTCTGCATTTCTGTTTTTCTCATATATTTTGCTGACTTTTCCTTTATATTACTGACTTTCCTCTCCAGGTCCTGACCTGAATTCATTGACTTGTTTGCTTCCTCTATGGGGTCAGTGATCATTTTCACCATTTAATCTCTTTCAGTAGTTTTGAATCCAGTAGTTGAGGAGTTATGATCTTTTGGAAGAGTCACATCATTTTGATTTTTCATCTTTTTTAATATTTTATTTTTATTTATCTGACACAAGAAGAGGGAAAGAGAGAATGGGCATGCAAGGGCCTCCACCCACTGCAAACGAACTCAGATGCATGTGCCCCCTTGTGCATCTGGCTAGTGTGGGTCCTGGGGAATTGAACCTGTGTCCTTTGGCTTTGCAGGCAAACACCTTAGCCGTTAATCCATCTCTCCAGCCCTGGTTTTTCATCTTTATTGTGTTTCTGTATTGCAATATGGGCATCTGTTGATTAAGGTATCTACTTGGGCCTTATATGGGGATTTTTTTTATTACTGAACAGCCCTCTCTTGAGAGCCCAATCCTATGTACCACACGGAGAAGAGACTGTAATCTGCTATACCAGCAACAACATCCAACTGTGCAAGACATGGAAATACACTTAATATTGATTAAAGCCCAAAGATCATATCACCAATGATCATAACATATAAACTGGAAAACTAGTGTCAGATGTTCTATAAATTTAAAATATTGGGCTGGACACCTTGAGACTACATAGTGAATTCCAGGTCAGCCTTGGCTAGAGCAAGACCCTACCTTGAAAAACCAAGATAATAATAATAATAATAGCCTGGAAAGATGGCTACACAGTTAAGGCACTTCCTTGCAAAGCCTAACAGCCAGGGTTCAATTCCCCAGTACCCATGTAAAACCAGATGCACACAGTGGCACATGCATCTGGAGTTCATTTGTAGTGGTTAGATGCCCTGGTGTGCCCATTCTCTCCCTTAAACTTGTAAGCAATAATAGAATGAGAAATAAAAGAAGCAGGAAAATGGGAAAAATGGAGGACAGCCAACGGTTAAATGACTGAAAAATAAGATGCTCAGTAAAGAGGAATATTATGGAAGAAAAGAGAAAAATAAAAAGATAAGAAAAAATAAAAAATAAAAAAGTATTTCTTAATAATGCAAAAGTTCAAAACAAGATTAGGTAAATGTAAAGAAAGGAAGAATAAATGAAAACATACCTCACAAAGGTTGTCATGGCCCCCGAGACCTGCACAATTTTGAACCTATAAAGATTTTGACAAAGAGGACAGAGGAGAACAAAGCCACTGAGACATCAACACAGAAGAAAGATTATTTGGAAAGAGGAGGGTGCCCCAGGGACTCGGATGGCAGAAGGAAAGCAAAGGAGTGAGGTAGAGTGTGAATGTGATCAAATCGCTGTACGTTCACATGTTAAAACTCTCAATAAAAATGCTTCAAAAACACATTAAGATAAAATCAAAACAGTAGCAAAAGTATGTAATAGAGAAAAAAGAAACATAAAGCAAAAATAAAGAAAATTGAGAAAGGAAAAGGAAAAAGATTTTCCAATAATAAACAATGCATTAAAATAAATGTATGAAATGGAACAAAATGGAAATCATAGCTATAAAAATATAAGGAAAAATACTGCTAAAAGAGTAGTAAAGAAAAAAATAACAAGGGTGTTTTTTGTTTGTTTGTTTGTTTTGTTTTTTTGTTTTTTTGGTTTTTCGAGGTAGGGTCTCACTCTAGCCCAGGCTGACCTGGAATTCACTATGGAGCCTCAGGGTGGCCTCGAACTCACAGCGATCCTCCTACCTCTGCCTCCCGAGTGAGTGCTGGGATTAAAGGCGTGCGCCACCACACCCGGCTGTGGTTTCTTTTTTTTTTTTTTTAATGCAGTTTGGAGCCCTTTCTTTCTAGGTCCTCAGAACCTGCAGACTGACAGTTCTATGTACGGAGGGTTGGTCACTTGAGCTTGTGAGCTGTTGTCTGCGCGCTGCTCCTGAGTCTGTCCTCAACACGCGTCTGATAGCTCCCCTCTTGAGCATCATGGGCCTCTGCTGGCCACACTTAGCTCTGAAATGGGACGGGGCAGGGTTTTCTCTCCCCTCCCGATGCTCCCCAGGTCATGCACCATAGGGTGGCCCAATATTCTAGCGGGCAAGTGTCTCGAAAACGTATTAGGAGTATGTGTGCGACCATTCCTGTGAGATCTATAGATCAAGCAGAGGACCTGTCTTCACACTGCCAAGCCCGTGTAAGTATGAACGCCCCTTCATTCGAGGCACACTCGAGGATTCCTGGGTTCTACACAGACGGCTGCCCAGTGTGATCCACTTTCTGACTTCAGGTCCAATGCGCTCAGTTTCTAGCGTTATTCTCAGTAGACCAGATCTGTTCCTCCTGGAGGGTGGGCTGGGCTCCCTACACACTTCACGGCATGGGCCGGGCTGCCTGCAGCTTGTGGCTTTCAGCTCGTCAGTCTCCGTTTCCATGACTCCCTCCCAGGCTGTCTGCCTGTCTCTTGCCCAGGCTTGCATGCGGTTAAATTCAGGCTCTCTAGTGTGCTGTATCCTTTACTTAGGCCTTTGGCTCCACTCAGTTTTAAACAGTAGGTTCCCTCACAGGATGACGGCACCCATGGTTCTTCAGGTCATAGATTGACAAAATGGGGTTCAATCATGTCTCACCAAAACTACATGCGAAGTTAGTGAGGGCCTTGGGCTTGTCCTGAGGGTAGGGCCGCCAGTCCCTTTTCTGCCCAAATTACCATCTAAATTAGGTTTCTGCTTTCTCACCCCCAGCCAGGGAGTGGTGTGACCTGGGCTTCCTTCTTTCTTTAAAAAAGTTATTTCGTTATTATTTATTTGAGCTAGAGAAAGGCAGATAGAGAGAGAATGGGCATGCCAGGGCCTCAGCCATTGCAAATGAACTCCAGACCCATGGACTACTTTGTGCATCTGGCTTAAGTGGGTCCAGGGGAATTGAACTTGGGTCCTTATGCTTCACAGGCAAGTGCCTTAACTGCTAAGCCACCTCTCTAGCCCTGGTCTTCCTTTTTTGTGGAGAGGTGTGTTGCCTGTAATTTTCAGCTGTTCCGCACTGCCTTTGTGACTTTCCAAAGCTCTCCTTCTTCTTCTCTTTGCATTAGAGTGTATTCTTTCTTTTACTGAGTCCTTACCTTAGCTGGTCAGTCACAAGGAAGCAGATTCTTGTCCACCATCTTGCCTGGACATCTGGAATCAGTCTATTTGATGGACGAGGAAACTTAAGAGTCTCCATGTAAGAGAGACACCAATGGCACAGCATGGCAGAGTTATAGATTTTTTAAAAAATATTTTATTTATTTATTTGAGAGAGAGAGAGAGAGAGAGAGAGAATGGGCACACCAGGGTCTCCAGTCACTGCAAATGAACTCCAAACATAGGTCCTGGGGAATTGAACCTGTATCCTTTGGCTTTGCAGATGAGCGCCTTAACCGCTAAGCCATCTCTCCATCCCAGTTATAGATTCTTAAAGGCCAAAAATTATAAACAAGGGGTTAAGAGTTCAATCTCTTCACTGGAGCTGTGTGGCCTTTCCCCTAGGGAACTGACATGGCGGTGAGTAGAGAGATCACAAGGACGAGCGGACTCTGCTTCCAACCCTGCCAGCTGGTCTTGCTTCAGCCACAGACAACTCTTCTGAGTTGCATCTGAAAACAAAAGAATTGAGTGAGGCCTGATCCACGGTTCCCCTTACCCACGTTCATGGATAGTCTTATAAAACCAATGCTTTGTAAAAACACGGAGGTATAAACCCACCGTGACGTGAGTGCTGCGTTGCCGCTCGCCCGGGCACACCACTCCGTCGTCTCCTGGCATCAGCGTGGAGCCGTGGATGAGAGCCGCACGCCATGGCCAAGTCAGCGGACCAGGGGCTCGTCACCCCCAGCCTGGTCCTGGTGAACCTTGCCTTGAGCCATGTGAAGCAGTTGCGACTCTCAGTAAAGAGGAAAGGAGGAAATAAGACCTGGTTTATTTCACCCCATCTGTAGGGCAGTTCTGGGCGGTCCTGGACATGGCATGTGATGGGAGGGTGAGTACCAGGCACATTCAGTGATGCCACAGAAAGACACCGAACTGAAAATAGAAGGCTTGAGTTCCAAACCTGAGCAGGAAGGTGACCTGGGGAAGTCGTTAGCATCTGGGGGCTTGTTTTCTCCTCTACGAGTTTGCTGTGAATGTCTCTCGTGTTGCTTCTGTTTCTAGCAACCCTGGGTTCTGTGCCACATTACTATCTTATGAAAAAGGCAATCTTGGCTTTTTTTGTTTGTTTATTTGTTTGTTTTTCAAGGTAGGGTCTCACTCTAGTACAGACTGACCTGGAATTAACTATGTAGTCTCAGGGTGGCCTCGAACTCACAGCGAGCCTCCTACCTCTGCCTCCCCAGTGCTGAGATTAAAGGCGTGCGTCACCACGCCTGGTAGGTTTTTTTTTTTCTTCTTTTTGTCATTGTCAAATTACATCCTAGATACAAATCAAGTGAATTTTAATATCAGAACTTAACAAGGGTGGGGAGATGGAGTGGTTATTTTGCAGGCATGACGACCTGATCCCATCCTGTGCGTGGTAAGTATGTGTCTATCGGCCTAGAGCAAGAGAAGTGGAGACAGGCAGAGCCCTGGGGCTCAGAGGCCAGCCAGATTAGCTTAGTTTGTGGGTCCCAGGCCATGAAAGGCCCCATCTCAAAAAGAGGTTGACAGCATCCCTGAGCAACAACACCTGAGGTTGCGCTTGGGCCCCGTCCCGTGTGTATACCTGTGCACTTACATACACAAGGGAATATGCACGCACACACATGCCCGTGCCAGAAAAGAAAACCTTGATGAGGCTTCGGGAGGGCAGTGCGCGTTAGAGAAATCGAGAGTGACTCTAGGGTCTCGTTATCTTAACTATAGTTTAATCCCTGTAGCATTTGCACACTGGAAACGTCAAGGTTTTAACTAATATTCAAAATTGACAAAATACAGTCAGCTCTAAGGTAACTGAGCAATATTACAGCTTATAAAAAGTTCCGTTAAATCAATTACAAATGACCATTTGACCTAGGTTTCCCTCAATATGTGGAATTCAGTCCCCATCACTCGAATGTAGCCCATTGACAGGCAGGCCTGTGAAATGGAGTTATCATACTTTTATTCAATGTAGTTCAAAATTAGACAAGTTTCTTACTTTTAGATAATCAAGTCAGGCTAACATACTATTTTTTTCTGAATGCCCCCTATTATATAAGCTCACGTTGGATCATCTTACATAGTTTTCCTATCATTTTATTTGCTTATAATGGCAAATGACAGCCTTTTGTCACAGCTGGAGGTAAAAAATGGTGTTTTCATTTAAAAAGGAGTAACCGAGGTTCCGGTGCCGAGGCTACATATTTAGAAGCCACAACCTTGATTATCTTTTTCACCCTTTCATTACTAGTGAATGGACTAACTTGTTCTATTCAAAGGACATCAAGGCTCAAGGCTAGTATATATTTTCAAGCTTCCTGATAGCTAAGTGGTGTCACATGACAGGGAATTATTCAGAAGAAACACCGTGTGAATGATTAATCTATATGCTGCTGAAAGATACAAGTGATTAAGAGACGCTTTGGAGGAAGGTTTCATACAGTGTTGCAAGATTTCGTTCATAGTTTTGATGCGTGTAAAATACCCAGGAAGTGCTTCATAGATAAAACCAACCTAAAGATGCGGGCGAGGGGGCGCGCATCAGAAAGAGAACGCGTCATCCACAAAATCACAAGGATCCGGCGCAAGAATGCGAAAGAAATTTAACTGAAGCCGTTGCCTAAGAGTGGGGCTTTTCACTTCCTGAAATCTCAAATTTCTCAACTTATACATCCGATTCAGTGCTGGCTCCTTAAGGGAAGTCATCAAAGCGCTATATATACCAAATCCATTCATGATACTTGTGAATTTAATCTTTTCTGCAATTTTTCTAATTGTCTTCTGAAATGGACACTTTCTTTTCAATATGTTAATGGTATTTTAGATAAAGGCAGGATAGTTCAGAGCCATGTCTCGTGAAGAGGTGGACGCTTCTGTCGGGTCATTAATTCTCTCCTTTCCTTCTCCCCTCCCTCCTTCCAATCCTCTCTCTTTTCATTTCTCTCCTTTTCTTTTTCCATCTTCTTGACTTCCTTAATTCTAAGAAGAAAAAACAAAGAAAGAAAGAGAGAAATGGGAGTAGACTCTTCGCTTTGCTTCAAATATTACCCTGAAGACCTCCAAACATTATTCTAAGTAACCCAGGGCTGTTGTAGTAAGAACATATTTTCCAAGTTAATGATGTAGGATGCTTAAACTGTAGTTAGTTGAAAATACTCTGACTTGTGATTTGGTAATTCTAGTCGCTAGAATGACTGCTCTGGGGCTTTTCTTTGGGTTTGGAGTTGTTCCAAATTACAGGAGACTTGAATGTTGTCTTTAAAGGAGAGATGGGTCTGGGCGAGCCACACTGAGCTAAGATCAGGAGTCGAGAAAGGAGTGTAAAAGACGCTGTGGAAGGTCTTGACTTCGGTCAGGGGCAATCAGAGAGAAGCGGGACTTGAGGCATACAGATGATGACGCTATTAAAGCAACAGTGATCTTCGACCCATGCTGTTGTGAGGATGAGGGAGGTAGGGAGGCCATGGGGACTGGGATATTGCATAAGGAATTACTCTTGTCTGCTTGACAGTGGCAGGTCCAGGCTCCGTGAGGAAATCCATGTAAAAGAAACCATGCAAGTGAGCCATAGAGCTGGACACCTGATGTTCTCTGGCCTTCGCACATGCCCATGGGGAGTGTGTGTGTGTACACACACGTGCATACACTATGCATTTACACACACCCCACACATACCCTACTGTACACACTACACACCCATGCTTCTGACCTCCCACTTCCCCATCTCACAGACACGTGGTCCTTCTTCGAGTCTTATACTTTGTGTGGCTTCTGAGCACAGGTGCCTGTTAATAAGCTTACATGTCTTTTTTCATGTTAACGAAAAGAATTATGCTTTCTCCAAATGACTTATGTAATATTGGGTGAATAATTTAATGTTTCTGCTTCCTAACCTACAAAAATAAAATTTTAGAAGCAAATGAGTTTAGGATTTTTTTTTCTCAGATTAAAATCGACAAATCCAGAGACTGACAGAGGCCCTAATTATCCCACAGTGAATACCAATCACCTTCCTGAGGAAGGAAATGGGGACAAGGGAGAGGGGATATGAGACAATAATCTATGTAACAGATAAATAATAAATAATCCAATAAATAAATGTTTCTTTTTTTTTTTTTGGTTTTTTGAGGTAGGGTCTCACTCTGATCCAGGCTGACCTGGAATTAACTATGTATTCTCAGGGTGGCCTTGAACTCATGGCAATCCTCCTACTTCTGCCTACCAAGTGCTGGGATTAAAGGCGTGTGCCACCACGCCCAGCAATAAATGTTATTTTTAAAAAAGAGAAAATGACTTTATTTTTTTTCTTTATTAGTTAGTTTTGTATTCAGTAAATACAGTCAGTTTGGTACCATTATTAGGCTCATCTGTGACCTACCCCCTCCCCTTGGCCCCTCCTTGTTGAGGTATACGGGTCATGCATTGTGGAGTTAGCCCACAGTTATGGGTAAGCTAAATGTCTCTGCATATCATGACCCAACATGAGGCTCTGACATTCTTTCCGCCCCCCTCTTCCGCAAAATTTCCCTGAGCCATGTTGGGTTCATTTTTGGTCTGCTTCAGTGATGAGGTGTTGGGGGCCTCTGAGGCTCTGGCTCTCTGATTTGGTAGGAGTTGATTTTTCTCTGTGCTGATCTCCTTGCCCCTTGTGCTGGTATCCGGTTCATCAGGAAAACAGCCCCCTTGCTTGTTTCGCCAATTTTTCTTAGTTTCAGCCGGGGCCCTTTTGAGGTATGATGGGGTGGCTCTCTCCTTAGGATCTACATCTATCTTTCTTTCCCCGGGATTTGCAGCGCAGCTAGACGGTCACCATCTTGGCCGGAAGTCGAAAATGACTTTATAAGGGATGCATGATGAATGCCTCCAAATACTCCAAGAGCTATCACATGGGAGCACCACACGAAGACTGAGGCAGATCTGAGGAGGAAATCAGTTTAGAAGACTTGCAAAGGAGCAGCATTCAGCCTTAGGTAGCACTGAACCGTGAGATGGCTGCCGTCAGGGTGGAGGAGGCCAGGATGAACTGCCATCAATGAGAGTACTCAGGATAAGCAAGAGTATCAGTGCCCTGATGCTGAGCAGAGAAAGCGCCCATGGCAAGACATGGTGGGCTAGCTAATTTTAAAAGCCTCAGTTCTGAATTTCAGGAATATCCATGGTTTTGCTATCTTGTGTGCTCTTTAAAAAAAATATTTTATTTATTTATTTATTTGAGGGAGAGACACAGAGAGAGGAGAGGAGAGGAGAGGGGAGGAGAGGAGAGGAGAGGAGAGGAGAGGAGAGGGGAGGAGAGAGAAAGAATGGGCACACCAGGGCTTCTGGCCACTGCCAGCGAACTCTAGACTCATGTACCACCTGTGCGTCTGGCTTACATGGGTCCTGGGGAATTGAACCTGGATCCTTAGTCTTCACAGGCAAGTGCCTTAACCACAGAACCATCTCTCCAGCCCTCTTCTGTGCTCTTGATTGCACGTATAAGGCTGCACAAGACCAAAGGATGGCAGGCTTGACAGTTCCAGACAGTCCTGCGTCTCTGCATTGCTGGACGCACGTGCGTTCTTGCCATCCTTTCACCCAATGCTGCTCCTCAAGAATCCAGTCTCCCAGTTTCACTGGATGACAAGATTTAAAAGAAGGGACCTTTAAGCCGCCTCCTCCACGGCTGTCCTAAGACGCCTCATTTGCTTCTTAGCAGAGACATGTCTCACAAGCAGCATCCGGCCCGAAGCTCCAGAGTAGCTTGTCCTATGAACACAGAGCTAATCATTATTGATTCCTTGGGCCTTTATGGTAAAGGGACATTAATCTCCATGAGCCCAGCTGCACTAATGCCGTTGTAATGAGCAGGCCTGTGGGAATTCCCAGTAAAGGGACCACTTATTCCACCACAGTGTAGCCAGCAGGGGAGCGGGGTGGGCTGGGTGCAGGTGTCCAGCAGGGCGACAGTTTGGTATGACTTTAAGTTGCTTCCAGAATTTCTACTACGTTATGCTGTTATCTCCAGGCCACTCTGTGACAGTCTCCTTCTCCCACTCTGACATGTTTTCTGTTCGCGGCGCCGCATGCAGTAGCCCTTACTCTTACAAATGAAGGCTGGACAAGACCTTTGTGCAGTGCACATGTATGGGTCTATTTGTGGGATGGAGACCCAAGGCTCCTGCATGCCACCTCACTTAACATCAAGTTGTCCTGGTACACATCTGCTTTCTTTTCTCCTTTGTCTCCTCCACCCTCTTATTCCGCCTCCTTTTCTTTTTCTTTTTTTTTTCTGGAATACTGATTGTTAACACCTAATGAGAGTGTCCTGTGCACCAGGCTCCATGATAAGTGTCTAACCTACTTATCCCACTTGAGCTTGATAAGGAAGTAGGTCCTTTTCTCCCCACACTTTCTGCAGACAGAGAATGAAAAACGGAGGCTCCAAACACTGAGTGAGTTGCTCAAAGTCAGAACTAGAGACTGACCTCAAACCAAGCGCTCGGGTTTTCAGTTCCTGCACTAGTTTTGCGTGACTCTTGTTGGTGACAATGTGGATGACTGCCACGTCATCGAAGGGGGACTTGAAGGCACCATGTTTGTTAACGATGTCTGTGGGTCTTTTCACTGGTCTTTCTCAATGTACCTTTCTGTCTGCATTCCTTTTGTAAAGATTTTTTTATTTGAGAGAGACAGACAGAAAGAGGCAGAGATGCGGGGGGTGGGGGAGAATGGGCATGCTAGGGCCTCCAGCCACTGCAAACGAACTCCAGATGCATGTGCTACTTCGGCTTAGGTGGGTCCTGGGGACTCGAACCTGGGTCCTTTGGCTTTGCAGGCAAGTGCCTTAACCACTAAGCCATCTCTCCAGCCCCTCTGTCTGTGATGCTGTCTGCATTGATGTGCCTTCTCTGTGAGTTTAATCTTCCTCTCCTTTGTATCTTTACAGGTATCTGATCAATGTCACTTTTGAGGGGAGGAATCTGTCCTTCAGTGAAGATGGCTACCAGATGCACCCGAAGCTGGTGATAATCCTGCTGAACAAGGAGAGAAAGTGGGAGAGGGTAGGCCGCGTCCTCAGCCATTCTCGAGCAAAGTAGATGTGCAAGGATATAAAACTGCGCCCCACGTTAGAGGGGGAACGGCTCCTTGACTTACGTCCCTAGACACTAGCAGTAAGATAAGAAAATGTCGAGAACTCATGGGGAGCCAGGCCTCACTCTTATGTCATCATTTTCCTGCTGCTTTGATTAATCATGAGATTATTCGCCTCATGAATTTCTCTTTATTCCCGATCGTTTCCTTGCTTTCTGGAGCCATGGATGTGCCTGTGGAAGGCGGTACATGTCCAATCTAATGTGATTTGGTGGAGAAACAAATAGATAGTACAATTTACAACTCACATCCGACACAGGGTCTGAAGAGGCCCACGGAGCCTAGTTCATGAGCGAACAAATCGAGCTTTTCTGTGACTAAAAAGTTGCCGCACACACTGTGCCCTGACTTTTCCCAGCATTTGAGATTCTACCGCTGGAAACCAATTTCTGTTGGCATTGCTGCTCATCAACTTGCCTATTTAGGACCTTGGGCAAATCTCTCACCTGCTCTATGCCTTAGTTTCCTTATCTGCAAAATGGGAATGGTAATAGTAAATTCATATCACATGAATAAGAATGACATATATCAGTGCCTGTAAGCTACTTGGAACAGTGCCTGGCTTGTAGCGAGCGCTCAGTACGTGCTGGCTTTAAGTATCATTCCAGATTGCTAGGCAAATATCAACGTTCCCGAGAGCCAGCACTGACTTTTCTGCGGGTAGGTTCGGCTGGGCTCTTATCTCTTGAAACACTCTGGCTAACGGTACCTCAGATAAACAATCTATTGCTTTTTACCCTTAGAGCACCTCAGAACAGGTTAGCAATTTGAAAGTTCCGAGGTCCTTACAGCAAAGAGACATCTTTAATAATATTAGATACGGCATTTCCAAAAACTATGAGGTCATTTCGTCCATGATAGACATAATTCATGGAAAGCATCTTAGGAAATTGATTTAAGACCAGATCCATAGACTTCACGGGCCAGTTGGTTGAGAATTGGTTTCAAAATGTCAGCATGGTTCTACTTAGAGCAGAAACCAAGTATGTTTATCAGCTTTGTTACTTTGACAGAAATACCTGAGATATTTTACCTTGTAAGGGGTAAAGGTCTGTTTTTGTTTATGGTGCTGGAGCTGAGAATTTATGGCCACTTAACCATCTTGATGTGTGTGCATGGTAAGACAGCCTCTGTGGTGGGACTCTATGGTAAAAGAGGCCTGTTTACCTCATGGTGTTTAAGAAGTAACAAGAAAGTGCTCTGGTCCCAATATTTCTTTGAGGGCACATTCCTAATGACCTGATGCCCTCTCATAGGCCTCCTCTCTTTAAGGTACCAGCCCCTCCCAATAAAAACACAGGCTGCTGACTCTCTGTAACACATGGGTTTGGGGGACATTCAAAAATCCAAACTACAACACCAAGCTATTTCTAGGACCAAACAGCCAGAGGAGGAGGACAGAGATAAAGTCTCAAAAACTCACAACGTTGCTAGACAGAGGCCCGGACAGCTAAGTTATGAGTGCTCAACGGTGACCTGGACACGCGTGGCTCAGCTAGCGGACCGCAGGACCCGATGCTGTACATCAGAAGACCATAGTCTGTCGTGCCATTGCTGTCATGAGGCAGAACTAAAAGGCTTAAATTAGGCCTGATGTTCGTGATTAAAGTTACCCTTTCCCCAGCGAGTTATCGTTCATTTGATCAGAGGCTGTGCTTCCCTGGGCTTCTGCTGTCCACCCCAGTCCAGCTGCTTCTCATGGCTGCTGCAGAGACACCATAATTTCAGAAGTGTCCTGGCCCCTCGCGCTTCTGCGTAACTCCAGAGGAGGAGTTATTGATGACCGAGACCTCGTGCGTAAATCCGAAGGTGTCCAGCTGAGGCTGCTCCTGGGTCCTCGCATCATGATGACACTGGTGCAGGAGGCACCTCGCAGTGGTCCCTACACACACACACACACACACACACCGCCTACAGGTCTGCGGACTCTCCTGTCTAGACTGCAGTCTGAGGCCTGGGCCCTCGTCTCTTTTCAGAACTTCCCATCCCACCCATGCGGGTTTGGGGCCTCTGTTTCGTCAATTCTACTTCCATTCTAGCTCTAAGATTTGTTCCTTACTTGGGGGCCGGGAACCATAGGACAATTTCTTTCCAATCATCTTCCTTGTCCCTGATACCGGCCTTTGTCCATTCAGAGAACTCAATACATGGCTGTCAGAATAAAGTCCCTGTTCTTTCCCTGCCCCTGACCTACTCAAGGGTTATGGACCAGGTTCACATTGTTATCAGTTCTTGTACTCAAGGCTGGGTTTTCTTCTATTCCTCATCATTTCCTTTTCTATTCCCTGTTCTATTTCCCATCATTTCCAGGATTCCCTGGGATTCATCTTTTCTGAGGATGTTTCCAAGGTATATGTCCTGTCTCCTATAGAACAGGTCGTATTTCTCTTTTATGGAATGAATTCTGCAATCATACAAATCATAAGCTTCATTTTGAGGCCAATTAAAATGTTGCTGCCTCCGCCACCAATGCTTAACTCTGATACAGTGGCTCACCCCCTCGTCCCCTGCAGCTTTAGTCTACACTGCTGTCACTACCTCATCATCCCTGCCTGTGTTGGCTTTGTGTACACGCATTCCCCCCAAAGGCAGAGTTCTGGTCTTTCCATCACTGTGTCCTCACAGCAGCCTGGAAGTGTGCACTGCGTAATGCAGCTCAATAAATACTGGGGGAATGAGTGAGAACCGTTACATAATAAGCCAGTCCGAAATCTGTCATTAAGAGTCCAGGTTTACGCTACTACCCTTGATAGAATAGCTGTTTTCTTTTAAAAGAGAGAATAAAATCTTTATGTTGATTGAATTTTTATAGATGATACTTTAAATGTACTGAGGAACTTGCCGTTTAAAGAAATTCTACGGTTAGTTCTTGTAAGCATTTGGGGAGGGGTTGAGATTATAGAACAGAACATTTTCATATTGACTTGCTCAAACCAGGGAACATTTCTGAGGAGAGATGCTTAGTGTTTGTGGCATTCGCAGAGTATGCAACCTCCAAGCTCAGAATCCCTGGTAGGTAGGGGTCACTCGTGGGAAGGGAGGAACAGCAGGGACCGGTGGTGGCTCCAGGACATGACTGGGATATAGGGAAATTGCACCAGGAGAGGATGCACTGATACCATGACCCCCAGGGTATCATCCTCAAAGTTCTGAATGTCATTCCAATAGGTCCCTTGTGGTCCCATGGCACCCAGAGAGGTGGGCACTGGAATGAGCATTCCACAGGGAAGGGCTGGGTCTTAGATTAGCAGGGGGCGAACCTGAATTTGTGGGGGGAAATGTGGGTAAAAGAGCTTCTAGCTGGATTCTGTCACTTTTCTTTACCGTCTTTCTTCATTTCTAAAGTGAAAAGGAGACTGAAAAGATGTCTCTGTCTGCTACAGCTCTAACTTTGGATATTGCAGAGTCACATCGTAAAGAGTGACACCGGGGATGGGAAGTCAGGCTGGGAGCTGGAGCACATCAGAAAGCCCGTTTGTTTGAAAGCACAGTGGTTCCTAAGACACAAGCGTCATTCTTGTCATTTAGGTAAATACTATGACTCCAGAAAGGCCTTCTCTGGTGATCTATACTAAAATGGCCACCTCGCCACTCTGTCCCGACAGTTCAGTTTCATTTTCTTCAATCAGCTTGTGACCCACCGTTCTGCTTATCACGTGCTTGTTTATTTCTTGCCTCTTCACGCCTGGATAGATGATGTATGGGGACAAGGACCTTATTTATTTCTACAACTGTGACCCTTATGGAGAGTGTCTGGCTCAAAGTGACCATTCAGAGATAATTGCTTACTAAATGAGGAATCTGTATACCCAGATGAGTTCGGCATTGACCAGCCATTTCACGTCTACCACCACAATCTCCGTTTAGGCAGGGAGCTCCCTGAAGAGAGCCTGAGAGACTGATCCTCCCTACCTTTGCAGTGAGTGCTGAGTGTCCGTGAAGAGCTGTGAGAGAACCTCGGGGCTCAGTATCCAAAGGAGATGTGTGTCAGAAGCTTTTCCTCAGGTAGAGGAAGATTCACGGTGGCATTGGTGTGAACCATGTGCATGGATTTCACAGTGTTCCTTCAGGTTCTGAAACGTTATCCCAAAGCAGCTGTGTTATAAATTCTCTTCCTTTGGAAAGACTTGGAATCTACGCAACCTAGTCTATGGTTTTGGAAGTCAGAAAGAACTATGCCTCCTCGGTTCCCCATGTCACCATTTACCAGCTGTGTAATCCTGGATGAGTGATTGGTACTACCTGAGTCTAGTTTTCTTTAATAAATTAGGGTGTTGGGGCTGGAGAGATGGCCCAGTGGTTAAGGCACTTGTCTGCAAAGGCTAACAAATCAGGTTCAACTCTCCAGTACCCATGTAAAGCCAGGTGCACAAAGTGGAACATGCATCTCGAGTTTATATGCAGCAGCTAGAGGTCCTGATGCCCACATATTCATTCTCTCTCTCTCTCTCTCTCTCTCTGTGTGTGTGTGTGTGTGCGTGCGTGTGTGCAAATAAATGAATTAAGAAAAGTAAAATAGGGTGTAACATGAAGCTGTTATAAAGATTCAATGAGATTTCATAGTCAAACACCAGTCAATAGTGACTGAAAAATGGTTATTATTCAACAGATATCAATTGGGAACCACCATGCTTTGCATGGACATTTTCTGAGGTAATATTTGTACAAGGTACAGTGTTAAATGGCACAAATGGATTATTCAGTGAAAAGAAAATCCTGTTCTCAGAGCAATCATCATTCCCGATTTCTGGAACCCTCCCAGAGCAATCATTGCCACAATTTCTGATGTATTGCTTTAAAAATATTCCAAGCACACATACAGTTGATATATTGACTCAACTTGCTTTTTAAAAAAAAAAAAAAAGAAGAAGAATATCTGTTCTTATGAGCCTTTATATGTCACATGTAAGTAACTGGTAAGAGGCACAGGGGCTCACAGGAGAACACACTGGATCAGAATTTCATTTACAAAACCTGAGAGGAATATGCAGTAGGACATTTAAGAAGGAATTGAAGCTTGGCATTGTGACATAGACCTAAAATCCTCACACTCAAGAGGCCAAGGCAAGAGAATCACAAGTTTGAGGCCAGCTTAGGCTATATAGTGAGACCCTGACTCAAACAAAAGCCAAAACAAGCCAAACCCGAAAGGGAATATAGACACAGACACACACACATACATACACAGACAGAGCGAGAGACACACACGCACAGAGTATGCATGTACTCACATGTGCTTCCAGACATGACACGTGAGTTGAAAGTGGTGGGGGGAATGTTTAGGTGCAGAGTGGGCTCATTTGTAAGACTCCCTAAGTGGGGGACAGCTGCACAGACTTGCATTAAAAATAGTCTGGCACCGAGAAGCAGTTCCAACCAGTTCCGAGGCTGCCGTCTCCATCAGAGCCTCTCATGATTTGCTCCATTGCAACTGCTATCTGCTTCCATTTAATCGTTCCTAAAATGGGGATAATAAAAATGAAATGCAGTGGGGGTGTGTTCTGAGTAATGACTCCAAGAAATGATGATGGTGCATTTTCAGACGGTAAGATGTAAACAGACCTTAAAAGGGACTGTCTGGGTCAGAATTAAAGAGACCATGTCAAATTTAAAAGTGACTGTGTGTCTCCTCAAAGCCCCGAGGGATGTGTTTCAGAAGCCCCTCCCCCTTAGCTGAGTCACCTCCGGGAAGGTCTCCTTTCGCATGTAGATTGAAACATTCTCCGTTTACATGGGTCATTCTTTGGGCTCCAAGCATCCATTGTCATCCAGAGCCTGCAACCCTGAGAAGTCATGAGGCCATCCACCAGTGAAGGAAGGGCTAGAGTTGAAGGCACACGCCCCTCAGTGCTCAGCCCATGATAGGGCCTTTGGATCAATGGAGGCCAGTGAGGGAGCGCAGCTGTGACCTCCAAGAGCTATAGCAGCAGACACGTAGTGCTGGTACCTGGAGCCTGGGACAGATAGGACAGGGTAAAGGAGACTGCTGCCTCTGTAGCCTCACACGTAGGAGACAGCACTTGCCCCAGGAAGAGATACTCTATGATACCAGCACCTGGCAGTGGTGATGTGTCCCTTAGCGGTCTATCTGCTCATATATAGAGGTCAGTTATGGCTGTCGCACATATTAGTAAAAGCTTCTAACAGAATGAAATGACCTCTCTATCCCCTCACTTGCACACTCGCACGCTCACACTCTGACCACAGGAACCACGTCTGCCTGCATCTCTACTGCACTTGAACATCCATCTTCTGGCATTTCTGAGTAGGCCAGTAAGTACTTGGTGGCTGCCTGAAAGCCCCCCGTGGGAGCTGGGAGCTGTGGTCTGTCCTCAGGGGAATGGATCTGTGCTGGCTCCAGGCTCCAGAGAGGGCAGCGGAGGAGTGGGGCAGAGGCTCCTCAGTTTGTTCTGGATCTCCTGATACCCACGTTTGACGACATGCTATTTTTACTGACTTTGAACTGAGTCCTAATATGCTCCATTAGATTAAGGGATTAGAAGACAGGATCCATGGAGCAGAGCTATGGGAATTTGGATCGTTGAGGGGAAGAAGAAAAAGGCAATGTGCTGATGGCTTACTCTCCTTAAACGTATGAAGAATTATGGTGCCAAGTGTGGAGATCAGCTGTTTACTCTCTCCCGAGACGGAACCGGGGTAAGGGGGCTTAAGATCAAGCAGGAAGGATTTACATTGACTACTGAGAGAATTTCTTAATAGAGAGAAGGGTTGAGTACTGAAACTGTTAACACCACCAGGGGATGACTTTGAAATTCGATAAGAAAGTCCTTTTTCTGTGATGTACAGTTTGGCCAAAGCAATAATGCATGAGCTATATGGCACTGAGTTTCCCTCCCTCCTCTCCCTCCCCGCCTTCCCCTTCCCGTCCTTTCCAGCCTCGTTTCCTTCCCTTTCGCCTTGCCTTCTCTGCCTTCTCTGCCCTCTCTGCCCTCTCTGCCTTCCCTTCCCTCCCCTCCCTTCCCTTCCCTTCCCTTCCCTCCCCTCCCCTCCCTTCCCTTCCCTTCCCTTCCCTTCCCTTCCCTTCCCTTCCCTTCCCTTCCCTTCCCTTCCCTTCCCTTCCCTTCCCTTCCCTTCCCTTCCCTTCCCTTCCCTTCCCTTCCCTTCCCTTCCCTTCCCTTCCCTTCCCTTCCCTTCCCTTCCCTTCCCTTCCCTTCCCTTCCCTTCCCCTCCCTTCCCTTCCCCTCCCCTCCCTTCCCTTCCCTTCCCTTCCCTTCCCTTCCCTTCCCTTCCCTTCCCTTCCCTTCCCTTCCCTTCCCTTCCCTTCCCTTCCCTTCCCTCTCCTCCCCTCCCTTTCCTTCCCTTCCCTTCCCACACATAATTATTCAGCATTTATTATGAGCCAAGGACTGTCCCTACCAACTCAGTGTTAGAGTGCTTCTATAGGCTGAAACTGAAAGCCACAATTAAAAAAAGAAAAAAAGAAATTAAAACCACAGAACAAGCACATTGCAAGAAGGAGTTCATTGTGATATTTAATATTTCTATAGCCCGAGATGATGTTTTTTCTTCAGTCTTCTTATTTATACACTAACACTGGGTCTAACACTGGGTCGAGGTTACCTTTTGCTCGATAGGGAAAGCCTTTGCTAACCTCTCATACCAAAGACAATAATTTTAACAAAGCACCACTGGATTACATATTTCGGTGTTTTCTGAGTTGGGATTATTACAGATTTTCACATTGAAGGATCCCCTTCTTTTTGCTTCCTGGGCTGTAAAAACCGTTTTATAGATATTACTGGTTTAGCTGCAGTATTAAGTATTAATTATGACAAACGGCCAAAGTGATTTTAAGAGGGCAAGTAAGACCAATTTTCCAAGCAGCATTGGTAATTCCTTAATTTGAAGCTTTCTCATTGTGGAGTTGGAATAATTTGAGATTTTTTTTTTTTTTTGGTTGTTTCTTATGTCTTCTCCCACTACATAAATGCATTAGCAATTATAAAACACAAATGCTCCTGAATGCTTTCGAGAATTTGACTGAAAATTTGACTGAAATGTTATGTCACTTATACTAAGAAATAATTTGACCCCCCCCACACACATGCATTTTATGTTTGCTTGGGGTTTGGGGTTTTTTTTTTGAACTATCTAAAAGTTAAACGTTTTCCATCATAAGCAAAATTATCCTGTGTTAAAATACATTATTGGGGACTCTCTATATCTTTAATAAATTTGAAGACCAGGTACAAAACAGAACCTGGGTCATTGTGTTTGTTGGACCCTTTTCTGGGGTCTCAGGTAGAGACCACTGGGAGCCATTCCTCAGGAAGACCAGAAGAGGTGGGGTGCTGTGAACCCCTTCAGTGCTGCTGTAAGGCTCTGTCTGCATTGTGGGGACACTTCCCGGGAGCAACAATGAATCCATTCAGAATGAAGAGCCGGGAGTACACTACAGAACTCTCATTTCAGAAAGGCCAGCTGTCTTCAGACACCCGTTACCAGCCACCGGATAAGAGGGTGGAAACCAGGGTAGCCGTGTTTGGCTTTACTTCTGAGCCCTGCACTTGCTGACGGGGATGCAAGGCGGAACCGGACCCAGAAAATGAAATGTGGGCTCAGCCCTGGCTTCAGGAACCAGGAACAAAAGAGAGCACCCCCAAAGCAATAGAGAGCTTTCACTTGCCTTCTTTAAATTTCCCTGAGATTTCTTTTATTATTATTATTATTATTATCAAATTATTATATTTACTTAGAGAACTACAGAGCCAAGGAAAGGCAACCATGAGGAGGGCCTGGGAAAACTGTGGAAAGAACAGAGAGAAAAGGTTCAAGGAGCTCCTGCCTTGTGGGGAGCTGGAGGGGAGAAAGATCCCATGTGGAGAGGGAGAGGGGAAAAACTCACCCACTGCTGGAAGTTCCCAAGTGGTCAGAGAGCGTGCCCCCCGACACTGAGATTTCTATTTCATGGTTATGTTCTGCAATTGGCTGCCATGTTCTCTGAACTGAACCACTTGTCTATTTTTTTTTTTTTTTTGAGAGCGACAGAGAGAAAGGAGCAGAGAGAGAGAGAGAGAGAGAGAGAGAGAGAGAGAGAGAATGGGCACGCCAGGGCCTCCAGCTACTGCAAAGGAACTCAAGATGCATGCTCCACCTTGTGCATGTGGCTTATGTCGGTCCTGGGGAATACGAGCCTTGAACCTGGGGTCCTTAGGCTTCACAGGCAAGCGCTTGACCACTAAGCCATCTCTCCAGCCCCACCTGTCTAATTTCTAAGTTATCACGTTTTTTTCAACAAAGGTATTGAAGAAGAAAGGGTGACACAGGAGTTAGACGATACTAATATTTATGATTTTCTTTTCAGATTAATTAGTTAATTCATTTGCCTATGTGTGTAGGTGGGAGGGGCAGGGTCTCTTGCCATTGGAATACCAAATGCTTGCATCACTTTTTGTGACAGGCTTTACGTGGGTGGGCAGGTGGGGAATTGAACTAGGACCCCCACAAGCGATGCAAGCAAGTCCTTTAACCACTGGGCATCTCCACAGCCCCATGTTTCTGATTTTCTTATTTTAAAGGCATTTGATGTTGATTAAGGGCATTTGGGAAGGGAATACACTAAAATTTATGCACATTCACACCTATGAAGACTTAGCAATTAGATCCTGTCTCTTTCCACGTTAGTTCTTTTCTGTGGCATTGTGTATCCTGAGCATCATACACTGTAGTGCTGCAGAACTGGGAAGACAATGTATGAAGAAATTGCAGTCTCCTTTCCTTTCTCCTACTAAGATACTATAGACATATTCCTAGTTTATGAAATAATAGTCAAAATAATGAAACTGAGTAACTGCCTAATATTTCAATGAAGGAATGAGTCATACTTCTGCCAACTGGTCCTTATGGGCTATTACGTCAGTCTACTTCTCTTCTCATACCCTTGTATATTTTCCAACACCCAAGCTACTTTATGCATGTGTTAGTGCATTACTGAGGCCTTCATATTTGTATTAAATACCCCAATTTCCAGATGGAAATAATTTTAGTCAGTGATGGTTCAACTTTGAGGCCATAGGCTGCTTTGTGAGGTGAGAAAAGTTGGTCATCTTTTTTTCCTTATCTAACGTCCCTTAAAGCTGAAAGTGAAAACTATCAGTTTGGACTTGCTTGGATTATATTAACTCACTAACTAGCAGTGGACATAGGCTGTGTGTGGAAAGCTCGCTTGGTGCTATTCTTAATCTCTTAAGAGTTATGGAAAATGCTCTCCTCTTTTTTGTAAATTTTTTTATTGGCAGCTTCCACAAGTATTGGCAATAAACCATGATAATTCCCTCCCTACACCCACTCTCCCCCTCACAAGTCCACCCTCCACCATATCCCCTCCCCCTCTCAATCAGTCTCTCTTTTATGTCGATGTCATCCTCTTTTCCTCCTATTATGAGAATCTTGTGTAGAAACTGCCAGACTCTGCAAGCTCATGGATATCCCAGCTGTCTTGTGTCTGGAGGAGCACGTTGTAAGCAGTCCTACCCTTCCTTTGGCTCTTGCGTTCTTTCTGCCACCTCTTCCGCAATGGACCCCGAGCCTTGGAAAGTGCGATAGAGATGGTTCAGTGCTGACCACTCCACGGTCATTCTCAGCACTGTGCTGACTTTTGAGACATCCTGGTGGTCACCGCCCTCTGAAGAAAGAAGCTTCTCTAACCAAAAGTGAGAGTAGCATGAATATATGGGTAGGCGCGTTAAGAAAAGTGCTTACAGGGCAGGTTGGTGAGCATAGTATATGCATTTAGCCAGACAGTGGCAGGTGGTACCCCTGCCCGTAGACCTCTGACCGGGTGTTCGGTACCAGACACCTCTCCTCTAGATCTTGTCCTTAAACCTGCTCCCTTCTCAGTTTGCTCATTTATATTATTTTCCCGTGGGAGGTCTGTACCACCCAGGCTGAGGTGTTGCTCATGTTTTCTGTGTCTGTCCTTTTCATTATACTAATTTCATTACGCCTGAGAGTTAAGGGGCTTGGAAACTTCAGGCCCACCTTCCCATGAAATCAGCAAGGCTCCCCCTTTCTGGTGTTATGTCTATTGTTTGGTCCAGAGGTGACCCAGAGGGAGAGAGCAATGCCTTTCCTGTACCACTGGGAGCAGCACCTAATGGCCTGTCCACTCACACTCTGATGAGCTATTTTTTTATACCTTCGTGTATTTTCCACCACCCAGGCTACTTTATGCATACGTTAACAGCACATTGACTTTAGCTGAGATATGAAGCTCGTCGTTAAAGCTGTAATGTTTGATTGTCCTCTGGAGGCAAGCATGCTCTCCTTGATCTAGCACCTAGAGATCTTCTGCGTAGCCTTTTTTTGTGTAAAGGGATGATGGATATGTACTAGACGATGCACAGTCTCTCTCCACGATGTCTATTTGTGAGAGATGGCCAGGAGCAGGGTCAGAGTCATCCGTGTCTGCAGAAAGGAAAACTCTGACCTTGGCATGCCAACGCTGCTAAATAGCCTGTGATGCAAAGATTTCTGAGGAAGAGCGCTGGCCAGCACAGGATGGATTGTCTTTGAAAATGAAAGTCATTGGGCTGGAGAGATGGCTTAGAGGTTAAAGCACTTGCCTGTGAAGCCATGTTTGACGATCCAGATCCCACGATAGCCAGACGCACAAAGGTGAGGCAAGCACAAGGTTGCACATGCCCACCAGGTGGCACAAGCGTCTGGTGTTTGATTGCAGTGGCTGAGGCCCTGGAGCACCAATTCTCTCTCTCTCTCTTTCTCAAAGTAAAAAGAAAATGAAAGCTATTACTACAAAACCTGCATGTCAGTCTCCCACAGCGGTCATAGATCTCCGATGATTCAGGATGAGCTTATCATTCTCTCCACCAGTGATTTCTGTTCATTATTTGGCGATCATTTTCATACGTTTTGAGAGAGACTCATGAACGTGGCCACGTGGAGGTTTTCCTTGTTGTACCAGTGCCCACTCTCTGCCCAGGCACCCGCGTGTTCTCTGCTGTTGGTACAGGAGGCCCATAGCTCAGGCTGCAGGCTCTGCCCATCTCAATGTTCTGAAGGGGTGAAGCTTAGGGAATCTGGGCCAGGACAGCGAGAAGGCAGATCAGATCCCAGAGAGGAAGAGGAAGACTGGGAGAGGTGACTGTAGCAGGAGTCACTGCACAGAGAATGGTAGGCATGGAGAGGTGAGAAGAGCGCACTCTGTTGCTGCAGTGCCCACGTCTGTACCAGACTCCCTCTGGACACTCTTACAGTCTTCTAGTCTACGGGTTCAATGGGGGACATCTTCTGAGGTCATTGTCTCTGGGTATTCCTAAAATATATCCTTTATTTTCTTCATGATTCATCTATCCCATAGGGAAGTGAGCATGCTGGCAAGGAAAAGTATTCCCTTTTAGGTAAAATTTCTGGTGGGTTATTTATTTATTTATTAGAGGGGGGGGGGAGGAGATGAAAAGAGAATGGGCACTCCAGGGCCTCTAGCCACTGCAAACGAACTCCAGATGCATGTGGCACCATGTGTATCTGGCTCGCATGGGTTCTGGGGAATTGAACCTGGGTCCTTAGGCTTCACAGGCAAGTGTCTTAACCACTAAGCCATCTCTCCGGCCCTCTGGTGGATAATTAAGCCACCTCAGCATTCTCTTTATAGAAAAATGTGGTTTTTAACCATTTATTGACAAATTTCATACATGTACATAAGGTAGTGAGTGAGAAGAGTTTCTTTTTTTTTTTTTAATCTGTTTTCCCTATAAGAATTGGGGATCATAAATACTAGAAGAGTCTAGCCTGGGGTTGAGATGTTAGGAGGACTGGGCCACTAACACGTCTGACATATTTGCATGTAACACTCTACAATACCATTTATGGGGAATTTCAGCGTATATGATCCCATTTTGATTACTATTAAAACTTTGAGAAATCCCGGCGCATGTAAACAAGCTGAGGCTCCAAAAGGTCCCTCAGTCACACAGCCAAAAAAACTGTGCAGATGGGTTCCCCGCCCAGCCCCACTCATGGCCAGCACACTCGTTGCCTCAACCCCTACGGAACAAGGACCCCGTGTCATGAAATTGTAGCAGGATCAGTGGAGACAATGGTGGAGACCAGTGAACAGTTTCCACCGTGGAAACACGTGAGCCTTCTCACTGACAACTTCCAAAGCGAAGTGGTAAGGAATGGTTCTACCCCGGTGTGTTAATGTAGGGCTCCGGAGCACACAGTGTGACCTGATAGATCTTCACGCGATATATTCTTGAGATTAGCAAAACTGGAAAAGAGGAGGAAGTAAAAGGAAAAGAAAGAGGGAGAAGCCATAAAAGGAACAAAACTGTTGGTATCTGGTCATGCCTGTACCTGCTGACTGTCTCTTAGGAATATCTCTCCCCGTGTCAAGAACCTCTCTCTTCAAATATGGGGAAGAGAACGTGTGTCTTTGAATGACAAAGGCCATGCCAACTACAGAAAGAACTGTCCAGGCCCTCTTTACATAGGAAACCATTGTCTTCAGCATTAGAAAACAGCCCCTGGGCCTGGAGAGATGGCTTAGCGGTTAAGGAATTTGCCTGCAAAGCCAAAGGACCTCTGTTCGATTCCCCAGAGCCCACATAAGCCAGATGCACAAGGGGGTGTATGCGTCTGGAGTTTGTTTGCAATGGCTGGAGACCCTGGTGTGCCCATTCTCTCTCTCTCTCTCTCTCTCTCTCAAATAAATAATAATAATGAAATAAAAGTGTGCACAACCATGCTTGGTTTAAAAAAAAAATTAAAAAAAAACAGCCCCCATTGGTCATGGCCTTGTGGCCACACATCCCCATTGATCGGACATCTGCAGGAGATGCAGGCAAAGGCTAGAACGCCATGGGGAATTAACAGCTGACCAGGGGCTGGAGAGATGGCTTAGCAGTTAATGTGTTTGCCTTGCAAAGCCAAAGGATCCCAGTTCAGTTCTCCAGGACCCACGTAGGCCAGCTGCACAAGGGGGCGCACGCATCTGGAGTTCGTTTGCAGTGGCTGGAGGCCCTGGCGTGCCCATTCTCTCTCTCTCTCTTGCTCTCTCTCTCTTAAATAAATAAAATAAAAATATAAATATAGAAAACACCTGACCTACAGAACAGAAATTAAAGTCTAGCTTTGTTCTTACATGAAACACAATCTACCAAATATTTCATGAACTCAAATGGCTCAGGGAAGAGAGGCTTAAGATCTCATATGACACTAGATTGATCAGACTAGGGGTATTAAGAATATGTATGCAGCCGGGCGTGGTGGCGCACGCCTTTAATCCCAGCACTCGGGAGGCAGAGGTAGGAGGATCACTGTGAGTTCAAGGCCACCCTGAGACTACAGAGTGAATTCCAGGTCAGCCTGGACTAGAGTGAGACCCTACCTAGAAAAAACCAAAAAAAAAAAAAAAAAAAAAAAGAATATGTATGCATGTTTCATATACGTATGAAAAACACGTATGTATATGTGGAAAGGGAAGCAGGAGTGGCATCCATCCGGAGGGTAAGAAAGTAAGTGCAATTCACCGTCGCTACTGCGGCGTCCCTCCACGCTGTGAGTTTCCACTGTGCTGCGTGAGCTAATTTGGCAGGGACGAGGATTTCATTTAAATAGTCAACTCTTTAGGCCAATAGGTATCTTTTAGTTTAGGCAAGTGATGCTCGCCTCGGGAAAATTTTACTATATGACATAAAGAGGGAATGGATTTCAACCCACAAATTAAAAATGCTGTAGACATGGCCAAAACTGTTCTGGTGGTACTTGAGTGACCGATTGCCCAGGGCCACAGCACTCCCCACTCCAGTGCCCAGGCTGTGATATGCAAGGCTGCCTTGCCTTGCCATCCCATGCCCACCGTCACCTCTCTGCAGCCAGCCTGCATCCCAACGTGATTGTGAACAACCGTCCTTCAGTGTCCCTGTGTGATTTTTTTTTTTTTTTTTTTTTTTTTTGCCCATGTGCCTTGAGTAATGGACTTCCCTCCTCCTGGGATTTTTTGAACTTGACCTTTGAGGCCTTCTGAAAGCCAAACTGCTCCACATGTACCCCTGCCTAACAAAGTCATTATCAAAACACAAATATGACTAGATCTTACTTTTCTGTACCTCAGTTTCTCCATCTGTAAAAATGGGGACAGGAACCGCAACTTTTTAAAACTGATATTATAAGACTAAAATAAATTTCTTTTTCTATTTTTTTTTGTTTGTTTTTTGAGGTAGGGTTTCACTCTAGCTCAGGCTGACCTGGAATTCACTATGTAGTCTCAGGGTGGCCTTGAACTCACAGCGATCCTCCTACCTCTGCCTCCCGAGTGCTAGGATTAAAGGCATGCGCCACCACGCCTGGCTAAAATAAATTTCTAATTCATGTGACATTCTTAGCATAATTATCTGTTGTGCAGCATATGTACATATATGTCTTGTATATATTTATTTAACAACCTATATATTCGCTGTAATTTTACTTGAACATAATTTAAGTCAATTAGATAACTGAAATTAGATTCTAGGGAGTAAGAACATAGAAGAGTTGACCATGCATGCATACATAGACACATGTTATGAACTCGGTTCCATTTTGGCTTTACTCATTAAAAAGAAGGGAACAGAAAATAGCATGCTTGGTGGAATATTGTCAATGAGCCCAACATGGGGATACACACCCCATAATCCCAGCACTTGGTGGGTGGAGAGGATCAAGAGTTCAAGGTCAGTTTAAGATCACCCAAACTTCCTTAAGAGTTCCAGGTCCTTCTTGGCTGCACAGAGAATTCAAGGCCAGCCTAGATTGAATGGGACTTTATCTCAAAACAGCAAACTAAACAAGCAAACAAACTAACAAGTACCCAAATTGACACTGAGCGAGCTTTCTCACTTTGCTCTAAGGTGACCTTGTTGGGGGGCGGGGGGGTTTGAGGGTACAGATCAGTGGTAGAGTGCTTGCTCGGCATTCACGGGAACCCAGGTTCAGTTGTCGTCACAAATAAGTCACGACTTTCTGCACGTGGACTTTAAAAAATAAGTATCGTGCATCTTTTTTTTTAATTTGTTTATTTTTATTTATTTATTTTGACAGTGACAGACAGAGAGAGAAAGAGGCAGAGAGAGAGAAAGAATGGGCGCGCCAGGGCCTCCAGTCACTGCAAACGAACTCCAGACACGTGCACCCCTTGTGCATCTGGCTAATGTGGGTCCTGGGGAATCGAGCCTCGAACCGGGGTCCTTAGGCTTCACAGGCAAGCGCTTAACTGCTAAGCCATCTCTCCAGCCCAGTATCATGCATCTTAACAACAAAACACTGGCAAGGTCCACAACACAGTATGACTGTACACGCGGGCTCCATCCCACTCAGTTTACATGAGACATTTGTGCGTTCTCGGAAACCGTTAGATAAGAACCCAGTGACTTTAAGCGATCCTAAGGGTTCAGGAAAGCCCAGAGCACACTTTGGTTGCCTGTCTACTTGGGTTTCATTTCATCGTAATAAACCACGGCTTTGTGGTTGGTAGTAAAGGACATCACTTTATGACTTCCTTAAGAGACTGGCTTCATAACCATAAAGGAATTCCTTCCCCGGGGGAGAGCTACAACTGACAGTGGATAGTGTGCTGTGATTGCCAGCGATGTGGCTCTCGGGGTGGGACCTAGGACCAGCACCAGCAATACCTGGGCACCTATTAGAAGTGCGTTCTCCAGCTTCACCCTGGGGGTTCTACAGGTGAGGCCTGGTCCTCTGCATTTTAGCCTGTAAACCACAGAGCTGTTCATCGCAGATACATCCTTTTCACAAGACGTATCTGCCTATTTAAGCTGCCACTCGGTCATTGTTCAATGTTCTCATTTTATTTCCTAGCCATTAAACTTTAAAATAAGACTGAACCTTTATCCATCCATAGAGAATAATGCCAGAATCCCCACCAGAAAGAGTTAAGGCCTGTCCCACTTACTCCAAGACATTCTAATTGACAGAGCCGTTTCATAACACGATAAACACCCCAACTAGACTGAACGTCTGGTTTCCTCGGTCAGTGACTATCTCCTAACCCTACTGAGTGCCAGACACGATTCTAGGTTTTCTGCTCCCAGCGGGCTTCTGTCCTGGTGAGTAGGGTCAGACTTCAAACCCATGAGTAAATAAATAAATAAATATTGTCATGCAGGTAGTGCCAAGTGCTATGGAGGTGATAACACAGGGCGCCGTGGCCTCAATCCATAATACAAGCTTCAAAGAGCCTTCTGGTAAATGGAATTATTATTTTAGATGACTTATTAGTTAAATTTGTATCCAAGCATTCTTTTAGGAAATTTAACCAGCAATTTATTCAAAGTGAAATCTTTGAAATTATGCCAACAGGTCTTCTGCTTAAATTCATAGAGATATTATTCCGAGACTACAAAACCACTTTGATGCCAAGCACAAGGGAAATGTGAACAATATCTGATTTTTTAAAAAAAATTTGTTTATTTTTATTTATTTGAGAGTGACAGATAGAGAGAGAAAGAGGCTGAAAGAGTGAATGAGAGAGAGAGAGACGGGGGGAGGTGAGAGAGAGAATGGATGAATCAGGGCCCCAGCCACTGCAAACGAACTCTAGATGCACGTGCCACCTTGTTTACTTACATGGGTCCTGGGGAATGGAGCCTCGAACCGGGGTCCTAAGGCTTCACGGGCAAGCGCTTAACTGCTAAGCCATCTCTCCAGCCCTCTGATTTTTTTTTTTTTTTTTTTTGAGGTAGGGTTTCACTCTGGCTCAGGCTGACCTGGAATTAACTATGTAGTCTCAGGGTGGCCTCGAACTCATGGCGATCCTCCTACCTCTGCCTCTTGAGTGCTGGGATTAAAGGCGTGCGCCACCACACCCAGCCAGCCCTCTGATTTTGTTTGTGCTTTTTTTTTTTTTTTTTTTTTTGGTTTCTCGATGTAGGGTCTCACTCAGGTCCAGGCCGATTCATGGCAATCCTCCTACCTCTGCCTCCCGAGTACTGTGATTAAAGGCGTGCCCTACCATGCTCGGCTTATATGTGTTTTTCCATTGCTACTAGGTCTTAGAAAATAAGATAAGAATTTTTATAACCATTTCAAAATCTATGCTTCGTTTTTTCAAAGAATCCGGAAGCACAGCTGTCCTTGTTTAAGAAGCAGCGTACTGAGTAAGCTGTCCCTCCCAGAGCACCCTCACAAGTGGACACGACACCCGCGGCCTCTTTCATGGCTCTTTCTTGGGGAAGTTATGTCATGCTCCTCATCGTCCTCATTTGACCCTGAGCATCAACTTGTCACGAAGGCCTCGTACAGCCACATAGAAAAGCCTGTGGGCCGGGAGGCCACTGCTGGCTTTGAGATCACAGACGCATTACGTGTGCCCTGAAAAAGGCAAAATACATTTAAAAATTAAACGGACTCCTAACACTAAATATTCAAATTCCCATAGGACTCTGGATTTTGGAATTTCCTGAAAAATCAAGAGATTGACAACACTGAGTTCACATTCCGCTGGGGCCGATGGTAGCAGCCCTCCGTGGATGGAATGAACTGTCTCTTACCACACAACCCGGCAATTTGCCCTCCTTTGTTGAACACCCAAAAGAGGGGCGATTTCAAACAGCAACCTGCTTTAAGAACTAAAATGCAGGCTGTGGAGATGGCACAGTGGTTAAAGGTGCTTGCTTGCAAAAGTCTGCCAGACAAGGTTCGATTCCCCAGTACCCATGTAAAGCAGATGCAGGGTGGCCCTGCGCCTGGTGTTTGTGTGCAGTGAGACCCTGACGTGCCCACACTCACTCTGTCTCTGTGTCTCTCTCTGCTCCCACTCAAGTAAATAAACAAAAACATTTTTAAATACTTTAAGGGGGGGACTAGAGAGATGGCTTAGTGGTTAAGGCACTTGCCTGCAAAGTCTAAGAACTCATGATCGAATCTCCAGGTCTCACGTAAGCCAGCTGCAGTGACGCAAGCATGCAATGTTGCACATGCACACAGAGGGGGCACACAGCATCTGGAGTTTGTTTGCAGCAGCTGGAGGCCCTGATGCACCTATTCTCTCTCTCTCTCTCTCTCTCTCTCTCTCTCTCTCTCTCTCTCTTCTCTCTCTCAAAATAAAAAAAATATATTTTAAGGGCTGGGGAGATTGCTTGGTGGTTAAGGTGCTAGCCTGCAAAGCCTAAGGACCCAGGTTCAACTCCCCAGGACCCACATAAACCAAGTGCACAAGGTGGCGCATTCATGTGGAGTTAATGACAGTGGCTAGAGGCCCTGGTGCGCCCTTTCTCTCTATTTGCCAATCTCTCCCTCCAGTAAATAAATAAATTTAAAAATATTTTTCGAAAAGAACTAAAGTGCATACCTCGGTCAAGTGATAAGGCTTTTACAGACTTTACCCATCCAGCGCTTTGATTGCTCGCTGCAGTTCACCTGGGAGTCTCCAGGGGGCAGCCAAGAACTCTAAGGGCTGTCTTCAAACCGGGTCAGAACACACACAATCCCAGTTTTGTATTGAACACCATCTCCAAATTCGCCTTAGAACTGTAGTGGGATAATGACACTTCATGTCTGAAGGGCTTTGTACTTGCCAAGCAATGCAACATGGAAATATTAACCTTAATTCCTTAGAAAGTTTCTAGAGGAGAGGAAATATCCCCAAGTCATTTACCTAGCGAAGAGGAAAGGGTCCATCAAAGACGGTGAGGAGGGAGAACAGGACCAAATCACAAGTACGCATGTGCATAAAAATTCTTAATAGAATGGGGAAACATTTTTAAAAAGAGGGAAGTTTCAGTCAAGGATGAGCTTGGCTGGAAGACGAAGAGAATGGAGGATAGAGAAGATTAAGTGAGAGGGGATAGATGTGGAATTAAGAAAAACTAGAATGGTGAGTGAAAATGGAGCAAAATGCTGTCACATCTTAAATGTAGGAACAAAACTGTGACAGACAGCAATTAAAAAGAAAGTGATGTCATCTGAATATATCAAGAGAACAAGTTGATTTTTAGTCATGCTATTCTGATTAAGAGTCTGAAGGAGGGAGGAAGGAAGAGAGAGAGAGAGAGAGAGGAGGAGGAGGAGGTTGAACTTGACTAGGCAGAAGAGCCTCACTCGGTTGAGAGTCTGAGCATTACAGTTAGAAAACAAGGAAAGTTAATGACAGTAATTGCACATGTGTCTTTATATTTATACAAGTGCTAAATAAGGATCTAAGGGGAGGGCTTAGTCTCTTTCTGTCCCAGGGAGGTGGCACTTTAAATTCTTCCACATCCCACCCCTGAAGTTAGAAACGTTCCATCTCAGAGTAGGACGCTAAGATTCTAAGAGCCACAGTGACTGCATCGGGGCTTTGCAAAGCTCAGACAAAGGCCATCCCTGGTCCCCCAGGATGTCCTTTCTGTGCGAAGTCTGATCAACAAACACACTGAAGGGCTGCTTTGTGGAGGCCTCTGGGCGAGGTGGGAAGATGACAATGAAGGTGACCAGTTCATTCTCCAGAAATGTCCGCTCTTAACAGGGGAAGATTACACCGGCAGGGAAGAGAATGGGTGGTGAGCGCATGGTGAGGTCTCCTCCGCGGAAGATGCGCTCTTCCTGATAGCTGTGCTCTTGGGCAGGCCGAGGGTCGCTACTCGGCTGTTAGAAACAGGCTAGGACAAAGGGGTGACATGCTGCTTTTGAGATAAACATGTAAGAAGACAGGCTGTCTCTTGCTTCTTTTGTGTTCCTTGGTCTGGAGGAAGCTCGCCACCCTGTTGTGAATAAGCTCGCTCAAGTGGGAAGGAACTCATGTCTGTCACCAGCAACCACTGGGCACCTGGCGCCTGCCAATAGCCCTATGAGTGAACTCAGGAGTTCATGCTTCCTCACTAAGCTTTGTTTATCTATTTTATTTATTTGAGAGAGAAATAGAGACAGAGAGAGAGAGAGAGAGAAAGGGAGAGAGAGAGAGAGATAGGGAATGGGTGCACCAGGGCCTTCAGCCTCTGCAAACGAACTCCAGACACATATGCCACCTTGTGCATCTGGCTTATACGGGTCTTGGGGAATTGAACCTGGGTCCTTTGGTTTTGCAAGCAAGTGCCTTACCCATTAAGCCATCTCTCCAGCTCCTCACTAAGCTTTCAACAAGGCCCCTACCCCCAGCTAAAGCCCCGTTACATGTAGAATTATGTATACCAGCATACCCAACAAAGGTGAGCCTAAATGAAATCAGTATGAATAGATACAATAACCAATAATAAAGATTTGTGCTTTATGCTATGGTAAATGTTTTCCACACAGCAAACATAATAAATGCAGGTCACTCTGAGGTAGCTGAGTTGAGCACTTGCCTCACAAGCATGAGGACTCGTGTTGATGTGAAATCCTTGGCATAATGGTGTGTGCCTATAGTCCTAGCACTAGGGAGAGGAATAGGAGAATCCGTAGGGCTCATTGCCTAGCTGTTACAGCCAATTTGGTGAACTCAAGGCCAATAAGAGCCTCTGTCTCGAAAAGGGGTGGATGACATTCTCTAGGAATGACTCCAGAGGAATGTCCTCTGGCCTCTACACAGTGCACACACACACACACATGCAAACACCCATGCACACGTGCATGCACACTATTCACGTGCAAAAAAAAAATGCAAAGCCAAATGCGTTTAGGAAGGAAACACCATTTCTAATAAAAAGAATCAGGAAGGGACCTGAGGATATTATTTTTAAGCTGGGCCTTAAATAATGATGTTTTTTAGAGACCAGTCATGGTCGATTGAGAATAGTATTTCAGACAGAGGTAACGGCAGGTGAAGTATGTTTATTCAGAGAATAATGTGTGTTCTAGTTTGTCTGGAGGATAGGAACAAATAAGGAGGTAGAGTTATCTTTAAAGAACTAATGCACCCGAGGGCCATTAGAAGTAACAATAGCTTCAATGACCTCAGCAGGCAATCAAAAAGTATGGAGTTCTGGGAAGAAGAGGTATCATCATGACTACAATTCAGGAAATTTATCTAGTACCTGTAAAGGGCTGTATGGACTGAGATGGCAATTGCCATCATGTAGGGACCCAATGACCACGGACAACAGTGTCAGTGGATTCAGGAACAGAAATGGAGAGGGATTGCAAAGGCTGAACGAACCCCAAATCACTGCACTGGTGTCCAGGGGCTGGAGTGACCCTGCGACTCTTGAACACGGAAGTGGGAACTCGGTTAATGTCAGCAAGAGGACATTCATGGGTTCCGTTTTAAAAAGCCTCTTGATGGTGAGTTATTGTTGGGTAGGGAAGGAAGTGGAAATGTGGATTTTTTTTAACATATTTTTAAGTATCTTATCTTTATTTATTTGGCAGAGAAAGAGGGACAGAGAGAGAGAGAGAGAGAGAGAGAGAACGGGTGTACCAGGGCCTCCAGCCACTGCAAACGAACTCCAGATGTGTGAGCCCCTTTGTGCATCTGGCTAATGTGGTTCCTGGGGAATCAAACCTGGGTCCTTTGGCTTTGCAGGCAAATGCCTTAACCGCTAAGCCATCCCTCCAGCCCTGGGTTTGTCTTCCTGGTAGGAAGATGTCACTACAATGCAGAGATTTGTGGATGTTCTCCCTGGAGGCGATCGCTGAAAGCCAGGGAGAAGGCTGGCCTCTGAAGAGAGCAGAGGGCGAGCCGAAAGGTCAAGACCGGAGCGACAGAACCCTGCCTGGAGGCGGGGCGGGGGATGTAGTGAATTTGGCAGAAGAAAGGGAGAAGTGGACACCCAAAGGGTAGGAAGAGGGCCTTGTGCAAGATAAGGCCAGGGGCCTCTAAGGAGGCCAAGGAAGCATGCTGAGGAACCTTGCAGGAAACCTCTTGCATGCATTCTCAGAGGGCCTCACCAGGCCCCTGGGCAGCCATGAAAATCAGATCAGGCCAGGAAAACACAGGACAATGATGGTTTGTTCATCCGCTCTTTGGTTAAAGCTCAGCATGTTTAGGGCTTTGATATATATATATATATATATTTTGACAGAGAGAAAGAGGGTGGGAGAGAGAGAGAGAGAGAGAGAGATAGAACGGGAGTGCCAGGGCCTCCAGCTACTGCAAATGATCTCCAGACACATGTGCCCTCTTGTGCATCTGGCTAACGTGGGTCCTAGGGAATCAAACCTGGGTCCTTTGGCTTTGCAGACAAACTCCTTAACCACTAATCCATCCCTTCAGCCATAGGGCTTAATAATTTAAACGATGCGTGGACAGAGATATATTTTATACAGACTTTTTTTTTAGTATTCAATTTGTTTTGTTTAGGTTTTGTTTTTAGAGACATGGGTCTTATTATATAGCTCAAGCTAGCCCTGCCTCAAGCTAACTCTTACCTCCTGCCTTAACCACCAGGTACTGAGATTGAAGATGTGTACCTCTATGCCTGGCTTCCAAACATAAGTTCTTCCTGTTCCTCACGGACGGACAGACCTCTGTTCTTCAAATCTGTATTTTTAATCTCCAGATGCTTTATTGACAACCTAAAATCCTATCCTAAGAGTTAGTTTTTTTTTAAGGAATTATATTTTAAAGAAGAAAAATGACTTCAACTGTGGATTTAGATGTATTCCATTCAGTTATGAGGTCACTTTTTCAGAACTCAGGAAACCTATTGCATGAAGAAATCTATTTCACATGAACAGAAAAATAAAATACACTCCCCACATGCTCTCATCCAGACATAATTTTGTATGCATTTTGATTTCCATTATTTCAGTCTTCATTCATTTGTACTTCTCTATTATAAATGAATTTTATTTAAAAATTACACTTGGGCATATGTTTATGAGATTAGGATAATATGATGCATCCAGAATTGCCATCTGCTCTTCTTTCACAAGGTGGTGCCTCGTTAATACATATCAATAAGATATATGATAAACTGCTATTCATTTATTAACATACATATGTTTATAACTTGATTTTTTAACTCCCTGCCCTTTAAAATATCCCACCATCCACAAGGGTCAGAGCCTTGTTTATGGCTTGTCGGCCGGAAGTGTGGATGGCTGGGAGGTCTGGCACTGGTGGACCTCTACCCAGTGCAGTGATCGTGAAGGACATGCCCACAGGTGTCTCGGAGGGCCGCAGGACACCTGCCCGTGTGGGCTGTTTCCATATCGTTAACGGGAGCTCTGCTCCATCTCGAAGCCAGCCCACCCCTCCTGGGACAGACGTTGTAGTTGCAAATCTGTCTTTTGATGCGTTCTCCTAAATGCCTTCTTAGACATGCTCAATAATGGATGAGCACCTGGGCCCCTCTTCACAAAGGAGAGCACGTGCTGTTCTTTGGAACATGAGAATGCTATTTTGGCCCTCAAGAGCTGATTCTTGGAGCGTCCCCAATTCCCCAAGACACCACTTAATAAACTACTCGCTCCAGGCAGCAAGTGGTTTTCCTGGTGGATTTTGACACTCTATTTCATCTTCGTGGCCCTTTTTCAATCCTGGACTCAACTTTCAGTGAATCTTTGCCATGAGTTGGCTGGCATAGACATCCCCAAGCTTCTCGAGGCTTGCTTTCTCTTCTCCACTTCGCCCTCCAAGCAGGCTGTCTATACATGATTGAATGTTATTGACCCATTTTCTAAGACCTTATTGTACCGGAAATAGGTGCATCTCGTCCCCTTGGCTTATGAAATCTTACTTATGACAGCAGTATACTGGCTGACTTGGGTGAGTCCCTAAATGACCACCATCTTCAGCTCCCGTAACGATAAGAAAGAGGGCTGGAATAAATCCCCAATTCTCCTTTTAAGAAGTTTTAAATATTTTTATATGTTATTTATTTGCAAGCAGAGAGAGAGAGAGAGAGAGAGAATGGCATACCCAGGCTCTCTTGCCCTTGCAAACAAACTCCAGATGCATGCACCACTTTGAGCATCTGGCTTTACTTGAGTACCAGGAAACCAAACCCAAGTTGGCAGGCTTTTCAAGCAAGTGCCTTTAACCACTGAGCCATCCCTCCAACCCCTTCTAAGAAGCTTAAACAATTTGTAGCTGTAAGAATAAGCTTGGATTTTCTAGCATTTTGACTATATTTTCAGTGGCATCTATTCATGAATTGTAAAATTTGTTGTAGGTTTGCTTCTTTTTAGAACTTAATTTGTGATGTGAGGCAGCTCTGTCATCTTAGTTACGGCTCCAGTGCCTTTGGGGAAGGATGCCTAGAAGGGAGGTTTTATTTTTCCACCCTCCGGCAGGCCCCACCATTCTAGTAATTCACAGTAATAACTGTTCCCACAGAGCATCCCTTGTTGGAACTTTTTAAACATTTTTTTCTGATTTATATACTTATTAGAGGCAGGGAGGAGAGAGAGAGAGAGAGAGAGAGAGAGAGAGAGAGAGAATGGGAGCTCCAGGGCCTCTAGCCACTGCAAATGAACTCCAGATGCATATGTTCCCTTGTGCATCTGGCTTATGTGTACACTGGGGAAGCGAACCTGGGTCCTTAGCCTGCTAAGCCATCTCTCCAGCCCCACTCTTGGCTTTTATGTGGGTGCTGAGGAGCCAAACATGGATCCTTGTGTTTATGTAGCAAGCATTTTACCAACTGAGCAATCTTCCCAGCCCCTTGAGGCATTTTTTTTAATTCAGTTTCTATGACCTGCTAGATTCTGTTCTCTAAGAAAATAGTGAGGAGTATTAAAAATAAGTAGAGAAGCTAAACAGATTAGGAGAGAAAGCAGGATAGCTAATGAAGGGACAGGTGAAGGGAGAGACATTGGAAAGCAGTGTGGAGGTGAGGAATAGTGCAGACTCCATCCAGGGAGGAAACAGGGGAAGGAAAAACTCAGAGGACTTAAGAAGTCACCCCTGTAGCTCATGCCAATTCTTCTCCATAAAGTGGAATTTCTCAGGCAGTACTGGCTCTGGCCCGCAGACAAGGAAGTACTGATGACAACGAGCCGCGTATCTATGTGTAGTGTGTTGGCCTTTATCAGTTCAGGCACTGTTCTAAACAGACCACTTCAGGCATATTCACCCTCACAACATCCTTAGGGAGTCAACGGTTCAGATTAACAAAAGGCAAAACTAAAAATAAAAATAAAAAGTTAAAGGGCTGGAGAGATGGCTTTTAGTGGTTAAGGTGCTTGCCTGAGAAGCCTAAGGACCTGTGTTCAACTCTCCAGATCCCATGTAAGCCAGACGCACAAAGGTGAGGTAAGCACAAGGTCACACATGCCCACTAGGTGGCGTAAGCGTTCTCTATCCCTCCTCCTCTCTGTTTCTCTCTAAAGTAATTTTTCAAAAAAAAAAAAAAAGCAGGGCTGGAGGAATGGCTTAGCAGTTAAAGCATTTGCCTGCAAAGCCAAAGGACCCAGGTTCGATACCCCAGGACACAAGTTAACCAAATGCACAAGGTGGCACATGTGTCTAGAGTTTGTTTGCAGTTGGCTGGAGACCCTGATGTGCCCATTCTTTCTCCCTCTCTCTCTCTCTCTCTCCAACCCGCCCGCCCGCCCTCTTTCTCTCTGCCAAATAAACTTTTAAAAAAGAAAAAGGCCCGGGTGTGGCGACACACGCCTTTAATCCCAGAACTCGGGAGGCAGAGGTAGGAGGATCGCCGTGAGTTCAAGGCCACCCTGAGGCTACAGAGTGAATTCCAGGTCAGCCTGGGCTAGAGTGAGACCCTACCTCGAAAAACCAAAAAAAAAAAAAAAAAAAGAAAGAAAGAAAGAAAGAAAGAAAGAAAGAAAGAAAGAAAGAAAGAAAGAAAAGAAAAAGGCAAAACTATCTATAGTTATGGCCAAGTGATTAAGGTGAGGGATTCAGGGAAAAGCAAAACCAAAGAGCACACAGGTCAGGGGGCGTTGTGACTCTACGGTCTTGTACCCCGCCCTCTGACATACGTGCCGCTGAGTGTCACGCAGAGGAAAGGTCTGGTCCCACTCACGTGCTGCCCTCAGAGCACGGTGGCTCGATGTGCAGCAGCGTCCCCTGTGTCCCGGTGCTTGTTCCCTTCCCGATCAGTTCTCGCTGCTCTGAAACTCGGGCCTTGTGTTCTGTGTGTGCAGCAGTGGCCAGCGTTCTTGCCGTGGCCTCTGGCAAGCCCGGAGGTCATCCTGACGGCTGGCTTACGTGACTCTTCCAACACCTGCCCCACGTGTCGCTCGTAAGGAATGCCAGTGCCAGGCTTCCTAACAGGTTGCTTCTATCCTTTCCATCCTGGGCAAGGCAGTGACCCCCACTCACGTGCGCTGAGTCCTTCAGAAGCATGGTGTCACTAAACAAGCGCAAGCAGGTCCTACCGAGGGAAGGACATTGACTGGGAAGATGCATGCCACGAGGCCCATTTCCTCGGGAGCGTGCTGTGTGGTTGCCGGGGTTCTTGGCATCTCTGCCAGTCCTCCCACCACTCCCACCCGTAAAACCCTCAGCGAGCTGCCAGAACCAGGGGCAGAACTTCCTCCTCCACTTGAGAGCTTTCCTGACTCCCTGGGCTGGGCCTTGTGGACCTGAAGGCAAAGAGCTTTTGCAGCTCCTTGGCTATCTGGGCAATACCAGGCCCGAGAGTCAAGCACAGCAGCAGGATGACCGGGAACTGGGCTCTCTGGCTCGTTGCAGTTTTAGCTGAGGAAGGGAACGGAGCCAGCGCTTGTTGTCTAGAAGAGAAAAAAATCCTGGGTGAAAATAAACTGTCAGAAACAGCCACCCGTCGACTCACTGGCAGCCAGCAGTCCCCGAGCCCGTGATGAGAACACAGTGTGCGTCTTCGTGTTGGCGTCCCTCGGCAAGGCTGTCACCTGAAAACTTTGCCATCCACCGTCGCTGTAGAGCCGGCGCGGAGTGGATCTCCTAAGTGATGTACGCACGTCCTGTCAAGATCCTCCCTTTGTGGGCTGGAGACATGGCTTAGCGGTTAAGCGCTTGCCTGCGAAGCCTAAGGACCCTGGTTCGAGGCTTGATTCCCCAGGACCCACTTTAGCCAGATGCACAAGGGGGCGCACGTGTCTGGAGTTCGTTTGCAGTGGCTGGAGGCCCTGGCGCGCCCCCTCTCTCTCTCTCTCTCTCTCTCTTTCTCTCTCTGCCTCTTTCTCTCTCTGAGTGTCGCTCTCAAATGAATAAATAAAAATGAACAAGATTCTCACTTTGTATTTCACATACAAACAAGCAAACGGGATCAGTTAACCCTCCTTGGGTGGTGGTGGGGTATCTTTCGTTCTCATTTTCTTCTTGCTCTTCTCAACACGCACATGTATTTTCAAAGCTTTGCCTAGAACTTCTTGGCTAAGAAGCCAGGGCGGCTTTTTTCTTTCCCTCGACACCTCCCCTTGTTCCCGTCTTTCTGGACCCTGCAGCGAGCTTCTCGTCAGGTCCCTTATCAAGATAGTTCCAGAAATAACATCTGCCTTTTCTACGGGTCTTTCATGTAAGCAGCCGCCTGGCGCTCCTTTGGCAGTGGAGGCTATTCGGCAGTCCACCTCCAGCACAGCGCCGCTCTGCTTTGGGGTCACAGAGGAAACCCTGCAAACACAGCTACGGCCTTTTTTTGTTTGTGTCTTTTTTTTGAGGCATGGGGAATACAGGAAGGAGGGGTCAGAGTTGCATAACCCCTGTGTGTGTGTGTGTGTGTGTGTGTGTGTTTGATTTTTGACAAAAGGAAAAAAAAAAAAAAAGAATCAAATGCTTAGTCCTCTGGGACAGAAGGTCAGGTTTGAAGGATCGTGGTGACTTCTGCAGAGCAGGAGAGAGGTGGGCAATGAATGCTGCAGGGCAGGACTTGCCCAGTGCAAGTGGACAATCCACCTCCTTGTCGTGGTCACCGTGCGTGCGGTACTGCGTGGGGCCCAGGCGTACGCTGTTGAACAGGGTTGGAAACCGTCCGCTGGGCTAGCATGGCACGCAGCGTGTGTCCATGACAACTGCCCTTCCTTGTGAGTTCCCCGTATCCTGGGAGTGAACGTGCTAAGTGCCCTCTTGGACCCCTGGCACTCTTTGCGTTGCTCAGTCTCTCCTTTCCTGGTCGCCCCCTTCCATCCCCTTTCCCTTTCATCCTTACCGCCACTTTGCCAACCCTTACTCACTAGTGTACTCCTGGATTCTACAGACCTGTCCACATACACCTTATCAATAACGTGCCTAAAAACGACGACCTTGTAATAAATACGCCCAGAGCCCGCTCTTGAGTCCCATTTAGATGTCCAACCACCATCTTTTTTATACATACATGTTACATTTTGATCATATGTACCCCACCTTGTTCTCCTCGGCCACACTGCACTCCTCATCTCTCACTTGTGGTCACACTACAGAAGAGAATGACCCCCCCCCCCGGCAACTGTTAACTGTCATTAGCTCATTTGGGGGAGAGTGGCTTCCCCAGGCTCTCCCCTATCTGCGACAGAATGCTCGCTGTCCCCATTACGGGAAAGTTTTGTGCGGTTTAAGTTCATGAGTGCAACGGAGTTATCATGTCCACACGCCGGAGTTCCACAGTGCTCCTCCCCATCCTCCGGCACGTACGTTCTTGTCATCCCATCATCTCCCCACCTGCAGGGTGGGATGGACATGGCTCTGCACTGACCACCTCCCGCTGCACGGCATGAAAGCTTTGCTAACCAAGTTAGGGCTGAGCACAGAACTCATCTGAGGATTCCATGACAGATATGTAGGAGACAGCACTGGAGAGGGGGCTTAGTGGTTAAGGTACTTGTTGGCAAAGCCAAAGGACCCAGGTTCGATTCCCTAGTACCCACGTAAAGCCAGATGCACAAGGTGGTGCACGCACCTGGAGTTCATTGGCACTGGCTTGAAGCCCTGGCATCCCCATTCTCTCAATCTCTCTCTGTCTTTCTCTCAAACAAATAAATAAAATAAAATGTTTAAAAATTAATTTAGGAGAGAGGTTGAGTTGGAAAACATCCATTTAGCAACATGGCAATAATAGATTCTTCCCTGGAGCCTACATTCTCCAGTGGCTTTCGACCTGGTTTTTAATACCAGACACGTATTGCCCCCTGTGGAACAGACCTCCAGTCCCGTCACGGAGCTGTTGGTAACCTTCATGCTACCTTCTTTCAAGCACTCATTTCTATGTCCACAGAGACACGGTCCCATCAGCGAGCTTCTGTTCTTGAGTTAACCCTGGCACCACAATCATCCAAGATACCTGAAGTCGAAGCCTGAAAGCTGGCCCGGAGCAGATCCCTCTTCTCTCCAGCTGTCTCTTAAAACCACCTCCATCTCCGTGTCTGCTCTTTAGTGCCTCTGTGCCTTACTGCGTGAATTGCTCCTTCTCCGACTCTTCTCCAGACCTATTCTAATCTTTCCTTCACGCGGCATCAGATGGATCGTCCTAACACATGAAGGCTATTCATGCCAGGCCCCTCACAAAATCTTTGCAATAGCACTCCTGTGCCATCAAGCTAAAAGTGCAAAGCCATAGCAAGTCGTTATCTATTATTTCTCAACTGATGCCCGAGTTCTACCCATGAGGAATCGATTATGTTGTTCTGACTCAGCTGCCCTCTCACCTCCTCTCACAGACACACGACTTCTCCCTCGCTTAGAGGGATCATGTTTCTTTCTCTCTCAGTCCCGTTCTGCTTGGCTAACCCCTGATGACTCATCGAGAATCAGTTCAAATGTTGCCTCTCCGGGTAAATTTTACTTGACATCTCTGCAGGTCCCATGAGAAACTGATTATGTATAGCCCACCCTCCCAGTCCTCAGGTTCCTTACCCTTTATCTGGAAAGGCTAGAGAGATGGCTCGGCGGTTAAGGCACTTGCCTGCGAAGCGTAAGAATGCACATAGCCTGACACGAAGTGATGCAAGCATGCATTGTTGCACATGCACACAAGGGGGCGTAAGCATCTGGAGTTCGTTCACAGCAGCCAAAAGGCCCTGCTGTACCCATTCTCTCTCTCTGTCTCTCTCTCTCTCTGTCTCTCTCAAGAATAATATAATAATTTTTAAAATCTGGAAATTGTAACTGTGGTGAACATGTGAAAACTTTTGCCTTATCACTATTTCCTGATCAATACAGCATAACACGTATTTATGAAGCACCAGCCTTGTGTTTGGTACTAGGAATAATGCAGAAGCGATTAAACACAGGAAAATACACGTCCTCATTCCGTACTGGCTAGGAATGCCGTTTCCTTAGAAGGTGACGATGGCTGGGTTCAGAAGTGCCTATTGTCTCCATACTCACTACTTCTTATCCCTGCCTTTTGTCACTAGGAGATAATTACAATAAGCCTGGTCTTCTCTTCCTTTGAGGCAGTGGGAAAGAATTTAAAATTCTAGGAATTCTTTTTTTTTAAATATTTTTATTTATTTATTTGACAGAGAAAGAGGGAGAGAGAGAGAGAACAGGCATGCCAGGGCCTCCAGCCACTGCAAACGAATTCCAGACACATGTGCCCCTTGTGCATCTGGTAATGTGGGTCCTGGGGAATCGAACCTGGGTCCCTTGGCTTCGCAGGCAAATGCCTTACCTGCTAAGCCATCCTCCAGCCCCCAAATTGTAGGAATTCTTATAGCGAGTGACAGCCTGTCCCTTAGGCCTCTCACACCCGGCAGTGGGTCTTCCGGGTGACCTGGTGTCACCTAGTTGAGTGCACTAGGACTGAGGCCAGCTGCCACCTTTTCTGTTGCCTGCTTCAGAGGCAAATTCCAAACGCCTGCAAGGTTATTTGGTCACCAAGGCACATGTGTCTCTGCCCAACTGCATTATAGAGTCTGGAAGTATGAGAGTCACATCCAACTCCCTCTCTTCCCCACACACTGCTTAGCTCTGGTCCTCGAGTGTCAAATTCTTTCTGAAATAGAGATTTCTAAACTGGACATCATGATGGAGTGAGTAGGCAGAGCTGGGCTTCATAGTGCTCCGTATATGCTCCCATGTAATCGGGCATGTCAAGATTTTGATACACCTAGTTTATTACTGTTCCACTAATTTAACCGAGGCAACATATAAAAATACAGTCCAATTCGGCCCAACAACAGACAGGCTGGGCCAAGCCTCACCAATGAAATTTTAGCCTTTATAGCCCACATCAAACAAACGGCCCGTAGATATCTGGACCAATGCTCCCTGACTTGTCAAGCTCAAAGCCAGGCCACTGCCGAGTTCTCTCGTCCATTGCAAGCCTGGTCGTATTGAAACAGAGCCGTGAGGTTCCTCGTGACCAGGCATTCACGCAAAGCATGGACGCTTGGCCGAAGTCTCTGGGCTGTCTTCTCCGGGGCTGTTCCCGGAGAGAGGCTCAATACGGGAATCCTCAGACCTCTTTCCCTGGTGGGCAAGTCTCTTTTGGACAGTGTTCATCTAGTTCCCCCATGGTGGCTTGAATGTGAAATGCTCCGCTGCTGTCCTGTATGTTTGAACGCCTGGTCCCCAGCGGGCCACACTGTTTTGGGAGGGTTTGGAGTGGCTTAGAGGTGTGGCCTGCTTGGCAGATGTAGGTTTGTAAAGACCAGGCTTGATGGTTATAGGCTATGGTGACTTCTTCCCCAAAGTCTGCTTTCTGGGTCTGGTGAGATTTGAGGCAGATGAACTCAGGCTTCTTCTGGCCCAGACCAAACTGATACAAAACCAGAACCAGCTTCCATGTTTTCCCCCACCACAAGGGGCCAGTGTCCCCTTAAACCAAAACAACCCCCTCCATTAGGCTGCTTCTTTTAGATACTTTTTTCCAATGCAAGGGGTATAGCCCAGTGGCAGAGCATTTGACTGCAGATATTTTATTACAGCTAAAGAAAATTAATGCAGAGGACATTCATTTTACTCCCCTTTCAGTAGGCATAAACTCCTCTTCAGTACTGGCCAGGGAGTGCCGTCCATTCTATCTTGCCCCTTCTTGTTGTTTTTTTTTTTGGGGGGGGGTCAGGGGTTTGAGGTAGGGTCTCACTGTAGCTCAGGCTGACCTGGAATTCACTCTGTAGTCTCAGGTTGACCTCGAGCTCACGGTGATCCTCCTACCTCTGCCTCCCGAGTGCTGGGATTAAAGGCATGCACCACCACACCCGGCTATCTAGTCCCTTCTTATAGTCTTTGCTGTATTTGGAGTAAAAAGTGACCTGGAGTGCAGGGAAAGGAACAGACTCCTCTAGTTCTTTAATTTTTAACTTCAGGATCATAAACATTACTGCTCAAAGTCATTGCATAATTCATACTGGTAATATTGCATCAATAACAGCAATTAATGAGAGAGGAAGTATGGGAAACAAGTGTGTATTGGACAGCATTTGGCCTCCTGAGTTTTAGGGAGGCCAAAGTTTAAATATGAGTTCTGTTTATTACTGGTTGGGTGACCTTGAAGGCAGTTAAGTAGCTTCTCCAAAGCTTGCTTTTCCTCATCAGTGAAACCATTTTCTATTGCTATTTGGCAAGTTTCCATAAACTCAGGGGAACAATAACACAGTGCCCTGGCTTATAGTCTCTGGAAGTCAGGAGTCCAGGCATGTATCTGTCTCCGTCTTCTGTTCGGAGTCTCCTGACGCTGCCGTCAGATTGGCTGTATGCACCCTCACCTGAAGGTTTGAGTGAGGAAGGCTCTGCCAGGGACCAGACTCCCTGTGCTCGGGCTTGTCTGACTGGGATTCTCAGTGGATGTTGGTTAAAAGTCACTCTCAACTTTTAGAGGTCATGTACAGCTGACCATGTGGCCCTATCCATAGGCAGTTGATAGCATGCTCCTTCAAGGCCAGTGGAGGACTTGCTTCCTCAGTCTTTTTGTTTTATTTTAGAAAGAGACAGACAGAGAGAGACAGAGAGATGAGACAGAGATGAGAGGTAGAGAATTGGTGCACCAGGGCCTCAGCCAATGCAATCGAACTCCAGACACTTGCACCATCTTGTGGGCATGTGCGACCTTGTGCGTGTCTCAGCTTTGTGTGTCTGGCTAACATGGGATCTGGAGAGTCGAACATGGGTCCTTAGGCTTCGCAGGCAAGCACCTTAACCACTAGGCTATCTTCCTAGCCCTCTCAGTCTTAAAATATATATATGTTATGGTATTATATTTATATTATATATTATATATATGCATATATATATATATTTACAAGCAGAGAGAGAGGTAGAAGAGAGACAGAGAGAATAGGTGCACAAGGGCCTCCAGCTTCTGTGAACAGATGCATGTGCCACTTTGTGCCTCTGGCTTTACATGGGTGCTGGGGAACTGAACTGAGGTCATCAACACTTGCATGCATGCATCCTAACCACTGAGCCATCTCTCTAGCCCATCCCCAGTCTTTGAAGAAGAAATCTTACATAGTCCAACATAATCGTCACAGTGACACCAGACCGCCTTTGTCATTAAAATATAACCTAGTGAAGAGTGACTTACTCTTCTCATCAGTGTGATGAGTCTTGAGTATTCACCTCCATGTGTATAAAGCAGGTTCTCCAACCAAAAGTGCCAGCAGGATTAATAAAAGAGCAAAAACGTGTACATTTAGAAGGCTTTCTGATGAGCATAATCTCATTTAGCCAATGCACACTGGTAGCTTCCCTCTATGGTCTATGACCTTTTAAGCCTCATAGGTTTTTTTTTTTTTTAAAGAGTGTGTGCACAAGACAGAGAGAGAGAGAGAGAGAGAACTGGCATGCCAGGGCCTCAGCCACTGCAATCGAACTCCAGACGCTTGTGCCACCTAGTGGGCATGTGCGACCTTGCGCTTGCCTCATCTTTGTGCATCTGGCCTATGTGGGATCTGGAGAGAGATCAAACATGGGTCCTTAGGCTTTGCAGGCAAGCACCTTAACCACTAAGCCATCTCTCCAGCCCCATATAGGCTTTTGACTCAATTCTTAGCACCAGGCATGAACTCCCTCCCATTCATGGTCCTCACAGCCAGTCACAGAGCCACTGATTACCAGTGCTTAGCACTGAGCAGGTCATCTCTATCCTATCACACCTGCCAGGCCCGGGCACCACTGCGAAGGCAGTGGCAGAAAGAATTAGTGCTGCTCTCTCTACTAGCCAGAGGAGCTTCTCTGTGGAGATGGTGGTACACACCGAGGAGACTCAACACTCATCAAAGCTGAAATATGAGTCCATTGATTGTTCAGCACCAAAGGAGACACCCTGGTCATGTGCTCCACAGCTCAGGGAAATTGCAGGGGAGGGGGTGTAAAGAATGTAAGAGCCACAAGGACTATGGGCACTGTCCCCCTGACATGAGTCACCTGGTGCACTCGTGACCCCACAGTGCTTGCTGGTACCCCAACAGGACCTGCACTGTTCTGAAAAACGGGAAACCAAAAAAAAAAAAAAAAAAATGGGATAACAAAACAAGAAGGACTTCCTAGAAAGAGGAGGGTCCTCCGTGGAATGGGGACAGGGCAGAGGAGACCAAAGGGGTAAAGGGACGCAATGCAATCAAATTAGAGTATGTTTGATACATTAATATTCTCAATTAAAAAAAAGAGCGACACCCTATCCCTCTCCTTCGATTGTTTAGATGCAGGTCCAGGCCTGGGGGTTACATGGTGGGGTCACTTCATGGAGTTTCCATCACAACAGTCCCCCCACCCCGCTGGGAAGGGCTAGGGACTCAGTGAACGAGGCAGCCGGCCCTGTAACCCAGCCTCAGTTCCTTGTGTGCACAGGAGGCAGAAGTGGGGAGAAGCTCGGGGAGGAGGACTCGGGGACATGGGCTTGAGTGAGGGGGGGCAGGGGGAGCTGAGTGAGGACAGCAAAGACGCTTTGGCCCAGAGCCCATTACTGGAAACATCCATGCCCTGCTCTGTGGGTGTTTGTAGTGGTTTGGGGAGAAGATACTCCTAGCAACTGCTTTAGGTCGTTGCTGATCCAGAGAGCAACTGCTGCAAACACCTCCTTCTAAAAACCAGAATCACTCTTTGAGGAGCTTAAGCATGTGTTTTCAGTGGCTTATAGCAACTAACTGGAAGAATATATATATAACATATGTTTATATAATATATATAATATTATATATATATATATATATACATACACACACATATATATGGGGGGTGTACACCCATGTATGTAAATGTGCAAACACATATGTGCACATATATGTGAGGGTCAGACAGGTTTGTCATTTCTCAGGCACCATCACCCTTTTTCATTTTCCTTTCTTTTTTTTTTTTTTTTTTTTTGGAGGCAGGGTTTCTCACTGACCTGGAACTCTAAAACTAGGCTTTACTAATTGGTCAGTGAGCCTGCCTCTGCCTACCCATGCTGGGGTTACAGATGTGTTTCACCATGTGTGCTTTTTTGTTGTTGTTGTTAATTTTTATTTACTTATTTATTTGAGAGTGACAGACAGACAGAGATAGAGAGAGGCAGAGAGAGAGAGAGAGAGAGAGAGAGAAATGGGTGTACCAGGGCCTCCAGCCGCTGCAAACGAACTCAGATGCATGCGTCACCTTATGCATCTGGCTCACGTGAGTACTGGGGAATCGAGCCTTGAACCGGGGTCCTTAGGCTTCACAAGCAAGTGCTTAAATGCTAAGCCATCTCTCCAGCTTCCTGTTTATTTTTTTTTAACATAGGTTCTGGGTATCAAAATTATACCCTCATGTTTACACAACAAACACTTACCTGAGCCATCTCCTTAGCCCCAAGAATATATATTTGTGGTGTAAAGAGATGCCATTGAGTGTCACATTCCTTTCAAATATATTTCTTCCTTTTCATTCTTTCCCAAATCCACATCTAAGAATTGAGATTCTTCTTTTCCTTGCTTGTTAAACATTTATTTATGTAGATACTGTCTTGCAGGGAAATTCAACTGTACTAATTCGAAGAAATCGGTGAACTGCAGAGGAGAAATGTTAGGGAGAGTCAGGGGAGGGCCACTGTTCTGGTGTCAAGCAGTAAAATGAGAGAGAAATGAAAAATTAAAGTCGGAGGTGGGGTAGAAGAATGAGGAAGGGGAAGATGTTTTCTAAAGAAATCAGTACTATGTGCGTGACTTTTTAAAAATTTGAATCTTTTCTAGACCTAGAGCCAAAAATTCTTTTCAAAGACAACCTTTCCTTCTCTTGCTCTACCCCGCCTTTCTCCCTCTCAAATAAATAAAAATAAAATAAAAATAAAAATAAAAATAAATTAGGGCTGGAGAGATGGCTTAGTGGTTAAGGTGCTTGCCTGCAAAGCCAAAGGACCCAGGTTCAATTCCCCAGGACCCACGTAAGCCATTTGCACAAGGTGGTGCATGCGTCTGGGGTTCGTCTGCAGTGGCTGGAGGCTGTGGTGTGTCCATTCTCTCTCTCTCCCTCCCTCCCTTTTCTCTCTCTCAAATAAATAAGTAAATAAAAATAAACATACGAACAGTCTTTCCATTCTTCCTCAAGAAGATTGTTTACATATCCCTAGTGTAAGAAAATTTAGAATAATTTTTCCCAGAGGCGAAGTTGCTAGCCATTCCTCATTTAGAAAGCCATAGTCCTCTATTGTGTGGTGAGGCACTTTATCTGATGTTGAGGCAGTGTTTTCCTTAGAAGCCTCTGTTAACTTTGAACAATAAGTTGAATGGCCAGGGGATCACCTGATATGAAAACAGCTTAGAGATCTATGTCCAAAAACCCAAGGCCAAACCCCCATTCTGCTACAAAGCAAGCCCCACAATGCCGGGCAGTCACCAAACTGGTTTGCGATTGAATTTTCATGTGAGAATTGTGAAGAAAATATCATCAGCTAGTGATGATATGAGGGGATGACAGGCATCAGCAAATCTCAGACATAACTGGCATCCCAATAGTTAAAAATATACCAATAATCGCATGCCTTTAATCGCAGCACTCGGGAGGCAGAGGTAGGAGGATCGCCGTGAGTTCGAGGCCAGCCTGAGACTACACAGTGAATTCCAGGTCAGCCTGAGCTAGAGTGAGACCCTACGTCAAAACACACACACACACACACACACACACACACACACACACACACCAATAAGTAAGCATTTGGGGCTGATAAATTCTTTTTGTGAACAGGATCTCTCTCTGTAGCTCAACGTGTCCTGGGACTCACTAGGTAGCCCACAGTGACCTTGAAGTCATGGTGAACCTGCCTGAGCCTCTTCAGTGCTTAACTTATAGATGTGAACACTATGCCTGGCTTTCCACTAACAATTTCTAAGCAGCATTCAAATGTAGTCTAACCTTTTCTTCTTAAGTGTGTGCAAAATGAAAATGAAATCTATAACTGTTACAGGAAAGCTTACTCAAAGAATGCATGTAGCAATTTGCCACTGGAAATAATTAGGCCCTTAATTAAGAGAAAAATCGTGGCTTCTTGTGTTTGGTAGACACATTTGTGGCCACCAGATCAAAGCCCCTCGTTTTCTGACAGGGATCAGCTCTAGGTTGAGAAAGTTTCAATGGCTCCCTCAAAGTCACAGTGAATGGCAGAGATGAAACAAGATGAGGGACCTGGCTCTCCTCAGTGATCCTTCAAGAGAGGGGCACATACGTGAGTGATTCCCCAGGGGAAAGTTGGTGACAACAGGTAGTAGTTTTTACGTTGAAAATAATGAGGTGGGTTTTCAAAGAAAACATTTTATTTTATTGACAATCTTCATACATGTGAAAAATGCATCTTGATCATAATTCCCTTCCATTACCTTATTTTGCCCCTCCTCGCCCAACCCCTTCCACTGAACCCCTACTTCTTTCCAACTCGGTCTATTTTGATGTCTCCCCACCTCCCATCCTGCATGATGGGCCCAATACTGGACACATCATGAGCCGGTGATGGCAGCCACTGTGAGTTCATGCAAGCCCAGCCACTTTGTGTCTGGAAGTCAGCACTCCAAAACACTCTTTAATCCGCTGACTCTTACATTCTTCATCATTTATTTTCTTATTATTTTATTTTAGAGAGAGAAACTTGGCCCGCCAGGACCTCAGCCCTGCAATCGAACTCCAGGCGCTTGCGCCACCTAGTGGGCACGTGCGACCTTGCGCTTACCTCACCTTTTGTGCATCTGGCCTACGTGGGATATGGAGAGTCGAACGCGGGTCCTTAGGCTTCGCAGGCAAGCGCCTTAACTGCTAAGCCATCTCTCCAGCCATGCTATGACATTCTTTTTGCCCCCTTTTCAGCAATGTTCTCTGAGCCTTGGAGGGCATGATAGAGATGTATCCCTTGGCACTGAGCACCCAACAGTCACTTACCCATGACACTTCGAGTGCCCCCCCAATAGTCACCACCATCTGTGAAAAGGTACTTCTCTCACTAAATCTAATATGTATAAACATAAATATTTAGAGGGCAATTTGATGGATATAACATATTCATTTAGTCAAACGCTATAGTAACTTCCCTCTTAGGGCCTGTGACCCTCCCCCAGCCATAGGGTCTTGACTAGGTTTACAGTATCAGGCAGGAATTCCTTCCGGTGGAGCAGGCCTCCAATCCAATCAGGGAGCAATTGGTTACCCCCATAACAGTCATGTCACTATTGCCCCACTTGGTACCACTTGCCTGGTTGTATAGCTTGGCGTTGTCTGTAGGCTAAAACTATCGATGACTTTTTTTCCCAAGCATAGTAATTTCTAGCACTGTGATAACCAGAAGGAGGCTTCCAGCTCAGTTGCAGCTTGATTTTTCAGCGTCCTGCAGCTGAAGCATACAGTGTTTTCAGCAATGGGCTCTTACCATCTAGATCTGGTGGGCAACCAGACGCAGTGGCCCGTACTAGTTTTGTTACTGTTGTTGTTGTTGGTTTGTGGTGTGTGGGGGTCAGGGTCCTCCCTGGCTGACAGCTCCCTGGGAGGTGTTCTGCCCTGTCTCTGGGATATTCCTAAACCTACGGCTTCTCAATGCAGCTTTATCCACACCTACAGGTTGCTTCTGACTCAATTCTCTCCTTTAAAAAATTCTATTTTTTTAAATTAACTAACCAAAAAAAGACATTTTCATAACACCTTTAATTTTGGTTAAGCCTCCTCCTACCCTCTCCTCTCCTCCATCCCCTTCCCTGCCCTCACTTGAACCTTTCCACGACCCCTCTCCTTACAAATAGACCATCCTTTCTCCCCTTAAGCCATCACTTTCTATCACTTTGATGGATACTTTTTAAAGAAATGAAAGCATATTTTAAACAATGGCTTTGATTATTTAATTTCACTTGTGTAGAAAGATAGCTTCGAACTGCCAAAAAGTGCCACAAATTTCACTGGAGTGATCCCAGGCTTTACATTTTCCAAGCTGAACTTCATTAAAGCGCTTGCACACGTGCCTTCTCTGACAAGCAGACACGTAAAGATGGTGTCACCTAGGGCTCAGCGCTGGATCTGCTTCTAGTTAAGACTGCCATCAATGACTTGGCTACGGCAGCAGCATGCTCATTAAGTTCATAGATGGGACTGAATTTAAAGTAGATACAAAAGACTTGAGGGATGTGACTAGAGTTGGGAATGGCCTCAACAGATTGGACAAGTGATCAGAAACTAACAGGATAAGGTTCAGTGAAAGACAAGGGCAAAAGGAGAAGTCAAGGACTCAGAGGAAATAAAGACAAGAAAAGTCTGAGGCACGGAAATGGCAGGTCAGGCTGAGAGCCACCAAAGAAAACGTAAGTAGCAATTAATTTGAACCTCGTGTTAACACGGTGTCGTTTTGTCCCATGAGTCAGCATTTGCCACAGTGTGATGTGTGTAATCGGGGGTCCTGTGTTTCCTAGCATGTGTGGACTAGTCACCCCTAAATGGTTCTTCTTATAAGAGCCCTTTAAGAACTTTAAAAACTCCCAGAGGAATGCTTTTCACTGTTTTCTGGTGACGTGCATACGTAGAGAGTTTGATTTTTACTTGCTATGTCTACCTTCTAGGAAGGCTCCCCTTGAGGCCCACATTTGGTTCCTGGAGGGAAGCATGGCCGTGTGCTCTTTATTTTCAATAGATCATTCGGGATGACCCAAAAGTACTTAATATTGTTGTTATTATTACCTCTGGATCCAGCCGCCTAGAAGTGACTGACATCGTGAGCTGGAATGAGTCGGGTGTGGAGACAGAACTAGAGGAAGCAGCGCAGGGGCGCAGCAAGGAGACGATGCCAGGGGTGAGAAACGGTAGCGTGAACCGCTGCCCAGTGCTGGTCTACTCGGCACTGCGCTGAATTGCTACCAGTTCTCTGACATAGTACTCAGACCTCCATGTAAATAGACTTGGGGGGGTCTAGGTTTCACAAATGAGAAGGGGGGACAGAATGGCTATTCCAAGGTCACAGTCACTGGAAGAACTGGTACTGAAGCCCTGAGCATGTGCTTTCCAGATCTTTCTTCCTTCAAGTTGACCAGTTTGCCTCAAGAAATATAAGAGAGCAAGAAAGTGAAGGAAAAGAGCATTGTGAGTCTAGAAAGTTAAAGAAATGGAGAGAGAGAAAAAAATATGAGTAGAGGAAGAAGGAAGGGGAGGAGAAGGTGTCGTGGTGGGGAGGAACCAGTAAGAAATCGAAGAGGAACGTGAGTCCACCACAGATACAGGTGCAGCTATTCACTGGGATTTCCTTCCATGGCCCACTGGGTGCACCTCTCCAATCTGCCTCTGCTTCTGGGACGGGGTCATTACAGAATTTATAGGAGCATAGTGGTTAATCTTTGGTTTTCAACTTGACAGGAAACAAATCTCTGGTCACGTGCGTGGGGGATTGTCTAGACTGGATTCGTTAAGGTGGGAGGAGCCACTTCAGTTGTGGGTGGCGCGATTCCGTGGCTGGGGCCCTGGACTGTGTAAAGGAAAGAGACGGCTGTGCAGTCACATTCATCTCGCCTCTCTCCACCTCAGTCCTGCTCCCAGGGGAACGGCGACCAAGGAGAAGGGACAGAAGAGGATAATGGGATGGGAATTCCATCAAATTGCAGTATGTCTAATATGAAAGTTCTCAATTAAAATAAAATGGAGCCGGGCATGGTGGCACACTGTGGTGGCTTGAATAGAATAGATGGCCCCCAATATATTCAGTTGTTTGTAGTTTGCATCTGCAGCCACCTGGCTGGAGTCAGTGCCATTGTGTGGATCGTAAGGTGTGGTGGTGGATTTGAGATTTCAATCTAAAGATATGCAAAGTGTACCTAGCTGGAGTTCCTGAAATGTGCTGTGGTTTTTGGCTTTTGGCTTTTGGCTTGTGCTTTTCTCTCTTTTTGCTTGGACCTGTGAAGGCAGGCCAGCTTGTTCTGCCATTATGGAACTTCCCCTGGATCTGTAAGCTTCAATAAATATCCCTTCCTCCATAACTGTGCCTGGTCTGGAAGTTCATCTCAGTGAACCTCAAGCTGTCTGATACACACACACCTTTAATCTCAGCACTCAGAAGGCAGAGGTAGAGGATTGCTGTGAGTTCAAGGCCAGCCAGAGACTACATAGTGAATTCCAGGTCAGCCTGGGCTAGAGTGAGACCCTGCCTCAAAAAAAAAAAAAACCAAAATAATAAAAAATTAATAAAAAGGATATTGGAAGTGACCCATTAGTGGTCTTCAGATATGAAAAAGCTATTAATACAGTGATTACAGAGAATGGCAGAATTTATCAGGTTGGCATTACAGCCAACCTTTCCCATGTCTGTCTGTGAACATTTACTTCATGTTCTGCCTCCACCTCTGCAGAATCTTGTGATTTTTGTGGTTTGCCCAAAACTCTACCCAGCGCTAAGGTCTCCTATTGACTGGTTGCCACAGTTATGAGTCAAGAAGCGTTACTCCTGAAATTCTGCAGGGATCTCTACAAGGATGTGCATGATACAACCCACACTACATTCTCTAGAAAGAGAATAGCTTCAAGGGAGACAATGCGTTCTGAATTTTGATGCTGCAATGCATTGGCTCAATGACCTTGCACAAGTTACTTGACTTTTCTGACCCTCAATCTCGTGCTCAGTAAATGGAGAAAATATCAGGTTTCTTTACTTGGAATGTTGGTCTTCCTGGGGCTTGAGAGAAAACAGGCATTCTGTGACTGTCATCTTTCATTTCTCTTTGTCTTCACATGATGTGGAATAATACCCAGAAAATTCAGACCCATTCCATTTTTCTAGAGAAGAATGGGCAATATGACTAGCCAGATGCTTCCTTCCAGCTACTTTACCAAGTCTTTCTCCAGTGTTAAAGGATGGCATCTGTGCTCTGGCACTTGGGGTCTTAAAATTATTTATTCATTTATTTATTTATTTAAGAGAAAAAGAGAAAGTGGCATAGAGAGAGAGAGAGAGAGTGGGAGGGAGAATGGGTGCACCATGGCCACTGGAAACAAACTCCAAGTACATGTGCCACCTTGTGTGTCTGGCTTAATGTGGGTGCTGGCGAATCGAACCTGGGCTCAGCCTTCGTAGGCAAGTGCCTTAACCGCTGAACCATCTCTCCAGCCCAGGAACTTGAGTTTTTTCAGATAAAACCAATTTGAAATGAGAGTTCACACAGAGGTGGGCTGGATTTGCATTTAACTGAAAATGCTTTTTTTTTTTTTGTTTTAACTGCCAAGTTAAGAGGACTGTATTTGTGACTTTCCTTGTGGCTGGGACACAAAATACCCGATAAGGTGCAGGTTAGGGGGGAAGGTTGTGTCTTGGCTTACAGTTTGAGGGGATACGATGCGTCGCGGAGGAGACTGCGCGGTGGCAGGAGCAAGCAGCAACTGCTCACGTGCTGTGTGCACTTAGGAACCAGAGGCTGATGAACACTGACGCCCAGCTCGCTTCATCCTGTGTTCAGCCTGGGACCCAGCCCATGGGCTGGCGCTGCCTGCATTTTAAGGTAGGTCTTTTTACCTCATTAACTAACCTAGAAACTCTCCAAAGAGCATATCCAAACATTGTTTCCATGATTATTCTAAATCCCACTAAGGTGTCTGTGACTGATGGAAAAGTAGGAGGCCCAAGCTCTGGTTATCCATGAAACCGGAGCCTGGCACGTCCCCTAGGGTTACATCCTACGGTCTGTGGTCTATGCTCACTTGTGGCGTCAGCCAGTAGCTCCTTCTGTGTGCATAGATGTGCCCGTGGCATTGGGTCAGCAAGGAGTTTCTGCATGCTCGTGGACGTATCTTGGGTTTCTGCCTTTCTTGCAGAAACTCTGAATTTGTCATCTACAGGTATTGTAGGATTCCATGGGTCATCTTCTATGGCTTTTCAGTTAGTTGCTTGGTGGAGTGTTGTGTGGAGTACAGGCTCAGGAGAGTGGTTCTTGTCAGGAAACTTGAAATCCATTGATGATGAACTTCAGCCAGGTCTGTGGAGAAGTCCTTATTTGTCACTTGTTCTTCTTACATCATCTTTGACTCAGGTCAAGTAGCCCATAACTCTCACCATCTGGGACTGGGCAAAGATGACAACAGATCCTACTGAAGAACAGAAACCTCCCTTTCCACTCCAGTAAGAATTCTAGTCTTGCGCAGTCAAATGCCCTTCCCCACTCAGACCTGGCTACTTACTGACAGTGATACCATTTGGACTCAAACTGAACAAAGCTTTGTCAGAATTAGACCAAAAAAAAAACCATTAGGGGCTGGAGAGATGGCTTAGCGGTTAAGGGCTTGCCTGTGAAGCCTAAGGACCCCGGTTCGAGGCTTGATTCCCCAGGACCCACGTTAGCCAGATGCACAAGGGGGCGCATGCGTCTGGAGTTCGTTTGCAGTGGCTGGTGGCCCTGGTGCGCCCATTCTCTGTCTCTCTCTCTCTCTCTCTGTCTCTCTCTCTCTCTCTGTCTGTCCCTCTCTCTCTCTCCGTCCTTCTCTTTCTCTGTTGCCCTCAAATAAATAAATAAGAATAAACAAAAATTTAAAAAAACATTATTATTGATCCTTAGTAAACAAATAAAGCCTAGGCCTTACGTATTTGACAAACTAGGCAGAAACAAGGGAAGAGAGTACTGAAAGGGTGGGTGAAGTTGGTGAATGGCTTGGCAGCCAGCTGCTCCATTTTTATTGCTACATAGATTCGAAAGCGCCAACGTCCTGAGCAAGGAAGAAAACCTGTCGATCTTTTCCTCGAGGCTTGCTTGACTCTTTGTTTGTGCAGGTTAATCACTCGTCAGCCTAGGGAGGGCCTCGTGTCGCGATTACTGTGATCACTTTGGGAAAATGCTGACGAAGCCATGAACTTATTTCTTGTTGCAAACACGAACTGTGGAAATGGTGGCATTTCCATCCGCTGGTAGATGCCAAAATTTCACTGGTGACAGATTAACTCACTTAAGAAAAGCCAAGTGATATTTTCCTTCAGGGACTATACACAGGTGCATAATTTTCTTCATTTTTTATGTTTAATTAGCATGCAAAGCGATGGGTTTTTCTTACACACTCGTTCATGTTGTACCTACTCCCCTTCCCGCTGGACTCCTTCCCTCCCCTTTGCCGTGCTCCCTTCACGTTCATGTCCATGTATTCCATTATCAACTATCCCTTCGTCCCCTTGAGATTTCCCAGTCCCCACCATAGTCCCCTTTCTATTCTTATGACCTGTGTGTACACACACACACACACACACACACACCTATAAAAATTAGAATTTAGAATCTGCATACGAGAGGAAATATGTGGTATTTGACTTTACGAGTGTGTAATTGCCAGTTCTAGACATCATCCTACAAATGCCATTATTTCATTTTTCTTCGAGACTGAATAAAATCCCATTATGTATATATCTCACATTTTCATTATGTATTCATCAAATCATAGACAACTAGACTGGTCCTGTGTCCTAGCTATTGTGAATAGTGCAGCAATAAACGTGTTATGTAAGTATCTTGGTGGAAGGATTTAGAGTTATTTGGGTATATTCCTTAAGTGGTATAGTTGGATCATATGGTAGTTCTTTTCTCTCATTCCATTTTATTTTATTATTTTTTGGAGAGAGAATGACAGAGAGAGAGAGAGAGAGAATTGACACACCAGGGCCTCAGCCACTGAAATCAAACTCCAGATGCTTGCACCACCTGGTGGGCATATGTGACCTTGATCTTGCCTCACTTTTGTGCATCTGGCTTATGTGGCATCTGGGGAGTCAAACGTGGGCTCTTAGGCTGTGCAGGCAAGTGGCTTAACTGCTAATCCATCTCTCCAGCCTTCATTCCATTTTAATACTCATATTTTTAACCTTCTTAGTATGGGCCACAAGTGTTATGATTGAAATTATATACATTGGGCATGATTATGAATGGAGGTTCATCTTTCAGAGTTCAACTTATTCATCAGTTACCCTGATCTAGAATAGTTCCTCTTTATACACACTACCATGTAACCCTGCCTTTTCTTTTTAATTTTCAAAACCCAGGTAATTTCATATCAGTTGCCTGAATTTGACCAATAAGGACAAGATGATGCTATCCAATCCCTTGGTTTGCAAAATTTACATTTTACAACTTAAATGTTTCCCAAACTTCTACCTCCAGTCTGAAATTCTCACGTGAGGCCTAGACTCTTCTTATACCTATCTGCATTTTGGTAATTCTCCTGGGATGTATGGTGGGACTCTCTAACTTGCCCTGTCTCCAAACTCTTGATTTTATTTTATTTATTTTCTGAAGATCTGTTTTCCAATCTGCATGTCTCATTTTGGTCAGTCTTCACTGAGAACTTTCTATCTACCAGATACTGTTTGAAGTGCTTTATAGATCTTCATTTATTTTAAAATATTCACAGCAACCCTGTGAGGTAGATATCATTAATAACCCTATATTACAGAGGACAAAACTGAGATACAGAGAAAAATGTGGCTCAGGTCGCACAGTTCCTAAGGGGGCAGACCTGGGCATTGATCTTAGACCATCTGTTATCAAGGTCTGCATTGGCCCTAGCCTAATACATTTTCTGTACAGTATCTGTCTGCCTCAGTAATAGCAGACCAGAAACCTCAGAGTGTCTGCTTATCTCTCTCCCCCTCTTTCTCTCTCATCAAATTCATCACCAAATCCTTTCATCTTTACTCTGGCCAACTCACACTTCTTGTGTTGCCATTATCACAGAATCCCCGTCATCTCCTTAGTTATCCTCTCTGTTTTGCTCTGCTTCCCCAAGGTCGGTTCCCTAGGCCAGAGCGATCCTTCCAAAGTGCACCAGCTCGTGTCGGTCATTTGCTGCTAACCCCGCAATGGCTTTCTATCAAACCCGGGGTACCCAAAGCCTTACTTGCAGCCTCCCGGTTTGCTGGCTCCTCCTCAGCTTCTCAGTTGTCGCCTTCTCTTGGGTCACTGTTCCAGCCATACTGGGTGACTTGTTCCTCACATCCAAGAGAGAGCTCATCACAAGATCATAGCTTTCTTCAGAGTCCACCTTGTCTAGAGCTCGTCACATGCCGTCCTCTTCGCGGTCTTCAGTTACTTTATAGTGGCTCTCTCAAGCTGACCTCTTGCTCTGTAGAGCCCTGTCCTTTGCAGCAATATTATAGTCAACAAAGGGTGACATTAGACATCAGTGGTCCCATAATATTTTATTGCTTAATGACATCTTAACCATCCTAGTTCTTGTAATTGTACCCTGTGGTGTTCACACAATAATGAAATCATGCCACCACACATTTCTCAGAAGATATCCCTCCTGCTAAATGATGGGAGACTTCCTCTTTACTTGTCTCTCCCCCTCTCTAGACTATGAGCTTATGGAGGGCAGGAAGTACTCTGTCATTGCTCTCCTGTCTCCTAGTTGCTAGATTGGTCCCTGCTCTACTGTTATAACAGAACCCCACAGACTGGGTAATTTATAGGGAAAATTGTTTTGTTCTGCTCATAGATCAAGTTCACGGTTGGAGGCTGCATCTGGTAGGGCCCTTCTTGCAGGTAGGGACTCTATGCAGAGCCCTGAGGTAGAACATGTTATCATAAGGTAAGGACTAAGTGTGCTACCTCAGGGCTTCCATCCCCTTCTGGGAGGCCACAGTCCCATTGGATCAGGGTCCCATCCCTGTGGCCTCATTTCATATTAACCATCTCCCAGAGGTCCCACCTCCTAATACTGCGGTTGGAATAAACTTTCATTCTCATAGTACTTCACACTGAGAAAGAAGTTTCAGCACGAGTTTGGGTGGGGAACGTTCAAACCGTAGCAGCTGTGTGGTAATATTGCAGAATGAACGGAAGGACGGGTACCTTGATTGCAGGTATCAGGGCACACCGGTCCTGCCCGAGTTTCTGTCTTCACCGCAAAATGCAAGAGATGTGAAATACCTTACTGGCAGTGTAATGGGCAGGAACCCGGCCCCCACTCAGCTCCTGACTGCTGCTTGGTGCTTCAGTGAAGCACAAAAGCGAATAGCTGGATCCAGGGCGCCAAGTCATGAAGCCCACATTCGTAGCTGCTCACTCTTCTGTACTTTTTGATGGCTGCTTCTTTCTATCTGGTGTTTCCAACACACACTGCAGATGCTGCGCTGCCTGTTGATTCCAACTAGGAAAAGTCTCTTTGCAGAAGAGCAGCGGGGGGCAGGGGGGCGGTGGTGAGGACAGCTGCCCATTGCGTTCCCATCTTCCTCTGCTCCTCCTGGTGCCCAGAGCTGATCAAATGCTGCCTGGGAAAGTGAGGGCAGGTGGTGAGGGGGACGAGGGTGGTTAAGTAGTCATTCTTCACCCAGGGGAGCTCTTAAAGGGGGCCTACTGACATCCCTCCCTAGTTAAAAAAAAAAAAAAGTGGGAGAAAACACAAATGAGGGCTGGAGAGATGGCTTAGTGGTTAAGACCCTTGTGTGTAAAGCCTAAGGACCTAGGTTCAACTCCCCAGAACCCATGTTAAACCAAATGTGCATGGAGTTCATTTGCAGTGTCTAGAGGCGCTCTCTCTCTCTCTTACTCCCTCTCTCTCTAAATAAATGAATAAATTAAATATTTTTTAAAAACCACAGGTGACCCTTGTCCATTTCCAATTGACTTGGTTATACCACGTCCACTTCTCTGTGTGACTTTCGTTCCCACACCCCTGCATATTCTGTGTATTGTGTCTGCACGTATGTTTTGCATGTACATGCTAATGCATGTGTGCACACGTGTGTGGGTGCATGTGGAAGCCACAGGTTGACATCAAGTGTCCTCCTCAACAGCTCACTGTCACTTTTGGTCGCGTACAGTTTGCAGACTTTGTGTGTGCATGTGGGGGGGGGCGGGCAGAGGGTGACCTCGGGTGTCCCCTTCAATTGCTCTACTCTCCCTGCACTGAAGTAGGCCCTCTCAGTTGAATCCAGATCTTGTGACAAAGGTTTAGCTATCCAACTTGCCCCAGGGTTCCCCCTAGGCTGAGATTATAGTCAGCTGCCAACGCCGCCCCCCCCCGGGCATTTTCTTGGCACTTGCGGTCCAAAATCAGGTCTTCACGCTTGCTAGGCAAGCTTTGTAGCCACTAAGCCATCTCCCTAGCCCTGCCTGAGTTTTAAGAAATCTCTTGTTGAACCTGGAGTTTATCAATTCAGTTAAACTAACTAGCTAGTCAGCAAGCCGAAGAAACCCTCCTGTCTGCAATTACATATGTGCCACTTTGCCTGCCTTTTATGTGTGTGTGGTGATCAGACTCAGGTCCTACGCTTACACAGCAAGCACTTCACAGACTGAGCCGTTTCCCCAGCCCCCACATTCTGTGTGTGTGTGTGTGTGAGTGTGTGTGAGAGAGAGAGAGATAGGGTTTAACTCTAGTCCAAGCTGACCTGGAACTCACTTTATAGTCCAAGCTGGCCGTGAACTCATGGCAATCCTCCTACCACACTCTCGCTGGTGCTGAGATTAAAGGCAATAGGCACCAGGCCTGGCTTTACTTTCTGTATTTTTAAATGTATTCTCCGCATTGACATCTCACCAGACTCCAGAACAGACCGTTCATGTTAAGTAAACAGTTGAGCTCCTGCGTCACAGGACCCAGAACACAGCCCAACCCTTCCCAACAAGAACCAGCACTACAGTGGTTTCCATGGGTCAGCAGGAAGAGTGACTCACTGGTTAAAGGAATATCCAGGATAGCTTCATTTGAAGACTGCTGCATGGGGCTGGAGAGATGGCTTAGTGGTCAAGGCATTTGCCTGCAAAGCCAAAGGATCACGGTTCAACTCTCCAGGACCCAAGTAAGCCAGATGCACAAGGGGAGCATGCATCTGGAATTTGTTTGCAGTGGTTAGAGGCCCTGGCGTGCCCATTCTCTCTCTTTCTCTCTCTCCCTCTCTCTCAAATAATTAAATTATATATATATATATATATATATAGAGAGAGAGAGAGAGAGAGAGAGAGAGATAGAGAGAGAGAGACCATTGCTTATCTTGCTAAGCATTCCCACAGCTTCCGATAATACTTGACCTTGGGGTTGCCTGTCCCATTCAGTGTTTCATGGTAGCCCTGGGTTCGTATATAACACTTAACCAAGCCTGTGTGAAGAAAGTCGTTACTAGTTTTCCCCTAGTCTCACGTACTTGTGATGCTTTGTGTTGTCAATTTGATAGGACCCAGAATCATCTGTGAAAGGTTATCCCAATTAAGTTAGTTGAGGCGGGAAGACCTACTTTAACTGATAGAAACACCAGCCCATGGGCTGGGGCCACTTCCTGGCTGCAGACACAATGTGATCAGCTGTGTTCTGGTCCTGCTGCCCTGACTCCCCCTGGCTGGAGTTATAAACAGAAATAAATCCTTCTTCCTTAAACTGATTTTTGGCAATTATTTTGCCCCACCATGAGCGAGGACACACACCTTCCTTAGCCATTCCCTGTAGGGCTGAATTGGTCTGCCCACCAAAACGGGCTTTGCCCTGCTTCCCAGTATGCAGATGGAATCTGTTCCCAAGCCTTCCTGTCACTGAAGTGTGGCCACAAGAATGACACACGTGGCTCTGTGTGACTTCACCCAAAAAAGCTCCCCGAGGAAGCTCAACCTTGAATGATGCCACCTCTTGTGCCTCACTAAGTGGGATGCCAACTTCTCCCAGAGATCTTGGGAACCCTGTGTTAGGACAGAGTTTCTGCTGGTGGGAATCCCCACGCTGGGAGCCCAGGCTGCCAAGCCCAATCTGGTCTCACGAAGCTAGAAATGAAATTCTGTTGTGCTGTAACGACGACCTTGTTTCTCAGTTTCAATATCTTTCCTTTTTCTATTTTATTGTAAGCAAATTCAAAGCAGAGCCTGTGTGTCCCCTCATTCAGAGAATGGCAAGGGACATGTGATCAGTAAATAGTTGTTGGCCAGAGACTTTGCTTCTACCTTTTGTCATAGGGTGAGGTAAACCCTAAGCAGGAACTCAGCCAAATCCTATGGCTCTGAGATCCATCTTGGATGTGAAAGGTCTCTTACGCACGTACTCGGCTCAGAGCTGACACGGTCAGTGAAGTGTGACACACATTTTTTATTATCCGTAAATGGATTATCTGCTGTGACCCAGCTCCTCCATCATGTCGGCACATTCCTCCTGTCAGCAGCTGCGCCGTGGGCGCTGAGAAGCCGTCCAGAGCCAAGGAAGGATCGGAAACCAGTGGGGGTGGGCTTGGGGGCGGGACTGTGTCACTAACTGGGTATGAGTTGCAAACACGTTCTGCGAGTCGAATCAGATGGTGATTATCTTGTTTTCCCTGCTCGCTGCGTCTTTCCACGGGGCTGTTACGCTGCATGATCAAGTACCGGCACTGGGGGCATGAAGCACAGTAAACTGCAGGGCCTGTCGCCAGAGCAAAGGGGGCTATTTCAAAGTGAGAATTTATGTGCTCAGTGCAAGATCTCTTTGAGCAAACAAAAGGCATTTTATTTCCACCGGCTTGGAGCGGGTCAGGCAGGGCACGCATGGTAAATATTAAAATCCTCATCACCTGCGATGGGAGAGTTCTCTCTGCCATTCGTGATCACTCCGAGTAAACCCTCGCAGCTCCTGTCTTCCATCGCAGAGCAGTGTCCTCAGCTACCCCCCACACACATTTAGACTCATTTTTTAAAAATAACTGTAGAAATCACTGGCTCTCAAATATTAGCATGTGTAACGCTGGCTAAAACTTAGACTTTGGGGTTGGAGAGATGGCTTAGCAGTTAAGGTGCTTGCCTGTGAAGCCTAAGGACTCACGTTCAACTCTCCAGGTCCCCACGAAAGCCAGGCAGGCATGACGCAGGCATGCAAGGTCACACATGTGCACATGGGGGCGCACACGTCTGGGGTTCAGTTGCAGAAGTTGGAGGCCCTGGGCTGGACAGGTGGCTTAGCAGTTAAGAGTTTGTCTGCAAAACCAAAGGATCTTGCTTCAATTCTCCAGGACCCATGTAAGCCAGATGCACAAGGGGGCGCATGCATCTGGAGTTCGTTTGCAGTGGCTGGAGGCCCTGGCCCACCCATTCTCTCCTTCTCTCTTTCTCTCTCTCTCAAATAAATAAACTAATTACAATTTTTTTAAAGTTGGAAGCCCTGATGCACCAATTCTTTCTCTCACACACTATCCCTCTCACTATCACATTGAAAAAAACACAAAAGGCAGTCTGTTGGTCTTGTCTCAAGGGAAAAAAAAAGACTATAGGAAAAAAGAAGGCAATGGGAGGGGATTATAATCAAAATACATTATGTACGCGTATGAAAACTGCCAACACGTAATAATTGATTTCTAGGGCTAGGGAGATAGCCAAGTGAATAAAGTGCTTTCTGAGTAAGTAGTGTGGACTTGAACTCAATCCCTAGTACCCGAACACATGCTAGGTGTGGGGGTGCACATTTGTAATTGTGGCACTGGGGAGGTAGAGACAGGCAGAGCCTTGGGGTTTGTTGGCGTAGCTGTCTAAGCTACTTAGTGAATTCCAGGCCAATGAGAAACCTTGTCTCAGAACAGGTAGATGATGTTTCTGATGAATACCACCCAAGGCTGTTCTCTGTCCTCCATACACATGCACACACATACATGCCAGTAACGCCCCCCCCCCAAAAAAAAGACATATAAATAAGAAACACTTTGTAAAACCTCTTCAGATTTACGGGCACCCATCCCACTGGCTAAACCCCTCGGCTTTACTCCTCAGGGATGAAGGGATGAAGGAATCTGCCACCACAGGGCATCTGCCTTAAAAGATGAAGGTCCCCGGGCTGGACAGATGGCTTAGCAGTTACGGCACTTGCCTGCAAAGCCAAAGAACCCGGGTTTAATTCCCCAGGACCCATGTAAGCCAGGCACACAAGGTGGCGCATGTGTCTGGAGTTCATTTGCAGTGACTGAAGACCGTGGCATGCCCATTCTCTCTCTGTCTACCCCCCTCTCTTAAATAAATAAATAATAAAGTAAATTAAAATATTTTTTTAAAAAAATGAAGGTTTCTTTCTCACCAAGCCAGGTGGAAGCCGTGAATGAAAGGATCCCTCGGGTCTCAGGTCACCCAGTGAAATGTCACCTCACACCACAGCCCCCTCCCCCAGCTGCCTTCCCCCTCGTCGCTGCCAGTGAGTAGGTTGAGTATCCTTGATCCAGAACCCATATGGGGACTCACATGCTGAGCCAGTTACTCGTCATCCACGAGGTTTTTCTGCCTGTTATCTCCACATTTCTCACTAGTGAAAGGAAGGTCTGCTGTAGATGAGCACTTCTCAGTGCTGGGGCCCTGTAGGGTAGTAACGTTGGTTACACTGCATCCCTAGTACCCGAAACACATGCTAGGTGTGGGGTGCACATTTGTAATTGTGGCACTGGGGAGGTAGAGACAGGCAGAGCCTTGGGGTTTGTTGGCGTAGCTGTCTAAGCTACTTAGTGAATTCCAGGCCAATGAGAAACCTTGTCTCAGAACAGGTAGATGATGTTTCTGATGAATACCACCCAAGGCTGTTCTCTGTCCTCCATACACATGCACACACATACATGCCAGTAACGCCCCCCCCCAAAAAAGACATATAAATAAGAAACACTTTGTAAAACCTCTTCAGATTTACGGCACCCATCCCACTGGCTAAACCCCTCGGCTTTACTCCTCAGGGATGAAGGGATGAAGGAATCTGCCACCACAGGGCATCTGCCTTAAAAGATGAAGGTCCCCGGGCTGACAGATGGCTTAGCAGTTACGGGCACTTGCCTGCATAGCCTAACAACCCGAGTTCGATTCCCTAGTGTTCACGTAAAGCCAGACGCATATGAGCACGCGTCTGGAGTTCATTTGCAGTGACTGAAGACCATGACATGCCCATTCTCTCTCTGTCTACCCCCCTCTCTTAAATAAATAATAAATAAATAAGTAAATTAATTTTTTTTAAAAAAAATGAAGTTTCCTTTCTCACCAAGCCAGGTGGAAGCCGTGAACGAAAGGATCCCTCGGGTCTCAGGTCACCCAGTGAAATGTCACCTCACACCACAGCCCCCTCCCCCAGCTGCCTTCCCCCTCGTCGCTGCCAGTGAGTAGGTTGAGTATCCTTGATCCAGAACCCATATGGGGACTCACATGCTGAGCCAGTTACTCATCATCCACGAGGTTTTTCTGCCTGTTATCTCCACATTTCTCACTAGTGAAAGGAAGGTCTGCTGTAGATGAGCACTTCTCAGTGCTGGGCCCTGTAGGGTAGTAACGTTGGTTACACTGCATCCCGCGTAGACATTCCAACACATTTGTTCTGGGATAGGGGGAAATCAGAATGTTAACTGTACATCGATGATTCTGATAACAGCCTATTCAGAAACCAATGGCGTTTTCTCGATTCCTGTTAGAGCCGGAGCAAATAGTCACACACATCCCTCCCTCCCCACAGCTTCTTGCACCTTGGCCCTCCTCCAGCCCTCACTGCCCTGACCCCTCCCTCTATGCACATCGCATTCTCTTCACTGTGTGTGGGGCAAAGTCACTTCATTCCTCATTAACTTCCCTGCTTAATTAGGCAGAGGACAGGGCCCAGACAACTTCAGAATACATCACTGACAAAATATATATATATATGAACAACAAATCAGAAACGTGTTAGAACCTTCCGGAAATGTTAACTGTGGAGACGGGGGAGGAGCTTGTTCCTAGAAGGTGACTTGCTCCGTGGAGTCACAGGAGGGTCGAGGGTGCGCACATTTCAATGGCGTTTGCCGCCAAGGTATGTAATCTCCTGGGCTGGCTCTTCCTGTTTGGAGCGATTCCCATACAGCCCCGTGTCCTCTCTCTCTCGTAAAGCCAGACGCATATGAGCACGCATCTGGAGCCTGTTTGCAGTGGCTGGAGGCCCTGGTGCACCCATTCTCTCTATCTGTCTCTCTTCTATCTCTCTCTGCTTGCAAATAAGTAAACAGAAATATTAAGAAACCAGAGAGCTTGGGCCAGAATCAGGTCTTGGTTCTAACCTTCAAAGGCCACTCCCCAGTGACCCACCTCCTCCAACCACGTCCTGCCTCCTAAGGGTGGGATACATTGCATATCCAAACCACAGGAGTAAGTGTGGACTTGAAATTTCTATCAGTACAGTACAACCTAACCTCGCCTTCATTTTATTCTAACTTCTTGCAACTTGAACTGGGGGTGCTAGCACCTTCCTTACTGTTTTCTGAACTTCGCTTGAAGCTTTAATGGGTGGAGTTTTTCAATTCAGCTGTCATTTCCATCAGTAGTTTGTTTTTTAGTGAAATGGCTTTAGTTGAGGGGCAGCTGAATTAAGGTGAGGGGCATTGAGGCAATTGAGTAATTTAATTCTACCATGTGGTCTGGACATGAACCCAAGGCCTGGGGACTAGTCCTTTTCTGTTAATTAATTCTCCATGTCAGACATCTGGAAAGCGGCCTCCTCTGCCTTATCTGAGTCGACTAATTAATTAAGCTGTGTTTGTAAACAGACATTTTCTCCCCAGCACCGTCTTCATCATCTGTTTCTTTAGCCACAAGCTGGTGACCTTATTTAATGGCGAACTACCTAGCCAGTCACAGTGCTTCTGGAGGCTGCCCAGCACCGGGCACCTCCGGGCACTGGCAGGAGGGCACAACAATCTGTATTCAATTGAGTCATTTATTAATTATGTGGCCACAGGCAAATTACCTCACATCTCAACATGTCGGTCTCCCTGTTTTCCTTCTGCAAACTCTACCATGTAGCCCAGTGCCTGGCATACCATGGGCACCCTCCAAATATTAGCCATGCTCTTCTGAGCGGGAGTGCTCATGCTAGCCGCCCTTTGTGTGGGAAGCAGCTGGTTTCCAGCTGCACCTGGTATGTCACCACATTTGCCCTCTGAACCCTGCAGTGATAATTTGACTATGGTCAACCTTTTTATTTGATAGGCAGAGAGTTAGTCCCTGCAAGGTTATAATGGACAAGGTCCCAGGACTAGTCAGAGATGGTAGTTGGCCATGTTTTCATGCTCCTGGCTTTGAGCGTGTGCTTTGAAATCAAATATTGACCCCCACCCTAACCCCCCCCCCCACACACACACCTGGCTTTCAGTAGATGGTGGGAAACTAGGTTCTAAAGACTGGGGGGAGTTTAAGGGGAGGGTTCCACAAGTGTTGCCTAAAATAGCACCTCATGAAATAAACCCGTGGTAGCCACTAATGCTCAAGGGGTGGAGACACCTGTTGGGCGTTTCATTATGCAGCACAAGGGACCACGCTGACAGTCCAACCGCTGGGTTGCCGTTCCATACCTCCTCCTGCACCAGCTTTGGCTCGTTTGTCAGCAAGTGTTGTAACCCAAAGTTATTTATTAATTTCAAGAACATTAGTTCTTTAACAACCCTATGCAATTAATAGAAGTGTATACCTACAGACGTATAGACATCATTGCAAACACCCCCATTCTTAACACAAAGCACCTCTTATTAGCAGCGGCTTCTGAGATTTGCTTCATCCGGCGGGCTGGTCTGTGGTAGTCAGGCTTTGCCTGAAATACAAGACTTCTTGCTCTATGTTTAGAACCATTTCAACAGGACTGCAATTAAGAAGGATTTACGTCAGCACTATAGTTACTTTCATCAAAGAGCTCTAGGTGCACGCCTTTAATCCCAGCTCTCGGGAGGCAGAGGTAGGAGGATCGCCACAAGTTCGAGGCCACCCTGAGACTACATAGTGAATGCCAAGTCAGCCTGGGCTAGAGTAAGACCCTACCTCGAAAAACAAAACAAACAAACAAAAAAAAAGAGCTCTAAAGAACTTTTAATTCTGTCTGTCTTCATGCTTCTGATATCTTCACTCTACCTGTAGCCTTTTGGCCGAGTGCATCTGTCTCAGACAATTTCTGCTATACAACGACCCCCACGAAATTTGGTGCCTTGAAAGAACGCAGGGCTTTCCCCCGTCTTTTCTCAGTCACCAGTGTGAGCCGGGATTAGCTGGGTGTTCCAGGGCAGGTTCGTTTTGGGGTGCCTCACTCATCCGCTGACTCACTTAGCTGCTCAACCCAGTCTAGTGAAAACACCCGCCGTCACGTGTCTGCCGTTGGCACTGGCTGCCAGCGCGCCGCTCCGTGTGTTGGCCAAGCATCTTCTGCCGTGTCGGTAACATCCCAGGGGGACAGACCCCGTTGCAGCGTCACTCACCCATTCTGTATGTGTGTCTCATTTTGTGATGTCCTACTAGCTAAGCAAGGCACAGTGCCAAACTCAGTTAACACGACAGAGGTCGTACAAAAGCAAGAGGAGAAAGTTCGTCTTTTGAAATGACAGTCGCTCCTTTGTCCGGCTAATATTTATTTAGTGCCCACCATGGGATCCTTCCCCACCATTTCTACCTTCCCTATGTCTGGCATTAGGGATGTAAGAAAATAGGGGCTCGGGACACAGCTCAGTCAGTAAAATGCTTGCCTTGCAAGCATGAAGACCTGAATTTGATCCCCAAGTGCAAGCCAGGCATGGTTGGTACACACTTCTAATCCCAACACTAAGGTGAAGGACAAGAAGGATCCCTGGCCAGTCTAATTGTTGATCTCCAGGCCAATGAAAGATATTTATATCTATATCTATATTCATATTCCTAGGAATGACACCCAAGCCTTTCCTCTGACCTCTACATGTATCCACTCATATGCATATACACACATACATTAAAAAGAAGAAAGGGGGCTGGAGGGATGGCTTAGCAGCTAAGGCGTTTGCCTGCAAAACCAAAGGACCTAGTTTCAATTCCCCAGGACCCACGTTAGCCAGATGCACAAGGGGGCGCATGCATCTGGAGTTCGTTTACAGTGGCTCGAGGCCCTGACATGCCCATTATCTCTCCCTCCCTCCCTCTTTCTCTGCCAAATAAATAAATAAATAAATAAAATTTATGTATTAAAAAAAGAAAAAGAAAGGGCTGGAGAGATGACTTAGTGGTTAAGGCGCTTGCCTGCAAAGCCAGAAGACCCAGTTTCAATTCTCCAGGACCCACATAAGCCAGATGCACATGGTGGTACATGTGTCTGGAGTTTGTTTGCAGTGGCTAGAGGCCCTGGTGTACCAATTTTCTCTCTCCATCTTCCTCTAAGAAAGAAAGAAAGAGATAGAGAGAGGGAGAGAAAGGAAGAAGGAAGGAAAGAAGGAAGGAAGGAAGGAAGGAAGGAAGGAAGGAAGGAAGGAAGAAAGAAAGAAAGAAAGAAAGAAAGAAAGAAAGAAAGAAAGAAAATCAGTCCTTGGCCAACATCTAGTATACTGGAGGAGACCAGATAGACAGCAATGAAATACCAGTGCCACAGCAAGTTCAGTGACTAAGAAGCACACAGAGTATTTTGGAGGTGCCAAGGCAGCATATCTTGTCCCTTAATGCAGCCTAGGGTCACAGGTAGACAGAGGCTTCTGCATGTTGACACTGCCTGAGCTGAGATCTAAGGTTGGAGCAAGTCTCACCCCGAACACTAGGGGCTTCCTGGACATACACTTTTCAAGATCACCCTCCCCCTTATATCTCTGGTCTTGTCTTCTAAAGTTATAATATTTTAAAAAATTTAATGTTAGCCAGGCTTGGTCAGCCTGGGCTAAAGCAAAACCCTGCCTCGAAAAACCAAAACTAACTAACCAAGCTAACTAAATTTACTTTGGACCTCTTCCACTTGAGCTCCTTTAGTGCCTCTGTCATTCTTCTTGTGTCTTTTCACATGCACGCCCTGTTTCTTTTCGTCTATATTCACAGCCTTACGCCTTGCTCTCCTGGATTTTCACACTTTCGATGCTGCGGTTCCCCTGTCCCAGAAAGCACATTCGTAATTATCTGTGTTTACGTTCGGATGCGTGGTCTGAAAAACAACGTCATTACACTTATGCAATACGTCCCTTCTCCAGAACGTTTCCCATTACTTTCTGCTTGACACTTTTGCGTGAGCAGTCATGGAAACAGCTCTCCGCACACTCGGCGGGTGAGGTCCCGCACCAGTCCGGCTACACTTTCCAGCTCTGAGAAATCTGCAGGCGAACCTGATTTGGCCAGTTCGGTTGGATTATTAAATGTGCAGCAATTTGCATCTCTTCTCATTAGCATCTTGAGGGATACTTGAGCGTCGTGCTCGTCCAGGGTATCTGAGATCTGTGGGCAGACCTCTGAATATTTTAAAGGAAACTTTTCTTGGCACATATTGAAAACTTGAAACTCAGAGGAGGACCGTGAAGGAGGCTGTGATGGGATACGCCGGGATCCCAGGGGAAGAACTGATTGGGGGAATCAGCGTCTTTTGAAAAACTTGGTGTCTTCTGGATGGAGGTGCCGTGTCTCTTCGGTGGAATTCCTCCTGCCACTGCTTTGGACACTAAGCCATCCAGTGCTGTGACAGGTCTGAGGTGCATCGCTGCTGAAAAGGACAGCACAGATGAGCTGTTTGGCTCCGGGCCACATACTGGGTACTGTTGTTGCAAATCATGTACTGCTGCCTGCATTCCACAGGCCTCACTTGTCCTGTAAGGCTGCGCGAGGAAAGGGAAAAGACACAGGCTCTGGTATCAGGCTACCTGCATCCAAGGCCTGTTTCTGCCACTTGCTTCGCTTGGGTAGGTGGGGATCTTACAGGAACCTGCTACTCATGAGCTCTTGGTACTGGATTTGTGGAGAGAAAACACGGGGAGTGGAAGGGAAGGTGGAAAGCCCGCAAGTAGCTGGTCCTGGCAGCAGCCTAGAGCCTGCGGGCCAAGTCTTAGCAGATGCCAAGTGACCCGCTGAGTGAGGCTGGCTGCCGCTGTGGACTCTGTGACCGTCCAAGCCGGGTTCAGGACGCAGCCGCAAGTCACTACGGGCACAGCAGGAACTCTAGTGGGTTGGCCCTGCCCAAGTCAAGACTGAGAGCTGAGTGGAAGGCGTCCCGACACCGCTTTCCCCAGCCCGCCCCCCAGGCAGGGAGGTCTTGTCTGACAGTGGCCCCGGAATCTGCCTGTCACTTGAGACCCAGCCTGCCTCTCGGCCCTTGAAATGCTCCTGAGAAGTGGGTGATGGTCAATGCTGCTGCCACTCACACGGCCGCTGTCACTTGCTTTGTGCCCACCATGTTCCAGGCATTCTGCAGGGCATTTTTATGGGTATTATTCCATTTAGTGTTCACCCAAACCCCAGGAAGAAAGTTACAGTTATCTGCTGCTATGTAGAGATAAGGTAAACAATACATTATGAGGACTGTTTTGATTATATAAAAAATAAATAAATAAACTAGGAGCTGGGTGTGGTGGTGCACGGCTTTAACCCCAGCACTCGGGAGGCAGAGGTAGGAGGATCACTGTGAGTTCAAGGCCACCCTGTGACTACATAGTTAATTCCAGGTCAGCCTGAGCTAGAGTGAGACCCTGCTTCCAAAAACCAAAATAAATAAATAAATAATAAAAATAAATAAACTAGGGCTGGAGAGATTGCTTAGTGGTTAAGGAACTTGCCTGAGAAGCCTAAGGACCCAGGTTCGTTTCTCCAGGTCCCACGTAAGCCAGATGCACATGGTGGTGCATGTATCTGCAGTTCGTTTGTGGTGGCTAGAGACCCTGGTGTACCCATTGTCTGTCTCCTTCCCTCTCTCTCTCTTTCTCTCTCCTTCTGTCTCTAATAAATAAATAAATAAATAAATAAATAAATAAATAAAAACTTTACAAAATTTTAAAAATAAACTATGTAAACTACCTTAAATAAAAGATAAATTTGGGCTAGAGAGATTGCTCAGTGGTAAGTGCTTGCCTGTGAAGCCTAAGGACCCCAGTTTGAGGCTCAATTCCCCAGGACCCACGTTAGCCAGATGCACAAGGGGGCGCACGCATCTGGAGTTTGTTTGCAGTGGCTGGAGGCCCTGGCGCGCCCATTCTTTCTCTCTCTCTGCTTCTTTCTCTCTCTGTCTGTCGCTCTCAAATAAATAAAAATAAACAAAAAAAGTTTTTAAAAAAACTCGATAAATTTATCATAAGGATATTGGATTATGGCAACAAAATTCAGAGTGGGAGCGCGGTTCAGGTTGGGAAGAGCTATGCAGACTGCGAGGCCATCCCGCGCCTTGCTCTCTCTATACCTGTGGTAACTTTGCTGTGGTCACTTCATTCTTCTCTCTCCCTGGCCAGTTTCTCCACAGGCTGTACAACATGGCTGACTATAGCTGACGTTAAGGAGTGTCAGTGAGAACACACTCTTCAGTCCCAAAGCCAGTCGTCTTAAAGATCTGACCTAGCTCGGTACACCACATCTCATCCGTTCACTATGACTTGGTCCGGGGTATGTTGGGACTTGGGTAACAACAGTGACTTCACCGGGACCTCGCGGCTGGAATTGAGGACGGAGCAGTTGGCTGGGAAGGGAGATGTAGAACAAAGGAGAGATGTGGGAGAGACTCTGAGGACTGGCTTTTTATATATGGCATGTTGGGGGCGTGGGAGGATTTAAGCCCTTGAACTAGGAAAACACACCTTGACTCTCTCCCTCCGCCTCTCTGAGTCTAGATAGCAAACCACCTAAGGAGTGCTTGCTGAGCCATGAGGGATGTAAGGCCCTTTATAAAACAGCTGTCTTGACCCAGGGAGGGGCATATGGAGGGACAGCACCCGACTCCATGTCATTCATTGGATTCAAAGCCTTTGGTAAAGTCAGAATAAATAGTAGCATTTTTTTATTCCTATGATTTCTGCTTTTATTTACCTGAATAAAAATATTGAATGAAATCATAAGAATTGCATACAATTTGCCCCAACATTTTGAAACAAACTGAGTTAGGAGCTTGAGAGGTCACAGTATGCTTAGCGTTCCCCCTTGCTACTTGAAAACCAAGTTTTTAGAAGGAAGAATGAAGCACGTTATTAGAGATTATTATTTTTTTTTTTGAGGTAGGGTCTCACTCTAGCCCAGGCTGACCTGGTATTCACTCTGTAGCCTCAGGCTGGCCTCCAACTCACCGCAATTCTCCTACCTCTGCCTCCTGAGTGCTGGGATTAAAGGCATGGACCTCCACGCCTGGCTCATTATTATTATTATTATTTTATTTTTATTTATTTATTTAACAGAAAAAGAGAGAAAGAGAGAGAATGGGCATGCAAGGGCCTCCAGCCACTGCAAATGAACTCCAGCTGCGTGCGCCCCCTTGTGCATCTAGCTAATGTGGGTCCTGGGGAATAGAACCTGGGTCCTTGGCTTTGCAGGCAAATGCCTTAACCGCTAAGCCATCCCTCCAGCCTCATTATTATTTTTAATAGTAATAATGAGAAGGTAGGGGGCTAAGGAGAAAAATAACAAATGCTTCTAAAAACAACTATAAGCCAGGTATAGAGAAATAAACCCAGCAATGGCCAACTAGCACATCACTTGCTACACCGTGAACTTCAACTGCCACTTTCTCCACAGCCATCATGGCTCCTGGAAGGCTGGACTGAGGGGCTGAGGGAGGAAATGGGGCTAAAACCGGCTCCTCTCTCTCTCTCTCTCTCTCTCTCTCTCTCTCTCTCTCTCTCTGATCGCTGCAGGGTTGTAAGGAATAATGATGTCAGATTCTTGTGGAATCCTGGCATGATAAAAGAAGTATTGGTTTCTAGAGCCAAACAGACCAGGGAAACGACCTGCACGTTTTGCAGCGTCTGTTGTGGGGACCTAGCAAAATCCACCTTTGGGGGAGTTAGGAACAGTGAAATGACGTGACCCTGGGCGATCTCTCTGGCACTGGGCCGGGGCTTAATAGCTGCAATTACCATAGCATCATCGCCTCTCTGCCGGGGGTGGCATCTGAAATGACCGGTCGCGGCTGTCAGGTACCAGGGGAATCAACAGCTTTTGTTCCTGGCGCCTGCTCCTGGTTCACCTCGCCCAGCTCCCTTTCCTTCGCTTTCCAGAGCTGGGGCCACAAAGGAAGGAGCAGTGGTCAGCAGGGATCATGCAGAGTGCGGTGGTCAGCAGGGATCACGCAGAGTGCGGTGGTCAGCCAACAGCTACAGGGGACATACGCCGCTCCAGGGAGCGCGGGGCTCTCTTGGAGAGGCAGCACCAGTGACAAGTAGCATCTGAGGCCAGCGATGACACCTGAAGTCTAGGAGTCCCCGTAGAGGGCTGCAGATCCAGTCAAGAATGGCAGGAGGGGCGACCCCCCCCCTTCTGCCCATGCGCCCAGAGCCGCCAGACTCCAGCTTAATAAATAAACGGCAAAGCAGTAACAGGCCAAAGGCAGTCATGGATCAAATTTAAATATGGAAACGATTTTCAAACTAATTTTTCAAACTCCAGATTCCTGAGCCTAGCCGTGACTGGGTATGCAAATGACTAGGGGATGGAGCGTCAGGCTGCGCATTGGTGGCCTTGGTGGAAGCTCGCTGGGGCACATTGCGCTGTGACACTTAACGGCGATTCGCTGGGAACTGGGTCCTCACAGGGCAGCGTCGTCACCAGAAAGGCCGGCAGAAAACAGAAGGAAGAGATGTCTGCGAGGACCAGCGTTTGCATGCAAAGACAGCCGGAGCGGTCCCTAGTGTGACTGAGAACGCGCTGCAAAAGCCAGTACAAGGGGCGGGAAATGCTACAGTCCCCACCCTTGAAGCCCTCCAGGGTCGTGAATGTGCACATCATATCGGAAGAAAACTCATATTTTTTAAATTAATGTATTTATTTATTGAAAGTGACAGACAGAGAGAGAGAGAGGGAGGGAGGGAGGGAGGGAGGCAGAGAGAGAGAATGGGCGCGCCAGGGCTTCCAGCCACTGCAAATGAACTCCAGATGCGTGCGCCCCCTTGTGCATCTGGCTAACGTGGGTCCTGGAGAATCAAGCCTTGAACCAGGGTCCTTAGGCGTCACAGGCAAGTGCTTAACCGCTAAGCCATCTCTCCAGCCCGAAAACTCATATTTTAACATGATCGCCAAAGGCAGAGGGAGGCCCAAAAACTGTATGAAGATAAAAAAGTAACAACTTTCTTTTTCTTCCCGGGCTAGTGTGATCAGGGATGGTTATCATGGAAGGAAGTGGTGGTGCCTGAGAAGAGCAGAGAAAGGGGTAGAACATTCCAGAAATATAGAACACTCCGGCCTCCGTGTGGACAAAAATATGGAGGAGAGGGAAGACTGTAGAATAATAGAGCACAGAGCTGCATTTCTGGCACATATACATTAAAAGAAAAAAAAAACTATGTGCAAAGGTAGTCTGAGAAGATCAACAGGGGCATTGTGGGAGTTTGCATTAAAAAGGACAGGCTGAAGAGATGGCTCAGCAGTTAAGGTGCTTGCCTGCAAAGCCTAACGACCTGGGTTCAATTCCCCGGTACCCATGACTGGAGTTCATTTGTAACAGCTGGAAGCACTGGCTTGCTTTTGTGTACTCTCTCTCTTCTTACAAATAAATAAATTAAATAATCAAAATAAAAGGACAGAATAAGAGAGGGAACCAAGCAAGGTGAGTTGGTCCACACCCGCAAGTTGGTAATTGAGAACGTGGAGGCAGAAGGATCAGGAGTTCAAGGCCAGCCTTGCTACAGAGCACGTTGGAGTTCAGCCTGGGATACATCAGACCCACACACACACACACACACACACACACACACACACACACACACACAAGAATACCAAAGACTATTTAAAAAGTCAATTTTTAGCCAGGTCCAATGGCCAACACTTGAAAACACAAGCATTTGGGAGGCTGCTATAAAAGGATCACGAGTTCTAGGACATTGAGACATTGAAAACAAAAAAAGTTTTAAAAACATATTTTACTTCAAAAGAAAGACAAAGTTAAAATTTAGTGCACAGAAAAAAAAAAAAAAGACCCCAAGGCTGGAGAGATGGCTTGGCAGTTAAGGCACTTGCCTACAAAGTCAAAGGACCCAGGTTTGAATCCCCAGGGCCCACATAAGCCAGATGCACAAGGGGGTATATGTGTCTGGAGTTCATTTGCAGCAGCTGGAGACCCTGGCACACCCATTCTTATACTGTCTCTCTCTATCTTGCTCTCTTTCTCATTCTCTCTCTGCTTTCTTTCTCATTCTCTCTCTGCCTCTTCATCTCTCTCAAATGAATAAATAAAATAAAATAAAATACGACTCTAAATAGCCCAAAGACAAATCTAAGGGTGGGAGCAATCGCTCAGCATATGTGAGGGACAGAGTCGCTATCGTAGAGCGTCAGAAGCTCTTCCCACCAACAGATAAGACAGACAAACAACCCGAGGAAAATGGGGAAAGGATGTGACGGAGGGTAAAGGAGGGAAGTCTAAGTGGCTAACAGATGTGGGGGAAATGCTTGAGCTCACCGTGAGTCAGAGACGAAGATTAGAGCAGTCAGATACAATGTTTCATTCCTCTGATTGGCAAGCATTCCGCGGGGTGCAAACATGGGTGCCAGTGACAACGGGAGCCAGGGGCTGCTGACAGCAATTAGGGCAGCGTGAAGGACATTCACAAATGTGCACATCCTCAGACAGCCGCATCCTCTTGTTCTGGTTATTTTTTTTTCCAGTACTGAATATTGATGCTTCAGAAATGACAAGATATGTGCGTGTTTAAATATCCCAAGTGTTAACCTATGGGGACTGCGCTGGCACTTAAAGGTGAGGTTGCAGATGGTCCGCAGTGCCGAACGCATTCCCCGCTGGCCCTTTCTTTCCCCCTGTCGTAGAAGAATATCTGAAGCTAGGCAAATAAATCAAGGCTAATGTTTGCCCCTCACTGCTAGGGATCGAAAATAGGGATTCCTGGGCAGGAGAGATGGCTCAGTGGCTAAAGGCACTTGCTTGCAAAGCCTGATGGGCCAGGTTCAAATACCTAGAACTCAGTAAACCCAGATGCACAAAGTGGCAGTGTCTGGAGTTGGTTTGCAGTGGCAAGAGGCCCCGGGGCACCCATATTTAATCTCTCTCTCTTTCTCTCTCTCTCTCTCTTTGCTCGCAAATAAGTAATACATAAACTGGTCATGGTGGCACCTACCTTTAATCCCAGCACTCAGGAGGTAGAGGTAGAAGGAATGCCTGAGACTACATAGTAAATTCCAGGTCAGCCTGGGCTAGAGTGAGACCCTACCTTGAAAAAAAAACAAAAACAAAAACAAAAACACAACAACAACAACAACAAAGAGTTAGGTCAGCTGCTTGGTCAATGGGAGGGAAGTCTGAAGTTTGTATAATGAAAGAGGAAAAGCAAGTGGAAGATAAATATGTGTGTGGTTTGGGAGACACATGTGTGGACACCCATGCACAGTCACACACATCTCCTTCTATGTGCATATGTAAATGTATGCTTGGAGGGATACAGGAAGCAGATAGACATACAATATAATGTTTACTTGGTTATAAGAGATAGTAGGCCCTGCATGGTGACACACACCTTTAATCCTAGCACTCGGGAGGCAGAGGTAAGAGGATTGCTGTGAGATCGAGGCCAACCTGAGACTATATAGTGAACTTCAAGTAAGCCTGGGCTACAATGAGACCCTACCTCAAAAAAAAAAAAAAAAAAAAAAAGAAAGAGAGAGAGAGAGAAAGATAGGTAGGTAGATAGGTAAATAGGTAGGTAGGTAGATTGATAGATGATAGATAGATACATACATAGATAGATTGATACATAGATAGATAGATGATAGATAGACAGATGATACATAGATACATAGATAGATAGATGATAGATAAATAGATAGATAGATAGATAGATAGATAGATAATACATAGATACATAGATAGATAGATAGATAGATAGATAATACATAGATACATAGATAGATAGATAGATAGATGACAGATAGATAGATGATAGATAGATACATAGATAGATAGATGATAGATAGATAGATAGATAGATGATACATAGATACATAGATAGATAGATGATAGATAGATAGATAGATAGATAGATGATAGATAGATAGATAGATAGATAGATAGATGATACATAGATACATAGATAGATAGATGATAGATAGATAGATAGATAGATAGATAGATGATACATAGATACATAGATAGATAGATGATAGATAGATAGATAGATAGATAGATAGATAGATAGATGATAGATAGATAATACATAGATAGATAGATAGATGATAGATAAATAGATAGATAGATAGACAGACAGACAGACAGATAGATAGATAGATAGATAGATAGATAGATAGATAGATAGATGACAGATAGATGCAAGTGGGCATGCATACAGAAAAAGAAAGACTTAGCAGAATGGCAGACTCCTGCAGAGGCAGGCGTTACAAATCAGTGACGGTGTGCGGCTAAAGGTCCCAGGAACACCTGGGACAGCAGTGAGGTGGGGTCAGGGGGAGAGTGGATAGATTTGCTACCTCTTTGGGAAGAAAAAAAAAACACCACAGAAGTCAGCTACTTTGCAGAGACTGCTTCCTGCTTGCTCGGAGAAAATAATAGTAGTTTTAAGTTTTCCATTTTAAACGTCAGACGAAGGCTTAAAACAAGCAAGTGCTTCCTGTTGGATTCACATGTCATCTCAAGCAAGAAACAAAAACACTTTTTTTTTAAAAAAAAGTAACCTTTGACACCTAAAAAGGCTCTAATAAGTGTTTTTGTTCCAGATCTTAAACAGTGACTTTTCTGTGACAGTGAGAGAGGCAGCCCAGGGAAATTGGTGTCCTTTGCTTATCTGTGTAGAGAGTAGCCTGCAAGCAGTGCTGGCCAGGTCCCTTGTCCCTTCTTCCCTCAATGACACTAGCCTCACGCTAGGCATATTCACGGTCCATGGTAAAGGGACAGAGCCAGGACTTTCAGAGAGGAGCAAGGTCCCTGTGATCTCCCTCCTGTGTGGGCTTTGTCTGGGTGTCAATTGGTGCCAATTTCACTGGCAGTGATGGCTGAAATCTGTTAGCAGAAGGAGGGACTTTAAAGTCTAAAATCACCAGAGACTGGGTTTGCTAGAAGTTCTTATGGGCCAGGTCTACTGTGACGTGCTATAGATTTTCAGGTACAGTTCCTTTTGAGAACTTCCCAGCTAAGCTGGGACCCCCCAAAAAAATCACTCTACATTTTTCTGAGAAAACTAAGCAAAGAAATTTTTCAATGCTTTCTTGAGAACATGATTTTGGTTCTCAGGAGATCTTTTTAAATGTGAGTATGGGAGATAACTGGATTTTTTTTTTATAGACAGATGTTGCTGTTAAATGTACTTGTGGTAATGATGTTTGTTTAGTGTTTATCTCTGAGAAATTCAAAGTGCTTTACAAACACTCTCATAGATATTTTTAAGGTTTTATTTTCCATGATTATATTTTAATCTTGACTATAAAATTCTTCCTTCTGTTTTTCACTTTAGATTTTCCCTGAAATAGCTCCAGTTAACCTTATTTCCTGTCACTCTGTTCATTTCCAGGATTATATACTCACACCTTTTAAGACTCTTGGATGAGGGTTCCAGAATTTTCCTCTCAGAGTCTTACCAGGGCCTCTCTACCTCTCTCTGTTCACTATTCATTGCTCTTTCAAAACTTTTCCATTTGTCATGTTTTCCCAGGCTTCTTTCCTCTTGAAGAATTGCTTAAAACACACCTTGTTCTTCCCATCAGTTGCCTTCTTTTTTAAATATTTATTTACTTATTTATTATTTTAGAGACAGTGAACCAGAGAGAGACAGAGACAGAAGGAGAGAGAATTGGCACACCCGGCCCTCAGCCACTGCAATCGAACTCCAGATGCTTGCGCCACCTAGTGGTCATGTGCAAACTTGCGCTTGCCTCACCTAGGTGTGTCTGGCTTACGTGGGATCTGGAGAGTCAAACATGGGTCCTTAGGCTTCGCAGGCAAGCCCCTTAACTGCTAAGCCATCTCTCCAGCCGGAGTTTACTCTCTTAGTCCACCATGAATTTAACTTTCCTTCTTGTGGTCACCCTTGAGGAAACAAGGAGAGGGGGATAAATTCCAAGGCTAACGACAAGTGAATCTGCTATAAAGCAACTCAGCAGAAATGATCAACAAGGACACCTCTGCCTTGGAATGCTACCTGTAGGCAATGTGTGCAGAGTTCCTGCCTGGAACATGGGATTACGAAATTATCTGGAAGGCACCTTAGAAATCTGCTGACCCATTGTTACGGGTGTGAAACAGTAAAGGGCAGAGAGTTTGGGAGTTGTGCCCATCTTCTCTGAAGTGCTCAAGAGACACGTTAAGAACTTAGGTCAGAAGATTAATCACCGGAAGTATTTGAAAAGAAGAATGAAGCCAGAAGTCCATAGTGTCTGGCTTACGTGGGATCTGGAGAGTCAGACATGGGTCCTTAGGCTTTGCAGGCAAGCGCCTTAACCGCTAAGCCATCTCTGCAGCCAGAGTTTATTCTTTTAGCCCACTGTGAGTGATGTAGTTATTCAGGGCAGTGGTGAGCTGGCGGGTGCCTCACGGCTGGGGCAGGGAGCACAGAGGAAGCTCTGATTTGCAGCATTCACCAGCTGCGTGGTGTCCATAACAGGTCCAATCCGCCACCCTGATGCCGCTGAGGACCATCGTGGGGAGAAATGAGCAAGGTCAAGTTGATTTTCCGGGGTGATGGCATTTCTCTGGGTGGTGATCATTGGCAGGACATTACCAGAAGACCTGAGCTGGCTCAGGAAATGCAGAGCTCTTACCTCAGGAGCTGTTACTCAAGTTTTAAGGCCCAACTAAAAAATCAAGGCCACTGTGAGGCTCTTCCCTGACCTTTTCCAAAAAATGATCACTTCTACTCTGAGTGCCAGCCTGTTTACTTAGACCTTCTGTGAGGGTGATTGCCAAAGCCTCACTGATGTAGTCAATCAAGCCTCTCCCTGACAAACTGTCCTTTGAAGACATGATCACGCCTTATTCATTTACTGTCAGAGAATCCCAGCAACATACAGGGCAGGAGTCCGAGCTCAGGGACTCAGCTTCCGGTCCTTACTAAGCACTCACTTATCTGCACATCTCAGAGACGGCCTCGAACCGAACCCCTTGTCGAATGAGACGTTGATTGGGGAATCTGTGTTGCAGGTTAAAGGCGATGATGAATGCTATTGTTACAAGTTCAGTGCCTGGCACATTTCAGCGCCCCAGTGAATATCACATGGCACTGTTATCTCTAGCACCCAAACCCGCGCCTGTCACACGCTGGTGTGTGATTGTTGGTTGAATCAGATGGACATGAAACACAGGTGTAATGCAGCTGGGCTAGGAGAAAGTTGAGAAAGGGTATGTGAGAGGAGACCTGAAGAAACAAGTTAGTGAGGAAGGGAGAATGGCGTACTTAATAAAAATTCAGTAGATCTCGGACTTACAGGATCAGAACCTAGTTTTTCCTGCTGGAGTATGATGAACGCAGGATTATCCATACCCTACCTTCATCCCAGGGTCTAGATGCCACTGTGAGTCTATAAGTATACCATCTATTATTACAATAGCTTTTATAAACTGCTGCTGATTGAAGTATCTCCTTTTGAGTGCAGTTGCTTCTTAAGAACCCTAAATGTGGGTTAGAGAGATGGTTTAGAGATTAAAGTGTTTGCCTGCAAAGCCAAAGGACCCAGGTTCGATTCCCCAGATACACAAGGTGGTGCATGCGTCTAGAGTTCATTTGCAGTGGCTGAAGGCCCTGGAATGCCCATTCTCAATATATGTATGTATATATCTATATCTATATCTATATCTATATCTATATCTATATCTATATCTATATATCTTAAAATAAAATGAAATAAAATAAAAACCCTAAATGCTAGACTTTAGGAATAAATGCTGTTGAGGCTCATCCCATTTTGTTCAATCCATCATCCCGGTTCATTTCTATTTCTTCCAAACTCGATTCTGCAACACATTCATCTTTTGCCCTCCCCCCAGGTTTGTGTTATCTGTAATTTTGTTAATATGACTTCTATTTTTTTCTTTATTGCATGTGTATGTGTTTGTGGTATGTGTTCATGTGTGCATCATGTTCATGTATGTGGGCACATGTATGTATGTAGGTGTGCGTGTTTTTGTGTGTTTGTTGTGTGTGCATGTGTATAGGTCCCAGATCAATGTTAGAGGTCTTTATTAGTTGTTTTCCCTCTTATTATTCTTTACGAAAGGGTCTCTCCCTGAGCCCACGGTTCACTAGTCTGGGATTTGTCTGGACTTGCTGGCCACTGGGCCCCAGGGATTCTCTGCCATTGCCTCTGCCTCTCTGCCTCTCCAGCCCTTGGGTCATAGATGTGCGCCACCACACCTGCCACTTGACGTGGATGCTGGGAACCCACGCTCAGCACTGAGCTCGTCCTCCTGCCCATGGACACTAGTTCCATTTTACTTTCTAAAACAGTATGTAGGTCACTTCTAAGAACACAGTCCTCTGACATGTCATTAAAGCCTCCTTCCATGTTCCCAATAATCAGTTCTTCTCTATTTAGATGCAGATTTTAAACTCATTTTCAGTCTAGCAACACGTGCCGCGGTCCATGTTGTAGTTCATCTGGCTCACAAGAATGTCAAGCCAGACTCTGCCAACGTTTTATGTCTCTAGCATCTTTCCCCGCAGATATAGAATGTGTTGTCAAAGAAAATGCAGCCATTTTGTTGTGATCTGTCCCTAGTTGACCTGTGCTGAACATTCCCAAAGCCAACAAGTTCCTCTTCTGCATTGCATGACAGACTCATAATTTGGGAGAGTGACATTAACCATACAGAGGTGGGTGAGGTTCGCCACGCAGACCTTCACCATTCTGGTGGAACACTTGGGCACAGTCCTGATGCAAGTTGTTGAAATTTTTGTGTGGAGATTGTGTCAGGAGGGTGTGTTTTGAGAAACCATCTGGCAGCAGGGTTCACAGTAGAACCTGTGGGAACCTCATGTGAGATTAGAAGTCACTACAGCAACCTGAGGATGGGCTGCAGAACCCCTTTGGGCCAGGCTGGTCACAATGAAGACAGAAGCAAATAAATTTAGGTTTAAAAGAAGAAATATCAAGGCTGGAGAGATGGCTTAGTGGTTAAGCGCTTTCCTGTGAAGCCTAAGGACCCTGGTTCGAGGCTCGATTCCCCAGGACGCACATTAGCCAGATACACAAGGGGGCACATGCGTCTGGAGTTCCTTTGCAGCAGCTGGAGGCCCTGGCATGCCCATTCTCTCTCTCCCTCTGTCTCTTTCTCTCTCTGTCTCTCTCAAATAAATAAATAAACAATTTTTTTAAAAAAAGAAGAAATATCAAAAACAACTGTTGAGGGAAGATGATGGGACTGAAAAAATTTAAAAAAAAATAGGTCCTTAGGACTTCCTGATCTTTCCCACATGATTAAACATAAAATAATGGTGTGACCACTGGAAGAAATAATGGTTGCTTGGGGATGGAGGTGACTCAGTGTCATGTGCTTCCAGGGCTGTAGTTTTTACCTGTGTGTCTAGGAAACCATTTAGATATTTATTTTAATTATTATTACTTATTTTTAGAGAGAGATAAAGAGGTAAAGAGAAAGAGAATGGGTGTGTCAGGTCAAATGAACTCCAGACTCATGGCGCTCCCTTGTGCGCATGTGTGGTACTGTGCACTTGGGTCACTGTGTATGTGGTTATATGGGGCCTGGAGATTTGAACTTGTGTTCTTAGGCTTCACAGGCAATTTCCTTGTTGCAGTCAGGTTCACATTGCTGGCAGAAATCACCCAACCGAGAACAGCTTGTGGGGAAAAAGGTTCGTTTTGGCTTACAGGCTCGAGGGGAAGCTCCATGATGGCAGGGAAAACGATGGCATGAGCAGAGGGTGGACATCACCCCCTGGCCAACATCAGGTAGACAACAGGAACAAGAGAGTGTGCCAAACACTGGCAAGGGGAAACTGGCTATAACACCCATAAGCCTGCCCTCAACAATACACTGCCTCCAGGAGGTGTTAATTGTCAAATCTCCATCAGCTGGGAACCTAGCATTCAGAACACCTATTTTTATGGGGGACACCTGAATCAAACCACCACATGCCTTTACCGCTAAGCTATCTCTCCTGTCTCCATTTGGATATTTCTGCTTCAGAAATAGCCAACAACATGAGGGAAATAGACTTGGAACAAAATCAAGTCTAGAGAAATCGTACTTGATAGTCTTGATAGTCTCTACCTTATGATGGCTTGACTCAGGCTTTTTCAACTTTGTGCTGATGCAAAAGTGATTTGCGCTCCATAGAAGCCATATTTGGATCTTTTCCTGGGCTGGTGATACGTGGTAGGAAATCTTCTCACGATGCCAGCCAATGGCAATGAGCCACAGCCCTCAGACAGCCACCGAATAGCCAGGGTAAATAACGCACACTAGGCTATGACGTTCTGTTGGGGAGGGGCATTAAGTGTAGTTTCAACTTCATGATATTTTCAGCTTGGGATGGGTTTAATGGGTCATAACCTCATGAAGGGTCAAGAAGCACAACATATACAGGAAAGCAAACATTTGATTTAATTCCTAATTCTGAAGTAGGAAGAAAGATACCATTTGTGCACTTGGTGGGGGGGGAGGAAGCAGTCAGTACTAAGGTTAATGCCAGAGAGACTATGCAAATGGAAAACAAGATAGCCCAGGTTGCAGTCACTGTCTATGTTGTAATGACACTCTAAGACAAGGCAGTGCTGTGTGGCCTAACGTCAGCACGGGAGTAGCCGGCGAGGTGAGACAAGCTAGCAGGGGGAACTAAGCCTGCTTACGGAGCCACTAGGTACAAACCAAAGTGAGGACGACGGAAATCCATGCATAGAAGTCTTGCTTGAAAATTTAGTACGTCCTTCCGAGGCACTGCTTCTGACTGATTTCTGGAGCTAAACTAAGTAGTTCCGAGAGCTTGTCATTCTTCCTGGTCTGCTGTATGGAGAAAAGCAGGGACTGGGAAAATTCCCTAAGCCCTTGTGACAACCGGAGACGCTCGGGTACAGGAGACTGACAAATGTTCCCTCTTTCTCCATTACTCTTTTGGCCCGACGGAAAGGAGAACCCACCCAAAACAAAGCTGTACAGATTCCATTTGGAAAATAGGAATGAATCGCTCTTCTAAATGCCCGAACCTGTCCATTGCTTCTGGGGATTGGCAGCAGGACTAGCATGTGTGATGGAGGGAGTGCCCATGTTTCATGTTAGAGCCGTGATGTTTCATGGATATGGGGTGCACAGTCTTTGTGGTCGCTCACAGAGACCTGTCTGGCTCACCCCAGGGTTTCTCCGTAGCCCAGTGGATACAGATGTGCATTGACTCATACACTCATCATCAACCCTAATGACACTCCCTTCCCAAACCAGCTGGGGCTATCTTGGTTCATCTCAACTTGGTCTTGATTCAGTTCAGATCTACCTAGTTTGTGTTCACCAGACTTCTGATACAATGCACAACACATCTGGGCAATTCGTTTACTGTAATCGTTCTCTTGGCTTTTTCAACACTTTCTGTGCTGCTCCCACTAATATATTAGTTGCTATGGCTATGAGGGAGAGAGGGAGAGAGAGAGAGGAAGGAGGAGGAGGAAGGAAGGAAGGAAGGAAAAAAGGAAGGAAAGAAAGAAGGGAGGGAGGGAGGGACAGAAGGAAGTTAGAAAGAAAGGGAGAGAGGGAGAAAGGGAGGGAAAAATAAAAAGAAAGAGAAAAGGAGAGAGGGAGAATGGGATGGAGAAAGGAAAAGAGAAAGAAAGACAATGAAACTAAACAAACACACGAAAAGAAAATTAAGGGTCGGGCGTGGTGGCGCATGCCTTTAATCCCAGCACTCGGGAGGCAGAGGTAGGAGGGGCGCCGTGAGTTCGAAGCCACCCAGAGACTACATAGTGAATTCCAGGTCAGCCTGGACTAGAGTGAGACCCTACCTCAAAAAAATAAACAAAATCCCAAGTATCCGAGTGCTGTTGGCATGTGCTTCCCTCCCAGCATTCACCTCGGGGTCTGTCACCCAGCTTACATTTCCGGCTTTGCCCTCAGCGTGAGCTTGACCACAGGGCAGAAGATCCTTCTCTGAGCTATGGGGCTTAGAAGGACGGCCAGAGCCCGTGGTTGGTTCTCATGTAATGCTTACGAAGTGGGGGAAGTGACTGAATGGAATGTTTTCTTGGATTTGGACGCGGTGGCCTGTCATTTCCAGCGTGTGGTTACAGTGGTGTCCTCTGCATCGTGCGCGACTCTTGCACCCGTTTGGCCTTATTTAATAGTGTCCTAGGCAGTCACGATCTGGGTGTGGGTGGGGGTTGCTGGCCGGCAACCTGCGCTTTGCTGAGTTTTTGTTCATCCTTGTGCAGGTGGGGCGGTGGAAAGATAAGTCCCTGCAGATGAAATACTACGTGTGGCCCCGCATGTGTCCCGAGACCGAAGAGCAGGAGGATGACCACCTGAGCATCGTGACCCTGGAGGAAGCCCCATTTGTCATTGTGGAAAGCGTGGACCCTCTGAGCGGCACCTGCATGAGGAACACTGTCCCCTGCCAAAAACGCATCGTCTCTGAGTATGTCACCTTCCCTAATAGCTCTGGGCGGCCTGGGAGGGCCATAGAGGTGCCGCTGTTAGCACACAGATGGCCCCGCCCTCGAAGCATGGAATGAATTGGGCGCCATGTCCAGTCTTCAGCGGCCAGTGGGCTTTGGAATCCCTGTAGGCCTGTCATCTGACGGGTCGTTCCATCCGGAGAATGATTGCTACCAGAACTGGGATTCCTTTGAACATGCTTAGCCTTAACACTTAGGACCTCAAGTTCATGGAGGTTTTTTTTCCCATTATTTTATATTTATATATTCATTTATTTATGAGAGAGAGAATGAGCGCACCAGGTCCTCTAGCCACTGCAAATGAACTCCAGACTCATATACCACCACGTGTATCTGCTTATGTGGGTTCTGGGGAGTCGAACCTGGGTCCTTAGGCTTCGCGGGCAAGTGCCTTAAGCACTAAGCCAGCCAGCTAGTCTCCCACCCCCCCTTTTTTGCCTGTAGCCCAGGTTGGCCTTTAGCTCACAGCAGTCCTCCTATCTCAGCCTCCCTAGTGCTGGGATTTAAGGCCTGGGCCAGCATGCGCAGTGAATTTGTGGAGTTTCAAGTTTCTCTTTGCATGGTGAAATTTGTTTTCTTGACCCAGCATGTCCGCACATTGTGAAATGTAGAGTCCTGGTTCGGAAGGAGAACCCTGTAATCTGTGCTGCTGGAAGTCAGGATAATACTACTGTTTGGTGAGGATGGGAGAATGGGAAGCCGCTTGGGAGCTGGTTGCTTTTCTGAACCCGAATTCAGGTTTTGGTCAAAACCATTAATTCAGTAAAAAAAAAAAAAAAAGATAATTGAATGGAACCCTTAGGACATGTACCCTTTCCATATATATATATATCTCCATAAGAATTATATATTTCCACATATAATTCCATAATAAATGTATATTTTTACATATATTCATATTATATTAATATAATTCCATATTAAAATAAATATATATTTTTCATATATTATAGTTTTATAGATATAACAAATATTAAATATTATATATATATATATATCTACAAAGGAACATTAAAAATTGTGAGAATTTATGGCCCAGTATATTGAGATAGTAAAAATATTCCAGTTCTGGATCTGATTTATCTCCTCACTCAGGTATAAATTTTACTGTGAAGGTGGGGTGGTTAGAGTAGGAGTTTTATTTTATTTACTTTTTATTTAAGAGAGAGGGAGAGAGAGAGAAAGGGCCAGATAGAGGGAGAATAGGCACGCCAGGGCCTCCAGCCACTGCAAACGAACTCCAGACGCGTGCGCCCCCTTGTGCATCTGGTTCTTGGGAGCTGAACCCGGGTCCTTTGGCTTTGCAGGCAAGCGCCAGCCCTAGAGAAGGAGTGTTAGTGAGAAAGAGTGCTATCTTGCTTCTTTTACAAAGTCTCGCTTAGCTCTTTGTCTCTTTCACTGACCAGGAATAAAACAGATGAGGAGCCGGGCTACATCAAAAAGTGCTGCAAGGGCTTCTGTATCGACATCCTTAAGAAGATTTCGAAGTCTGTGAAGTTCACCTATGACCTTTACCTGGTGACCAATGGCAAGCACGGGAAGAAGATCAACGGGACCTGGAACGGCATGATCGGGGAGGTGAGTGTCAGGGCGCGGGGCTGCCCAGTCTTCACCGGTTTTGCTGGGTTTAAATATTTTTAACAGTTCATGTTATGAACTTTAAACAACAAAAAAAGACAAAGCAGTGAATATAATCCTCGTTCCCTGTATACAAAGAAAATCACCACTGGGCCATATTTTTCTTGTTGTAGACCTGGCCTTCCAGAACGTTATTAGCAGTTGTTTTTAATTATTATTCTTACTGCTCTCTGTGTGTGGTTATAGAGAGTGTACACCCATGGGTGCAGATGTACACGCCCCGTGTGCACGCAGGCAGAGGCCAGAGGAGTGTTGGTGTCCCCCCACCCCATCACTCTTCCATGTCGTTTCCTTAAGACAGAGTCTCTCACTGAACCAAGAAGTGTCATTACTTTTGTTTTTTCTGATGAGACTGGCTGACCAGTGAGCCCGTGACTCTCCCGTCTCCACTCCCCACAGGACTGGTTTGCAGGTGCGCGTGGTCACCTCCGCTGTTTACACAGTGCGGGGCTCCAAACTCAGGCCCCCTCTGGCCCTGGTGATTGTACAGCCGGTACCCTTAGCCACTGAGCCATTTCCCCAGCCTCCTTTCCAGAAGGTTCTAACGGGGCCATTGCACCTTTCCCTTCAGGTGGTTATGAAGAGGGCCTACATGGCGGTGGGGTCTCTCACCATCAACGAGGAGCGCTCGGAGGTGGTGGACTTCTCCGTGCCCTTCATAGAGACCGGCATCAGCGTCATGGTGTCACGCAGCAACGGGACTGTCTCACCTTCCGCCTTCTTAGGTAAATGGTCTGGTGGCGGGAAATGGGCAGGAAGACAAGCAGCTGGGTTGAGGAACACGGAGGGAGCATGTGCCCAGGCTTATTTTCAGCCAGGAAGGGGCTTGGCGAGGGCCTTAACTCAGACAGGGACTTTAGTTTGGAGAACTGATTCTTCTCAAACACCAAAATGGAAGAACACCCAGGAAATGGCGTACCCTGCACGCTGCTAGCACTGGTCACCAGAGGCCTCCTTCGGCCCCCTTCTTATCACTTACTTGTCTTCTGACCTGGAGCAAATTTGCTCCGTCCCGAGACTCAGTTTCCTCACAGAAGAAGACACTTCAGCTGGCTGATCTCTGAGGCTGCTTCCTGCTGTGATCAGTTCTAATTCTGGACGTTGAAAGACCTATTTACTTTTTAATTATCTCCAAGAATTGACCTCGGTGCTATCAGAAAGGTTCTCTTTGTCGTGTGAATTTTCGGAGGCTTTGCAGGCCAGAGCTGATCTGATTCCCATCCGTTCTCATGCTGTTCTCGACGTCTCCACCCTCCAGCATCACTTAAATGCCAAAGTCTCACATGTGATATAAGACTGGGTGAGATAAGGCCAAGACTTCAATTAGGTGAGGTCTTTTGTGAGCTCATTCCCCGTATTTTTGCAGGAGCTGTGGAGTAAGAGGGTAGAAAAATAGAATGTCACCTTGAAGACAGAACATTGGACTTAGAAGCCTGGTCTGGTCATAAACAAGCAATAAGCCTTTGGACAAGTCACCTTAGGAGACATCAACTTGTTTTTTTTTTAATAGGAATATTAAGACAGACAGTGACTAACATTTTCTTTCATTTTGTCCACAAGAAATTAATTCAATTAAGGCACCACTAAGTAGAATTACAGAATGTATAGAATTTTCTATAAAGTAATTTTCATAGTCAATCTTCTCTTACACAGTGAAGCAAATTCTGGCCCTGCTAATTCTATGTGAAAAGTTACTAGAGAGTGTGTGAATGCATTTATCCTCCTCGCTTCTGGACGCAAGGTGTTTATATGCTTTCTTTATAAGAGGATTAAACCATTAAGAGATACAAAATACATTCTAATTCCAACCCTGTTGGTACAGCAGTATCCAAAAGTGCCAAAGTGTTCAATCCAGATAGCCCAGCCATGACAGAGGTCATGTCATTCTGTGTTCAGTGACAGAGTGATTAGTTAGGGGCTGGAGGGATGGCTTAGCAGTTAAGGTGCTTGCCTTCAAAGCCAAAGGACCCAGGTTAGATTCCCCAGTATCCACATTAACTAGATGCACAAGGTGGCACATGTATCTGGAGTTCATTTGCAGTGGCTGGAAGCCCTGGTGCTCCCATTCTCTCTCACACACACACTCTGCCTCTTTCCCTCTCTCAAACAAATAAATAAAAATAAAATATTTAAAAAATAAACAAATAAAAAAGAGTGATTAGTTAGTTATAGTAATAAGAGAAGGCAATGTCCATTCACTACCAGCTGTGTGATGTGCTAGAAATGATTATAGGTACTTAGGTTGTGTTAAGTCATTGGTACTACTCATTTTATGGCTCAAGAAGTGGAATCTTGGGCAGCTTCAGCCATGTTGCAGTAGCAGTAGCTCATGAGCTAATAACCAACAAAGGCAGCTGTGTCAGCCTTTGTAGCTTGTCTAATGTACAGTTGGAGCTGGTGTGGTAGACCGTATGACACGATATATTCCTATGGAGAAAAGCCAGCCTTACTCTTTCAGGGACCTCTAGTCACAACCTAACCGTGCCACTTTCTGAGCTGGAACTTGGAAAGAACTTTGGTATCTCAGTCTTACTTTACTCCTCTGTAAACCAAAAACTGTAATGACATCACAAAAGGGCTATTAGAAGGATTATAAATGATGACATTTGGTGAAAGTGCTTTATAAATTATAAAGATCAACACAGATGTTGGTCTTATGTTTGTGTCTAGAAATCTGCCCTGGGCTTGCTGGAAGAAAAGAGACCGTGGAAGTGAGACTTTCAGTTGTAATCTTAGAAAAAGCATGAGGTCAGGGTAGGATATGCATCAGCAGCCAAGGGCGGAGGGGTTTTCTGGGCACTACCGCAGAGAAACTTCAGGAGATCCCATCTTCGCTTGAGTTCCTGGCTGCATTGAAAGGTTTTGCATTTCACAGTTGGATGTGTTAAGCTCTGGCTCTTTTTAAGTTGATTAAGTGACCAGGGTTTTATAATCCCTTTTGGAAGTTCAATAGTAAAGTAGATTTCAGAGTAAGAAATATATTTCCTAATTTTTCAGCCAATTTTCCCCCTTTCTTAACTTCATCTTTATTAATGATTTGGAAGATGGAAAAACAGCATGTTAATTCACTTATTATGAGTTTACAATGTGATGTGACAGCTAAAAAGGCCAGAACTATTTCAGGACACAATGGGGGAAGCAGTGCATCATGGGACAGAATAACGATCGCCCCTTTATGTCCAAGCCTTCAGAGAGATGGCTTTGAAATACAGGGTGCAGTTTATGGCTACCTCCAAGCCAGGGCGATTTAGCTCAATTGGAAGACATTCAGCAAAAATGATGGAGGATATTAAAGAAAACATGTGTAGTGCATTCTTGCTATCTTGCCTGGTCCTGTCCTATCAACTCAATCACTACCTTCTAACATAGGTAATAATTGCTTTGTGTAACATATTCTCTTGTCACTCATTAAATACACACTGTTGCAAATACTCATAGTCAATGCAGATAGATTTTTAAAATGTTGAATGATCGCTCGTAACCTCATGATGCCCGGTATGACATACCACATCAAGGTAGTTTGAGAAACATAGACTTGGAAACTTCAAAAGAAATCATGCAAACAGTAAAGGGGAATAGTTATTCATTGACCTAAGTATCACTGAACCAATTCAATCTAGAACAGTAGCTACAGGCTGGAGAGATAGCTTAGTGGTTAAGGCACTTGCTTGCAAAGTCTGAAGACCCAGGTTCGATTCCCCAGTACCCACGTATGCCAGGTGCACAAGGGTGGCACATGTGTCTGGAGTTCGCTTGCAGCAGCTGAGGGCCCTGGTGCTCCCATTCTCTTGCTCTCTCTATCTGCCTCTCTCCCTCTCTCAAACAAATAAAATGAAATAAAAGGTTTCAAGCAGTAGCTACATTGGTTAAGAATTTGGCTGTAAGGCTCGCAAGCAGTGGGGAAGAGTTTTGGGGGTCCCCACTTGACTGTGTGGTCACGTAGAACAAAGCAGTTCAGAACGCAGTGTCCGCATGCCCATCTGGGGCACGGAGTCCCTCGACACACCCTCGGTCTTTCCAGCCCAGGCCCTGGCCCCGCGCTGGGCAACCCCGAGCCCGCGCCGCCCGTCGTCTGGGTTGACCGCGCACTGTTTCTGCTTTTCCCCCGCAGAGCCGTTCAGCGCTGACGTGTGGGTGATGATGTTCGTGATGCTCCTCATCGTCTCGGCCGTGGCTGTCTTCGTCTTCGAGTACTTCAGCCCTGTGGGTTATAACAGGTGCCTGGCCGACGGCAGAGGTAAGGCCGGCTGGAGCCGCTGCGTCCCGGCGTGTTCTCTACTCGGTCGGCGATGGGAGCATGCACACTTCAGGTCGTCAGCCTGGCCACTTTTCAGAAACCCCCCCAGTGAAGGCAATAATTTGAATCTCCACGTCTGGTTGTGGTTCACACTATCCCCAAGGCCAGCTTTAGCTCTGGATAGATGGGAGAAGATTCATAGTAGAGATGAGTCACATCAACAGGTCTCGGGAAACTATTTTGATGACCAGAGCCTGTGGGCAGTCAGTTAGAACAGATGTGTGGAGCAAGGAGGATACTAAGAGTTAGGCAAAAAAAAAAAAAAAAAGCCGGGCGTGGTGGCACACACCTTTAATCCCAGCCCTCGGGAGGCAGAGGTAGGAGGACTGCCATGAGTTTGAGGCCATTTTGGGATTACAGAGTGAGTTCCAGGTCAGCCTGGGCTATAGTGAAACCCTATCTTGAAAGAAAGAAAGAAAGAAAGAAAGAAAGAAGAGAAGAGAGAGAGGGAGAGAGGGAGAGAGGGAGAGAGAAAGGAAGAAAGGAAAGAAGGAAGAAGGAAAGAAGTAGGAGGAGGAAGAAGAAAAAGGTAGGTTGTCCCAGTGTCCATGCAGGTGGTTGTGGCTGTTGGTCGTCCACAGCCAAGGGATCACGGCTGAAGTGGGAGGTCTCCAAGCATGTGGCCCTGGCTCAAGCCCCTTGCCCGGAAGTACAGCAGGCGCATATTTGAAATGAAATAGACAGGAAACACTAGTTCTCACTGATAGCTACTATAGAAGGGGTCCAATTCCTTGGGTAGGTAGACAGAAAGAAGGGGAAAGCGCCCATTCGAAGCATCTACACTTCTTCACAGTTTGTTAGATTTCTGTAGGAGCCATTCTGGAACAGAGGAATTCGGGTAAATAGCACTTCTAAAACTTCCTAAAAACTCCAAGATTAAAACATATGCCACTTTCTCTAAATCTTCTCCTTCTAGCATGGGAGATGTTCTGAATTTACATCACTAAGCGGAAAGATTCTTAATTTTAGCGACCGATAAGAATTGCTAGTGGGGCACTTGAAAGACAAGGGTAGGGCTGGAGAGATGGCTTAGAGGTGAAGGCACTTGCCTGCGAAGCCTAAGGACCCAGGTTCAGTTCCCCAGAACCCATGTAAGCCAGATAGATGCACATGGTGGCACATGCATCTGAAGTCTGCAGTGTGGCTAGAGGCCCTGGCACACCCATTCTCTCTCTGCCTCTCTAGTAAATAAATAAAAGTCAACTAAAAAAAAAAAAAAAGACAAAGATACTTGGATCTCATTTCCTGTCTTACTAAATCTAGGGTGGGGCTTAGACCCTTTATGTTCCAAAACAGTGGTTATTTTGCGTGAGTGGCCACAGAGAAAGTAGGGCCGTCCATTGTTGGTATAAGGAGAATCTCTGGGCTTGTCATCAGGTAGCCTATGTCTGCTGAATGTGCTCCTTGGGCTTTGGGAAGATTAAGACCTCCTGCACCAGCAGAACTCCTAGTATAGGCCTGTTTTTATATTTCGTTGTGTTTTCTGGGGTGAGATTCAGCAAGTCTCTACAGAATGGTAAAGTAACCACGGAAATAGTTAAAGACCACCTAGAAACAATGGCCTGTAAAACCCCAGCAGGAGGGGCATTAATAAGAAACGGGCTGTCTGAGAGTTCACAGGAATGGAGACGCAGGTCAATACTATCAAGATCAAACGTTAGCATGGACTGCCTTTCCCGCCTAGGGAAAATAGGAAACGGGAAGATAAAATGCAGATTCACGGACGGACGCGTAGCAAGAGCCAACACTGACGCTATCCTCGGATGCTCCTCTTCGCAAAGGAATCCAACACGATGCTCCCTTGCAATCTTCAGTCTCCTTAGAGCGTTTTTCAGCTTACAGAAATGATTTACCAACAGTTTATGAGTTCCACATCTGTTGTGCGGAGCCAGGGTCCTCACGCACAGATGTGTGTGTGTGTGTGTGTGTGTGTGTGTGTGTGTGTGTGTAGTTAGGTATCAGGTTCGAGGTGCACAGCCCCCTGGTGATTGTGTTGGCTGAGCAGATGCTGTCCTGGATCACAGCTAGCATCGTAAGACCTGTGTTAATGTTCTGTAAAGCCGCACGGGCAGATGTTCGCTTCTGCCGTGGAGGGGCGGCGCGGAGATTCATGCACCACACAGGTTCTTACCCTCGCTGGTCAGGGACAGCAGGGAAGTCACCATGCCCCATAAGCAGAAGTCCTGATACAGGGGTAAAGATCAGGCGGAGGGCCAGCTGCAATAATGAGTACATTTCACTCCTTGATGCAGGAGGAGAGACCTGGGATCAGTGACCTCCTCCGTGGGCTTCCTCGGCAGCTGAGAGGCTTGGCCTTGGAGGTGCAGGGGTGTCAAGGATGTCTCTGAAATTGATTGATATTGCAGTTGCCTTGTCGTTGCTGGGACAAAACACCCACTCAGAAGCAATTTAAAAGGGTTAAAAAAAAAAAAAGGATTTTTTTTTTCCAGGTTTAAAGTTTCAAGAAGTCTCAGCACATCTTTGCGGGAGAAAAGTACTTTAACCACTGGGCTTGGAGAGGGCTATATTACACTGAACCCCCGCCCCCCACTGACCCTCCTCCTCCAGCAAGGCCCCACTTCCCAAAGGCCTCACAACGTTACCAAACTGCCACCAGCCAGCGGCCAAGTATCCAAAACCCATCAGGCCTTGGGACACATTTTACATTCAAACCACAGCAGTTGCTCTAAGTGCCGGAAGCTTAAAAACTAAGAGCTAGAAGTATATTTAAACTTATTCAGCATTCGTGTGACTGGACTTGGAAGTTTACAACAACAGCAGGGGGAAAAAAAAAAAAAAGACTTCGCAGAATTCCTGCTGTTTTGGAAGTTGAAATACTTCCTAGGTTGATACAAGTGTAAAATTTAAGAAAAAAATGAGAATAATGGCCCAAGTGTGACCATAGTGGGATAATTGGATTCACTTGATCACAGTGGTCTTGTATATAAAAGAGGGAGAACTATGAATTGGAGACAGAGCTCCACACTCCCAGGGCCCTGGCTATATTTGTTTAGACTTTCTTCTTTTCTTTCCTGAGGCTTCCAGAAAAGAAACCCAAACTCTAGAATAAAAAACTGTTTATAAAAGTGCTTAATTGAGGGACTTTTTAAATTTATTTATTTTTTACTCTTAGCAGGAACTTTCTAGACCTGTGTCCTAGACTGAGATAGGCCCATTCATTCTGGCTTACCTTTCTCTCTTTGTCTTTTTATCATACCAGAGCCAGGCGGCCCATCCTTCACCATTGGCAAAGCGATTTGGTTACTGTGGGGTCTGGTGTTTAACAACTCCGTCCCTGTGCAGAACCCCAAGGGGACCACCTCCAAGATCATGGTTTCTGTGTGGGCCTTCTTCGCTGTGATTTTCCTGGCCAGCTACACTGCCAACTTAGCCGCCTTCATGATCCAAGAGGAGTACGTGGACCAGGTTTCTGGCCTGAGTGACAAAAAGGTAAGAAACCTATTTGAAACCTTCCCCCGCCCCCCATTCCCTTGATCCCGTCCTGAGCCAAAACTCATGTGAACCGGTTCATTTTCTAAATGTTCAGAACCAGCGGTTGTCTCTTATGTTTTCTTCAATTAGGACACAAGCGTAGAAGTCGGTTTCCCTACTGAAATAATAGGACTCTGTGCTTGCTTTCTGATTCGTAAAAGGCTGTCGCGAGGGCTCCCTGGGCTGCAAATAAGGGGCTTGGCATGCCCCGCTGCCCTCTGAGTACATGGCTGTCCTTGTGAGATGCGATGGGGTGCCCCCCCCAGGCCCGGGGCTGCCTGTTTGCTATGTGATTAGAGGGCTGCCTCTGTGTACCTACATCGAGGAGACAAGAGCCTCATGAGCACAATTTTCCTCCCAGTGGTGTTTGGCTGTGGGCTCGCCTTTGTTCCTCTGCACACCCGCGTGCTCTGGGGCTGAGAAGGAGGCTGTGCAACATTGTGTCTTAAAGAGAAGTGAAGTGCCGGGTAGTGTGATGATCACCCTGTGTGGTGCTGATGAGTGTGTTTCACCCCCCCCCCAACACACACACATAAACCAATTTTGGGTCTCTATACAGGCCTTGCAATGGAGGATGGAAGGGAGGTATCTTCTGGTTTCCATCTTATCTGGGCGACAGTACAAAACGCATCGTAAATGTGTGTGTTTCTGTAGGTTGGTCTGAAAGCACCCTAGCTCGCATAGCAGGCAATGGGACAACTGGGACGGTCTCTGACTGACTTACGGGGGCTGCCTTCAGGGAAGGGTCTGGGAAGACTCGGGACCGAAAGTGCTTTGGCAGCTTTTCACTTGCAACGAATTGTTAGCTCTTTGTTTTTCGTTAAGATTTAGAAATTGTCACTGCCGCTCTGGACGAAGCCATGAGATACAGACAGATGTGTCCATCCAGTAGGTGATGCATGGTCACATGGCTGTGAGGTTTTGAAGGTAAAACCCTAAGGAGATGGTGCTTTCTTTGGAGGCTCAAGGTCCAAGTTGCCCTTTCACCCTTCACTGGATATTCATCTAGAATATTCACAAGCGTATAAGAAAGAGAAGCGGTTTCCTGAGAGAATTTTATGTGCGTGTTTCACTATATTTCCTTCATTTTGTTTTGTTTTGTTCTGTTTTATTTTTCAAGGTAGGATCTCACTCTATCCCAGGCTGACCTGGAATTTATGACTGTAGTCTCAGGGTGGCCTCGAACTCACGGCGATCCTCACACCTCTGCCTCCCCAGTGCTGGGATTAAAGGCGTGTGCCACCATGCCCGGCAGTGTTATCTCTTTCTCTGACTATTCTTCCTCGTCGCTTTATTTTCATTCTTTAATTTAAAGCACTCTTTCTGGTACCTACGTCTCACTTCTTTAGATTTCACTTCGTCACCTCACTCATGACTTACTATACATTCATTCATATATTTATCCATATGTTATGTAATCGGCTTTTAACCCATTTTTCAGCCTTTGCCATATAGTTCCATCAGCTTCCTCCGTGATTAGAATCCTAACTAGAAGTTGATTTACACACCTCCCAGTCGTCCCTGCTACAACCTCTCCCATCACCTCACCTTGTGTCGACTTACTTCGGGAGCAGGTCTGGGACTAAGAATAACTATTTCCTCACGTTTCAGTACTGGGGTGAGATTTAGAGGAGGCGGACCATGCCTTCCTTAAGTCAGTGGTGTGGAGCTTCACGGGCCGTGCTCCTACGTGGAGACTTTTCAGAGGTACAGCAGACCATGTGTTCACGTCAGGATATGACCAAGATGTCACAGATTGTGTACCCATGTAAAAGACGGCGGGGCATTTCACCCTGATCTGATCCAGAAATCGTACAATATGGCAGATCCACTCCCCAAGCGTTGGCACACCAGTGTTTGGCAAGATGGCATCAACGTGGCAGGAGTGTCGTGAGCCACAACCCGTTTGGGGACTCGCTGCTGTTATGTAGGGGGATCTAACATATTTATCACAATTTTGAAATGACTGGAAACTTCTCTCGACAATGGATTTATCTTTCGCAAACCTTCACGGGCCTCTCAGCCTCAGTTGGAATGCATTTGGTTTTGAACCAAACACAGTTGCAATGGAAGGGGAATTGCTTTTCTTTCCCATCTTTCTATAACCAACTGCATCTTTGTGTCTTCCGCAGTAGGCTGCTTGAGTTCTGAAAAGTTCAACCTCACCAGCTCTATTTTTTTTTTATTTGCAAGCAGAGAGAGAGAGAGAGAGAGAGAGAGAGGACAGAGAGAGAGAAAATGGGCACACCAGGGCCTCTAGCCACTGCAAATGAACTCCAGTTGCGTGTGTCCCTTGTGCATCTGGCTTACGTGGGTTCTGAGGAATCAAACTTCAGTCTTTAGCTTCGCAGGCAAACGCCTTAACGGCTAAGCCATCTCTCCAGCCCACCAGTTCTTTTGTCTGTAGCAAACACGACTGTGTTTTCCTCCGCTTTGATGTGGTTTCCACACCCTTTACAAACGACCTCAGCTCTCTCAAATCTCTGGCCAAGGCATCCTATATCCTAAGCCTCCTCAACTCTTCAACTTTCCTGTCTGGCTTCTTCTCTCCCATGTATCTTTCTGTGAGGTTTTTGCTCCTCATTCTCATTCATCAAACTCCTACTGAAAGTTTAAGATGGATTAGAGGTCACTACCATTATGAGGCTCTCCTGGATTCGTCTGGGCAGCCAAGTCTCTCCTCTGTCATGGCAATTACTCCTGCCTCTATCACCACACTGGTCTTCCACGTTCTGTTGAAATAATTCGCAGACCTAATGCTCTCTCCCCTCTGTCTGACTGCGAGCTCTGCGTTCAGTGATCATAACTTGCTCATCATCAAGACAATAAAACAAAGGCTGCAGTAAGGAAGCAAGAGCACATGGGCCTAAGAGCCACCTGCAACAGCAGTGGACTCTGATCACAGGTAAAGCCACAGCCCAGCATGAAACCTTGGGAAGCTGTTGCATTTGAAAACGGTTGAAAATGGTTATCCAGTGTGTTTCAGAACCTCGTGAATGACAAAATAGTAAAATGTGAGCATCCTACCAGAAAGTGTCAACATAATTTGCATGATTACAGAAAATATTTAAGTTAACTAATGACATATGACTGCATATTAGTGTCAGAAACAGTTTCATAAATCAGAAGGGGAGTATTTTGAAAGTGTGCTTAAAATGTCAAAACTCATATTAGTTTGACTTCAAAACACCTAGAGAAAAGCAAAATCTTGGGACTTCTCAATACATGAGACGAACATTCTTTGAATTAGGAAAGCAAGAAAAATAATCCAGACATTGAAACAATACTGTTCAGAATAGAAATGAGATGGTTTTGAACATTGCTTTTCTGATGCAGTTACATTCTCATCAAAGAAAGTAACATTTACAATAAAGAAGGTTTCCTAAGCTTTTGGGGACTCTCATGGGTGACATATCTTCCATATAATTCAAATCAAGTGGTAATGAGTATCTCAGAGTGGTGATGGAAAGATATTTATGGCCATTAGATGTCTAGCTCTTTTTTTAAAAAAAAATTGTCTTTAATCTTGTGACAGAAAAAAAAAGACATACTGAGATTTCATTGATGTTAAAATAGATAACCATGGGGCTGGAGAAATGGCTTAGTGGTTAAGGCGCTTGCCTGCAAAGCCAAAGGACCCAAGTTCAATTCCCCAGGACCCACATAAGCCAGATGCACAAGGTGGCACATATGTCTGGAGTTCATTTGCAGAGGCTGGAGGCCCTGGCACACCCATTCTGTCTCTCTCTCTCTCTCTCTCTCTCTCCCTCTTCCTCTCTGTCAAATAAATAAATAAATAAGATAAGATAACCAAAATGTTCTGACTTAAATTTCCATGAAAGCCTACTTTTGCTGGATGGCTTCCATTTTACAGGCACTTTACAGTAAATTCAGAATTATTTCACTACATGATGTAACCAAATGTGGCACAAGTTCTAACAACCCCACGGTACATAGTTTCAGGTCTCCCAGTGGGAAGGGGGTGTAAGGACAGCTAGTGGCACCTTTTCTCCTGACAAAGGGTCCACGGCACTTATTCTTAGAATTCCCACCTGTCCAGATGGACGTCCCATGGTGCTAGCTGCCGGACAGAGTATGAAGGGGAAAGAGCTCCGCCAGGTGCGTGCTTGCTGGGTACATTATCTATGTCACATGTTTGTGTAACCTCTTATCTGGGTGTCATTATTCCCATGAAGACGTACAATTCTGAGAAGCTTAGCAATATCCCCTAAAGACAGAATGAAGGCTGAAGTGTCTGTGTGGTTGACTTGAAAAGCCTGTCTCCTGGGATGTTTCCCTTGTACATAAAGTGGGGTCCATTTCACATTCAAACCACCGTCGTCAGTATTGACAGCCCTGTTGGACCCCAATTCTTGTTTCATCCCCTCCCCACTCATTATGTGTTTTGATTCAACTTTAACCCGACGTTTTGCGCTGGACATGATGCTGTCCCTGCTATTGTTAGTACTCATAAAGGTTACCATTGTTACGACTGATGAAACACCCGCAATGAACGTTTTCTTCAGCTCTTTAAGCTAGACATAGTTCCAAATACGTTATGTAGATTATTTTATGTAATGGTGCTATTAATACATTTATTTGTAGATTAGGCAACTGAAGTTCAGAGATTAAGTAACTTGCCTTTATCAACACCTACCCCCCCCCCAAACAGTGTAATACCTAATTTAGCTCGTGGTGCTTTTTCTAGTCAACCCCCCACTCCTTTTCCTACCCTCCCATATCCTTTATCAATGCTTAACAAGTGAGAGCCTTTTCTTGTGCCTAATGTGTTATCTAATGAATGGAGCCCTAACGATTAAACAGCATTCTACCATTTATACTTCTCTTGATAAATGTCTTAGGGCATTGCTTTTAAAGAGACAGTAACAGGGATTTCCGGTACCTGGGCAAGCTAATGGCTTTCAGATTGACTTTAGTCTGCGCTTAGAGTGACTTGACCTTGACCTTTAAGACATTGTAGGATAGTAAGAAGTGGTGATGTTTTTTTGGGGGGGGGGAAGAAGAGTCATTTATGGGAATGAGGTCTGATTGAAGGAAAGCAGAGAGGTTAGAGACGGCTGACGGCAGCGGCTCTGGGGTTCAGGGCAACCTTCTGCTTCGTGTATTTCCACCACAGCTGTCACGCACCAAAATTACATTTTGTGCTCCCTTTCCCGAAGGAATTCTGGGAAATCTTCAAAGAGGGCAGCCGTTCTTGGCTGCATAATGGGCATGCTTGCGTTCTACCACTTTGCTAGAGCCTCGGCCCTGCCTGGAACACTGGGAGGACAGTCAGGATGGCCGGACAACACACCCAGCAGGAAGGATCCTGCGACTCTCCCACACAGATGATCTGTCTGCTTTACTAAGAAGTTCAGTGGGGTCTGGAGAGCATCCTGTGGGGACGCAGGCAGGTGTAATGGTTTAAATGCCCTCTGCCAAAGCCATGTTGAAATTAAGTGACATTGCAGCACTAGTAAGAGGTAATTAGGTCACGAGCGCTCTGGCCTTGTGAATGGATTCCTGTCGCCCTCTTGGAAGTGGGTTAGTTATCACAGGCCCGGCTTTGTTATAAATGCCAGTTCAGTCAGTTTCCTCAACCTTTTGCTCACACCGTCTTCCGGCTTCCGTCTTATGCTTCTCCACTATGCAATGCCTCTTGACCCAGCAAAAGAGCCATTGCCAGGAGCCAGTGCCATGCCCTTGAACTTCCCAGCCTCCAGGACTGTAAGAAATAAATTTCTTTTCTTTATAAATGATCCAGTCCGTAGTACTCTAGTAGAGAACATAAAGTGGACCTCTCAACAGCGGGGTATGACTTTTATATCGACGTGCAAATAAATAAGCAAATATGGATTCCAGATGAAAACCAGTCTGTGACACGCATATTTATGGGGCTAGATAAACAAGTGGATGGCCCTTGAGCATGTGTGAGGAAATGGGGCCATGGTTCCCAGTCTACAAATGTATGTTCCCTGCCCTATTAACTTTAGGCAGAAAGCCAGCAGGAGACAGCTAACCTCAAATCCGATCTGTCGTCTCCTGGTCCTGGCCAAGACCATCTTGGTTACATCACAGAATACTGGGCTGAAAATAGCTTAATAAAGGGAGGCAGCCAGCATGTCTAACAAGCCAGGGGACCAGAAATGAAGGCTCAGGTTGGACAGCTATGTAGTGGAGCAAAATAGCAGGGTGTGACTCATGCACGGATGTCCTCTGGGAAGACAAACAATGTGTCAGGTGTGGTGGTGCACACTTTAATCCCAGCACTTGAGAGGCCGAGGTCGGAGGATTGCTGTGAGTTTGAGGCCAGCTTGAGACTAATTTCAGGTCAGCCTGGGCTAGAGCGAGACCCTACAGGTTGGGACATAATGCCCAGAGGCATTGCCTCCCCCCCAATAACTGAGTGCTGCTCCAACAACACATAACCCACATCCCCATAGGAAATACCAACAACCCCATTGAGGAGAGTCCCCAGTGGAATAGGCGCAGGCAGAAGGAAATAGATGGTACCAACCCATGATGTGTCCATGCAAAGTACATTCTTTTTTCTTTTTTTAAATTTGAGAGAGACAGAGTCAGATAGAGGGAGAGAGAAGGAGAGAGAGAGAATGGGCACTCCAGGGCCTCCAGCCACTGCAAACGAACTCCAGACGCATGCGCCATCTTGTGCATCTGGCTAACGTGGGTCTTGGGGAATTGAAACTAGGTCCATTGGCTTTTCAGGCAGATGCCTTAACTGCTAATCCATCTCACTAGCCCCAAAGTACGTTCTCAATAAAATAAATAAATAAAAACAGCTGGGCATGGTGGTGCACATCTTTAGTCCCAGCACTCAGGAGGCAGAGGTAGGAGGATCGCCATGAGTTCGAGACCACCCTGAGACTACATAGCAAATTCCAGGTCATCCTAGGCTGGAGTGAGACCCTACCTCAAAATAAATAAATAAATAAATAAATAAATAGAAACAGCTGATCAAGAACAGGTCTGGTGAAAATGGTAAGAGAGTAAAAATCCTGAAATCCTGGGAGCAGACTATACAGAACTCAGAATACATATGGTGAGGAAAGGGGCCCCTGGCCTTTATTTCCTTAGTTGATTAGAGCCAATCAAATGCTATACCTGAATTGTCACCCCACCACAAGTATCCTTCACTCCTGCTAGGATGACTCCTGCCCTCGTGGATCCAGAACAGACCTTGGGTCTTGGAGCGCCAAGTCTGTCCTTCAGAGTTAGTTTCCAGCACCACTTCTTTGCTGGTTTTATTTACACCTGGGTCTACTACGCCCCCCAGAAGGCATCCTTGAGTCGTAATTCCTGTGTCCATCTTCACTGAGACTGGACATAGCCAACCACATGGTTAACAGTTAAGTTCCAGGCTTCAGGTGGACCCCACATTGACGACTTCATTCCTAGAGGAGCTCTTGAAATTGTCCCTTCCTTTTATACATCTTCACCCCCAAGTGACCACCTGCTTTTGCCCGTGACCTCTCACATGAGATTCCTTACCTCTATACTCTAACCTCCCAATGAGGACCGCTTAGGAGGTTGAGAGAGATCTGCACATCCCAACCTTGAGTCTGGAGAGTTGGCATCATTTTGGAAAAAGACTAGGTTAAGATCTCAAGGTTGAAATGATTCTGGCTTGTAGGTCTAGATGGCAAATCTGACGACAGATGTCTTTCTAAGCAAAAGACAGGGCGACTTGGCAGGGAAGAGGAGAGAAGACAGAGGGGAAGACCATGTGAAGATAACACGGCCACTGAAGGGGTGGAGACATAGGATTCAGAAGCTGGGAGAGGTGAGCAGTGGACTCTCCCTGGACCTGTAGAGGGAGCACAGCCTAGCTAACAGGTCGGGTTTGGAGCTTACAGCCTTCTAAACTGTGCGAGAAGACCTCTTGGCCTGGGCTCACACGTGTGCTACGCACGGTAACTGTTGTAGTTCTCTTCTGGTTGCTAGGACAAACGTCCGACCAGAAGCACCTCACGGGAGGAAAGGGCTTATTTCAGGCTTACCGCTTCCCAGGGAGCACTATCGTGCTGGGGAGCACCGTCGTGCTGGGAGCACCGTCGTGCTGGGAGCACCGTCGTGCTATCGTGCTGGGGAGCACCGTCGTGCTGGGAGCACCGTCGTGCTGGGAGCACCGTCGTGCTGGCTCACTCCAGCATCCACAGCATGGAGACAGACCAACACCATTTGCACAGAACAGCCCGAGCTCAAACTGGCTTTCCGCACACCCTGGGGTGGAGCTCAGGATCTGCCCCCTGTGACACCTCTTCCACAGCAGGCCTCCACCCACCCAAGACCAAGCAGGAAGCTTCATGTTAGTTAAAAATACCCTCAGGCTATGGGAGGGGCGCGGCGTTTGCATTCAAACCTCCACAGTCCCCACCATGGAATCTTTGTGTCATTGTCTATAGCTTGTGCTTTGAGCTTTGCACCCTTGAACTTCAGGTCTTCTATTCTCTTTGTTGTTGTTTGTTTGTTTTGGTTTTTTGAGGTAAGGTATCGTTCTAGCTCAGGCTGACCTGGAATTCATTATGTAGTCTCAGGGTGGCCTCGAACTCACAGGCGATCCTCCTACCTCTGCCTCCCCAGTGCTGGGATTAAAGGCGTGCGCCACCACGCCTGGCCAGGTCTTCTATTCTTTGTCTCAATCCTCCTTCTGAAATGATCGTGTCCCCATTCAGTCCTCCTTCTTTGCCTAGGTATTAGTTATTTCACTCATGACTTTGACCAAATGCCCTTAAAGAAGGAAAGGTTAATTTTGCTTGGCAGTCCCAGGGGATCCTTTTTCTTGATGACCAGGAAGGCCCAGCAGCAGAAGCACGAAACAGGGATGGCCACATGTGTCCACACTCAGAAATCAGCACTTGAGCATAAAAGTGGGGCTGGGCTGTAAGACCTCAAAGCCCACCTCCAGTGACCCTCAACTTTTGCAAGAGGCATCATCTGCCGGTAACCAGGTAATCCAGTGTTCAAACACGTGAGTGCTATCAGGTACATTTCATATTTAACCCACAGCAGCCTAGAACGAACGTGGCACTGGAAATCTTCAGAGACGTGTGTTACAAACAGAGAGAGTTGCTTCCTGCTGGTTAATTTTACGGTGCTAGGAAGGAACCTAAATGTCATGATGTTGTCCCTAAGCCTGATTAATGTCATTTCTCAATATGTGATGTGCACACAACTTTCTCCAAGGCCTCTTGTGATGTCAGTGTCAAAGAAGATTGAAGGCATGCACCTATAAGACTGTTGTGAATACAGTTCCTTCATGAGCAAAAATATTACCAGCGTTCTGTTTTCCCACTCTGGGTTGTGATGGGCAGTTCATATTACAGACCTGGAGGAAATGCCACCTGATGATCAAGGGCAGGTCACCTGTTTTTTATCAAAGACAGACAATTGATCATCTTACTTACACTGTAACGGGGTGCTAGGGGTCCAAGAAAGTCCTTGAACCCCATACCCTAGGTTCACTTCTAATTTTAATCAAAGAATTGAATAAACAAGAAGACCGCGAAGGATAATTATTTAATTATTGTATTTACTGAGGGAGATACAGAGCCAGGGAAAGGCACCCACGTGGCTAGAGATTCCACGTGGAGGGCCTGGAAAGAACAGAGAGAAAAGAAAGTTCAAGGAGCTTGTTGTGGGTGTCTCAGCCTTGCTGCCCTCCAGGTGGCCCCAGCAGTAAGGGTGGCAAGAGTGGAAAAGGTTCCCTGTGAACTGTGTGTCATTTATCATATTTGGGAGCCATTCTGCCTACCTGGGCATAAGCAGGGGCCGGTGGAGGCTGGAGACTTGCCTGAGATGGGGGAGGCCCAGGCATTTAGTTGAACAACTCCATGTTGAGATTCCCTTTCCAGCATGGGTCCTAAGAATCATAGAAAAACTGCTCACAGGCTATAAACGCTCTGGCCACAGACCTTTCCTCCCTCATGTGTTTAAATCCTGCCCTGCTCGTGCCGCTGGGAGCATTCATTCACCAGTGCTAAGGGCACCGGCCCCAGGCCAGTCAGATCCCTGAGAACCACAGGAACGAAGCAAGCAAGTTCCCGGTGGTGGAAGTAGTTTCAGATTTCACGGGAGTCAGAAGCAGGAAGATCGGGATCTCCAGGTCCCCACTGGAAAACGCCAGGATCCACTGATGACTGGCACGTGTGCGCCGGAAAGTAACTCCGCCGGAGAAGCAGCGGGGCACTGCAGAGCGCAGTTGGCACAATCACTTGGAGACCTTTGCTGCCAGACAGGACCCTGCCCCCTGATTGGGAAGAAAAGCCCAGGGGTCAAGGGCACGTGCTATGCAGCGTTTGTCGGGGAGGCAACCAGGAGACCCAGCTGAAAGGGGCTTTGTGGGGAAGTTACTAGAAAGAGATCCTTTTCAGGTTATCCTTACCCTGGGCCCCCTGCCAGGCTGTGACGCTCAGAGCACAAAGATGGGGGTGCTGCCACCTAAGGGAGAGGCTGCAGGCAGTGAAGGGATTACCAGCTCCACCAAGAGGGCCATTCGTCTCACTGAGGCGTCGCGGGGGACCCTGTGAGCTCCCCTGGCAAGGAGCCAGTGCCACACCACTGCCATGCCAACTTTCCTTCCCGAATCCCTTCTTCTGTCACCACCGCCCTGCCCACCCCTGCCCCTGAGAGTGAGAAAAGAATAAGAAATGCAGCATCCATCAAAGTGGAATTCAATTATTATTATTATTATTAGTTATTGGTTTGAGAGAGAGAGAGAAGCAGATACACACACACACACACACACACACACACACACACACACATACACATATATATAAAGAGAATGGGCGCACCAGGCCCTCCAGCCACTACAAACGAACGCCAGACACACGTGCCCCCTTGTGCATCTGGCTAACATGGGTCCTGGGGGTTGGCACCTTGGCCCTTGTGCTTTGCAGGCAAGTGCCTTAACTGCTAAGCCATCTCTCCAGCCCTCAATTTTAATTTATTTTCTTTTTCGTTTTAATCTCTTGGCTGGGTGAAAGCCGCTGGGGTTTCCACTGCCAAATTCATTTACTTTTCTCTGCCCTTATAATCAAACTCTTTAGTGAACATATACTACATTGCCAGTCCAATTAGGATAGCCTTTCTGGCCTGGCTTCTCAGATCCTCAAAAGAGTGATTCTGGGCCTGGTATCAGAGCCTGCTCTCCACGCCTCTCCACAGCTGCGACACACAGGAAGCTTGGAAGACCTGGTCCAGGGTCCTTTGGAGCCAGGCAGGTCCTGTCTTCATCTGCGCCCGCCCGCAGCCCCGTGTCCCTTCCTGAACTTCATTTGCATGTTGACTGGGTGATTGTAACACCAAGGTTCTGCATGCCAAAGAAGACTGTTTTCCCTCTTCCAGAAAGTAATTCATGTACTAATCCAGCCAGCAAGGGACAGAGCCCACTCTCAGAATGCCTCACTTTTAGAGAAAAAGAAGAGAGCAAGAGCGAGAGAGAGAGAAAGACAGAGAGAGAGGAAAGGAAAGAATCTGAAGAGAACAACATATTCCACTCAATCGAGGGATCCTCATCCGAGGTAGAAATAAAGCGAGAACCACATTTACTGTTTCCAAAGTATGTGTGATTAAGGAAACCTTGAGTACTTAAGGCTAGAAACCACCTTGATGCTTGAGTTCCTAAATGCTTAATTCTGTGAAACTTCCTCACACATCTCCTGGCTTCTCATTAGCACCACAGAATGTTCTGAATAAAGTGTAAGCTTGGGAGGGTTCCTTGCCAGGAGCCCCTGCGACAGCTGGGGCTCAGTCTTTTTTTGGACTGGCTACAAAAGAGACGTTGAGCTGGGGCGTACCCTGGTACAGAAAACAGGAAAAAAAGATGCTGTGACTCTTAATGATGTCTCCTAGTGGCCTCAAGTACAAATTGAACACGACTGCTAACAGCATAGCATTATGAAGGACAGGACCTCCAGGGCACAGAAATCTCTTGGGGAGTGAGTCTCTTCTTGCTCCCTGGGAATAAAAACAGCAACAACAAAACAACAACAACAACAACAAAAAAAATGCACAGGAAACATACAAGGTTATTCACTAGCGCATGCCCTTACAAGACACACCCACCCATCACTGCAAACCCTCACGCGTAGAGAGGGGCAGACGTGGCTTTGACAGGAAGCACTGAGCAATTTTCTGCTTTTTTTTTTTCCTTTTATCCCTCTAAGAGCACGTCAAGTTAATTGCGGCCAATTATGTCCAAAATCCCTTTCTCTCTGCCAATCAGGGCAGCCTGAATGGGCAAGAGGCGCTTCCTACACCTGCTTTGTTATGCAAATCGATATTCAAACACTGAAGAGCAATGTAGCTCTCAGCTTGGTAGTGAGTGACTCCAGGTTGCTAACGAGAGAAGGCTGTGCTGGGGAAGTGCTGTTACGGTGCAGTGGAGCTTTGAGAAGGCCTAGAAGGCTTGCAGCAGAGGAGGCAGAGGAAGAATCAAGGCCAGCGCAGGCTCTCAGCACCGGACAGGTGCATCGTCACCCTGGTGTAACTTGAGCCTCGACCTAGAAGTCATCACTGGGTCAAATACAATTTGGAATGATTCGGAGTCTAAACAGTATGGATTAGAAAAAGCTTATTTCTGGGCTGGAGAGATGGCTTAGCGGTTAAGGTGCTTGCCTGTGAACCCTAAGGAGCCAGGTTTGATTCTCCAGGTCCCACGTAAGCCAGATGCACATGGTGGCGCATGCGTCTAGAGTTCGTCTGCAGTGGCTAGAGGCCCTGGCGCGCCTATTCTCTCTCTCTCTCTCTCTCTCTCTCTCTCTCTTTCTCTCTCAACCTCTGTCTCTAATACATAAAAATAAAATCTGTAAAAAAGAAAAGCTGATTTCTTACATACCCCAGTGATCTGAGGGGATATGGTTCAGTGGAATCAAACGCTTCCACACGAGTGTGAGGACATGAGTTCAGTTCCCTAGAACCCACACAAAAGCCAGATCCGGTGGGCGAGATTACCTGTGATCCGGCATCTGTACCCATGGAAGGGAGATGGAAAGAGGGTAGTGCTCCCAACCTCGCACCCCGGCCCGCCCGGGCAGACAAGGAGACACCCTGCCTCAGGGAAGGTGGGAGACCAGGACACACACTTAAGCCTGTCCTCTGACCGTCACATGAAGGCCGTGGCATGCACACGTGTGCCTCCACTCACATGTGCAAACACGCACACATGACTTTAAAAATGTGCTTTCCAGGATATGGTAGGCATCCGTAAGCATGAGATTGTAGCGAGTTCCAGACCAGAAATGAACAGAAGACCACCCGAATAAAAATTTAAAAAGGAGAGTCTTCTATCCAGCCAGTGGGCGACTATCTCCTCACGGCAAGGAGGAGAGCAGCCCAGCCCTACTTTCACAGTGAGGTGTTGTTTTTTTTTTGGTTTGCTTTTGCTTTTTTTGAGGTAGGGTCTCACTCTAGCTCAGGCTGACCTGGAATTCACTATGTAGTCTCAGGCTGGCCTCCAACTCTTGGCGATCCTCCTACCTCTGCCTCCGGAGTGCTGGGATTAAAGGCTGCCACGCCCGGCTCAGAGTGAGTTTTTAAAGGTGAAAACCACATTCCTTTACAGTGATCTGCAAAACCCCTAGCCATTGTCTTTAGCAAGAACAAGCAAGCATGATCACGAAAGCAGAAGTTTGCAGTGAGCACCAGGTGTGAAGCAGAGACCAAATAGCAGGCCATCTTGACCTCAGGCTGAGAGCAAAACACGAGGTGCCTTACTGCACCCAAGTCCTCCCTCTTGTAATTACTGCTCTGTGCTCATCTTTAACCTCCTGTGGCTCCTTGAGAATGTCAAGAAGTGGCCCAAGATGGCTTCCCTTCGGTCTGCTGCCCAGAGGTTCTTTCAACTGTGCTAGAACGTACTCATCCTCAGAATGCTTGCAGGCAAACACGAGCATGTCGCCAGGCCAAATACACCCACGTGGTGAACACTCAAACCAATGAACACTGCAATCTTACACCATAACACTGACTAGGAAAGAACCTTTCCCTTCAGCCATGCACTGGATTAGGAGCAGCATAGACAGAGAAATGGTGGTATAACAGGGCGCTAAGAGTCCAGGAAAGTCCTTGCGCCCCAAACCCTAGGTTCGTTTCTAGTTTGAGTCAAAGAATTGAATAAAAAAGAAGGCTGAGAAGGATAATTATTAGATTATTATATTTATTGAGGGAAGTACAGAGCCAAGGAAAGGCTCCCGCGTGGCTAGAGATCCCATGTGGCGGGCCTGGAAAAACCATGGAAAGAAAAGAGAAAAGAAAGTTCAAGGAGCTCCTGCCCTGTGGGGAGCTGGAGGGATGAAGGACCCATGTGGAGAGTAAGGGCTAGGGGGCCTCCTGGCTGAGCCCAGGCCCAGCCCAGGGGAAAAACTCACCCATAGCTGGAAGATCCCAAGTGGTCAGAGAGCCCGCCCTCCCTTGCAAAAGGAATTTGTAACTTTATGAAGGTGGGCTGTCTTCCAGCTCAGGTGAAACCGAAGGTCCGCTGGTTGATTAGGGCTACGGGCTATCTCAGGAAGAGGCTAGCCCTGACATCAGATTCCCGGGCTGAACTTGACCAACCACAAAGTTTAAATCCTAGGAAAAATCTCCCAGCCAGGAGGGGTCCTGATTGTTCGTAGACAACCAGGTGTAGGGGAGCTAGGCAAGAGAGATAGAATTCAGTTATCCTTTGATTTCTAGCAAGTGCAAATTTTCCTGCCCTTTTTCACCTTCAGGGCTCCAGTCACCCTAAGTCTACCCCAACCCCCACCCAGTGGCACTCGGTTGTAAAGGTTTGTTTCTGGCTGGGCTTTTTCTCCCATCACCTTGCCCTGGCGCGCCTCACAACCGCCTCTCGAGTTGGAATTGCAATCTTGCTTGTCAACCTCAAGTCACTGGAAAGAGGCTTTTAGCATAATTATGTAATTGTCATCCCGGGGGTGGGGAGGGCTGCAGCTGAGCATCCGCAGGGCAGTGAGGGGACTTCCGGAGAGGGAGCCTCGGTCTTGGCAACCCGGGGTGGGTGAGGAGTTGGGTGATGGGAAGCAGGGCAAGTCCACAGCTCCTGCCTGAAGACTTCATAATGTGCATTTGACTCTCAGGTGGGCATGTCCTGAAGTCATACATCCTCTGGTGGTCCCAGTTCTGGAAAACAGAGAGTGGAATGTCTCCTGCCTGCTATGCTAGGGAGGTTCGCTCATTATTACTTGCAATAATGACTTAGGACTGTGCCTTACGCATACAAAGTCCTCAGTCAGTGTTCCACTCAGTCCTCCTCTCAGTCCAATCCAGTGAGGTCCTGGGTTGGCAGTACTGGTGGAGACAGGTCATAAATTACAGGTGGGATGAGAAAGCCCCTTTGCAGTGTGCAGACCCCCTGAGAATAGCTCTGCATGCAAGGATAACTCGATGCTGTGCACAGCTGCCGTGGGCAAGAGATACCTGGCACCTCCCTGTAGCCAACCTCTTGGGTCTTTTGAGAGAAAGATCCCAGAACCCTTCTGGTTACAACCTCACAGCTGAGACAGGAATTCCAAACATGGACGTGCCTCTGTGACTGGAACAACGACTTCAAGTGCCGGTGTCAAATACGATTCCACTTGACTCCTGGGACCTACTTCCGGCCAACTATTTCTCATGGGAGTGGGTAGATTCCAAAACTGAGTTTTTCTTCAAAACGTCCCTGCTTTCATGATCTATACTGCTGATGAATCTTTGGTTCTTTTGGGTTCTCAGAAACAATACACATGCTTTCTTCTACCTTATACTCTCTAGGAGACTAAGCGAAGAGTCTGGGCGTCACTGTACATCATTAGCAAAGCCACAGAATTTATAAGAACCCCGTCTTTATTTCTGTATACCAATCAAGAGCTTTCTTCTTTCTTTCTTTTTTTTTTTTTATTTTGGATTGACACACGATAATTGTACAAAATTACGGGGCACACAGCCTGACGTGTATGTTTGTGTGTACATTGCATAATGCTCAAATTACATTGTGTCAAGTGAAATAAGCCCATGAGAACACATGCCACCAGAACTCATCCGATGTGGAATCAAACCACTCTTCATACTATTTGTGTGTGTGTGTGTGTGTGTGTGCGCACGCGCGTGTATTGTTACCGTTCACACGAAAGAATTACAAACCATCACGCTTTTGTAGCCAATTAGGAGTCCTTTGTTTTGTTTTCTTCAAGGTAGGGTTTCACTCTAGCTCAGGCTGACCTGGAATTCACTATGCAGTCTCAAGGTGGCCTCGAACACATGGTGATCCTCCTACCTCTGCCTCCCGAGTGCTGGGATTAAAGGCGTGCATCGCCACGCCCGGCTGGGAGTCCTTTTTATTAAGCCTGTGGCTGACAGGGGGCTCAGGCCAGAAAAAATGCTCCCAGGGAAGAAGCAGCTCAGGGCACAGTGTTTTCAGCTAACTTATTTACATATCTGAGCCACGTTTGGGGACCTGGCAAAGTGTTATCAGAGCAGATGCGGGGCTCCTGGGGAGTTAGGGAGTTTGCAATGGAAAAATACCCTGCAGGCAAGAGGGTCAGCTGTTCTATTCCACCCACGAATGGAGTTAGGAGAGGATGGCATTACTTCAGCTGTCACGCTGTGTGCGCGCGCACATGTGTGTGCACATGTGTGTGGAGGGGTGCACATGCATGTGGAGACCAGAGATCAACATCAGCTGTCATTTTAAAGGTACCTTCTACTTTCTTTGAGAGTCTGGAGCTCACTGTATGGGTAAACTACTGCATGCTACTTCCTGGCACGGGGCTCAGGAAAACCAGAACAGCTCTGGATGAACACATCATTGCTGATCTCTTTGTAAGGACAGAGCTAAGCATCCGTCCATACCCGCTATCTCGGGAGGGCTTAGCAGATACCACGCTGCCCGTGGCTGAATTGAGAGGCTCTCACACAACACAGGCCAAGAGTGGTGCTTCACCATGCCCGAGCATCTCCAGAAAGTAGTCCTGCCAGCCATAAGCCCCTTTCTCAGACTGGATTTTAACTCCAACCAAAATGTTGTCCCTTCCTGCATGCTAGGGATCAACTAAGTTCTCGGTCATATCATCCATAGGGCTTTTTACTTAAGACGGTACGTGCATTTAGCATAAGACCTGGCAGCCTGTTCTGGAAATACTCACGATGTAGTGACTAGTTACCCTGCGGATAGAGTTGTCAAGATCAGCAAATAGGAATGGAAGCCATCCAGCTAAATTTGAGCCACAGATAAACTGCACATATGAGTTTAATGTAAGTGTGGAAATTTCATAGAAACCTTACTATGAGGTTAGCGGGGACCTGGAGAAACTGTCTCTCTCTCTCTCTCTCTCTCTCTCTCTCTCTTCAGTGCAGGAGGCAGACACTGAGTTCTAATGTAGAACGGTCAGTGCAGTGTCAGAGGAGTTTCCTTGGGTGCTCTGTTCATGATTAAACAAGCTCAGCCCCAGTCTTTCACCCTAAGCCTTGTTCTCTTCACCTTTAATTGTTTTCTGAAAATACCCTTATTTTCTAGAACTTGAAGTTCAGTTGGGAGTTAGAAAAGAGACTAGCTACTGGGCGTGGTGGTGCACACCTTTAATCCCAGCACTCGAGAGGCAGAGGTAGGAGGATCACCATGAGTTCAAGGCCACCCTGAAACTACAGAGTTAATTTCAGGTCAGCCTAGACCAGAGCGAGAACTTACCTCAAAAAACCAAAAAAAAAAAAAAAAAAAAGAAAAGAAAAAGAAAAAGAAAAGAGACTAGCCTATGGTCCCAAAGACCTCACAATGGAAAGCAGAGGCCCTGACCACATCTTCTAACATGCCATACTGCTTTTGAGCTTCCCACTAACAATTCTCTTTCCCAAGTATCCAATCCAATCTGATTTAAAGAGCAATTCCCATCTCCTCATCTAAGTATTAAAGAAAACAGGGATGGGGAGATGGTTCACTGGTTAAGGCGCTCGCTTGCCTTCAAAGCCTAATGACCCAGCTTGGATCCCCCAGTTCCCACATAAAGCACAAAATAGTGCATGCGTCTGGAATTTATTTGGAGTGATGCTACAGTCAGCTACACAGTGCTGGGAAAAAAAAAAAAAAAACCCGACCAAGAGCTGCTTGTGGGAGGAAAAAGCTCATTTTGTCTTACGGACTTGAGGAGAGACTCCATGATGGCAAGGGAAAACGATGGCATGAGCAGAGGCTGGGCATCACCTATTGGCCAACATCAGGTGGACAACAGCAGCAGAGGAGTGTGCCAAGCACTGGCAAGGGAAAGCTGGCTAGACCACCCATAAGCCCGCCCCCAGCAATACATCACCTCCAGGAGATCCATTCAATTCTCCAACTGCCACCAACTGGGGACCTAAGAGTTCAGAACACCTAAATTTATGGAGGACAACTGCATCAAACCACCACAAGTGGCTAGAATCCCCGGCATGCCCATTCTCTCTCTCTCTCTCTCTCTCTCTTTCTCCTTGCAAATAAAGAAGTAAAAATATTATTTAAAAAGTGGCACTTCCTCCTGGATACATGCAGCTTGTAGTCCACAAGCTTGACCATACTTTAAAAAAAAATTTTTGTTTTTATTTTTATTTATTTATTTGAAAATGACAGACACAGAGAGAAAGAGGCAGATAGAGAGAGAGAGAGAGAGAGAGAATGGGTGCGCCAGGGCCTTCAGCCACTGCAAATGAACTGCAGACGCGTGCACCCCCTTGTGCATCTGGCTGACGTGGGTCCTGGGGAGTCGAGCCTTGAACCGGGGTCCTTAGGCTTTTAGGCAAGTGCTTAACTGCTAAACCATCTCTCCAGCCCATTGAGCATACTTTTTTAAATTACATTTTTCTTTTTTGAGAGAGAGAGAGAGCGAGAGAGAAATGGTGTGCCAAGGCCCCCAGCCACTGCAGTGGAACTCCAGACATGTGTGCCCTCTTGTGCAACCTTGAGCACTTGTGTCACCTTGTGTGTCTGGCTTATGTAGATCTGGAGAGTCGAACATGGGTCCTTAGGCTTTGCAGGCAAGCGCCTTAACCACTGAGCCATCTCTCCAGCCCCTAACCATGCTTTTGGCAAAGCCATTCCCTGTCACTTTTTGCTGCGTGTAGCATACTTTGTCACCCTCTGAGGACTTTGTGTGCTTCGTAATTGCACTCAGCCTTTTAATATTTCTTCCATCACACCAGACTCGTTATGATAATGTGTGTTGCTATTTAAATGTGAAATATCCCCATAGGCTCGTGTGTTCTGAACACTTGGTCCCCAGCTAGTGGCGCTGTTTTGGAACCTTTAGGAGATATGCCTGACTGGAGGAAGTGGGTCACTGGAGACAGGCCTTGGGTCTTTATAGCTCAGCCCCACTTCTTGTCTGCTCTCTGCTTCCAGACCACAGGAGCAATGTGACCAGCCATCTCACACTCCTGCCCCATGCCTGCCCACCCATGAGGAGCCGTACCACTTCTTAAGCCATCGGCAAAGTAAACCCTTCCTTCCTCGAGTTGTTTGTGCCACGCACTGACTTGTAACAATGAGGAGAGGAATGAGTACGACATGTAGTTTTCTTTCCCAAGTATCCAACCTAATCCGATTTAAAGAGCAATTCTCATCTCATTATCTAAGTATTAAAGAAAACAGGGCGGGAGAGATGGCTTAGTGGTTAAGGCACTTGCCTGCAATGCCTAAGGTTCAATTCCCCAGAACCCATGTAAACCTGATGCACAAGGAGACACATGCATCTGGAGTTCCTTTGCAGTGTCTAAAGGCTCTGGCATGCCCATTCTCTCTCTCTCTCTCTCTCTTTCTCTGTCTCTTGAATAAATAATGTGTGTGTATATATATATATATATATATACACACAAAGTGCTTCCTGTGTGTTGCTGCACAGATCTAACACAACTGGCCATACGTATCCTTCACCATCTATCCTACCTGCCTGTTGACAGAAACCTCCTACATGCTAAGGACTCTTCGTTTTGTTCAGTGTTAAGGACGGAACCTAGGGCCCTACACACACTTAGGCAAGCCTTCCATCACTGGGCTGTATATCCACCGAGAAAACACCTTTCTCTACAGTCTACTTTGCACTTTCCCCCATTCTGATACTTGGTTTCTGATTTGCAGTTTCCACAAATAATTTTAAAGTAGGCTTATCTTCTCCCTAACCCACTGACAGTGATCCACCATGAACACTAACGGCAGCCCATTAAAGGCTCTACTGGCTGGTCTCTTAATAGAATCAGCATGGAGTTCGATAAGAAAACTTCTAAGCCACTTCCTGCTAGATAGGTGAGAAAATGTGCTCATTAGTGTATATATTTCCCTCTAATTAGGATTTTAAAAATATAAGTGTGAAGTGGACTCATCTATATGATAATCCGAAGGATGAGTCGCAATTCAGAGCAAGTTGTCTTGCCAGGAATTCCTTACCTTCGGCCCATGCTCTCGAAGTCTCTTTTCCAAACCCAAGATGAATCACAATGTGAGTGTTACATGGAAGAGTAAATTCTGACATCTTTCTCTGATGCAAACTTGAAGTTGTTCTGAGAACTCACTGAAGCCTGTGGGGTTGAATTCAAAGAGGAAGACACTGCCAGGTGGTTTTCTTCCCAGCAGCAAGAGTTTCCAGGGACACAGGGGCCCATGCTCAGCCTACTAGGTACACATCTAATCTAAAATTCGGGACATGTGAGGGATGTAACTCAGCGGTAGAGTGCTAGCCTAGAACGCTTGAGGCCCTAGGTTCATTAATCACTTCTAGGGAAAAAGATACTTAAAATTTGCAAGGGGTTCTAAAATACGTTTATTCTCCTCTGTCTTTTTTATACATTAATAGAAATTACAGGGGCTGGAGACATGGCTTAGTGGTTAAGGCGTTTGCCTGCAAAGTCTAAGGACCTAGGTTCGATTCTCCGGGTCCCATGTAAGCCAGATGCACATGGTGGCACATGTATCTGGAGTTCATTTACAGTGGCTAGAGGCCCTGGTGTGCCCAATCTCTCTCCTTTTCTCTCTCTGTCTCTTTGTCTCTCTCTCTCTAAAATAAATAAATAAATAAATGTTTTTTAAAAAAAATTACATAATAGGTGGCATATTTCTATTTATCTGTCCCTTCGTGATGGACTGTAATCTCAATAAGGCAAATTTTTTTTTTGTTGTTTTTTTTTTGGTTTTTCAAGGTAGGGTCTCACTCTAGCCCAGGCTGACCTGGAATTCACTATGGAGTCTCAGGGTGGCCTCGAACTCACGGTGATTCTCCTGCCTCTGCCTCCTGAGTGCTGGGATTAAAGGCGTGCACCACCACACCTGGCTAATAAGGCAAAAATTTTATGTGTTTTTTCACATCAATATATTTGCAGTAACTATAGTAAAGCCTGCATACGTAAGCACTCAAATATTCATTGAAAAAGGGACAAATGAGAAGTGAGTTAATGAATTTAGTCCGTGAATGAATGAATGAATGAGAAGAGCATTCTATAATTTGTACAGAACTCACAGTGTCAGACATTATTATCTATTCTTTCTTTGACATTTGAATTTGAGAAACAGCAAAATACACTTTCATAAGTCACAGTTGGGGAGAAAGAGTCCTGCTGTAGATGGGGGAACACCTGACGTCTACGTGCCAGATAGAATTTTCACACCTTGGATTTTCGTCTCCAGTCAAAGCATCTAAATTGAGCAGATATTTAAGAAGGAATCAGAAATAAATGGGGTCTTCGACCAGGGCTACTATTTTGGCTTGTCAGATCTTAAGCTGTGGAGTTCTGTCAGGACTTACTTGGTTAGATACTTGACTTCTTCCAAACCCCTGATTATTGCCTGTCTCCTATTAGCGAATTGTAGCGTCGGCCCCTCCACAGGCGCGCCCGTGTGGAGCTGCCGCTCTTCTTGACGAGGAGACTGATTCTCAACCAGCTGTTGGCAGAGCACTTGCTATTTTCCCCACATATCACTTATGTAACAAAAGGCAGCCAGCCCCAACAGAACCATTAACACTGTCCCCTCACAGGGGAACAGGAGAGACATGACAACAAAGCAGGCTTGCATAAGGGGATTATTAAAGGTAATGACCATCTCTCCGATTTTCCTGGAATAAGTACGTATAAACCATCATTTCTTCGAATATCCGTGGTCTTCTGTATCTACAAGGCCAGCACGGCTTCCAGACCGCTGCTGTGCGGCACACGCAGACGCTTACTGAGTATATCTGAATGAATGACAGCCCTGGAGCGAATGTGAATGGCTGTGGTTTAGGATGATGTTTTCAACCAAAGAATTGAAAGTAGGAAAAAAAAAAATTCGTTGTTGAACCTTAGGACTCTTCTGAGGATTAAATTCTGCTCCTGTAACAATGTGGTTACGAGAGTTTTGTAGAAGTTGCCTCCTAAAAACATCATCTCTGGAGGTCCATTGTGGATGTCATAGGCACCTGGGACTCCGCTCGAGGACTACGGCGTGGAAGCCTGGGCCGTGGCTTGCCGTTCTAGCACCCTTCCCGAGCAGAGGGAGCACCCAGGACTTGCCAGGCAGTACGAGAAAAAGGAGCGAGGGGTGAAACAGACCAGGGCTTCCCGGAACTTTCTTTCCCCTTCTTTACTGTATGAAAAGCAACTCAATCCACATTTCTCAAAGTCTGTTTCACAGTTCACTAATATTCTGGAAGAAATAATAAGTTAATAATAATATATCCATAATAATAATAATAATAATATATCCATGGCAGGATAAGTCCAGGCAAATAATATATTCTGGTCAAACAAGTCTCTTTACCAAAGGGTTGTCTTGTGACATTCTATTGTGAACCCTAGGGGGTGTTGCAGAGAGCCTGGTAGGATCGCCAGTGTTCCTCATGTCACTGGCATCCTATCAACTGTAGTATTTCTTTTCTTAAAATTGTTTTATTTATTTATTTGAGAAAGAGGCAAAGAGAAGGAGAGAGGGGGAGTGAGAGAGAGAGAGAGAGAGAGAGAGAGAGAATGGGTACTCCAGGAACTCCAACCACTGCAAATGAACTCCAGACCTATGCACCCCCTTGTGCATCTGGCTTATGTGAGTCCTGGGGAATTGAACCTAGGTGCTTTGGCTTTGCAGGCAAGTGCCCTAACCACTAAGCAATCTCTCCAGCCCAGATGGAATATTTCTGTGTAGGGATGGCTTTGTTGTCTAAAAGGAGCTCTGTTGTGCAGTAAATGGGTCACAATGTGACTATGTGTACACACACTGGCATTTTCATTTCTTCTTTAAAATGTTTATTTATTTGAGAGAGAGAACAAGGCAGATAGACAAAGAGAGAATGGGCGCTCCAGGGCCTCCAGCCACTGCAAATGAACTCCAGACGCATGAGCCAACTTGCGCATCTCGCTTACATGGATCCCGGGGAATTGAACCTGGGTCCTCTGGCTTTGCAGATGAACGCCTTAACCGCCAAGCCATCTCTGCAGCCCACTTTCATTTCTGAATTTGGAAGTGACCTGATCGGTTGTCTGGTAGTCTGGGCAGTGGAGATGTGTCTGCCCTGCTCTGCCCCTCTGTGGATCCTGACTTGCCTGACACAAGCCTTTGGCAGTCCAAGCTCCACCTTAGCTTCACGACTGAAGACATCGGTGCTGTATGAGGAACCTTAGGTTATCACAGTAATGATGGGAGCATTGCTAGCTTGAGTGAGGCATCCCGTCTACGAAAAGCCTGGCAGTAACCGTCAGCAATCTCTCTCCAAATCACTGGAGCTTCACGAGCTCCTGGTGCATCGTCAGAACCCCTGTTTCCATGGTGAATCCATCTGTGATCTGTGTTCTGCACTTACATCTTTTTGTTTGTTTTGTTGTTTTGAGGTAGGGTCTTGCTCTAGCTCAGGCTGACCTGGAATTCACTATATGGTCACAGGCTAACCTCAAACTCACAGTGATCCTCCTACCTCTGCTTCCTGAGTGCTGGGATTAAAGGTGTGCGCCACCACGCCACCCGGCTATCCACTTACATCTTTAAAGGCTGTTTCTCCGTGCTTGTGCCCACAGTTTGGAATTATGTCCTGTACTTGCCCAGGCCAGCTGGGAGCTGAAATGGAGTAGAAGGCAAAAAAAGAAAAAAAAAACCCTCTTGGTGACAACCCTGCCTAAAAGAAGGTTGCCGATGGAATATAACGGACGCTCTCCGCCTGCCACACACAGGGTGACTTGGAGATCAGACTCCAATGCCTCTGTCCTTATGCCTCTGGGTCACTTCATCTCCATATTATCATAATCATCTCCAACTCCGTCACATTTTTGATGTCAAAGAAATATTCACATGCATTGTCAAGTGTGAAATCTGCCCGGCTCTTATAGGATCTCAGATCTGGCACAGACCTGAAGGGAAAAGGGAGAAGGTGCCAGGAAAGATGTCCTCAGCTGGCATGAGGTCCCATTCACTCGTAGTCACCAGGGATGCCAGACAAATACTCGATCTGAAGGGCATCATATTCGGCCATGTTGCATGATCCCACATAAGCCGTTGTACTCTGGAGGTTTTTAAAAAATTTATTTTTTATTTTTTATTAATTAGTTTTGTACTCAGCGAATACAGTCAATTTCGTACCATTGTTAGGCTCATCCATGTCCTACCCCCTCCCCCTGGCCCGTCCCTGTTGAGGTATATGGGTCATGCATTGTGGAGTTAGCTCACAGTTATGGGTAGGATAAATGTCTCTGCATATCATGACCCAACATGTGGCTCTGACATTCTTTCCACCTCCTCTTCTGCAAAATTTCCCTGAGCCATGTTGGGTTCATTTTTGGTCTGCTTCAGTGACGAGGTGTTGGGGGCCTCTGAGGCTCTGGCTCTCTGATTTGGTAGGAGTTGATTTTTCTCTGTGTTGATCTCCTTCATCCTTGTGCTGGTACCCGATTCACCAGGAAAACAGCACCCTTGCTTGTTTTGCCAATTTTTCTTAGTTTCAGCTGGGGCCCTTTTGAGGTATGATGGGATGGCTCTCTCCTTAGGATCTACGTCTATCTGAAAAAGAGAAGCAGATTCTCCAACGGAGAGTAAGTTAGCACCAGACAAATGAGATAACCCTTACTTTTTTTTTTTTTTTTTTTTGGTTTTTCGAGGTAGGGTCTCACTGTAGCCCAGGCTGACCTGGAATTCACTATGGAGTCTCAGGGTGGCCTCGAACTCACGGCAATCTTCCTACCTCTGCCTCCCGAGTGCTGGGATTAAAGACGTGCGCCACCACGCCCGGCTAACCCTTACTTTTTTATAGAGAATTTAATAGGTGTAGGCCCTCTTATAGCATGATTGGTGGTAGCTTGATAATGGAGAGCGGGCTTATGTTTGGATATGGTTCTACCTTTTTTCCCAGATCCAGCTATGGGTCCCATACCACTGAGGGAATCAGTTAGCCAAATCAAGAGTAGTTGACTTCCCACCATGGCTGTGCGCCACTATTGCACTTGTGTGGGCATCACGACAGGTTATTTGCTGCTAAGTAGGTTAGACCATGAGTTGCTTGGACAGATATTGGTCATTTTCCCCCAGTCGCCCATGTAGCACCTTCTGGCACTAGATGCACTGACTGTCTGGAGACTGACTCTCTTCCAGCTTCCAGCCATGCCATTCCATTTTACGTGTCAATTGCATAAGGTGTCTTCAGCAGTAGGGTCTTACCACTAACGTTTGGTGGGTCATCAAGAACTCTGACAGAAATCTGTGTGTGTGTGAGAGAGAGAGAGTCAGATAGAAAGAGAATGGGTGCACCAGGGCCTCCAACCTGTACAAAGGAACTCCAGATGCATGTGCCACCTTGTGCATCTGGCTTCATGTGGCTGCTGGGAATTGAACCTGAGTCCTTTGGCTTTGCAGAGAAACACCTTAACTATTGAGCCATCTCTCCAGCCTTCTGATGGAGTTTGCCACATAACACACGGAACCCACATTCATGCTATTCAATTCATTCATTCATTAGATCTTTCATTCATTCCAACCCAGTTACTACTAAGGATTGGAAACTGTTCTAGGCATAGAGATATGGCAGTGATCAAAGCAGACAAAAATATTGTCCGATTTGTGTATTCTAAGGGGAAGAGGACAGAGCAAGCATATACAGTATTATGGAATATGAACTGCTATGGAGAAAAATAAGAGTAGAAAGTATTAGCAGAGATGTGTGACTTTACTTTGGGTGGTCTTGGGAGGCCTCTGTGGAAATACCATGAAGTCTGGCCTAATAGTAGTGAAAGATGCTATCTGAGGTTCTCAACTGAGAGGAGAGAATTCTCAGGCAGGAAATGCCTGGTGCATTCTGGAAACTTCCAGGGGGCTGGGAGAGGAGACTGGGCAGTGAGATGGGGAGCTGTGGCAGAAGGTCAACACAGTCCTCCTTGCTGTGAATCCAAGAGTCCTACTCTGATGCCTTCCTCATTTCTGCCCTCCTGTTATGACACCTTGGAAAATAACTCAGGCTCATAGTAGTTTTCAGGGTAACATCACTTCTTCGGCCCTTTGTTTCCCAAGCTGTTCACTGTAGCTGAGGCTAAGTTTATGTGATGCCCTTTCTCAGCTTGGCCATTCAGTGGGCTCTCACTATGGCTTCTGACTAGACATCATGGTAGAGTTAGTTCCACATTCCCTCGTGCCAGCGTTCCTTCCAGCCTCAGAGCCCACTCTGTGCTCACAGGCTGGGGCATTCTTGACTCATGCTATTCCATCGGGCTGTGCCCACCCTCCACAACCTCTGTGCCTGCCTGTAGGGGTCACTCCACCTCTGCTTCACAGACCCCATGTCCCTCATGGTGTTTTCTATTTGTTCTATGATTCCACGAGTCCTTCCTTCCCCTCTCTCCCATCAGAAACTTGCCCTGCTCGTTCAGTCTTCGGATTCTTTAGTCTGATTGTGTTCTGAGCCTGTTCTTTTTTTTTAATCTTAAAATTTTATTTATTTGAGAAAGAGAGAGAGAGAAAGAAAGAAAAAAGAAAGGAAGGAAGGAAGGAAAGAAGGAAGAAAGGAAGGAACAAAGAAAGGTAGAAGAAAGGAAGGAAGGAAGGAGAAAAAAGAGAGGGAGAGAGAAAGAAACAAAGGAAGGAAGGAAGAAAGAGGGAAAGAAAGAAAGAAGAGGCAGATAGAGAGTGGGGCATGCCAGGACCTCAAGCCACTGCAAACAAACTTCAGACACATGTACCACCTGTGTATCTGGCTTATATGGGTACTGGGGAATCAAACATGGGTCATTAGGTTTTGCAGGCAAGCATCTTAACCACTAAGCAATCTCTCTAGCCCTGAGCCTGTATTTTGAGTGCACAGAATGCTGTTGTGTTTTGCAGGTTGTGTGTGTGTGTGTGTGTGTGTGTGTGTGTGTGTATGAGAGAGAGAGGAGAGAGAGAGCCAGAGAGCTCTAGCTTTCAATCCTGATTCTGCTAGTACTTAGGTGTTCACATCCTAAATCAGATGTTTCCCCATAAACTCCTGAGTTCTGACTGTTTGGTTAGAGCTGAGAAGATGGGCCAGTAGCTGAAGGCATTTGCTTGGCCCGGGGTTCAGTTCCCCAGTATCCACATAAAGCCAGATGTAAGCCGGGCATGGTGGCGCATGCCTTTAATCCCAGCACTCAGGAGGCAGAGGTAGGAGGATCGCCGTGAGTTCGAGGCCACCCTGAGACTCCATAGTGAATTCCAGGTCAGCCTGGGCTAGAGTGAGACCCTACCTCGAAAAACCAAAAAAAAAAAAAAAAAAAAAAAAAAAAGCCAGATGTAAAATGTGGTGCATGCATCTGGAATTTGTTTACAGTGACAAGAGGGCCTGGGGCACCTATACTCACTTACTCTCTCTTTCTTCCTTTCAAATAAATAAAAATATTTTAATATATTTTATTTCTTTATTTGAGAGAGAGAAGGAAGCCGAAAGAGAGAGAGAGAGAGAAAGAGAATGGGCACGCCAGGGCCTCCAGCAACTGCAAACAAACTCCAAATGCATACGCCCCCTTGTGCTTATGTGGTGACTGGAGAGTTGAACCGGGATCCTTTGGCTTTGCAGGCAAACACCTTAACCGCTAAGCCATTTCTCCAGCCCCCATAAAAACATTTTTTAAAGGGCTGGAGAGATGGCTCAGTGGTTAAAGGCACTAGCTTGCTGAATGTTTGGTCCCCAGCTGGTGGCAATTTTGGAGGTGGAGGCTTGACGGAAGAGGTGTGTTGTTGTGGAGAGCTTAGGGTTGTTGTACCAACTCCCCCTTGCAAGAGCTCAGCTCACTCTCCTGCTGCTGGTTTCCACTAGCTGTTGAAGAGGTGATGTCCAGCCTCTGCTCATGCCATGCTTTCCCCTGCCGTCGTGAAGCCTCCCCTCCAGACTGTAAGCCAAAATAAACCCTTTCCTCACATCAGCTGCTTTTGGTCAGATGTTTGCCCCAGGAATGCAAAAGTAACTATAACACATGAGTTGTTTTTTTTTTTTTCCAAATGACCTATGGGGCATTAGTGTCCTTATCCACTTCTGGGATGGTAATTATAGTAATAACCACCTCATGGGAGTGAAGATGAAATCAATGGCTTAGTATATAGAAGTTGTATGACACGTAGGATGTGCTGTGTGAAATGGGAGCTGTTGCTGGCATTAAATCATTATTACTTCGAATGAAGCGGTCATGGATCTGTTGTCCCCTTTCGTGTCAGTGCTCAATGGTGGACTCATGGTTCATGGCCACCTAGTGTGTGGTGGTGATATTTTTTACGGCAAGACTTCACCAAACACCCAAACCTTCAGGGGCCATGGTGAATAAAGTAGATGTAGTTATCAGCAGAACAAACCCATTTGCCTGGCTTTCCTAGCTCAGAAACCAATCTGGCTACAAGCAATATAATGCCATCCTATGCTTGCGCAAAGTATTTCAAGAGACATTTTGTGAAGGCGTATCTATCTAAGTTTTGTACATTTCCAAAGAGACAGACTTGCCTTGCCACATTAAAGTGATTGTGAGCAAAGGTGATAAACTGAATTCCGGGAACTGGTCATTGTTGTCTGGAAGCCACAGCAGGAGGGTGATGGGTAGGGGGAGAATTCTAGTCCCTCTTCCCCTCTGGAGCCTGTTGCAGGAGCCTCCACTGCGTGCTGAGTTCAGACAGACAGAGAGCTCTTTCCTTAGCAGCACAGCATAGCATCTAGAGTGCTGACGGCACATTCTAGAACGATGGTATGACCAGAGACAGGAGAAAGGCAGGCTCACACACAAGTGTAGGCTTCTGCATACACAAACGCGAGTGCGCGCATGTGTGTGTCACTGTGAGCAGTTACTGGGTTTGCACTGAATAAAGGGAGCCATTGAAGACACTATGAGAGCATTGAGTATTCCTCTTATAGCGGTAACAAAATGACACTGGGTTCACCTGGGGCCCAGGAAGAAAACAGAATTCATCTGGGCACTTCTTTTTCTTTTCTTTTTTATTATTTGAGGGAGAAAGAGACAGAGAGAAAGAGGGAGAGAGAGGAAGAGAGAATGGGCACGCCAGGGCCTTCACTGCAAACGAACTCCAGACATGTGCGCCCCCTTGTGTACATGTGCAACATTGTGCACCTGCGTCACTGTACATCTGGCTTTTGTGGGACCTGGAGATTTGAACATGAGCTCTTAGGCTTCGCAGGCAAGCACCTTAACTACTAAGCCATCTCTCCAGCCCCATTTGGGTGTTCGTAATTACACTCCAGCGTCTTCTCACCACATTCTGCAATGTTGTTGTTGTCATGACTCGGTCACCTCCTTTGAATGAAGTTGATCGATATTTTCTTCACTAAACGATAGATAAAGAAACAGATGAATGTTTATGTTTTCCTCACACCTACATGGTCCACAGTATAACTTTCATGAGGGTGAAGTCTCTGACTTCCTAACCCACCCCCAGTGAGGTCCAGAGTTCTTGAGTGACTACTCAGGGACTTGTGTTTCAGAATGGAACATTTTTAATGGCTGCTACACATTATTTCAAACTGTGGAGTATTGTTAAAATTCACTTTCAAGCTGAGAGTGGTGGCCCATGCTTTTAATCCCAGCACTTGGGAGGCAGAGTTAAGAGGATCGCCTTGAGTTCAAGGCCACCCTGAGACTACATAGTGAATTCCAGATCAGCCTGGGCTAGAGCAAGATCCTACCTCAAAACAAACAAACAAAACCAAAATTCAGTTTCAGGACTGGTGAGGTGGCTTAGTGGTTAAGATGCTTGCCTGTGAAGCTTAAAGACCCCCAGGACCCATGTAAGTCAGATGCACAAGGTGGCACATGCGACTGAAGTTTCTTTACAGCAGCTGGAGGCCCTGGTGCATCCATTCTCTCTCACTTTGTCTCTCCCTCTCTGCCTCTTTCTCTCACTCTCTCTCAAATAAATAAAAGTTTTTTTTTAAAAATTCAGTTTCAAAGCTAAGTGGCTGATTAAGTCACATAAATAGAGATCTCAGATTTTAGGTTAGATATTTGAACTCAAAAGACATACATATACTTACTGTTTTATCATTTCATTGTCCTATAATCAGATCACCTCCTCTCCATGTCTATCAGTTATGGGGAAGGAGGTTGAACCCTCAGAGAATCTACTTTCTATGTTGTTATCTGACCCTCTTATTATTTTTATATCCTACGTTTGGGTTTTGCTACACAGTCCTAGTTAGCTGGCCTGATGTTAAGCTATGTAGCTTAGGCTTGTCAACGTAAAAGACAGAGCTCTCACCTCAAAGGGGATAAGCAATAGATTATTCTGGAGCCAAATATGATTGACAATGAACTGGGAACACAGATTTAGGTGACTCCAAATTCTATGTTCCAATGTGTTAACAATTTCATTGAGGCTTTATAGTTATAGAGCGAAAGAAAGTCATACGTCTAGGCACTTTTCAGATACACTGGCTGACCGTCAGGTAGGCGGGCTACAGCAGAGTGGGGAGATCACCATAGACCTCAGCTGCTGTCTGATGACATCTTCGCCCTTGGGTGGGTGGAAGCTAGGGGTCTGTCAGTACATTCTAAAAAGGTGGCACCTGCTCAACATGGGTGTTAAGTCAGACACAGAGGTGGGCAATAACTGGCTATTAAGGGGCTAAAGATAGCCCAAGGTAATTCGGCTCTGACTTGCAAATTCCATCTCTCTGTGACCACAGTAGCTCTATCAGTCCATTCAGCCTTGCTAGAGGTAGATACAGCAGATACAGCGCTTTTCTGGGAACTTTAGTTCATAGGCTGACCCCAAAGTCAAAGCAATTCTCCTGCCTCAGCCTCCCCAGTGCTTGGATTGCAAAGGTGTGCCATCAAACCGTCTTCCCCCTTCTGTGAGCGTAGAGAGAAGCATGATCGAGAAGGAACGAGGCTGACTCCTCCCGGCATCTGCTCCCCTCTTCAGTAGCTGTTCAGATCCTGGGATCACACAGAGATCCACTCTATGCTGTGGAACTGTCACTGTTAAATAGGTTTCTTAGCAGACAGCATTTTTTTTTCTTTTGGTTTTTTTGAGATAAGGTCTCACTCTAGCCCAGGCTGACCTGGAATTCACTATATGGTCTCAGGGTAACCTCTAACTCATGGGGATCCTTCTACCTCTGTCTCCCAAGTGCTGGGACTAAAGGCATGTGCCACCATGCCCGGCATAGCAGACAGCAATTTTTAGCGCAATATTGCTGGGTAATAAAGACAATGATAGTTGTTGTGTTTGATGTACAATTTCTGGGAAAACAGGAAAGATGACAATAATAATGAAGCTAGATAGATAGACAGACAGACAGACAGACAGACAGGCAAAGGAAAAAAAAAGAGTTGGTGTACAAGTAGCATATGACCCACCACTCCCATGCTTGGGTACTTACCTGAGAGACATTAAAACCTCAGTGCACACCAAAACCTAGCCATATTTACAGCTGTTCTAGGCAAAATGTCTGTTAGTCAACCAGCACAACAGAACACTACTTGGCAGTGAAGAAGAACAGGTTACACACACACACACACACACACAGACACGCACACACACATGCACACACACACGCACGCACGCATGCACGCACAATGGCATGAAGGGATTTCAAAGGCACTTCTAAGAAGCTTAAACACCAATCTCAAGAGGTTACCTGCCTGGATGTGGTTCTCTTTGTGACATCCTAGAAAGGCAACACTATGAAAGCAGAGGGCAAATCATCCTCGGGAGGGAAATGTTTCCAGCGCGTCTTCAAGGGAGCAGCGCGAGGCAGTTTTTCTTGGGTGGCAGAATTGTATCTTGACTGCGTTGGTGACTGGATTGTACACAAGGTTAAAATCCATAGGCCTGTACATCAATAGCAACAATGAGAATGACACTGAAAATCGGTAATTCTACAGTACTGTTCAAGTGGAGAGTCTTGACACTTACAGGAGTGATAACAGGCTGGGGGGAGGGAGGTTTCTCTGTACAGTTCTGATGTTCTAACCCAATCATCAGCACACAGAGCACAAGCCCAAAGCCGCCCTGGCATCTGAACCCTCCCATCTTTTCCCTTGGGCGCCTAGAAGGGCTGAGTGGCATTTGGGCATTGATTTTCTTTTGTGATTCAAATGTAAAAGCAGAAGTAATGGAATGAATATTTATGTGTGTGATTGTCACACTCCGAAGACAAAAGCCCCCAGCACGTGCGTCTCGTGTGGATGGAGCCCTGCGAACAGGATCCAGGCTGCGGCTCTGCAAGGTCACAGCACTGCGCTGCCCTCGCCCTGATCTATACATGCTGATTGGGCTCTGACTGAATCTGAACTAGGAGAGCTACTTTTTTCTTTTTTATTTATTTATTATTTTTGTTTGTTTGTTTTTTTGAGGTAGGGTCTCACTCTAACCCAGGCTGACCTGCAATTCACTAGGTAGTCTCAGGGTGGCCTTGAACTCACGGCAATCCTCCTGCCTCTGCCTCCTGAGTGCTGGGATTAAGGCTACTGTTCAGGCTGGCCTGCTCTACCCTCCTGCCCTCCTCCTCGAAGGCAGCTCCTCACTTTCTTCTGAGCAGAGCCACTCTCCCCTGGGTGCTATCATTCACCTTAGCTAACTGGAATTGACCTCAGGGGGACTGGTGACTGCTGAGCAACAGGCGGCTCTGCTTGGTGGTTCAAACCCCAGCCTGGACTGCGTCCTCACTGTTTTCACGACCTCCTTTCTCCTGCCATCATCGTGGCTTCAGAGACCTCCCCAATAGGTTCCTCACACCCTGGAAACCAACCAGGTGACAGAGAGTATGAAAACAGAGTCCCGCTGGTGCAAGCAGGCGTAAGCCCCCATGTCTACCCTTGCGGATGCCACCATCCTCCCTGGACCATCAGTTTGGTCTCCTCCAGGAAGCCTTCCAGGAAAGCCGTACCCGATGGTAGGTTTTCTCCTTGGTAGTTTCAGCGACAGAGGTCTCTGCCTGTGCAGTCTCCTGTGTCAGCTACAGGACACATGTCATCCTTCTCCCTGCTGTGTGAAAGGATCTGCCAATGCGTCTTTCTTCTTACCCACCCCGTCCCGGTGCCCAGACCCTCATCAGCTCCTGTTTTCCTCAGCCTCTTCTTCCAGCCTGGCCCAGTGACAACTGAGGACTTTTTCTGAACACAAAACCTCAGTCTCGTCATTCTTTCAGAGTCCTGTCATTGCTTCCAACGACGGAAGAGCTCACGCGACGAGAGCAATGGTCGTACGAGCAGCGATGGCTAATGTTGTGTGCGGACCGCATGCCAGGTGCTGGGTGGCTCTGTGCAGATAAAGTGGTGGGATGCCCACACTTGCACAGTGTGGGCACTGGGGCACGGACACACTCCATGAGCAGCTCGAGGTCACGCAGTGCTCACCCGGCCCAGCTGGGGTTCGAATCCCAGGGGCTCCGCTACGTCTCCTGTTTCTCATAGGTTAGACTGAGAACTCTCAACTCCTCCAGGCAGAATTCAGCCTCTTCCTTCCGGGGAGCCTGCCTCCCTCTCCAGCCATGCTAGCCTCCAGCCACCCTGGCCATATCTGCCGGGCTGGAGACGTGATAAGGTGCTCGTGGTCTGTGAATGTACCTGGGCTTCTCAGCCTGCTGACTTTGAACGGGTCATCATCGCTGTCCACTTTGCTCCTCTTGTGCAAACGGAGGGATCTCCTCTCAGGTACCCCGGTACCCCTCCATCACCCTCTCTGACATTCCCTTTGCTCAGTGCTCCCACTCCCCTGGTCCAGATCTCTGGGTGCCTGGTTTTTCTTATCATTCAGTTTTCTCAGTTCAGGTGCCAACTTCTCAGAGAGGGTTTTTTTTTTTTTTCATGTTTTCTCAGATGGCTAGTCAAAACTTGTTCTTCTACCAATCCCTCTTTATCTTCTTATTTCACAGTTCCAATTTCTTCCGGACACTTCATTTACACTATTGAAACCATGGGTGTTCCAGTCATCTGTGTCATCTGTTGCCGTACAGAGCACTTGCCCCAACACTTAGTGGCTCAAAGCAAAAACCATTTTCATTGCGTTTCTTTTTTCTTTCTTCAAGGTAGTGTCTCACTCTCTGTCTAGCCCAGGCTGACCTGGAATTCACTCTGTAGTCTCAGGGTAGCCTTGAACTCACAGAGCTCCACCTACCTCTGCCTCCTAAGTGCTGGGATTAAAGGCGTGCGCCACAACGCCCGGCCATTTCATCGTTTTGTGGCTCAGAGATTTGGGGGAAATTTGGCTAACTGACTCCTACTTCGTGTGGCATTGACTAAAACGTCACTTGATTTTCAGCTGGGGACAGGGCTGGGCTGGAGAGTCCAAAACGACTCTATTGGCATTTGTGTTGCTGGCTGGAATGGATAGGTGGCAGGGGCCAGCTGGACTGGGGACAGCCGCACCAGAGCTGTTACCTCCAGGTCAGTGACTATGGGCTGGGCCTTTGGGTCTCCCTACATGGTGAACCAACTTTTAGGAAAGAAGCTTGAAGAGGCTGGGGGCGAAGCTGCAATCAATCTCAGATTTCACCTCAGGAGCCTCAGGGTGTTCACTTCCGGCTCTTTTTGCAGTCAGTTGCCTGGCTCAGAATCAGAGGAGGCAGACACTTGCCTCTTGATCTGGAGAATGACAAAGCATGTGTGGCTATAGCTGCTACATATTTAAATTGCACATATAGACACACACATATGTATATAAATTCTGCAACATATATTACATACATATTATATATCTACGTATATATATACACACACGCATCACTCTTCCTTGCAACGTGAGCTCCCTGAAGACCAGGCCTTAGTCTTCTACAGCACTGTGTCCCCAGCACCTATGATGTCTATGCACAATAGACACCAGTACATACCTCCCAATTATAAATGGAAATGAGGCCAGGTGGGGTAGTGCACGCCTTTAATCCCGGCCCTCGGGAGGAAGAGGTAGGAGAATTCCTGTGAGTTCCAGGCCAGCCTGAGACTACACAGTGAATTCCAGGTCAGCCTGAGCTAGCGTGAGACCCTACCTCAAAAAACCAATAAATAAATAAATAAATGGAAATGAAAAAAAAACACGCATATGAAGACATAAAGGAACGAAAATCTAGATGAGAAAATGGAATGAAGGCCTGTATTTCTGACTGTGTCCTGAGATGTCACTTCCTTGGAAGCGGTCTGGTTGGGTTTTTAAAATTTTTTTTCCACCTTTATGTCTTCATATCTTAATTTAGTCTTCTCCACTAATAGACGCTTGGTAAATATTTACCAAATGAATTGATGTATTTTAATTATCATAGGCAAAGGAGAAAATGGGGGTATTCCCAGCACATACATAGGTACTGAAGGAATGTTACTATTACTGATAAATTAGAATGTCTTGTGCACAGGAAAATCAGTATGTGTGTATATATATATATATATATACATACACACACACACACACATATATATATGTATATGTACACATATACATATATATTTTGTTTTGTGTTTTCGAGGTAGGGTCTCTCTGTAGCCCAGGCTGACCTGGAATTCACTACGTAATCTCAGAGTGACCCTGAACTCACATCGATACTACTACCTCTGCCTCTTGAGTGCTGGGATTAAAGACATACACCACCACACCCGGCTCTTTTTATTTATTTATTTTTTTATTTTTGAAGTAATTCCAACAAACTGGCCTTTTTTTTTTTTTATGCGAGCAAGTGAGGGTGAGAGACAGGGAGAGAAAGAGAGAATTGGTGTGCCAAGGCCACCAGCCACTGCAATCGAACTCCAGACGTGTGTGCCCCCTTGTGCATGTGTGCGACCTTGCACTTCCGTCATCTTATGTGTCTGGCTTACGTGTGACCTGGAGAGTTGAACATGGATCCTTAGGCTTCACAGGCAAGTGCCTTAACCGCTAAGCCATCTCTCCAGCCCAGCTTACATATTTAACAATAAGAAAACAAAACGGACCAGACCTCTCTGTCCAAGGCAATCATTCTCTCTCTCTCTCTCTCTCTCTCTCTCTCTCTCTGTTTTTTCTTCTCCTGTTTTTCTTTGCTGCATGCTAGTTCAGAGGTTCACAGGGTGGGGTAACTGCACAAACAGCCCTAGGTCCCTGCCGTGGCGTTCTCTCTGGGCAGGAGCGGGGGCCCTTTGCTTCTGGCCTGCAGACCTCTTTCTCCTTGTGTGACTGCCGAGACTAAGTAACTCACTTTAAGGTCATTAAGACAGACTGAGATGATGATGTGAGCTGCTCTGAGTGCTGAATTCCGATTCACTGCTGCTCTTCAGGACGATCAAGTGAGATTACAATTCTCTCAACACTCTGGTTTGTGTTACCCTCGTGCACTATATGTACACTTACAGTAATTTCTAGCAGTAAGGGCTCGGCTCAGTAGAGGGGGTGGAAATGAACGTTCAGGATGCCAGAAAGGGGGAAGTGTGTTCTCTCCATGTGGCTTCACGCCCACGGAATCGGGAATAAGACAATCCTGCTAACATCCTAGCTGTCTTTCTGTTCCACCACGTGGCCTTGGACAGCTTCTTTTGATCTCCCCAGGGCTTTGATCTCCTCATCTGTGACACAGGATTGATCAAGATTCCTTTCCTAATGTGGTTTTAGTTCCCTACCTAAATCTACATGTTAGTAAACCTAATCTGAGTGGCTCTTAGAGAAAGATCCCTGGTTCAAGAAAGCCCTATGATGGCCAAAGGTGATCAATAAGGAGTATTAATTAAGAAAAAAAAATCTTAAATCTAATTGCTGATCTCCCCTGGTTTATTAGGATTTAAAAAAATTATTTGTCAAGGTCCTCCCTGTTTTGTTGTAAAATTTTATTCCTCCCAAGCCCCTGAGCCCAGCAGTTGCCATGGAGATTAAATAATAATGTCTTGCAGCTTGGGGTAAGTCTCATTACAAGGACATTTGTCAGAAACATCATGATATTTAGAAGTCAGCTACGCTCAACATTATGCCACCAAACGTGCCACAGCGCCTGTGATATTTGGAAGGTTAATTCTCTTCTCCCATAGGGACCTCTTAAACCCCATGCCCCTCCCCATGAATGTGGATTTTAGTAAAGTACAGGTTTCAAAGATCTGTGTTTTATTTAGATGTCATAGATCTTCTCAAACTAGGACAAAACTTTCTGAAGGGAAAGGCCGGCTCACATCTGCCTCTGTTTTGAGTGCCCATGGGCTCTCCCTGTAGGCCCCATGACTGGCCTAGTTTAAGAAGCAAATTAGAGAAACAAGACTTTGCAATCTGAGGCAACATCGTTTTACATAGGAAATTTCAGATACATCCGAACTTTGTTGCCACAGAAGCAGCTACCAATCCTGAGAAGCCGGGTGCTAGATGCGGTGCTGAGTGCTCGCCAACGTATCATCATGGTCATGAGAACAGGACTTCCAGAAAAATGGTACTTCCTGCAGCTAGCCTGGGACAGGGCTGGAATTCAAACCTTAATTGTCGGCCTCTCAGACAAATTCTCCCCACAGAACTGTTTTCCCATTCAGGACTGATTGGCTTCTCTGGTTTTCTTACCGAAGATGCCCACATTGTACAAATCTATCTGTGTTATTATCTATTTTGTTTTTTAAAAAATAGCTCTAATTCATTTTCAGCTAGTTCTTCCCACTCCATAAGTTATCTTTTCAGAATTCTAACTGCACCTTTTGAAGAGAAGTTCTAAATTTTGATGATCTGTGCCAAAGCCATAGTGTCGCTGGCTTTCCTGTAAGTCTTGAATTCGTGCAGTATGAAGTCCTTACATTTTGGTTTTCTTCTTTCTTCTTTGTGTTTGTTTTTTTGAGGTAGGGTCCCACTCTAGTCCAGGCTGACCAGGAATTCACTATGTAGTCTCAAGGTGGCCTTGAACTCATAGCTATCCTCATACTTCTGCCTCCCGAGTGCTGGGAATCAAGTGGCCTTGAACTCATAGCTATCCTCATACTTCTGTCTCCCGAGTGCTGAGAATAAAGGCATGTGCCAAGACGCCAGGCTCGTTTTGTTCTTCTTATTCAAAAAACTACCATTTCCTTAGTTGTCATTTATTCGGGGATGTAGTTCTAAAACCATGATGGAATCTGCAGATCATTTAGTGGTTGTAGAGTTACCCTGTGAGGAACCGGAACTCTGGCATGGGATTCCATTTGCTTGATCCTGCAATTGCTGCATGCACCTTGCATGGACTGTCGATCTAAAAGCAAGCCTAGATTATAATAGTTCATACTAGGACTGAATTGAAAATGATTACAACTTTTGCTGATGTTTCAGAAACTAATTTGAGACCCAGGATATCATAGTAATTGTTTGCATCTGCTGTTGTTGTCCTAGCAAAGCGGAGCCTTAGTGATAAAAGACAGCAGATTTAGGGCTGGAGGGATGGCTTAGTGGTTAAGGCGTTTGCCTGCAAAGCCAAAGGATCCTGGTTAGACTCTCCAGGACCCACGTAAGCCAGATGCACATGGGGGCACACGCCTCTGGAGTTCGTTTGCAGTGGCTGGAGGTCCTGTCATGCCCATTTTCTCTCTCTCTCTCTGTGTCTCCCTGCCTCTTTCTCTCTCAAATAAATAAATAAAATATATTTTAAAGATAGCAGATTTGTCTCATTGCTGCATACCATACTCTCCAGTGGGTTTTTGTTTTGTTGGACACCTTTCTTCAGACATGTGCATGATGCAGTGTTCCCTCTCATAGAGTCGTGAAGCATTCTGGTGTCTGTCTCTTCCGGTCAAGCACACCCCTGTTCACTTTAAGCTTTCTGCCAGCTAGGCATGGAGAGGAGTCATTCTTGATTAGGCCAACGAGACACTGATAAAGTTAGCCATTGCTACCACTGTATACTGTTGAGAAAATTACTTCTTTGAGCCCCAGTTTCATCATTTGTCAAATGAAAGGCGTAAGCTTGTTAGCCTTGGGTAGTCCCTCAGCTCTGAAATGCTCTGCTGTGTCTGTAGTGTCTTGGTGTTGTTTTTTTTTTTTTTTTCCACTTAAAAATTACAACTGCTTTAAAGGAAAAATAAAGGAAAGCTCTGGATGGTGTGGAAAAGCTGTCAATCACACGGGGTGGGTGTGGGAGTGCTTTTCCAGTAGAGAACTCTGGTCTTTCGATGCGCCCCAGACTGCCCCCCACCCCTGCACAGCTCTTCACCTCTCTTTTAACGACGGCCAGTGCTGAGCATGTGCAATGGCCGTCCTGGCTCCTTGTGCTGTGACATTCTGTGGCCCATGAAAATCTCAAGTACTGAGATGGAAAAAAAGAAACGGCCTTGAAGCCCAGGTGACTCTGAAGGTTCAGCGTTCCCCTGAGTTGGTAGGTTACGTTTCCAAATACATCTCCCTAGTTTACTGGTACAGAATTGGAACTTAAGGACCTTAAATATCTTCATTGTCCTTCCTGGATCACGGCATGGTCGTATTCTATGTCTTTGCTATACTTATAAAGCGGGAATCTTGGAGAGCCTGGGCACTTATTAGGAAATGTAAAATTGAAGTGTACGTGAATTTAAAATGACTTAGGAACATTTATTGAGCACTGGCTGTGTGCCAAGAACTGTGCCAAACACTTTAGCATATCATGTTTAATTCTTTCAACAATCTTTAAAACCGGGCATTATCATTCCTTATTGGTGATAAAGAAGTGATGTACCTGCCTAACATCATGCGACAGTAAGTGTCAGATCTGGTCATCGTGTCCGTCTCGATCTCAAATGTGAACTATGAATGACCACATCAGAGACTCGTTCATGACTTAGCCAGTACACTTCGAGAGTCACTGCATTTGCAGTATGAAGCACGGTGATCTAATCCAGAAGGCAAGGACTAGTGGATCACCGTGGGCTGAGTCTGATAGAAGAAGGAATTCAGAGACGGTTTCCTGAAACAATTGCTCTGAGTTAGAGTTTGAAATGAAGAACATGAATTAAGCCTAAGGAGGGAAGGTGAGTTTGCATTAAGGAGATGGGCGAGACGAGGCTGTGCAGAGACAGATAAACAAAGTGTGTGCTCAGAAAGCGGCATAAAAACTTGAGTCACTGCAGGGTCATAGCTAGAAATAAAGCTGATGTCACCGGCGTGGAAATCCAAGAGATCCCACTTCATTGTGGTAGGTACTGACTGGAATTCAGTCTTGGTACTTAAGCCAGGGAGGGACATAATTAAAACTGAATTGGATTTTACAATTTATCCTAGATCTCATGTAGGATAAATAGAGCTTTAAATGCTTTGAAGGTCAAGAGAAAATTTCTTGGCAAAATATATTTGATATTCAACACATTATCTTCAGAATTATAATGTAGTTATGTGGCCTTAACAGTGAATTGACAATGTATTTAGACCCTTGAAGTAAGAGGTCCGGGTGCAGATTTTATATGGTTTCAGGAAATAAAGGTGACTGTTCCCCCACAGAGTTCAGCGCACTGCTTTCCTGCCTATTACCACGGGTATTGTGCAGCGTGTATGAAAGGAACACACAAGGGTTGGAGATTAAATTTCGGGCTGGGCAAATAGAAATCTCTCAACAATATATTTTTAAATTGAGTTGAATTGAAGTCCACTTCGAGATGGCAATTACTGGCCCTGAGTGAGAGCTAATGTGTCTGGTGAATTACATCTGGGCGCTTTCCATTATGAACCCACTAACACCGACTTTAAAGTCTCTTCCCGTTATCTAACGTGCTTCTCTCTCTCTGTCTCTCTCTCTCTGTGTCTCTCTTTTTCTATTTCTCTCTCCAGTTCCAGAGACCTAATGACTTCTCACCCCCTTTCCGCTTTGGGACCGTCCCCAACGGCAGCACGGAGAGGAATATCCGCAACAACTATGCAGAAATGCATGCCTACATGGGCAAGTTCAACCAAAGGGGTGTAGATGATGCATTACTGTCCCTGAAAACAGGGTAAGACGTGCTTCGGAGCTCAGGGCTTGATGCGTTTCTCACACTTATTAAGCGTTACAGATGTAATCAGATGCACAAGTATACTCTGTGCAGTGACACAAGATGCTCCATCAAAGACGATTTTATTCCCAAGTTAATGTGACAGTTTAGTCCAGCCCAATCTGCAAAGATCCCTGTGCTGTGACTTACTTGTGTGCGATGTTCACAAACTGCTTCCTACTCACGTGAATGTAGTCACGAAGGGGAAATGGGGAAGGTAAAAATAGAAGAGAAAAGTGAGGGCTCGCGCTCACAAATATGACACACAAACTATTGTCTTCAGAAGTGAAAATGATCGTTACCGTGTCTTACGGATGAGGTGGAAAATATGCAAAAAGTTTTTATTTACAAAAAGAAATGTGTTGATTGATCTTCAACTCCAGCTTTGATTGCCAGTTTTTGTAGCCCTGCTCTACACTCTAAAAAGAAATTATACATGTATGTATGTATGTATATCGTATTGATTTAGGCCAGACTTACCTGGAACTCACTCTGTAGCCCAGGCTGGCCTCGAACTCATAGCAATTCTCTTACTTAAGTCTCCCAAATGCAACGATTAATGATACAAGCCACCATGCCCAGCTTAGAAGGTTTCTTTCTTTCTTTCTTTTTTTTTTTTTTGATGTTCAGAAAACATTACACTTTAATAATATCATTGGGAAATCAGCGAAGTTTGTGAAAGTCTTTATTGGTTTATAAAGATGAGATAATCCCAGTTATTCTGGTGTACAACAAAATCTTCTGTCCCCCCCCCCATATCATCATCAACACCTCTAACAAAGAATGAGAGAATTTAACCTAGAATTATACATATATTTTTTAATTAAAAAATTCTTTTAAAATTGTGAATGGATTCGTGTGCAGCATACTACGTACACTGTTCATTTGCTCTCTGTGGGAAATAAGAAGCCTTTGAACACTGTAAGTGTTGGGATTTGGGGGCCAGGGGACCCCACAGCTGTTTGCCTTTGCTGTGTGGTTAAGTAGCGGACCATGGACCTCTCCTGGCCACCTCTGTAGCTCCAGGTCTCTACCACGCACCTGGACACGTGGTCCAGGTCACTTAAGACACTGGGAGATCTCATCTTTCTACCATAAACAAGTCACAACATATTTCAGAGGACAGGACGCGAGCTTGGAGTGGGACTGCTTTAAGCAGGGTGAACCCCTGCTCCACCCACTGGTCCACCACTCGGTGACAGCACAGCTTTGGTGTTTTGGGGTGCCACCTTGTACGCACAGGATACCTTTTATAAGATGACCCATGGCTTGTGTCATAAAGGGATTGCTTTATTTCGAGAAAGGACAAAGCTACTTACCTTGTAAAAGTCCCAGGATACTGAACGTTTTACTTTTGCTTTGAGTCTGATTTTCTCCCTCTGCCTTTGGTGTATGCACATGTCTGTGAACATTAATGCATGCTGGCCTCATCCTACTCATATTGCCTTTTTCTTTCCTTTTTTATTTTTTTGTTATTTATTTATATTTGAGAGTGACAGACAGAGAGAAAGAGGCAGATAGAGAGAGACAGAATGGGCGCGCCAGGGCCTCCGACCACTGCAAACAAACTCCAGACGCGTGCGCCCCCTTGTGCATCTGGCTAACGTGGGTCCTGGGGAACCGAGCCTCCAACTGGGTCCTTAGGCTTCACAGGCAAGCGCTTAACCGCTAAGCCATCTCTCCAGCCCCTTTTTAAATTAATTTTATCACAGACATACTTAGCATGGACATATCATGTGCTGCCACCATCCTTTTCCCTCATCCCTGCCCCTATTCCTCTGGGGGCCCTCCTCAGTGGGGGTGCTGGTGTTCCCCGTGGGGTTGTGGGTTGTGGATTGTGAGAGCAGCAGGTGGTTATGGAGGGGCGGAGGCGGGGGACAATACCTCTGGGTCTGACATCCCAGCCTGTGGCTCTTACCATCTCTCCACACCCTCTTCCCCAACTCTTTTTTTTAAAATTTTTTTTTGTTTATTTAATTTATTTATTTGAGAGCGACAGACAGAGAGAGAAAGAGGCAGATAGAGAGCGAGAGAGAATGGGCACGCCAGGGCCTCCAGCCATTGCAAATGAACTCCAGACACGTGCGCCCCCTTGTGCATCTGGCTAACGTGGGTCCTGGGGAATCGAGCCTCGAACTGGGGTCCTTAGGCTTCACAGGCAAGCGCTTAACCGCAATGCCATCTCTCCAGCCCCCTCTTCCGCACCTCTTATTGCTATGCATTTCTATTTTACACAGCACAAGGCCCAAAATTAAGCTCTTCTGTGTTCAGGAATTTGAAAACTCTCACTTCTTCAGGGGGCTGTCTTTTCCTCCAGTCTCTCACGCTTGTTCTTACACGGCCCTGTTCTGCCACGGCGGCAGCCCCTCCGCACAGCGCGACACCTCACGAGAGCACACTGGAGCCTTGTGGCCACAGAGATGGCACTGCTCACCTCCTAAAACACCGACACTTACATTTGTTTATCCCCACCCCGGACTGCGGTGAACAGAGAAATGGGAAGTGTGACATCAATCTCACCCGCGCTCTTCGTTATCACCGCGAGGGTTGCTTTTCATTATTTCTGTTATTATTTTTATTGATTCCTTTTTTACTTCTCTGTTTCAGACGCAGCTTATGAGTTGGCTTTAGGCCTAACTTACATGCTTATCATTCCCAGTGGGAGGGGAAAAAAAAAAACAAACAAAAACCACCACCTAGTCCTTGCAGCCTGAAACCATGTCAAGGGTAGCAGCCTTGGATTCAGGTCTCAGGCTCTGGCGATAGTCCAACTCGAGCCTGGCTTTGAACCGGTTTCCCACCGGCTTTCTGGATCCCTGCTGCTTCGTGTCAGTGGCCCCCTGGGTAGTTTTGCTTTGGAATGCCCCCGTTGGCGTCGCCTGACTCGCTTCCTTCCTTCCCCGCGCAGGAAACTGGACGCCTTCATCTACGACGCGGCGGTGCTCAACTACATGGCGGGGAGGGACGAAGGCTGCAAGCTGGTGACCATTGGCAGTGGCAAGGTTTTCGCCTCCACGGGCTACGGCATCGCCATCCAGAAGGACTCCGGCTGGAAGCGCCAGGTGGACCTTGCCATACTGCAGCTGTTTGGAGACGGTGAGTTAAAAAAAAGAAGAAGGGGGAGAAGCCAGGCGTGGTGGTGCACGTCTTTAATCCCAGTGCTGGGGAGGCGGAAGTAGGAGGATCACAGTGATTTACAGCCCCTCCTGAGACTACATAGTGAATTCCAGGTCAGCCTGGGCTAGAGTGAGACCTTACCTCAAATGAATACATAAATAAAATAAAAATTTAAAACAATTTTTAAAAAGGGAAGGTATCCATTTGGTCTCAACCAATGGACAAGCCGAGATGTCAGCCTTTCTCTCAGTGCCTCCAGAAACAGCTTTCACAGCGTATGATGAGAATGGAGGGTGCATATTCTATTCCCAGAGCTTACCTGACAAATCACCATAAACCACAGACGTTTATCGTCTCAGTTTTCTGGGGGCTGGAAGCATGGCCTCAAACCATTAACAGGGCTAGCTCTACCCCGCAAGCAGTGCGGGAGAATTCATTTCAGGCTTGTTCCTTAGCTTCTGATGGCTCATGGTAACATTTGGTGCTCTTTGGCATACAAAGGCAGGAACCAGAATTCTTCCTTCACTCCGCCTGCACGCATGCTTTTCCTCTGTGCTTCCGAATTTACCTTCTTCTCTAGGTGGTGCAAGCCAGCATCTGAGTTCAATTGCAGTGGCTCAGGCCCTGGCACACCAATTCTTTCTCTCTCTTTCTTGGTCTCTCTGTGTCTAAAATAAAAATTAACATGAGTTGTATTAGTTTAGGGGTTCACTTTGTTCCAACTTGACCTTGCCACAACTATATCTGAAATGGCCCAACTTCCAAATAAAGTCACAGCCTAAGTTGCTGGAGGTAGGGATTCCAATACGTGCATTAGTATAGAACACAGTTCCACCCATCCTGGGTCAGAGATGCTAGGGAGGACTAAAGGAGTCAGACAAGAGGGTACATTTGAAGACTGAATGGTATAGTGCAACTTTCACGAATAAAAATGGATGTTCCTGGGGCTGGAGAGATGGCTTAGCAGTTCAGGGACTCGCCTGCAAAGCCAAAGGGCCTAGGATCCATTTCCCAGGACCCACGTAAGCCAGATGCACAAGGTAGAACATGTGTCTGGAGTTCGTTTGCAGTGGGTGGAGGCCCTGGAGTGCCCATCCTTTCTCTAGCTGCCTCTCTCTCTCTCTCTCTCTCTCACTCTCACTCAAATAAATACATAAAACCTTTTAAAAAATGGATGTTCCAACTGGTTATCTCACATGTACTCTGAACAGTGTTAGAACTGTGAAAAACTCTGCTCTTCGTGTCCCCAGAGAAAAGACAGAGAAGTGGACATACGGCTAGCTCTTCGTTCTGCCCTCTGCCCTCTGCCCTCTCTCATTCTTTCAGCTGAAGAGGTTGGGGAGGGGTTGGCAAGGCTAGGGTCCTCAGAAGCGGATGCCAGCGAGTGCTCTCCTCCATAATTTTGGCAGCAGACTGAGCAGTGAACATTCCCCGAGAAATTCTATCTCCTTATCCCACCGCGTTCTGCATTTCCATCCACTTCACTGTCCAAAGCGCTGACTTGCCCTGCCATCCTCACAGAAAGAAAAGCAGTTACAGGCGAGCAGCCGGGCTCTTCAGGCTCCACAGCCCATCAGCCAAGTGGGTTTTTAAATGATGTCTGGAGAACCTTGGCTTTTAAGCACGAGATCAGAGGCAGAAGGCCAGACAGACATGGGTTTCCAGAGTCCCGGTGAAGTGGGCTACTACACTAGTTAGGAAAGGCATAGCTTGATCAAAGAAAGGAATAAAGAGTGAGGTTGGGTTGGCATCAGAAAGGACAGAGGGTTCATCGTTGGAGTGTTAACACGCCTTGTAGCACAGGAGCTGCTGCATGCTCACAGATGTCACCTGTAGGTAAATAGAGCCTCTATCGATGACAGACAGCAACAGTAGCGTCCACTTGCAAAAGTCTCCAGAACTTTCCTCAGATCATGCAAAGTCCACAGTTTTTTTAAATTAACTAATTTATTTATTTGAGAGAGAGAATGGGTGTGCCAGGGCCTCCAGCTATTGCAAATGAACTCCAGACGCATGCGCCCCCTTCTGCATGTGGGTACTGGGGACTGGATCCTGGCTCCTTTGGTTTTCCTGGCAAGCGCCTTAACCACTAAGCCATCTCTCCAGCCCCAAAGTTGACAGTTTTAACCAAACCAGAATGACTGCAGCAATTTCCTTCTTGAGATTTTTCAGGATTTTGGTTGTCTATGGTTAGAAGCACTTCAGGGTCCCTGTTCTCTTTCATGATCCTTTGGTCTAGGATTTCACCATTTCTAATTGCTAGTGTCCAGTGAGAAGGTAAAGGCTGTCAAAATCTGACAGAACTGAAGGAAAGTATCTTTAAGCAGTGTTAAGAAGACGCATATCTAATGCTGGACATGGTGGCGCACGCCTTTAATCCCAGCATTCAGGAGGCAGAGGTAGGAGGATCGCTGTGAGTTCGAGGCCACCCTGAGACTACATAGTGAATTCCAGGTCAGCCTGGACTAGAGCGAGACCCTACCTCAAAAGAATCAAAAAAAGAAGAGGCAGGTCTGCCTTGGGTGGGCTTCCTTTAGTCAAGCTTTCTTGCTTCTCGTATGTTCTACTACAACAAGAGATCGGTAAACTTGAAAGACCTTGGGGTCACTCTCTCTTCCATTCTCTTTCTCTCTCTCTCTCTCTCTCTCTCTCTCTCTCTCTCTCTCTCCTTCCCTTTCCTGATCTGCTTCATAAGAGGAAGTTTGGGAGTCACCTGTTTGATTATGTGGTTTCCCCACTGTCTAGAAAACAACGCACGGAATTTAGCCTGACATTGCTCCTCAGAATTCTTGCATCAATCTTCTCGTGTTCGGCTTCCTTTGCTGATGGTTATTTGATTTGCTCGGTGCCTCGCGCCTCTCGCTTTCACCTCCTTCCCCTTCAGCATTCTACTCCTGCAGGCTGGGGTGCCTTTAGGTACAGAATTAATTAAAACTCACTTATTGCTGAGAGCCCACTCCCAAATTCCACTTCTTTTGTAAAAATTCCCTGGCTGCTTTGTCCGCAGAGCTGCTATCCCTAACTTGAATTCTTTTGAATTCAGCTTGTCATGCTGATTGTTGACGTGACAGATCAGACTGGATAGGTCAGGGAGGCACGTGGCTGTGGCTCATGTCCTCGCGTCCCCTACAGGCCCCCTCACAACACTTCCATTGAATGTCTATTGGCTACATTGATGAATTAGTTGTGATGGTTTTTTTTTTAAATTTTTCTGTTTTATTTATTTATTTGAGAGTGACAGACAGAGAGAGAATGAGGCCGATAGAGAAAGAGAGAGAATGGGCGCGCCAGGGCCTCCAGCCACTGCAAACAAACTCCAGATGCGTGCGCCCCCTTGTGCATCTGGCTAACGTGGGTCCTGGGGAATCGAGCCTCGAACTGGGTCCTTAGGCTTCACAGGCAAGCGCTTAACCGCTAAGCCATCTCTCCAGCCCATTTGTGATGGTTTTAATAAAAGTTGTTAACTTGATCTGTTCTCCTTCATGTGGTTTTGCCCTTCCTTGCTATTCCTCTCCTCCCCTTTTGTGGAATACCCCGCTCATCTCACCCCCCTTTATCTGACTTTCTCCTCCGCCCCGTCTCTAGGGGAGATGGAAGAGTTAGAAGCTCTCTGGCTCACCGGCATCTGTCACAATGAGAAGAACGAGGTCATGAGCAGCCAGCTGGACATCGACAACATGGCCGGTGTCTTCTACATGCTGGGGGCAGCCATGGCGCTGAGCCTCATCACCTTCATCTGCGAGCACCTCTTCTATTGGCAGTTCCGCCACTGCTTCATGGGCGTCTGCTCTGGCAAGCCGGGCATGGTCTTCTCCATCAGTAGAGTAAGTACTTCGCTTCCCATCCCCACAGTTGGTCAAGGCTGCGACCTCGAGCTCCGGGCAAAGCGGAGAGAGAGCCAAGGGCCCGCTAGGAACAGGCGTAGGTCACTCAAACACAGAACCCCAGCGTGGGCGCTTCCGCAGCAGTCCTGTGTGCTCCGACCTTCTGAGCCTCAAGAAAGCGGGTGGTGCTGTCTTTCCTCCCTTTTCCGCGGAGTTTGAGCACTTGATTCTCAGTGAGAACTGGCCCGTTTATTAAAATGGAAAACTGGGCCTTTTTCCCAAACGCTGTTCACCACCATTCATTAATCCTGTACAGCCTGTGTTAATCATTTAATCCTTTAAAAGCGTCACATTTCTATTTAAACAGTGGGATGCAACATCTCTCTTATTCTAACATAAAAGGTATGTTATTGGTGGCTCACTCTTCCTGTGTTTTAACCGTGTGTGGGTTGTGGGGAGTTAAAAAGCCTAATAGATCTGGTATGGTGGTGCCTGTCTGTAATCCCAGTACTGGGAAGCTGAGGCAGGGGGATGGCCAAGAGCTACACAGTGAGTTGTACAGAGAGACCCTGTTTCAAACAAGCACTGGATATAATGGAGAGGGAGCATATAGATATAAAATAAAATACAATTTAAGAGACCCTAACAAGACTCATAAGAAATGTACCTCCCAAAAATGTCCTCAACTGGGGCAAAATGCCACTCTTTCCTTAGTTAAGAGCTCCTCTTCATCTCTAGTCCAGAGTGAAGCAGCAGCAAAACAGCTGGCTGGATGGACGTAGGGCATGGGAGAGGCCTCCTTTGATTTGTGCTAATATGCCCATAAAACTCATTCGTGAGCTGTCAACTCAGGTGACTTTTAGTACTGAGGCCTGCCTGCCAGATATGACCAACTCTGACTCCAGTGGAATTACGGAAGAAAACGAATTTCGCATTAAATGGCTTCATCCTCTCAGTCATTTTCCTGAGAGGGTGCAGCTTCCCTGTTTTCTCTCTGGTGGTGACATAATTCAGGTCATTGAAAACAAAAGGACACACGTGTGTGGAGGGGGGTGGCATCCTGGTCCTCGGGCCTAGCGTTTCCACCTGGCAGCCCTTCCCCAAGGCCACGTGAGGATGTCAGAAGCAGTGGAACTCCTGTTCTTAATCAGTGTCTTCACAGAGCGGAAATACTTGACATTTCCTCCTAGCCACAGTCAAGAGGGGTTAAAAGGGAAAAACCGGGAAACAAGGTAGAGTCACTTGGCTGGGAAGACTTGACATCCGGTGACCTCCCCTAGGACAACAGACCAGTTTCTTCTTTCCAACTCAGCTGTCACTTCTAGCCTTCTCTATTCTCACCTCCATCCATTGGGCAGGATATGTTTCCAAATTAACCCAATGCATTGTAAGGACACACGTCAGAAGCCCCCCTGGTCACGTACCTAGCTTTGGCAGGGAGAAAAGTGTGAACTTCGTCCACCTGTCATGTCAGCGAGCAAGACGGCAGCAGTAGGTTGGCTTAAGTTTACAAGTAGAAATTGCCCTCCCCCGCCCCAGCCCCTCCACAGCAGTCCAGCCCCTTCTGTCGTGTTCCTCGTGAAGCTGTTCTTCAGTGATTTGAACAAGGAACAGTACACGGAGAGCTCGCCATCAATCAATCCTAATTTAATAGAACATTAATAACTTATGATAATATTAACTCGGTAAGCACAAGAAGGAAGTCAGGGCCTAAAGCGAGAATAAAGGAGAGAATTCAACAAGGGAGGTATTTATTCATATTTAGCTCTTGGTATTTCTCCCAATCCTTCCCTCCTGTGGTGTGGATCACAACAGGAGAGAAATCCTTCTTTGACCCCAGGGCTTTCAAATTCTCTGTATGAATTTAATTCATGCTTGGCTAAAGAACAGAATAGAGTTCAGTTATTTGGTGACCAAAATTCTAAAAGTGGCTCAAAATTGGTCAGAGCTGGAAATGAGTGGCGACTGCAAGCTGCTTCTAAGCCGACAGTGGACAGCCAGAGCCTCCGGATCTGAAGAGCAATGCCATATAGTTCTAAATGTCTAACGGTATACATATATATTGCTGTGGGTTTATATTACAGTTTTTTATGTAAAAATCTGGGCAGAAAAAGGAAAATCAAGGTAGGTCACTGGTGTTGAGGCATGTGTTGTTAAGTGCTTTGCTTACAACCACGCACCCTCTCTGATGGAGAGGTAGGAAGCTCGCAAAACTCAAGAGGCTCCGTCAAGCCAGCTTCCGGCCACATTTTCTGTGAGCGTCTCAGGCTGCCTGCTCTCTGGTTTCCTTAGCCTTTCCTTGCTCGGGTGGACGGTGACCCGCGGCTCCTCTGATCCTAACCTGTCCCCTCCTGTCTGGCTGCAGGGCATATACAGCTGCATCCACGGCGTGGCCATTGAGGAGCGCCAGTCTGTGATGAACTCCCCCACGGCCACCATGAACAACACCCACTCCAACATCCTGCGCCTGCTCCGCACGGCCAAGAACATGGCTAACCTGTCCGGCGTGAACGGCTCCCCGCAGAGCGCCCTGGACTTCATCCGCCGCGAGTCCTCTGTCTATGACATCTCCGAGCACCGTCGCAGCTTCACGCACTCCGACTGCAAATCGTACAACAACCCGCCCTGCGAGGAGAACCTGTTCAGCGACTACATCAGCGAGGTGGAGAGGACCTTCGGCAACCTGCAGCTGAAGGACAGCAACGTGTACCAGGACCACTACCACCATCACCACCGGCCGCACAGCATCGGCAGCACCAGCTCCATCGACGGGCTCTACGACTGCGACAACCCGCCCTTCACCACCCAGCCGCGGTCCCTCGGCAAGAAGCCCGTGGACATCGGCCTGCCCTCCTCCAAGCACAGCCAGCTCAGTGACCTGTACGGCAAGTTCTCCTTCAAGAGCGACCGCTACAGCGGCCACGACGACCTGATCCGCTCGGACGTCTCGGACATCTCCACGCACACGGTCACCTACGGCAACATCGAGGGCAACGCGGCCAAGAGGAGGAAGCAGCAGTACAAGGACAGCCTGAAGAAGCGGCCGGCGTCGGCCAAGTCCAGGAGGGAGTTCGACGAGATCGAGCTGGCTTACCGCCGAAGGCCCCCGCGGTCCCCGGATCACAAGCGGTATTTTAGGGACAAGGACGGGCTCCGGGACTTCTACCTGGACCAGTTCCGAACCAAGGAGAACTCCCCGCACTGGGAGCACGTGGACCTGACCGACGTCTACAAGGAGCGCAGCGATGACTTCAAGCGAGACTCGGTGAGCGGAGGGGGCGGCCCCTGTGCCAACAGGCCTCACCTCAAGCACGGGACAGGTGACAAGCACAGCGTGGTGGGTGGGGTGCCAGCTCCCTGGGAGAAGAACCTGACAAACGTGGAGTGGGAGGACCGCTCGGGGGGCAACTTCTGCCGCAGCTGCCCCTCCAAGCTGCACAACTACTCGTCCACGGTGGCCGGCCAGAACTCAGGGCAGGCAGGCGTGCATCCGCTGCGAGGCCTGCAAGAAGGCTGGCAACCTGTACGACATCAGCGAGGACAACTCCTTGCAGGAACTGGACCAGCCGGCGGCCCCGGTGGCCGTGACGTCCAACGCCGCCGGCACCAAGTATCCCCAGAGCCCGACCAATTCCAAGGCGCAGAAGAAGAACCGCAACAAGCTCCGCCGGCAGCACTCCTACGACACCTTCGTGGACTTGCAGAAGGAGGAGGCCGCCCTGGCCCCGCGCAGCGTGAGCTTGAAAGACAAGGGCCGATTCCTGGACGGGAGCCCCTACGCCCACATGTTTGAGATGCCAGCCGGCGAGAGCACCTTTGCCAACAACAAGTCCTCGGTGCCCACTGCCGCACACCACCACCACAGCAACCCTGGCAGCGGCTACATGCTCAGCAAGTCGCTCTACCCTGACCGGGTCACTCAAAACCCTTTCATCCCCACTTTTGGGGACGACCAGTGTTTACTCCACGGCAGCAAATCCTACTTCTTCAGGCAGCCCACGGTGGCCGGGGCATCGAAGGCCAGGCCGGACTTCCGGGCCCTCGTCACCAACAAGCCAGTGGTCTCAGCCCTTCACGGGGCTGTGCCAGGCCGTTTCCAGAAGGACATCTGTATAGGGAACCAATCCAATCCCTGTGTGCCTAACAACAAAAACCCCAGGGCTTTCAATGGCTCCAGCAATGGGCATGTTTATGAGAAACTTTCTAGTATTGAGTCTGATGTCTGAGTGAGGGAAGAGAGAGGCTAAGGTGGGTACGGGGGGGTAGTAGGGCCGTGGGGTCGTGTGGTGCGCATGTCGTGGAGGGGGTCTGGGGTGAACTTGGTTCCCATTTGCTTCTTTCTTGTTCTTTTCGTTTCTTTATGGGATCCTGGAGTTCTAGTTCCTACTGAAGGCAGCCCGGTGGCCAGCACCATTTGCCCTCCTCTGCCCAGCTCTCCTCCTGCATCAGTGTGCCATTCCTGTTCCCGTGAGAGGACGAGTCAGGGAGGGTGGACAGGAGGCAGACAGGAAGTGCTGCTCATGAGCTAGCTCCTAGCCCAGAGGGGCTGTTTGCTAGCCACGTTGAGTGAGGTTAGGAAAAGACAAAAGGAGGCCGCAGGAGCGCAGGGTAGCTTTTCCAGAAGTGAGCAAGCGAAGGTGTCTAAGTGAGGCCATTCAGCATAGCGCTCAAGAAAGGAAAGAAGCTTTGGCTAAATTCCTGGTAGATTATCTGGCTGCAGTCAAGTGGAGGGTGGGAGGTCATTGTGTGGTTTTATATAAGCCAAAACAAAACAAACAAACAAACAAACAAACAAACAAAATTCCATGCGACTCATTAGTGGCACTGAACCCTACTGAAAGATCACTCGTGAGCGACCAGATTCCTGGCAAATGCTAAAGTACACTTCCGTGACGCCCCATGGTGCACCGGAAGCAAAAACGGGGTTTGGGGGGCGCGTGTGCTTGTACAACTCTGGGCGCTTGCATCCACACGCGCTCAGGGTGCCTCTCACCGCAGACAACTCCTTGTTGCTTCCCTCCGTGCAATGAGCAGCACTTTGCTCACTGGGAGCATTGAGCTTGCTTTGGCTTATATTGGAACGCAGATGACCATAGGCATGTAGATTGTGGCTGTCTCTCCTCTCACCTTACCAAGTGTAAGGATGGAAGCTCTTGACAAGGAGATCCTGAGCTGTAGTCAGGAAAAAGAAGGAAAGAAGGAAGGAAGGAAGGAAGGAAGGAAGGAAGGAAGGAAGGAAGGAAGGAAGGAAGGAAGGGAAGCAGTCTTACAAAAGTAAGGCACAAATATAATTTTTCAGTTGATTGCCTGCAGTTTCAACCAAGAACTTGACAGGAAGGCTAAAGAAAATATGGAAAACAGCCACGATTCTTTTCCTATACCTGAAAGCAAAATATTCTATGAAGAAGCTCTTTTGAGCTAGTTTAGACCCTCAACTAGCCCAGGTTTGGGGAGCAACTCAGTAAGGCTTTGAAAACCAGGGGAGTCGTTTACGGTAGGGTAAGTGAAGAGGGGGGATGTTTTCAATGCTTTGATCCCTTCTTACTTAACCTGGCGCTAGAACAGTGGGCCCCCACAACCAATGACAGCTGAGAGGAAACGGGCTTTACCCCCAAGGGAACAGCTCTGGGGGGTCTGAGCAGAAGGGAAGACATTTGGAAGTGGGGAGGTTAGGAAGACACCTCACTGGACCTGGCTCCCTGCGAATGTGGCTTGAGCCACTGCGACTCTCGGTAAAAGTTCTTTCGCCTTTCTACTATACCCCTGTTTCCTCTCAGATTGTATCACTCAAAAGTAAGTGTGTGTGTGTGTGTATGTGTATGTGCGTGTGTGTGTATGTATGCGTGTGTGTGTGTGTGTGTGTGTGAAACACTCCAGGGATGAGGGTGCTGGCAGACATGATGCCCCCTCACTTAAGGTTGGAAAATTGAGAAGGGATATGAAAATCTGTCACTGCCCATCCTGAGACTTGGGGGTAGGGGTGTTCTATGGGTCAGTTCTACTGTCCTGCCTTCCCTCGCGCAGGGAGCTATTCCAAAGAGCCCAGGTCTGTTTGGAAGCTTGACCACAGGATCGCCTTGTCGCACACAGGACACACAAACCCAGAAAGGTGCTGGTCCTCCTCTGGATCGAAGCTGCCCTGTCTCCTCACGTCACACCCCTCCCCTCCGGGGTGGCTCTTGGCTGTCCTGGTGGCCCTGCCTCACGACCTTGAGCTTTCCTCATTCCCCACCCTTGACTGCTGCTTCCCACCCTCCTTCTTGATTTCCTTCTTCTTTTCCTCCTCAGTATCTTTCATTTTAAAGCCAACCGAAGGCCTTGTTTTCTTTCTAAAATGAACACGGGGGCAAGGGGCTGAACCTCTCACAGATTTGGAGAGCAGCATGCAGTGCTTTACCGTAAGTTCCAGGAAAGACTTGCAGAGAGGACAGAGGGTGTGAGGCACCTTCCGGAGGAAGAAGGAAAATGGGCCATAGAAACATTGCTTTGCCCTGGCTCCATCCAAGGACCAGGGGCTCATCCCTCACTCTTCCTCTTACCTCACCCCTCTAAAATAAAATTAAAAATTGAAAAAGAAAAAAAAAAGAAAAAAAACCAACTAACCTAGCGAACAGCAATCTAGAATACAGAGGGCTCTGTTGGTCTCCACTGGCCACAGAAATCAAGATGGTGTTTATTTCATATGTAAATATTTTGTTTTCTAATTCATTTTGTATAGATAAAGTGTTCTCTTGTGAGTATTCAGGGTGTTGGGCCGGAGGGAGTGGGGTGGGGATGGGAATGAGGGGGAAAGTGTTTTGTTAATGAGTTCTTTTCATTTTCTGTTGGGGGAATTGTTTGGCGTGGCCTTTGCTTCAGAGTGTCTGGGGGAAAAACAAAAAAGTGAATTCACATGGAAGCCACTCTGGTGAATAAGGCAGAGTGGAAAGTCATTTTGCATCCATGCCTCGCCTCCCAAAACCAATCTTCCCGCTGGTCTGTGAGAAATGGTCATGCACTTTGGCCGGGGCTTTGCTGGGTCTGAATAGGCCCTTAGCAAATGTCAGTCTACCTTCTGCGTAGACTACAGGGTACCAGCACTCTGCTAATGATGAGATGGTGGCACCAGATTTTCTCTGACAGTACCTAGGGTGGCAGATGTTTCCAGAAAGGCTTGAAAAGCATTGAGGTCCAGTTGTGTCCCGTTCTTGGTATGACTGAGAGGTGTCAGGAAGCCTGGACTGAGGAACCACCCAGAAGCCTTCTCTGCTAGTTAGTGACCATCTCACCACTCTGACCCTTTCCTAGGCCTAGACCCCCATCCTGTTCCCCAGCCCACCTGTACAAGTCAGCACTGCAGACAGCCCCAGAAAATGTGCGTAATGCTGGAGACAAATACGGGCATCTTACAAGGGCAAATGCCTCTCTAGAAAAGGTCCTGTCAAAGCTCAGTGGCTAGATGACGCCCTTGGCAAGGCAGCTGAAGTTAGTTGCAGAGGAATGAAAGTGGTTATGTGAGGGGACTATAGCAATGACGGCTTTATATTTGCCTTGTTCTCATTATATTCCCACCAAAAAAAAAAAAAAAAAAGAAACGATTCTACTGACCTCGGGTTAGCCAGACAAACCAAAGCTTGGCTTTGTGGCTATCCTCACTCATAGTCATTATCTTTCCCTTCCCCTTCTTAATCTCTCTTTATCCCAGGTTAAAGTTTCCAAATCCATATACCCAGTGTTTACAGCTTCCTCCCTCCCCCCCCCCCCACCAACGCGTTCTCCCACGACTGTAAACTGTCAGCTGGATAATTTCATTTTCTTCAACCCTTTATTTAGCCCCAACTGACCACTTTCCTTCCATGGGCTGTTTGAATTGGGAGCAAGTAAGGTATTTACTTATGGCTTCGCTCAAGGAAGAATAAAGAAAAGAAGGCTGTCAAGTTTCAGAGGTGAATTAATTGCAGAATAACAAGCCAATAAAATACATAAGAAATAAGTCAACAGGCGGTCCCATCTCTGTCACAGATATACATGGACGAAGACCTGATCCATCCCAAACTGTAAGATTCTGCAGAACCCTCAGGGGCACCTCATGTCCCAGAGTCTTCCTCAGAATCCATGCTTTCTCCCTCTCTCTCTCCCTCTCCCTCTCTCGCGTGCTCTCCCATTGTGGAAGTGGACCGTTGGGTGTGGTCCTGCCTCACTCCCTCAGCGACGACGCTGACCCCCTCAGAATGCCCAGGGACCTCAACAGTCCTGACCCTTGCAGTTGCCTGAGTGAAACCTGTGCACACCCTTTCAGAGTGCCGCATGTGCAGTGGACCTTGTGATGTCAGCGCTGTCACTGCGTACCCTCAGCCGGAACTTGGGAAGCATTCTTCCTGTGTATTCCCCTGTGCTGGCCACGGCCGTTTTGTGATTGGGTTGGGGGTGGGGAGGGCAAAAAAATCCCAGATGATCCCATGATTAAATGTCGGTGGTGTCAGTAGTGCCCAAACGCATGTGTAATGTGATACAAATAGGAGTTGTCTATACAGTGAAGTGAATATCACCACCCAGTCTTCCATGGCCATCCAGAATTACCCCAGGGAGCATTCTTTGCAGAGTGCTGGTCACCTGCACATCTCATTTAAGAATTAAGGTTTCTTTCTTTTGGTTTTATTGTTTGGTTTGGTTTTCAGTTCATTCAAGGTTTAGGGACAGAATATCCAGAATGTTCGGGCAATCGCCGTTGGAAAAGGTATTCCTGAACTCACATTTTATTAATTCGTTAGTTTTTACTCACTGTCTCTTTAAAAAAAAAAAAAAAAAAAAAAAAAGGCCCTGTCATTGTTCGACACCCTGTGTGTGTCCGTTCCCATGTGCTAGGAATGATTCCGACGTGTGCATAAATGGTGTCATGGCGGTGGTCCTGATGAATGCGCCCGGCGATTCCAGGCTCTGTGGCCATGATGTACGCACTCTCGGAGCTCGAAGCCATATAGGAACTATGTGCTCTGGGAGGGGGGCCGGGGGGGGGACTTCTAAAATCTGTTGCCTTTGCTTCACTCACCCAGGGTGTCAGAGACTCTTCTCCCTGGCTAAGGAACTCTTTATGACCAAGAGGCACCGCATGGTGGCTCTTCGCACTGGAGTGGGTCTGGCCTTACCAACAGTGTGTTAACTATGATGCGCTTTCAGGGTCCTGAAAGAGTCTGCCAATTGCTAGCTTACCTGGCAGATCTGCTGCTTTAGCAGTGAGCTGTTCATCTGCCTTTGAAATGAAAGCATTCCCAGGAAGAGTGACGTACTAAGCCATATTAGGGATTTATACATTTAAACACCTAATCTACATTAGGATTCTCATTCCTTTTCCTGGGAATAAGTTTTGATACAGAAAGGAAAAAGCCAAAAAAAAAAAAAAAAAAAAACCCACCAGGAATAAAGAGCAGGGAGTAAGGACGAAGGTTCTGGAAAGTAAAGTAAAGACATTTAAACCATCTTTCAACTCTACCTGCTTTTATTTAAGGCCCTTGGGACTCTGGAATAGGAGCCCTATTTAGGAATAGTTTTTAATACACAGTCAAATATGTCGTTTACAGATTTCTAAATTCAGTATCTTGTAGGGAAGATAAGGCCCGTGACTCTAGAAAATGGATGACAACGCTTCTCCTCTGATGCAGGATACTAAATCGACAGATGAAAAGAGGAAATTAAATTCACCTTTAGTATAAGAATTTCATACTTTTAGTATAATAAACGTTATTGTGTTATCTGGTCTCTGTTCCAGTTCAATTTATCTTCCCATTAACTGACTTGTTCTCCATCTTACTGCATCAAATACCTTCCCACTTCCATGTGGCATCTCTGTTGTCCCAACCCATATTCACTGTTAAGGAGCCAGTTGACCCTCAGGTGCTACTTACCTGTGGGGAGGTCTCCTGTAGGCCTATCAGATGGTTGGGGCAGCGTTAAAGTGCAGATGTGTCATTTTGACATCTAGTGTTCATCTCGGTGTAGGAGTCCGTGTGGAGGAGGACCCTGGGAGGTTCTCATATTCTACAAGAATCACAGGATGTGTGGATCTACCCCTGCCCTCATCCCATTCCAACTGCATGAGCTCAGCCACAAGGGACCCCTGAGAGCTCTGAGACTTGGAACATGTAACCTATATATACCCACAAGAAAGTCCCCATGTAAGCATTAGACAAATGTCAGGGTCATTTCCACGCCTTGGAGTTCATTGGTGATGTTGAGGAGCTCAAGTTAGCAATACTGAAGCAAGGGAGAGATTTTTTTTCTTTTTCTTTTTGCCTGGAATGAATGGAAGAAGTCAGGAATCTTCTACCATTTCTCAGCTACTGCGTCCATTTGCGCTCATGTTAGAGAGGACCTCTGCGGGGTGTCCTCACTGTCCCCGTGAGGCTCTATATTTGCTACTGTGATGGTCAGGAGAGGCTACCTATGAGAACTGTAAGTGGAGAGTGGAGTTGGGACTCTAGTTTGCAGGATCTGTTTTGATAAAGGAGAAAGAACTAGAACTCATGTGAGGATCAAACTTATCATGAAGCACATGACTTTGACCCTATTATAAAACTGCTAGTTAAAGACTTGATTTGCACACTTTCAAACTGAACTCTGTTTGTCTACATTATTTATTATTTAGGAGGCTGTGTAGAAAAAATTAATAATAAAAGCTCTAATTAAATATATTAGCTCAATTAGACCAATATCTATTGGGCACATACTATGTCCCTGGACTCATGCTGGGAAGTACAGAAAAGATTTTAAAATGGAGTACATTACACAAACATAGAATATATAAGAATAAAATATTTAAATATATGTATTATATCCATGAAACAGTTGTGCATAAATTTGTGTGATTACACATGTAAGCTTAATATTTTCTTTTGCCAGGGTATGAGTCAAAGATATTCATTATGTTATTTAAAAAAGAGAAAGAAAGAAAGACCACAGTGACTCAACTCTGCATGAGAGAAAAGCCTAGATCACTTCTTTTTGGAATTGGTACACATCCCAGAACTAGAATTTGGAAATTCCCTCTCTGGTCACAGCGTGGCATTGAATTACCTTATCTTTCTTCATTTCAGCCCTCTTCTGTCATTCTGAGTCCTTAAGCCCAGCTGGCTCTGTTCGCTTTAGTCATAGGTCTTTGGTTACAGGGACCCAGGAGACCTGTGTTTACGTATGGCAGCAATGCTCTTACCAGAAACCCCTTCCTCCTGTTTCCCCCCACACATGCTTTGCATGTCTAATGCTGTATTCTATCTCTACATCTTCCATTGCATTCACTGTACCTCACCTGGATCCTACCCAGCTTGGGCTTCTTTTATTTCGCCCACAGTGACTTCATGTCACATTTGTTAAAAATCCGTCTTTTCTATTATACTTTCATCTTCTTTCAATGGGCATTTTCCCAACTGTTACAAAGAAAAGCTAACTGATTATTGAATTCTCCCATAACCCCCCCAACCCCGCCACTTTTAAATGTCTCCTACCCACAACTCATCTTCCTAGCTTTCCTTCCAGCCCAGTGCTCCTCTTTCTTTTGCCCTGAACCCCTTTTGGAGCATCTTCCGAGGTGTACTCCAGTTGACAATTCTTCCCTCTGTTGCAACTTTCACCTTTCCCATGCAAAACAAAATCCTGTAACAAGAGGTAAGGACAAATCTTCTCTCTATCCAATTTGGCTCTTCAATTCCTGTTATCTCTATTTTCATATTTCCAAACTTCTCACAAGGGTAATCTTTCTTTCTTCACTCCCTCGCTCAGTGTTCATGGCTTTGTAGTGGGGCTATCAACCAGTCACTCCCACAACTGCCATCTAGGAACATTTCAATGAGCTTGTTACCAAAGTCAGTTATTCTTCCTTCCCTGCTGCAATTCAGCCTTGCCGATATTAATCTAAACTCACCATTAGAAGGCAGTAAGTTTATATCTTAGCTCTCTGATCCTCCATGGGCTTCTGCTTTTTCTCAACATTGATTGGCTATGGTGTTCTGATCTTCACCCTCTCCAGGCTCGCTGCTCACAGTCTTTGGATCTTCTGTGACACCAGTGGCTTTGCGTGAAGATGGTTTTCCGACCTTCGCTCTTAGACACTCCTTTCCTCTTCAGTGTAACCACTTCACCTCACTTCACACTGATCCAAATACCCAGGTCTAGCCCTGCAAACCAATGTGATTACCAAATTCCTCTTTTGGTTAATTGTACCATTTTTCATTTTGTCACCAAACCAGAGCTTTCCCAGGAACTCTTTCCTCCTCCTCCTCTCCTCTCAACCTACACACATGTAATTATTTAGAAAGCCTAATACTTGGGATGGAGAGATGGCTTAGTGGTTAAGGCGCTTGCCTGTGATGCCTAAGGACCCATGTTTGACTCTCCAGATCCCATTGTAAGCCAGACGCACAAAGGTGAGGCAAGCGCACATGCCTACCAGGTGGTGCGAGCATCTCGAGTTGGATTATAGTGGCTGAGGCCCTGGTACACCAATTCTCATTCTCTCTCTCTCTCTCTCTGAAAAAAAAAAAAAAAAAGAAAAAAGAAAGAAAGCCTAATACTCCTTACCCTAAAGTTTTCCTGCCTTTTCATTTGGGTTCTTTTCTCTGGTCATGATTATTTAGATGCCTTATAATATTGTTCCAGGACTTTTTATTTGAATCTCCTTTTATAGTATGCATTTCCCACATAAAGTCAGAGCCCACCACCCCTCAGGCTTCACCTGCCATGGTCTTCCAGCACGCCTAACTTCTTGCCATTTGAATTTATGCATGCATGCTCCTATCCCAGACAAGCTGAATCACACATTTGTCCCTTTATTTCCTTTGCTGGCTGGTTTTCCCACTATCGTCTCTCAAATTGCTCTTTTTATTTGAAACGTTCTTTCCTCCATCTCCCCTCTCCATCCTTTCTTGCGTGACCCTCATTCCTTCTAGATAAGCCTTGAAAGACCAGAGCAAATAGTCACAACATTTATTCACCTCATGATCTGGGCATAAAACATTCAAAGCTTTTGTGAGTGTCCCTAGACTTTTTTTTAAAAAATATTTTATTTATATATTTATTTGAGAGAGAGAGAGAGAGAGAGAGAGAGAGAGAGAATGGGCATGCCAGGGCTTCCCGACATTGCAAATGAGCTCCAGATGCATGCACCACCTTTTGCATCTGGCTTATGTGGGTCCTGGGGAATCGAACTTGGGTCCTTTGGCTTTGCAGGCAATGCCTTAACCGCTAAGCCATTCCTCCAGCCTCCTCGACTGTTTTTACCTACATGGTGGCATCCATCACAGACCATCTTAATTTGTCATTTGGTTATACATTCATCTTCCCTGCTAGATCCTAAAAGACCATGTCTTCACTCATCTTTTATTCCTTATAGCACCTTATCCGAGTGTCTTATATATGAAAGGTACTAGTGAAAATTTGATAGTATTATAAATCAAAATGGAAAAAGAGCCCGTGGATATTACCCACAGGATACTTGAGTCTGCTGTAATGCTTACAGACGCCCCCCCCCCATGTCTCTTTTTCCCACAGACACACTCGCAGCAGCACACTGGCACTGCACGTGTGCGTTTCCATGTCAACTGTTATTTCCAGTGGGAATTTGGGATTTTTCAACATATGATTCATTATTTGAAGTTCTGCCGGCACCGCTGTATGGTTATTAGAGTGTCCTTGCAATGCTACAGGAAGACAAAATAAGTGATCGAAGGCGAGACCATGAAAGATATTGATCAAATGTCACATATTGGGAGTTTTTAGATGCTGTGAGTGGAGCTTGTATCCAGACACTTCATGGTCCTGACTGAATCTAACCTGACCTATGATAGAATTGACCTGTCTTAGATCCAATAGACAGATTTTGGCTTAATTAAGTATGTGCAGCACCAGCAGAGCCTTGTTACAATTGAGGCTCTGCATTCTGGTACCTTCCACCTTTCTAACAGTATAACTAAGTACAGGCCAGACTTGGGGGCTGCTGTTCATTTGGCTTATGACTTTGTCTTGATACTCATTTCCTGGATTCTGGAGCCACATCCTTTATAAGGCTTTGTATATAGGATGACTTCTTCCAAAGGGATGATGGGGACTGAGGTAATTGACTATAACACCCCTGATGTGTACATTTTCAATGGCAATAAGTTCAGATTTCAATGAGCTAGTTCAGAGAGAATTCTAGTCTCTCAGCTTGTCTTTTCTCTGCAAATATGAAAGCATTAGTTTTGTCTTGCATCACTTCCGACCCTAGAGCCTCCCGATTCCTTTACTCTCCGAGCTTCGTGCATCTTTTCCCTTGTTGTCCTACGTAACAATCTGACCTATTTGTTATAGACAGTCTCTGTCTCTGAAGAAAGTCTTGAGCTTGATCTGCCCTTTCATGTAAGCTGGTCTGGTGACCCAGAAGGTTCCCCCTCTCCTTCTCCTGGCCAGCCTCCTCAATAAATCTCGCCATGGCAGTGGCCATGAGTTATTCTCCCTTGGGAAACATCTTTTGCCACTGTGTGTTAATTTAAAGCACGCTACTGCAAACTGAACTCAAATACCTTATAGGCAGTGACAAGTCTCTTTTTCAAGAAAGCAAGCAAAGCTCATCCTTCATCGAGACAGGACGGGCGAGAGAGATATTATTATTGGCAAGCTGGGACAAAAATTGTGACAACTTAGGAGATATCTAATAAAAATTAAGATTTTAGGTCTGGATGGATTTTTGGGGGGGGGCCATTTAGTTCTAGATGGTTTTGATGCTAGAAATGGAGATAGCTAATATTTTAGAGCAAAATTCATCTCATGATGTTATGAGACATTTGTTTTAAACAAGGAAATAAGTTGGCACTCTACCTACTAGGAGTGCTGGGAAGACATTTATGCTCTCAAAGCAGGACATCCATGAATCTCTGTTGAAACAATGAATGGACCAATGCTCTAGGCAGTTTTACCCATGATCATTTTATTTCATATCTTGTTTGATGTTGTCTTGTTTTGTTTTTGTTTAAGTCCCTGTACGGAGTGAGAAAGAAAAAGAACAGAAGTGTGTCATGGGCAACTCCCTCGTGTCATAGACAGAGCCAGGTGCTTGTAGTCTGTCATGGGGACCTCACATCATAGACAGAGCCAGGAGCTTGTGGTTACTCACTGGCCTTGATGGTCACATCAGGAGGAACAGAATCCCAAAGACTTAGAGCCAAGGCTAATAACCCCCATAGGTCCATTCCTTTGGCACATCCAGTTTGCAAAAGCTCACTTTAAAGGTAGAGCAAGCGCAATTCTCAGGGATCTTAAGACTGCAAAGAGAATTGCCCTAATTATTTTCCTTTTTTTTTTTTCTTTGCTTGTAACCTGGGAGGAACAAAGAAGGCTGATTTAAAAAAAAAGAAACCCAAACATAGAGAATAAAGATGCACTTTCTAAGTGCCACCTTTGAATCTACTTGTGACTTCAGGCTGTTAGCTCCAGGGCCAGAAACGCCAGGGAAGGGATTTGCTGTGTAGGAAGGTGTCTAGAAACAAAGCTGTCTGCCCTGAGGTGAGTGAGGGCCCCGGACCCAATCACATCTGTGAGATCCCACATGTTTATGATAAGTCTGGCTACGTATCCTTCCTGAGCCAGTGCCGAGGCCCTTTGTACTATAGGACCCAGGCAGCCATTGACCACCAGCCTGGACAGAGAGGCCATGGTTCGTCCTACCAGCCTAGTCATAGAATGTAAGCCACCGTGCCTCCGTCCGCAGTCCTTGTAGGAAGAGGCCCACGGGTACTGGATCTGGGAAGAGAAGAGCTGCAGGGGATGTGGCCATGGGCAGGCGAACGTGCCAAGTTGCCTGCTTCTTTAAGAGAATAGTACTGCTCGCTTCCAAAGGGGACTTCACCCCTTAAACAAATTAAAACAAACATAGCTGCCTGCAACCTCAGTGCTGCTCAGAGCCTTGTTACATCTTAACTGTGATTATCATTTTCTTTTGAAATCAAGGGCTATTTCAATGTTCCCCTCTGGAGCCAGCCTAAGAATCGTCTGCAAACCAGACGCCACTATGTCGCCCCTGGCTGACTTGTGCTTGTAGCGGCTTATAAATGGGCTCCATGTATGTTCTCACTCACACTACACAGCTGGCTGGAACGCAGTGAGCTCTATGCTTTAAGCATCCTCACCTTGCGTACTTTCCCAATACCCCACATAAACAACTACCCCACTACAGAGGGCACAGCCTTGACAAATGATCTCATCGACCACTATCACCTGATGGTTCCATTGGGAACTGGACAGACAGACATTGTAGTTCACCCAGTCAGTGTCTTGTCTTCTCCTCTACCTAGCTGTGGATTGCCCACACCTCAAGCTTTAACAGAAATATCCAAGCTTTATGTGAGAGGAATGTCTTATTTTTATTGGAAAACTTAGCTATCCTACGGACTCCTGTTTCACCCAGTGGACTCTTAGAGTTTGTTGTACATCCCAATGACAGATCAGTGCTAAGGTGATGGGGAAGTAGAAACCAGTTTGCCTGAGAATAAACAGTCGTGTTGCTTAGATACATACAAAACACATGTGCCCACATCTTCTAGAACTACCCTGAGTGGGAGTGAAGAGATCTATTCTCAATAAGGACGGGAACAGAGACAGGTGCCTTGGGAGATTTTTGATTTCTACCCCTCCAAGGTCCAGTAACCAAAACACAAAATCAAAATTTCATGTAGGAAGTAAATGATATAAAGATAAAATGGGTAGAACTCTCACTTAGAAAGACATAAATATCATTTTTTAAAGAAAATTCCTTTTTATATGATTGTAATTGGAAGTCAACCACGGTATATACAGATGTGTATGTTCCCATTACCTTCCCATCTTCGCACCCTCTTTCTTTTCTCAGCTTCTAAATAGAGACAGTCTGTATCCTGAGTTGCCCCCCACACACAGTGTTAGGATAAGAAGTTGAAGGAACACAAATGTACATGATCAATCAGTCTGCTTCCCTTAATCAACCCCCCGCCTGTATTTTGATGACCAGGATGTAGCCTGCTCTGCATGGATGGGAACCTGGGACCAGAGACAAGAAAGCGACTTTGTCATATGATTTGCTCCAGAGACGTTGGGAACTTTGAATGCTCGGGTGTTGACTGCCATTGTCTCTTAGCAGCAGGCACAAGACATGGATCACTGAGAATGGTGAAGAACCGTCCCTTCAGCACGCTTAGTGAGTTCCATGTAGAAGGGTCCTGAATTACGATGGTTTCTACCTTTGACTCTTCCTCCTGTCCTGGAAGGGTGGGGATCGTGAGGCCTCTGGGAGCCCACTTGAATTTCCACCATGTAAAACCTGTGGAGCATTCTAAATACACCAAAGTAGATGGATGTAGATATGGAATCATTCGCCATCCCCATTTATACAAATGGTCTCCTTTGACATGAAAATATGATGATTTTTAATTATGCAGGCAAATGTGTAGAAGCACAGCAAGATTGGGTGATAAACAAAAAATTTATTGCAAATTCTTGCCAGAACCAAAACTTGTCTAAATTGCTGACTTGGTCAAATTCAGCGAGTAACAGTGCCTGAATTGTCCATCCAACCCAGTTTTGAGCATCTAAGAGTGGAGAAAAATCCTGAAATCCAGGTGGCTGAATTAGATAAACATTTTCATAGACACCCCCGCCCACACACACCCACAACCCCCCCCCCACACAGACACACACACACACACACACACATACACACAATCCAGGCATCTGTAGAGCCCATTGCATAAAACAGCAATGTTGGAATTTGAAAGATAGAAAAGTTTTGTAATGAAAAAAACTTAGATGAAATTTAAAAAAAAATGTTTGAATTTTGTGGAGTAGACATGGGGAATTTTTTTTATTATTATCAAAAGCTTTATGTAGCATGCAACTAATGTGAATCGAAAGTGTAAGGAAACACCGAGACTTCTTGCATAGTGTTCCCCGGGGAAGACAGGCTTGGGGAATGCATGAGGTGGTCCAACACTCAGTTTGGGCCCACCGTGAACAGAGGACGTCAAGGGAGAGCCTGTTACATGCTTTCACTAGGTAGAGCCATCAAATTTCGTCAGGTTCAACATAGCCTAACTTGTTTATTAAGGCATTAGTCGGTTCTGGAAGTGTTGCATAGAAGTCTAAAGCAGGCCACAAAAACCTGTATCTCTCTCTCAAACCCATAATAAATAATCGCTAAGTCCTGATAGGTGGGAACTATGATTGTTCCATAGCCCATAAAGTCTCCTAAGAATTTTAGTCACTACCCCCTCCCCCCCCGGCATACAAGGTTAAAATGGTGAATCTTTCAACACCCACAGCTCAGGGAATCCTGCAGCTACCTTCTCTTGCAATCCATCTGTTTATTGATGAGTGGTGCCAAGTTTAGGAAGCAATTCTTCTTTCCAAAGATGTTCATGTCTTTACTTTATATAACAAGAGAATGCTTGGTATAAGCATTCTATTTATACCAAGAATAGTGACAGGAGGGCCTAGCAATTTAGCCTCTTAAAAAAAAAAAATTCCTCAGTCCATCCTGTCCTTAGAGGGAAGACAGGATCAGAAATAGGAAGATAGGAAGTGGGGAGTGGGAGGAATTCTACACCATCACATCTATAATGCAAGTATCCCAAGAGTCTAGTTTCAGGAGAGGACGTGATGAGAGAGAAGTAACTTTTATTTCCATGCCCGTGGAAGGAGTTGAGACCAGCACTTATACCCTCCTTAAGTTCAAAGTTTAAGGCCAAGATTTTTACAGATATCTTCTCTCTCCTGCCCTTTTGCCTGCCAATAAATGACATGAAATCACGGCGGTACGCCGAGCAATCTAGGAAAGAGGGCGCCCTCTTCTACCCTGACTCCATGTGACATCATCCTTCCACGAGTGTCGTTACCTGGAGATTGAGATGCTCCTTAATAACAAGAGCAAGGCCAAGAGCTGATGAGTGTTTTGAGCATTTAATTCCCTTGCGAATCTCAGCCTCTGTCTTGTGCTATAGCTACATTCATTGTGTGGTAGGGGAGCAATAAGTTTCATGGGAACCCTACGGCTATGGGCAGAGAATTAGTTCACTGAAAGCGCCAAGCTCTTGTGCTTAATATTAAATATTAAAGTGGAAATGAAAAAAGCCAACCCTCAAGTACAGCTGCCAACAGGAGTCAGGGAGCCATTATGGCAGAAGTTTTATAAAGAAAATCTCCATCAACCCAAGACTGAAACAGCTGAACTGAAGATACGTGCACAGTCTGGAGGGCCTCCTATTTTTGCATAGATTCCAGTGGGCCTGTGTTCTTCAAAAGCCTGTGTAAGACAGAAAAAGGTAAACTGTTTCTGAGCCCAAGACTCTCTCCCAAGCAGCACCACTCACATGACCTTCAGTTCTTCCCCACTGACCTTGAGGGCAGAATGTAAGTCCTCTGATATTGTACATTGATTGCTTCCCAAGCCAGGCTTATCCATTGGTCATTGGGACCTGAGCAGCTCATCTCTCCCCTTGGCCTCCTTTCTTCTATATCCTACAGACAATCAGCACAACCTTGTTTAGGTAAGGCCTGTCGATGAAGCAAGGTACCTCGGTAAAAAAGATGGGCAATGAGTCTCAACAGTGTAGCATCTAGAAGTTTCCAGGGGAGTTGCACACCCCCAAATAATGGGAAAGGTGAATAGTTTCTAGCCATAGAGTATCTTTCCTTTGAGGCGATAAGCCATGACATCGTTGTTCACTGTATCTTCTCTTTGATGAACTGAATCTGATTCTGTTCCCATGGAATGAATTCGACCAAGGACTCATTTCCAATCTTCCGGGACAACTATGGCTTATCTTCTGCTTTCTCTCGTTTCTTTCATGTATCTTTTCCACGTGATGGAGAAATCGACCTGGTTGTTATCAATCATACATCTTATGAGCAACATAGGGCATGGGAATTTATGACGAATGAACATCACCAAGATCTTTCATTTAGCTGGGCGTGGTGGCACATGCCTTTAATCCCAGCTCCTGGGAGGCACAGGTAGGAGGATGCCATGAGTTGGAGGCCACCCTGAGACATCCTAGTGAATTCCAGGTCAGCCTGGGCTACAGTGAGACCCTACCTTGAAAACCAAAAAAAGAGAGAGAGAGAGAGATTTCATTTAATCCCAGTGGTCTTTGGAGATCATATTCTCTCACTATGACCCATCTTTTCAGTGAGACTTGTTCCTTTCTGGGAAGCTGTGACTCTAACATGAATTTCAGTGGTTCTTTTCTGGCAGAAGGAATGACAGCTACACTAGGAAGTTAACTGAGGTAGTTACTTTTATCATGGCAAAGCGGATCTTACAATTAATGTCTCAGCCAACAGCTTTAGGTTCTGTCCCTGGGCATTCTCCTTCTCCCCCCCCCTTCCTACCATCCTCCTGGAGTCCCATCTTGACTTGAGTCCTCCCCTCTCCTTTGCTTATTGCCCAAGAGTGGATTCCTTAAAATGAATTCTTATTTAAACAGATTGTTCAATGAAGAGCCAGACAATCATTTCTCATTAATTTAGGAAGAAGGAGTTGAAACACACACACACACACACACACACACACACACAACCGATAAACAAGCAAACAAGGTCTTGTTGCCAGCTGCTTCAACTCAAGACCAGGTTCCAGAACAGTGAGTAAGTACCCTCCAGTGCAAGCCCTGGGGTCTGCTGAGGAGAGAGATGTGCTTTGGAATATTAAGCAACCCGAGGCAGTGTGCACATGGTGCTTTGGTTTAAGTTTGCTGCACAAATGGGGACTTCAGTGGGTCTCCCTCTCATCTCTCTCTATCCTTCTCCCTCTGTCCTCCCCTCTCTCCCTTTCAACCTCTTGTGTCATGATCCAGATCTCTTTGAACACACTCATAATGGCACAGTCAACTGAGCTCCCTTAGCCATAGGCTCATAGGAGGCAAGGGGATCTAAGTCTCTCAGCTAGTAAGTTGTTTCATGTCATCTTTTAAATCATCAGTAGTATGTGCTATCGGAACAAGAACAAAAACAAAAGTAGAATGGGAAAATAAATTCAGTGACAAGCACACAAAAAGCACGATTCTCAAACCTGTTCTTCACGAAGCAGAAAATTCTAGAAGCCAAGAAAGGGGAGCATAGGAGTAGAAGAACTTGGAGGCAAGGAGATGGCCATGCTCATGCCCAATGTTCTGGCTGTTCCCCAAGGGGACTCTCCTGTCTTCCCCCATGGGCTCTAGCGGGAGAAACCGTTCTGCCATTGATTGCTGAGAGATGGTAATGGACTATCCTCAGAAGGTCGTAAGCGTTCTCCCAGGATGGCATTGATAGGCAGTGCACCTCGGATCTTCCAAAACTTGCCTCCAAAGCTAAAAGCAGTTCCTCTCAAGTGATTTCTATTCTTCAGTCAAGAATATTCTGAGTAGAAAAGCCTCGTGCTCATTGTGATTACCCTGACTTAATTTGACAAGCCAAAGGGCACAGAGGAGAATGGAATATATCTGGGAAATAGAGTTCACTTAACCTTTTTTTTTTTTTTTTTTTTCAATTTTAGAATGGTTTTGGATCACAAAGTTAGATCACCTTTCAGAGAGAAAAATCTTTTAAATAAAATTATATCTTCTCATCCCCAGTGAAAACGTCAGGTTTCTAACCTGACTACTGTTTACTTTAGGAAAGGAAATTGGTAGATTTGATTACAAACAGGCATTTTACAGACTGATTTAATCCAGAGTCTTATACCTATCAACACAGAATTTACTGGCTCAGACATGGTCTTTTAAGCTGTAAAACCTCAAGGAAAAGAAAAAGGTCATATGTTCTGAGCCAACCAGGAACGTTAAAATGTAACATAATCCTGCCAAGTATTCAGTCTATAAATTACATGATAGCCGTGGGACTTTTCAGAGATAGCGGAGAAGAGGGCCAGACACCAACTGGGAGACTTAGGGGGTCATTTCTTAATCGTTAGAACTAACGGAAGTTTGGTTAAAGAATAAAGATCCAGGGCTTTTGTTCTTTTGGTCTTCTCCAATCACACCCAGCCACTCAGATGGCGTGTTCAGTTGGAACCATCTGAATGCAATGAAGGCAAAAGGCAGCACGGAATTAAGGGAGACCGCAACTCAGTCGCTGTGCTATTTAGCCAAGGCATCTGAGCGGAGCACAGAGGTTCTCACTAACGTCGCAGGATGGACCAGAGATGGGGATGCAGGCAGTCTACACGGTGAGCTACAGGCTAGCTTGGGCTGACAATTACGGCCCCATCTCAAAATAACTGGGGCAGGGAAGGGGAGACAGGAGATGCAGGAATAATCTAGAAACCAGGAACCCTGATAGAGGCCTGCATGCACAGAGACAGGACTGTGGAGCAATGGCTAAGTTATTGACAGTGAGATGCTCTGAGGTGTGGGACGCGCTGGGATGTTGATACGACGTTATGCAACAGGCTGAGGTCAAGGAATTGAAAGGCTATGGTGTGGGAAGAAGTGTTAACATAGATAGTGACCAATGTGATAGGGAAGAATGCTACTTGCAGGAATCATGGAGGGTAACCCAAGCTTGTTTCAATCATTGAATCGGGTACAGCGAGCAGCTAGTATGGTCTGATGTACCTCCGGCTGGATTTTATCACCTGTGTGTGGTGGCTTTTGAAAGGGGACAGAGGGAGGAAGCTCTCAGAATGGCAGTGATGAGCCAAGAGTGCGTCACCTCTAGGCCCGGTGGCCAGTGTGGGAGAGGGAAGCTTAGTACTCAAGAGGGCTTCAGGGACCTCAAGAACGAGTCAAGGTGACAAAGATCAGGGAATATTATGATGGGTGACGATGGATTCATGAGAAAGTCGGAGAGTTAGTAAGAGACGGGAAACGTGCTTTCTTGCGAGATGTAGTGGGTCATGTGGAGATGAGAGACTGAGTGACTAGAGGTGCTCAGGAGTCAGGCTCGTGGGACAGTTCCCCTGAGCAAGCTGCACGGGTCTCTGTGAGATTGGGGTAGAAAGGTTCCAAGTGCTGGGGACAAAGCCTTGTCAGCCACACATAGACTTCTGGTATTTTTTTTTTCAATCCCATGTTATTTTTAACTTCCCTAAAGTCTCCATTGCCTTACCACATATTCTATTTTTATTCGTTTGCTTATTTGTGGTCTTCCAATGTGCCATCATCCTCCTGCCTCAGCCTCCTGAAAACATGCACCATCAAACCAAATACGGTGATCGCGCGGTTTTCCAGGTGTGCGTAAATGTGGTCCCGGAACAAGGCTGCGTTTTGACCGTTTGCCCTGGAAAGACCACGTTTTCACAGTAAACCTTGTCCTTCTGTTTTACAGACTTTCCAACTAAGTTGTTTTCCTTGGGGAAATTATAATTCCTTGTCCACCTTTTAAAAGAAGTGGAAAAGAGCTATGCTTCTGCCCAGTTCTAGCAAGCAAAAGTTTTCTGTTTATTTTTATGTAGTATTTCCTCTTATGACAGAGAGCAATAGACCAGGAGCAATAGAAGTGGTTGGAAGACTGTAAAAGCCCTAGGGGAGCATTCTGGAAGATCAGGGCAGGGCTAGAAAAGGATTCTGAGTGGGACTGCATGTAAAAGGAGGGAACCCTAGAAAACAAGAAGAAATTTGACCAAAGCAAGTTGCGGGGGGCGGGGGGAGGTAGGGGGTAAAGGTTTATTGTATAGGCATTTGGAGATTTAGCAAAAGTAAACTAGAGCCTACCTCTAGGAACATTCCACAGATTTATGACACCAGTGATGGACTAGTTCTATTTCATGTGCAGTTTGAAAAAAAACTATAATTTAGCTGGGCGTGGTGACGCACGCCTTTAATCCCAGCACTTGGGAGGCAGAGGTAGGAGGATCGCCACGAGTTCGAGGCCACCCTGAGAGTACAGAGTAAATTCCAGGTCAGCGTGGCCTAGGGCAAGACCCTAACTTGAAAAACAAAACAATAAATAAATAAATCATAATTTGAGAAACCATTCAGCCATCAGGACAAGGATGAGAGGGTTACCTGAGTGCCTGGTTCACCTTCTCTGTCTACCAGTGAAGAAGTCATGTCCTGCCTGGCACCTCCCACCCTCACCCGGCGATAAGCCGGGGCTTGCCCAGGCCCACCCACTGCCTGTGTTTAGTTCTTGTGTTGGAAGGGTTTATTACAGCCAACCTGGCTTATTCCAGGCTTCAGGCACCAAGGACAAATAGAACTTTTAAGAATAGATAGATAAAAGAAAGAAAGAGGGGAGCAAAAGCCGGCGGTGGTTTGGTTGTGCCATCTGTCTTTCCTTCCTGACCTGCAGGACCCCCCACCCCCCCGACCCTTCCAAAGGTGAACAGAACCACACGGCTCCTTTGACTGTGCTTCGGACGTTTTCTGCTTCAAGCTGTCTCCCACTGCAAGCTCACCGAGTGTAACTTTCTAAGGACTGTGAATGGCGGGGTGCTGAGGAGGAGCATCTTAGTAGGAGCTTTGCGACCCCATGATCAGTCCCGCAGCATTCAGGCTTTAGAGCACCCGTGATGCTTTGCAGCTAGCTGCCACCTTTCCTTGGGGACCAGAGAAGAGACAGGCTAGGGAAATGAAGTCTTGTCCGTCGAGAAAAATCTCTTTTCTTGCACAAGACAGGAGCCAGTGCAGCAGCGGCATCTCATTACACTTAGCCACCATGACTGACGCGTGCGGATGGGTGCCCGTGGGCATGATGAGTGTTTGAGCTTTGAGTGTGAGGAGGTAAGGATGGAAACAAAGCATGCATCCATGGTGGGTGGGGCTGCAATCACCACACCCCTCCCAGAGTCATATGGAGGAGGGGCGACGGTCATAGCTTTCCCGGCGTGGTGACCCCCTGCCCAGGGACAGCATAAATAGGCGACTCAGGCTTGTCCCAACTTTGTGAGGCCAGATCCCACCCTTCTCTCCCACCCAGGAGGGAAGCAACGCTCCTTCCTGTAGACTCTCAGATCCCCAGCCCATCCACCACCCAGTTTTCTGTTTGTTTGTTTGTTTGTTTTGTTTGTTTGTTTGTTTTCTGTAAATATCTTTCTTATTTTGGACATGCAGGGATCAATTGAGATTCTGGAGTGGGGGGAGGGGCGGATGACTGGGTCTTTTTATTTTTTTCCTTTCTCTCTTGGATTTTGGTGTTTGAACTTGAAAAAAAAACAAACAAATACTTAAAGTATATATATAAGCAAATGACTTACCTTTAAAACAGAAATAAGTTGATTTCATTCTTTTAATTTATCTTGTTTCTCATTGGGGTTGGGTGGGGGTGGGGGGGTCTTTTGGGTGGAGGGCTTTTTTGTGAGCTGTATAGATTTCCAGTTTGGACTCGTTCAAATGAAGCAGGAACAACAACAAAAAAAAATTAAAATGAATTAAAAAAAAAAGACAACATAAAACAAGAAGAAACTTTGTGATGTATAAAAGCTGTAAATAGTCAAAGATTCTTTCTCTTTTCTAATGGCAAATTATTTCTGTCACTTTATATTCAAAAAAAATAAAGAAACTACCACAAATTATCAGGGTAAAAAAAAAAAGAGATCCAGAGTGTTTTTTCTTGACCTTTGTGTTTTCTTTCCTGTGGCTCAAAAAAACAGTATTAAAGATGTGGCTGTGGGGGCCAGAGAGATGGCTTAGAGGTTAAGGCACATACCTGTGAAGCCTAAGGATCCAGGTTCAATTCCCCAGGACCCACGAAAGCCAGATGCACAAGGTGGCGCATACATCTGGAGTTCATGTGCAGTGGCTGGAAGCCCTGGCACACCCATTTTCTCCCTCCCTCCCTCTCCCTCTCTCTCTCTCTCTCTCTCTCTCCCTAGTTCTCTCTCTCAAATAAAATAATAATAATAAAAATAAAGATGTGGCAGTGGGGTGGGGGCTTTTTCAGTGAGTTTCTGGTGGTCAGCATCATTTTCCCACCTGTGAGTCTAGCTGGTTAGGAGTCTATTTCAACTAGTTGATGTTGAAATCTCTTGGTTATGCATTGAAGGAATTTAATAACAATTTAATAATTTTTTAAGCCAGGGCTGGTGGCGCACGCCTTTAATCCCAGCACTTGGGAGGCAGAGGTAGGAGAATCGTGAGTTCGAGGACGCCTGAGAATACATAGTAAATTCCAGGTCAGCCTGGGCTAGAGTGAGACCCTACCTTGAAAAAACAAAGAACAAAAAAAGAAAAAAAAAAGAAGGAAAAAAAATCTTTTTTAAGCTTCCATAAAACTGTCAACTGCTTCTGTGTTCTTTTTAGTATGAAACATTTAAATATATTCAAAAATAGACAAGAATGGTATAATGAGCCTTCATGTGTCTAACACACAGCTCCTTAACAGACTTTTTTCAATCAAACCTCTACTCACGTCTTCCTATAACAAACACATGCTGAAGCAGGTTCTGTAACTGTAACATTGCATCTATATTTCAGTGTATGCCACTAAAAAACTAAAGTTTTAGTATGCTCACAATGCCAATTATGACAGAAAGTATAACCATAATTTCTCTATAGAAAATATCCACTATTCAAACTTTTAATTGTATAAATATAATATCATTTTACAGGGTTTTTTTTTTTTAAGTCTTATGTCAACTAGAGTCCCACATTTTGTCACTAATTCTCAAGTTTACTTTGAATCTGCGGATTCACCTTTCAACTCTTAAAGCCTCCTGTTGCTGAGGGGAGGCATTTTATCCTCTTGAGTTTCCATGTTAATGGCCACATGCTTCACTTCTCATTCTAGTACCAAAAAAAAAAAAAAGGCTGGAGAGATGGCTTAGCGGTTAAGGCGTTTGCCTGCAAAACCACAGGACCCCGGTTCGATTCCCCAGGACCCATGTAAGCCAGATGTACAACGTGGGGGGGCCCATATGTGTTTGGAGTTCGTTTGCAGTGGCTGGAAGCCCTGGAGTGCCCATTCTTTCTCTCTCTTTCTCTCTCTCACTCACTCAAGTAAGTAAATAAATAAATAAATAGACCAGGGCTGGGGAGAAGGCTAAGTGGTTGTAAAGCCTGTGGCTTGCAGTCTGATTACTCAGCACTTACATAAAGCCAGATGCACAAAGTAGTGGATGCGTCTGGAGTTTGCATTGGCAGAAGGCTCGGGTGTGCCTATTCATTTATTCATTCTCTCTCTCTCTCATCACTCAATAAATAAATGAATGACAAGTTAGGAGAAATCTACTTTATAACAGTATGACAGTCTCATCTAAAAGCCAGCCCTTTTAATCCCAACCTCAAGGCATCTGTCCACAGTAACAGGTCTCTGGAGCCATTGTTTTGGAGGGCTCCTCCTATGTTTTCCTCTACACTTAAGCCAGAGACTGTTCTCCTTGAACATTCCAGAAAGTAGAAATCCCTAACATAAAGCCAGATGTGTTTCTAGAGCCAGTGACTTTCTTCACCTCTGGAAATACATGATAAAGCTTAAATTGTCCTCAGGCCATATAATTGCTTTCATTGCTGAAAGTGATTATAGTAGGTGTGATTTGAAAAATCTGAAATGTTTACAAGACTTCAGTGGGAGAGAAAATTTCTGCTCGCTTGTTGGCTCTGGTTTAAATAAGAAAGCTTGAAAGCAGGTATCTGAGTGCTAGTGGGAATAAAGACATAATGGAAGCTTGGAAGACAGTCACAGCACCCTCAGTAAAACAAAGAGTCAGCTGACCAAGGTGCGGGTCGAAATTCTCGAGACCGTCACAGGCGTCTAATCTTCATACTGCGCAGCTCACACATGTGGGATTTCTTATATTAAGTAGCCTTAGAGTCCCTCTGTGCTCCTCTGTGCCATCCTGAATGCCAGCGGAAGAAGCTACCAGAAGGACCAGGAGAAAGGAGTCAAGCCATGTGGCTGTCAACCAATTGTCTTGGGAAGATGGCAGTATTAGTCTCTTTTTTTCATTGGTGTGACCAAACTCCTGACAAGAAACAAGATTTATTTTCACTCACAGCTTGAGCATCTAATCCACCCTGACCTGAAAGGCAGGTGAGTGAATGGGAGTGGCTTAAGGCTGTGGCATCAGGAACTTGAAGCCGCTGATTTGCATCTCAGTGGATGGGGGAAACAAAAACAGAGGCCTGAACTTAAGAGTCTGTAACTCTTTCTTTAAATTTTTTTTGTTTATTTTATTTATTTATTTGAGAGCTACAGACGGAGAGAGAAAGAGGCAGAGAGAGAGAGAGAGAGAGAGAGAATGGGCATGCCAGGGCCTCCAGCCACTGCAAACGAACTCCAGACGCTTGCGCCCCCTTGTGCATCTGGCTAATGTGGGTCCTGGGGAATCGAGCCTCGAACCGGCGTCCTTAGACTTCACAGGCAAGCACTTAACCGCTAAGCCATTTCTCCACCCCAAGAGTCTGTAACTCTTAAGTCTACTCCAATGACCCACTTCCTTCAAGTAGGTGGCACCTCCTAAAAAATTTTCACCACCTCTCAAGACAGCACCACCAGCTTGGGATCAAGTGACCAAACTCATCTTCCCAGGCTGCTGCAGGATCAGTAGCCATTGTCTGTCTACAGGACTCAAAGAATGGAACTACCTTGATCATTTGATTTGAAATGAGGTACCCATCAGTATTCATGGAAGATTGGTTCCAGAGTCCCCTTATGGGTCCCCAAGTCAGTGGATGCTGAAGTTCCCCTATATAAAAAGGCATAATATTTGCATAGAATCTATGCACGTTCCCCTGTGTACTTAAATCATATCTGGATGGCTTATAATATCCTAATATAACATAAATGTGAACAGTTTTTCCACTGTATTGTTTAGGAAACAATGACAAGCAAAGAAAGCCCTGTACATGTTCAGTACAGATGGGATTTTAAAAAACATATCTTTGATCTTCACCTAATAGAATTCATGGATGTGGAACTCAGAGATATACATATATATAGCTGACTGTATTTTCATTCCCCATTGTTTTATGACACACAAATAATCTTTTCAAAATATGAATTGGACTGGAGAGATGGCTTAGTGGTTAAGGTGCTTGCCTATAAAGCCTTAAGACCTAGGTTCAACTCTCCCAGAACCCATGTAAACCAAACACACAAGTTGATGCTTACACACAAGGTCATTCATGCACATAAGGTGGCACATGCATCTGAACTTTGATTGCAGTAGCTAGAGGCTCTAGCACATCAATTCTTTCTTTCTTTCTTTCTTTCTTTCTTTCTTTCTTTCTTTCTTCCTTTCTTTCTTTCTCTCTCTCATAGAAAAAGATAAAAATCAAACTATGAATTACAGTCTGGAATTGACTTCCTCATAGGACCCTAGAATAACCAAGGAAATGGAAAAATAAATCACTAGGAAGAAGGTTCTGAGGCAGTCTTGGAGGTTTATCAAAAGGTTATGCCAGGGGCTGGAGAGATGGCTTAGCAGTTAAGGCACTTGCCTGCAAAGCCAAAGGACCCAGGTTCAATTTCCCAGGACCTGATGTAAGCCAAATGCACAAGGGGGTGCAAGCATCTGGAGTTTGTTTGCAGTGGCCAGAGGCACTGGTGTGCCTATTCTCTCCCTCTCTCTCTGTCTCTCTACCTGCCTATTTCTCTATCTCTTAAATAAATAAATAATAAGATATTGTTTTTAAAAAGTTCTGCCAAAGTTATCATTCATGGTAAATAACTTCAATAAGTTTCAATTTTCTTAACTCTTCACCCAGAAGTGAATCTTCCACCTGTGCTCCGCTAAGACTATAACAAATGGTCCTTGTCAACCTTGGTTGTATTGATGTAAAACGCAACTCTCACTCCAAAAGAAAGAAGAGATCATTTATTCTGAACCAAATATGAGTGACCATGGCCCGGAAACACAATCAGATGTCCCTAAATGACATGAAAATGGTTACATGAACTTTTATTTATTTATTTATTTATTTACAAGCAGAGAGATATATAGGAAAGAGAGTCAGAGAGAGAGAGAGAAAATGGGTGTGCCAGGGCCTCCAGCTGCTGCAAACGAACTCCAGATGCATGTGCCACTGTGCATCTGGCTTTACGTGGGTTCTGGGGAATCAAACCTGGGTCACCAGGTTTTGCAGGCAAGCGCCTTAACCACTGAGCCATCTCTTCCTCCCCCACATGAACTTTTATAGTCACAAGAAAGACAAACAGAAATCCATGTGTTTATAAAATACATTGGTGGGGACATCATGTAGGTGTTACTACAGAAGGGAGAAAATTTTGCTCTTGGTCTTAGATATGATTTGATAGCATTATTAGTTTTTGGGTTGGTGGAAGCTAATGGTCTGCTAAGCTAATACGTTTCAAATGTTTTACTGGTAGTTGGAAAGATCTTAGGTCAGATACAGATAAGTAGCTATTAAAGAAACTTAAAGATAACTCAAGAGCTGGAGAGATGGCTCAGCTGTTAAGGCAAAGGCTAATGATCAGGCTCAATTTTCCAGTACCCATGTAAAGTCAGATGCCTGGAGTTTGCAGCTAGAGACTCTGGCAGCCCCTTCTTCCTTCCTTCCTTCCTTCCTTCCTTCCTTCCTTCCTTCCTTCCTTCCTTTCTTCCTTCCTTCCTCCCTCTCTCTCTCTCTTCTCTCTGTCACCCTCTGCTTGCAAATAAATAAATAAAATATTTTTTAAAGAAAGACAACTCAAGGAAACATTGGCTTTCAATCTATAGCATTCCAGCTCTCTCCACAATCGTGGACATTCTAATCAGCTTGTCAGAATGCAGACTCTTCCACACAGGTGTGGCGGTTTTAGGCATCTTCAGTTCACAGTTGCATAGGGGAGTCATCTGGGTACTTCTAAAATGCTGTTGCCTGAGTCTCATCCCTCAAAGATTCTAATTTCATTGCTCTGAGGTACAGCTTGGACGTACAGGGTATAACACCTCCCCAGTTGGTTTTGATGTGTGACCAGAATGAAAGCCACCACACTGTGACAGCATGCTTGAAGAGACTGGGATCTTACACTCACTACAGACTCAGCTCTGTGGGCTGTTGTCTGCCGCGATTCCCGGCCTCACTGTGAGTCTCCATTCCCTTCCCTCTGGGAACTTCTCAAGCCCTGATCTCCTCCATCAGGAGCTACAGAAGCAGTTGCCCATTGCAGCCTGGTTCTGTAATAGTCGCATGACCATCGTACATGGCTACGTAGGTATAAGGAAAACCTAGTTAACCAACAGAAATTCGATATATAAATTTTAAACTTGACCTGGAAATTCAATTCCTCTCATTGTGGAAGGAAAACAAAAATGGTTAAAATGTGAAATGTTAGTCACAGAGAGGGCTTTGCTCATCTCTTGCCTTTCTGAGCTTCCTGACCCTGGTGTGTTTCATTAGCTTCCTAAGTCTTATTGCCTCGTGGATATAATTCCTGGATGCCCCAATTTAAAATCTATCATTAATTTTTTTTAATTTTTACATTTGACATAGAGAAAGAGGCAGTCAGAGAGAGAGAGAGAGGGAACGAGAGAGAGAGAGAAAATGAGAATGGGAGTGCCAGAGCCTCCAGCTGCTGCAAATGAACTCCAGACGCATGCGCCACCCCCTTGTGCATCTGGTTTATGTGGGTCCTAGGGAATCGAACCTGGGTCCTTTGGCTTTGCAGGCAAGCACCTTAATTGCTAAGCCATCCCTCCAGTGCAAAAAAATCTATCGTTATTTTAAGGATGCACCTCTTTTGTGTTTGTCTGTCTGTCTTTTTTCCCATCTGCCTGTCTGTTGGGTTGTGGAGACAGTGTTCCCCAGGCTGGCCTGACATCTGTGAGCTGCTTGTCCCCGAGTCGCGCGTGCTTGGGTTTCAGGAGCACACCACCAGGCCTGGCTGGGATGTGTCTTTCTCCAACCCTCTATAGCTTGAGTCTTGATTATCCATGCCTCTCACCTGGGGAAGCAAAGTAGCGATCCACAATTAGAGTGATTTAAAGTAATCTCACATCACAGGAAGACTCTGAGTAGAGGCACGCACGGGCTTTGGCTCTCCAATGCCGCATGACTTTTCCTAGGGCAATGCGGACAAACTTCTGCTCACCCCAGGCAGGGCACACTGACAAAGAAATGGTCCCACCCACTTGTAGCTTGGGAAGGGAAACCTATGAGTTCACTGGGATCACAGGGAAGAATGGTTAACTATAGGTGCCTGAGAGACACTAAAGCGTATGCAGAGTTTGTGTCCCCAAATCTCCCGGCTCCACGCGCACAGGGCCGCTCTGGAGAGCCTTCCCCCAAGCTGTGGATAGGACCAGTGGAGAAAGGCCTTGCGGATCTTACAATTTTGTGAGTTTCCTGAGCCTGGGAAAATTTCAGTTGTTTCCTGAATTTAATGAGCCTTCTTTCCTCTAGGAGGGAATATTCTAATTTTAAGAAAACTGCTAATCTGCATTCAAGTTTATTAAAGTTGTTTCCTACCAGAGTAGGGAGATATTATATATTCCTGGTTGACCAGTAGGCATTTCTGGTATCAACCAACAGATAATAGCATCTAAGCCAACTGATGAAACTAGGTTCCTTAAAGACTGATGCTAGGGGCTGGAGGGATGGCTTAGTGGTTAAGGTGCTGACCTGCAAAGTCAAAGGCCCCAGGTTCATCTCCCCAGGACCCACGTAAGCCAGATGCACGAGGTGGCACATATTTCTGGAGTTTGTTTGTAGCAGCTGAAGGCCCTGGGGCACCCATTCTCTCTCTCTCTCTCTCTCTCTCTCTCTCTCTCTCTCTCTGCCTCTTTTTTTCCTCTCTCTCAAATAAATAAAATTTTTTTTTTTTTAGTTTTTCAAGGTAGGGTCTCACTCTAGCCCAGGCTGACCTGGAATTCAATATGGAGTCTCAGGGTAGCCTCAAACTCATGGCGATCCTCCTACCTCTGCCTCCCAGTGCTGGGATTAAAGGTGTGTGCCACCACACCGGGCAAAATTTTTTTTTAAAAAAGAGTGATGCTAGTCAGGAAATGTGCTTTGCTGTGGTTTAGTGTGTTTGCATGTGAATGCCTCTACAGACTGCCTTCTCTCTACTATGATTTACTCCTTACTGTTTCTTACTTTCTCTTTCTTTCTATTTTATTTATTCATTTATTATTATTTTTGGTTTTTCGAGGTAGGGTCTCACTCTAGCCCAGGCTGACCTAGAATTCACTATGGAGTCTCAGGGTGGTCTCGAACTCACAGAGATCCTCCTGCCTCTGCCTCACGGGAGTGCTGGGATTAAAGGCTCCTTACTGTTTCTTAGCACTTCTCACCCCTGCAGGTGTTTGAACTTGCAGGAACTCCCCCCTTCCCTCCTGCCTGCCCTTGTTCAACCTCCTCGCTGGGGAAGTATAATCTGGAAAGGTGTTTTTCCCTCAGATAAATTATTGTTTTTGTCTGGAGCACAGAAGTGCCAGTTTCTGCTTTTCCTTCTGTTCTCAGCCGTTATGCCGCGGGCCTACCTGTGACTAACACCATGGTCCCCACACACAGCGGCTGCCTTGGGCAGTGTCTCCACACCACACACCCATGAACGCTCTGAACGCCAAGACGGCTTCTGTCCCAAGAGTAGATTGATGTTTGCATAGATCCTTCCCTAACTTCTTTTTTTTTAAGATTTATTTTTATTTATTTATTAATGACAGACAGAGAGAGAGTGAGAATGGGTGCGCCAGGGCCTCCAGCCACTGCCAACAAACTCCAGACGCATGCGCCACCATGTGCATCTGGCTTTCGTGGGACCTGGAGAATTGAACCTGGGTCCTTAGGCTTCACAGGCATGCACCTTAACTGCTAATCCATCTCTCCAGCCCTCCTTCCCTAATTTCTGTGCATACAGTAGTATCATTATCTACCTTGCCTAAAAAGTGTACCTGACACCAAAAGAGAGAATTTTTTTCCCTTCGAATTATACCTGAAAAAACAAACAAACAAACAACAAAAAGCTACCATTGAACATGAGCTACTCTACCCAGGCCTTTTCATTCATTCTCTCATGGAATTCTCTTTATAACTTTATTTCACAAATATTATTACTGGGGTTTGGAAAGCATCATCAACTTGTCCCAGGTCATACCTCTGTCAAGTAAAAGATCAGTTCAAGGGCTGGAGGGATGGCTTCGTGGTTAAGGCATTTGCCTGCAAAGCCAAACCTAGGTTTGATTCCCCAGGTCCCATGTTAGCCAGATGCACAAGGGGGCGCACGCGTCTGGAGTTCGTTTGCAGTGGCTGTAGGTCCTGGCGCGCCCATTCTCTCTATCTCCCTCTTTCTCTCTCTATCTGTCGCTCTCAAATAAATAAATAAAAATTAAAAAAATTAATAAAAAGAAAGACGTACAGAAAATGATCTTCGCGAGTGAAAATAACCGTGTCACGTGAATGTTATGCACGCTCACTAATCACCAGCACTAACACAGACGTCCTACGTGCGTCATCTCATCCACAATAACGCCGGCGCAGGCCGTCTGCCCTCCCCGCTTCCTTTACAGACACAGAAACCAAGGTGCGTCTGGAGTTCGTTCGCAGTGGCTGGAGGCCCTGGCGGGACCAGTCTCTCTCTCTCAAATAAATAAATAAAATATTAACGTAGAGATAGTTCTGTTGCATGTTAGAGCCACACGAGGAGATTTGGAACACACAGGGCTTATAAACTCAGTATTTTGTCAAAAGCTCATTGGAGATGCTGATGTGTAGCCACGATTGGATCCAAGTGGTGTCAATTAATGCCAGACAATAGAATCGGGTCCAGAAGATGGGGAAAGACTCTCACAAAGTTCCACCATCTAGTGAATGCACAGAGGGTTCGGTTCGGAGCATGTCAAATCCAGAACAATTTCTTTTTTTAAAAAAAAATTTTTGTTCATTTTTATTTATTTATTTGAGAGTGACAGGACAGAAAGAGGCAGATAGAGAGAGAGAATGGGCGCGCCAGGGCCTCCAGCCACTGCAAACGAACTCCAGACGCGTGCGCCCCTCTGTGCATCTGGCTAACATGGGTCCTGGGGAATCAAGCCTCGAGCCGGGGTCCTTCCGCTTCACACGCAAGCGCCTAACCGCTAAGCCATCTCTCCAGCCCCAGAACAATTTCTATGCACTGCTTGCTTTTGGATCTTGTGTCAGTCATTAATGTCTAGGCCTGGTGTGTGTCCCTCTTTGCCCACCTAGGACTCTGTGCTACCCAGCTGCTCCACATTGGCTCTGGCAACCTCTAGAGGGCGCTGGAGGAGGCTGGGACGTGAGCCTGGGGAAGGGTCCTTGCTCTGTTAGCGCCCTTGGGCAGCTGGGCTCTGCAGTCTTCCTGACACTGGTGGGTGCTTCCCTACCCCAGGAGGTCCCCGGCTGGTCTTCTTCTTGGCACACTAGCTGTGCCCACACTACACCGGGAATCTCAGCCTTGGGGTCTTCAGTTGGTGCAGTTCTTCTTCTTTTCGAGGTAGGGTCTCACTCTAGCCCAGGCTGACCTGGAATTCACTATGGAGTCTCAGGGTGGCCTCGATCTTACGGCCATCCTCCTACCTCTGCCTCCAGGGTGCTGGGATTAAAGGCGTGCGCCACCACACCGGGCTCAATGTGCAGTTCTTTTTTTGATAGCTCAGAGCCCCCTTTCATCCTTGCAGGAAACAATTACCCGACAAGCAGTGCTCTAAGTTAAATCTCCCATGTTCAGGCTGTGGCTGTGGTGTATGGTTCCTTAGCGGTTACACACTGGAACTCCTTGTCAGCCTCAAATATTCTTCAGACCGTGGTGTCAGAGCACAGTGTACAATGGAGAAAAAGCTGTCCCCAGGTTTCCTTTATCTTTCTCTCTTTTTTTTTTTCCATAACATTTTTTCTTCTTTAAAAAACATTTATTTATTTATATGAGAGAGAGAGAGGTAGATAGAGAATGGGTGTGCCCGGGCCTCTAGCCACTGCAAATGAACTCTAGACGCATGTGACACTTTGTGCATCCGCCTTACATGGGTACTGGGGAGCTGAACCTGGGTCCTTAGGCTTCGCAGGCAAGCACCTTAACCGCCAAGCCATCTCTCCAGCCTTAAAAAAAAACATTTTATTGACAATTCTCATATATCCACATGATGTATTTTGATCATAATCTCCTCCTTTTTACTTTCCTTCATCCCCCACCCCATCCACTTTCCACGCAGCCCTCTCTTCTTTCCAACCAGACCCTCTTCTGTTTTGATGTCTTTTTTTCTTTTTTGCGCCCTCCTCCTGCAGCTACGCCAGGGTGTTGATGGGCCCAGTATTTTGCAGGTAAAGACAGCTGCTGTGTGGTCGTGAAAGCCGTGGAGTCGCTTCATATCCAGAAGACAGCATTCCAAAACACGCGTCCTTATCCCTTGGCTCTTACATTCTTTCCTCTCCCTCTTCTACAATGTTCCTTGCAGGCTCTCCTTTTTATGAATAACTCTTTTAAAGATGTTATTTATTTTTTATTTGAGAGAGAGAGAGAGGCAGATAGAGGGAGAGAGCGAATGGGCACACCAGGGCCTCCAGCCACTGCAGAGGAACTCCAAATACATGTGCTCCCTTGTGCATCTGGCTTACATGGGTCCTGGGGAATCGAACCTGGGTCCTTAAGCTTCATAGGCAAGCACCTTAACCACTAAGCCATTGCTTCAGCCCAGGCTCCCCTTTTTAAGCACTCACATTGTTTCTCTGGGAAACTTCTTACGGCTGTAATAGCAACAGTAGTGCTTGTCCCAATCCATCATTTGTTTGAGCAGAGCTTCCTTGAGCTGCAGGGCAATTGATTCTGTGACAGGTAAAGTTGGATTTGTTCTGGTTCTGTTGCCCTGTCACAGTGGCTGATGAGGAGGAGTGAATCCCTTTGCAACCTGAGTATGACCAAGGGACATTACTTCCTGCCAATTTCACATAGGTGATTATTTTACATAAAATTAGTTACGTAATTAATGACATGTAATTTGTTTTCTGTACTGCTTATTGAATGACAACATGATTCCTACAAATAGATTCCTGTATGTTTACTGTATCCTGGTGCTTGTGGTGACAGAGGCGGTGGTGGGGACATAGCTGAGCCATAAGGTACTTCCCTAGCATACACTAGGCCCTGGACTCAATCTCTAGCACAACAAAATTTTCAAAAAGGAAACATCAGGGCTGGGCAGAGATGGTCCTGTAGTTAAAGGCACTTTCTTGCAAAGACTGACGGCCTGGATTTGATTCCCCAGTACCCACATAAAGCCAGATGCACAAAGTGGCACATGTATCTGCAGTTCATTGGCAGTGGCAAGAAGCCAGGCAGACCACCAGGGCCTGGAGGGAATGCTGTCCTGACAGTGCAGCCTGTCACCCCAGCCTGCCTTGGGAGGATCATTCAGCTGCCCCACCCCCACCCCATGGACTTCTGTGCTTTGGAGTGTCAGCATTTGAAGCCTAAGAGCTCTGATGAGCCTGGAGGCTGAACCTACACGTTGGTGCTTTAGGAAAGATCACAGGCACTTTTTACTGCTCTCCTCTGCCCAAGAGGCCGGGACCTGTGACTTCCATCTGAACTAACTTCTTCTGCCACTCTACCAGTCAGATTAGAGCCCTGCTTTACAGGGTCATCAAACGTTTTCAATCTTTTCCCGTCTCCAACAACAGAGTGCGGGGAGCCGTACAGCCATGCAGGACATGGGAAGCAGTAGGCACTCTGTCTACCACGGGCTCCGCCTCACAGCAGCAGCCACGTCCGCACGGAGCTCGGGTCCACGTGGCGGGGGTGCAATCCTTAGTCACCCTTTGTTCTTTTGCCAATTACCCAGTCAATAAGTTCCGCACAAACTCAATGCGTACAGCCCTCACAATTTAGATACCACGGGGTAGCTCAGATGGTAGAGAAAGGAAAAAATAATACCCTTGCCTTGCTCGGGTCCCTGCAGTGTCCCAGCGTCCTAGAGTGTCACAGTCAGTGTCCCTCAGACCCATTTAATGTTCTTTCTCTCTGCTCCCAAATGCAACCCCCTCCCCACCCCTGGTGGAGCCTGGCAGGGGTCAACCATCTACACAAGAGCACAGTGGTGTGCGGACGACCAGCGGTGCAAACAAGACTGCACAAAAGGGACAGAAAAGCAGGGAAAATAGTCATGGGCCATGTGATGCCATTAGCTGGGATCCGGCCTGGTCCTGACCTAGCTCTACCCCCCACCTCATGAACAGCACGGCAGCTTCCTAATAACACTCCTGACATAATAAGCACAAACTCACTGTGTTTTCACCACAGTCTTTCAGGCCAGTTCAATGCATGGGACAAATTTTGTCACTGGACTTCCATGACACAGGATGGGTTGATGAATCCAGAATTACCCAATTCTCACAGAAAGAAGAAACTGAGGTAAAACTGGTTCAGAGATTGCTCAAGGCTAGTCAGAATGCAGGGGCAATGAGAGACCCACTGACTTCAAACTTGATGACATTAATTTTTTAAACAATGTTTTATTCATTTATTTATTTGAAAGAAAGAGAGAGAGGCAGGGAGAGAGAGAGAGAGAGAGAATGGGTGTGCCAGGGCCACCAGCCACTGCAAGCGAACACCAGATGCATGTGCCACCTTGTGCATCTGGCTTACATGGGTACAGGGAAACCAAACCTGGGTCCTTAGGCTTTGTAGGCAAGCATCTTAACCTCTCTCCAGCCCATTGATGACATTCTTTTTAAAAATACTTTATTATTTATTTATTTGAGAGAGAAAGAAAAAGAGAGAGAAAATGGGCATACCAGAGCCTCCAGCCACTGCAAACGAACTCCAGATGCATGCACCCCCTTGTGCATCTGGCTAACATGGGTCCTGGGGAATTGAACCTGGGTCCTTTGGCTTTGCAGGCAAATGCCTTAACCGCTAAGCCATCCCTTCAGCCCTGATGACATTCTTGAGTAGTCCACTGGGGTGGCTCTATGTCTCCTGTGTTCCACAAGACCATAGAAAGATGCGTATTTCAATGCCGCATGTCCAGAGCTTCCCTACTCAACCTGAGGGTAAGCAAACTCGTGTATCGTCTTCACCTCTGTGAAGTCTCCTTCCTCCAATCCATTGTAATCCTCTGAGCAATTAGACTGCTTACAGCTCAGGTACTGAATTTCTCGCAAAAGTTCATGTGTTGAAGGCAGGGTCCCAGCCGATGCCAACACAACTGGAAAATGATAAAACCTTTTAGGAACTTAAGTCTAGTTAGAGGAACTAGGATCATCCGGGATGTTTCTTGGAGGAATATTTTGGAATCCTGGCCCCACTGACTCCTCAGCCCCAAAGAGATGAGTAGCTGTGGCCCACTACACACTCCCTACCATGGTGTTCTGTCTCGCCACAAGCCCAAAGCAATGGAGCCAAACAGTCATGGACGAAAACCTCCGAAACAGTGAGCCTAAACAAACCTTTCCCATTACAGGTTGTTTTGTTACTGAACCAGAAGATTAACTAAGAAAAGGCCAGGTCAGTGCTAGAGAGATGGCTCAGAGGTTAAGGCACTTGCGTGAAAAGCCTAAGGACCGATGTTTGACTCTCCAGATCCCACATAAACCAGATGCACAAAGGTGAGGCAAGCACAAGGCTGCACATGCCCACTAGGTGGCGCAAGCATCTGGCGTTTGATTGCAGTGGCTGAGGCCTTGGTGTGTCAATTCTCTTTCTCTCTCTCATAAAAAGAAAATAAATAAATAAATAAATAAATAAATAAAAAGGCCAGAGCAAACTCGACTTTCCTAACAGGAGTCATTTGCAAAGCTCAGCCAAGCTTATTTGTGAAATACGTACTAATACTTCCCACTCAGTCTGGTTGTAAGGTCCTCCCTTTCTCTGTCAGGAACAATGACAGTGATGTCCTGAAGGTTCCCTCCTCTCAGAATTCCTCATGCACATCCATCCCTCAAATCTGCCAAGTGACTTTTTTTACAATGCAGCACAGTTCTGACCACTGGTGTACTAAGCCACCCATGGCTCCCCGTTGTCTACATGACTGGGTATGAACACTCCCGAGGCTCAAACTTACGCTCTCATTACCCAGGACTATCCCCAGTGTCATTTCCTCCTTGGAGCCTGTTTCAGTCACCTCCACAATGTACTCCCTCTTTGCTTGGATCTTCATCCCTCTCTTGCGTCTCGTTTCCTTGCTCTGCACAGCACCGCTGGGGGGACAACCCTGAGTGACAGGTCCCATCACGAATACACCTCTACTCAGGTGTGTGAGCAGGTGCTTGGCACACAGTGCAAGTGAAACCAAGCGTGTTAACCCGAATATACAGCGAGGTAATTTTGCCTTTCTCTAATTTAATACCTTCATTTTCCTTTCCTTCCAACAAATATTGGAGCATCTGCTGTATACTGAATAAACTCTTTTGAAAGTACAATAGTAACTAAAAATCCCTTCTCTAGTGGGGCTTAAGATGTGGAGAGGTGGGCTGGAGAAATGGCTTAGCAATTAAGGCGCTTGCCTGCAAAGCCTAAGGACCCAGGTTTGATTCCCTAGTACCCACATAAACCAGATGCACAAGGTGGAGTAGGCATATGGAGTTGGTTTGCAGTAGCTGGAGGCCCTGGCATGCCCATTCTCTCTCTCTCTCTCTTTCTCTCTCTCTCTCTCTCTTCCTCTTTCTGCCTTTTTTTTTTTCTCTCTCTCTCTCAAAAACAAATAAACAAATTAAAAAAATAAAGATCTGGAGAGGTATATTGGTTACTTTTGTCATCATTGTGACGTAGACAGATTGACCCCCTAACCTGAGGCTCTGCGTGTGATGATTCTCATTTCTGTGCATACAGAACGCATACTGTCATGTCATTTTGCATCATGCATGGAAGAAGATGGGAATGGACATCCATCCAGACAAGCAAAAGGCCAGGGAACCATGGGAAGAACAGGCCACCAGTGAGATCTTCCCTCACATCTTATCTGGAGCTTCGATCCAGTCAGCCTGGGTTCCTATGGTGACATCTGTCTATGTTCTCTGAGTTGGCATTCATGGACATGTTGACGGGAATGTACATGGGCTTGACCTCTAAGCATTGTCCTTTAGTTTTAGGGACTCTTCTCTGGCCTCTAGCATAGAGCCACACCTCGGTTTATACCTCACTACAACGTATAGATAGGACCAGGATTTCCCACTTTCCTGGGATTTTGGTCTTGGTGGATGAGTCAGCCTTGAGCATTTTCTTGTTTGTCTTCATAATAGCAAGGGTCAACACAACCACAGTGTATGACATAACACTCTTTTTTTTTTTTTCCTTTTTTATTTGAGGCAGGGTTTCACTGTGATCCAGGCTGACCTGGAATTAACTATGTAGTCTCAGGGTGGCCTCGAACTCATGGCCATCCTCCTACCTCTGCCTCCTAAGTGCGCCACCATGCCTGACTGACGTAACACTCTAAATCACATAATCCCCACCACGCTGGGGGGCGGAGGGTAGCTGTTGTTATTCCATTTTAAGGATGAGAAATCATTTAAGTAAGTGACTCTAAATGATATTCTGAGATTCTCTGTGCTTGCCAACTTCAGTTAATAAGTACATGATTATAGACAGGAACTACTGGTAAGAAAAATATTTATCAAGCCCTCACTAAGTGCCAAACAGCACAGTGGGAAACTCCCTGTCTTAGGTTGACTCTTTTAAGTTCGAACACCACCAGATAGGGTTAGTCTCAAGCTCACAAGAGTGGAAAGAAAGGCTCAGAGAAGGGGAAGGATTTTTTCCAAAGCTCCACAGCTAGTTGGTGACAGAAGGGGTTCAAGTCTATACGACTGCTCACTTCCTACAGTCCTGAAACTCCCAGGGACCCTGGAACCTGGAGACTAAACAAATGCACAGCGTGGGAAACATTGAAATTCTAGGTTTATGTGAAAAAGAGCATTAGGGGCTGGAGAGATGGATTACTGGTTAAGGCACTTGCCTGCAAAGCCAAAGGACCTAGCTAGGTTCTCCCCAGGACTCACGTAAGCACAAGGTGGCACATGCATCTGGACTTGGTTTGTAGTGGCTGGAGGCCCTGACATGCCCATATTCTCCCAGTCTCTCTCTGTCTTTCTCTCTTCCTGCCTCTTTCTCTCTCTCTCTCAAGTAAATAAATTAAGGTCAGACATGGTGGCGCATGCCTTTAATCCCAGCACTCGGGAGGCAGATGTAGGAGGATCGCTGAGAGTTCTAAACCACCCTGAGATTACGTAGTGAATTCTAGGTCAGCCTGGGCTAGAGTGAGACCCTACCTCTAAATAATAATAATAATAATAATAATAATAATAATAATTCATTTATTCATTAAAATATTAAAAACAGCATTGGACCTTTGAGATAAATGGACACAGGTTGTAGCTTGTTGCTGAGTGCGCAGGGCTCATTTTCTTGAGGGGTGAGGTGATCTGCAGCCAGAATGAGCTCATGAGACAGCACGATCGAGGAGGACGGCGGATCCGAGCAAGCCACTCTCTGCCCTGGCTGAGCCCCTGGGCGAGAGGTTGAGGCTGACGAGCCACTGGCCGCTCCATGGCCACACACCACGCGGGCCCTGTGATCTCCTCGGCATCTGTGTGCTATAGCTTGTTTCTCTATACTTGTACCCACATACACAAACCAGCCCTTTCCCACCAGGAGAGATGCCCTCGCTTTCTGCTGCGATCAGATCGCTTTTAATTACCATGCGTAAGCAAACGTCTGGAGAAAGTCCAGTCTCCTCCACGCAGTTAACGGTCATTGAAAGATGATTGGGTGCCACGCATGGGTCATGCGGTTGCCATTACGCTTGTTGCTCCCAGCTGTGCAATGACATAGGGACCGTGAGCAAGAGTAAGCTTGTCTCCAGTGAAGTCACTTTTGGACACGCAAGAGAGACGTAGCAGGTTCGAGATGCGATCCCATGTCATCTGTGCATCTAAGGTTTGTAAAGGAGGAGATATTTATCTTGTCTTGCTCTCGATTCTACCCCTAGTACGGAGACAAGTGCTTAGGACAGAGTGGATGTTCAATCAATATCAGCTGAATAAGCGAAACGGTCAGGTTTCCCTTTAGTCACGATACTGTGTGCCCGCGGCTGGCCTCAATTCGCAAGCCTTTCTGCCGCAAGCTCCCTGCTGCAGTTGCCACCTCTGTGGCATTTTCTGTTCATTTTTCTTAAATTTATTTTTATTTATTTATTCATCAGAGACAGAGGGAGAGAGAGAGAGAGAGAATGGGCACACCAGGGCCTCCAGCCACTGCACACGAACTCCAGACGCATGCGCTACCCTTGTACATCTGGTTTACAGGTGGGACCTAGAGAATGCACCCTGGGTGTCCTCAGGCTTCACAAGCAGGTGCCTTAACCACTAAGGCATCTCTCCAGCCCTCTGCTCATTTTTCTAAAACGATCTATCTGTGTATTTGAGAGAGCAAGGGAAAGAGAGAGGCAGAGAGAAAATGCGGTGTGCTAGGGTCTAGGGCCTTTTGCTACCAGCAGACTCCAGTTGCGTGGGCCTCTCTGTACATCCGGCTCTACGCGGGTGCTAGGGAATCGACACTAAGCCAGCTGACTTTGTAAGTAAGCGCCCTTGAACTGCCGAGCCCCCTCCCTAGCCCCATGGATTTTGCTTGGCTGTGTTTAGTTATTTGGTTGTTTGTTTGCACATGTGTGGGGGGGGGCGTGTTTATGGATATGCCAGAATCTCTTGCTGCTCTCCAGTTGAATGTCTGACTTTGTATGGGTGGCCGGGGAATTGAACCTGGGCCAGCAGGCTTTGCAAGCAAGTGCCTTTAACCACTGTGCCACCTCACCAATCCCCCTCTCCTAAGGCCGTGCTGCTCATCCATATACAGCCTGACCCATCCCCCACCCTGCGCCTTGTCCTGTCCCTGGTGGGCTCTGGGCAAGCCAGCAAGCCTTTAGTATTATTACTCAAAATTCCCTGTGAAAATTGTCTCCTTTGCTGTACCTATACATAACAGCGATCGGTTCCCAATCCTCTCTCCCCATGTTCTCTATCTGGTACCTTTAGGAACTTCACACTTTTTTGTTCTTTCTCTTCATCCCATGTAGCAGACAGCTTCAGGTTCACTGAGATGCACTTCCAGACCAGGCACAGTTATGGAGGAAGGGATTCATTGAAGCTTACAGATCCAGGGGAAGTTCCATAATGGCAGAAGAAGCTGGCCTCCTTTCACAGGTCCAAGCAGAGAGAGAGAGAAGCACAAGCCAAAAAGCCCACACAGCACAGCCCACCGCAGGAACTCCCGCTGGGCACACTTCGCATATCTGTAGATTGGAGTCTCAAACCCACCACCTCACCTGAGGGCTGGACTCTAAGATCCACCCAGTGACACCGCCTCCAGCCAGGTGGCTGCCGATCCAAACTACAAGCTAATAAAACACTGAAAATATTGGGGGATATATATTCAAACTACCACATAACATCTCTTCAAAAATAGTCAGTTTTGAGTTTAGCGCTCTTATTTTTAAAATATTTTTTTTAATTTTTATTTATTTATTTATTTGAGAAAGGGAAATAGGCAAACACAAACAGAGGGAGAGACAGAGAATGGGCGCGCCGGGGCCTCCAGCCACTATAAAGGAACTCCAGATGCATTTGCCACCTTGTGTATTTGGCTTACGTGGGTCCTGGGAAATTGAACCTGGGTCATTTGGCTTTGCAGGCAAACGCCTGAACCACTAAGCTGTCTCTCCAGCCCTAGCTCTCTTATTTGTTTTTTTTGTTCTGCTACGCACACATACACATTCACAAGTACTTCATGTTTCAAGTACCATCCAGAACTCATAACCTGCCGGTCTAGGCCAGGAAGCAGACCTGTACTGGGACTCAAGGCGTTCCACTCGGTGGTTTATCACTTGGACTCTGAGGAGCCTCAAGCATGGCTTTCCAAAACAGAAATTATTAGTCTTCTCTCTGTGTTTTTTTCTCCTTCAGCCTGCCTTGGCAAATTGTGTTTGCATCTATCGGGATTCCCAAAGTAGAATCAGGGTACCGTTACCACGGAGGTCACTAACTCCTGTCCACTCCACCATCTTCATATCTGCCGCTCACCTCCTCCCCACCTCCAGTATTGTTTTTTTCTCTCTCTCTTTTACCCCTGCTTTTCTGCCATGTGCTCTTTCTGAAATACTACACGATTCCATTCAAATGGAAAACTCTTGTAAAAATACTTTTTTAATTTATTTATTTGCAAGGAGAGACAGAGGAGAGAGAGAGAAAAACGGGTAAACCTGGGTCTCTAGCCACTGCAAATGAACTCTAGACACATGCCACTTGTGCATCTGGCTTTACATGGGTCATGAGGAATCAAACCCAGGTCATTAGACTCTGCAGGCAAGTTCCTTAACCAGTGAGCCATCCCTCCAGCCTGACAAACGCTCTTTAAGTAGAGCCTGTCACCTCAGCATGAAGTACAACTCCTTAGAGATCATACTCGTCTTCATAGGAAACCTCAGTCCATGTCCCGGCCTCAGGAGTCACCCATCCCACTCAGCCATCATAAGCTCTGTGCATCTTGTGGAACATACATGATCCTTCCTTCATATGTATTTTCTTCTATTTGAAACACCGCTTACATTTCTCCCCTACAAACTCCCATTGCCAGCACCCCTTCCCCCGTAAAATCATTCTCACCATTCCAGACTCCGCACCAACATTCTCTCCCATCCCCATTCCCTTCAGACACCAGGAATGTTCCCTCCCTTCGTCCTCCCATGACTGGAATGGTTTCCTTTTGACATAACGATCCTAAGTTTAAACTGCATTATGATGAACACCAAGCACTTTGCACACCTTTCGGGCTTAATGACTCTTTTCCAAATAAATGGGTTAGTAAATTAGTGATTGGGTAAAGACGTGAATGAAAAGAACTGAATTCAGAGTTGTACCGCCCAAAAAGATTGTCACCGGGACATAAATGAGAATAAATCTATTGCGGGAAGAGCAGTCTGCCTCAGAGACAGTTGACTTACTTCAACTTAATTATATTTCTTTTTCAATTACAATCGTCTTAACTAACCTTCCAGTAATTCCGTAGCTGGGTTACTTGTAAGTCAGAAGGGAATATGTCATTTAACTTATGCTCAACACTGTGTAATTACACAGCAGTTCTAGTGCCTGCTATTTCCCATGCACACCCGCTAGGGTACTTCCTCTTTAAATAAGTGAAACCCAAGCGAGTGGCTGGGGAGAACTGGAGAAGGATGACGGATCACTGCGGTCTTGGTCAGGGCTGCTTTCTGCATTGTGACTCTCACAAGTACGTTGCGAGATCAGTGTAGAGAGGCTCACCTGCCTGTTTTGCCTTTTTTACTGAAATAAAATAAAAGAACATGTGGTGGTTCGAATGTGATACTTAAAATGCATGGCCCCATGGACTCACGGTGTTTTATTAGAATACTGGAGACGGCTTGGCAGTTAAGCGCTTGCCTGTGAAGCCTAAGGACCCTGGTTCGAGGCTCGATTCCCCAGGACCCACATTAGCCAGATGCACAAGGGGGCGCACGCGTCTGGAGTTCGTTTGCTGGAGGCCCTGGCATGCTCACTCTCTTCTCTCTCTCTCTCTCTCTCTGTCTCTTTCTCTGTCTGTCACTCTCAAATAAATAAATAATAAACAAAAAAATTTTAAAAATTGAGTCTGCAGCTTTTGCTCCCTAAGGAGGCAGAGTTCTGATATGGAGGGGCAGGGTGCGGGAGGGACGTGTCACTGGGGGTGCATATGACCCCAGCCCAAAGGGGTAGAGAGCGGTTTGAGCTCTGGGTTCGTGCTTACTGCTTTTGGTGTTTGCTGGCTGTTAAACTGTGTCTGCTTCGATGCTCATCCTAGTGACATGGAACTGACAACAACAGACATCAAATACAAAATATACAAGTTCATTGCCAAAACAACAAAAAAAGCAAGAAAAAACGGTGCATTGCCAGGGTTGGAAGGATGGCTTAGCAGTTAAGGAGCTTGCCTGCAAAGCCTAAGGACCCAGGTTTGATTCCCCAGGACCCACGTAAGCCAGATGTACAAGGTGGCGCATACGTCTGGAGTTCCTTTGCAGCGGCCAAAGGCCATGGAGTATCCATTCTCTCTCTCTAATAAATAAAATAAATAATTATTTTAAAAAATTAAAAAGTGCATTGCCCATAGTATTTGTTATGCTAACAAGGTAAGAGTTTGCCTCTGAATTTCATTTCTGTTGTATGTGCATGTGGAATATTTCTTATAATGCATCACAGACAAATTTTGGAAATATTAAGAAAATTTATTGCATTTTTAAAAAATGATAGCTACGCTGTCAACTCCCTTTTTTGACATGGAACAATTAAAATATTTTTTAAATTTATTGACTTATTCATTTGAGAGAGAAAGGCAAATAGAGAGAGAAAGAGAAAAAACAGGCACATCAGGGCCTGTAGTCACTGCAAACAAACTCCAGATGCTTACACCAACCTGTGCACCTGGCTTTATGTGGGTCCTGGGGAATCAAACCCAGGTCATTTGGCTTTGCTGGCAAGCACCTTAACTACTAAGCCATCTCTCCAGCCTGTTTTTTTTTTTCGTTTTGTTTTGTTTTGTTTTTTTTACTTATTTTTTATTTATTTTTCTGTTTTCAAGGTAGGGTCTCACTCTAGCTCAGGCTGACCTGGAATTCACTATGTAGTCTCAGGGTGGCCTTGAACTCATGGTAATCCTCCTACCTCCGCCTCCTGAGTACTGGGATTACAGTCTGATTTTTAATCTCTCTAAATGTTAGGTTTTTTTTTTTAAGTCTTCTCTAAAGTGGGAATAGTAACATTTACTGGTTTTCATGCATATTTAATGCGTTAAAACCTGAAAAGTGCTGGGTGTGGTGGTGCACACCTTTAATGCCAGCACTCGGGGGGCAGAGGTAGGAGGATCGCCATGAGTTTGAGGGCACCTTGAGACTCCATAGTGAATTCCAGATCAGTCGGGTTAAAGTGACACCCTACTCCAAAAACACTAAAGACTTGAAAAGCTCTTAGAACAGTACCTGTCATACAGTAAGCATTACACGGATTTTCATATCATGATATATGACATATATTGTATAATATGTATTATCACTGGACTCTGTAATGAAGAATTGGGCAGGACTTGAACTTTTGACCTCATGATGAAGAAAGAACAGATTTTCTGCAATACTGGTCCATAGATAAATGAGTGTAAGTCCAATGACATGTAAAATGATATTCTTCATTTGTTGAGTCATTAATTACACCCAATAGACATTTATTGAGCATTTACTACACAGTTCCTGCACTTACGAGATTAGACTCTGTATTCCTCATGTTCCTACTGGCAAAAGGCCTGTGCTAAAATACCAAGGGATGGAGTTATGACCATCGACCTTGAGCTCTTAAAACCTAGCTTAGTAGTTAAGACAAGAGAAGAAATGCCTCATTAAAAGGCAAAATGTAGGGCTGGAGAGATGGATTAGCAGTTAAGGCACTTGCCTGCGAAGGCTAAGGACCCATGTTCGACTCTCCAGGCCCCAGGTAAGCCAGACGCACGGTGAGGCAAGTGTGCGAGGTCACACGTGGGCACCAGTTGGCGCGCACAACTGGAGTTTGATGACAGCGGCTGGAGGCCCTGGTGTGCCAATTCTCTCTCCCTTTGTCTCTCACGCTCTCTCTTGTTCTCTCACAGAAAAAACGGGGAGCCAGTCTGTTGGGCTTGCCTCAAAAAAAAAAAAAGAAATCAAAATGTAATAAATACTATATAAAACATAGAAACAGGGCCACAAGAGAACACAGAAGACAACTCCTGGATGAAGATATTAGAGTGTGAGGAGAAGAGTAATGGAAGAGATTCCACTGGAGAAAAGACATAACAATGCACACTCACTTTTATGAAAGACAGCAGACAGCAAGAGAAAAAAAAAAGTACAGGCAAAGAAAGGCTACCAAAGGGTGTTAAAGGAACAGAATCTTTCATGAGGACTGTAAGTAAGAACAAAAACCAGAAACCATGCCGGGCGTGGTGGCACATGCCTTTAATCCCAGCAGGGGAGGCAGAGGTAGGAGGATCGCCGTGAGTTCGAGGCCACCCTGAGACTACGTAGTGAATTCCCGGTCAGCTGGGGCTAGAGTGAGACCCTACCTGGAAAAAAACAAAACAAAAACAAACAAACAAACAAACCAGAAACCATGGGTTCTGTACTTTTGACTCCACAGCTTGATTTTCCCACCCCTCTTCTCTTCTCTCCTTACTTTATTACTGATCCTGCTCCATGGTTTAATTTGGAAATAAAAGGCACTGGAGGAGGCTGGAGAGATGGCTTTGTGGTTAAGGCATTTGCTTACAAAGCCAAAGGACACCGGTTCAATTCTCCAGGACCCATGTTAGGCAGATGCACAAGGGGGCGCATGCACCCCTGCATACCCATTCTCTCTCTCTTTCTCTGTCTCTCAAGTAAATAAATAAATAAAATCTTTAAAAAATATATATTTTAAAAACGGTCACTGGGGAGATCAGAGAGGAGGTCACTCCCCCCCCCATGCAAGTCTGTCTGAGCCCCCAGAAACAACTGGAAGAGGCCTCTGAGGGTGAAGTTTTGTGGTCAACTTGCTCTGATCAGGAATCGGCAGACATTCCTCTTGGGTGGGTCTCTGAGGTTGCTTCCAGGCAGGATTAACTGGAGGAGGAAGGGTGAACCCTTTGCCCAGAGTGGGCGGCCCTTCCAGAGGGGTCCTTTATGTCGGGAAGCTCTGGGGAAAGAGCCCCATCTCTCCTCGTGGCTGTCGGGGCTGCTCGCTGGGCAGCGCCTTCGCTTGCCCTGCTCCTGCTCAGCTTTCCTTCCTCAGCATCGAACCCTGAGCCTTCGGAGAGCAGCGGTCCCCCAGGACGCCTCCAGGTCTTTAGTGCCAGGTCGGGACTGCTGAGCCATCCAGCCGGGTGGACCGAGCAGCTGCCGGGTTCCTTGATTCTCTGACCTGCAACTGCTGTTGTTGAACTGCCGCGAGCTAACCCAATACATTCCTTTTTTCATAGTTTTTTTTTTTTTGAGGCATGCCCAACAGACTAGCTTTTTTCTTTTGTTTTGTCTTTATGCAAAAGAGAGAGAGAATTGGTGCACCAGGGCCTCCAGCCACTGTAATCAAACTCCAGACATGTGCATCTCCTTGTGCACATGTGCAACCTTGTGAGCTTGTGCCACCTTGTGCGTCTGGCTTACATGCGATCTGAAAAGTTGAACATGGACCCTTTGGCTTTGTAGGCAAGCTCCTTAACGGCTAAGCCATCTACCTAGCCCCTAAATTCCCTTTTTTTTAAACCCCTTCTCTAAGCTCCCTAGCAGTAGCCTCAATATCTGTACCTGGAGCTTTTTATTTTTTCTAAAGGTTTATTTTTATTTATTTATTAGAGACGAGAGAGAGGGAGTGAGAGAGAGAGAGAGAATGGGTGCACCAGGACCTCCAGCCACTGCAAACAAACTCCAGACGCATGCACCAACATGTGCATCTGGCTTACGTGGGTTCTGGAGAATCAAACCTGGGTCCTTAGGCTTTGCAGGCAAGCACCTTAACTGCTAAGCCATCTCTCCAGCCCTAAATTCCCTTTTTAATACAAGTCATTCTGTCGGCTCTGTTCTAACACCAGGCCTCTGCGGAGAGTCTGTCCACAGCCCAGACAGAGAGCTGCGCTCGCGGCCTGTCCTGGTGAGGCTGCTCTGTCGCTCCGCCACCTTCTGACAGCTCACGGTGCCCAGGGAAAGCTTGATTTCATTCTCTGTCAGCTCTCATCAAAATGGGAACCACCTAGCCACTGCTTTCAGCCCCATGGTAACCAACTGCAAGGGCAGATTCCTGAAACAGACTCTCCAGAATCCATATGTGCCCTGTGAGGGCGCGGGCGGCCCAAAGAACCCTGTCCTTGCACTTTAGTAATCTCTGCCCTTGTAGCTGATCGCTGCTGAAATCGGGTGCTTAGGGGTTCAAGAAGGTCCTTAAACCCCAAAGCCTGGATTCACATTTGCATTTTTACCAAAGAACTGGGCAAATCAAACTGAGAAGGATAATTATTAAATTGTTATATTTTGTTGAGGGAAGTACAAAACCAAGGGAAGGAAAATGACTATACCCATGTGGTCTGAGACCCCCTGTGGTGGTTTGAATAGAATAGATGGCCCCCAATATATTCAGTTGTTTGTTTGCAGTTTGCATCTGCAGCCGCCTGGCTGGAGGCAGTGTCACTGGGTGGATCTTAAGGTGTGGCGGTGGGTTTCAGATTTCAATCTAAAGATATGCAAAGTGTGCCTAGCTGGAGTTCCTGAAGTGTGCTGTGTGGCTTTTGGCTTTTGGCTTTTAGGCTTGTGCTTCTCTCTCTGCTTGGTCCTGTGAAGGCAGGCCAGCTTCTTCTGCCATTATGGAACTTCCCCTGGATCTGTAAGCTTCAATCAATATCCCTTCCTCCATAACTGTGTCTGGTCCGGAAGTTCATCTCAGCGAACCTGAATCTGTCTGCTGCACCCCCACATGGTGGGACTGGAAAGCTCCTGCTATGTGGAGGCCAGGAGGGGGTAAAGATCCCATGTGGGAAGTAGGGGTGTTGCAGTCAGGTTCGCACTGCTGGCAGAAATCACCCGACCAAGATCAGCTTTGGGGAAAAAAGGGTTTATTTTGTCTTACAGGCTTGAGGGGAAGCTCCACAATGGCAGGGGGAAACGATGGCATGAGCAGAGGGTGGACATCACCTCTTGGCCAACATCAGGTGGACAATAACAACAGGAGAGTGTGTCAAACACTAGCAAGGGGGTGTCGGCTATAACACCCATAAGCCCACCCCCAACAATACACTGCCTCCAGGAGGTGTTAATTCCTAAATCTCCATCAGCTGGGAACCTAGCATTCAGAACACCTAAGTTTATGGGGGACACCTGAATCAAACCACCACAGGGGTTAGGGGATCCTCACTGGAAGCTGGAGGTTCATGAGCAGCCCAGAGAGCTTGCCCAAAGGTATTTATAACCTTATGGTGATGGGCCCTACCTTCCGGCTCAGGCAAGCCAAAGAGACCGCTGTTTGGTCTGGGCTAGGGTCTGTCTCAGGAAGAGGCCAGCCATGACACCAAGTTCTGGGGGGCTGAACTTGACCAACCACAATGTTAGCATTAGATTTAAATCCTAGGAGAGACCTCCCTCCCAGGAGGGGCCCAGGTTGTTTGTGGAAAAAGAGATCTCCTTTAGGCAAGGATGAGGAGTCAGGTCATCCTTTGATCTCTAGCTAAGTGGGGACTGCCCAAAGACATTCCTGCTTCATGCCTTCAGGGTCTCAGTCACCCTAACTGCCTAACGCAGCGACCTGACCCTCTCTCTCAGCTCTCACTGCTTTTGGTCGCAAAAGGTACAGATGACATGGACATTTGTGGTGTCTGCCTTACCGCTGTGGCAAGTCCTTTCCCCTCTGGCTGGAGAGTCTACCAGACTTAAGGAGCTGACAGCCGTTTCCTCTTCCCTTTCCCTCTCTTTGGTTTCCTTGTTCCTCTTGTGTGGTCTAACCATGAAGGACTAGGGTACTCAAAAGGATTACATCAGAGGACACGTGGGACTTGAGCATGGCGGCTCGATGAGCTGCAGTTCACAGCTCAGGCTGCTCTTTGGTGCAGAGACAGTCTATCACAGCAAAGCAAGAACAGTCAGAGGGAGCGGAGGGAAGCTGATTTCCAGGGCTACCACATTATGAGATTCAAATGTTAAGTATTTTTTTTAACAACAGGAAAAAAAAACCCATAAAGCATGTAAAGATACAAGAAAATATGGTCCAAGGGAAAAATAAATCAATAGAAACTCTCCCTGAAAAAGACCTGTTGCCAAATCTACTAGACTATTTTTTAATATTTTTATTTATTCATTTATTAGAGAGAGAAAGATAATGAATGGGCATGCCAGGGTCCCTTGCCACTGCCAACATATTCCAGACACATGCACCACATCATGTATCTGCCTCTCTATGCGTACTGGGAAATCAAACCCTAGCCAGAAGACTAGCAAATGCCTTTAACTGCTGAACCACCTCCCCAATGCTAGACAACTGTTTTCAAGATGCCCAGATGAACCAAATAAATCACTTATGAATAAGACAAAAATACCAACATGCATGGGCAAACAGAAATAAGAAATTCTGCACAAAAGAAATTAGACAAAAAAAAAATCCCTGAAAATCTCAGTAGAGGAATTTAAAAACAGATTTTAGTATATATAAGAAAAAAAAAACTATCAGTGAACTTGGAAGGTAGACTAACATAAATTTTGGAGTCTGAGGCACATAAAGAAAAAAGATTGAGGAAAAATTAATAGAGCCTACGAGACTATGACAAAATATCCAATAGACCCATGTATACCTGTGCACTGTGGGAGATCCAAGTGAAGAGAGAGGAGGAGGAGGGGTAAGAGGTAATAAAAACGTGTGATGAGATAGTGTCTGGAAGCCTCCCACATTTGCTTAAAGCCCATGAATGCAATCATGTAAGAAGCTCAGTGAACTCCAGGAAAGATGAACTTTAAATGATCCACATTTACACACAAAGTCAAAACCTGGAAATGAAATATTGAAAGCAACAATAGAGAAGCAATTTCTCACATGCACAGGATCCTTCAGAAGTTTATCACCAGATTTTCACCAGAAAGTTTGGAGGCCAGAGGCAATAGGTTGAATTATATATATTTATATACATTTATAAGTATTGCATATATATATGCAATATATATATTTATATATGTAATAATATATGTAATATATTATTTAATATATTATTTAATTTAATATATTTATTTAATTATTTTAATATATTTTATTTATTTAATATATTATTTAATATATATTATATAATATATGTAATAATATATATATATTCACCAAGAATCTTCTAACTGGTAAAAGCTACTCTCCAAAAATGAAGAAGAAATTAAGACACTCCAGGATCAATAACACTCTCACAGAAATGCTTCAGAGAATCCTGTAGCATGCAATGCAAGAGCACTAGACAGGAAATTAAAGCCATATAAAGAAAAATCTCAACAAAGGTAACTGCATGCCAATTATAAAAGATGGTGTCATTGTAGCAACGATCTGTAACTCTATTTTCTGCTTTCTAGATGATCTAAGAGGCTAAAGTGCCTTTAAAATTATTAGTCCAAAAGCTAGTAGTGCTTTACTCTTTGTTCATAACTCAATATTCTATTTTCTACACAATTTAAGAATATAGTTGACTAAAAGAAGCATTGGCTTAGCTTTGGGGGTACAAAGACGTGGAATTGTGATATTATCAAAAGGGAGTGGGGCCAGAGGTATAATGGATCAGGTTACTGTATAAATTCAAATTACGGTGTCATAATTTTAAGGCATTAGAAATAATCCCCATGGCCGGGCATGGTGACACACATCTTTAATCCCAGCACTTGGGAGGCAGAGGTGGGAGGATCACTGGGAGTTTGAGGTTTGAGGCCACCCTGAGACTACATAGTGAATTTCAGGTCAGCCTGGGCTAACAGTGACAACCTACCTTGAAAAACCAAAAAGAAAAAAAGAAAAAAAATCCCCATGATAAATGTAAAGAAAATTGTAATAGAAGGGAATGTAAGTATTTTACCACAAAAAAATCAACTAAACACAAAATAAAATAAAAGTGCAGGAAATGAGGGACACAAAAACCCCTAAGCTACATACAAAAAAATGTAAAAAAAAGAGCCTGGGGGGGTGGCTCAATGGCTAAAGGCACTTGTTTCCAAAGCCTGCTGGCCCAGGTTCGATTCCCCAGTACCCACATAAGGCCAGATGCACACAGTGGCACATGTGCCTGGTATCCACTTGCAGTGGCAAGAGACTCTGGCATGCCCATACTCGCTTTTGCTTGCACTCTCACTCAAATAAATAAATAAAATATTTTTTAAAAAGAGAATAAAAAAGCAAAACAAAGGAACTAAGTGGCTCCTTACCAGTAATTACTTTAATGTAAATGTATCATACTTTCTTTTTTTTTAAAGACTTATTTTTGTTTATTTTTATTTATTTATTTGAGAGTGACAGAGAGAGAGAAGGACGCAGAGAGAGAGAGAGAGAGAGAGAATGGGCGCGCCAGGGCCTCCAGCCACTGCAAACGAACTCCAGACGCATGCGCCCCCTTGTGCATCTGGCTAACGTGGGTCCTGGGGAATCGAGCCTCGAACCAGGGGTCCTTAGGCTTCACAGGCAAGCGCTTAACCTGCTAAGCCATCTCTCCAGCCCTGTATCACACTTTCTAATCAAAACACAGAGATCAGATTTGTAACACAAATAACACGTATTTGTAACACAGCACAACTTCTGTGATCTACAGGTCAGACAAAACAAGCGGACAGCAGAGAAAGAACTGGAAAAAGGTTCTACATAAGCAGTAGCCGAAAGAGAGAGGAGAGCTATTCTACCAGACAAAACAGGTTTTACATCAAATAAAGTTACTCTAGCTCCATGCTGCTGGGATGAACATCCAACCAGACATAGTTCATGGGAGGAAAGGGTTTATTCCAGGCTTATAAATGCGGACACCAAGCTAATTCGTAACAGGGTCATCCTGGCACAAGCTAAGCCTGAGGACACGGAAGGCAGAGCATCTTGGGTAGAGCAGCTTGAAGGCAGGAGCCCACAGCTTCTCTGAAGATTTCTGATGGAATAAACATAAACAACTCATGATCTGTCTTATGCTCAGACGTCTCATAGCTTTGACTGACTGAAACTGAGTAAAAGTTGCGAGCACAGTCAGTTTGAGGAGCATTCGAGTGCATCCTCCTGATCCTCCATTAAATCATATTTATTCATGTAAATTTTCTTTTTAAAAAAAGATTTTTGAAAATTTTATTTATTAGAGACAGAGAGATAGAGAGAGTGAGAATGGGTGCACCAGGGCCTCTAGCCACTGAAAACGAATTCCAGATGCATGTGCCACCACGAGCATCTAGCTTACGTGGGACCTGGAGAATCGAACCAGGGTCCTTAGGCTTCACAGGCATGCGCCTTAACCGCAAAGCCATCTCTCCAGCCCTAAATTTTCTTTTTTATTCACAACTTCCTTAATTGTAGACAATAAACCATGGTAATTGCCTCCCCCCTCCCACGTTCCCCTTCACAACTCCACTCTCCATATCCCCTCCTCCTCTAAATCAGTCTCTCTTTTATTTTGATGTCATGATCTTTTCCTCCTCTTATGATGGTCTGGTGTAGGTAGTGTCAGGCACTGTGAGGTCACGGATATCCAGGCCATTTTGTGTCTGGAGAGAATGCGTTGTAAGGAGTCCTACCCTTCCTTTGGCTCTTACATTCTTTCCTCCACCTCTTCTGCAATGGACCCTGAGTCTTGGAAGGTGTGATAGAGATATTTCAGTACTGAGCACCGCTGTCACTTCTTCTCAGCACCATGATGCCTTCTAAGTCATCCCAAGGTCACTGCCATCTAAAAAGAGAATATTCTCTATCGAAAGTGAGAGTAGCATTAATATATGGGAGAAGTGCTTTCCAGGCAGTTTGGTGAGCATAATATTTGCATTTATCCAGACACCAGCAGACGTTTCACCCCAGGGCTCCTGACTTCCCCTGTCATAGGTTTTCAGTATCAGGCACTTTTTCCCTCCCATAGAGTGGGCCTTCAGTCCAATTAGAGGGCTGTTGGTTTCCCCCATAACAGACATGCCACTATTGCACCTGTTGGCTCATTTGGCCTGGCTGACCAAATTTAAGGCTTGCAGTGAACTCATATTTTTTTTAATGTTTTTATTTTTATTTTATGAGAGAGTGAGAGAATGAAAGAGAGAGAGAGAGAGAAAAATTGGTGTGCCAGGGCCTCCAGCCATCGCAATCTAACCCCAGACGTGTGCGCAACCTTGTGTGCATGCATGACCTTGCACATGCATCACCTTGTGTGTCTGGTTTACATGGGAATCTGGGGAGTCAAACATGGGTCCTTAGGCTTCGCAAGCAAGGGCCTTAACTGCTCAGCCGTCTCTCCGGCCCTTACATCATATTTTTGTGAGTTGTATGTTTATTTTGTGTTCATCCCAACACCAGCTCACAGTGTGTAATACAAACCCGGGGGAAGTTCCATCAGTGGTGGAAGATGCTGGTTCCCTCTCCCAGACCCAGGCAGAGAAACACACCCAGCAGGCAGCGCCACAAGCAATGAGAGCTGAAACTGCTCTCCTTACATCCACCTTTGGGCCGGAATCAAGATCCACTCCCAAACCCACCTTAGGGCTGGATTCCAGGATCCCGCCCCAGTGACACTTCCTGCAGCTGGGTGGCTGGAGACCCAAGTTACAAGCTCAGTTTAGATAAAACATCCAAGTCTATGGGGCCATATACTCAAATTGTCATGTTCAAACGACCACAGTTGCAAATAAAACGAAGCCCATCATATATTAATGAAAGTTTCAATGCAATGAGAAGACATAAAAATTATAAACAGATGCTGAATAACACACCATCAAAATGAGGTTAAAAAGAAGGCCATTTTTATAATAATAGAGGCTTCCATACTCTCTTCTTTTTAAATTACTTTTTATTTATTTGAGAGTGACAGACAGACAGAGAAAGAGGCAGGTAGAGAGAGAGAATGGGCTGCGCCAGGGCCTCCAGCCACTGCAAACGAACTCCAGATGCTTGCGACACCTTGTGCATCTGGCTTACGTGGGTCCTGGGGAATCGAGCCTTGAACTGGGGTTCTTAGGCTTCATAGGCAAGCAGTTAACTGCTAAGCCATCTCTCCAGCCCTTCCATACTCTCTTCTGATTTGTTGACAGAATCAAGGCAGAAGCTGCCCTCCCGGCATCCTTTCTCCATATCTTCCCTGCTGCCCTGAACCTGTTCCAAATACAGATGCTTTTGAAACCTTTAAAAACAGGGCTGGAGGAATGGCTTAGAGGTTAAGGCACTTGCCTGCGAAACCTAAGGACCCAGGTTCGATTCCCCAGGACCCACATAAGCAGATGCACAAGGTGGTGCATCCATCTGGAGTTCATTTGCAGTGGCTGGAGGCCCTGGTGTGCTCATTCTTTCTCTCTCCTTCTTTCCATATATCTTTTTTATTTCTTATTTATTTATTCATTTTGGTTTTCTGAGGTAGGGTCTCATTCTAGCTCATGCTGACCTGGAATTCACTGTGTAGTCTCAGGGTGGCCTTGAACTCACAGTGATCCTCCTACCTCTGCCTCCTGAGTACTGGTATTAAAGGCGTGTGCTACCACATCCCGCTTCTTTCCCTATCTCTTTATCTCTCTCAAATAAATTAAAAAGATATGGAGCTGAGAGTCAAACCAAAGACCTCAAACATGCTTGGCACGTACTTTGCCACTGAGTCACACCCTCAGTCCACACTGACATGCTTTTTTCCCAAATATTTGTATTTGTTTCTTTCGCCTCCTTAATTTAAATTTAATGCTTATCTAAAACCAAGTGTGATAGCGACAATTGCAGAGACCCACCCCAGTGAGCTTGCTACTTTCGAAACGTCCCCACCTCAACAGCTAGCATCTCGTTCCTCAGGCCAAGAAGAGATGACATTTCATTTATTTCTCGTTATTCTTCACCACTATGTCAAAGACGTCAAGTCCTACCAGTTCCATTATCAAATCCAAATCAACTCGGCCCCCTCCACCTCCACAACTTTCCCACTCAGATAGAATTCATTTCATCTTCTCTTTCGCCCTTCATAAAATGGAGTCTCCACAAAGCAGCCCAAATTATTTTTAATTTTTTTATTTATTAGAGGGAGAGAGACAGACAGACATACACAGAGAGAGAGAGAGAGAGACAGAGACAGAGACAGAGAATGGGTACATCAGGGCCTCTAGCCACTGCAAATGAACTCCAGACACACGTGCCACCCTGTGCTTAGGCATGGGTCCTGGGGATTCGAATCTGAGTCCTTTGGCTTTGCAGGCAAGCACCTTAACCACTAAGTCATCTCTCCAGCCCCCAAATTATTTTTAAATGCATAAATCAGACCCCGTTACAACCTTTCAATAACCTATAACTGCACCCCATCCGTTTTCACATGTACCTCATCCCTAGCCTGACTTACAGCTCCCTGGCTGATCGGGCCCCTGCCTCTGCCCACAGCCAGTCTTCCCCAGCTTGCACACTCCAGCTAGACCAGCGTTCCATTGGCTTCTAGACTCTTCAGGCTCGTGGTCACAAAGCTGTGCCTTTGCTGTCTGTCTCTCCGCCGGGGATGGCGCCTTCTTGTCTTTAGATCTCAGTGTCAGTACCACACGCTCTGTAAGGCTTCCATCGTCAGCTTCCTCTGATTTCACTTAATTTTATATTTTTAAACTTTATTTTTATTTATTTATTTGGGAGAGAGAGAGAGAAAGAGAGAGACTGGGCACTCCAGGGCCTCCAGCCACTGCAAACAAACTCCAGATGCATGTGCCCCCTTGTGCATCTGGCTGACATGGGTCCTGGAGAATCGAACCTGGATCCTTTGGCTTTGCAGGCAAATGCCTTAACCGCTAAGCCATCCCTCCAGCTCTCATTTCACTTAATTTTAACCCCCTTTCTCGTATATTTACACTTTGTGTCTCTTTCCTTCTTCTGTGCTGAGGGAGCGCCGTGCAGACCTGACCATTCACTGCTCCCTAGTCCGCCAGTGTCTACCTGCTGATACATTCCAGAGCGTGAGGAAATTTGGGGCTGAATGAGATAAAGATTAATGACTTGAGGCTTCATAATTGAGGCTGTGAGTGGCTGGCATCCCTCCACTGTCAAGCTCATCATGGACAGACCACATCCACAGAATCCTTGGCCCTCCATCCTGTCCCATAGCCTCCCTTCTCTCCTGTCTCCGCACCTGGATTATGCCAGCTGCCTTCCACGACCACCCCTGCCTTCTCTAGCTTCCCTGATCCGACCCGTCCTCCACACCACCACCAATCTTCTGAAAACTGTGCCAGCACCATACTGCTTCCCTGCTCCAAATCCTCACAGATTCCCCACAGCTTACAGAGTCGAGTTCACAGTCTGGAGCCTTTGCCTTTTACAATGGCTCTGAACGCTGCCTCAGGATGCAGAAAGAAACTGAATGTCCCTGTCCCAATTCTCCCTTTCCTCTGTAGCCTGAGCGATTTGTTAAAGACGGGAGGCGACGCGTCAATGCCAAGTGTCCCCAGAGAAGTGCTCACTGCGCCCCCTTGAGGACCCCTGAGCGAGGCTCCACGGCGACTGTCATGGTGGGCATCGGAGCTGAAGCCAAGCCCACTCGAGGCTGGCTTTCCACAGGGCCTCAAATGCAAGCTCCTTCCAGAATCATCCTAGGCAGAAGGTCTCAATGGAAATTGATGTGTGCTTTATTATGTCTGCTTTCCTCCTCACACGCTTTGGGTTTCAAGTCAGCCTGGACCAATGGCTCTCTATCCAAAACACTCACCACAGTAAGATGACAGTGAGAATAAGAGTGTATATTAATTACTTTTCTTGTTGCTGTGACAAAATACCTGGAAAAGGCAACTTGAAGGAAGGAAGGTTTATCCTGGCTCACACTTTGAAAGTACACTCCACGATGGTGGGAAGGACCGCCGGCAGAAGCAGAAAGTCACTGGTCACAGTCAATTGTAGTCAGGAAACAGAGAGAGCTGACGCTAGTGCTCGGCTCACATTCTCCTTTTTTTTAATCCAGTCTGGGACCCCAACCCATGAGGTGGTATTACCCATACTCAGGGTGGGTTTTTTCAAAGCTCAGCCTCTTTGGAAGCACCCTCATAGCCACATCCAGAGGTGTGTCCCAAATCTCGTCGACACTCGAGGTTACCCATCACAGAGTCTTCAATGAATATATGCATGTGTGTATATACCAGTGCTGGGTCCCAAGAAACCCACATAAAGAAGTGAGTCAGAATCTCTGATCTGGGACAGGGGCATCAAAATCATTAAAACAGACAATGGTTCTGGATACACTAGCCATACCTTCAAGAACTTTTGCTCTATGCTTCAGATAAAACATGTCACTGGCATTCACTATAACCCTCAGGGACAGGGCATTGTGGAAAGGGCTAATCAAACCCTTAAGGCTACACTTAGTAAATTAAAAATTCACCCCTTTTATGGTATAAAGAATACCCCACAAAACATTTTGGCCCATGCTTTGTTTGTTCTTAATTTCTTAAGCCTTGACAGTTCTGGCAAATCAGCCGCTGACCGCCTTTGGCATCCCACCACGGCCTCCACTCACGCCCTCGTTCCGTGGCGTGATCCCCTCACTTCTCAGTGGCACAGCCCCGACCCATCCTCATTTGGGGACACAGCTCTGCTTGCGTTTATGATCAACAAAATGATGGGCCTCGTTGGCTCCCAGAACGTCTAGTTCGTCAATGGACACCACCCTCACCCCTTAAAAATTCACCCTCTCCCAGGGAAGGCTCCCCGCTCCCCTGAGGTTTTGTCCTTTCCTTTTCAGGACTATGGCTGCCCCTGCCTTCGTTGGCCTCTTGCTCCTGGCATCTGGATTGATCACTGCTGACCATCGACCCATGAATTTCACCTGGACCATGCTCAGTGAAGTCGGTGATGTGATCTGGGCCCACTCTACGGTTTCTCAGACCATCCCTTGGCCGACCCTAACTCCAGACCTCTGCAAAATGGCCCTTGGCAGCCCGAACACTTGGGGACTTGGCACCATTTTTACACAACATACTGCTCCTGAAATTGATCTTCACCACTCTTATGGTGAAGGGGAATGTTATAATTCTTACCAGAGGTCCTACTTACAGTCTTTCTCCCTCTATGTTGCCCCCTGGCCTAGGTGCTGAACCTTTGCCCTAGTTTGTGGGTGTACCTCATATCTCCTCCCTTATTGGCACTTTTCTAAACTTAAAATGATCTGAGTGACTCCCCTCCTTTAGGAGCTGCATAGGATTCAGACCTGTGCATATTGACTCACAAACGTGTGAGTACAATATGGGTACCAACATGGGTGCGAGGCATAGCACCGCAAGGGAAGGGAAGGTCCCTTTTGACCGCTTCTGAATTCCCTGAGAGTCAAACCTGACTTGCATGGAGGTTGGTACCGTACTTTCTGTGTTGGCTCTGCCTCCCCTCCCCAAAAGGTACCAAGAGCAACCAAGGCGGGGTAAGAACTCCACGGGAGGAGTCAGGTCAATGCTCCCCCAGTTGGTTACAGGCCCACCATAAATCACAGGACCCTGGGAGTCCTAACAAAGTTTACAAAAATTGGCCACCACAGAAAACACCTTCTAAAACTAATAGAAAGGGAGGAGATGTCGGGAACCATTGGGCACGAGGAAACCAAAAGTGCCTCCATCCTGAATAATGACTCCATTTTGTGATAAGTTGTCTGTTCTGGAAAGTCACAAGGTCTGCAGTTGTTTGTTAACACATACACGGAGAAAGAGCAAATGTAACCCATAAAGAATGAGGGAGTCGTTATCTCGTGACTTTGGGGCTGGGGCCTTATCCTGTGGCTGTGGAACATCTTGTGGCCTTGGGGCCGGGACCTTATCCTATTGAAACAGAACTATAGCAATACCTAAACTGCTGACAAACTCCTCTGTTCTGCTGTATAAAAGGCACCCTGAGAAAAATAAAAATTGGCAGCTTGATCAGACTCCTGTCTTGCTGTCGGTTCCTTGTGTCTCTTGTCCCTTTCATTTCAGGTTTTCTGGGGTCCGTGCTCCCTTTGAAGCCCCGCTGGCTGGGGCACAAGAGCCCTAAATCTCTGACTCAGTTACAAGCTATGAAATTGAATGCATGTGCAGGAAGGGTGGCTTCAGGCATTCCTAGCCCTTTCTAGAACATTGACTATCAAAGTTGAAAGACCTACGTGGGGAGAGGCAGGTCAGAGAAAGGCAACGGGGACAGGGAGAGGGCTGAGGCTTTCAGGGTAGATGCCAATTGCTGCCTGTCACTCACTCCCCACCACTGTGGTCCCAAGGACAGGATGGTCGCACATCTCCATCCACTTCACACATGAAGAATCAGAGGCATAAAGACAAGGTCAAGCAGCTGCCCAAGATGGGCAAGGTGAAGCTCGGATTGGAAAGCTGGCAATCTGACTTCAGAAGGCAGCCAGCCTCCTTTGCCACTCACAGGGGCAGGGCCGGGGCCAGGAGTGGTGACCAGATCGCACTGAGTCCGAGGCGGTGGTGGATATTCTTACCCACACCAGGTGGGGATCGTGGTCAGTTACCTCCAGTTTACACTCAGACACTCGCAGCATGCGAGGTGACTCACATGCCACACAGCTTCTCTTGAGTTCCCTACGCCTCCTGGTCTAGGCCTGGAGATATGCCACTTCTTGGTATTAATAGCTTGGGTTTCTTTTAAAGATACTACTTCTTTTTTTAAAGTATTTTATTTTGATTTATTTATTTATATGAGAGAGAGAGGCTGGGAGAGAGAGAGAGTGAGAGAGAGAGAGGGAGAGAGAGAATGGGCACTCCAGGGCCTCCAGCCACTGCAAACAAACTCCAGATGCATACACCACCTTGTGCATCTGGCTTATGTGGGTTCTGAGGAATCAAACCTGGGTCCTTTGGCTTTGTAGGCAAGTGACTTAACTGTTAAGCCATCCCTCCAGCCCTTGATTTTTTTTTTTTAATGTAAGAATTAACAAACAGTATGTTTGAGGTTGAAGGGAGCAGTTCCCTTATGCCCTCTCAGAGGCATTGCTCCTATCAGAGGCAACAAAGTTGATCTTTTTAAAAAATTATTTATCTGTGTGTGTCTGTGTGTGTGTGTGTGTGTGTGTGTGTGTGTGTGTGTGCATGGATGTATGTGTGTACGTATGTTTGCAAGGGCACATGCAATACACAGAGTTCAATATTGGGTGTCTTTCCTAATTGCTCTTCCCCCTTTTTTATTTTTTGGTTTTCCTAGGTAGGGTTTTACTCCAGCTCAGGCTGACCTGGAATTCACTATGCAGTCTCAGGGTGGCCTCGAACTCATGGCGATCCTCCTACCTCTGCCTCCCGAGTGCTGGGATTAAAGGGGTGCGCCACCATGCTTGGCTTATTATTATTATTATTATTATTATTATTATTATTATTATTCGAGATAGGCTCTGTCATTGAACATGAAGCTCACAAGAATGCAACCAGCCAACCCCAGGGATCCTCCTGTTCCTGCCTTCCCAGTGCCAGGGTTACAGACATGCCACCACGTTTGTTTTCATGGACGCTGGGACCCAAACTGAGGACTTTACCCACTGTGATATCTCCCAGCTCCTGAACTTGATCTACCTTCCTTCCTTTCTTTCTTTTTTTCTTTCTTCTTTCTTTCTTTCTTTCTCTCTCTCTCTCTTTCTTTCTTTCTTTCTCTTTTCCCTCTATCTCTTTTTCTTTCTCTGAGAAAGAATGAGAGAGAGAGAATTGGTGTGCCAGGGCCTCAGCCACTGCGATTGAACTCCAGACACTTGCGCCACCTAGTGGGCATATGTGGCATTGCCCCTGAGTCACCTTTGTGTGTCTGGCTTACGTGGAATCTGGGGAGTTGAACGTGGGTCCTTAGGCTTCACAGGCAAGCGCCTCAACTGCTAAGCCATCTCTCCAGCCCTGAACTGGATCTTTATACAAGAAGCTGGCCTGTACGTACTTTACAGAGTCCTTCCCAAGGCCTTTTCTGGGGTTTACTGGGTACAGGACTCTTGCATGCCTGGAATAGAGACTGCTCACAATGCTCATCAGTGTTCCTCCAGCCCTCCTCGCTGCCCTAGTGAGGATCATCTTGACATTTCCTGTTATACAACTGCTTAGATACATGAATAAGGCTTGGTTTTAAAATGCTCAACCTCCATCCACAGGAGCCTACTTTCCATCCATCTGTCAAATGCACCCACTGCTGAATTTTCAACTAATGTTAATGAGTGAGTGTGCTATTCTTCCCAAGTGCCGTCATGGCTCCATGGTGACTTTGGCTTTGGAGAAGAGACAGGCGTTAATGTGGAGGATTTCAGACTCGGTGGCCAAGGAGAAAAGTTGCTATTCAGTTGCGCGGGCAGGAGCGACTGCGAGGTCTAGGCAGAAGAGTGACATGGGACCTGCCTTAGAAAACTCAATCTGGCAGTGGCATGTCGAGTGACTTGGAGAGAGAAAGGAACAGCTGGTTGGAGCACGGTGCTGCGAAGCCAAGGTCTTGGAAACGCTGGCGCGGAGCATGTGGATTCATGACCAAAACGCAGTCTCGCCGCTGAAGCCGGGCGAAGAGCACACGTAACTGACGAGGAATTTGTATGACAAGGACAGCACTTAAAATGTGTGTCTACCGGAGCCGCTTTTATCTTCAGATACCACGCTAAGAAAAAGCTCTGAGGGCTGGAGAGATGGCTTAGCGGTTAAGCGCTTGCCTGTGAAGCCTAAGGACCCCGGTTCGAGGCTTGATTCCCCAGGACCCACGTGAGCCAGATGCACAAGGGGGCGCACGCGTCTGGAGTTCGTTTGCAGTGGCTGGAGGCCCCGGTGCACCCATTCTCTCTCTCTCTCTCTCTCTCTCTCTGCCTCTTTCTCTCTCTGTGTCTGTTGCTCTCAAATAAATAAATAAAATTTTTTTAAAAAAATTAAAAAAAGAAAAAGCTTTGATACATCTGTCATTACTGAGCAAGCAGACTCCTTGGCACATTAAATCTGCTAGTTTCAGACTTGCATATCTTGGATAAGAACCTCCGCTCCACGGGAATGGCGACACTATTTTCCCTCCTTTACTGATGTGCTGCACTGGACCCGGGCATTGTCTGCAGAGATTTCCCCTAACTGCCACCCGCATGTTGCTTCTGCTGTCTCCTTGGTCATTTTATCCATGGTGGTACTTCATATGACAGAAGAAACCTACTTCCTGTCTCTGCCCCAGGGTCCAGCCCTGGCTTAAAGGAGGGTCCCCGAAGAGAGGTGTGACAGGGAGCGGCGCAATAACGACTCGAAGTCAAGTTCTGGTGCCAGCTGACAGGCTAATGCTGAAGGCAGCTGAGTTTCTCTGTCTCTCTTTCTCTCTCTCTGTCTCTGCTGCCACAGCTCTTAGCCTCAGTCTTTTATTTTCTGATCATGTCATGCAAGAGCAAACTTCAAGGAACATACAGTTCCACAGAATTCATAGAAAGTTTTTGCTATTTCTTTACGTCTAACAAACCCATAATTATTCACCTCAAGTGAAGTCGTCAGGCCCCTATCATGATAAACTGTTTTTACACTTTCCCCATGTATGTGCGGTCGAGCACTTGCTGTTTCCTGAGCTCCTACTTTTAATTACTATATTAAAGGTGAGAGGCAAAACAACCACAAATGGGGGTTCCCATCATTAATCACTGATCCAATAAACCCATTTATCACCCAATCATTTATTTTGAATTTTCCTTTTCATGTCTCACCAATACTTAGACTTTAGTCCCCCCGACTGAACTCTTTCTCACCTTGGTTGTTTTTCCTGTAAGGATTCTTGGTAAAGAGTCGTAGTTTGCTGCAATTGCCACCATTCAGAAAAATTAGTCATGGAACAATTCTTACACTGTTCCAGGAGGTTCATTGTTTGCTCCTAAGTGTACTGTACTTCGTGCCTGACTTTCTTTAAGGCCTTTAAGGAAAACAATTATTTTCGACCCATTTTCTTGTTTTTCCAATTCTATGCCAGAGCCTCTTTCAGATACATTGACCAACACTTCACTAACACCAATTTTTGCTGGAAAGATAGACTTAGAGATTGGTGCACCAAGTGAAAGACAGAGAAAGACAAACATTATACAGGAAACCATAGATATCTGTAGCGCAGAGAGCCAAAGATGTTTCTATAGAGGGGCCGCATTGGACTTCAAGGAAGAGACAGCTGGGCTGGAACTGTGTCATGCAGCTCCTCAGCACTCGATTCCTCGTGATCCTGAAATGGCATGCTTGCCGTCTCTGGCAGCCCCTCATTCTCCAACATTCCCTGAAGAATCCTCATGCCAACCTAAGCATTCACTAAGGGTGACACTGAGCTGTGACTCTGGGACAGTGACAGACGACCTTGGGGACCAATAATTTGGGATTTTGTTCCCATGAGAAGCACTTTTCTGATTGCTTGGTCATGTCTTGCTATGACGCCCGAGTGCCACCACCGCTAATGCTGAGTGAACTGTTAATCATATGACACAAGAAAGACACAGGCCCTTGAAATGCATGAATCTGGGACCTGTGTTTCGAAATATTGTTTCTGAGCCATGCAAGGGTGGGGAGACTTCAATGGAGTCACCCACCCCACTTGTGACTGCTCTGGACATGCGTGTAAAAAACTGGCCATGATATAGTCAGTGTTGCTGTGTTTGTTTGTTTGTTTTTGTTTTTTTGAGGTAGGGTTTCCCTCTAGTCCAGGCTGACCTGGAATTTACTCTGTATTCTCAGGGTGGCCCTGAACTCACGGTGATCCTCCTACCTCTGCCAACCTAATGTTGGGATTAAAGGCATGACCCACCATGCCTGGCTTTTTTTTTTTTTTTTTTTTTTGATGATTCAGGACAAATACTGCTGATTCACCACCATTCAGGCTGCAACCTCTCTTCTCTGCCATTAACTCAGGGGCAAGCCGCAAATTAGCATCTGAGCCCATTCCCTCTGCCAACCACTCACCACAACTAGGGCTCTGTGAGTCTCCTCTTCCTTCCTCTACTGTTCCTTTCTATTTCCTTTGTTTGCTTATTGTATCTCTTTGTCCCTCTCCCTTTCTTAACTTCCTGGCTTCTCCCAACCCCAGGTACGAGAAAGCAAGCCTTCTGTTCCCTTGGAATGCCCCCTAACTCAGCAAGTGACAACGGCACTTGTCAACTACTCCGGACTCCCAGGCAAGACCCTAGAGGCTATTCTACATAGGTAGTCCTCTGAACCCTGCCCCCCCCCCAAGAATATCAGAATCACCCATAGGGCTTAGCAGAATGCGGGATGGGGCAGGGAGCATTTCTTACTCAGGCCTTCCTTTTATAACAGTTACAAGGTGTGGGGGTTTGATCCAGGTGTCCCTCATAAACTTAGGTGTTCTGAATGCTAGGTTCCCAGCTGATGGAGGTTTGGGAATTAGCGCCTCCAGGAGACAGTGTATTGTTGGGGGCAGCCATATGGGTGTTATAGACAGTGTCCCCTTGCCAGTGTTTGACACACTCTCCTGTTCCTGTCGTCCACCTTATATTGGCCAGGGGGTTATGTCCACCCTCTGTTCATGCCATCGTTTTCCCCTGCCGTCATGGACATTCCCCTTGAGTCTGTAATCCAAAATAAACCCTTTTATCCCCACAAGCTGTGTCTTGGTCAGGTGATTTCTGCCAGCAATGTGAACCTGACTGCAACACAAGGTCAGGCCCATCACTACGGCTGATCCAGTCAGGAGCCACTGGGAAGCACTGGGCTCCTCCCATACAGCGAGTAACGTAGGGGTACAAACCTCCTCCTCCCATACAGCGAGTAATTTAGGGGCTTCTGTCGCTCTCTGTCTCCTGCTTGCTGTCTCTTCTCCTGCCATGATTACCCTGGTTCAAACCTTTGTACTCTCTTCTCAACTGTTCCATCACCACAACCTGCACTTCTCAGTTTACCGCTACTCACTGCCCTTGACAAGATGTATCCAAACACGGGGCCGATCCCTTGTTCCCTGACCCAAACGCCGCAAACCTCGCACTGGCTCCTTCTTCTCACAGAATCGTGTGCAGCTTCCTTAGCATGACAGGCCATGTCCCCTTTAGCACCACAGGGCAAGACCAGGCTGGACGTGCCTATACCTCCATTTTCCTTTCCCAACAGTCCCTATAATAACAAAGCAATTTAGTTAATTTTGGAAATCACCAGGACGCACCCTGCAGTTTTCTTGTTCTATCAGGTGCGGTTACCTTTTTCTTTTATTTTCAAGTTTTTCTTCTTTACTTTTTCTTACTTATTTATTTTTATTTGAGAGAGAGAAGCAGATAGATAGAGAGAGAATGGACGCATCAGGGCCTCTAGCCACTGCAAATGAACTCCAGATGCGTGTGCCCCCTTGTGCATCTGGCTTTATGTGGGTCATGGGGAAGCGAACCTGGGTCCTTTGGCTCTGCAGGCAAGTGCCTTAACCGCTAAGCCACCTCTCCAGCCCCTTGTTTACTTTTTGAGGTATGTGTACGTGGCATATGTCTGTGTGTATGCACATGTACTTGGCTTTTGAGCGTCTTCACAGGCCATGAGAGAATGCTGTGTGTCTTCCTCATTGTTCATCTGCACACTTCCTTGAGAGAGACTCTCTCACTGAACCTGGAGCTGCTTGATCCTCCCCCCACCCTCCTTCTCCCCTTGCCCTCCCCTTTCTGGTCCCCTTCTCCCACCTTTTCCCCCAATGGTCACCTTTCTGCTTTCATGTCACAGGTATACATTCATTATTATTATTATTTGGTTTTTTATTTAAGAGAGAGAGAGAGAGAATTGGTGCACCAGGACCTCAGCCACTGCAATCAAACTCCAGATGCTTGTGCCACCTAGTGGGCATGTTTGACCTTACTCCTGCCTCACCTTTATGCGTCTGGCTTTTGTGGGATCTGGAGAGTAGAACATGGGTCCTTAGACTTCACAGGCAAGTGCCTTAACTGCTAAGCCGTCTCTCCAGCCCCACATGCATTGTTTTAACAGTGCCTCCCTCCCCTCATTCTCAGCCATAAGGGAAATGCAAATTTAAACTGTTTTGAGATTCCATCTCACCCCAGTCAGAGTCCAGAAAACAAACTGCTGGTGAGGATGTGGGGGGAGAGGGGGAGAAACAGTTATACTTTGCTGGTGGGAATGAAAACTGACACAGTGGACTCTGTTCCTACCAGAGAGAGACATGCTTACACATCCATGTTTATTGCTACAACATTCATGTAGGCATAGGTAAGGGCCTCGGGCCATCGAGGGTTAAAACGGGCCTGAGCTGCCAGCCATGGCTAAGGATCCCGGCTACAGGAGGTCGCAGCAAGCTTAGACCCTGATAACCTTGGGTCCGGGCCTGGCAGGAGTGAGACCGCTCCTTCCCCCCAGCCCGGGGCACCTGGATGTCCTGATAAGTCTCAGGTTTCGCTTTCCCCAGAGTCTTGTGACCTCTTGCCGCTTGCCCAGTGCACCCCTATGTGTTAATGAGGTATCAGCCAATGGCCTTCACGCAGCCAATCCCCCTACGACCCTGTACCCTATACCTTCTCCTGCCACTGCTTAGACCCCAGGACCCTTCCCCGCTCACCTGTCATGTCACCAGATGATAATTAGGCATCAGCAGGACATTTGAACTAACCAATCCCCTTATGACCCGTACCCCTTCCTGCTCTTTCATAAATGCTTATTAACCCATTCTGCTAGCAAACAAACGAGCTGTTCTCTGAAGCCCGGGTGTTTCTTCCCGTCGCACTCACGGCCACTCAAGACCCTGCTCCGCAGTTACCTGACACCCCTGGGAGCCTGATGTGCAGTGGCCCCAGGGCAGCCGGGAACCTCAATACTTGTCACTTTTTCTAGACCTCTCTTCCTCTCTGTAACAGGCTTCCTTCATCCTGAAGCTCTTCTTTTTTCCTTTTATGAGAGAGAGAGAGAGGGAGAGAGGGAGAGAGAGTTGTGTGCTAGGGCTTCTGGCCACTGCAACTGAACTCCAGATGCATGTGACACCTTGTGCCTCTGGCTTATGTAGGTACTGGGGAGTCAAACCTGGGTCCTTAGGCTTCACAGACAAGCACCTTAACCACTAAGCCTTCTCTCCAGTCCTCCCCCCTCCTTGTGTTTTTGTTTGTTTGTTTGTTTTTCGAGGCAGGTGTCTTGCTCTTGTCCAAGTTAGCCTGAAATTCACTATGTAGTTTCAGGGTAACCTCGAACTCAAGGCAGTCCTCCTACCTCTACCTTCTGAGTGCTGAGATTAAAGGCATGTGCCACCACGCTTGGCTCTTCTTTCTTTTAATAAAAAATGTTCTGTGGTGCCAGGGATCAAAGCCAAGACCTTGCACACACTAGACAAGTGTCAAGCGCTGGGGTACACTCCAATCCCAGGAGTCCTCCATGGTGTTCCTATGGTCTTCTCCCCAGTCCACAGCACGGCTCCACACTGTTGGCATGCTGTACTGAAATTGTCTGCTTGCATGTTTGCATAAGGCAGGGAATTTGTGGAATTCTGTCTCCAGCATCTTCCTTAGAGAGTGCTTGCTGAACTGGTTCCCCTCCTCAAGATTCCTCCTCTCCTCCTTTTGGCCAGCCCCATCCTTCCCAATACCCACTACCGTCTTGATCTTCACAGGAGAAATCAAAGACTCAAAAGGGTCCCATCATGGCTAAGATTCAACCCACCTAAGTGACATTCCTCAGTCATTCCAGGAAGCCTTGTGATTATTTTCTCATGTGTCCTAAGTAAATAAATAAAGCAGCAGCTCTGCTTTGCTCAAAATCAGCCCTTTTCTTCAGAAAAAGCTTGGGGAGCTTTTCAGTTCTGGTCATGATATCGTAAGTGAGCTCCACTCCTTGGTGGTGAGGAGAGGCTCCAAAGAGATTAAGATGGCCCAGTTGTAGGCCAGAGACCAAATGAAATACAGTTCTTTTGCTGTGTGCCTATGTTCTGGTAGCTGCAGAAATCCTGAGATACCTAGAATTCTCTATTTCTGGGCTGAAGAGATTACTGAATGGATAAGGCACTTGTCTGCAAAGCCCAAGGGCCCAGGATCAATTCCCCAGTGCCCATATAAGCCAGATACACATGGGGGCACATGCGTCTAGAGTTTTTTTTGTTGTTGTTGTTTTGTTTTGTTTGTTTTGCAGTGGCTAGAGGCTCTGGAGTGCCCGTTCTCTCTGTCTCTCTCTCTCTCTCTCTCTCTCTCAAATAAGTAAATAAAAAATAATAATAATAATTTAAAAAATTCTCTATTTCTACTCTGTCAAATAGCTCACAAGCTTCTAGCCTCAGAGAAAATGGATGAAAGAAACCAGAAATCAGACGTGATGCTTAATGACAAAATGTTTTGTTTTTTTTCCCTCACCTCCAGTTCTTTATTGTTTTAGCCTTCTGGGTGGAAAATTACATGTTCATAACTTCTTATTAAGTGTAAGTACATTAATAGATTAAATCTTTGATGCCAAAATGTGAATGGGAGAAATTTTGATAAGATTTGAGTGGAGGCTAATAAAATATTTGGAATTAAAGTTTTTAAATAGGCAAGATGAACAAATTAAACAACTGACAGTGGCTCATTGAATTACTTTATATCCTTAATATACACTGTGTATTTTCTCCTATAGGCATATGCAAATAAATAAGCCTCATGTGAAATAATAGGCTGAAAGAAGGAGAAGTGCTTTAGGTATTAAAAAAATACTGTTATTTTCATTATTGTTATTGCAAACTTGAACACTCTTTACTGGAATTTCATTATTTGCTTGGAGAAGTTTGCTGAGCCTGGCAGCTTTCCACTGTCATTATGATTTCCCCCCCATGTCAGGCAGCAGGGCCTCTGGATGGAAAAGGATCTGTAATGCAGACAACTGCTTGGGAAATAACACTTTACTTTTTAGAGTTTATTTGGCCTGAGTGCTGAATCTTTTGGCCGTTAACTGGCTGAGCCACGGGCCCTGCACCTCCCATTTCTGAGAAATCACCGCTGGCTCCCCCGCCAGGTTGTCGGGCGCTGGGGGGGCAATAAGTGAAGCTCTCCAGGGGCTCTTGCCAGCAGGCACCCCTTGCTTTGATCTGTGTGTGTCCGGTATGGAGGAACTTGGGGTTCTCTGTTCTAACAGCTTTCTGAGTAATAGCTGATGGGGTTTCTGGCCCCAAAATGTTAACGGGAGACCAAGCCTGGGACAACAGCCTGCTCACCACACAGCACAGCCTTCCTCTCACACCCTTTCCAAAAGAACATACAACCAGCAGAGGAAGATGAATAGTTTTTTTTGAAAATAAATGTTTTATTTTTACTTATTCATTTGACACAGAGAAACAAGAAGGGGGGAACATCAGAGCATGCACTCCAGATGCATGTGCCACCTTGTGCGTCTGGCTTACGTGGGCCTTGGGGAATTAATTAGACCTGGGTCCTTTGGCTTTGTAGGCATGCACCTTGATGGCTAAGCCACCTCTCCAGCCCGAATGGTTCTTGACCATTGCAATTTGGGGGCTCCTTTATTGACCTTAGTTTTGTTCTCTTTCTTCCTTCTTCCTGGGGCCGATGGTTGAAACCCAGGTCCTCCTACACGCTGAGCAAGTGTTTTCCTCTTGGTCTCTACCTCCATCTCTCTCATTTCCTTTTCGAATCTCAAGCCTGGCCTCCTGCGATTCTCTTTTTGGCGTACGTTCCCCTCGCTTTCCAATGCTAGGTGTCCCGGCGAGAATGAGAAAACATCCAACCCACTGATTGGCACCGCAGGATTTATGAGCCATCATGCAGTTTCTGTGCCATCAATTCGAGTAGCCAGTGTCTAGAAGCAGCTGCTGAGGAGCTCACGCCAGCAGGACACTGTGCCCTCTTAAGGGTTTCTAAACAGCGAGGCGCTGGCACTCACGTTAATGAATATGGTGCAAATACAAGCTCTTGGGCTAACCTAGCTGGAATGTGACAGATGTGACTCTTCCAAAGTCAGCAAAGGAATATTAAAAAATAAGTTTAATAAGGGAATTTTACTTTGCTAATTCAATTTTTTTTTTTTACTAATTTCATTGGCTTTTAAGTTTCTTTTTCCTTTTTTAAAATTTATTTTATTTTTTGTTTATTTGAGAGAGAGGTAGAGAGAGAGAGAGAGAGAGAGAGAGAGAATAGGCACACTAGGGCCTTCAGCCAGTGCAGATGAACTCCAGACACGTGTGTCCCCATGTGTGCATGTGTGACATCGCGTGCTTGCATCACTGTGTGTCTGGCTTGCGGGGACCTGGAGATTCAAACATGTGTCCCTAGGCTTCCCAGACAAGTACCTTAGCCGCTAAACCATCTCTCCAGCCCTCTTGTTTTCTTTTCCTTCTTTCTTTCTTTCTTTTTTTTTTTTTTTTTTTTTTTGGTCTTTTGAGGTAGGGTCTCACTCTAGCTCAGGCTGACCTGGAATTCACTCTGTAGTCTCAGGGTGGCCTCGAACTCGTGGAGATCCTCCTACCTCTGCCTCCCGAGTGCTGGGATTAAAGGCGTGCGCCACCACGCCCGGCCCCTCTTGTTTTCTTTTTAAAAAATTAATTACAATGAGCTGAAAGTTCCCAATTAGAGTACTTCGTGTGTTAGAACACCTTTCCCCACTTGAATCAGGGTCAGGCTACAGTGGAGCAGGCCTTCATGCTTGGAGCACGAGTTGATGTTGCATTCATGAGAGGAGTAGAGGGTAAGAACGCATGCTTGGGATAACAGTTACCTACAAAACATGAAGCTTTGGGCCAGAGAGATGGCTTAGTGGTTAAGGCACTTGCCCTCGAAGCTGAGGACCCAGGTTTGATTCCCCAGTCCCCACGTAAGCCAGATGCACAAGGTGGTGCCTGCTTCTGGAGTTCGTTTGCAGTAGCTGGAGGCCCTGGTGTGCCCACTTTCTCTCCTTATTCACTTTCTCTCTCTAAAATAAATGTATTTTTTAATAGTATGATGCTTTCTATATAACACAAGAAGATGTAAGGAACATGGTGATTAATCCTCAGGGTCCACTTGATGGGAAATTGGTGGGGCGCATTCTGGTGTGGTTACACATACTAGGTAAATCCATGAAGGGGTTTCCAGAGAAGATTAGCTGAGGGGGAAGACCCATGTTGACTATGGGCAGCACTAGTGTCATAGCTGGAAGCAGGGATGGAATAACAGGAGAAGAAGAAAACAGCCAAGTGCCACCCATTGTATTATTACTACCATTATTATTATTTATATTGTATTAGTCACTTTTCTTAGTGCTATGATCAAATACCTAACAAGAAGCAACTTAAGGAAGGGTTTATTCTGACTTTAAATTTAAGAAGGGAGAGCTGGAGAGAGGGCTTAGCGGTGAAGGCGCTTGCCTGCGAAGCCTAAGAACTCATGTTCAAATCTCCAGCACTCGGGGGGCAGAGGAAGGAGAATCGCTGGGAGTTCAAGGCCACCCTGAGACGACACAGTGAATTCCAGGTGAGCCTGAGCCAGATGGTGACTTCTGGTATAACCAGTTTTTGAGCGGTGTGTAAGCGATACCCCAAGTGTGAAGGAAAAGCCCCTTTAGTGTGCGAACCACTAACAGCCCGCAGCTCAGGGGAGAGGAGAGCCACACGGCAGCTGGAGTGAGGAGAGAGCCCTTGATGGGAGAAGTGGCCCTCCCCGTGTGGAACTTTCTATCTGCTGGGAGTCTACAATCACGAGGGAGGGAGAAAAAATCTTCCAGGTGGAAGGCAGTGTAACTGTCCAAGAGGAGCCAGCTAAGGCCCTCCCTCAGTTTCCCCTCGCTTACTTACAGAATGTTCAGTTTGAGGCACTAAGCTGTGCAGACCAGAGGGTAAGCTGAGCTTGGACTTGGGAGCTGTGCAATGGTTCATCTTTTTTTTTTTTTGTTTTTTTGAGGTAGGGTCTCACTCTAGCCCAGGCTGACCTGGAATTCACTATGGAGTCTCAGGGTGGCCTCGAACTCATGGCGATCCTCCTACCTCTGCCTCCCGAGTGTTGGGATTAAAGGTGTGCGCCACCATGCCCGGCTCACAATGGTTCATCTTTATTCACTTGACTGGGTTTAGAAGAATCATCTAGGAGTCACACTTCTGGGCATGATTGTGAGCGTGTTTCCAGAGAAGTTTCACTGAGAAAGAAAGATCTACTTTGAATATGGATAGGATCCCAGACTGAATCAAAAAAGCAACAAAACAACAACAACAACAAAAACCTGGATAAAACATGTGGAACAGCTGTCGCCTCTCTGCTTCCTGACCTAGACGCAGACTTCTCTCACTCCTGCCACCACGCCTTCTCCGTGGCTGTGGACTGTATCCCCGGGCTGTGGGAGCCACAATGAATCCGTGTTGCTTGTCAGGTATTTCGTAGCGGCAATGAGAAAAGCAGCTGAGAATGGAGACCGCTCTGTGGTGCTGGTGGGAAGCACAGAGCTTCAGAAAGCAGCTGGAGCACGTGAGTCAAAGCCAGGTGAACCAGTCTCGGGGCCAAAGTCACCAGGCTCAGCCCACGCCACACTGGCATCCTTGCTCCTGGTGTACCACCTCTCCCTGGACCCCAAAATCTGGCACCAATCCCAGGTGCATTGGATTCCTTAGGACTTAGGAAACACAGTGCCCTATCGTGGCAACAACAAAAATTTACTCTCTGAAAGTTCTGGATGTTGCAAGTCCAAAGATCAAAGTGTTGACAGGGTGTGGTTCCCTTTGTTACCTGAGAAAATAATTTAAGAATTTATTTTTTAAAATTTTTGTTTATGTATTTGAGAGCAACAGAGAGAGAGAGAGAGAGAGAGAGAGAGAAGAATGGGTGCACCAGGGCCTCCAGCCACTGCAAAAGAACTCCAGATGCATGCGCCACCTTATGCATCTGGCTTACATGGGTATTGGGGGAATGGAGCCTCAAACAGGGATCCTTAGGTTTCACAGGCAAGCGCTTAACTGCTAAGCCATCTCTGCAGCCCGAGAAAATAATTTTAAAAGAGGTTTATTTTGGCTCGTGGTGTCAGTTTTTGGTCTGTGGTCAGGCGGCTCCATTGCTCTGGGTCCGAGGTTAGCAGAACATCATTATGAGGAGACTATGTAGCAGAAGAGGTTGCCAGGAGACAGGGAAACCAAGAAGGGCCCAGAGACAAGATATAGCCTTTAAGTTCATGTTCCCAGTGACCAACTTTCTCCGAGTAGGCCCCACCTCCCAAGAGTACACTTAGCTATAAGTTCGTGGACAGCTTAATCTGTCATGACCCATTCATCTCCCAAAAGCTGGCGATCAAGCCTTTAACTCACAAGACTCTGGGGGAAATTTTAAGATTCAAGCCATAATAGGTGACATTATGCTTTGTGGATTGCTGTCTATTTGTCCAAATTGTCCTCTTCTTCCAAGGACACCGTTTGCATAGGACTTATGGCCCACCCTATCTTAACTTGGTTCCATTGCAAAGACCCTATTATCAAATAAGGCCACATGCACGGTTTCTGATGGTCACGAATGGAGGGGAGACACTATTAACCCTGCTGTCACAAGTACAACTCCGTTCTCCAACATATTCCCTTCTGATCAACTTTTCCTGGTGGCGTGGTCCTCAAGTATGGGCGGTCCTGCCCTAACTTCCTTCATAGGACTCCACTCAGCCTCTTTAACCTGTGGCCCGTTTCCCCAAGCTCGCTCTGCCTTGTGTCGTCTCTGCTACCCATCCAAAAGAACGGAATGTGTAGTGGACAGAGCTCTGGCCTGGAACTGAGGAGTCTGGGCTATGTTGCAATGTTAATTTCCTGGGCATCAGTTGTTCGATGTATAAGATGGGCAGATATGAGTACAATATCAACACAGTATCTGAGCAGTGTGTTTGGTGCACGTGGTCCTGTGGAGCTGTCACCTCAGAGGTACGGCTGGAAAGCTAGTGATGGGATTACACACTATGTGCCTCTCCTTTTAAACAGATTAATAGATTCGATTAATTTCTTCTGTGGTAGACCTTTCCATTTCTCTTCCTGTTTGCCTATATCCTAAAAAGTACACACAAGTTTCCTCACAGAACAGTGGCCGTTTCACCACCACGACCTCCCACGAGCGACAGTCCTCTGATCTCCATGCCTTACCTCACGCGAAAGTCATGCCCTTCTTGGAAATGGCTCCCCAAAGCCTCCAAGTTAGTGACATCTTCCTTCCCTCTTAGTCATTATTAACTTTTTAATTTTTTTATTTCTCTGAGAGAGAGAGAGAGAGAGAGAAAGAATGCATGCGCCAGGGCCTCCAGCCACTGCAGACGAACTCCAGACGCATGCGCCACCTTGTGCATCTGGCTTACGTGGATCCTGGGGAATCAAACCCGGGTCCTTAGGTTTCACAGGCATGTGCCTTAACTGCTAAGTCATCTCTGCAGCCCCATTATTAACTTTTTAGTTAGCAACCAAATAATGGTTTTCAGGATGAGAGTTTCACTGCGCACACACATCACTGATTTCATTCACCCTCTGTTTGCCTTCTCCATCCCTCACCCCCCCCCCCCGCCTACCTTCTGCCTCCACCGAAATGGCATCCCTTCTACTTTCTTGTCACGTCTGTGAGAAGGGCTAAATCTACATCCTGCATGCCAGAGAAAACATGCAATATGGTGTCATTCATTTCCCCATCACCCTCCCTTGTTCCCAGGAGGTATCTTCCCTCTCCCTCGTAGTCCTCTCTCTGCCTTCATGCCGTGTAGACATTGAAATCTTCATCCCTCATAGGAGAGACAACCTAGGATATCAGCCTTTCTGAGTCTGACTTGTTTTGCTCAACATGATGATCTCCAGTTCCACCCTTTCCTCCTGCAAACGGCATAATCTTTACAGCTAAAAAAAAAAAAAAAATCATTTTATTTATCTATCCCTTTGTCTATGGGCACCTAGGCTGGCTTCATGGTTATTGTGAATAAATACCAACATGCAAATATCTTTGTGGTATTTGACTTAAATTCCTTCAAGTACATAACCAGGAGTGGTATAGAAAGTTCCTCATGGTTCTATTTAAAAAAAATTTTTTTTTTTGAGGTAGGGTTTCACTCTAGCCCAGGCTGACCTGGAATTCACTATGTAATCTTAGGGTGGCCTTGAACTCATGGCGATTCTCCTACCTTTGCCTCCCAAGTGCTGGGATTAAAGGCGTGTGCCACCATACCTGGCTTATTTTTATTTTATTTTACTTTTTTTTTTTTTTTTTTTTTTTTTGAGGAACCTCCTCTCTTTTCCTTTTGAAAGTCACCAAGCTGCTGGCCTCTGCTTTTCAGCTGCCTTGTTCAATAGCACCCTATCACATGTCCCCCACCACCCGCCCACCCCAGGGTCCCGTGTCTGGAAAGAACCTTCTAAAACTGTATGGCTTGAAGAAAGCTCACAGCGGCCTAACACTAAGTAGGGGAGCAGGTTGTGGGAGGCGGGGCTGTCCTGCCCAGCCTGGCCATGCACCACAGGGAGTGCCTTACCCGCAGCTTTCTCCCTGGCACGTTGCCCTCCAGCCTGAAGCAGCCGACCACGGGCCACCATTAGAGCTGCGTGAACCCCAAACCAAGTCCAGCCCAGAAGCCCGGGGAAGCGGCGAGAGGCTCCCGCCTGTCCCTGGGATGCCAGGCACCTCTGGATTTTCAGAGTTATTTTTGGTCTCTGGCAATTCTAGGGTGGGCGGACTGCATGCAGAGAGAGTTGATTTTTCCTCACCTCCTCCTGCAAGCAGGGTCCAGCCAGTGCAGGCCTGCAGGGCAGGGGCTGGGTTGGAGAAACATGGTGTGGAGGGACAGGTCTGGGTGGTATCCGTCCACGGTTCACCCTCTCAACCCCAGCCAGGGCAGGGCAGAAATGCCAGGCTGTTCTCAGAGAGGCAAGGAGGAGGGTGGTCTTTGTTCATCTCTAGTGAAAGGAGAGAAAAGTGAATAAGCTAAATATGTCGAGATTGTTTCCTTGAGAAGGAGGTGGGGCTCTGTGAGAGGCAACCAACGTCCGAATGTGGTATCCTGTGGTGCCTACCAGCCCATAGGAGAGCGAGGCAAGAAGACTGCGAAGGGCTCATGACCAGCCAGGAATATGTCTCAAAAGAAAGGTCTGGAGGGATGGCTTAGCAGTTAAGGCATTTGCCTGCAAAGCCGAAAGGACCTCAGTTCAATTCCCCAAGACTCATGTAAGCCAGATGCATGGGGTGGTGCATGCATCTGGAGTTTGTTTGCAGTGGCTGGAGGCCCTGGCGTGCCCATTCTCACTCTCTCCCTCTCTTTCTCTCTCGCTCTCTGCTTCTTTCTCTCTAGAAAATAAATAAATAAATACTTTTTTTAGAAAAGAAATACTTTAAAAAAGGCGGGGGCTGGAGAGATGGCTTAGAGGTTAAAGTGCTTGCCTGTGAAGCCTAAGAACCCCGGTTGGAGGCTCAATTCCCCAGGACCCACGTTAGCCAGATGCGCAAGGGGGCGCACGCATCTGGAGTTCGTTTGCAGTGGCTGGAGGCTCTGGCTCACCCATTCTCTCTCTCTCTCTCTCTCTCTCTCTCTCTCTCTCTCTCTCTCTCTGTCTCCTTCTCTCTGTAGCTCTCAAATAAATAAATTTAAAAAAAAAAAGATGGGCTGGAGAGATGGTTTAGTGGTTGAGGCACTTGCCAGCCAAGTGTAAGGACCAAGGTTCCATTCCCCAGTACCCACGTAAGCCAGATGTACAAGGTGGCGGCTCATATGTCTTGAGTTTGTTTGTAGTGACGTGCCAATTCTCTCTCTCTCTTACTCTGTCTATCTCTCTCTCTCTCTCTCAATAAATAAAAAATAAAATAAATATCCAGCATGTTGGAATTTTTTTTCTTAGTCCTTTGATGAAACTTGTCCAAACTGTGTCACAACAATGTGAGCTGTCGGCCTCATTATGGCTCTGAAATGCTTGAAGGAGACAGCAAAGACGCCCCCTCCCCCCCCCGACCCACAAAGGCTCTGTAAGCTCACCCCAGTGCTGAGGAGCAGGTTCCGGTGGTTCTGAAGGGGGTGGGCAGACTTATCAGCAAGTGTTAGTGATGAGACAAAACCTCTTGCATTATAGAGACTAGATGGGGGGGGGGCAGCTCCTATACCCTCCCTTCAGGCTGCAGGAGTTAATGGTGACCTGTCCACACTAGAACCCTGCTTGGTGACAGCAAAGGGGCATTATGCTGCCAGGGTGGCCCAGCTGCCAGGTGTGTGGCGTGCCCATAGGTTTGTAGATACCACTCATCCCTCTAAGCTTCCCCTTGCTTCAGAGTTACAACCATGGGCTGTGTGTATTCGGCATAGCAGATGTTTGTGGTTGTTTATTGGAAACTCCACAAAGACAGGAGTTTTGGGGCCATTAGACAAGCCTGGGATGTATGACTAAATGAGTGGATAAAAGATCCGGACCAAAGGCCCTCTCTATGGGAGGGAATACATCCCGGGTACTGAAAACCTAATCAAAAGCCTATGGCAGGGGAGGTCATGAGCCTCAGGGATATAAAGCCTGCTCTTGTTTGGATAAATGCATATGTTATTCCCACCAAATTGCCCTGAAAGCACTACACTTAATGTTCATACTTGTATATTAATGCTACTCTCACTTCTGGTTAGAGAAGCTTCTTTTTGCAGATGGCAATGACCACTGGGATGACCCAAAAGGCAACATAGTGCTGAGAAGAAGGGACAGAGGAGTGCTCAGCACTAAAACATCTCACACCCTCCAAGGCTCAGGGTCCACTGTAGAAGAGGTGGCAGAAAGAATGTAAGAGCCAAAGGAAGGGTACCACTCCTTACAATGCAACTGCCCAGTCAGAAATTGGCCTCAATATCCAAGACCTCACAGTGCCAATTGAGGCCAATTTCTGTCTGGGCAGAAAGAATGTAAGAGCCAAAGGAAGGGTACCACTCCCTACATACAACTGTCTGGACAGAATTTGGCCTCGATATCCAAGACCACACAGTGCCTAGCGATACCTACACAAGACCCTCATAATAGGAGAAAAAGATGATGACATCAAAATAAAAGAGAGACTAATGGAGAGAGGGAGGGGATATGATGGAGAACAGAGTTGTGAAGGGGAAAGTGGGGGAGGGGAGGAAATATCATGGTTTGTTGTCTGTAAGTATAGAAGTTGTCAATAAAAGTATATATTTAAAAAGATATATGGAATTGGGAGACACTACAAGTCGCCTAGGATGGTTAATCTACCTCGTTGATGTGACTGGACTTGGACCCACCTAGGAACACACGTCTGGCCATGTCTTTGAATCAGCATCTGGAGAAGCTTAACAGAGGAGAAAAGACGTGCCGTTATTGTGGGTGGCCTCATCACAGAGCCCGGGGGATTGCAGGGTGAATAAAGAGGGAAGGAGGAAATGTAAGCTGAACACCAGTGGTCACCGCTCTCTGCTTCCTGACCTGGGCGCAGTGTGAGCAGCTGCCTCGCGTTCCTGCTGCCACAGCTGCAGCCATCCTCCCTGACAGCCTTCTCCACCGCCAACAGGAGCCAAACCAGCCATTCCTCACTACAGCCTTCTCCACCGCCAACAGGAGCCAAGCCAGCCATCCTCCCTGAAGCAGGTTCTTGTCATGTATTTGGTTCATAGCAAAAACCAAACCAAACCAAAACAAAACAAAAAACTAACCAATATGACCTGGAGTGATGCCTTAGTGGTTAAGGTGCTTGCATGAAAAGCCAAAGGACCCAGTTTTGATTCCCCAGGACCCATGTAAGGCAGATGCACAAGGTGGCGCATCCATCTGGAGGTCATTTGCAATAGCTGAAGGCTCTGGCATGCCCAATCTCTCTCTCTTTCTTTCTCTCTCTCTCTCTCTCTCTCTCTCTCTCTCTCTCTCTTTCTGCGCCTCTTTCTCACTCTTTCTCAAATACATAAATAAAAATTTAAAAAACATAAAAAATCAACCAATATGTTACCTTTTGAGCAAAACATGGCAATAACTATGCTTTTATTGCTTTTACAAACTCACTAGTTTGATGACAAAAATAAGTGATTTTAAAAAGGCTAAAGCCAGAACTGGAGGGATGGCTTAGCGGTTAAGGTGCTTGCCTGCAAAGCAAAAGGACCCGGGTTTGATTCCCCAGGACCCACATAAGCCAGCTGCACCAGGAGGCGCATGCATCTGGAGTTCATTTGCAGTGGCTAGAGGCCCTGGTGTACCCATTCTCTTTCTCTCTCTCTCTCTCTCTCTCTCTCTCTCTCTCTCAAATAAATCAATAAAAATCAAATATTTGTGAGCCAGGCATGGTAGCACACAGGAGGCAGAGGTAGGAGGATCACTGTGAGTTCAAGGCCACCCTGAGACTACATAGTGAATTCCAGGTCAGCCTGGGCTAAAGTGAAACCCTACCTCAAAAAAAAAAAAACCAAAAAATTAAAAAACAAAAGAAATATTTTTAATAAAAAGGCTAAAGCCAGAAATCCATATTGTACTTTGATTTCTGTGCTAAAATTAGCCTTGAGCTGGGGAGATAGCTCGGCAGGGAAAGCACTTGGTGTACAAGGGCATCTGAGTTGAGATCCCACATCTCATATAAACACGAGAAGCTGGGCTGGGGGGATGGTTCAGTAGTAAAAGACGCTTGTTTGCAAACCATGACGGCCCAGGTTGCAAGGTGGCACATGCCTCTAGGGTTTGTTTATAGTGGCAGGAAGTCCTGGTGAGTCCATTTGCTCTGTGTTATTTCTTTCTTTCTCTCTGCCTCGATCTTAATTTTTTTTTTTAATGGAAGCTGTGTCAGGCTTTAGTAATCCTACCGATTCCTACAGTGAGAATAAAACACAGGCAGGAGAATTTGCCAGAAAGCTCATGGGCCAGCTGGCCTGGTGAACAGAGTGTCAAATAGCTGGAGAGACCAGGGGGAAGAAAGGACCACCTGCAAAAGTGGTTCTCTGATCTCCACAGGCACACTCACAATTAGCCTTTACCCAGAAAAGAAAAATCATTTTTTCATGTGAGAGACAGAGAGAGAGAGAGAGAAAAGAATTGGTGTGCCAGGGTCTCCAGCCCCTGTAATCGAACTTCAGATGTGTGCACCACCTAGTGCACGTGCGACCTTGTGTGCTTGTGTCGCCTTGTGTGTCTGGTTCACACGGGACCTACAGAGTCAAACATAAGTCCTTAGGCTTCATAGATATGCATCTTAACCACCGAGTCATCTGTCCAGCTGAGTGAAAAGTCATTTTGCTTCATAGAACATTACTTCTAGATAGAAACAAGAAGAATTTGACATTACCATCTTTGGTTCAGGGAATTCATGACTGAGAAGCTTTCCTTTGGGGTTAAACAAAATAGTTAAGTGTAACATCATTGGAAGCCAAAGGTCCATGGTTCATTGGTTTTAAGACAGAGTCCCCCCAACCCCAACACGTTATGATGTCTGAAACAAGGTTACTCTCCCCAGCATGAAATCTTCTAGCCAGGAAGTACTTTTGAAGCACTTTTGAAGTTCTTATCATTATTTTGTGCAGAGCTCCTGTTGATGGATTTTTTTCATTATTTTTTATTTATTTGCAAGCATAGAGAGACAGAGAAACAGAGACAAGAGAGAGGGAGGGAGAGAGGGAATGCATGCCAGGGCCTGTAACCACTGCAAATGAACTCCAGATGCATGTGCCACTTTGTGCATCTAGCTTTACATGAGTATTGGGGAATCGAACCTGGGTCATTAGGCTGTGCAGGCAAGCTCCTTAGCCTCTGAGACATTTCTCTGGCCTTAAATTTTATTTTATTTTATTGTTATTGTTTATGGCTTGATCACTGATTGGTTACTTGAGCACTTGAGCTCCAGTGTGGAATGTCCATGTTCTTTAAAATACCTTTCTAAAGAGCATACTGTGCAATGAACATGAAATGAAAAGTCGTTGTCCATATACAGAAAGACACAGAACAGTGGAAAAAATAAAAAAGATTGGGAATACTGAAGCAAATGATCAGTGTTGGAGCTATGAGCACAATTTATCCTTCCCATGCAAAGCAGTAACCAAGGGCTTTACAAGACATAAGGTAGGAGGTCCCTTGTAGAAGGGGAGGCTTTGTCATGTCAGTTCATGGATACACGCACAAACTTTGACATACACCACGTAAGAAAACACCACCTCAAGAAAACACCACCTTCAAAACTGATGAAAAGATGCCAAGAGTTCAAGAAGCAAATTATTTAAGAATTTGTATTTATTTGTTGACTTATTTGGTTTCTCGAGGTCGGGTCTCACTCTAGCCCAGGTTGACCTGGACTTCACTGTGTAGTGTAATGGTGACCCTCCTACCTCCGCCCCTCGAAAAGAAGAATTTCCCCATCTCTGTGTCCCTGACGATCCAGAAGTGGACACTATGTGTGAAAACCCAGATGCTGATAACTCTAGGTTGAAAACAGTTCGAACGAGGTAAATTCTCCGTGTGAAGCAGCCTGGGGAATTCCTTAACCAAGTTATTTAGCTTATTTTTGTGTTTGCTGTGTGCAGATGAGTAATATAGAAGTTACATTTAAATAAGCTAGATGAGACTCTTTTAAAAGGCTTACATAAAAATCCAGTGTGATAAAACATTGTGTCATAACATCATCAGCAACATTTTTTTCTGGTCCATAAAATCATGATATGGCTAAAATTTATAGCATGCTGGATCTGACACAATCTGGAATGTCACGCTCTAGAGTCTAACCACTCCTGTTTTGCCTCACTTATTTCTTTAGCAACATGTTTAGATTCTTAAACAACGCTCAGAGTCATTGTTCACACATTTAAATTTTTCAAACGCATCAAACAGCCTGGTGAAATCACCATAGAACCGTGGTTAATTACCTCAGTTCTAATTTTGGATATCCCTAGGGCTATTAAGTTGGCTTTTGTGTATTCTTCATGAGGGAATCTTGAGGGTGTCAACTCAAGTGGTTGGAACAAAACCTTTTTACGGTGCAACCCAAAAAGTCTTAACTATGTCAGAGTGTGGCCACATACTGAACACATGAAAGGGCTGGTTTTAGTGCCAATATTAGAATGTGGCTCACTTGACTGTGTGTGCCAAGGGCTGTGTGTTGGAAACAAGTTGGAGAGATAGTACTTAGCAAGAGGTGACTATCTCACACATGCCGTAGATGGAAGCCAGACCCACGGGGATGAGCCTCTTTTTAGCTTGTTTTTAGTTACGTCTCCAATGACTCAAGAAGCCTATAGGATACAAAGGCAGGACAGGTGGGAACAAGAGTCACTCCCAGTGACATCACTAAAGGTACAGGCAATGCTTTTCTTAATATTTTATTTTTATTTATTTATTTGAGGGAAAGACACACACACACAGAGAGAGAGAGAGAGAGAGAGAGAATGGGTGCACCAGGGCCTTCAGCCACTGCAAACGAACTCCAGACGCATGCGCCACCTTGTGCATCTGGCTTACATGGGTCCTGGGGAATCGAACCAAGGTCCTTTGGCTTTGCACGCAAGTGCCTTAACCACTAAACCATCTCTCCAGCCCCAGGCAGTATTTAAGATCTGTACTATTTGGTATGGTAGGCACTGACACCATGTGTTATGGAAACGAACAAACTGATTAAAATTTAAAATTCAGTAGCTCGGGCAAGCTAGCCTCATTTCAAGTGCTAGCACCTACAAGCAGCTATTGGCCATCTTACTGGACTGCAATTCTAGAATATTTTCATTATTGTAGCGATTTGGGTTGGGCAGTATCAATTTAGAAAATCGTCTTGTTACCATGGAAATTGTTATAGACCATCCATCAAATGCCTGTGGAGCTTGATTTCTTTTTTAAATTCTTGCCATCGTTTCAGAAGTAGTTCCGGTTTCCAGGGAATATTAATCAACTGTAAACAGGGCAATGAGCTTGTAGCTGTGTGAGGACAGATCTGGGTCTCGGTCCCCGGACGACTTGGCTAGAGCAAGCCCCCGTCCTGGCTCTCCTTCCTCTCCCACTCTCTCATCTGCAAGCTGAATTTCCAAATCATGACCAGCTTTCAGGCTCAGTGATTCCAGGAATAAGTCCTGGCTCCGCTCCACCTGCCATTTTGCAGCTCTGACGCTCCAGCCTCACGGAGGAAATCACAGTGACAATGAAGGTGACACTGGTGGAAACTTGATCCTGTCTTGTGTCAGGACACGCTGCTAAGAAGCTCGGCGGCCTCCACCACCAACCTTCCTACACCGTCCCACGATCCCATGTTCTTGTGCATCGCTCTTGATTGTTTTGTTTTGTTTTGGTTTGGTTTTTGGTTTTTCAACGTAGGGTCTTACTGTAGCTCAGGCTGACCTGGAATTCGCTATGTCGTCTCAGGGTGGCCTTGAACTCACAGCGATCCTCCTACCTCTGCCTCCTGAGTGCTGGGATTAAAGGCGTGGCCCAGTTCTCTATTGTTTAAGTTTTTTTTTTTTTTTTTTTACAAATTATTTATTTACTTAAGAGAGAGAGAAAATAGGTGCACCTAAGCCTCTAGCCACTGCAAATGAACTCCAGACTCATGTGTCACCATGTGTATCTAGCTTTCCTGGTCTCTCCAGCCCCATCTCTCTCTCTCTCCACTTTTTTTTTTTTTTTTTTGGTTTTTCAAGGTAGGGTTTCACTCTAGCCCAGGCTGACTTGGGAGTCACTCTGTAGTCCCAGGCTGGCCTTGAACTCACAGTGATCCTCCTACCTCTGCCTCCGGAGTGCTAAGATTAAAGGTGTGCACCACCATACTCTGCTCCATATTTCTCTTGATACTTATTTCACTGCAGTATAATTAATGTGCCTTGGAAGATACGTTTCTATAATGTAGACACTTGCCTGGTCTTTTTGACATCATTTCCCAAATATTTGGTACAGAGGGTGAATTCACATGCTTGTAATTATCTGAATGACTCAGTTCTCCATAAACATTCCATCCCAACTCTCCTTCACTGTTACCCACTTGCGGCTTTCTGAGTGTGCATCTCCCATCGGTACCAGGTGACTGAAGAATTTCCTCAGTGATTATTTAGGACTTTTCCCCTTTAGTTTCACTAATTTTAATGATGATTATTATTAGAGAGGCAGAGAAAGAGAGAGGGAGAGGTTTGCAGTGCCAGGGCCTCAGCCACTGCAATCAAACTCCAGGCTCTTCCGCCACCTAGTGGGCATGTGCGACCTTGTGCTTGCCTCACCTTTGTGCATCTGGCTTATGTGGGATCTTCAGAGTCAAACATGGGTCCTTAGGCTTTGCAGGCAAGCGCCTTAACCTCTAAGCCATCTCTCCAGCCTTAATTATTATTTTTTAATGTAGTAAACAATGTATTTTATTAACTCAGCATATTCAAAATATCACTTCAATGGATAATTATGGTTACATGTTGCTTAGCCACAAGGATACACTCTTGAGAAATGTGTCAGTGAGGCAATTGCCTCATTGCGTCACCATCAGAGTGTGCTTAGACACACCTAAATGGCATGGCTGTTACACAGCGAGGCTGCACAATACAAAGCACATGACGTCGGCCAGTCCATCACTGACTGGAATGTCAAGCCACGTATGTCTAGAGTCTGAAATGATTAGTATGACATTTTAAATTGCTTCTTTTATTTGCATGTTTCCTCAAGACGGAGCATCACTAATTATTTTAATATCTTAAGCTAGATGTTCCGTTTAACCTCTTCTATTTTTTTTTCTCTCTCCCCTGTGACAAGGTGGCTTTGAGGTTCAATGCTCAATGCTGTCTTTCTGCGAGAAAGTTTCTTCAAGACATCAGGTCCCTCTGAAACCCAGAGTTGTCTGTTCCTTCTTCAAAGATATTTTTTCTGGGGGTGGTCTGAAAAGATGACTTAGCAGTTAAGGTGCTTGCCTGCAAAGCCTAAGGACCCAGGTTCGACCCTCCAGGTCCCATGTAAGCCAGACTCACAAGGTGACGAAAGCATGCAACGTGGCACATGTGCACAAGGCAGTGCAGGCACCTGGAGTCCGACTGCAGTGGCTGGAGTCCCTGGCCTGTCAATCCTCTGCCTCATTAAAAAAAAAAAATCACCACAAAGAAAAATGATTTGGGGGTCTTTAAATGTGCCCTTATCTTATTGGGATGGGCTTTCCTCTTTTTTTATTTTACCTTATTTTCAGAGTAGAAATGCCCACCCTATCATAAACACAAGTCTAATTAATCATACCTTCCTGGGATCCAGGTTCTCTTTGATTCCTCACCCACGGGTCGTCTCGCAGAATCTCCCAGCAGAGAAGATGGCTCACCAGGAAAATGCATGTCCCCTCCACAGGTGGCATTTCTACTCACACCCTGAGCTGTGATCACTTGGGAATGCTTCTCCCCTGAAGAGCTATACTTACTGCATGAATTATTTACTGAGCAACTGCATGGCTTAATGCTGTAGAGAATCCTTAGTAAATAATCTTGGCCCTAGTTTGTGGCCAACTAGAAGTGAGCAACACACCAAGGTCAGGGTATGTGGAGTAAGAAGGAACTCTGGAGAAGAGAGGCGACTTGTTAAGGAATCCTGAGCAGAAGGAGCGCTTGTCAACTTGTGGGATTCAGGAAAGTCTTGTGCTTCAAAAGATAGACTTAGGGCTGGAGGGATGGCTTAGCGGTTAAGGCATTTGCTTGCAAAGCCAAGGAACCCAGGTTCGATTCCCCAGGACCCACGTTAGCCAGATGCACAAGGGGGCACATGCATCTAGAGTTCGTTTGCGGTGGCTGGAGGCCCTGGCGTGCCCATTTTCTCTCTCTTTCTCTCTCTCTCTCTCTCTCCCTCCCTCCCTCTTTCTCTGTCAAATAAATAAATAAAATATTTAAAAATGGATAGATTTCAAGTTGATATAGTTGGAACAAAACCCCTTCAGAGAAAGGTAAGTCAAGGCATGAGCATTTAACAGTAACATTTCCTGCTGGGTTGAACCAAGTATAAAGAGACATCAGAAAGAGGAGATTGAGAGCCAAAGTTTACATTTTCCAGGCATAGTGGCTCAGACCTTTAATCCCAGTACTTGGGAGGCTGAGGTGGGAGGATGGCTATGAGTTAGAGCCAGCTGACTGCATAGTGAGTTCCAGGCCCACCAGGGCTAGAGTGAGAACTCTGCTTCAGAACAATTACAAACAGCCTATATTTTCTTTTTGTTTATTTATTATTGACAACTTCTCTAATTATAGATGATAAACCATGGTAATCCCCCCCACACACACTTTCCCCTTCACAACTCCATTCTCCACCATATCCCTTCCCTCTCAGCCTTTCTTTTATTTTGATGTCATCATCTTTTCCTCCTATTATAATGGTCTTGTGTAGGTAGTGTCAGGCACTGTGAGGTCATGGATATCCAGGCCATTTTGTGTCTGGGGGGAGCACGATGTAAGGAGTCCTGCCCTTCCTTTGGCTCTTACATTCTTTCTGCCACCTCTTCCGCAATGGACCCTGAGCCTTGGAAGATGTGATAGAGATATTGCAGTGCTGAGCACTCCTCTGTCACTTCTTCTCAGCACTATGGTGCCTTCTGAGTCATCCCAGAGGTCATCGGAGCTTATATTTTCTTAAAAGCCAGAAATTTGAAGTAATATGTCTGCATGATAGTGAGGTTCTGATGGTATTTCCACTATAGAATAATATGACACGTGATTCAAGAATACCCTGGCAAATTTTACCAAAGGAATTGAAGGAGGAAGCTACTGGGTGTAGTAGTTAGGTTATGCTAAAATAACAACAACAAAATAAATGAAACCCAAATTTCAGTGGCTTGAATATACAACCAAATCGACTTTTTAACCCTATAGGTGTCCACAGCACATTGCCAGGGATCCTGATCTCCACGTCTTCATCAGAGCACTCCGGAGAGATCATGTATCGCCACCACAGAAGAAAGAGAAAGGGAAGCCAGGCGTGGTGGCACACGCCTTTAATCCCAGTGCTCAGGAGGCAGAGGTAGAAGGATCGCTGTGAGTTCAAGGCCACCCTGAGACTACATAGTGAATTCCAGGTCAGCCTGAGTGAGAGCGAGACCTTACCTCAAAAAAAAAAAAAAAAAAAAGAAAAGAAAGAAAAAGAAAAGAAAAACCAAAGTGGTTACAAGAGAAATACATATACCTAGCCAGAATTGGCCATGTATTTGGTTCCTATATGTTTTTGCTCAAGGGGTGGGGATGTTATAATTCCAATATGAACTGAATATTCTTAAGCTCATATTTGAACAAGCAAAATCAGATGTTTAAGGACTATATTTTCAACAGAGTGAGAGGCCGACATGAGAAGTTCTGGAAAGTTAACTGATACTTTTAAAACTATTATTTATTTATTTGAGAAAGAGGAAGAGTATAGGTGCATCAGGGCCTCTTGCCTCTGCAAACAAACTCCAGATGCATGTGCCACTTTGTGCATCTAGATTTCTGTTGGGGACTGGGGAATCGAACCCAGGTCTGCAAGCTGTGCAAGCAAGTACCTTTAACTCCTGAGCCATCTCCCCAGTCATAAGTGAAAAATTTTAGCTGTATGCTTTTAAAAAATATTTTATTTTTATTTATTGATTTATTTGACAGAGAAAGAGGAAAAGAGGGTGAGAGAAAGAATGGGCATGCCAGGGCCTCCAGCCCTGCAAATGAACTCCACATGCATACACCACCTTGTGCATCTGGCTAACGTAGGTCCTAGGGAATCGAACCTGGGTCCTTTGGCTTTGTAGGCAAACACCTTAACCACTAAGCCATCTCTCCAGTCCTAGCTTTACATTTTATGGCAGAGATTATATTACTCTTCCAAGTGATGCTTAATACAATCTCACGTTAAAGGAGTCATATAGTTTGCTGTGTTGGGATTTGTCATACCTTCTCTAAAATGAATGTGAGGGATGGCTTAGTGGTTAAGGTACTCACCTGAGAAGCCTAAGGACTCAGCTTTGATTCCCCAGTACCCATGTAAGCCAGACACACATGATGGCACATGTGTCTCCAATTTATTTGCAGTGGCTGGAGGCCCTGATGTGCCCATTCTCTCTCTCTCCCTCATAAGTAAATAAATAAAATATTTTTAAAAAGAAACTTTTCTAAAATACATTTTATTTATTTATTTGAGAGAGAGAAAGAGGCAGAGGGAGATTGGGGCAGGGGGGGAGAGAATGGGCGTTTCGGGGCCTCCAGCCACTGCAAACAAACTCTAGATGCATGCACCCTCTTGTGCATCTGGCTTACATGGGTCCTGGGAAATCGAACCGGGATCCTTTGGCTTTGCAGGCAAACACCTTAACTGTTAAGCCATCTCTCCAGCCCCCAAAAAGAAACTTTTAAAATGAATGTGAAACTTGGATGAGCTCAAAAAATCTCCTACTTGCAGTCCAAACAACAATAACAACTATGAAAAGATACACAATATAGTCTGTTAAAAAACAAGCGATAGGCTGGAGAGATGGCTTAGCGGTTAAGCGCTTGCCTGTGAAGCCTAAGGACCCCGGTTCGAGGCTCAATTCCCCAGGACCCACGTAAGCCAGATGCACAAGGGGGAACATGCGTCTGGAGTTCATTTGTAGTGGCTGGAGGCCCTGGCGCGCCCATTTTCTCTCTCTGTCTCCCTCTTTATCTCTCTGTCTGTCGCTCTCAAATAAATAAATAAAAATAATTTAAAACAAAACAAGCGCGTAGAAGCTGGGGTGTGCTTAGTGGTGGAGCGCTTGTCTGGCAAGTACATGGGCTCAACATACAGCAAGGGCTCAAGCTGAGGCAATACTTTCTCTCTTTTGTTGTTGTTTTATTAAAATATTTTTATTTTTATTTATTTAAAAGGGAGAATGGGTGCACCAGGGCCTCCAGCCACTGCAAATGAACTCCAGACGCGTGCGCCCCCTTGTGCATCTGGCTTACGTGGGTCCTGGGGAATTGAACCTGGCTCCTTTGGCTTTGCAAGCAAGCGCCTTAACGGCTAAGCCATCTCTCCAGTCCTGCGGCAATATTTTTCTATGACAATCTGTATAGTCTTCTAGCAATAGTCAAGTGTAACAGAGAACATTATAAAATTGATCTGGTTTTGCTTTGTTTCCCTGGAATTTCTAAAATACATCCACTCGAGGTTTCGTGTCTTAGTCCATTCTGGCTTATCTAGCACAAATACCCTAAACTGGGTTTGTTTCTCTGAGTTCTGGAGGCTAGGAAGTGACCTTCAGTGGATCAGTGTCTGATGGGCATCCATCTTTCACAGACAGCACTTTCTCATCACATCTCAGAGGTGGAAGCGGCTATCCAGCTCTCCTCTATTTTACTTAAGGGCACTGACCACAATCATGAGGACTCCATCTCTCCCAGGGACCTCATCTCTCTCTCTCTCTCTTTTTTTTTTTGTTTTTGTTTTTGGTTTTGGTTTTCAAGGTAGGGTCTCACTCTAGCCCAGGCTGACCTGGAATTCACTATGTAGTCTCAGGGTGGCCTCGAACTCACGGCGATCCTCCTACCTCTGCCTCCCGAGTGCTGGGATTAAAGGCGTGCGCCACCATGCCTGGCTTTTATATCTTTTTTTATTTAAAATGGCTGATCCTTCGCCAGGCCCTTACAGGGTACACCTGAACCACAAGACACTGGAGAGGGTAAGATCAAGACTAACCTTAATCTTCTACATCTTCCCTCCCTCACTTCCTCCCTCTCTCTCTCTCTCTCTCTCTCTCTCTCTTATCTCTAACTCTTGTATATTAGTTATATTTTCCTCATTTTCTTAGTGGGCACTGACCTGTAACTCCCAGAACCAGCATGCGGCTATCATCCACAATGAGCTTTTGATCAGAGAGACCTACAAGATTTCCTAAAAGACAGACAGATTTCCGTCAGAGTATTTGATGACCCACCAAAGGCTAGTGGTAAGACCCTACTGCTGAAGACACCTTATGTGATTGACATGCAAATTAGAATAGCATGGCTGGAAGTTGGAAGAGAGTCAGTCCCCAGACAGTCAGCACGTCTAGTGCCAGAAGGTGCTACATGGGCGACTGGGGGAAAATGACCAATATCTGTCCAAGCAACACATGGTCTAACCTACTTAGCAGCAAATAACTTGTTGTGATGCCCACACAAGTGCAGTGGTGACACACAGGCATGGTGGGGAACCAATTGCTCTCAATTCGGCTAACTGATCCCCTCACTGGTATGGGACCCATAGCTGGAGCTGGGAAACAAGTCAGAACCATATCCAAACATAAGCCCACTCTCCAATATCAAGGTACCATCAATTGTGGGCTACAAGAGGGCCTACACCTATTAAATTCTCTATAAAAAAAAAAGGGTTATCTCATTTGTCCTGATGCTAACTTACTCTCCATTGGAGAATCTGCTTCTCTTTTTCAGATAGATGTAGATCCTAAAGAGAGAGCCACCCCATCATACCTCAAAAGGGCCCCGGCTGAAACTAAGAAAAATTGGAGAAACAAGCAAGGGGGCTGTTTTCCTGATGAACCGGGTACCAGCACAAGGGGAAGGAGATCAGCACAGAGAAAAATCAACTCCTACCAAATCAGAGAGCCAGAGCCTCAGAGGCCCCCAACACCTCATCACTGAAGCAGACCAAAAATGAACACAACATGGCTCAGGGAAATTTTGCGGAAGACGGGGCGGAAAGAATGTCAGAGTCACATGCTGGGTCATGATATGCAGAGACATTTAGCTTACCCATAACTGTGGGCTAACTCCACAATGCATGACCCATATACCTCAACAAGGAGGGGCCAAGGGGAGGGGGTAGGTCACGGATGAGCCTAATAATGGTACCAAACTGACTGTATTTGGTGAATATAAAACTAACTAATAAAGAAAAAAAAGAATCATAAAAAAAGGAAAAAAAAGAAAATATTTTATTTTTATTTATTTATGAGAGAGAGAGAATGGGCGTGTAGGAACCTCCAGCCACTGCAAATGAACTCCAGACACTGTTTTACTGAGAACACGTCACCAGAGAGATTACTGGTTGTTTCACATGAAACATTATCCTGACTCTCACATCTTTGGCCATGACCTTTAACCCCACAATGCTGCTATTTAGGGGTGATATCAGGAGAGGAAACAGAACCGTCTTCTTAGAAAGCAGAAGGCCACCACTGCTGCCACCTGCCTTTCCAGACTTGGCAAGGAGGGCGCTTGCCTCATTGTGCGGGCCTGGGCCTTGTCTGTCTCCACCCAATCTGCCAAGAAGAACCAGAGACAACCGGTGCCTCCTCCTTTCCTCAAGGGCTTGCTTTCTCCCTGGAGACAAACGCTGCCCAGGGCAATCCAGCAGACCCAGGAAATATGGCGAATGAGAAAGCCAAGTTGGCTGGCAGGAAATTTAAAAAAAAAAAAAAAAAAAAAAAAAAGGAGCCTACCTTTCGTGCTCAACAATGGGGGGGGGGGAGGGGCTATCACAGACGAAGGCCAGGCGCATCAATGCCGGGCACTGCCAGGCACAGGCTGGAGCCTTCAGGAGAGGGGCCTGAGCTGCCAGGCACGGCTAAGGACCCCCAGGCTACCGGAGGCCACCCCTTCTCCAAGCCCGGCACACCTGAATTTAGGCTCTGCCCATAGCCCTGTGGCCAGTTGCCTAGGAAACTCCTTATCAGCCTTCACACAGCCCATCCCCCTGAGACCCTAGATCACCTGACACCCCTGCCATCGCCTAGTGCCGGAATGAATGTCCCCATATGCTAATTAGGCATCAGAAATGAATTTGTTAAGTCCAATCCCCTTAGGGTCCTCCCCCACCTCAGATGCTTATAAACCCATTTCCCTGACAAATAAACTGAGGGAGCTGTTCACCCAAACTCCTCCCGAAAGGCCTTTACTTTCACGCGCTCACCCACCGCCTGGGCGCCTTCGGGGACAGCAAGGCTGATCCCCCCACACCCCACCAAGGACCCAGGAACCCAAGCATCATGGCTCAGCTGAAAGCACGCCGGCCGCGACTAGCTTTCCAGAACATGCACAGCAATAGAAGTAAGTGTGGCAGCGCCCCGGGCCTCGGCTGCCAACGCTGACCCCTTAGAGAGCTCTCTCCGCCCAGGCTGCAAGGCGGGCGGGTAAGGAGCCAACCTCCACGATAGTGGTCGGGAGGTAAAGCCTTCCCGTTCGGGCTCACGTGTTTCAACCATGGGTGCCCAGCTGATGGCATCGTGGGAAATCGTGCAACCTTTAGGAGGGGTCACGTGGCTGGAAGAAGTGGGTCACAGCTGGGTGTCACTGAGGTTCGTGGCCCAGCCCCGCTTCCTGTGCCCTGTTTCTTTGTCTATGGAGAGGTGGGCCAGCTCCTTCGTGTTGGGGAAAGAAGCAGAGAAATGAGAGATGCAGATAAGAGAATGGGCACTCCAGGGCCTCCAGCCACTGCAAACGAACTCCAGACTCGTATGCCACCTTGTGCATCTGGCTTACGTGGGTCCTGGGGAATTGAACCTGGGTCCTTTGGCTTTGCAGGCAAACACCTAAACTGTTAAACCATTGCACCAGCCCTTGTCAGGCATTTTGATCATTGCAATGAGAAAAGGAATTAATACAGGTTTTTAAGGTAAAAATGGGGAATTACAAAAACAAACCCCACCTACTCTTTAGTTTTGTTACATTTAAACTCTGATATGGCTGTGTGTGGTGGAGCATGACTTTAATCCCAGCACTCAGGAGGCAGAGGTAGGAGGATCACCATGAGTTCAAGACCACCCTGAGACTATGGTCAGCCTGGGCTAAAGAGAGACCCTACCTTAAAAATTTTTTTTAAATTACAAAAAAAAAAAAAAAAAGGGTTGGAGAGATGGCTTAGATGTTAAGGCACTTGCCTGTGAAGCCTAAGGACCCATGTTTGACTCTTCAGATCCCACATAAGCCAGCCGCACAAAGGTGAGGCAAGCGCAAGGTCGCACATGCCCACTAGGTGGCATAAGCGCCTGGCGTTGGATTGCCGAGGCCCTGGCAATTCTCTCTCTCTAAAAACCAAACAAACCACAAAATGAACTCTGGTATTTATGCCGGTTGGTTACCCCTTCTTGTGTTACTTGTTTGCCTGTTTTACAACCTTGCAGGCATACAGGCCCTCACTGTCTTCTGCGAGGGCTGCCGGAGGCTTGGAATTACAGTGGCTTTTCCTGCAAGTTCCACGGGGTCACTTAGTCATCCGAGGTATCCAGGCCCCGGTGACTGTAGCAGACCTCAGGGAAGAGTCATAGCTTTAAAAATAACTGTGACTAAGCGGCTTCATTTCTGGCTGAAGTCACTCAGAATACTCATCTTTTTCTAGAATGTTTTGTCTGCTGCCGTGCAGTGGCCATCAGAAGACTTTGCCCAGGTGGGCACGTGAGACCAGGGGCGTCTCGTAACCTTGCGAGGGCCAACTTGGTTCTGAGGTTTCATGAGACGCCTCCTCTCATTCTAGCCCCGTGGCTCTCTGTTCTCAAAATACCCAGTGACATTCAGACTCAGAGTTTCAGATCAGCAAATGGAGGGTTGAGAAGATCAAATAAGCTGCCTCAGTTTACACCGTGACCAGGCTGCCAGCCCGGTGTGGTGACGCACACCTTTAACCCAAGCACTCGGGAGGCAGAGGTAGGAGGATCGCCATGAGTTCAAGGCCACCCTGAGACTCCATAGTGAATTCCAGGTCAGCCTGAGCGAGAGAGAAACCCTACCTAGCGAAACCAAAAAAAAAAAAAAAAGGATTACCAAGCCACACTTGGAACTTAAACTTAGTTTAGGTTGAATAATTTCTGAACATGTGTTCCATTTTTTTAATTGGAGGGCTGTCTTATTAAACTTACTCCGTAGTTTATTTTCCAAGAGTGATTCAGAATTATTTTCCTAAATAAGGTCTCCCTGAGGAAAATGGTGCTGTATTTTTTTTAAACCATTAGCATATACTCTTTGCTCCACATAAAGGGCTTCATCGTGGCATGAGCCCACATGTGTACGGTGTTCTGGAACCCAGGTCTCTAACCAGCCTGCCACCCTGCCTCCTTCCATGCTGGGTTTGAACTTGAGGTTGTTGAAGCAGCAGCACTTTCTGAGAAGCACTTGCTGAAGTTATTCTGCATTTTTTTTTCCTCAGCGCTTAAGCACATGCCTGCACTTATTTCAGCTTTCTGACCTGTTGAGACATTCCTTTTCTACAAACCAAATCCTTCCCTTACCAGCATGTCAGAAACATGCACATCTGTTCTCCACACGGATGCAAGCAAGGTCTAAGTCAAGCTGTGTATTTTTTTTTTTTGTAAGAAAAACTCAGAAGATAGAATAACAGAAGCTTAGACAGATCTGGGGCCCTGCAGTGTTGACACCTGTCTCCAGCCATATGATTAGTGTCCCCAAGCTGATGAAAACCTACGTAATAGCTGCGAAAGAATCTTGAAAAGCTAAGAGGGACATTCTGGTCAGCAACATTCTTGCCGCCTGTACTGTCCTTATTAAGTAGGACTTATTACACTCGCAGTCCGTAGTATATTCAGTAAGATACTAAATTGCAGTAATGGATTTGATAAATGGTAAGACTGAATAACAGGCTATTTTAAAGGACTTCTTAGTCACTTCTCTCCTTGCCTAGTAAGCTGATAATATCCAGTATACATTTCCATAAAATTATGTGAATTGATTTCCAATTTATAATAAATCTATGTGTGTTTTGGGAAGGCAGAGTTATATAGATAGACATCTATTTACACAAGCAGAAATTCATTTTCTTTTCTTTTTAATTTATTTTTATTTATTTGAGAGAGAGAGAGAGAGAGAGAATGGGCATGATGGGGCCTCTAGGCACTGCAAACAAAGTCCAGACTCATGCACCACCTTGTACATCTGGCTAACATGGGTTCTGGGAATCGAACCTGGGTCCTTTGGCTTTGCAGGCGAGCACCTTAACCACTAAGCCATCTCCCCAGCCCACAAACCCATTTTCTACGTAGGATTGAGACAACCAGTATGACAGAGTTAGGATGAAAGAGTTCATCAGGCAAGCTTTGGAGCTAGACAGATGGTTCTGTCCTGGCTCATTTACTTGCTGTTTGATATTAGTATGTGACTTACCCTCTCTGAGGCCCGGTTTCCACTTCTGAAACTTAGTACCTACCTCCTGAGAGCCTTTTTGTGATCATTAAATGAAGTGAAAGCAGTTAACTCGATGCCTAACACAAGTATGAATATCTACAGGTGAGGTATCATTACTTTAGGAATAGCTTCCTTTCAGCTGCAAACTCGTGCTTGATCATCACCATCATCATTATTATTATTATTATTATTATTATTATTATTATTATTGCTAGATCTCTGAGAACACAAATTATCCTGAAAAGATTCCATATGCTTTACTTGTGACCCTAGGTGGTCCACATGGTAGAAGTTTGGGTCCCCAGTACATAGTGGATTCCAGGTCAAGCTGGGCTATTGTAAGACCCTACCTCAAAAAAACAAAAAAAGAAAAAAATTTCTTGCTTTCAAAGAAAACCTTTTCATAACACTGACATATAGTGTACCACACACATTGTATATTTCCCCATAGCTTCAATTTGTTGAGTTGTTTTCTCATGATGAGCTGTGGGTTAAACATTATTTTTTACCAAAAATACTAGGTCATGGTGTGACCTTCTTCCCACAACAAGTCAGATTATCCTATCATTGAGGATGTGAGTCCACTTGATCAAGGGGATGACTTCTGGATTCTCCGGTGCTACGTTTTGCATAGTTCCTTTGTGATGAACACATAATCTGTGGGCCGGTCCTTGTGAGTACCTCAAGTAAGTATGTGAGTACTTTACCCCAGTAATGTTCACTCAGCGTCTTTGAAATCTACGTGTGATGATACTTGTCTGCGTTATTTAAATGTAGCATTTTATAAAATGATTACATTACACATACACACACACACACACATTTCCTCTATATCTATTAGTTGACATTCTTCTATGAAAAGAGCCCATGCTACTCACAATAGCTAAGCTCTGAAACCAATGTAGGAATCCATCAATAGATTAGTGGATAAAGAAAATGTGTCATATATGTGTGTGTGTATATATATATATGAATCTTTTCAGCCATAAGAGGAATGCAGTTATGTCATTTGCAAGAAAATGGATCTAACTGTAGATAATCATATTCAGTGAATTAAGTCAGTCTCAGAAAGATAAATATCACATTCTATTTCATTTTGGGACCCTATATTGCATGTAAATACATCAATATGTATATATATATATATACATATATATATATATATATATATATATATATATATATATATACAGATGACATGAAAGTAGAAGCAAAATCACTAGGGGAAGAAAGGAGACTAATGGCAGGAAGGAAAGAGGAGAATCAGAGGCTATCAAGGTATTGAAGGGGATGTGCTCAACATACAAGAACATTCACATACTTGTATGAAAATGGACTTAAGTAACAGTATAATATAAAAAACAGCATAATGACACATATGTATGAAAATGACATAACAAAGCCCATTTGTTTGTAGGCTAACTTAAAAGGTTAATTAATTTAGTTTCAAAAGCCTACTTCTCTTTATGTGGTAACATTATGGATTCTGGAATTGCTCATCTTACTAGACATATTATCATAATTCATTGCTATTAGTATTCTTTTTCATACTTACATTTTACTAAAGTTGGGCATTATGACCCTCTTCACACATTACCAGTAGTTTTGAAGCACTTCTTTGAGTTCTGGTATGAGATATTCCAGAATCAAAGACACCCTGGACTTAGGGTCTCCCCACGAGTCTGTGATGCCCTGGTACCTTCAGTGGCTAGCATCATGACAAGTCAATAAAAATGTGTCCGTGTGTGTGCAAGAATATAACTAATTGAAAGTATTTTTAATCTGCTACCTTTTGGGGGAACAGACTTCATGCTGAGAACCCTTCTGGTTGCTTGGGTGGAATTTTTTGCTTAGTGGAGCATATCTGGGGGAACATGGAGCATGGCCAGGTGCAGAATCATCATAGTATATCAGATATAACAACGTTGCCCATATCAGGTGAATTTCGCATCCATGTTAATCAAAGTCTTGAGTCACAAATAGATGTAATGTGCATAGCACATATATTCTTAATTCACATGAATAAGCCTGTGTACAGTCACTGAATATGGAAACTGAAAACCTTCCCAGGCACTACCAGTCGCTTACGTTTCAATCAATCTTCTTTGAGTCTTTGGGCCAACAGGAGTAGAGCTAGGAGGTCTTCCTGTCTTGGCAGTCTACCCAGAGCGTCGTGGAGAGCTGCTGCAGAAGTTCGGGTATGTTCTCTGCTCTCAATCTGCCAGCTCAGCTAAATGGCTTTCTTCCAGTCACCTCCAAGATGCTTGCTCTGGGTTTCTTCATTTTGGGTTCTTTTTTTTTTTTTTAAATGTGTGAGAGAGAAAGAGTGTGTGAGAGAGAGAGAGAGAGAGAGAGTTGGCATACCAGGGCCTCCAGCCACTGTAATCGAACTCCAGATGTGTGTGCCGCATAGTGTGCATGTGTGACCTTGCACACTTGCGTCACCTTGCATCTGGCTTACGTGGGACCTGGAGAGTCAAACATGGGGCCTTAGGCTTTGCAGGCAAGTGCCTGAACTGCTAAGCCATCTCTCTAGCCCTCTTTTGGGTTCTTAATGCTCACTTGATTTTCCCTAAGGTAGATAGGCAACCAGCATCCAGGCCCATGCTTAATCTTGGAAGATAGTCAGGTGTAACTTGACAGTATAATTCTCAACTGACATTTTTTTCTCCACAAAATTTCTCTGCAAAGAAAACTTTTCTTTGGAGATTATTTGATTTTTCAATAAATTTAAATACAAATTATATGTTCTTGAATACCTACTATGCACTGGCCAATCATGAAATTTATGTATAACCTTGATCGTCTCAGCCACTATTTTTTTTTTCGTTTGTGAGGTAGTGTCTCACTCTAGCCCAGGCTGACCTGGAATTCACACTATGTAGTCTCCGGGTGGCCTCGAACTCACGGCGATCCTCCTACCTCTGCCTCCTGAGTGCTGGGATTAAAAGCGTGTGCCACCATGCCCGGCTTCAGCCACTATTTTAGATCTATTTTACCCAGTTTTAGAATTTGAGTGGCCTTTTGGCTTTGGTGCTAATAGGCTCAGTTAAATTAAATATTATGTGCTCTCTGTTACTTTCTCATTGTTGGGACAAAATGCCTGACCAGAAGCAGCTTATGGAAGGAAAGGGGTTTAATTCAGCTCACAGCTCCGGGCAGTGGAGTCCAGCACCGTGGGCAAGGAGTGGCAGGAGCAGAAAAGCAGTGTTGTATCGTCACCTCAGCAAGGAAGAAGTAGAGAGGAAGAACAGTCAGCGAGGCTGGCCTAGAAAACCTCAAGACCCACCTTCACCAGCACACTTTCTCCAGGAAGGTGGTACTTCCTTAAAGTTCCATGACCTTCCAGAACACTGCTCCCGCCTGGGATCAAGTACTCAAACACATGAGTCTATGGGGGTCATTTTATACTCAAGCCACCACATGTTTTTGTTTGTTTGTTTGCTTTTTAGTCTCTTCTATATATAGCCCAATTCTTAACTTTCTTTTTTTAAGATTTATTTTTATTTGTTTATTTATTAGAGACAGAGAGAGGGAGGGAGAGAGAGAGAGAGAATGGGTGCACCAGGGCATCTAGTCACTGCCAACGAATTCCAGACGCATGCACCACCTTGTGCATCTGGCTTATGTGGGACCTGGAGAATCGAACCTGGGTCCTTAGGCTTCGCAGGCATGAGCCATAACTGCTAAGCATCTCTCCAGCCCCCAATTCTTAACTTTCTGTTGAATTTCAACAGATAGATACATGAAGACCTGGGAACAGTTGCTATGGCAGACTCCTGCAGTCCCACTGAGAACTTGAAAGTCTGTCTTAATATTGAAGACTGATTCTTGTGCCATGAATCAGGCTTCTTCTCTGAAAGCCGTGGAGAATCCACTCCCACTGGTTCCCATTCCTCAGGGGGCCCACAGCCCCATCCTTTCTCAGTTTCCCCTGTACATGCCCTCCAAGTCAGTCAGTCAGAAAAAAAAAAAAAAAAAAAAAGATAAGCTACCTTAGGCAACTTCAAGCACTTCCTGTGACCCAGCTACCTCCTGAGGCTTGAAATTAAACCTCTCAGTTGGTGTTAATAGAAACAGCCTCACCGGGTGCGTTGTCAGAAGTGCAGTGTGGTTTGGTAAAGGACTGCTTTTAAAATGTGTGGGTCCCAAGACATGTGCATGACTGCCCAAAGCAAGCTCTCATGTCACTATGCCATTAGTTATGCAAAGTGACCCGCTGTGGACAAGGAGCCCGCGTGGCCTCCCAAGACATGAACACAGAGCACGCAGGTCTGGAGCATCCACGGCTGAAGTCAGCGTGTCTGAAATGGATCTTGCAAAGAACGAACCATCAAAACATAGATCCAGAAGCTATGGGCGCAGCATCTTTCTAGAAAGATGAAGTAGGATGCATAGAAAAAAAATAGCAAGGTGGGTGTGATAGTTCAGGTGTTGTCAACTTGATCTGTTTAGAAATCCACAGAAATCCCTTTCTGGTGGGTCTCAGAGGTTGCTTCCAGGAAGGATCAACTAAAGGAGGAATCCTTCCCCCAGAGTGAGTCCTTCCCCCAGAGTGGGCACCCCGCTCAGAGGGGGACTTGATATGAGGAAGCTCTGGGTAAAGAGAGCCCTTCCTTCCTTCCTTCCTTCCTTCCTCTTGGCTGACGGAGCTGCTTGCTGCCTTCCAGCGTGGATTGAAGACCAGCACGGACTGAAGACCAGCGTCCACTGAAGACCCACGTGGATCGAAACCCAGTGGCTCCTCAGGAAGCCTCCAGGCCTTTAGTGCCGGGTCGGGACTGCTGAGGCATCTGGCCATGTGGACTGAGCAGTTACCAGGTTCTCGGGCCTGCAACTGCTATTGGACTCCCGTAAGCTAATCCAATACATTCCCTTTTTAAAATAATTCATTCTAGCAGGTTCTGCTCCTCTAGAGACCCCTGACTACTACAGTGGGTCAAGGAGAGGATCCTACTTCAGAGGGTCCTACTTCCGGGCGTGGGTGCTCGCACAACTTGGAATGAATATCCCAAGTCTCGCAAAAGCTGAAATAGTAAACTGAGCTTAGGGATGGTGTGTAAGCTGTCCTCAAGCCCAGTGATGATGTCCACAGGGTGAAGAGCGGGCATTTGGGGTGGGGGTGACAGTCATGGCAGTTGACATGGGGAAACAACCAGGTCTATATTTGTTGAAAGACTTGTCATGGCCAGAATGTCTTAACTCTCAGATACAAGACGGTGTTGGGGGGAGTGTGAGCCGCTTTGCTTCCTGATGCCACAGGTCGGCGTGGAGAGTGAGTTGTCCCTGCAGACACCTCCCCTCTCTGCCACGAACACCTTCTCTGTCAGCAAATGTCTGTGGATAGGCCCAGGAGGCATGATTTGATAAGACAAAGACTCCCAGTTTTCTTATGGGAAAAAGGCCACAGATTTTTTTTTTTAATATAATGAAAGGATGATTAAGCTCATTAATTAAAACATGAAAACTTAGCGTAGGGGCTGGAGAAATGGCTTAGCAGTTAAGGAGCTTGGCTGTGTAACCTAAGGACACAGGTTCAATTCTCCAGGACCCACATAAACCAGATGCACATGGTGGTGCATGTGTCTAGAGTTCGTTTGCAGTGGCTAGAGGCCCTGGAGCACCCATTGTCTCTCTCTCTTTCAAGTAAAAATAAATAATTTTTAAAAAGATATTTAAGAGCTGGGCGTGATGGCATACACCTTTAATCCCAGCACTTGGGAGGCAGAGGTAGGAGGATCACTGTGAGTTTGAGGCCATCCTGGACTACATAGTGAATTCCAGGTCAGCCTGGGGTAGAGTGAGACCCTACGTTGAAAAAAAAAAAAAAGAAAAGAAAAAGAAAAAACACAGATTATAAGTGAAATGGAAGGAAGCTGAATAGATATCAGTAGTTAACGTGAATAACGCACACACACACGCACACACACACACACACACACGCATGCAAGCACACCTGCACACTTCTCTCATAATTGTTCCCTTTTCAGTTTCCAAAGCAAGACGAAGGAGGCCAGTGCGGTGCCCGAAGCTATGGGGAAGGGCAGCCTGAGGACTAGAGGGTTCTTCCTCTTAGAACTCCGCCCTGGGTCGTGACAGGTAATATGTCTCTCCTGAAAATTCCGATGCCTCTTTCTGTGGCCTTGGTGACAGGTTTCCGTGCTTACACTCATGATATTTATAACGACAAATACACCAAAAGAGCCCCTTTTGGCCTGGTGACAGTAGAGAGTATACTATAATTATGACATAAAGACAGAGCATGGAGGCTTCATAATGTTGGTTAGAATTCAGTCTAGGCACTAATGGGCCCATCGTGGTTTTTTTTTATTATTATTTGTTTGTTTGTCCAACTACTTAAAAGTAATCTTTTTTAAAAAATATTTTATTTATTTATTTATGAGTGAGAAAGAGACAGATTGAGAAAGAGAGAATGGGCATGCCAGGGCCTCTAGCCACTGTATACGAACTCCAGACACATGTGCCCCCTTGTGCATCTGGCTTCTGTGGGTCCTGGGGAACTGAACCCAGGTCCTTAGGCTTCACAGGCAAATGCTGCAACCGCTAAACCATTTCCCCAGTCCCCAAAAGTAATCTTTAATGGGTTCTCAGTGTCACTGAAATCGAGCCTGCTCCCCTTGACCTAGATGGCTGGAAGAAGAGGTCTGGCAGGACCCCAGCCCCACAGAACACCTTGAAGACCTATGACGTGGTGGGTGACGAGCCCCCAGCCATCTTGCCTCTTCGTTTGCTAAGGACGCTGCTGATCTGGGCCCCGTCCTGCCTTTCCATCTCTATCACCTGCTGCAAAGCCGACCCATGGCTTCTCTGGATGTTTGCTGAGTACAAATGCCTGAAGAAATGACTGAAGCCCATAGCCGGGGGCTGCCCACGTAAACCACAGAACGTGACTCTGAACCTTACCACCTCCCCATTCACCTCCACAGTCTCCTTTCTGGCTAGAGAGCTTCTGGAGCCTCGTTCTTCGTCAGACAAGCTTGAGCCATCTCTCAGCTCAGTCAACAAATCATCTCTTCGAGCTTCCTGAGAAGAACTCAAAAAGTTCAAGCTTCTTGGAGAACTTTTGGGTACCCACCATCTGGCTTGCACGCAGTCCTCATCTGAGCCCGTCACGTCACCTCACGGACACTCATTCCTTCATGATTTACTTTTCCTTTACTGGGATTATGTGCTCATGAGGATTCCTACCTATAGTTTAAAAATTAAGTTAGGGGGCTGGAGAGACGGCTCAGTAGTTAAGGCACGTGCCTAAAAAACCTAACGGTCTGAGTTTGATTCCCCGATGCCCATGTAAAGCCAGATGCACAAGGTGGCACATGCATCTGGAGTTCGTTTGCAGTGACTGGAAGCCCTGGTGCTCCCATTCTCTCTCTCTGTCTCTCTGTGTCTGTCTCTCTGCTTGAAAATAAATAAATAATAAAAAATTTAAAGAAAAATTAAGTTAGGCATGAGGTGGTGACTGTCTACAGTCTGTTATCCCAGCACTGGGGAGGCTAAGCTCTGAGGAATACTGTGTTTCATACCAACCTAGAGCTGCATAGTGCGCTCCAGACTAGCTGCAGCCTTATAGTAAGACTCTATCTGAAATAAAATACTTAAAAAATTTTATTGTAGCCAGGCGTGGTGGCTGCACGCCTTTAATCCCAGCACTTGGGAGGCAGAGGTAGGAGGATCGTCGTGAGTTCAAGGCCACCCTGAGACTAATTCCAGGTCAGCCTGGGCCAGAGTGAGACCCTGCCTCGAAAAACCAAAAAGAAAAATTTTATTTTAGGATAATATACTTACAGACAAGTTTGGCAATCATAGGCTTTAATCAATACATTGAAATAAGCACTGAGATCAATAAATAGACCATTCCCTGCACCACAGATGTCCCACTGTGACACCACGAAACTACTACCCCTAAGAGTCTCAATTCTTTTATAGATGTTTTATTTTTGTTTATTTAGTTATTTGAGAGAAAGAAAGAGGTAGAGAGAGGGAGGGAGGAAGAAAGAGAGAGAGAGAGAATGGGCACACCAGGGCCTCCAGCCACTGCAAATGAACTCCAGACACATGTGCCCCTTGCGCATCTGGCTAACGTGGGTCCTGGGGATTTGAACCTAGGTCCTTTGGCCTTGCAGGCCAGTGACTTAACCACTAAGCAATCTCTTCAGCCCAAGAGTCTCAATTCTAATAGCATAGAATGGAAAGAATCCAGGGCTGGAGAGATGGCTCAGTGGTTAAGGCGCTTGCCTACAAAGCCTAACGGCCTGGGTTTGATTCCCCAGTACTCACGTAAAGCCAGATGCACAAAACGGCACATGTATCTCATGCATCTAGGGTTTGTTTGCAGTGTTTAGAGGCCCTGGTGTGCCCAGTCTCTCTCTATCTCTCTTCTGTATGTCTCTCTATGCTTGCAAATAAGTAAACAAACACCAAAAAGGAATCCACGTGAATGGAACAATAATGAATATGTTTTGTTTTGCTCAGTACTAGGTCTGCTTTTCACCCATTTGATGTGAATAGCAAGTTTGTGTTAATATTTCATCATGTGGACACAGCAACATCTATCTCAGTGTTATTGGCATGGTTCTAGTTGTTTCTAGTTTGAGGTAAATGCAGATACTGATGCCCTGAACGGATGTGTCTCTGAGTACCTGTAGACATGCATTTCATCCTATGTGGTTAGGAGTGAATTTCTGAGTTCAGAAATATCTTAGGCTTTCCTTTTGTATATGCTACCAAAGAGTGCTACAGGTGGTCCAAGCAGCTCACGGTCCCACATACAGTGTTGAAGAAGCCCTTGTTCCACGTGCACAACTTCATCCTGCAAGTTTCTATTTAAAGCATCATAGATGGGCATAGAAAAAATCTCATCATATTCAGTACAAGCATTTTTGACTCATTTAGACATCCCTGTGAAATTCTTTTTTTAACTTTTTTTTTTTCACCCATTTATTAGAGAAAGAGAGAGAATGAGCATACCAGGGCCTCTAGCCACTGAAAACGAACTCCAGATGAATGTGACACCACGTGCATCTGGCTTATGTGGGTACTGAGGAATCAAACCTGGGTCCTTAGGCTTCTCAGGCAAACGCTTAACCACTAAGCCATCTCTCCAGCCCCCAATTCTTTTTTTTAAATATTTTATTTATTTATTTATTTAAGAGAAAGGGAAAGAGGGAGAGAGAGAGAGAGAGAGAGAGAGAATGGGTGCACCAGGGCCTCTAGCCACTGCAAATGAACTCTAAGTGGGTGCATCTGACTTTGCATGGTTACTAGGGATTTGAATCTGGGTCCTTTGGCTTTGCAGGCAAGTGCCTTAACTATTATGCCATCTCTCCTGTGGTGGTTTGAATAGAATAGATGGCCCCCAATATATTCAGTTGTTTATTTGTTTGTAGTTTGCATCTCTAGCCATCTGGCTGGAGGCAATGCCATTGTGTGGATCTTAAGGTGTGGTGGTGGGTTTGAGATTTCAATCTAAAGATATGCAAAGTGTGCCTAGCTGGAGTTCCTGAAGTGTGCTGTGGCTTTTGACCTTTAGGCTTGTACTGCTCTCTCTCTGCTTGGGCCTGTGAAGGCAGGCCAGTTTCTTCTGTCATTATGGAACTTCCTCTGGATCTGTAAGCTTCAATAAATCCCTTCCTCCATAACTGTGCCTGGTCTGGAATTTCATCTCAGTGAACCTGAAGCTGTCTGCTACATCTCCCTTGTAAAATTCTTAGCCAATGATTTAATTCATTTTTCTGGGTAAATGGTTGTCTGCCTTTTTTAAATAGCTATTGTTGATTTGAAGGGGTCTTATGTATCCCAAAGGTATAAAAACGTATTGTGAATATATTTTGTCACTTCCTGGTTTATAGTTGTTTTCTCCTAGTTTTACCTGGGGTGTGTGTTTGTTTTGTTGGAGACGGGGTCTCATTATATAGCCTTGGTTAGCCTAGAACTCACTATTTAGATAAGATTGGCTTTGAGTTTATAGGACTCTTCCTGTCTGCCTGCCACATGATGAGATCACAGACATGTGCCATCACATCTAGCTTCTGGCATTTTTTTTTTTTTCTTTTTCGAGGTAGGGTCTCACTGTAGCCCAGGCTGACCTGGAATTCACTATGTAGTCCTAGGGTGGCCTCGAACTCACGGCGATCCTCCTACCTCTGCCTCCCGAGTGCTGGGATTAAAGGCGTGCGCCACCACGCCCGGCATCTTCTGGCATTTTTGATAAACAGAAGTCTTCATTTTTAATTTCAATTTATCTTTCCTCCCTTTATGGCTATTTCATTATTTTTCAATCTATTGAATCACCCCCAATATAGACAAGTTTTCACATATGTTTTTATATTTAGATCTATAATCAGTTGGAACTAATGTTTGTATATGGTGCATGTTTCAGTAAAGCTCACCTTTCCCATTTGTATTTCTGAGTAACTCACCACCATATATCAGAAATGTTATTTTCACAGGGCGTGGTGGCGCACACCTTTAATCCCAGCACTTGGGAGGCAGAGGTAGGAGGATCGCCGTGAGCTCGAGGCCACCCTGAGACTCCACAGTGAATTCCAGGTCAGCCTGGGCTAGAGTGAGACCCTACCTCAGAAAGCCAAAAAAATAAAATAAAATGAAATGTTATTTTCACTGAGCATGGTGGTGCATGCTCCAATTCCAGACCTTGGGAGTTCAGGCAGGAGGATCAGGAGTCCAGAATCACCCTCAGCGAAGTGGGGAGTTTGAGGCCAGCCAGAGCTCCATAAGACCTCGTCTCAAAAACACGGAAGACATTGGGCTGGAGAGATGGCTTAGTGGTTAAGCACTTGCCTATGAAGCCTAAGGACCCCGGTTCAAGGCTCGATTCCCCAGGACCCACATTAGCTAGATGCACAAGGGGGCGCATGCATCTGGAGTTCGTTTGCAGGGCCTGGAGACCCTGGCGTGCCCACTCTCTCTCTCTCTCTCTTCCTCTTTCTCTCTCTGTCTGTTGCTCTCAAATAAATAAAAATAAACAACAAAAAAAAAAATTAAAAAAGAAAACACGGAAGACAAAAGCAAACAAACAGAAAGAAAACCCAGATGTTATCTTCTGCCTACAGCATTACGCTGTCACTCCTTTTGCACGTGTGTGGCGTGCATGCGTGTGTGTGCACATACAAACTCATGTTGTAATCCACTTTCATAAAAAGCTGGGGGACTCGCTGTGTGTGCTCCACTTCTACACTGTATTCCGTTCTGTGTGTTTGTCCCTGTGTCCGCATCATTAGGGCTTAATGCTGTCGGTTTATAAATAAGTTGTACGACACGGTGGCGTCAGAGCTCCCGTTTGTACTTCTGGAACGTCTTCCGGGGCTGGGGAGGTGACTCGGAGGGGGAAGTGCTCGCTGTGCAAGCCTGAACCCTGGGTTCAGGTCACCAGCACGTGCATCAAATGCTGCACGTGGTGGCACACAACTGTCACCCCAGCACTGGGAAGACTCCACTGAGGACAAGGACCCCGTTTTCAACCTGCTTCCGTGAGTCGCTGGGCATCTAGGCTGTTTCCAGTTCTTAGCCCTTTGTAAGTAGGACTGTGATAAATAAACATGGATGTGCAAGTTAGTAAGCAGCAGAGCTTGGATTCCTTGGGGTTTAGGGCTGGGTGAGAGCGGAGGTCTGTTTCTAAACTGTCAGAGAAAGCTGCCCGCTGAGGCCCATCATGGCCACACTGCTCTGTGCTCTCGCCAGCGCTGGGTGAAGCTTCCTCTTTCCCCATGTACCCTGGCCGGCGCTTGCTGTCTGTTTTCTTGATGACAGCCATTCTGAATGGTGGAAGATGGTATCTCAGAGTCGTTGGATTTGCATTTCCCTGATGGCTGGGGAAGTGGAACCTTTTCTTAAGTACTTGGCCATTTGTGTTTCTTCTTTTGTGAACTATCTGTTCCTTAAAAAAGAAAAAGAAAGGAAAAAAAAAAATCCTCAGGCCAGGTGTGGTGGTGGCACACGCCTTTAATCCCAGTGCTCAGGAGGCAGAGGTAGGAGGATCACTATGAGTTCGAGGCCACCCTGAGACTCCATAGTGAATTCCAGGTCAGCTGAGTTAGAGTGAGACCCTACCTCAAAAAAAAAAAAAAAAAAATTCTTCTTCCTGGGCTGGAGAGATAGCTGAGCAGTTAAGGCACTTACCTGTGAAGTCTAAGGACCCCTGTTGGAGGCTAGATTCCCTAGGACCCACGTAAGCCAGATGCACAAGGTGGCACACAGCGTCTGGAGTTCGTTTGCAGTGGCTGGAGGCCCTGGTGTGCCCATTCTCTCTCTCCTTCTCTCTGTCTCTAATAAATTAATAAAATAAATACTTTTTAAAGTAAAAAAAAAAAAAAAAAAAAAAACTTCTTCCTTTCTAATTATTTACCTGAGGTTTTTGTTTCAGCACCCAACCCCGCCTCACGTCCCCTTAGTTTTCACAAGTACTTCTCGTTTTTTCCTGGTTAAAAAGGGAGACAAGTTTACAGGTGATATTCTCCCACGCTGTGCTCCTCGGCTGTCTAGTTTTCCCCCCACTGCACTTATTCCTGGGGGTTTGTCTGCTTTTGGAACCTGTGTCTGTCCCCGCTGTACTGGGCTCGGGCTTCTGAACAGCAGGATAGGTAACGCCCTTGGAGGAAGGGTCTGTAACAGGCCTGTCATTACGGGCATTGTGAGGCATAGACGCCAGGCTCCATCGCTGTTCTCTATTTTATTTTTATTTATTTATTTGACAGAGAGAGAGAGAGACAGAATGGGCCTGCCAGGGCCTCCAGTCACTGCAGACAAACTCCAGACACATGTGCCCCTTGTGCATCTGGCTAACGTGGGTCCTGGGGAATCGAAACAAAATCCTTTGACTCCAGGCTCCATCACCTTTTTCTATTTTTATTTTTATTTATTTGAGAGAGAGAGAGAAAAATGGGCGCACCAGGGCCTCCAGTCACTGCAGATGAACTCCAGACATGTGCACCCCCTTGTGCATCTGGGGAGTCTTGGGGAATCGAACCAGGATCCTTTGTCTTTGCAGGCAAACACCTTAACCACTAAGCCATCCCTCCAGCCTGCCTTTCTCTACTAGGAAGGTCAAAGTCGCAAGAAGGAGGGTCTGTAAAGGTCTATCACGTGGGCATTGAGAGGCCCAGGCTCCATGTTTCTCTAGAACTTATTTAGCTGATGTGCCTGGAAGCCTGCAGCATGCGATGCCTTCAGAATTCTCGTACGGCGGCGCGTGAGAATGTTTCCTCTGGAAAGAAGACACGAATGGCAGGTCACGAGGCGTTCGCCTGCTCCTTTCTTGTCTCCTTTTCCCTTTACATCTCTCAGCCCCTTCTGTGACTTCCTTCAACTTCTCAGACCCCGAAGATAGCAACCAGCCCTCTGGCAGTTACTATAGGGGAGGAGTGAGGGGTTTGTACGAATGCAGATGAGGGCCGGGTGGCGCGGGTTTCAGGAGCAGGGAGCCACCCGGGCAGGGCAGTGCCCACCAGTCGGGCTCCTCCCCACGCCTTCATATGCATTCCTCGCACCACCGTCAGAACTGAGACATGAGCTGTGCATAATTAATTTTTATTGAGTGGTGGTTTTTTTTTTCCCCTTGTCTGTAGACATTGTGTTCTGCTTTTTTGCTGTGACGATAGTCTCCAGTACAATTTTGGATTTAATTATAGTTCTGTTTCGAGGGATCGAAGAAGAAGAAAGCCCTGTGTCAGAGGACAGATAATTGGTGACACCAGGTGCGACTGAGGCATGGGTTTGGGGCGCAGAGCAGTTGCTTTACAGCTGATGCCAACCTCATAATCCATTTAGCTGGCTGTAGTTGGGGTCATGAATCCCTCCACCAGTCCCTGTGCCCAGAATCAATGCTAAACAGAAAAGGAACAGAGATGAGAGGGTGTGAATTCAAAGTTGCGCACACAGAACAGTTCATAACCCTCCTCGCCAACCAGCCACGCTGCGATGGTTCCATGCGCTTTAAGCCAAACCAAGATCTTTATTATTATTATTTATTTGAGAGAGGGGGACAGGCCAAGGTCTCCTGCCATTGCAAATGAACTCCAGATACATATGCCAATTTATCCATCTGGCTTTGTGTGTGTGTGTGTGTGTGTGTGTGTGTGTGTGTGTGTTTGTGACTGAGTGAACGAGTGTACCAGGTCCTCCAGCCACTGCAAATGAACTCCAGATACATGCACCTCCTTGTGCATCTGGCTTATGTGGGTACTGGAGAATTGAAACTGGGTCCTTTGGCTTTGCAGGCAAGTGCCTTAACCGCTAAGTCATCTCTCCAGCCCCAAGATTTTTTTTTTTTTAAACCAGGGGCTTATCGGTCAATTCCTAAAGTCTAGCCAGGATTGAGAACCACCTGTTCAGTAGTGTACTGTGGGACTGCTGGGAACCCTTTGTTTTTGAGGGTGTACCTGAAACTTTGGACTAGCTGTCTCTTGTTGGAGAGACCTGGGCAGTCCCAGGGTGGGTGATGGGTTTACCCTGCGCAGCTGGTGCAGGGGCACCACATCTCAGACACACGAGAGGAGACAGGAAAGAGACACAAGGGGGAGGAGTCAGGAAGGTGAGGACAGGCCCCCTGGGATACTCTCCAAGACAAAGAAGTTCAGAACATTCTACTTAAGCGGAACTTACAGTGGGTTTTACGGACTGAACGGAGAGCCACACCAAAACATACGGGTTTGATGCGCCTTTTGTCCCAGCTCACAAAGGGACTAAGGCAGTGAGATGACAAGTCCGAGCCTGCCTGACCTGTGGAGTGAGTTCAAGGCCAGCCTCGGCAATCTTTTTAATTTTTTTATTATTGACAACTTTCATAATTATAGACAATAATCCATGATTATTCCCTACTCCCCACTTCCCCCTTCACAACTCCACTCTCCATCATATCCCCTCCCCCTCTCAATCAGTCTCTCTTTTATTTTGATGTCATCATCTTTTCCTCCTATTATGATGGTCTTGTGTAGGTAGTGTCAGGCACTGTGAGGTCATGGATATCCAGGCCATTTTGTGTCTGGGGGGAACACATTGTAAGGAGTCCTACCCTTCCTTTGGCTCTTACATTCTTTCTGCCACCTCTTCCACAAAGGACCCTGAGCCTTCGAAGGTGTGATAGAGATATTGCAGTGCTGAGCACTCCTCTGTCACGTCACTTCTTCTCACCACCATGGTGCCTTCTGAGTCATCCCAAGGTCACTGCCATCTGAAAAGAGAATCTTCTCTAACCAAAAGTGAGAGTAGCATTAATATATGAGTATGAATATTAAAAGAAGTGCTTACTGGGCAGTTTGGTGAGCATAATATATGCATTTAGCCAGACACCAGCAGATATTACACCCTTAGGGCTCATGACTCCCCCATCATAGATTTTCAGTATCAGGCATGTATTTCCTCCTGTGGAGTGGGCCTCCAGTCTCATTAGAGAGTGATTGGTTTTCACCATGACAGACGTGCCACTATGGCATCCATTAGCTCATTTGGCCTGGCTGGCCCAACTTAAGGCTTGCAGTGTCCACTGTTGCTTATGTCCACTGTTGACTTCTCGCTTGTACATGGATCTGCATGCAGCATAGCTTTTTCCAGCTTTCTCTCAGATGGTCTACAGGGAGGAGGTTTTCAGCTCAGCTCCAGCAGGATATCTCAGTGACCTTGCAGCCCACAGCTTTGGCAATTTAATGTGATTCTTTATTTAAAAAAGAAAAATAGAAAGGAAGGAAGGAAGGTAGGGCTGGAGAGATGGCTTAGTGGTTAAGGTGCTTGCCTGCAAAGCCAGAGGACCCAGGTTCGATCCCCAAGACCCACACAAGCCAGATGCACAAAGTGGCGCATGCGTGTGAAGCTTGTTTGCAGTGGCTGGAGGCTGTGGCCAGTTCTCTCTTTCTCTATTTGCCTCCACCGCATCAAAGAAATAAAATAAATAAAATTTTAAAATACTTAAAAAAGAAAGGAAGGAGATAAAAATGAAGAAAGAGGGGAAAAAAGAAAACAAAAGGAAAGGAAAGAAAAAAAGATGCAAAAGGGCTGGGGGTGTAGCTCAGTGGTAGAGTATTTGGAGGCCATAGGTTCAACACCCCCAGTACTGGGGGAAAAAAATTGAGGGAGGGAGAATTGGCTAAAGCAAGTGACTTGCCTTATTTAGGTATGATCTGGAAGAAAGTCCATAGTAACAGATTAATTGGTGCTTTCTGATTGGTTAGTTTATGTTTTATTTGCTCTTAAACTTGGGCTTCAGATTTTGTAAATAGGAATCCATGGTAATGGTGCCACCAAGGCCCAACAGTTTCACAATTAATTATTTTAAACAGTGTTTAGCCAGCAGGATCCTGGTCATGTATGTGAGGAAAACATCTGAAATAAGAGCAGTGGAAGCCAGGCGTGGTGGCACACGCCTTTAATCCCAGTACTCGGGAGGCAGAGATAGGAGGATCGCTGTGAGTTTGAGGCCAGCCTGAGACTACAGAGTGAATTCCAGGTTAGTCTGGACTATAATGAGACCCCACCTTGAAAAACTACAAAAAAAAGAAAAGAAAAAGATAAAAGCAGTGGAGACAGGCTACAGTGAAAGGCATGCCCACTGGCAGAAAATACAATGAGGACTCCATCCCTGTGAGTTCTGTAGCCATGGATCAGAAATTTGGGGGGAAAATAATGAAGATAACACAATAATAATAAATGCAAACAATACTTGTTAGGTGATTATACATAATCTGGACAGGATTTAAAACATGTAGGAGGATTTATGTAAGTTAACTAAAATACAATATTGTACATGTGGAATTTAAGCATCCTTGGATTTTGATATTCACGAGAGTCCACAAACCAATCCCTGTGGGTCCCTGAACCAATCCCTGTGAATACTAAGAGGCAGCTATACAATATATGAACCCCAAACTTAGTTACAAGTGAAGGCAGTCTCATGTCACAGTGTTCGTTGAATAGGGTTTTATCTACTCAGTGCATGTGTAAACTCTCCCAGGACTGGGCCCCATCATAGGGACCCTCCGCTCACATTCTGCATGTGTGTGTGGCTACGAAAGCTGGAGTTCCAATAGTGCCTCCTAAGGACGCCTTCAATGGAGGAGGACTAGAGGAATCGGCTTCTTAATAATATATTTGTCCTGCAGGAATTGCAAAAGCAGGGGCTTAGCGGTTAAGGCACTTGCCTGCGAAGCCTAAGGACCCAGGTTCAATTCCCCAGAGCCCACGTAAGCCAGATGTACATAGTGGCACATATGTCTGGAGTTCATTTGCAGTGGCTAGAGGCCCTGAGATGCCCATTATCTCTCTCTCTCTCTCTCTCCCTTCCTCTTTTTCTCAGTCCCTAATAAATAAATAAATTAAAATTAAAAAAGAATTGCAAAAGCAGAACCTTTTATAGCTCTAACTGGTGGTTATAAAACCCACACTAGGGGCTGAAGAGATGGGTTAGGGGTTAAGGCATTTGCCTGCAAAGCCAAAAGGACCCAGGTTCGATTCCCCAGGACCCACGTAAGCCAGATGTACAAGGTGGCACTTGCATCTAGAGTTCTTTTGCAATGGCTGAAGGCCCTGGCATGTCCAATCTCTCTATCTGCCTCCCTCTCTCTCTCTTTCTCTCTCTCTTTCTCTGTTTCAAGTAAGTAAATAAAAATTAAAAAGAAAAACCCACACCAATGAGAAAATCCTGATTCTGATGAAACAGAGCTCTAGCCGGGGGGATGCCCTCTCTCCACCCATGTGAGCCTCAACTCAAGCTCCATACACTCTCACCCCAGTGAGTCTCTCCCCCCAGCACTGTGGGGTTCAGCACAGAGCATGTGCAACACGCATCATGTTTTATGATACCATGTCTAGGATCCCGGAACTGGACCGCCAGCCCCTTAAAATAATCCTCCCTCATCTTATTCCCCTCCCCCAAGGAGCACCGAAATGTTCTCCTGGACAATATGTTGCGTTCCTTACTTTGAGGTATTGCTTAGCAAATAAAAGCACCCAAGCTCCTCGGGCACGTCTAACTGGGAAGTGCCCCCCACACCCCACGCAAGCTTCACGTGCAGCTCTCGGGAGCCGGAGCAATGACGGCTCAGTAGGTAAAGTGCTTGGGGACCCGAGTGTGAACCCTCAGTGCCCCGTGTAAAGTGCCAGACATGATGGCACTGAAGACGCAGAGACAAGTCATCCTCGGAGCTCACTGGCTAGCCGGGAGACCTGTCCCCACGGGTAAGCTGGAGTGACTGAAGACGTCCCTGATGTCAGCCGCTGGGCTCCACGTGGATGTGAACGCTTGTGCACACACATCCACGCACGCGTGCGCTCACGTGCATGGAACATGCGCACACACCACACACCTCCCCCCCCCCCCCCATTGCTGGGATGTCCTTGGAAAGCCATGTCCACAACTTCACTTTAAAGTGATTTGCTGATGCTGACGTCGCTGGTACTGCTATGTTGTGTTGTTCGGGCTTTATTTGCAACAAGGTCTCACTTTGTAGCCCAGCCTTGCCTCAAACTCAGGCTCTTCCTATCTCCATCTGCCAAAGGTTGGGACTACATGCATGTGCCACCACACCTGGCTATACCGAACTGAATTTTAAAAATTATTTTTATTTATTTATTTATTTGAGAGCAGTAGAGAGCATGCCAGGGTCTCTAGCCACTGCAAATGAATTCCAGACTCATGCACCACCTTGTGCATCTGGTTGATGTGGGTGCTGGAGAATCAGACCTGGGTCCTTAGGCTTCGCAGGCAGGCACCTTAATGGCTAAACCATCTCTCCAGCCGTTGCACTGATTTTCTCTTTTAATATTTCATTTATTTATTTGAGAGAGATAGAGACAGACAGAGGAAGAGGCAGAGAGAGAGAGAGGGAGAGAGAAAGGGAGAGAATGGGTGCGCCAGGGCCTCCAGCCACTGCAAACGAACTCCAGACGCGTGCGCCACTTGTGCATCTGGCTTATGTGGGTCCTGGAGAATCAAACCGGGGTCTTTAGGCTTCACAGGCAAACGCTGCAACTGCTAAGCCATTTCCCCAGCCCTTGAGTTGATTTTCTGCGGCATGTCTTTCTCAGCACCAAGTGAGCCGCTCTAAGGCAAAACAAAATTGACCCCCTTTTCTATGTTCCCTGGCTCTAGGCCTGCACACAGTGGGTACTTCACACATGCTTCTGGTGATCTGCTGAGCTGAAATTTAGCAGCACAGAGAATATGGGCTTGAGATTCAGAGGATGCCTTTGACTGATCGGCTCAGCTAGCTTGTTTTTGTTTTTTGGCTTTAAGCAAATAGTGTAACTGTCAGCCTCATCTGCGGAAGCGAGCATAATCAAACCTCGTGTGGCTGCAAAGACTTCATGAGCTGATGAAGACTCTTCAGGCAGCACAGGTACTTGTGATACTAAAGGGAACCCCACGGTGACAGTGTCAGAGAAATCCTCAGCAGCTCGGAAAGCTCATGGCTGTACCCACACCACGCCGCTTACGAACCCTCAAAGGACACCTCTGCACATATCCTCGAGACGGCGCGGGACGAGGGAACCGGACGTGGGCCAGAATACGGAATGAGAAATCAAGTGCTTCCAGTTGGGGGGGGGGGCGACGTCTCAACCGTGTTGTTTGTAAAGCAAACCACTTTCCCTTCTCCACTTCTCTGTCCTCGGAGAAAGCTCGGGTTCATCATTTACAGACCTACAAAAATGACTTGAGTTTAAATATTAGATCTTAGACTTGCTTTTGTTGTTATTATTTTTTTTTAATTTTTTTTTTTTTTTTTTTTTTTTTTTGGTTTTTCGAGGTAGGGTCTTGCTCTAGCTCAGGCTAACCTGGAATTCACTATGCAGTCTCAGGGTGGCCTTCAACTCATGGCGATCCTCCTACCTCTGCCTCCCGAGGGCTGGGATTAAAGGCGTGAGCCACCACGCCCGGCTAATTTTTATTTTATCCATTTTGAGAGAGAAAGTGAGAGAGAGAGGCAGACAGAAAGAATGGGTGCGCCAGGGCATCCAGCCACTGCAAACGAACTCCAGATGCCTGTACCCCTTTGTGCATCTGGCTTACCTGGGTACTGGAGAATGGAACTTGGGTCCTTAGGCTTCACAGGCAAATGCCTTAACCCGCTAAGCCATCTCTCCAGCCCTGTTGTTATTATCGTTAATGATGGTGAGGCGGGTGGTACTGGAGACTGAATCTAGAGCCTTACACATGCTAAGCAAGCACTCTCCCACTGACCACCAAGCTATGTCCCGGCACTTTGAAATTGATTTCAGTTCTCACCCTCCATTCTCCCCAGGAGGAGGGAAGGTCGGGAGGCTGAGAGGCTCCGCCTTGGTATAGCACCTTGGGAAGCAGAGCTGCGCTAAGGCAAAACATAGTCCAAGTTAGGAGCAAAACCCTCCCTTCTATCTTCCAGCTCCTCCGTGGCTGTGGTGAGCTGGATCTCGGGTGCAGGATGGTGTTGCAAAGGGGGCGAAACCACAGGTAGATGGGGGAGAGGTGTTCCTCACTGGGATCTGCAGTGCTGTGTTAAAGCTCTGAGTGGGACTTCCAGGCCAGTAGTGGTTTGTGGGTGTGTGTGACAGAGGGTGACATTGTTGCAGGGGAAACAGCCTGGGCCGGGGCCTAGAGGCCAGGGGAAGCCTGCCCAGCAAGTGGGTGGGCAAGCCCTTGGGAATGCCCAGGGTGAAGAGCAGCACCAGATCAGGAGCGAGCAAGGTCTTTCGTGCCAGGCATCCCTTGGTTAGACAAGACACCCACTGTGCCAGGCGGGACATGTCCCAGGGAGATGCTAGGCTCCATCGCTCCACCCCAGGGTCCTCTGGCTCGACTCCTTCCGAGGACCAGAGCCACTGCGGATGGCGAGCGCGAGCTGCCAGGCAGAGAGAAGCGGCTTCCTTTTCTGGGAGGCCCGGGATGCTCGCTTGACAACAGCGCCTAGAGTCTCGCTTAGTAACGGAACACCTCCCCCAAACATTCCCAAGCTTTGAACCGTGGCTTCCCACGCGGGCCCAGCAGCTCTCGGCCTGCCAAGCCCGCCCCACGCTGACGCTGCGGAAGAGACTCCCCGTTTGGACTCCAGGGGACCCCCGAGCGCCCCTGCCACCCCACCCGTGTGCGCCTGCACGCCAGCAATTCCTGCGCTGCCAGCGAAGCCCGACCTGGGCGGGCGGGGGAGCACATAAAAAAACCCAAAAATTTAAGAAATCCAAATTGCCCCTTTATCCTGTACCTGCTTGTTAAATTGAGAAGATCCCTTAAACTCTCTGATCCTCGGTTCCCACAATTGTAAAATGGGGCAATGCCTACTTTCCAGGACTATTTTAAGAATTAGGAAATGTCTGTTAAGTGCCTCTGTAGAGATATTTAATTACTGAACACTAATTTGATACCACTCCTGCCCATATCGACACTGAGGTCTCCCAGCAGTACTGACAGCCTACCTGAACCTTTCACCCTAACATATGTTTAATCTGATGTGTTTATTAGAATAATTGTGGGCCTCTTTGGTTCAGGGCACTGCCATATCTATTATGGATTAATCATATGCGATAGCTGAGGGACCAAGGAGATTGCTCAGCGGTTATAGTCACTTGCTTGGAAAGCCAGCCAGCCGCGAGTTCAATTCCGCAGTATTCGTGTCAACCCAGATGCACAAAGCGAATGCATCTGGAGTTTGTTTGCAGTGTGGCAAGAGGCCCTGGTGTGCCCATACCCCACCTTACCTCTGCTTGAAAATAAATAAAAATATTTTAAAACTATTTTTTAAACTTTTATTTATTTACTTGGGAGAGAGAGGGTGAGAGAGAAAGACAGATAGAGAGAGAATGAGTGTATCAGGGCCTCCAGCCACTGCAAACAAACTCCAGATGCATGTGCCACCTGTGCATTTGGCTTACATGGGTCCTGGGGGAATTGAACCTGGGTCCTTTGGCTTTATAGGCATGCACTTTAACCACTAAGCCATCCCTCCAGCCCAAATAAAAAAATTTTTTTTAAAAAAAAGGCTGGAAAGATGGCTCAGTGGTTAAAGGCACTTGCTTGCAAAGCCTGCCAGCCTGGGTTCAATCCCCCAGTACCCACATGCATATTACGCAAATGCACAAAATAGAGCATGCATCTGAAGTTTGCAGCCCTGGTGCACCCATTGTCTTTCTCTTTCTCGTAAATGAATAAAAATATTATTTTTAAAAATGTTTGATTTATTTCAGAGAAGGAGAGAAAGAGAGAGAGCATGCCAGGGCCTCCTAGCCACTGCAAATGAACTCCGAACGCATGCACCACCTTGGTCATCTGGCTTTATATGGGTATGGGGAATCGAACCTCAGTCCTTAGGCTTCATGGGCAAGCGCCATAACTGCTAAGCCATCTCTCCACATCTCCCAACCCAAGACTGAGCATTCTGTGTGAAGTCATATGGCTTGTAACAGGAAGATTTAGTCTCACTCCACCAAAACTCACACTCCTAAAACACTGTCCTGACGACTGAACTTAGAATCAAGTCTGGAATTCCTCTGTCCCCACCTAAAGGTCATGTTGAGGTGATTGTAGGGCTGAGAAAGGGCTTTAGGAAGATGAAGACAGGGGAACATGTAACATAAACCTTGGTTTCAAATGTGAGGGAGGGATGGATTGGCATGTGCCCTGCTAGAAAGAGCGCAAGGCTGGGCTCCTGTTACCAGCTCTCTGGGTGACCCAAACAATACAGTCCTGGGCACCTCAGTCTCACTCTCTGAAATATAAGGGAGCCAGAAAAGACACTGAGCCTCCCTTCCAATACAGCTGGAAAGTCATGCATCTGGGCTCAGTCACGTCACTTTTTTTTCCAAAGTTGTTTATTTATTTATTTGAGAGAGAAAGAGAGAGAGCATGCCAGGGCCTCCTAGCCACTGCAAATGAACTCCGAACGCATGCACCACCTTGGTCATCTGGCTTTATATGGGTACTGGGAATCAAACCTAGGTCCTCAGGCTTTGCAGGCAAGTGCCTTAACTGCTAAGCTGTATCTCTAGCCCTCTTTTAAAAAACAAATTTTATATTATTTATTCATTTTTAAAAATGTTTGATTTATTTCAGAGAAGGAGAGAAAGAGAGAGAGCATGCCAGGGCCTCCTAGCCACTGCAAATGAACTCCGAACGCATGCACCACCTTGGTCATCTGGCTTTATATGGGTACTGGGAATGGAAATAGCTTCTTCCGCCATTGACGGAACTTCCCATGGATCTGTCAGCTTAAAATAAATCCCGGCCTCCCATAAACTGTCTGTTTGGAAGCTTGTGCCAACTGTGAGAGCGCGGGAGACTGGGCAAAGACGTTCCAGAGTGAGTGGTGGTCCCTCTCCCTGGGGCACAGCGGGAGTGTGAAACAGCTGCCATCAGGGTCCTTTCCTGTCCAGCTCAGAAGCCCAACCCCACCAACATTCACCCTCCGCCCTTCACAGGTCCTCTCTCCTCCCACCCTTTCTCCTTGTTACCAGCACCCTCAATTATTCTAGCTGTAGATTGGCTTCACAACTGTTGGGTGGTTGTAATAAAGCCCCGCACAGGAGGGTCTGTTTGAGGTTCATAATCAAAGCTCCTGGAGTCCTAGCTTGTCTAACCCACTGACATGAGTACGCAACAGTAATGATGATGATATTAATATTGTAACAATGATGAATTGATGAGGGCTTCTGCAGTCCAGCCCTTTACTAAGCATTGTACATGCTGACCTCATCCACTGGCCATAGCAGTGTCACGAGGGCAGCTCTGCCCTTATCCCCACCGTAAGCTGGGTTGGGTGGTACATGCCTGTAATTCCAGCACTTGCTAGCTGGAGACTAGGACGATCACAAAGTCAAGGCCAGCCTGGTCTACATGAAAACTTGTCTCCAAAATCAAATCACCCTCATTTTACATATGAGGGAACTGAGGCCTTAAGATCGAGTATTCTTTTTTAAAAAACATTTTATTTTCATTTATTTATTTGGGGGGGGGGAGAAAGAATGGATACACCAGGGCCTCCAGCCACTGGAGATGAACTCCAGACGCATGCGCCCCCTTGTGCATGTGGCTCTCATGGGGTATGGGGAATCGAACCTCAGTCCTTAGGCTTCATGGGCAAGCGCCATAACTGCTAAGCCATCTCTCCACATCTCTCCAACCCAAGACTGAGCATTCTGTGTGAAGTCATATGGTTTGTAACCGGAAGATTTAGTCTCACTCCACCAAAACCCACACTCCTAAAACACTGTGTCCTGCCGACTGAACTTAGAATCAAGTCTGGAATTCCTCTGTCCCCACCTAAAGGTCATGTTGCGGTCATTGTAGGGCTGAGAAAGGGCTTTAGGAAGATGAAGACAGGGGAACATGTAACATAAACCGTCTTGGTTTCAAATGTGAGGGAGGGATGGATTGGCATGTACCCTGCTAGAAAGAGCGCAAGGCTGAGCTCCTGTTACCAGCTCTCTGGGTGACCCAAACAATACAGTCCTGGGCACCTCAGTCTCACTCTCTGAAATATAAGGGAGCCAGAAAAGACACTGAGCCTCCCTTCCAATACAGCTGGAAAGTCATGCATCTGGGCTCAGTCACGTCACTCTTTTTTTTTCCAAAGTTATTTATTTATTTGAGAGAGAAAGAGAGAGAGGGGAGACAGAGACAGAGAGAATGAGCATACCAGGGCCTCTAGCCACTGCAAACGAACTCCAGACACATGCAAAATCTGTGCATCTAGCTTACATGGGTGCCAGGGAATTGAACCAGGGTCCTTAGGCTTCACAGGCAAGTGCCTTAACTGCTAAGCTGTATCTCTAGCCCTCTTTTAAAAAACAAATTTTATATTATTTATTCATTTTTAAAATGTTTGATTTATTTCAGAGAAGGAGAGAAAGAGAGAGAGCATGCCAGGGCCTCCTAGCCACTGCAAATGAACTCCGAACGCATGCACCACCTTGGTCATCTGGCTTTATATGGGTACTGGGGAATCAAACCTAGGTCCTCAGGCTTTGCAGGCAAGTGCCTTACCCGCTAAGCCATCTCTCCAGCCCAGCCATCGCTCTTAGGGAGCCATGGAGACCTGCTCTCCAAGAGATGGAGCTTAACATTCCCCACCCCTTCTTTGGAATTTGGCTCCCAAACATAGAGTTGGCAGTTGTCACCAACCATACGACTCTGGTGGACACAAAAGATGAGGGGAAGGGAGGAAGAAAGCTAGAAGCTCTTCTCCCCCTCCCCAACTTTCCCTCTGGCAGCCAAATAACACATCTTGTCTCAGAGAAGCTTTCGTGGTGTATAATTTAAGGCCTATAAATAGATGTCTGTTATTAACAAACACACACACACTCAGACACAAACGCATTTTCCTCTCTCTTCAGACATCAGCAGAAATATTGTGGAGAGAGGAGACAAGCTGTTTGCAACGGGAGGCACCTCATTCTCTCCTTCTCCAGCTGCGTAGCTGCGTTCGTCTCTTCTTCCCCCTTGGCTCTCCGTTTGCTGTCTTCTAGGATTTATTTCCACCTCTGCCCCTCCTGCCACGTCGCCTCGCGCCACGCTCTGGCTGAGACCTTCCCTGTAACTGCTCAGCTGCCTCCTCTGGTGCCTTCCCTCCTCCTGAACTAGAGAGCAATCCTCGTCTCCTTCCCAAAGGCAGCTTCAGTGCCGACTAACCTTCCCTAGAACTCCACAGGACACGGACAGAAACACAACCATCTCTGTAGAAAGAACCAGAAGAGTTATACTTAAAAAAAAAAGAGCCAGGTGTGGTGGCACACGCCTTTAATCCCAGCACTCCGCAGGCAGAGGTAGGAGGATCACCGTGAGTTCGAGGCCACCCTGAGACTACATAGTTAATTCCAGGTCAGCCTGGACCAGAGTGAGACCCTACCTCGAAAAACACAAACAAAAATAAAATAAAATTAAAATAAAAGGCTCTCACACTGAGAAGAAGGTATGTATATGAAGAAAGACAAGACTAACCAGGCATGCTGGCTCATGACTAATCCCGGCACGTGTGAGGCTGTGGCAGGCTGATGGCTGTGGCTTCAAGGCCAGTCTGGGCTCCAGAGTGAATTCTAGGTAAGCCTGGGCTCCAGAGTGAAGCCCTGTGTCAGAAAGAAAAATAAGGGCTGGCCGGGCGTGGTGGCACACGTCTTTAATCCCAGCACTTGGGAGGCAGAGGTAGGTGGATCACCGTGAGTTCGAGGCCAACCTGAGATTACAGAGTGAATTCTAGGTCAGCCTGAGCTAGAGTGAGACCCTACCTCAAAAAAAAAAAAAAACAAAAAACCCGAAAAGAAAAATAAGGGCTGGTGGGATGGCCAGCAGCTAAAGGCACTTGCTTGCAAAGCCTGATGTCCAGGTTCAGTTCCTCAAGTCCCCAGGACTCACGTAAAGCCACCTGCACAAAGTGGTACATGTGGCTGGAGTTCATTTGTAATGGCAAGAGGTCCTGCCATGTCTGTTTTCTCTCTTTCTCTCCCTCTCTCAAACAAATAAATAAATATTTTATTATTTATTTATAAACAGAGAGAGAAAGAATGCAGATGCCAGGGCCTCCTGCCACTGCAAACAGAGCCCCAGATTCATGTACTACTTTGTGCATCTGGCTTTACGTGGGTACTGAGGAATTGAACCCAGGCCACTAGGCTTTGCAATAACCACTGAGCAGTCTCTCTAGCCCAAAAATATTTTTTAAAAAGGAAAAGAACCCCCACCATGGCTCAGGGAATTTTGTGGGAGAGGGTGCAGAAAGATGGTAAGAGCCACAGGTTCTGACATCATGCCCAGAGGCCTTACCTCCCCCCCGCCAGTAAGTGACTGCTACTCCCACAATCATAACCCACAACCCCGTGGGGAATACCAGCAACCCTGCTGAGGAGCGCCCCCAGTGGAATGGAATTGGGGCAGGGAGGAGGGAAAAGATGGCACCCATGCATGACACATCCTTACAAATATGTTCTGAATAAAAAATTAAATAAAAGAAAAACATTAAAGGCAGGCAAGGCACATAAAAGAAAAGGGAAAGGAAATGGACAGAGAAGAAGAAGGAAAGAAACTGGAAATAAACTGTATGTGTCAGATACTATTTATTACAGCATCATCGCAAAGAGAATCAGACCTGCTGTAAGCGTGGGATAGAAGTGTGATAGGTTCGTTGACAATGAAGTGATAATGTACATTTGTGCAGCATGATACAGACTATAGACCGTGAAGACCTCGTCAGTACCTGATGTTCAAACGATCCTCTAACAAATGAGGAAGAGGTCGGGGGAGCCGTGGTGGCTGAGAGGGTTTGTCCTTTTCCCTAAGATACACAAACAAGCAGCAAGTGGCAAACTCAGGACCAGCTCCAAAGGGACATTCCCACATACGTTGGAGCACCACCTTCCTAGTCATCACAATAGTTTATAGTGCTCGGTTTGTTGTATTTCTTCTCTCTTCTCTGTTAAGTCTTTTTTTAAAAATATTTTATTTTTATTTATTTATTTGAGAGAGAGAGTGAGAGAGAGAATAGGCACACACTAGGGCCTCCAGCCACTGCAAATGGAACTCCAGATGCATGTGCCACTGTGTGCATCTGGGTTATGTGGTCCTGGGAATCAAACCTGGGTCCTTTGGCTTTGCAGGCAAGTGCCTTAACCACTAAGCCATCTCTCCAGCCTTCTGTTAAGTTCTTGAACTGCATCTCCAGTACAAGGAAAATGTCTCACATGGGGAAGGATGTAAAATGAATGAAGAAATGGAAAGGACGGGTGAGTGCATACATAAGTCTTTTCCTCAAAAGCTATGACGTGAACAAGGGAGAGTGTGACTTGGGACACCTTCTGTCCTATCTGCTTATAGGTAACCCATGGCATCAGCAGACAGGACGACATTGTCCCTTCGATCACCATGGTCCCAGGCCTTTAATAACCTCTCCCCTGACCTTCCAGGCATCTGAGCTTGTGCTCTGGCACTAGCTACATTCTGGCCTCCTTCGTAGTTAGGCCCTGCCTTGCATCTCCCTCTACCATGCACTCAAAGCTTCTTAAATAGCTATGTCATGCTGAAGTTCCTTATCTTTTGTTTTGTTTCTTTTTCAAGATACGGTTTCACTCTAGCCCAGGTTGACCTGGAATTCACTATGCAGTCTCAGGGTGGCCTTGAACTCACGGCTGATCCTCCTACCTCTGCCTCGTAAGTGCTGGAATTAAAGGCGTGCGCCACCATGCCTGGCAAGTATTAACTGAAGGAAGATAGTTAATGTTCATTGCAGGTCTCACTGTACATCATCTTAACCTCAGGAGTTTACGCTTTAATCTCTGTTTTATTGGCGAGGAAGCAGACTCCAAGAGCTTAGTTTATCATAACTAATGATAGGAGTTTTAATCAATCCTTCATGAAGGATGGTGCAGGTAAGTAACTCAACTAAAATTCACAGTCAGATCTTCCTGACTCCCAAGACTGAGCTTTCTGTAAGAGATCATCCCCCGCTGATCCAAATTTCCGATGTGACTGTCCCTTCTCATTTGGAGACAGTATGAAGGACTTATGAAATCATCAATGAATTAAGAAATCAATTCCCAGTCGCCAGGCATATGTAATCATTATAGTAATTCTTTGAAGCTCTTTGAATCTTTCCTTCCGGAGAGCAGAAGGAACCGTGCGCGCAGTGCTTGTGGCTGGGGCTTTATTTACACACAAGGGGGTTTTGTTATTAGCTCCATTTTTCAGGGGAAGTCATCAAGCGATTTCCTGTGTGACCCATGCTTACCAAGTGGCTGAGGGATGGCTCTGGAGAGAGCAGGCAGCTGGCTTTCGGTGGATGCCCACCTTCTCCTTTCACTAGGCCAGTCATAATGGATGGGTCTGCCACTAAGTTTATTTTATTGATTTAAAAAATAATGTTCATTTTTCTGCCTTTGAAGCGAGACCCAGGAGCTGCAGGGCAGACTGGAGACATTCTCCCAGAGACCCAGCTGCCAACTGCTCCATTCTCCCAACCAACCCCTGTGTTGTGATGGAGTTCTGTCGAGCAGTAATGAGTCTCCCGAGCAGGCACAGAGAGATGAAGCTGTCTTCTCTCATGTTGATGTTAACTGTGTCTTCCTCCCCTCTTCCACATCATTCCTGTCCTCACTCTAGGCAGGTATAAATCCCAATATTTTTAAAGCCTGGGGTATATTTCACTTCCCACAGGACAATCTGACCACAGTTCCTTTCCCCTTTGATGGCTTCTCTGAGTGCCATCTTCTCTCCTGGCCAAGCTTTCTTCATTGTTCCTCACATTCCTGCTTACCAAGTGTCACAGCCCAGCTCTGCATTGCTGGACAAACACCCCACCACAGGCAGCTTATGGGAGGAAAGGATTTCTTTCAGGCCTACAAATTCCAGGGGAACAGTGGCAGAAGAAGCTGGCTAGCTTCCATAGATCCAAGCAGAGAGACCCCATCAAACAGCCGGAACTCCAAAACCGACCTTGTCAGTCTCGTTAGGGCTGGACTATCAGATCCACCCCCAGTAGCCTACCTAGTCCCCAGTAGGGCGCCACCCGCTGGACATCCAAGTTATAAGTCAGATCCACCCCCAGTAGCCTACCTAGTCCCCAGTAGGACGCCACCCACTGGACATCCAAGTTATAAGTCAGATCCACCCCCAGTAGCCTACCTAGTCCCCAGTAGGGCGCCACCCACTGGACATCCAAGTTTCAAGCCTGAGTCTATGGGGCCATATATTCAAACCACCACACCAGCTAGATTTCAAATGTTTTGGTTATGAACCTATACCCTAAAAACACAGTAAGTGAGCAGTAAAAAGAGAATAAGAAAAAATCAAATTCCCTTCAAAACTGGAAATGTACAAATGCTATACAGGGTCTGCCTTTTGTTAATAGATTAATCTAAGCCTATATTAATCTAAATTAACGAGGAAGAACTCTCCATGTCTCAAACTTAGACCACAAAGACTTCTGGGGTGTCTGCCAACTGGGCTAATTAATGTCTCTTTGAAAGCGTGCATTAATGACTCAAGGTCAGGCCCTCGTTCTGATGGAAGGCATAGCTGAGATGCTGGTGCCCAGATCCACCACCTAGCAACACAGGGCATCCAGAGCTGCCAGGGAGAAAGGCTCGTGGCTGACTCAGAGCTGAAACTAAGCTCCGTGTGCTAGGCAGTGCTGAATCACATCACTGGAAATTTAGGCCTGTGCTGAACGAGACAGGAAATTCGCCACCTCCTCCTGCCCATGCCTTCCTGGCACCTGGCATCTGGGCCATGGCCCATCTCGAGCGTTAGTCCCATCTGAAAAGACGTCATTTGGGCTGTGAGTTTCCAGTAGGACAGAGTTATGACCTCTGCCAAATATAGGGAATAATGGTGCACTTGGAGGCTGGGATTCCCATCCATTTTCCTCAAGCTACAAGACATTTCATAGCCTGCATTCTTTCCTTTTCCTTCTTGCTCAGATTTTGTGAGACACAGTAGTCAACAGAGTCACACAATGATAAGCCCAAGTCGCCCTCTTGGGTTCTTGAATTTAATGGAGGAAATTATATATTTGCTAAAAATAACATTTTAATCAATGGCCTCTAGAACCAAAGCTTAGTGGGGCTGAAATATGACAAAAAGAAAGCAAAGATCCAGAATTCACTGCCCACTGGAGCCTGCTGGGTTCTTCTGGTCTTCAGAGCTATGGGGAACCCTACCCCATGTGCCCTGCCAGCAGGAAATCAGACGGAAGGAAGCAGGTTTCTGCCACGGCCTACTGTGGGGTGACAAATGCTTTCCTGGGGACTATTCTTGTCCATACCCCGCTTGCACATGGGGGAGAAATTATGCGCATAAAATTAGCCACCGAGGCCCAGCACCAATTAGCACATATCTAGGTAATTCCTATTTCCATCTCCAGCTAATGTGTATTACGTGTGTGTGTGTGTGTGTGTGTGTCTGTTTCTGTTTTCTCTGCCTATATACATAGAACTCAATAGACAACTGCTGAGCCTAGGAAAGCAAACAATTGTGACTCTATTTATGCTTCTGTCTTTTTTCTTCTCATACCAAATTTTAAAAAGTACTCTTTTGAAATGCTTTAAGGTTCTGATGTATTTAAGTAAACAGTCTATTAGGTTGAGAAGCAAAGTGTCCAACAACAAAGAAATAATGTCGTGAGTTCCTATTGGGTAGACAGAATAGGGAGCTACCTTCGAGGAGCTAAAAAAAATAATAAATAAAATGAATAATTTCTGGTAATCTGCCTGACAATAGACCTCCTGAACAGATCCTACAATGGAGCTGAGTCTAAACTGTGACAACAATAACTTCCCCTGTTTGACGCAAGTTTCTCTATTTGAAACATCTCTCACAAACAACTCATTTCATTCCCTAATTACCGAGGCAGGCACAGCCTGCCCGTGTCACAGATGAGGGAAGTAAGGTTAAGAGTTCAACAGCTTGCCCAAGATCACACTGCTACGTAGTCACTGAACAATACGAAAATTTTATCTCTGGGCTTCAAACTCAGAGCTATTGTCAGTAGACAATGCTGCAGGTGGAAGACATTACATTCCCCCAGTCAACCACCCAGTCTCTTGTGTGCGCCGACAGGGTTATTTCTGCCATTGTTGAATGGGTAACGGCTCTACCAAAAAGGACCTTATAAAAACCTTTCAACCAAGGATTTCAAGGCAGTTCTACCAAATGGCAAACCTATACCCTTAGGGGCTAAGTCATTTCTTACAATCTGCGTTATGATTTCACAGAAAAAGCAGTATCTGCGCCTCCCCTTCCATTTCTTTATAGAGTTCAGAAGGCAGGTGTTGCAGTCAGGATGGCATGGCTGGCAGAAATCACCTGACCAAGGGCAGCTTTGGGGGAAAAAGGATTTATTTTGGCTTACAGACTTGAGGGGAAGCTCCATAATGGCAGGGGAAAACGATGGCATGAGCAGAGGGTGAACATCACCACCTGGCCAACAGAAGGTGGACCACCATAGCAACAGGAGAGTGTGCCAAACACTAGCAAAAGGGGAGCTGGCTATAACACCCACAAGCCTGCCCCCAACAATACACTCCCTCCAGGAGGCATTAATTCCCAAATTTCCATCAGCTGGGAACCTAGCATTCAGAACACCTAAGTTTATGGGGGACTCCTGAATCAAACCACCACATTCTGCCCTTGGCCCCCATAAACGGATAACCATACATGATATAAAATACAATGCATTCATCCAACTTTAAAAGTCCCCATAGTTTTTATCAATTCCAATGATGTTCATACATCCCCATAGTCCAAGATCTTCTAACTGAGCCATAATACCAAAAAATCCCCCCAAACCCATAATGGCACAGAATAAACATTCACACTGCAAAAGATGGCATTGGGCATAGCAAAGAAACATTCAGCCAATACAAGATTTAAAACAACCAGGGCAAATATCAAACTCTGTAGCTTCAAGTCCAACAACTCTAGCCAGTGACAAATCTCCAAGTTCGATAATTCTAACCAGCAACCAGTCTCTGGACTTCCAATTCCACCCCTCCAGCTAGGCTACTCACAGTCCTGGAAAACTTCATCCCAACCGGCAGCTTTCCTTAGCAGCCATCTCGTGGTCCTGACATCTCCACTGGGTCTCCACTGCAATCCACGGTTCATCCTCATGACCCCATGGGGTCTCCATGCAGGCATCCAACAAACCTGCTTCACACTGCCCATGGCCATTTCCAAAACACAAAACCATGTTACAAACTCAATGACCCTCTCTTTTCTGCATTTCTTATGCTCCACAATACCAGGTAGGCTGCCAATTTGTTAACCCGGGGGGGGGGGGGTGGATAAAGCAGATTTTGAAAAACAGGACACTCCTTAAGCACTCAGGCCCCTTCAAAAGAGTCTACATTCTTCTTGTTGCCCCAGTACAGGTCAGCTGGCCCAATACCAAAGATTGTAATCTCTCAATTGCAGCTGAACTGGGCAGTTCACCCAATTTTTTTTTTTTCTGTGCCATGTCCCTCTGCTTACGTCAGTTCATTTCTGTGCAAAGCAACCCTGCACAACTTCTCAGGACACAGGCATAACAGCAAGCCTCTCACACAAACTGTTTCTAGCCCAGTCCAAGCAAAGGTCTTTCTCACCCTCATAAGCCAAACCTCACAGTCCATAGTTCTTACTGCATTCAGGTTTTTCAACTCTGTCCAGAATAGTCCATCAAGCTGTACTTACAGCACTGCAAGGCATCTCTTAGGTCAAGGTTTCAAATCCTTTCACATTCCTCTTCAAAATCAGCTCCAAAAGGCCAAAGCCACACAGGCAGGTGTCTAGTAGCAACACCATTTCTGGTACCACTTTACTGTTGCAGTCAGGTTCACATTGCTGGTAGATATCACCCAACCAAGAGCAGCTTTGGGGGGGGGGAAAGGATTTATTTTGGCTTACAGACTCAAGGGGAAGCTCCAAGATGGCAGGGGAAAATGATGCCGTGAGCAGAGGGTGGACATCATCGCCTGGCCAACATAAGGTAGACCATAGCAAGAGGAGAGTGTGCCAAACACTAGCAAAGGGGGAGCTGGCTATAACACCCATAAGCCTGTCCCCAACAATACACTGCCCCCAACAATACACTGCCCCCAGGCGGTGTTAATTCCCAAATCTCCATCAGCTGGGAACCTAGCATTCAGAACACCTAAGTTTATGAATCAAACCACCACAGCAGGTCAGCAACCATGACGAGGACAACCTGCTAATACCTTGTCTGACATGGAGTCCGTTGTAACTAAAACTGCCACACAATCCGTCTCCTCAAACCAAACGTGTCAATATTTGTGGGGGAAAAAATTAAAATGGCAAACTGTGGCTGGAGAGATGGCTTATTGGTTAAGGCACTTGTCTGCAAAGCCAAAGGACCCAAGTTCAATTCCCCAGGACCCATGTAAGCCAGATGCACAAGGTGGCATATGTTCTTGGAGCTCATTTGCAACAGTCGTATCATGCCCATTCTCTCATCCCTCTTTTTTCTCTCTCAAATAAGTAAATAAAAATAAAACATAGAGCTGGGCATGGTGGAACACGCCTTTAATCCCACCACTCAGGAGGCAAAGGTAAGAGGATTGCTATGAGTTCGAGGCCACCCTGAAACTACATAGTGAATTCCAGGTCAGCCTGGGCTAGAGTGAGACACTTCCTTGAAAAATCAAAAACAAACAAAGAAACATAGCCAACACTCAGGAGGCAGAGGAAGGAGGATTGCTGTGAGCCCAAGGCCACCCTGAGACTACATGTTGAATTACAGGTCAGCCTGTGCTACAGTGAGACCCTACCTTGCCAAACCAAAGTAATAATAATAATAATAAATAAAATAAAATAAAATATTTTTTAAATGACAAACTGATAAGAATGCAAAGTGCTATTGCCAGCGTCATATTTTGTAGGTCTATAGTAGTCACTCTTCTATTTTATCTTAGGTTTGTTTTTTATCCAAAACTGGCCTCAAACTTACTATGCAGCTGAGGATGACCTTGAACTTCTGATCCTCCTGCCTCCACCTCCCAACTGCAGGGACCACACACCTGGTTTATACAGTGCTGGGGATCAAACTCGGGCCTTCACGCATGCTTGGCAAGTGCTCTAACAACTGAGCTACATTCCCACCTTCCAACTTTTTACCTTATTTCCTGACATTCTGCCTTTTACATTTGCCACCTCAGCATCTCTTGGCCTATAGGAGGCTGGTGTTAGTATTGATTCCTGGGAAGTCCCTCCCAGGAATACATTCATGAGCTCTTAAAGCTGAAAGAGCTACCTAGATTTTACTTAATTCAGCCATAGTTGCAGGATGCCAGGGATGGAGTGCGCTTATACAGTCAGTCTTATAAAACACTGTATATATTATGAAGCACTCCAGAAATTTCTAGAATGTGCCAGCTGTTCTTCACAGATCCTCATGTTGTTTCCTCCTCATATCCTTCACTACTCTGATTTTGCTTGGCAATTGTCTTCTAAAAGACAGCTAAGGTATCTATCTTCTCTTGTTGTTTTAAATTTATAAAAACTATTTTATGTATTTACTTATTTATTAGAGAGAAAGAGGCAGATAGGGATATATAAAGAGAGATTGCAATAGATAGGTAGATAGATAGATAGATAGATAGATAGATAGATAGATAGACAAGCAGACAGATAGATAGATAGAGAATGGGTGCGCCAGGGCCTCCAGCCATTGCAAATGAACTCCAGACACATGCGCCACCTTGTGCATCTGGCTTACATGGGTACTAGAGAATTGAACCTAGGTCCTTAGGCTTTGCAGAAAATACCTTAACTGCTAAGCCATCTCTCCAGTCCCCTATCTTCTCTTCTTGCAAGATGTCCCTGCCCTTAGGCTGGCCTGCACTGTACCAAAATCATTGACTTGCCTCGTCTTATCTTCGGATGCTCTGCACAGTGACGAGGCTTAGTCTCAGTTTGTTAAGTGACCGTGTCATGCAACAGAAGCCAAGATGGTGAAAGATGCTGCTTCAGGCTTCTTGCAAAGCCTGACAGGGCCTCTGCTGGTTCTTGGCTCCCAACTAAACTCACGTGGAGTCATAAAATTTTAGCTGGGCTATTAAGCAACTGCGGTCAAGTATTTTTCATGGCTATCAACAATGGAAGTTCTTATGAAAATGGTGACAAAGGAATTTTACCCCTACTTGAAAAAACTGTGGTGGGGCTGGAGAGATGGCTTAGTGGTAGAGGCGCTTGTCTGAGAAGCCCAAGGACCCATGTTTGACTCTCCATATCCCAGGTGAGTCCAAGGCACAAGGTGATGCAAGTGCAAGGTCGCACATGACCACCAGGTGGCACAAGAGTCTGGAGTTCAATAGCATTGGCTGAAGCCTTGGCACTCAAATTCTCTCTCTCTCTCACTCTCAAAAAAAAAAACAAAACTGTGATGTATGGCACAAAAAATACTTTTAAAGTACAATGCAAAATTTGACATATAAATAAAGAGAACACCATGAGCCAGGAAAAGGCATCTTTACTGAGAAAGATCCCGTGCCCTCCCATCATCCTGTGCGCCAATAGTCATTCTGCCCTCGGCCATCATCTTCCCTTTTTCTTTTTGTCTAATCCAATACTGAAAACATCATTTCTTGTTTGTGAAGCTTCATCAAAGTGAAGTCATTCTGTGTTTTTAAAGTCGTTTCTTTCATTAAACACTGGGCTTATAACTTGCATGTAGTTAGAGAATTATTATCATTGTAGTTATTTTAGATTTTTTGAGGAAAGGTCCCATGAATCCCAGGCTAACCCCAACCTCGTCATGTGGCTGAGAATAACCTTGAACTCCTGATCTTCCTGCCTCCACTTCCCAAGAGTTGAGAAAACAGGCGTGACGCCACGCTTCAAGGAGAAGCGTAGGTCTACGGCGTTATGCTGCGTGAATATTTGCCGCAAGCCCATTCATCTATTCTGTCATTGACCTGTACTTATCAAAATCAGAGGGCCTTTTTCATACTGATTCAAAGGAATTTTATAACTATTATTATATATTTATTATTATATTATATATTATATATTATATAAATATTATTATAAATATAAATACCATTCTGTTTTTAATATGGTACAACTCTTTTATATTTGCAAGCAAATACCTTTAACCACTAAGCCGTCTTCCCAGCCCTCCAGTATTTTCTTTTTGGATTGTTTACTTGATCATCTTTAATCCACTGAAGTGGTTTTGAAACATAACATGAAGTAAAGATGCAGCTTCATGTTTTTTCATACTCTATCAATTTATTGGACAAGATTGTTTATTATTTTTGGGGGGGGGAGTTGATTTTTTTTCACTGCTAGTGATCTAAACCAGGGCTTGCAGCCCCAGCCAGTGTTGGTTATCTTAAGCCTTGTTATAGTGTTAACAACATTTAAGTCGCCCTACTGAGTTAAAGAAAAAATGCAAAAGCATCAAGTCTTGTTTGCCTTTACATAAGATAAGATATATAAGTCAAATGATACCTTTAAAAAAAAATGTTGGGAGGCAGAGGTAAGAGGATTGCCATGAGTTTGAGGCCACCCTGAGACTGCATAGTGAATTCCAGGTCAGCCTGGGCTACAGTGACACCCTACCTCAAAAAAAAAAAAAAAAAAAAGGAATTATTCAGATTCACAAACTTGGTACCAATGCCATTAATTTGGTTTTCTTTTATAGCGTCTCTCAGTAGCATTTTAATTTTCATGATAGAGATCTTGGACAAAGATATTTTGTTAGGTTTACTCCCAAAGATATCATCTTGCCTTATGCTATTATTCCAATTTCAATTTGTTGCCTGATTAAATGAATTAAATGTATTGCTTAAGTATTGAATGTGAACACAATAGCCATGTCAAACTCTCATATTAATTATAATAATGTCTCTGTGGATTCCTTTGGACTTTCTACACATAATTATAGAATTTTCAACAGCGACAGTTATTTCCTCATTTCCACTCTTACACCCTTTATTTCTTTTTATTATCTTTACTGAGCTGCCAAGGAGACTCCAGGACGAGGTTGAGTAGAAAAGTAACAGTGAAGAGAGTTTGAAAAGAAGAGTTTCTTAAGTTTCAAGCTTCAATGTGATGTTTGCAGTAAGATAATAATAGATACTGTTTTTCATTTCATAGTAAGAAGTTTTCATTCTTGTCCCATTTTAGTGAGAATTTTCATCACAAATTAAGCATTTTTATTGGTGGGTCTCTATGTATACGTGGGTGTATGGGGCCCACACACGTCACTGTGCACTTGTTGAGGTCACATGACAACCTCAGAGAGTCAGTCTTCTCCTTCAACCTTCTTTGGAACAAGGTCGTTCCTCTTGTGGTGGTTTGTGGGTGTCGCCATCTGGCTGGCCTGCGGGCTGTGGGTTCTCCCGGTTCTGCCTCCCGTTGCATAGGCATGCTGAGATTCCAGACACTCGAGCCGCTTTGTGCCTGGCTTCTGGCCTCGGGCGGGTGCTAGGGAATCAAGCTCAAGTAATCTTACACAGCAAGCGCTCTGCACCATTGAGCCAACTCCCTGCCTCAGATGTTGGCCTTTTCCAGAAATTTCCTTTGCATCTCTGTAAGAAGCAACATGCTACTCTTTTTTTTTTTTCCTGTTAATATGGTGAATGACTTGAATTGCCTTTTTAAAATTGCACGAAGCCTGAGTTTCCCCCAAAAAACAAATTAGTCTTAATGCCTTGAGTATGCATTCACAAATGAGATTGGTTTTTAATTTCCCTTGCTTGTTTTGCCTGTGTGGAGTGTTAGAATCAAGACTTTGTGTAGCTCAAACAGGCATAATGGATGATGGACACCTTCTACTCTACTGTCTTAGGGATGTGTATTAACTGGGAATATTTCATCACTTACATCAGTTAATCTTTCACTGCTGGCAACAATATCTGACTAGAGGCATCTTAAGAAAGGAAAGGGTTTATTTTCAGTTTACCATTTTTAAATATTTGTATTTATTTATTTATTTATTTATTTATCAGAGAAAGAGGGAAAGAGAAAAAGAAAGAGAATGGATGCACCAGGGCATCCAGGCATTGCAAATGAACTCCACATGCATGCACCCCCTTGTGCATCTGGCTAACATGGGTCCTAGGGAATTGAACCTGGGTCCTTTGGCTTTGCAGGCAAAGGCCTTAACCACTAAGCCATCCCTCCAACCCAGTTTACCATTTTTTTTAAATGAAATATTTTATTTATTTGAGAGTGGTAGAGAAAGAGGCAGAGAGAGAGAGAGAGAGAGAATGGGCATGCCAGGGCCTCCAGCCACTGCAAATGAACTCCAGACACACGTACCACCTTGTGCATCTGGCTTACATGGGCCCTGGGGAATCGAACCTGGGTCCTCTGGCTTTGCATACAAGTGCCTTTACCACTAAGCCATCTCTGCAGCCCTTGGCTTTCCATTCTGAGGGGAAGTCTGCCATGGCAGGGAAGGCGTGATAGGAGCAGGAAGGAAGCCTGTGCAACATCCTCACCTCAGCAGGGGGGAAATAGAGCCAGGGGGGCTGAGCCGCAACCCCTCAGAGCTCGCTCCACAGTGACACACTTCCCCCAGCGCGGCTGCGCCCCCTGCAGGTCCCACCACCTTCCCGAACAGCATTACCAACCGAGGAGTCAGTGCTCAAACACGCGCGTTTACGGGAGACAGTTTACAATTCAAGCTACCACATCCTTCACTAGGATGTTCGTTCTTTTTAGAGAGACTTTTTATTAGACTCTTATTAGAACTTAAAGTGCTCAGGGGAAGGAAAGACGAGAGAGTTCCTGTCATGAGAAAGCAGGAACACTTTTAAAAAATAGTGAAATGACAATTAAGCTTACTTATTTTTATGCAAAAATGGCTTTGTTAAGTTACATATTTTAATTTTTTCGTTTTTATTTAGTTATTTGAGAGAGGCAGAGAGAGAGAGAGAGAGAATGGGCATACCAAGGTCTTTAGCCACTGCAAGTAAACTCCAGACACATGCACCACCTTGTACATCTGGCTTATGTGGTTCCTGGGGAATCAAAGCTGGGTCCTTCGGCTTTGCTGGCAAGTGCCTTAACCACCAAGCCATCTCCCCAGCCCAAGTTACATATTTATTTCAAACATATTAGCATGGCACTTTTTATATAGCCTATTATCTTCTTAATGCATACAGTATCTCCAGTAGTTTCTACCCAATCATTCCTGACATTATATTTTTTTTTTTTTTTTGAGGTAGGGTATCACTCTAGCTCAGGCTGATCTGGAATTCACTCTGTATTCTCAGGGTGGCCTTGAACTCACAGCAATCCTCCTACCCTGCCTCCCGAGTGCTGGGATTAAAGGCGTGCGCCACCACGCCCAACTTTCTGACATTATTTGTACATTTCTTCTCTATTTGCCTAATCAATATGTCAGCTTTATTTCTTTATTTACTTATTTTTCTAAAAGCAGCTCCTAGTTGTGTTTGGCTTCTTTTTTAAAAAATATTTTATTTTTATTTATTTATTTATTTATTTGACAGGGAGAGAGAGAATGGACACACCAGGGCCTCCAGCCATTGCAAACAAACTCCAGACATGTGTGCCCCCTTGTGCATCTGGCTAATGTGGGTCCTGGGGAATTGAACCTGGGTCCTTTGGCTTTGCAGACCAGCGCCTTAACTGCTAAGCCATCTCTCCAGCCCCTCTTTTTCTATGTTGGTTAATGTTTGCTCTTCCATCATCTACCTTGTTTCTTTTCTATCTTAGCCGGGCGTGCTGGCGCAGGCCTTTAATCCCAGCACTCGGGAGGCAGAGGTAGGAGGATCACCATGAGTTCGCGGCCAGCCTAAGGCTACATAGTAAATTCCAGGTCAGCCTGGGCTAGAGTGAAACCCTACCTCGAAAAACCAAAAAAATAAAATAAAATAAAAAAAAAAACCAAACTGACTATCTTATTAAGTGACTCAGCAGCAAAGGACTGAAATTATTGCTACTGATTCATTAAATCAAACTCGTTAGCTGTGAATAATAATTCGAAACCGTTCATCTGCGGGAAAGAAGAACTGAGGCTTTGACTCCGGCTCCACCTTCACCTCCTCATTGCGGCCTGAGTCAGAGTCGTGGGTTGAGAGGTGCAGGGAGGGGCCAGCTTGAACTGGGTTGCCTGTCCAGTGGATTTTCACCACTCTCTCTCTCTCCCTCTCTTTCAAAAAAAATTTTGACCAATGCCTTTCCTCTTTATATCTTTTCTCCATCCTTCCATAAGGTTTTAAACTGAAGCATATTGTTTCTGGCCAAATAAGAAAATGAAACAGGGCCAGAGAAATGACTAAGTGGTTAAGGCACTTGCCTGCGAAGCCTAAGGACCCAGGTTCATTTCCCCAGTATCCACATAAGCCAGATGCAAAAGGTGGCACATGCATCTGGAGTTTGTTTGCAATGGCTGGGGTCCTGATGTGCCCATTCTCTCTCTCTCTCTCAAATAAATAAATAAAATATTTTTTAAAAGAAAATGAAACATGTTCAGGAAAAAGACAACATCCAGGCTGGAGAAAAGGCTTAGCGGTTAAGGCACTTGCCTGCAAAGCCAAAGGACCTAGGTTTGATTCCCCAGGACCCATGTCAGCCAGATGCACTTGCTGGTACATGCATCTGGAGTTCTTTTACAGTGCCTGGAGACCCTGGTGTGTCCATTCTCTCTCTGTCTCTCTTTCTCTCTGCTTCTTTCTCTCTCTCTCAAATAAATTAAATTTTTTTTAAAAAAAAAGACAACATCAGCCGGGCGTGGTGGCGCATGCCTTTAATCCCAGCACTCAGGAGGCAGAGGTAGGAGGATCACCATGAGTTCAAGGCTACCCTAAGAACACAGAGTGAATTCCAGGTCAGCCTGGACTAAAGTGAGACCCTACCTCGAAAAACCAAAAATAAATAAATAAAATAAAATAAAATAAAAGACAACATCCATTTAAATTAATTATCCTAAACATGAACTTAAAGGTATTTTGGCCAGATGTGGTGCCTGCATCTGTAATCCCAGCACTAGAGAGGCAGAGGTAGAGGCAGAAGCCATCACTGTAAACCTGATCTACATGGTGAGTTCCAGGCCAGACAGGATGACACAGCAAGGGCCTGTCTCAAAACAAAGCAGGGAACTTTGTATCTTTCAAGAAAGCCGCGAGTGGTTAGTGTGAAGAAAAATCACTGCCCAGCCTTTTCCCAAGGTAAAGAATTACGGATCAAGATGGAAAATTCTCCGAAGAAGCAGAGGACGGAAAGATTGTAAGAGTCACAGGTTGAGACAGCATGTCCAGCCTTCCCCCCCCCCAAAAAAAATAACCGCTGCTCCCACAAGGCATAAACCACAACCCCATGGGGAATACCTGCAACCTCTCTAGGAGCGTCCCCACCAGAATGGAGACAGGGTGAAGGCAGAGTACCAACACATGATGTAGCCACACGAAATGTTATTAATAATAATAATAAACATCAATAAAGAATGTAAATTTAAAAGAAATGGAAAGTTCGCTCCCTCTTAGGCAGCTCTTGAGGGCAGGGTGGCTTTTTAGAATAGGCAGGTGCACAGGGAACTTGTGTCCCAAGCAGGGGACCAATGTTCTGATGGAAGGCAGGACAGACTGTTGGCTGGGAGAAGCTGGATGTGTCCAGCTGGGAGGATGGGGAAAGTCAGCTGCGGCCCATTTCAATCCGGTCTTTGTCTTTTCCCTGCCTTTGTCAGTAGTTGATTGTCTCCATTTCCGTTAGGTCTGAGTCAGCTGTTAACATTGTAGAACCCTCCAGACCGGCCATGCTTCTGTGCCTCTTAATAATAGCTCGTATGTATTTATCTCCGCACTTCCACACAGCCTGCAACATACATTCTGTCACTCTGTCCTCCCTCTGCCCCGTGGGACAAGCCCTGGCTGAAGGCAGAGGCCCGTCTGAGCCCCACGCTGCCCCACCCCCCGGCAGCGAATCACCGTGTGCTCCCCTAGAAAGGGAGCTGGCTGGAGGAAATTACCTATTTAAGTGTAAGTGGTTTTCCTAAAGCGTCGTGGGTCTTTCATACCAGATTGAGCACAGAATCCAGCCTTTCTGTCCACTATTTATCTCACTCTACCTCTGTGTGTCTCGGAATCTGGAATTAACCCTCCCCCAGATGGGATTAGCATTCCTCCCTGAAACTCCCAACATCACCGGAGGGGCAGACCATTTTTCAGGGAGAACCTGGATGTGTTCAGCTGGGAAGTGTTGACACGTCATTCATGGTTACTTGAAGGCTCTGTACTAAGAGGGCTGGAGAGGATGGCTTAGTGGTTAAGGTGTTTGCCTACAAAGCCGAAGGATCGAGTTCGACTCTCCAGGATCCACATAAGCCAGACGCACAACGGGGTGCATGCATCTGGAGTTCATTTGCAGTGGCTGGAGGCTCTGGTGTGCCCATTCTTTCTCTCTGCCTCTTTCTTTCTCTCAAATAAATAAACTATATATTAAAAAAAAAAAAAACAAATTGAGTAGAACTGTGAGAAAAACCAACAACAACAAAAATCTCTTGATCTTCAGCACCATTGCCATGATTTTGAAAACTCATTTCTAAAGACTGTGAGATACACCGTATATTTGCATCTGTGAAAGCTGCCAGCGTACACGTCCCTTCTGCTAGATGGCCCTAAGACTACAAGCAAAAGTGACTTCTGTTTTTGCTTTCTGCAGTGCTGGGGATCAAACCCAGGGCCTTGTGCATGTTAGACAAGTGCTCTGCCACTGAGCTACATCCCAAACCTTGACTTATATATATTCATTAAACATATGGATGCCTAACTTTCTTCAAAAAATGATGTCATCACTGCCTTGAGGTCACCAAATGCAATCACTCAAACTCCTACATCATTAATCCAGGTTCAGTTGTGCATGTCACCTTCCTGGGTTTGTCATAGTACAGAAAAGAATTACTCTTAGAGTCCCAGACTATTTTCTCTCCTTTTATCAATTACCACTCTATTGTAAATGTTTCCCACATTGCTCTATGGATACTGTAATTACCATTTTAAGAACTGCATAATATTCCATAACAGTGATGAACCATCATTTACTGAATCTTACAACTCATTCTTGGGCATGATTTCCAGTTATTAGTTATTATAGATACCATTGCAGTGAACATATTTTAATTACAGGCCAGGCTGATTCACTTGGATACCCATGACTCATACAGATGCCCAGAACAGGGCCTTGATGTGAGAAATTCAGCCATGTTCATTGTACAATTGCTGCATGCTTAGCAATGTGTGACAGATGGCAGAATACCACAAGGTAACTTTTTTCCCTCAGGAAATTTACAGTGATGGGGCATGTCTGCAACCACAGCATCCAAAAGGCTGGCACAGGAGGATTGCCACAGTTTCAGGCCATCCTGGGCAACTGGGTGACACCATGTCTCAAGAGATAGGAAGGAAGGAAGGAAGGAAGGAAGGAAGAAGGAGGAGGAAGGAAGGAAGGAAGAAGAAGGAGTGAAGAAAGGAAGGAAGGAAGGATGGAGGGAGGGAGGGAAGAAGGAAGGAAGGAAAAAGAAAGAGAGAAAGAGAAGGAGGAAGGGAAAGAAGGAAGGGAGGTAAAGACAAAATGAAGGGAGAGAAAAAAATAAAGAAGAGAGGGAAAGGAAGGAAAGGAAGAAGGGAAGAAAGAGGGAAAGGGAATGATAGAAGAAGATCTACATACTAAATTCCCTAGACCAAGTAAGAGTGAGTGACCTAGCTGGAGTGACCAAATGAGACTTTGTCTCAAAAAAAAAAAAAAAAAACAACAAAAACAACAAAAAAAAAACAAAAAAAACAGCACAACAAAAAGACAAAGAAAGAAAAGGGAAAATTAAATTTACAGTTTTATTGAGAAGGAGGCCAAATCCAATGCGTGTGAGACCTCAGGATGATATAAGAAAGTACAGCATGGGCTGGAGAGATGGCTTAGCGGTTAAGCGCTTGCCTGTGAAGCCTAAGGACCCCGGTTCGAGGCTCGGTTCCCCAGGACCCACGTAAGCCAGATGCACAAGGGGGCGCACGCGTCTGGAGTTCGTTTGCAGTGGCTGGAGGCCCTGGCGCGCCCATTCTCTCTCTCTCTGCCTCTTTATCTCTCTGTCTGTCTGTCACTCTCAAATAAATAAATATAAATATAAATATAAAAAGAAAGTACAGCGTGATGGCTTCACATTGAGTAGACACCAAGGGATCTTTTGCAAGTCAAAAGCAATGATTGAAAGGTAGGAAGGAAAAGAACAGAAAAGCAAAAACTAAAAATAATAATAATAATAAAAAGGTAGAAAGGACAAAAAAAAAAAAACAAAACCGTTTGCCTTGTCAGTATTCATGCCCCAGCCCTGTAGGCTGGAGGTCTGCCCTCACTGGCTCTCAAAACAATGATACACTTCACATGCAAACTAACCAATTACCAAATCCAAAGAAATTAGCAGGGGTGGGGGGAGGGGGCAGAGTTGAGGCTTAAACTGTCAGAAAGAGGGATGAGAGAAGGGAGTCCGGAGAGGAAGAAATTTACAGACTTGGGTCTCAGACATGGTAGCCGTGTGCATCTGACTGACCAGGATGTAGGCAAGGATGCTTGTGTGAGTTTCACTTTTCTTTCAAGAAGCAGAGAAAGCGACAGGAAGCACAAAATCCCACTGAGGAGGATGACAACATTTCATGCAGATATCCATTGAGTAAACTTGGGTTAGATAACAGCGGCGCAGATGGGTTTTGGGAGCTGGGCAAGGCTTCAGGGCTACCTATCTGCATCAAATGTGGCAATGTGGAAGAATCCTAAAATGTTCTGAAGGGGACAGCCTAACCAATACCTTTAGGAGCAGAACAAAATGGGGCGTAGAAAGGAGTACGGCGTGGTGTATTTCAAGAGAGTATGTTCATGGAGAGATCCTGACCAGGTGTGGCAATTGAGGAGGGCTTTGAGGGCTGACGATTTCCACAGATTTGACGGGGGAACAGGCCGTTAAGTAGGTTGTTTGGCTTGGGCGGAGACCCAGGGACACGAACAAGCGGTGTGCTTGAGTGACTGGGGTTGTCAGCTACGAAGGGAATAGAGGCCGGGCCCAGGGAGGAGGAGGGTGCTGGGATTAAACAACAGGACCATCATGGGCAGAGAGCAGGAACTCGGTTTTCTATCCAGGAGTTAGTGAGGCTCTCCCTCCTCGGAAGCCCTGGACTTAGCTTGCACCCCCCCCCCCAGCTCCTTGCTGCTTGTAGATTTGCCCCCACATTGCGATTGCCCCTGGGGCCCTGGCACGTCCTAGGCACCTGAAGCCTGTGCTCTGGCCACCGCGCCGGCCTCCCTTGGCCTCCCCCGCAAGGCTGCAGCACAGGTGAAACCTGGGGTGCCCTGTCTCCTGGCCGCAACCCCAATCCTCACCTCTGCATCCAGCCCCAGGGCTGAGAGTCGCAGCCAAGGGCGCCCACGGCACTGGCCAGATCCTGCATCATTTAGGTCAACAAGGAAGCAAACACCACAGTGGGTCCAAGCCAGCCAAACCAGGTGGCTTCTGAGCTGGCACCTTTGCTGGACTCACGAGTGCACGTGGCACGGGCATCATGCCACAGCACAGAAAAGGGCACGGGCGGTGGAAAGGCTGATGTCTTGGTGACAGTTAGGAGCAGACCCCAGAGAAGCGTGGCTTTTCCAGTTCTGAAATCTCAGCCTGTGTTTACGTGGTGCGTTGCTGAAAGATTTGTCCACTTAACTGAATTTAGTTGAGTAATTAGTATTTGCACAGCATTTTATTGAATGCTCTTTGGGGTGTGGGAGTAAAACGAATGCAGATCTTCTCTTGGGAACATACAGTTTTCAATAGAAATGAAATGTAGCCTGAAGAAGTTGGGAGAAGTGGTGTAACCTTTGAGAGGAGGAATCGATTTCTTTCAGCTTGGAGAGGAGAAGAGGCAGGGCAAAAAGAAGCCCTCCAAAGAAGGTGCTCAAGCCGGGCATGGTGGCGCACGCCTTTAATCCCAGCACTCGGGAGGCAGAGGTAAGAGGATCGCTGTGAGTTCAAGGCCAGTCTGAGACTACAGAGTGAATTCCAGGTCAGCCTGGGCTAGAGTGAGACCCTACCTTGAAACATAACAAACAAACAAATAAAAAGTAGTTGCTATTTTTTTTAATGAGAGAGAGACAGGAGAGAGAGAGAGAGAGAGAGAGAGAATTGGCGCCCCAGGGCCTTCAGCCACTACGCTCACATTCCAGATGCATGTGCAACCTTGTGCTCTTGCATCACTTCATGCGTCTGGCTTACTTGGGGTCTGGAGAGTCAAACGTGCGACCTTAGGCTTTGCAGGCAAGTGCCTTAACTGCTAAGCCATCCCTCCAGCCCCGAAGCTGCTATCTGAATGGGGACAAAGGGGCATTGATGTGTGAGTGGGATTCAGCCAGGTGTCCAAGAGAGTGGGGATGCTTGTGGAAAGGACAGAATCCCAGGTGCTGGGGACAGAAAAGTTAAAAGCTAGAGGAGAGGGAAGGCAAGGCCCGGAAGGTGCTTGAGATCAGAAATCCTGCCTTTTCTTCCAGTCTCCTCAGTGCCTCACACAATGGCTCAGTAAATACCCAGTGAGTCAATGAATGCATGAGTGAATACGGAAAAAAAAAAAAGCGGTTTGGTTTAGTGGAAGCTTAGGGAACATGAAAGGATTAATGAGAAATCATGTCACAGAGGCCACACCTTGAAGGGATGTGGGCTTGATTCTTTGGGGAATAGAGGGACCGCCGAGAGGGTTTTTCGCAGGGTGAAACTATACTTCAGGCAGATTAACCTGGCCAGTGACTGATTTGTGGGAGGCAGAGAGAGAGACGGTTTGGGAGGCTGTTGCTGCAGTCTAAGCAAGAGGTAATAAGCACTTGAATTAGGGCAGTAGCGACGGGAGTGAGGAGGGGACAGATGTGAGAGGGAGTAGGAGGGCAGCATCAACAACAGAAGGGGTGTCGGCGGGGAAGGAGAGGGAGAAGGGGCGAGAACAGAGAGGCTTTGAGCGGGGGCAGGGGGGACGATGGTGCCATTAACAGAAAGGGGCGGCGCAGGAGGCGGTGCTGGGCTGGGAGGGAAGGTGGTGAGCTCCGTCCTGCACACACTGAGATGTGATTCTCTCCCACCTGTGACAAGAATCAGCCTTTTGTCAGGAAACCGCAAGGGAGCGGTAGGTGGGTTCCCAGGCCCCAGCAGCTGTGGAGCCCCACTTCTGTGCACCAGGTCAAGACACAAGGTGCTTCCTGAACACTGATTTTACAGACAAACTTGAACCGTGCTTTACACAGAGACTTTTTTTTTTTTTTGATGGGGGAAAAAGTACTGTGTTTTAATAAAAATTTGAGATAAAAACCTTACCAGCATTCTTCCTTTTTCTCATTATTAATGAATTAGGAGATACTCAAACCTAATAATAAAAAAGCACATCAAAGGCTCATAAGCATCTTTCAGATCTTTTTTTAGCAGTCCATCACTTTCGTTTTATGAAGCTAGAATTCTCTGTTTTTAAATATTGCATAAGAGCAGAGTCTGACTTAAGTTTAATACACAGTTTGAAGAACCACACAAAAATGTGTTGAACAAGCATTTTTACAGGCTGGGCATATGTATGTACATATGTGTGTGTGTAAATATATATATATATATATATATATATATATATATATATATATATATACATACATAGAGAGAGAGAGAGAGAGAGAGAGAGAACATGCATAATGCAGAACAGGAAAAGAGAAAAGGAATTCTTCCATCTAACCCCTAGAGGTATCATTGATAGACAAAAAAAAAAGCAGTAAACACACACAGGGTGACATATACCACAAGAAAAAGATAAACATGGAAGGAGTACCAATTTGACCAATTTGAGTCATTTATTCTGTCTTCATGGGGGAATCTGGGAAGACTTCACAGAAGAGGTGACCCTTGGCACTTGGCTTGAAGGATCATTTTGGAACAATGATGGGAAGCCAAGCTGAGCAAAAGCAGAAAGTGGAAGAAAAAAAAAAAAAAAAAGAACATGACTGTCAGAGGACTACCTGAGAGGAAGAAAGGAGAGAGACAGGAGAGAGGATGAGAGGCAGACCGTGAAGGGCTGCACGGCCGATGCTAAGAGACGCAGATGCTGGTTTTGAGAATCAGGCTCACTTTGCACTCTAGTTGGGTTGCTATGGCAGCGTTGTGGAGCCTGCCTTTGAGGGATGTGGAATGAGGTAAGGACCACAGCTAGGATATTGCCACCATCCATGTGACAGCTAGAAAGGGTAAAGAAGATGGAGAGTCAAGAACAAAACACAAGGCAGGCATGGTGGTGCACGCCTTTGACCCCAGCACTCAGGAGGCAGAGGTAAGAGGATCGCCATGAGTTCGAGGCCATCCTGAGATTACATAGTGAGTTCCAGGTCAGCCTGGGCTAGAGTGAGACCCTACATTGAAACACCAGGAAAAAAAAAAAGAGGATGGAGAGATGGCTTAGCGCTTGCCTGTGAAGCCTAAGGACCCCGGTTCAAGGCTCGATTCCCCAGGACCCACATTAGCCAGATGCACAAGGGGCCACATGCATCTGGAGTTTGTTTGCAGTGGCTGGAGGCCCTGGTGCGCCCATTCTCTCTCTCTCTCTCTCTCTCTCTCTCTCTCTCTCTCTCTCTCTCTCTTTCTCTGTCTGTCACTTTCAAATAAATAAGTAAAAATAAACAAAATAAAATAAAAAAAAAGAACAAAACACAAAGGGTGGTTTTAGGATGTGAAATCAATTGGACTTGTGGAAAGAAGTGAAAGAAGAACCCTTGATGAGTCTCAGATCCCTGGATGGTGACACTTGTAAAAAAAATAAATAAATAAACATACATGCAAAGAAAGTTTGGGCCAAAAAGAACAAAAGGATATATCTGTATTATTCCATATGTATATATATATATATATATATATATATATATATATATATATATACATACACACACACACACACACACACACACACATACATGTTCTGTAACAGGAAAAACACATCACTGATGAAATATCAGGAAATTAGTTTCTTCTGAGGCTGGAAGAACCTTAGATAGTCTTATGGGGTAACAGAAAGATACACTGTTAGGATTCGTGGGTTACCTAGATATGTGAATTTGTCAATACTTAATGAATAATAAACTTAAGATCTATGTATTTGTACTACATATGTATATACTTGTTCTGAAAAGCATATAAACAAACATTGAACTGTGGTGAATTTAGGGCTAATCTTAGCAATGCTATAGACCAAGAACTCTAAAACTATTTTCTGTATATTTTGGGTTTAATAAAATGAGCACTATGCTGAGATAGAATCAAGAGTCTTACTATGTGGTTTAGGTACAAAGTACCCTCCCTCCCCGCCCCGCCCGCCCCGCAAAGACTTGTGACTGACGATGGTGGGGACATGAGGACTCTGATCCAATCAATAGCTTAATCCCTTCATGACTTCAGAGCTGAATAGGAGACCTGGGTGGGGAAGGGTCACTGGGGATATAACATGGAGGGGCAGTTGGCCCCTGCCTTGCTCTGGCATACCCTCCCCTGCACGAGCGTAAGGCAACAGAAGCAGTGTGGGCTGTAGGCTGAAACCTCTGAAACTTTGAGCCAAAACCACGTCTTTCCTTCTTAAGTTGTTTGTCGTAGCTATTTGGTCATAGAAACGTAATACTAACACACTCACTATTGGCAAGGAGAATATGTACTAACAAGGGAGCACGAATTTGTCCCCGGGCACAGGTGATTTTCTCTCTATGAAGTATATGTGTATATTTCAGCTCGGGCCTGAGAAAACTAGAAATAGTGGTACGCCTGTATCACTGAGTGTTCATAGAACTCACATATTAGTTTCCAAAAGCCATTCTTCACTAAAAAGAGCCAGGTTCCTTGAAGGAAAAGCATTATTTCAATGCAATAAAAGGACAAGAGGGGCCCAAAACATCTTTGTGGATAAGGAAGTAAGAAAATTCTAAGAATGATTGGGATTTACCAAAAGAACACAAAACACAGTTTGAGGAGCTCCCCCTGAACAAATCAGGGATTTGAGCATCAAAATAAAGACTAATAAATTCATTACAGCCCATTGAATGACATGAGAATCCATCTTTTTAAAAATGTGCCAGAAAATAGGAATAGAAGGAAAATATCTCATCAAAATAAAGATCATACACGAGAATCTTGCAGCAAATAACATACTCTGTGGTTTAAAGACACTAAAAACTTTTCTTCTAAAATCAGGAATGGAGAAGTAAAACTTCAGTTGTTTATAAATGCCATGATTTCTCAGCCTAGCTCACCACAAATACTTCATTAGAAAGTTGCAAGAACTGGGCTGGAAAGATGGCTTAGTGATTAAGGCATTTGCCTGCAAAGCCAAAGGACCGTGGTTCAATTCCCTGGGACCCATGTAAGCCAGATGCACAAGGGGGTGCATGCATCTGGAGTTTGTTTGTAGTGGCTAGAGGCCCTGGTACAACCATTCTCTCTCTCTTGCTGTCAAATAAGTAAAATATTTTTTAAAAAAGAAAGTTGCAAGAACTAATAACCAAATTCAGTATGGCTTCAAGATACAAAATTACCATAAATAATTTAATTGAATTTGTTATCATAACAATGAACTATCTGCAAAGGAAATTAAGAAAACAACCCAATTTACCACAGCACAAAAAGAATAAAAGTAATTAGGAATGAACTTGTGAGGTAAAAATATATACTGAAAATTAGAACACACTGATTAAAGAAATTAAATAGACACAGATGGAAAAACACCCATGGTTATGGATTGTAATTTGTAATATTGTTAAAATGTCCATCTTGCCCAAAGTAATCTACAAATTCAATATCATCTCCATCAAAATCTCAATCTTTACAGAAAAAGAAAAGTAATTCTAAAATTCCCATGAAATAAAAAATAAACAATATCACACCTTCTAATTTCTAAACATATCACAAAGTTACAGTAATCAATATGATTCGGGCATAAGAGTACACAGATGGAGCAGTGAACATGCTAGAACTCTACAATAAGCCCATGCATGTATGGTCAGCTGACCATTTATTTAATATTTTTATTTATTTGAGAGAGAGAAAATGAAAGTACCAGGGCCTCTAGCCACTGCAAACCAATTTCAGATGCATGCACAGCCTTGTGCATCTGGCTTATATGGGTCCTGGGGACTCAAAACTGGGTCCTTTGGATTTGCAGGCAAGGTATAAGCCATTCCTCCAGGCCAGGTCAGCTGATCTTTGACATGTGTGTCAAGAGCACCCACGGAAGAAATACAGTCTCTTCAGTAAGTGATGCCGGGCACACTGGACGGCCACAGGCAAAAGAATAAAATTAGACCCTTATATCACACACGAGAATTAAAGTATGCCACCTCAAAGTGAATTTCAAGTGTAGCTATGGTGAAATTCCTAGAAGAAAAGTAACACGGAGAAAGAGCTTCTTAACATTGGCCTTGGCAGTGGTGGCATGGGGTGACCCTGAAAGCCAAGCCCCAAAGCCCCATGAGCTGGTGAGACAGCACCAGGCCACAGAGCCCACATGGCAGACACCCAGCGGAGCTGGAAGTCAAGAGGATGGGAGGGAAAAATTGTCCCTTGGTCTTTTGGAGAAAATCAAGTGTAGGATGGGAGAAAATATTAGCAAAGCATATATCTGTTAAAAGTTTACTGTTCAAAATAGAAAAGGAACTCCAAGTGTTGGAAAATCATATAACCTGACTTTAAAATTGACTAAGGGTCTGAATAGGTATTTCTCCAAATAAGACATTGAAATGGGCAAAATATGTAAGAAAAAATACTGAAGGTCACTAATAATGAGGGAAACTCAATCACAACCACATAGAGATATCATCTGATAGTTGTCAGGTGGCTGCTACAAAAAAAAAAAAAAAAAAAAAAAAAAAAAAAAAAAGATTTAAGTGAGGTCAGGGGAAGAGACTGAGTAAAGGAAAGGTGGAGGGAGGGCTAATCAAAATCTAAGAGGATATAAATAAATCAGATGGAAACCTACTTTTTTGGACAGCGGAACACTCAGGAGCCATAGATTGTTACTAGAAAATTTTCAGTGCCAGGGATGGGATACCTTCCAGTGAGTTGTTGGCCAGGGAGGTCCCTGATGCCCCCAAAACATTACAGGCCATTGCCAAGACCCTTGGTTTCCCACCAGGAATAGATGGTAAAACCCTATGGCTAAAGACTCCACATGCTTGGGCTGCAAGGCCACTGAGAAATCTTGCTGGATCTGAGCTGATAACCTCCTTCATGTAGACCAGCTGACAGAAATCCAGAAAAAGTTATGCTGCATGCAGTTCAATGGGACACAGAAATCACCAGTGAAGATACTCAATAGTAGACACTGAAAGCCTTATATTTGGCCAGCCAGGCCAAATGAGCCAATGGGTACAATAGTGGCACACCTGTTATGGGGGAAACCAATAGCTCTCTAATTGGACTGGAGGCCCGTTCCATGGGAGGGAATACATCCCAGATACTGAAAACCTACAATAGGGGTAGTCATAAGCCCTAGGGGTATAACGTCTGCTGATGTCTGGCTAAATGTATATACTATGCTCATCAAACTGCCCAGTAAGCACTTCTCTTAATGTGCATGCCCTTGTATTAATGCTACTCACTTTGGGTAGAGAATCTTCTCTTTTCAGATGGCAGTGACCTTGGGATGACTCAGAAGGCATCATGGTGCTGGAAAGAAGTGACAGGAGTGCTCAGCACTGCAATATCTCTATCACACCTTCCAAGGCTCAGGGTCCATTGCGGAAGAGGTGGTGGAAAGAATGTAAGAGCCAAAGGAAGGGTAGGACTCCTTACAACATGCTCCTCCAAACACAAAATGGCCTGAATATCCATGACCTCACAGTTCCTGACACTACCCACGCAAGACCATCATAATAGGAGGAAAAGATGATGACATCAAAATAAAAGAGAGACTGATTAAGAGGGGGAGGGGATATGATGGAAAGGGGAATTTCAAAAAGCAAAGTTAGGAGAGGGAGTGAATTACTATGGGATATTTTTTACAATTATGGAAGTTGTCAATAAAAAAATTAAATTAAATTAATAAAAAAATTCCTTTGGGGATGGGGGTTGGAGTGATGGCTCAGTAGTTAAGGCATTTGCCTGCAGAGCCAAAGAATCCAGGTTTGATTCCCCAGTACCCACGTAAAGCCAGATGCATAAGGTGGCACATATAGCTGGAGTTTATTTGCAGTGGCTAGAGGCCCTGGTATGCCCATTCTCTCTCTTTCTCTTTCTTTCCCTGTGTCTCCCAAATAAATGAAAATAAAAGTAAAAAATTCCTTTAACTAGTTAATAAATTAACTATGACAAGTACCGGTGAGTATGTGAGAATGGAGATCGCTTATACACTATTATACACTGTTATTAGAAATGAAAAATGTAAGCTCGGCATGGTGGTGTACACCTTTAGTCCCAGTACTCGGGAGGCAGAGGTAGGAGGATCACCATGAGTTCGAGGTCACCCTGAGACTACAGAGTGAATTCCAGGTCAGCCTGGGCTACAGTGAGACCCTACCTTAAAAAATCAAAAACAAACAAACAAAAAACTTGTATCCAGATCTCAGGGAGATGCGAGCACTCATGCACATTGCAGCACGAGTCCCGGCCACCCAGCGGTACAAACGGCCCAGGCGCTCGTGTCACCACAGGTAAAGGGATAGAGACGCTCTCCAAACTAACCAGTAAGGAAAGGAAGACATTTATTTGAGCCGCATGTGGCAACACGGATGAACCTGGAGGGTGTTCTGCTAAGTGAAGCAAGCTAGTCAGAAGAAGGCAAACTTGCACGAGTCCACCTACGAGCGCCGTCTGAGACAGCGTGGGTCATGTCGCAGTCACTGGCCGAGGTGGGGAGGGAAAATGGACAGAAAGTTCAAGGTAAGCAAGATGGGATAGTGCTCGGGTTCCGGCTACAGAACACTGTACTGCAGTCAACAGTGATCCATTACACACTTAAAAAAAAAAAAAAATTTAAGAAGTTTTGCAGAAGAGGGGTCGGAAAGAATGTCAGAGCCTCATGTTGGGTCATGATATGCAGAGACATTTATCTTACACATAACTGTGGGCTAACTCCACAATGCATGACCCATATACCTCAACAAGGAGGGGCCAAGGGGAGGGGTAGGTCACGGATGAGCCTAATAATGGTACCAAACTGACTGTATTTGCTGAATACAAAACTAACTAATAAAGAAAAAAAGGAAAAAAAAAAAACATTTAAGACAGGGTCTGATATAACCCAGGCTGGCCTAGAACTCACTATGTAGCCAAGGTTGGCCCTGAACTTCCAACCTTCTACATCCAGAGGGCTGGGAACATAGTCACGTGTCACCACACCTGGCTTCAAACTTAAAAGTTTAACAACATAGTTACCTTCTTGGGTCTCTATTGCCATAATAAAATTTATTGGTTTTTTAAAATATTATTTATTTGCAAGCAGATACAGAGAGAAAGGAGAGAGAAAGAAAGAATTAATGAGCACACCAGGGCCTTCTGCCACTGCAAACAAACTCCAGACGCGTGTGCCACTTTGTACATCTGGCTTTATACGAGTACAGGCCATCCGAATTTGCAGACAAGCACCCTTAACTGCTCAGTCAGCTTTTCACCCCACTAAATTTGTTGTTTTTAAATGCTACATGTTTACAGATATAAACAGTTTTCAAAAGCCCCCAACAAGAAAATGCAGGAGGAATTAGGAGTTAAAAACTAAGCAGTAAGGGGCAGTTTGATGAAAGACAGGATATTTTCACATCCGCAAACTCTTTCCTCCATAAATTTTTAATAAATTACAGGGAAAGCAATTGTAACAACAAAAGCAAAAAATGGCAGGTGCTTCCTTAAGGAAATGCTCCAAGTTAATATAGCTGCACCAGGACAAACTGACATCATGGGCTGCCAAAACAGTGTTCTTGCCAAAAAAAAAAAAAAAAAAAAAAAAGACATAATAATATTTCCAGCCTGACTTTACTTGTGAGGAAATATCAGTCTTTCTGGAGACAACGGCCCTCCCAGGAGGCTGTGTGGAGGAAGACGTGATGAGTCATCTCAGTCTGCTTGGCTCCCTCGGTGGCTCCAGGCCCTTGAGTGGTGCCCACATCAGTTACAGGCACGGGCCATCAAGTCAAGTCCCTCTGTGTTCCAGGTGGCCTGAGAAGCATAAGGTGTCACTAGTTCACGGGCAGAGGCCACTTTACAGGTGACCAAGTGGAATACCTTTGACAACCCTTCCGCAGGGAAGGAGTCTGGGGATTCGGCTGCATGACCCTCTGTTTTCCTCCCTGGCAGCTGGCCTGGGTCAAAGAAGCTATCAGGACTTGAACACTAGACACTGGCACGGACATAAAGCTGAGTGAGTGACCCTGCCAAACCCCTGTCGAAGGGCAGAAGAACCGAGGGCTACAGTGAGTGTAAGTATGAGAGGGAACTGGGCAGTGCACCAGTGCTCCTTGTGTGGTGCCTGGCACACAGCGGGTGCTCAGCTAAGTGCCAGAGCAGCGAAATGGGCGTGTGAGTTACTTTCCTCACTGCTGTGACCAAATCCCTAACACAGACCAGCTTGAGCTCCACATTCAAGACAATGCAGTCCACCATGGTGACGAAACCGTGGCCGAGGTGCCAAGAAAGGTGTCGTGGTCGATCACATTGCATGGGCAGGCAGGAAGTGTGACTTTGCTAGAAAACCCCAAGGTCCTGCCCCAAGTGACTCACTGCCTCCAGGGAAGCTCCAGAACGTTCTAAATCTTCTGGTTAGTGTTCGAACACTGAGCCAACGGAGAACACTTCACATTCAAACCACAACGTGGGTTCAGAGTATGAAAAAGAAAGCAAAAACAAAAACAAAAACAAAAAAAAAAAAACTCATGGAATGGACCCACCTGTCCGGTGTTAGAGGTCCCGGGAAATAAGTAAAGTAGAATAACGTAGTGGCAAGGAGCAAAAGAACGTCCTTTGAAATTCAAATTTTTTTTTTTTTTGGTTTTTTTCGAGGTAGGGTCTCACTCTAGCCCAGGCTGACCTGGAATTCACTATGGAGTCTCAGGGTGGCCTCGAACTCATGGCAATCCTCCTACCTCTGCCTCCCGAGTGCTGGGATTAAAGGCGTGCGCCACCACGCCCAGCGAAATTCAAATTTTAACATGAAGAGCATTTAACTGGACTTCTCCCATCAAGGAAGGCGTGCTCGTGCACGTGAGCCATGGCTTCCCGTGGCTCCTTTCCATTGTCAACTATCCCCTGTAGCACGTGTTTACGCCGGGGCCCCTGTGTCACCAACACTACCTCATTTGTCCCTCATTCCACTTTGTCTTTTCTCTCTCCCCTCACTTCAAGCCTTCTCCACTTATGTCTTCCCATATCTGCCTCAAGACAGTCTGGGCTCCCAACAAACCTACCTGAGGATGTTATTCTCCCATTTGAAAAAAAAAGAAAAAAAAAGTATCAGACAAACCCAATTTCTCTGTGTTTTCAATAAAATAACCAGCTTGTAAGCTAAAGAAAAAAAAAAGTCAAGGCCAAGAGAGTCAGAGGAGTGATTACTAATGGAAGCACCCAAAGAGGCGTGGCGACGAGCCCCTGGATCAAACGCCACCAGACCACAAGTGCTACAAAAGCACTGTCGAGAAAACTTGAGCACGTTAATTAAATAGACTCATGTCTATGCTAAACTTCATGATCACTATGGTCACTATGTTCTGCTTACGTAGGAAGTGTGCTCAGGAAATGCACAGTGAATTATTTAGTTGTAAAGGGAAATTAATGCCTCAACTTGCTCTCAAATGGTTTAGACAAAAAAAGTAATAATAATAAAAACATATGAAGAAAGACGTGAGGGCTGGAGAGATGGCTCAGCAGTTAAAGGCGCATGCTCGCAAAGCCTGATGACCTGGGTTCAGTTCCCCGGGGACCCATGTGGAAGAAAGTGGCACATGCATCTAGAGTTCATTTGCCGTGGCAGGAGGCCCTCACTCTCTCTCTCCCCTTTCTTCCTTCCCTCCCCATCTCTCTCAAATAAATAAATATTTTTTTTTAAAAAAAAGCGATGATGGGGAGGGAAGAGGAAGATGAAGAAACAATAATGTGAACAATTAATAGGGGTGTATTGCCTGTAGCAATTGTAAGATGCATACAACTTTTCTGTGAAGTTGGAATGTAAGCTTTTCTGAGAAGTTTACACATAAGTAAAAGAAATCTAAAGCAGAGACTGTGAAGGAAAAGGAAGAGATACACTGCTAAGAGGTAACATATGGGTGGACAGATGGATGAATGGACAAATGGATAGATGGATGAGAATTATGAAAAGTAGGTGAATAGACGGAGCTACTCCTGGGGCTCACAGAAAGAAAAAAAACCATATCATCAGTGATGACACCACATGAAGGTGGTGGTGACAGAGATGTGAAATCAGTTGGGGCTGTATTGGGTTTGATTGCTAAAGGATTTCTGGATGGAGCTACATAGAATATGCGGGCAAGTGAATGGTCTGGTCTATGCCTCGTCAATAAGCCCTGAAGGTAAATTAGAGAGAAACACCAAGTCACAGGCTTGCCTTGTTTACATCCACTATAGCCTGATTTGGTCAGTCAGCCCTTAGTCTCTTGAGGATTTGGGCCTGTAGCCCCACTGATACTTTTTTTTTTTTTATGTGAGAGATTGAGAGCAAGAGAGAGAGAGCCAGACGTGGTGGCACACACCTTTAATCCCAGCACTCTGGAGGCAGAGGTAGGAAGATTGCCGTGAGTTCGAGGACACCCTGAGACAACATAGTTAATTCCAGGTCAGCCTGGACGAGAGTGAGACCCTACCTCGAAAAACCAAAAAAAGAGAGAGGGAGAGAGGGAGAGGGGGAGACAGGGAGAGAGCGAGAGAGAGAATTGGCATGCCAGGACCTCCAGCTACTGCAATCAAATTCCAGATTCATGCACCACCTTGTGCCCATGTGCAACCTCGTGGGCTTGCGTCATTTTGTGTATCTGGCATACATGGGACCTGGAGAGTTGAACATGGGTCCTTAGGTTTCACGCAGGCAAGTGACTTAATCACTAAGCCATCTCTCCAGCCCTAATCCTTTTTTTTTGTTTTTCTTTTTTTTTTTTTTCAATTTAGGAAGAGTCTCTGAGGCAAATGAGGGTCTGGTGGGTGGGACAAGGCATAGGGGCCGGTTCGTATGACAGCTGCTGCCGGGTGAGCAATGCACCCTCGCCCAGCCCAGCCACTGCTAAGACACGGCTCCTGCATCTCCTGCTGCCCACGAGAGAAACAAGACCTTGGGCTGTGAAGCACTTCACACAGACCAAGCTTCCTGCCCACTGCCAGAGCATCACCGTGAACCCCATGCCCCCCAGAACCTCGCCAGGCTCCGCTTGTCTGCTCCATCAAAGGCTTGCACAAAAGCTCATTTCCAGCCAATTTTCTAGTTCCAGGTCAGGCCCAGAACTCTGCAGTACTGCTCTTCTCCAACCAATTCTAGCTGCTTCTAACAAGTCTTATGAAACATTGAGGTTGTATAAAAATTATACAGGTGATAACATCGAGTTTTATATTATTGCATGACAAAAAGAAATGCCACAAGCTTAGTGGTTTAAAACACTGCTCCTGGGGCTGGAGAGACGGCTTAGCAGTTAGGCGCTTGCCTGTGAAGCCGAAGGACCCCAGTTCGAGGCTCCATTCCCCAGGACCCACATAAGCCCCATGCACAAGGTGGTGCATGCATCTGGAGTTCATTTGCAGTGGCTGGAGGACTTGATGTGCCTATTCTCTCTCTCTCTCTCTCTCTCTCTCTTTCTATCTGACTCTTTCTCTCTCTGTCTGTCTCTCAAATAAATAAAAATAAACAAAAATTAAAAAAAAAAACCACTGCTCAATTTCTAGCTTACAACAGTGTAGGTAAGAGCTTCAGGCCGAGTGTGGCTGTGTACTCTGTCAACATCCAAAGCCAGATATGATTTGACTTCTCACCATTCATTTCGACTGCTGTTCACATGATTTCTAGACTCATTAACATTGTCAGCAAAATTCAGTTCCTTGTCATTGTAACATCGAGGTCCCTCCAGCCTTGCTGGCTGCTGGCAGGACCACCTGCAGCTCGCAGAGGCCAGTCTTCCTGCCTTACCACATTGTTCCTTACATCTTCGAGCCAGAAACCTGAACATTTTGTCATGTCAAATCCTTCCCAGGCTTTTAACTCTCTGTTGCCAGGAAGAGCCTGGTCCCTTTCAAAAGGACTTGGTCATGTACCTTATCTTGTAGCCTAGTATGAAGTCAGCTAACTTGGGACCTCAGGAATATCTACCAAATCCCTTCACAGCAGCCTGTCCGTCTGAATTTCAGGGAGTAACGGAGAGAATAAGTGTGAGGACCAGGTGGTAAGCATCTTGACCCACTGAGAAAGTTACTTGCAATCCCATGCACTGGCCCTCTAGCTGGAAAAAGAGTGTATTGTAATAAACTGTTGTCCCCAGAGATCCCTGACTTTAAAATCATACCGAGTGTGATGTTTTTAAAAATATTTTTCTTTATTTATTTGTGAGCAGAGAAAGAGAGAGAGAGAGAGAAAGAGAGTATGGGTGCACCACGGCCTCTTGCCACTGCAAACCAACTCCAGATGCATGCACCACTGTGTGCATCTGGTCCTACATGAGCACTGGGAATTGAACCCAGGCCAGTAGGCTTTGCAAGCAAGTGCCTTTAACCACTGAGCCATCTCCCCAGCCCAAGTGAATGTGGTATTTGTCATATGTAATACCCTTTACCAATGCATACTTCCTTTCTTTCTCTTATATTTTATTTTTAGTTATTTATTAGAAAGAGAATAAAATGGGCATGCCAGGGCCCCTAGCCACTGCAAACAAACCCCACATGTGTATCCTACCTTGTGCATCTGGCTTACGTGGGTTCTGGGGAGTTGAACCTGGGTCCTTAGGCTTTGCAGGCAAGCACCTTAACTGCTAAGCCATCCCTCCAGCCTTCCATGCATAGTTCTGGTTTGCATCTTTGAAGCCCGACTCTGTATGTGTTCTTCAACAACTTGCTGTTTTCCCTCAGCACCATATTTGTGAGATTTTACCTACTCTGGTCTGTGTAGGCTGAGTTCTCCCATCTCTAGGGCGTATGGCATTTCACTGCCAGACCGTCGTGTGACTCATCCATTCTCTTACTGAGGAACGTGCCGATTGGTTTCAGGCTCTTGGGATTACGAGGGGTGCTGACAAGAGCATTTCTAGCTGTGTCTCCGGAGTCTGTGCAGGCACGCGTGTAGAAGAGGGGCTGGGTACACTGCCACCCGAAGTGCAGATCAAGTTGTTCTTCACGGGAGTTACACTGATTTTCACACCCATTCCAACAGCTCTTGGTTAATAATACAAAGGGCCATTGTCAGAAACAAATGCCCATTATCCCCATGTTGCATTACAGATGTGAAAACCGAGACTTAGAGAGGAAGACTACTTTTTTTTCCCTCCTCAAAATCACAAAGTCGATATGGATCCAGGAGTTGAATACATCATCCTGAATCCAGAGAGGATGCTTTTATCACGTACTTCATGATGCCTTCCTCCTCCTCCTCTTTGAGCATGAGACAGGATAAAGGGGAGGGAAAGAGAGGGCGGAGCGAGGCTCTGATATGCGGCCCTTCTGCCAACCACAGCTTTTCTCAGCTACGCATTCCTGGATTCCATCTACTGCAAGACATTAACTTTTTACCACGGGAGCTGGAGAGACAGCTTAGTGGTTAAGGCGCTTGCCTGCGAAGCCTAAGGACCCAGGTTCTACTCTCCACATCCCACTTAGCCAGATGCATGAAACTGAGGCAAGCACAAGGTTGCACATGCCCACTAGGTGGAGTTCGACTGCAGTGGCTGAGGCCATAGTGTGCCAATTCTCTCTTTCTGTGTGTGTGTGTGTGTGTGTGTCTGAAATAAAATTAAAAAAAAAATCTTACGATGTAAGTGAGACTCTACATCCCCCAGAGTACCGGATGGCACCTAGTGGTCACTGGGGAGGAGAGTCAGGTTAATGCCTAGTGTGACATTGCCACCCTGGTAAGTTGCGATTACCTTCCACACGTGATCGTGCAAGCAACCGTATTTTAACTCGATGCGTTTTAAAGAAGGCATGAAAGTAAGATGGGAATTAATGGGAAGGAAGAAGAGTGTCAGTGGAGAGAAAGGGGGATAAGAGAGGGTAACTGGGGGATGCATGAGAATGTCAGAAATGTAAAACAGAAATAAAATTTGGAAAAAATAATAGCCAGAAACAACAACATGTAGGGGAGAAAAAAGTTCAAATATGAGGGCATCCTATATAAATGAGACTGTTGACCAGAGTCATGTCCTATTAAAGAAAAAAAACAGACACATGCTATGTTGTTTGAGGGTCAGATTCATCCGCACTTGCGGCCACACACTGCCACAAGCCGGGTGACTTTTGAGCACATCTTACCTCTCTGGCTCTCAGTTTCTTTACCTATTGAGGTAGAATGATGATAATAGCTACCGAGGCACCCGAGAGTAGGGGAAATAAGTGAGCGCAGTTTGCCCTGAGCCAAGACTGTGACAGACATTCAGTCAATGTTGGCACAAGGAATGTCTGGGAGGGCAGGTTCGTAGACTGGGAAATAATCAATTCAGCGTTTGAGATCTGTAGCAGCCTGGCCTCAGGGTGGTATGAGCCATGCACAAGAGGAATGCACAGCCCAGAATGCACAGCAGCCCCGAGAGTGTTCATGAAGCTGTGTATGTGTTTGGGGGGTCAGATCTGTGCTGTATGTAGCCATAGAAACTGAGCAAGGGAAGGGGTTGTCATACGCAAGATTTGCCCACTGCCGTGATCACCATTGTTACAGCAGGAAGAGACCAGGCTCTCTAACACAGAGACACTCAGAAGCCATGGGTGTGCCTGTGCCTAATCTAGGGAAAGGGACATCGCAAAGCAAATTAGGCCTAAAGATAAAAACACTGCAGGCACAGGTGTGGTGGCACACGCCTTTAGTCCCAGCACTCGGGAGGCAGAGGTAGGAGGATCGCTGTGAGTTCAAGGTCTCCCTGAGACTACACAGTGAATTCCAGGTCAGCCTGAGCTAGAGCAAGACCCTACCTCAAAAAAATAAAAAAATAAAAAGAAAAAAGGAAGGAAGGAAGGAAGGAAGGAAGGAAGGAAGGAAGGAAGGAAGGAAGACCGATGTTCATTTTAGCTACTCCCACCCAGATGCAGCCCGGGACCGTGAGCAAACAGAATTCCACTTTACACAGCAGATTAGATGCTTGAAGTCATGATTCAGAAATACACCTGCGCATGTATTTACTCTCCAGTGACTTCTTAGTCCAACTCCTCTTCAGTCAGCTGTGTACGTGGTGTCATCGAGTCCAAGAGAAGGAAGGCTTCATCGTTGGCTCTTGGGAATTTGGGTTCCTTCTCTGCCACACGAATGCTCCTTGATTCTGGGCTCTTGAGCATGGCCATTCCATGGGGACTCACATCACTCTCTGTGATGGTTTCATTCTTGTCAATTTGATCTGTTTGGGAATCCACAGACATTCCTCACAAGTGGGTCTCTGAGGTCGCTTCCAGGAAGGATTTAACTAAAGGAGGAATCCTTCCCCCAGGGTAAGCCCTCCCCCCAGAGTGGGTGGCCTCTCTCAGAGTGGGGTGGGGGGGCTTTATCAAAAGAAGCTCTGGAAAAAAAAAAAAAGCATTCTCCTTCCCGGCTTGCTGCTTGCTGCTTTCGCGTGGACTGAAAGGCCGAGTCTCTCCAGGACATCTCCAGGCCTTCAATGCCAGATTGGGACTGCTGACGCATCCAGCCTCGTGGACTGAGCAGCTACCGGCTTCCTTGACTCTCAGGCCTGTAATCTGCTATTGGGACTGTTGTAAAATAATCTTGACTAGTACACTCTCCTAGAAGAATCTCATCTCAGATGTGAAGCCCTCAGAATTTGCGTGATAAATGTCCCACATGTTATAGTTGTTTCTTTGGGATGGAAACATTCACGGCTGGAGGAAACAGTAGGTTCAAAAGTCTCATGGGGGCTGGAGAAATGGCTTGGTGGTTAAGGTGTTTGCCCGCAAAGCCAAAAGACCCAGGTTCTATTCCCCAGGACCCGCATGAAGCCAGATGCCCAAGGTGGTGCGTGTGTCTGGAGTTTGTTTGCAGTGGCTAGGGACCCTGGCATGCCTATTCTCTCTCTCTCTCTCTTTCTCTCTCCTTTCAAATAAATAAATAAAAATAATAAAATATTTGTTAAAGTCTCATGAAACTCACAAGAAACAGGTAAGAGTCGCAAGTCCCCTCTCATAGGTTATACAAGCAGTAAAGAGGGGAGAGGATGCTCTGCAGTAGAGGGCCCGCTTTTGCGCACCATCACCCATGCTTGCGTGACCGTTCTGGCGACACAGTGACCCGAGTCATCCACCTTCCTGTCATTAGCCCCTTTCCAGTGGGGACAACCCACCAAGCCACTTGCTCAGCAGCTAGACGTGGGTGGCATAGCTGCTTCAGTCTGTCATCAGTGCCCTATGTGGGGTAAGATGACATTTGTTCAAGTCTCTGCAGAAAAAGTCATGCAATGCCCTATTATCTTATCTTCATTAAAAAAAAAAAAAACATCGAGAATGTCAGGCAATCAAGGGAGGGAAACTTAATGAGATGATCTCTTGGTGCAAGTCCAAGCCTGGGATTCACCCCTGAAAATAAGCAGGTTTAGGAAAAGCAAGAAGGCGATTGTCCTTCAGCGCATTATATTCACAGAGAAAGCACAAAGGAGTGAGATGTGAGAAGGCCCAGGACTCTTTTTTTTCTTAATTCTTTTTTGTTCATTTTTATTTCTTAATTGAGAGTGACGGAGAGAGAGAGAGAGAGAGGCAGAGAGAGAGAGAGAGAGAGAGAGAGAGAGAGAATGGGTGTGCCAGGGCCTCCAGCCACTGCAAAGCCCCCTTGTGCATCTGGATAATGTGGGTCCTGGAGAATCAAGCCTGGAATGGGGGTCCTTAGGCTTCACAGGCAAGCGCTTAACCGCTAAGCCATCTCTCCAGCCCGGCCCAGGACTCATAAGCATACCTTCAGCCTACCGTGACTCTAGAAGTTAACATCATCTGGAACAAACATTGGCCCTAGGGGGAGCCAAAATGAGAAAGGAGGCTTCAAATGCCCAGTGGCCTGATGAAGGCATGACAGCTAAGAACTTGGTTCATGCCTAAGTCAGGGTGACTGGAAAAGGTGGCATCTCATGGTGGCAATCAAATACTTTTGCAAACTGCTGGTATCAGGAGCCATTAGAGATGCTTGAAAAGGAAGAAGGAAGGAGAGGTGGTGGGGAGGGAAGAGGTGGAAGAGGAGAAATGAGGGAAAAGGCAGACAAAGAAGAAATGCGAGATAGAGGCAGAGAAGAGAGAGAAAGGAAGAAAAGAAGATCTTGCTTACACACATGCCTCAGAATCCCACCCTTCTCTTGAGGAAATACTTAACACCCTAACACCACCTTCTCTGAGTGTCAGTGGAGAGCTAGGCATGTTATCCTCCAAGCCTTTCCTTCTCAGTGGAGGATGGTGCCCCCCAGCCCAGCCTGGAGAAAGTAGTTTCCAAAGCAAGGCGTTACGTTGGGGATCAAGGCCCTAATTGGAGCAGCAGATGGCCCTGGTTCCACACGGTGTCTCTGTGGCTGTGTCCCAGTCTGAGTCACTTCCCGGAGTATTCTAGTTTTCCATCTGCAAAACTGCTCTGACAGTCCTGAGCCTGAGCTGCGTGAGGCCAAGGGGAGGGGTGTCTGGGAAGGGAAAAAGCAGCTTCAGATTCCGCTCGGCTTCAAGAAGCAAGCCCCAAGGAGACGTGGGCCGTGGATTCGCTCTTGGGCGAGAAGCATGGGCTGCCCTGTTCAGCGGGAGATTTCTCCCAGCTCTTCCGAAGCCTAACTTCTCTACGGGGTCAGGCTCTGTAAAACGCCTGGCCTCATGATTCTTCATAATAGTCTACTGGGACATGACTTGCCTATATGGCTCCGTAAAATAGAAAATGAACGTCTTGTCACCCTTTGGGATCTCTGTCAAAGGGTCAAATCTATAAAAATATTGGTCATGTTTATTAAATTTGGATCTCATTTTACCACATTTGAAAAGTGACATGTATACATTTAAAAATACTAAACGTTCAAAACCCATAAAGAATCCGTAAACAGTATAGTAAAAATGAGCCATAAACAACTGTTAATATCCTGCTGTATTTCCTTCCCAGCTTTCTATATGTAAATAAGATAATGAGAGCCCATTATGAGAATCCAATTTTACATTTCATCTTTTATATTTTATGCTATACTTGCAGCATTTTCTAAGGTCATTAAATATTCTTCAGAAACATGATTTGTAAGAGTTGCATAAAATTTCCTCCTATGAGCATAATATAATTTATTTGACCTTCACCCACTTGAGGACATTTATGCAGGCTGATTCTTATTTTCTTCCCTTACAAATCATAGTGTTCTGTTTTGCACGTGTTTATTATTATTTTATTAGGGTAGATTCCTAGAAGTGAGATTACTAGGTCAAAGTTGGCAGGTTTTCAAGTAGCAGAAAATTTGACTCAAGCTAGGAGGTCTATCAGACACAACCAGAGCTAGGATGCCCTGGTCACCTCCAGTGGGAGAGAACACATTTCTATTTCTAAATTCCAAGAAAAGCCCTTAATAGTCCCTGTGTTAAGTCTTACCTCCACCCCCAGAACAACCACAGAGGCCAGGACTTCAAACATTCTAACTGGTTTAAGTCAGTCCAGACATTCAGGAAGGCAGATTCAACTTTTCTTTCTTTCTTTATTTCCTTTTTTGTTTTTTTTAAAGTATTTTGAAGCCGGGTGTGGTGGCACATGCCTTTAATCCCAGCACTCGCGAGGCAGAGGTAGGAGGACCGCCATGAGTTCAAGGCCACCCTGAGACTACAGAGTGAATTCCAGGTCAGCCTGGGCTACAGTGAGACCCTACCTCAAAAAATAAAATAAATAAATAAATAAATAAATAAATAAATTTTTATACATTTAATGAATTTTTAAACTATATTTCCACATTGCACTTTTATTTATTTTCTTATAGGTTAAGAGTTGTGAATCCCTTTTTTATTATTATTAAGATTCAACTTTTCAGGCTGGAGAGATGGCTTAACGGTTAAAGTACTTTCGTGCAAAACCAAAGGACACAAGTTCGATTCCCCAGGACCCACATAAGCCAGATGCACAAGGTGGTGCACGTGTCTGGAATTTGTTTGCAGTGGCTAGAGGCCCTGGCATACCCATTCTCTCTCTCTCTCTCTCTCTCTCTCTCTGTCTCTCTCTCTCTCTCTACCTCCCTCTTTCTCTCTCTGTCTCTTTCAAATATATATATATATATTTTTGTTTTGTTTTGTTTTTTCAAGGTAGGGTCTCACTCTAGTTCAGACTAACCTGGAATTCACTATGTAGTCTCAGGGTAGCCTCAAACTCACGGTGATCCTCCTACCTCTGCCTCCCGAGTGCTGGGATTAAAGGCGTGCGCCACCACACCTGGCAATAAAAATATTTTTAAAAAGCCAAAAAGATTCAACTTTTCTTATTCTCCATGGCTTGCACAAGAAGCATGGATATTCAGAAAACCCGAACAGTAGTAGGAAGAAGGAAAGCAGAAGTGAAGGCTGAAGCCCCTGGGCGATGATGGAAGACACTGTGGACATCAAAGTCCATCAGAGCAGAAATCCAGAGGCTGCAGAGAGCTCAACACTACACCAGGCTGCCAGCAGAGCTGCCGCGGCTCAGGGTACACTGCAGAAGAGTCTAAGAGCCACAGGGAGGGCAGGAACATCCTGAGGGACAGCTCTCCCACAGAGAATGACTGCGGACTCCAGGAGGTCACAGTGACTTCTAATAACCCCACCGAGAAGGGCCCTCAGGGAAAGGGGAGCAGAGGACACAGGATATGAGTATAACCTTTTATAAAAATAAAATAAAATATACCAAAACAATGAAGGCTGAAAAAGCATCAGTAACTATTTACTATGAATGAACTTCTGAAGTGCTCAGATCCCTGGCCGTCAGGTTTATTCTGCCAACGTCACATCAGTCATGTGTTAGATGGTCTGTCCAGCCATGTCCCCACCAACCATGGTTACTTCATTCTGCAACATTCTTACCTTCCCCAGTTTCAAGTTGATGGACCCAGATGACTACTGCATCCCGACTTAAGCTTTTATTTCCTTGATGATTGCTATATTACAGTACTCTGAATGCTAAATAGTGATTATAAATATTCCAAAGAACTGCAAGCCTTGGGGTTGAATTGTTCCATTCCTGGCAACAGGAAAACAAAGAGGGCTGGAGAGATGGCTTAACGCTTAAGGCATTTGCCTGCAAAGCCAAAGGACCCAGGTTTGATTCCCCAGGACCCACGTAAACTAGACGCACAAGGTGGCACATGCTTCTGGAATTTGTTTGCAGTGGCCGGAGGCCCTGGCATGCCCTCTCTCTCTCTCTCTCTCAAATAAATAAATAAAAATATTCTTAAAAGGGAAAGAGTATAATATTTGGCACTAGGAGCAGAGTCTAAGTTTAGTCTTTAGGCCTTAACTGAATGTTATCCTAGTGAGAGTCCTTCTGTGCTTCAGGAAATACAATTCTCCCCCCCCTAGGCTGCTTTGGTCATAAATGCTGATGAGGATGTGGAAAAAGAGGAACCCTTCTGCACTGTTGGTGGGAATGCAATCTGGTCCAGCCATTGTGGAAATCAGTATGGAGGTTCCTAAGACAGCTAAAGATTGATCTACCATATGACCCACCTATACCACTCCTAAGCATATATCCTAAGGACTCATCTTATTTCCTTAGAAGTATGTGCTCAACCATGTTTACTGCTGCTCAATTCATAATAGCTGGGAAATGGAACCAGCCTAGATGTCCCTCAACTGATGAGTGGATAATGAAGATATGGCACATTTATACAATGGAGTTCTACTCAGTGGTAAAGAAAAATGAAGTTATGAAATTTGCAGAAAAATGGATGGATCTGGAAAGGATTATACTAAGTGAGGTAACCCAGGCCCAGAAAGCCAAGCACCACATGTTCTCTTTCATATGTGGATCCTAGCTACAGATGATTGGGCTTCTGTGCGAGAAGGAAAAACCTCAGTAGCAGAGGCCAGTAAGTTAAAAACTCAATACAAAGGGAAGAGAAAGGAAGGGAGGAGGGCACTTAATAGGTTGGTATTGTATATATGTAAGTAGAAGAAGAGATTAACCAGGGTGAAAAGGCCCAAAGTGAGATCAGGGGAGGAGATTGAGTAAAGGAAAGGTGGAGGGAGGGCTAATCAAAATCTAAGAGGATATAAATACATCATATGGAATCCTCTGGTTTTGGACAATGGAACACTCAGGAGCCATAGATCATTGCTAGAAAAATTTCAGTGCCAGGGATGGGATACCTTCCAGTGAGTTGTTGGCCAGGGAGGTCCCTGATGCCCCCAAAACATTATAGGCCATTGCCGAGGCCCTTGGTTTCCCACCAGGAATAGGTGGTAAGACCCTAGTGCTGAAGACTCCACATACTTGGGCTGCAAGGCCACTGAGAAATCCTGCTGGAACTGAGCTGATAACCTCCCCCATGTAGACCAGCTGACAGAAAGCTGGAAGAAGCCATTCTACATGCAGTTCAATGGGAGAAAAGAGAAAGAAATACCACCAGTGAAGATACTCAACAGTGGACACTGCAAGCATTATAATTGGCCAGCCAGGCCAAATGAGCCAATGGGTGCAATAGTGGCATGTCTGTCATGGTGGAAACCAACTGCCCTCCAATTGGACTGGAGGCCCACTCCAAGGGAGGGAATACATCCCTGATACTGAAAACTTAAAACAGGGGTAGTCATGAGCCCTAGGGGTGTAACATCTGCTGATATTTGGATAAGTGTATATACTATGCTTATCAAACTGCCCAGTAAGCACTTCTCTTAATATTCGTACCCTTATATTAATGCTACTCTCACTTTGGGTAGAGGATCTTCTCTTTTCAGATGGCAGTGACCTTGGGACAACTCAGAAGGTATCATGGTGCTGGAAAGAAGTGACTAGAGTACCCAGTAACATCTCTATCACACCTTCCAAGGCTCAGGGTCTAATGCGGAAGAGGTGGCGGAAAGAATGTAAGAGCCAAAGGAAGGGTAGGACTCCTTACAACGTGCTCCCTCCAGACATAACATGGCCTTGATATCCATGACCCCATAGTGCCTGACACTACCTACATAAGACCATCATAAGAGGAGGGAACGATCATGACATCAAAATGAAAGAGAGACTTATTGAGATGGGGAGGGGATATGATAGAGAATGGAATTTCAAAGGGGAAAAGGGGGGGAGGGAGGGCATTACCATGGGATATTTTTTATAATCATGGAGAATGTTTTAAAAAATTGAGAAAAATGGGCTGGAGAGATGGCTTAGCGGTTAAGCGCTTGCCTATGAAGCCTAAGGACCCCGGTTCGAGGCTTGATTCTCCAGGCCCCACATTAGCCAGAAGCACAAGGGGGCGCATGCGTCTGGAGTTTGTTTGCAGTGGCTGGAAGCCCTGGCGTGCCCATTCTCTCTCTTTCTCTCTATCTGCCTCTTCCTCTCTCTGTCACTCTCAAATAAATAAATAAAAAAGCTTAACAAAAAAATTTTTTTTAAAAATTGAGAAAAAATTAAATTAAGTTAAATTAAAAAGAAAAGAAAGAAATACAATTCTCCTACCCACTCCCAGTCCTGGTTCCTAATTCGCTCTTGGGCTCTCGTCAGGATTTGAGCTGTGATTTTTGGGCTTCAAGGCAGAGGCATGGGTAGCTAAACATTCGCTCCCTATTTCTAACCATAGCTTTCTATGGCTAAGGAAGGAGAGCTGTACTCCCAAGACACTAAACTTTATGGCTCTCAAAAGCTCTGCTATACCCCCTGGGTAAGGAATCTCTGAAAGTGTCATTGCAGCATCTGGGATTGGACCAGCGCTTTGATGACATTTGACTACCCACAAGGCCCGTTTGACATCCAGGCCAATCTTTGTCAAACTGACCCTCATGAGAGCTTATTTACCTGCATCCCTCGCTGACACCTCACTCTGCATCTCCGTCACCACTGACCTGTGACACAGAAGTCTTCCCATCACCATAAACTACCTTGGCCGAATTGTTGGCGTAGCGTACAAATCTGATGTGATTTCTGCTCTCTAGAGTAGAAAAATTGAAACAAAGTACATGCAAAAAGCATATGATATTGGTGCTACATCAGCAACTTATTCATATGGGCTTGGTCTGGCTCCTCAGAAGAGATACCTGTGGAGTGGGTCTTAAAAGCTTCATGGGGTGGGGGCAGGAGCTGGAGAAATTTCTCAGTGTTTAAGCCTCTTGCCTGCAATGCCAAACGACCCTGGTTCAATTCCCCAGTGCCCACATGAAGCCAGATGTACAAAGTGGTGCATGCATCTAGAGTTCATTTGCAGTGGCTGGAGTCCCTGGCATACCCATTCTCTCTGTCTCTCTCTCTCTCTCTTTCTCTCTTTCTCTGCTTGCTAATAAAGAAATAAAAATATTAAATTAAAAAAATAATATCATAGGGGTGTCCAAATGCATGGAGGCATACTGGAGAGAAGTGGGAAGACACGAAATATCCTAGAACATTCTGAAAGTCAAGGTCAATTCCACATTACTAAGTTATGAGGTCAGAGGGGCAAGAGATGGAGCCGTAGAAAGTGATCAAGCAAGCCAAAAAAACTTTAATGCCCATGCTGAAGATTAGACAGGGAAGAGCAAAGATAATTATTTCAGATGTCTGGACAGCAAATTAAGCCCCATACTGGAGGCAAGTCAATTAATGTCACGATGTAGATGGAAGGCAGAAGAACAAGGCACAAGAGAGACGGCGGGAATTAGAACGCACCAGAGAGAGGAGACTACTGGGGATAACAGGCAGTAAAGAAAAGTTACTGAATCACTCATTCACACATCCATTCAATCATTCCTCCATCTTTTCATGAATATTTGATTACAGCGCTTTCTAATTGCTAGTTAGGCTTGAGGGATATAAGCTGGCCGTGAGCCTTGTCTTCATGAAACTCCAAGACAATGATCAAACGGTAGGAATGAGATGGGCTGGTGTTATAATAAGGGAGCTGAAGAAATTGAAGGTGATTAGTCTGATCCGAGATAAAGCCCAACTTAAAGAGTGACGCTCAGGGCTGAAGAGATGGCTCAGCACTTAAAGGCACTTGCTTGCAATTGCAGGCCTGATGGTCTGGGATTCAATTCCCCAGTACTCAGGTAAAGCCAGATGCATGAAGTGGCACCTGCTTCTGGAGTTCGTTTTCAGTGGCAGGAGGCTCTGGTGTGCCCATACCCACTATCTCTCAGTCTGTCACTTTCTCTCTGTTTCTATCTCTCTCTCTCAATAAATAGATAATAGATGATAGACAGATAGATGATACATGCATACATACATACATGCATAAAAAGAGTAATGTTGGGGCTGGAGAGATGGCTTAGCAGTTAAGGCACTTGTCTACAAAGCCAAAGGACCCAGGTTCGACTCCCCAGGACCCACGTAAACCAGATGCACAAGGGGGTGCACACATCTGGAGTTTGTTTACAGTGGCTGGAGGCCCTGGCACACCCAATCTCTCTCTCTCTCTCTCTCTCTCTCTCTCTCTCTCCTTGCCTATTTCTGTATCTCCCTCCCTCTCAAATAAATAAATGAGTAATGTTGGCAGGTGTGGTGGGGCACGCCTTTATTCCCAAAACTCAGGAAGTTTAATCCCAAAACTCAGGAAGCAGAGGTAGGAGGATTGCTGTGAGTTCAAGGCCACCCTGAGACTCCATAGTGAATCCCAGGTCAGCCTGGGCCAGAATGAGACCCTACCTGGAAAAACCAAAATTAAAAAAAAAAAAGGAGTGATGTTTACACTGACACTTGAAGGATAACTTGAAGCTAGCCTTGTAAAGACAGGAACAAAGTGTTCAACGTAGAGAAACATAATTCCTGAAGACACCAGTGAGAGAGAATGACGAATCAAAATGTGAAAAGAGGAGAGTGTGACGGAAATGTAAAGAAAGAAGGAGAGAAGCCAGTGCAGCCCCAACATATAAGCGAGCGGGCATGTTTGTGTTCCAACAGAACTTTATTTACAAGCTAAGCGTCTGGGTCTTTGGCTTTCATTTACCAATTTCTGAACTGGAAAATAATTTGAGTGCTTCTTTTAAAAAAATAATTTTTAGATGTTTATTTTCTAATTGAAAAAATAAAGCTATATGTTTGTGGGTACAGTGTGATAAATAGATATATGTATCTTATGTGTAAGGATTAATTCAAGGCAATTCTCATTTCCCTTTGCTTCAACATTCACCATATCTTTTCACTGGTACATTTTGAGCTCCCCTCTTCTAGTTTCTAATAAAATACATAATGAACTGTGGACAACAGTTTATTCTATCTTTATTTTGAAGATTATCCAACAAAGGTTGCATACACTATCCAGCCTTCCTCTCTCCTCCACTACCCTTCCTTTGGACAACCACTAACCCAACCTCTATTTCTATGGTAACAACAATTCTTTCTTCTTTGTTGGAGTATCCACTCCTATTTCACCCCCTTGTATAGTAAGTCTGGACTGGAGCAATACAGAGATATGAACGGAGCCAAGTTCTGTTCAGATGGCGGCATAATTAGGCGTCTGTCATGACTTGGATGTGGCATTTGATATAATAACGGGATTAAGGAAGGCTTCCTGCATTTCTTATACTGTCGATGACAGACTGAGGAGCAGCAGGGGAGTGGAAGCAGGTAGGAGACTGGAGTGTGGGGCTGAGGAGAGCCCATTAGATGTTTTCTATCTGAGACATCAATATGGCACACACGAAGCTATCTCTACAGTAAGAAGTGGAATTTCTAAATCTGGAATTAAAATAACCAAAACTCTTTCTGGCCTGGAGACATAGGTTTGAAACTCATCAGAAAGGAAATGAGTTGAAGAATTTAGAAAGAGAAGAACAAAACCAGCCAAGTGTGGAATCCCAGAAGGTGAGAGCAGGGGTGTCCCAGTTACTCTCTCGTTGGGGTGTCCCAGTTACTCTCTCGTTGATGGGACAAACACTCGTTCAGAAGCAGCTTGGGGGGGGGGTATCCATTTCAGGTGTCTAGAATGCAGGGGAACTGACTACCATCCCTCATGGTGGAGGAAGCTGGCTCACTTCTACAGATGCGTAGCAGAGAGGCACCAGCAGCAGCCAGCAAACGCCTCAAACTGCTTTCTATACACCTAGTGGGGCTGGGTTACAAGATTCGCCCCCCCCCCCACCTCTTCCCCAGCAGGGCTCTGAGACTGGAGACTCAAGTTGCAAACTCAAGCTTCCTCAAAAATACCTCAGGCTAGCCGGGCGTGGTGGTGCACGCCTTTAATACCAGCACTCGGGAGGCAGAGGTGGGAGGATAGCTGTGAGTTCAAGGCCACCCTGAGACCACATAGTGAATTCCAGGTCAGCATGAGAAGTATTCAAGCCACGACAAGAGGATTCTGGGACAAAGAGAATGAATCATAGGGCTCAACTTGTAGATGGAGGGCGGGAGAACAAGGGCGAGAACAGTGATTCGGATGATTTTCTTCCCACGGCAGAGACACAAACATTCCTCAGCACCCTCCCACCCACGTGGCACAGAGAGCAATAGATCTTAATCCCGGCTCCCATCCTGCCCTTCCTCTTTCCCCAGCACGACCAAACAATGACGTGGAGCGAACACCCTTGGCTCAACATCCAGAGCCCAGAGCGCTGCTCTGTGTGGATAGCTTTTGAAGAGGTGCACACTGGACTACAGAGATGGCTTAGTGGTTAAGGCACTTGCCTGTGAAGCCCAAGGACCTATGTTTGATTCCCCAGTACCCACGTAAACCAGATGCACAAGGTGGCACAGGCATCTGGAATTCTGGAATTCATTTGCAGTGGCTGGAGGCCCTGGGGTGCCTATTCTCTCTCTCTCTCTCTCTCTCTCATGAATAAATAAATAAAGATGCAAAGTGAAAAATAAGAGAACTCACTTCCTTGTGCTCAACACATCATCCTTTTAGCTATCCTGGGGACCAGGACACTACGGTGGGCCCAGGCTGATATCTCTGTTTCCCACCCTGTCCAACCCTACCATTCTCCTTCAGTGTCTCTTCTAAGACTTCCATCGTTTCCAAAGTCACCCATGCCAGCCACGAGGAACCAACTATAGTATCAGAGAATCAGGAAAGTGATCGTGTGTGCCGGGGAAGCCCTGGTTCAGCTTGCCCTGGCTGTCCTGCCAGGAAAGAAGTGTTAATTGCAGCAAGGATCCCCTGCTGAGATCCTGCAGAGCAAAGATAACTGACATCTTGGCCCCAGCCTCCAGGAAAGAGAGGGGTGGAAATCCTAAACAGCTACCCACCCTCAAAGCGCAGCTCTAAGCCCACCTCCTGGTACTTTGCAGAACACGATGAGACAGCTCTGTGGACTATACCGAGAAGAAAGAAAAAAGCCCATTACCCAGGTCAGGCTTGAGAGAGGCCACGGAAATTAGAATACTGTAGAGATCCTCTGAGGTGTGGAGCGTCCTGGTACCGCAAGGGCAAGATGTGAAGAGAGGTCTCAAAGGCACCTGGAAAGTATTCTCTCTCCCACACTGTGGTAGTTTGGATACATGGCCCCTAATATAATCAGTATTTTATTAGTTTGTAGTTTGGATCTATAGCCACCTGGCTGTAGGAGGTGGATCTTAGGGTCCAGCCCTCAGATGTAGCAGTGGATTCGAGATTCCAGTCTAAAAATATGCAACGTGTGCCTAGCTGGAGTTCCTGAAGTGTGCTGTGTGGTGTGGCTTTTGGCTTGTGGTCTCTCTCTCTCTCTCTATCTATCTGTCTATCTATCTGCTTGGACCTGTTAAAATAGGGCCAGCTTCTTCTGCCATTATAAAACTTCTCCTGGATCTGTAAGCTTCAATAAATCCCTTCCTTCATAACATGCCTGGTCTGGGAGTTCATCTCAGCGAACCTGAAGCTGGCTGCTACAGCCACGGAAAGACTTCCCTTATCACCCCTCAGGTTTCAGTGATTCTTGGTCCCTAGGGTTCATCATTGTAACATCAGATTTAATCGCAGAACATTAGCAGAGAGAGCATTTAAACTGCCACCTAGTCTGTAAACTGGGTACTTATGGGATTGTCTCTTGCCCACATTGTCATGGTAACCAGCCCACAGCCTAACAGTGATCCTGTCAAAGTTTCCAAGCATCTGCTGGGCAGGGGACATATTTATATATAAATTGAAAAATAAAATAAAATAAATATTAGCCAATTAGGAAGCACAATAGGTTGATATCAACTCAAAATTATTGGCATCATCTATAGGACAAATCATCCTTGCCTTTACGGATTTTTTTCTAAGGCTAATGATTGGTTTTTGGTTGCTTGTTTGTGGTTGTTTTTGTGCTTATGGGGATCAAGTCCAGGGCCTTGTACATGCTACATATGCTAGGCAAGTGCTGCATGACCCACGCTGTACCCCAGCCCTCGTTTCTTTGAGACAGTCTCACTATGCAGTCCAGTCTGGAGTCAAATGCAAAACCCTCCTGCCTCTGCTTCTACAGGCACGCACCACCACGCCTGGCTAAAGAATTGGTCTTAGATATAACTTTCATGAAACAAGAACCTCTAGTAAAGGAAAAGAGTCATGTTTTCTGATTACGGGTAGACATAAGTAAAGAGATAGTACACAACCATTGCTACCGTTTGTAGATAGCTTCCTATAGGCCAAGCATGTTGCTAAATCCTTTGATGTTCACGATCTGATTTTCCTCTAATCCACGTGGGCCCACAGCTCTTTCTGCTCCTGCTTTATGGAGCAGGTAAGGGAGTTGTGGAGCTCAAGATCAAGCTGCCAGTATCGAATCTGGAGCTGGCTGCTAAACGCAGGCAGCCAGGCTGTCGTTTATCTCCCCACCGAATCCTGCTGGCCCAGGGAACTCTCCTGAGTCGTTTCTCAGACTCCACCCGCGTGACTGCACCCCAAGTCCACGAAGCATTCAAGTCAGTATCTAGTGTCCCCCCCTTGGCCTCTGCAGCCCCCTGCTGCTCGCCTGTATGGAGTCCTGTGAATTTGCATTCACCTGTACCTAGCCAAGCTGCAGTTCTGCTAATGAGTGCTGAGCCCGAAGAGGAGTTCATCAGTATTTTAAGTTTAAATAAGGGTGCAGGGGACAGGGAATAAAACTAGATCCAGGACTGGAGAGACGGCTTAGCGGTTAAGCCCTTGCCTGTGAAGCCTAAGGACCCCGGTTCGAGGCTCAATTCCCCAGGACCCACGTTAGCCAGATGCACAAGCGGCGCACACGTCCGGAGTTCGTTTACAGAGGCTGGAAGCTCTGGCACGCCCATTCTCTCTCTCTCTTTCTCTCTCTCTCCCTCTCTCTCTCTCTCTCTCTCTCTCTCTCCCCCTCCCTCCTTCTCTCTGTCGCTCTCAAATAAATAAATAAACAAACAGAAAAATAGATCCATATTGATATGGGAAAAAATTTCTTAACAGAATGAAGAGAGAGGGGGAAGGGAGAGGGAAGAGATCCTATTAATTCCTTTTTTCCTCTTACAGGTCAATTTGAGATATTCAGGCTAGGAAGAAAGTCTACGGAATATGACAGAATTCGTGTGCAATTATAACTGGCTCTGGCAGTGTTTTTGTTGTGTTCAAAGCATCTCTGCATATGAAAATGGGGGAGGAAATGGACAGAAGGGAAGAAGGAAAAAAGTTCCAGATGGCGGCCAAGTGGGAGGAGGGGGGATATGTGCTGATGTGCTTCTGACATTTTCTCAGCAGAATATTTGCCTGTCAAGTGAGGGCGACGATTGTCAGAAGCTCCAGCGATGCTTGCAGTAAACGTCGGACCACAGAGCCGGATTATTTATAAGTAGATGAAAACAAATCGTAGACAGCAAGGCCAGGGAGAATAAGCAACGTGAAGGACAATGTATTCAAGCCCATGTCTTCCACTGCCGGCGTCTTTGAGTGAAATCGTAGCTCACAACTCATAATGAGCAACGATGCCGATCCCCTCATGAGAGAGAACGGGGAGGCACAGTTTTTTCCCTGTGAATACAGAGATAGCTGATGTAGTCATAGGAAATTCGCACACATACTCTCAACCATCTCGCCTCAAGCACATCCAAGTCTCCTGGCTCCCAGCATTCTCGGGTGCATGTCCTTTGGAGAAACCTACATTGTCCATTGGAATGAGAGGTTCCTGATAGAGTCATCTTGGGCCTCCATAGCGGTAGGTAGGTTTCAAAGCTCCCGGAAATAGAAGAGTCACTCAAGCACAGGTTGCAAAGAAAGAAATTGGATTTAGAAGCCTGGAACGCTGTATCAAGGGGAAAGAAATGGACTGAAATCTCAAAGAAAGATCGCTTTTACTTTTCAAACACTTCCAGGGACCAACTAGTTCACATCATCGTGGCGATCATCATCCAATACCCATCAGTCTCCATCTCCAGGAAAGGCTTTCTTCCATCAAGTTTAAGTCATTCTTTATATATATATATATATATATATATATATATATATATATATATATATATATTTAAGAGCAATAGACGGAGAGAGAAAGAAGCAGAGAGAGAGAGAGAATGGGCACGCCAGGGCTTCCAACCACTGCAAACGAACTCCAGACGCGTGCGCCCCCTTGTGCATCTGGCTAACGTGGGTCCTGGGGAATCGAGCCTCGAACCGGGGTCCTTAGGCTTCACAGGCAAGTGCTTAACCGCTAAGCCATCTCTCCAGCCCAAGTTTAAGTCATTCTTATCAGAGCTCAGGTACAATCATTCACAGATAAGGAAGGCTCTCTCAAAAGCCACTCCTTTTGATGTTACCTCTGTTTTCCAAATCTCTTAGTCATTCATCATCGTAACTGAATACCAGAAACTTCCTGCACCGTAGAAACTGCTTTATGCTTCTCAGACCTCTATCAGCTTATTTGTACAGCAAATTATGAAGTACTTAACAGTGTATTGGGCTTATACCTTACCTTCTAGAAGCCCCCAGTCTGTGGCCTCTTTGTTAAATCTCAGCAGTATATAAATGTGGAGTCACAAGAGAATCTGTGGTCCCCTGCACATGCTCAGCATTTTTCAACCATTCACACCAGTGCCAATAATACATACCTGAAGCGTAGATACTGGACAGCTGGGGGTTATGATATCCAATTCCCAAGTAGCTTATCTTTCAGGTCAGTTATCTTTCTCCCTCCCTCTGGGCACCAAAAGTAAATGAAATTTACTAAATACAAAAATCATTACTTGGAGAATTGCTTGATGTTCCTGATTTATTTAAAAAGGGTAAATAATTTTTCAACTTTCACACCTCTCCACTTTATTAGTAATAACACAATCAACTTCTATACTATATTAGTAATAATAACACTTACCTTGAAAAGCATCATGGTTGAATATCCCTTGTTTCATTATTTTTAAATTTCAGATACAGTGAGAAACACACACACACACAGAGAGGGAGAGAGAGAGAGAGAGAGAATTGGCATGCCAAGGCCTCAGCCACTGCAATCAAATGCCAGGACCCTTGCGCCACCTAGTGGGTATGTGCAACCTTGCACTTACCTCATCTTTGTGCATCTGGTTTACATGGGATCTGAAGAGTTCAACACTAAAGGAGACTTATAACATGTTCTCCAAGGCTCAGGGAACATTGTGGAAAAGGAGGTAGAAAGAACGTAAGAGTCACAGGGTCAAAAGGTGTTCTCTGAGGCATTGTTCCTTTCGCAGAGACTGACTGACTGGTGTATTCATGACCCCACAGACAACTGTCAGTGGGTGGGGACAGGAGAGAAGGACATAGAGTATAATTGGATGGAATACAACCAATTTGCAATACGGTCATATATTAAAGTCCTCCATTAAAACAGAATCTCAGGACCAGAGTTCATTGCCTGACTAGACTCTCCATGGTCTTTTAAAAAATATTTTATTTATTTATTTATGTGAGAGACAGGCAGAGAGAGAGAGAGAGAGAGAGAGAGAGAGAGAGAATGGGCACACCAAAGCCTCTAGCCACCACAAACGAACTCCAGATGTATGCACCACCTTGTGCATCCGGCTTATGTGGGTACCAGAGAATTGAATCTGGATCAAAGACAAGAACCTTAACTGCTGAGCCATCCATCCATGGTCTTTTTCAAGCACCTCAAACTTGAACTCTGCAAAGCAGCCCCCAGCCCATTTTTTGAGTGGCACACTGTCTTAAGTCTGCCTCGACTGTTTTCATTTCATCTTCGTTAAGATCTGGCTTTGCAGCTGTACACGTGGTAAGATTCAGATTCCTGCCCACACTTCTTTTTCTCAAAATGTTCTCTTTGGGGACATCCATTTCCGCCACCCACATTCCTGTTTGTGGCCTTGGCTCTGAGTTTTACACCCTCCGTTTATCTTTGCCCTCTGGATATTTTGTTCTGACAGTCCCTCCACTACCTTGAAGCCTGTGTATCTGCACGGAAAGTCATTCCCCTTTCCAGACAGTTCCCTCCCAATTCCTAAACCTCTCTCCTTGACAACATCCACTCTTCCTGGAAGGCTGTGAGCTCTCTAACACTGCGTTCTCAGCATTCTCGTCCACTTAAACCGTAAGAACTTTGAAGTCGGAAATTATCAGTCTTTGTATTAGCAGCACGTGAGTCCCTGTCTCTCAAAAGTGGTTGCTTCATACGTTACCGTGTGAGTGTGCAGGTGGGTGAGTGCTGCTGACTGAAATCCCTCTGAAATCTGGCCTTGAAACCCTCGAGAAACCTGTCTGACCCACATCTAAAATAGCATGCCCACATAGAAAGCCTTCAGGGGCCCTCGTGCGCAGGCCGGCATGTCTATCGGCTCAATAATCTGGCTTTCGGGCTGGAGAGATGGCTTAGCGGTTAAGTGCTTGCCTGTGAAGGCTACGGACTCCGGTTCGAGGCTCGATTCCCCAGGACCCACGTTAGCCAGATGCACAAGGGGGCGCACGCATCTGCAGTTCGTTTGCAGTGGCTGGAAGCCCTGGCACTCCCATTCTCTCTCTTTCTATCTGCCTCTCTCTGTCTCTCTCTTTCTCTGTCACTCTCAAATAAATAAATAAATAAATGAACCAAAAAATATTAAAAAAAAAAATAATAATCTGGCTTTCATTGGCTTCGCAATCCAGACTTCACCTTTCTCCCCTGATTGATTTCTAACAATCTGTTTTCTGTTGCCTGGAATCTCCCCCGCCTGTCCCCCTGACACGCCCTTCCTCGTCTTCGTGCTCTGCCTCGATTTCCCCTTTTGCCGCTTCATTCTGCACTCTCCCTCTGTGGTAGTGTCTTCTGTCACCTTGCATCATCTGCTGAACCAACCCCACCCCCTTCTGCTCACTCAAGGTTAAGTCCTGTAATTTCAGAAGAGCCTTCTCAGCCCGCCTTCCGTGAACTCCTAAAGCTTTCATTGCCTATATCGTTCACTGTGCCATTAATCTCAATACCATGTGACATCTCCTACACTGCCATTGTCCTAAGGTACCACTTATCTCTTTTAATGTTATTTAACTTCTCATTGATTTACATCATGTCTCTATAAGCTGATCATAAACTTGTCAAGGGCAAAGACCCCATTTTATAATTCTTTATATCCCCCAAAGTATTTAGTATTGTAGCTCATGCTCAGCAAGCGCTCAATAAACATGTTGATTTATTCTTCCCCATCTTTCAAAGTCCAGTTAAATCCTCCCTCATTCATATACCCTTCTTTTAAGACTCCAGCATACATTGATTCTGCCCACTTTCTTTTTTTCAAATAATTTTATTTATTTCTTTTTATTAGAGAGAGACAAACAGATAGAAAATGAGCGCACCAGGGCCTCCAGCCACTGCAAATGAACTCCAGATGCAAGCACCACGTTGTGCATTTAGTTTCCGTGGGTCCTGGGGATCAAACCTAGATCCTTTGGCTTTGTAGGCAAGTACCTTAAGCTGCTAAGCTATCTCTCCAGCCCTATTCTTCCCATTTTCAAGTTAAGTTGTACTCACTGTCTGCTCTATTCAATGGCCACATTAAACAGTATAATCCTATGTGTGGTATCTTGTGTATGAAATGTTTTCATCCAATTGAAGATTGTCTGTCATGAAAATACAGCCACTGCCTTGAGACTCTTCTCAGATTCTTCCCAGGGTTAGATAAGTTCTCAGTAGCATTGATCTAAAGTTGTTTGCCAATTCAATTCCAGTTAGGTATCATCTAATAGGATAGAAATTAAACAAGATACCCCAGAGGTCTTAAAACAGTCACAAATATAAATGTCTTTGCAGCTTGCTATATTTGATTTATAAGTAAGGATCTACAATAACGTAATTTCTCTGTCTGAGTATGCCCTGTGATGAGGACATATAAAGTCACTTGTCAGGGATCTACTTGACAAATTCAGAACAGAGCTAAAAGAAAACATGCAGCCATAAAACGCGTTGGGAAGGCTCCTCACTCAAGCTGGGGTTCACTCGTAGACTGTTTTTCCTACCGGGAGTTGCTACTTGAGACACATGAATTCAAACGGTGGCTCTGATGGCTCATGTGAATAATCCAGCCAACAAAACCTCTGATCTGGTAATAGACTTGTTCACTGATTCATCACAGACTTCCTGTGCTGACACTGATTGTACAAAGGTGAGCAAGGTAGAAACAGCCCTGGTCTTATAGGTGTAGGCAGGTCAGACAACTAACCACAAGAGAATAGTGACAAGCAAAATGGAATCTTGGGAAATGGCTCAGTGATTAAAGGTTCAATTTCCAGCACCCACATAAAGTGGGTACAAAGTGGCACTATAATCTGCAGTTTGTTTGCAGCAGCTAGAGGTCCGGACACACCCATATTCCAAACCCCTTCTCTCTTTGCTTGCAAATAAATTAAATAAAAACTGGGCTGGAGAGATGGCTTAGCAGTTAAGGCGTTTACCTGAGAAGCCTAAGGACCCATGTTCCTTCTCTCTCCCCATCCCATGTTAAGCCAGATGCATAAAGGTGAGGCAAGCACAAGGTTGCACACAACCACTAGGTGGCGCAAGCATCTGGAGTTCAATTTCAGTGGCTGAGGCCCTGGCGTGCCAATTCTCTCTCTCTCTCTGTCTCTCTCTCTCTCTCTGTCTCTCTCTCTCCCCCTATCTCTGTCTCTCGAAAAATAATAATAATAGTAAAATATTTTTAAAAAAGCCTCTGATGTGGGTTGTGTCTTAGTCCATGCAGGCTGCTACAATAAAACACAATAAATTGGACAGTTTATAACCAGCAGGAATTTGATTTTTGCAGTACTGGAGGCTTGAAAAGGCCAAAATCAAGGCCTGACCATATGCTGATTCATAAATGGCATCTTCTTACTGCTGTACTCACTCAAATGGTTGAAAGGGCACCTTTTCTGAGGGTACCAATCCTGCTTGTGAGGGCCCTGCCCCATGCCCTACACAACTCCCTAAGGTCCCACACCTTTGAATGCTAGCACACCCAGGATCTCTTTCAACATATGAATTTGGGGGCCAGGGGGTGGGGAGGGATGCAAACTTTCAAACCATAACAGGCAGAAAAAAAAAAGGACTGTCAAGAGAGCACACGTTAAGTGTAGGCTTGGAGGGTGAAGGAAGCCAGCCAAGGGAACGAGGCAGGCCAAGAGCACTCCAGGGAGCAGCTTCCACAAAGGTCCCGAAGTAGATTGGACGAACACAGGGAGGTCAGTTCATCCAGGGCATATGAACAAAGTGGCTTGCAGAAGGTGCATATTGGAGACATCAAAGAATCAGCAGCTTTTAATCCTGGTGAGCAGCGGGCCCCATAGTAGGACTCCGAGGATTGCCATTGGTGTCAGCAGCGGCAGGGACAACAGAAAGACACTGACTTGCATGACAGAGACACAGTTACGACCTAGGTTCTGCCAGTAGACAGCTATGTGACCCTGGACAGTTCCTTTCACTCCTCTGAGTCCAATCTCTTGCCTGTAATGAGCCATCCGTTCATTTAATCAGCAACCGCAGACCAGAGTCCTGCTAGTACAAGTCATATCTCTGCATAAGGGATTCATAGTGAGAAACATGACTGTGTTGGAGAGATGGCTCAGCGGTTAAAAGCAAAGCCTGACTGCCTGGGTTTGATTCCCCAGGAGCCATGTAAAGCCAGATGCACAAGATGGTGCATGCGTCTGGAATTTGTTCTGGCATACCCATGCTCATTCTCATTTCCTCTCTCTCTCTCCCTCTCTCTCTCTCTCTGTGTGTGTGTGTGTGTGTGTCTGTCTCTCTTTTCCCCTTACAAATAAATAAATAAAAATGAAAACAACTGAGAGACATGAGGGATAAATCCCTGTCCTCATGGGCACACATTCTAATGGGAATAAGAAGAATAAACAAACCTGCACTCTCTCTCTTCCCTCTCTCTCTCTCTCTCTTGCTCTCCCTCTCTCTCTCTCATGTCAGCAAGGCGGGGAAGGGGCCAGTGGTGTTTGGACATAGTCCAGGACAATCTCATGAAGAAGATGGCATTTGAGCAAACCTTGGGAGAGGCGAGGGTGCGGGCGCCATGGATATGCAGAGATGAATGTTCAGACAGAGGGAGAGACAGTGGCGGCCCTGAGAGAGAATGCCCAGTAATTTCAAGACATAGGAAAAACAAACAAAAAAACAGCTGCTGTGGCTGCAGTAAGGCAAGGCACAGCAATCGGGGTGTTCCAGTTTTACCTTCTTGGGGCTGGGACAAACATCCAGCCAGATGCAGATTATGGGAGGAACTGGAAACAGCAGAAAGGGAGCTAAAACAAACAAAAATCCATCAGTTATGAAAACACACTTGTAAGTAGTTATGTACGTGAAACCCGCGCGACGATTAATGAGGGTGCCCCGGGTTGCTACAAATCACAGCGAGTGAGCAATGGAGTCCACTTCTCTCTGAGGAAAACACAAGTCCCTCGAGACAGACAGGCCACAGGACTTGGGACATCGGGAAACGTACATTTGCAGAGGTAGCATTCGTAGTGGTTGGAACAAATTCATGATTACTGTTCTCAGTCTTGAAGCTTGCTTCCCTGAAGTAAATGCCCCCAAGTCCGAGCAGTGAGAGAAAAGAGTCAGACCCCGGGGATGGGGCAGCTTCAGCTGAGCTCTTGTCCTTCTGAGACAGACCTCAGGTGTCATATGCATAGTGATAGGTCACCTAAGGGAGCAGGTTCTGCAGTGGCCGGCTAGCAGGTTTCCTCCCCTGAAGTGCATCTAAAGGAGATATAAGAAAGTACTGAGACCAGAGCTGGAGAGGTGGCTTAGTGGTCAAGGCACTTGCCCGGCGAGGCCTAAGAACCCAGGTTCGATTCCCCAGTACCCACACAAGCCATATGCACAAGGTGGTACATGCACCTGGAGTCTGCTTAGAGCAGCCAAAGGCCCTGGCATGCCCATATTCTCTCTCTCTCTCTCCCTCCCTCACTTTCACAAATAAATAAAATGCCCTTTTTAAAAAAAGAAATGAAGTACTGAAACTAATGAGAAGAGTCCTATCTCCAGCAGTCCATCTTACTTTTGCTCTGGTCTAAAATCCCTTTGAAAATCTGAAACAAGGGCTGGAGAGATGGCTAAGGACCCTGGTTCGAGGCTCAATTCCCCAGGACCCATGTTTGCCAGATGCAGAAGGAGGACACATCTGGAGTTCATTTGCAGTGGCTGGAGGCCCTGGTGCGCCCATTCTCTCTCTCTCCCACTTTCTCTCTCTGTCTGTCGCTCTCAAATAAATAAATAAAAATAAACAAAAAAGTAAAATGCTAATGTTAAAGAAATTTGGTAGGCTAACTGCTTTAAAAAAGATCTGAAACAAGCAAAAGATCCTCTTTACCTTAAACAGTGCTGTATAAATATGATGGCCCCCACCATTTCACAGGCACCCCTCCATCAGACCCTGCCAGTGCTGCGAACCCGGGTGTGTCTGGAGAAGTCGCACTGCGTGTTCAAAGCATGGCCTCATGTGGGCCACACGCGGGCCACACGCCACCCTTCACAAGCTCATGGTGACAACACTTCCTTGCCTGCTAATACGGAAGGGAGCTGGCCCAGAGATTCAGTGCTCGTTCTCTTTCCTTTTCTCGAGGGAGAGAAGTTTGTTAAAGGTGAAAAGAGATGAACGTGACCAACTTGAACCATCCGTAGAGCCAAATAAATGGTCTGACAGGTTTGTGTGCTCCAAGCCGAGAGGCTGGAAGGGCTGCGGGAGAGCAGACAGTTTAAAGAAAGCAATTTGTCTCAAGAAAGTTTCCTCAGCGACTCACTTTCAAATTGGCTTGGACAGAAACCCAGTCTCATTGATTAAGCCCTGGGTAACGACAAATTGCTGAGGAGCCCCTTTCAGGGTGAGTGTCTAACGGGTGCCACCAGGTCTGAGTTAAAAACCTGTCTTTCATCACTGCCTTATTAATGAGCTAAAAGTAATTAGAAAACTCAAGTGGAAGTTACTACAAGCAATGGAACAGGAGAGAATAACAGCGCAAATAGACTAAACAAAGTGAGAAATGGCCCCACAACATTCAGCTTAGGAAAAAAAAACACCAAACTTTGAATAATGTTTATAAATATGAACATAAAAGGAGTCAAGTATATTAGAAAGAAAATAGTTAATGGATATAGCAAACCTAGGGATACTCATATATAATAGCAAGTGTACAATCTCTCTGGACAGCCAGAGAGATATAATAACTTCTGAGGCCATGAAGAAGCATGGAACCTGGTCAAAGGCACCCTGTCCCACATAACACCACAGCTGGCCCTCGTAGTCCCACACATTCTTGCTGGGATTCCTGCACAGGTCCCAGAAGGAATGGGCTGACAGCTCTATAGTTAGGGTGTGGGTTCCTGGTGCTTACAAATTAAGGAAAGAGTCCCAGGAGGAAGAAAACAAGAACTGGGAGATCAGTACCTGGAGAGTGGCTGTGGTGGTTTGATTTAGGGGTCCCCCCCATAAACTTAGGTGTGATGAATGCTAGGTTCCCAGCTGATGGAGATTTGGGAATTGATCCTCCTGGAGGCGGTGTATTGTTAGGGGCAGGCTTATGGGTGCTATAGTCAGTTTCCTCTTGTCAATGTTTGGCACACTCTCCTGTTGCTATTGTCCACCTTATGTTGGCCAGGGGGTGATGTCCTCCCTCTGCTCATGCCATCGTTTTCCCCTGCCATCGTGGAGCTTCCCCTTGAGTTTGTAAGCCAAAATAAACTTAAAAATGTTTTTATTGATTTATTTTTTATTGACAACTTCCATGATTATAAACAATATCCCATGGTAATTCCCTCCTTCCCCCCTCCCCACTTTCCCCTTTGAAAGTCCACTGTCCATCATATCCCCTCCCCCTCTCAATCAGTCTCTTTTATTTTGATGTCATTTTTTTCCTCCTATTATGGTGGTCTTGTGTAGGTAGTGTCAGGCACTGTGAGGTCATGGATAACCATTGTGTCTGGAGGGAGCACGTCGTAAGGAGTCCTACCCTGCCTTTGGCTCTTACATTCTTTCTGCCACCTCTTCCACAATGGACCCTGAGCCATGGAAAGTGTGGTAGACATATTGCAGTGCTGAGCACTCCTCCAGTCACTTCTTCCCAGCACCATCATGCCTTCTGAGTCATCCCAAGGTCACTGCGATCTGAACAAAATAAACTTTTTTCCCACAAGCTGCTCTTGGTTGGGTGTTTTCTGCCAGCAATGCGAACCTGACTGCAACAGCGGCCAGTGAGGACACTCTGGCTGAGTGAAGATGTCTCAGATCTATGAAGCCCTGTCAAGGCCCCCACAGCTGCATGGAACATTCCTAGCCTCAAACTGTCCTCTGCACAGGAAACTGCAGTAAGGGTGCCGTGAACATCTCATAGAAATGCACGAGGGCTTTCCTTGAAATTTAGTGAACTCAAGGCAGTCACGGAGAGACGGATACATCAAGGTCCACATAAACTCTCATGGCTCCCATGTAAATGTGTCACTGCGTAGACTTGGGAACAAGAAGCAGTATTAAAATGTGTCATGGAGGGCTGGGAGGATGGCTTAGCAGTTAAGGCATTTGCCTTCAAAACCAAAGGACCCTGGTTCGATTCCTCAGGACCCACGTTAGCCAGATGCACAAGGAGGTGCATGCATCTGGAGTTTGTTTGCAGTGGCTGGAGGCTCTGGAATGTCCATTCTCTCTCTCTCTCTCTCTCTCTCTCTCTCTCTCTCTGTCTCTCACTCTCGCTTTCTGTCAAATAAATAAATAAATAAATAAAAATAAAATATAAAAAATATTGTCAGCTGGACATGGTGGTGCACACCTTTAATCCCAGCACTCAGGAGGCAGAGGTAGGAGGAGTGCATTGCGTTCGAGGCCACTCTGAGACTACAGAGTGAATTCCAGGTCAGCCTGAACTGGAGTGAGACCCTACCTCAAAAACAACAACAACAACAAAATGCAGGCAGTGGTCCACTCTCTCATATGAACCCTCCATCCAACATGCCATGATGGGAAGGTGAACACTACAAGCTTGGGTTGGTAGCTGTGATGGTTTTCAGTGATTGTCAACTTGACAGGACCTCCAGTAACTTAGGAAAGTAGCCTAGGCATGCCTGTGAGGGATTATCCAGACGAGGTTCACCTCTGGTCATGCCTGTGAGGGATTATCCAGACGAGGTGACCCTCTGGTCATGCCTGTGAGGGATTATCCAGTCGAGGTGACCCTCTGGTCATGCCTGTGAGGGATTCTCCAGACAAGGTTAACCTCTAGGCATGCCTGTAAGGGATTATCCAGACAAGGTTCACCTCTGGTCATGTCTGTGAGGGATTATCCAGACAAGGTTAACCTCTGGTCATGTCTGTGAGGGATTATCCAGACAAGGTTCACCTCTGGTCATGCCTGTGAGGGATTATCCAGACGAGGTTAACCTCTGGGCATGCCTGTGAGGGATTATCCAGACGAGGTTAACCTCTGGGCATGCCTGTGAGGGATTATCCAGATGAGGTTAACCTCTGGGCATGCCTGTGAGGGATTATCCAGATGAGGTGACCCTCTGGGCATGCCTGTGAGGGATTATCCAGACAAGGTTCACCTCTGGGCATGCCTGTGAGGGATTCTCCAGATGAGGTGACCCTCTGGGCGTGCCTGTGAGGGATTATCCAGACAAGGTTAACCTCTGGGCATGCCTGTGAGAAATTATCTTCATTAGGCTAATCAAGGAGTAAAGATCCACCTTAACTGTGGGCTGCACTATTCCAAGTGCTGGAGACCTAGAATGGATTAAAAGGAGAAAGAGGGCTGGAGAGATGACTTAGCAGTTAGGATGCTTGCCTGGGAAGCCTGAGGACCCATGTTTGAGTCTCCAGGACCCATGTAAGCCAGACACACAAACTCACTCACTCTCCCTCCTTCTCACAAAATAGGGGGGTCAGTCTGTTGGGCTTGCCTCAAAGAAAAAAAAAGGAGAAAGAAAGCTAGCTGCACACCAGCATTTATAGTTCTCTCCTTCCTGACTGTGGATGCCATGTGACCAGCTGCTTCGAGCCCCTGCCACCATCCCGTCCCCTCCATAATGGACTATAGACTCTAATTGTAAGCTGAAACCAACCCTTCCTCCTTGAGCTGTTTTCTCAGGCATTTTGTCACAGCAGAAAGGCAAACAACTAACACAGTGGCTAAGAACATTGCTTGCATTGCAGACAAGAGAAATGGCCAGAGAGGAAGGAAATTCTTCATCTGAGACATTTATGTTAGAAGCAGTTACTATTTTACCAAATCCCAAATCAATATATCCCAAATCAGAAACACATGAGCTGACGCATATTTTCTTTTAAATGAGAGCTTTACCAAAATGAAAAGCCTTCAATGATATAAACATTAAAAGATACCATTTTTCATTAAATTATATAGTCAACCTGTTTGTTAAAATAAGTTATATTAAGCCAGATGTGGTGGCACACGCCTTTAATCCCTGTACTTGGGAGGCAGAGGTAGGAGGATCTCTGGGAGTTTGGAGCCAGCCTGGAACTACATAGTGAACTCCAGGTCAACCTGAGCTAGAGTGAAATCCTACCTTGACAAAAAAGAAAGTTGAATTAGCTCTTCATGGCCAAGAATATCCAGGTAGAATCTAGATGTCAGAAACCAACCTTTCTGGGCTAGAGAGATGGTTTGGCAATTAAGGCAATTGCCTTCAAAGCCAAAGAATTCAGGTTTGATTCACCAGGACCCACGTAAGCCAGATGCACAACGTAGGACATGCATCTGGAGTTCGTTTGCAGTGGCGGGAGGCTCTGGTGTGCCCCTTCTCTCTTTCTCTCTCTCCCCTCCCTCTCTCGCAAATAACTAAGTAAAAAAAAAAAATTTACAAAAGCTTAAAAAATACAAAAACAAAATATTGTTCAGAAGTTTCAAGAAAGAAAGAAAGAAGGAAGGAAGGAAGGAAAGAAAGAAAGAAGGAAAGAAAGAAAGAAAGAAAGAAAGAAAGAAAGAAAGAAAGAAAGAAAGAAAGAAACCTTTCTGTGGTCCAAGGAATTGAGCCAGGCTAAGCACACAGCAGGTCTACAATGGGATATGATGGTTAAAGCCATCATGGTGGCTAATAATAAGAACTTTTAGTTAAGTCCAATGCCTGCTCCTAATATTCCAGCTATAAAACAGATTTTCAGTGAAGTTTTGTTTCCTTGATAAAATATAAACACTGCATCCCCCCAAGGGAGTTAACTATGTTATTAAGCTTTAACAAAGGTTGATCTATTAGAGCATTTTCATCTCAAAGGCAAGAGGCAAGATAGGGATGGAGTGGAAGGGATGAAGGATGAGGGAGTGGTCCAAGGAAGGGTATTGGGTGAGGTCAAATGGACACAGCTCACAAAAAGCTGGTGGTTAAGACAAGATGTTTGCAGCAACTAGAGGCCCTGGCCATCCATTCTCTCTCTCCCTTCTCTCTCTTTCCTTCTCTCTCTCTCTCTCTCTCTCTCTCTCTCTCTGTGTGTGTGTGTGTGTGTGTGTGTGTTTCCTTGCAAATAAATTTTAAAAAATTTAAAAGAACCTTTTGAAAAGATACAAGTGGTTAAATTTGAGTTGAAAATGGAGCTTTCTTGCACGTGCGTGCGTGTGTGTGTTTTATAGGCATGTGTGTATACATGAGTATGCAGATGTGCACACCCTGTGCACATGTGTGTGAAGACCAGAGAAGGAAATCCTCCTTTTTTGCTCTTCTCCCTTATTTCCTTGAGACAGGGTCTCTTATTGGACCTAGCAATCACACTGTTTGTTTGTTTGTTTTAAACTAGACTGGCTACGCAGCAAGCTCTATCAATCCTTCTGTCTCTGCGTTCCTCCACGTTGGTCTTACAGGCCTGTGTGGCCCTGAACGGGCCTTCTACAATGGAGGCTGACAATCCAAACCTGAGGTCCTCGTGCACGCACAGCAGACCTTCTGACTCACCAAGCCACCTCCCCAGCCACAGGCGCTCTCTTAAGAACACCCCGTTTAGAATTGGGATTAAGCTCTACGGTAATCCAGCAACCCAGCGTGAGGTCACCTGGGAGATGCACAGAGAGGCGAGGTCAAGGGAGAGGCTGGAGAGTGTCAGAGCAAACTCTCGCCCACTTCACGGTTCTGTCATGTGGGGCTCCGAAATCTCAGATGTGCGCAATGTGGAGGGTGTCCTCGGGGCTGGGTTCAATGCGGTTACCACACTGTCTGCCTTCCTTGGTTTACTTACTAACCCATTTGAATCAGAATAATGGTGAACACAGTTATTTATACATGTCATTTTATTATTTATTTGCAAGCAGAGAGAGGGAATGAGAGAGAGGAGAGAGACAGAGAATGGACACTCCGGGGCCTCTTGCACATGTATTCCAGATGTATGCCCCACTTTGTGCATCTGACTTTACATGGGTACTGGGGAATCCATCCCAGGCAATAAGGATTTGCAAGCAAGTAGCAAGTGCCTTTAACTATTGACTAATCTCTCTAGCCCTTTATGTATGATTTTATTTTAGAGAGAGTAAGAGTGAAAGAGAGAGGGGGAATTGTCTTGCCAGAGTCTCAGCCACTGCAATCAAACTCCAGATGCTTTTACCACCTAGTGCACAAGTGCAACCTTGCGCTTGCCTCACCTTTGTGCGTCTGGCTTATGTGGGATCTGGAGAGTTGAACATGGGTCCCTAAGCTGCGCAGGTAAGCGCCTTAAGCACTAAGCCATCTGTCCAGCTGTATATATGTTTTTAAATTACTTTGACTCTGCTACCTGCCATCTATTATTCTCTCAATTTTGCAATAAAAAAGAAAAAAGAACTCTTCATGGCAGCTCTTATTCAGAGCTGGGAGGCGCACTGTGGATGAGCTCAAGTTGCCCAGTTGTGGGAGTCCCGAGCAGGCCTTCAGCATGGGATCCCCATTCCACCTCAGTCTGGCTGGCTTCAACCCCTGAGTCCCACAGACACAGCTCAGCTGTGGGAATGCAGAGCAGAGAAGTGGGTAGGGATCCCACACAGAGCCTTCATGCCAAGTGAGAAAGTTCAGCCTCCCCTGGAGACGGCACCCTCACACGGATTGAGAGCCTCTTCCAAGGTGTGTGTTAGCAATGGCAATCTGAGGCCCTGTCCTTCATCTGCTGGATATGACTCCCAGCAGCAGGGTCTGGGAGTAGGCTCAGGGCTAGGGGAGCCCTCAGAACACCTCCATGGACCGTCGGACACAGGCAGGGCCCTGGGTTCAAGCAAATCTAAGCTGTCTGACATGAAGGCCCCTGGTTAGGGAGAGGTCACAGCAGCCTGAACCGCCTCATATGTGGGGGATCAGACCGCCAGGGGAGCTCCTCCCCCCATTCTCGGGCTTCCCAGTGAGCCAGAACCCTCCCCCCATTTTGGGGGGGTCACAGTGAGCCTGGACCCCCAGACAAAATCTGGGACCCGGAGATCGGCAGGAAGGAAGGCCACTCCCTCTCCAAGCACGGAACACCTGGACATTCAGATAAGACTTAGGCTTTGCCCCCTGTGGCCTTTGGTCAGTTGCCTAGGAAACTCCTTATATGGTATCAGCCAGCGCCTTTGCACAGCCCCCCCCCCTCGCCCTTGCCTGTGTGCTGGAAGGAATGACCCCATATGCTAATTAGGCAAGAGCAGGCAACCCTGTACAGCCGATCCCCTTAGGACCCTCTTCCCGCCCTCAACTGCTTATAAACCCATTTCCCTGACAATGAAACTGTCTCCCGAAAGTCTTTGCTTCTGTGCACCTACCACCCAGGTTGCCTGGGCGTCTTTGAGGGGGTCCGCGGCCAGCCACGGAGGGAGGACCCAGGAACCCACCGTGGACATCAGAGCAGCAGAGAGGATTTGCGCACCTGTGGAAGGTGGTCACTAAACATCGGGCCTGAAGGAAGTTGGAGGTGGGTTAGAAGGTGATGGGACCACAGGTAGGAAACCATCCAGAGGACTGTTTCAATAATGCAGGAGGAGAAGGAAAAAAAAAACAGAGGAGAGGCTGAAGGGAGACAAAAACCAGCAGGAGACAGAGAAACAGAAAGGCATTTGAATGGACGGGACTTAGCAAATGAGCAGGAGGCTGTGAGAGGCCCACTGACTCGTGCTGAGCACCCCTCAGGAAGTCTTGATCTACGGGGTTCATTAAAACACGACTCCGCAGGAGGCACAGTTCTTGGTAGTATCCTGCAGAAAGTCAAGATGCGATGAGACATAATCTTCAAGCTTTTGACCCATTTCCTGTCAGCCCTTCTCTGGTTTCCAGTGGGCTCCATCCCCACCCAACTTGCCCCTTTGAGTCTCACCTTCAGCCCCCCTCCCCCCGACTCTGCCTTCCAGGCTCCCATTCCTGCTCCTGGGAGGTGGTCTTTTGTCTACAGGGCCAGGGCTCTGGGTGGACCACAGCATAAAGTTCCATAATTATTGGGGCTCCCTGGTACCCAGCAGTTAACGTGAGGTTGTGTGGGTCCATTGTGGCTTGGATATTGGATAGGATCATGCGTTGAGGGCTTAGTACCCAGAGTGGTACTGTGGATACATAAAAGAATCTTTAGGGTGTAGAGCCTCATCAGGGGTCGTTAGGTCACGGGGGGGGGGGCTCCTCTGTCGTGGTTGGGATGTAAACCCCCGTAGGTTCCTGTGTTTCGACACTGGGTCCCCAGCCAACAGCACTAGTTGGGAAGGCTGGGAAATGTGATGTTGAAGTTTTGTTGTCAACTTGATCTGGTTAGGAATCCAGACTTTCCTCTTGGCCAATGTCTCTGTGGTTGCTTCCAGGAAGCATTAACTTACGGAGGAAATCCTTCCTCCAAGGTGAAGCCTTTCCCCAGAGTGGACAGCCCTCCTGGTGAGGGGGGTGAGGGAGGCACTTCATGGAAGGAAGCTCTGGGAGAAAAGGCCTCCTCCCTCCCACCTGGATGTTGGTACAGCTTGCTTGTGAGTACTTGACTCGCACCTGTTTCCTTCCTGGTCAGCTATCCTTCGTAGGTATTGGAACCAAGTTTCCTCAACCTTCCAGCAAGTACTGAAGACCTAGAGTGGATTGAAGACCAGCGCTGACTAAAGACCAGTGTCAACTGAAGACCCGCGTGGATTGAAACCCAGCGGCTCCTCAGGAAGCTTCCAGGCCTTCAGGGCCGGGTCGGGACTGCTGAGGCAGCTGGCCAAGTAGACTGAGCAGCTACCAGGTTCCTTGACTCTCTCTTGCCTGTAGACTACTATTGTTGGACTGCCCTGAGATAATCCAACAAATGCCCTTTTAAAAAATTTTCTTATGTATTTGAGAGAGAGAGAGAATGGGCACACCAAGGCCTCTAGCCACTGCGAACGAACTCCAGACACATTTGCCACCTTGTGCATCTGGCTTTACATGGGTCCTGGGGTATCGAACTCAGGTCATCAGGCTTTGCTGGCAAGCGCCTTAACCACTGAGCCATCTCTCCAGGCCACAATCTCCTCTTCATACAATTCATCCTATGGTTCTGCTCCTTCAGAGAACCCGAATACATGGAAGAGGTGGGGCCTTTGCTGGAGGAAGCAGGTGATGGGGGCGGGGGACGCAGGTGAGGTGGGGGGGCGGGGGGCTTGAGGCTTTATAGCTCAGCTCTTTACCGCAATGTGACAAACCAGCTTCCCACTCTGCAGCCATACCTACCCTGCCACGATGGAACGTGTCCCCCGGAACTGTAAGCTGAGCTAAACCCTTTCCTTCGTCACATTGCTTCCGGCCGGGCATTTGCTCATAGCAATGAGACAGTAATACACCCTTCAAAGGGTCTGTGAAATAGCCCCCCCCCCTCTCTCTCTCTGTCTTCTTTTCTCCTCTCTTTCTTTCTCCCTCTCCCTCCCTCCTCCCGTTCTTCTTTCAAGATGTGACCATTATCTTCTACATATGTGCCTGTCACGACGTGTGACCATCTAGCCACCGTCTCCGCGGCCACGGGGGTGCAGTCTCCATGCCTTGGACCATCCGAAACTGTAAGTTGACTAAACCCTTTCTCCTGACAAAGTCAGTTGCCTCGGATGTTTCCTTTCAGCAACACAAGCTGACTGCACAAGGCATCATTCCGTCCGTGCCATCTGTTCAGAGGGACCCGTGTTTCTTTCCCATCCCTCTGAAACCCCAGGATAGCGTCTCCCTTGGACTTTGGTTTTTTAATTTTTTTGTTTATTTTTATTTATTTATTTGAGAGTGACAGAGAGAAAGAGGCATATATAGAGAGAGAATGGGCACACCAGGGCCTCCAGCCACTGCAAAAGAACTCCAGACGCGTGCGCCCCCTTGTGCATCTGGCTAACGTGGGTCCTGGAGAATCGAGCCTCGAACCGGGGTCCTTAGGCTTCACAGGGAAGCGCTTAACCGCTAAGGCCATCTCTCCAGCCCTCTCTTGGACTTTCAGTGCACACATTTTTATGTCTTTTCCTCAGCATCTTGTTTCTCCTGTGCCCGTGTCTCCTAAGTTTCGGTTGCTTCTGTCACGAACTCTGTGACTGAATGCTTTAATTAAAGCACTTTGCAACGCCTTGGTGAGGTTGTTTGCCTCAAGCCCCGCATTGAGCAAATGGCCACCACCTGTGCTTCAGAACTCTCTCGCCACTCCTCTGAGCCTTGAAAAGATGTCCCCACAGAGGGGAGCCTGCGTGGCCCATGGCACCTGCAGGGAGGAGAGATGCAAGCAACAGAGAGCTTTTCCAGTTTACCTCACAGAGGAGAAACGTGGACGTGGGCGCGGTGGGCGTGGCTTTCCTGACACCTGCCTCCGTATCTGAGGGTAAACTGTTCCAGCAGTGCCCCCTGCGCCCATGGGTACCACAGAGCTCAAGGCCCTCATATAAAGTGGCATGTAATATTTGCGTATAAGCTATGCACTCCCTTCTTGTATACGCTAAAATCATTTCTAAATTACTGATCATAGCCAAGAGAAGCCATGTCTGGTGGTGCAGGCCAGTCAGGGCAGCAAGTCAGAAGGCTGACGTAAGAGGGCCAGGAGTTCAAGGTCTGTCCGGAGTCCAGTGTTAGTTCAAGGCCAGTCTGGGCAGGTTAGTGAGACCGGTCTCAGAATAAAGAGTCGAGGGCTGGAGAGATGGCTTAGCGGTTAAGCACTTGCCTGTGAAGCCTAAGGACCCCGGTTCGAGGCTCGATTCCCCAGGACCCACGTTAGCCAGATGCACAAGGGGGCGCATGCATCTGGAGTTCCTTTGCAGTGGCTGGAGGCCCTGGCGTGCCCATTCATATTTCCTCTCTCTCTCTCTCCCTCTCTCTCTCTCTTTCTCTTTCTCTCTCTCTCTCTGCCTCTTTCTCTCTCTGTCGCTCTCAAATAAATAAAAATGATTTAAAAGAAAGAAAGAAAGAAAGAAAGAAAGAAGAGAAAGAAAGAAGAAAGAGTCAGGATACAATTCAATGGTAAAGCACTTGCCTAGCATGCACAAAGCCCTAGGTTCGAAATCCAAAAAAAATTAAATAAAATAGTAAACAAATGCTGCATAAATAGTTGCCATAGTGTATTGTTTAGGGGATACTGACAAGAAAACATAAATTTTCAGAACAATTTTTTTCAATCCACGGTGGGTGGGCAGCATGGACGAGGAGCCCGTGGACACAGAGGGACGGCTGCAATTTGCTTTTCCTGTTTCTGCCGCTTTCTGTGCGATTCTCCCTTTTGACTTGACCTTGACCTGCAGCTGTGTGAGGAATCACAGTGCGTGGCTGGGATTAACGCCCCAACACTGAGAGGTGGGCAGAGTAAGGTGGCAAGGCTGCGGTAGGAGCAGGGGAGGGCGGGCAGCGTACAAGTTTGAGAAGGGAGATGCAAGAGGTACCAGGATGTCACACAGGGTCCCCATGGTGGCCGGGGGGGGGGGGAAGCAGTGACACTGCAGGTGCCGTGGCCAAAAGTCAGACCTTGACGGTTGCTGCATTGGTTGAGTCCCTCGTTGCTGTGGCAAAATAACTCACCACAAGAGGGGAGGGTCAGCTTTGGCTCCCAGTGTGGGGGGGAGTCCATCGAGAGAGGGACATCATGGAGCCGAAGTGGGAGCTCACCTGGCATCCACAGGCGGGAAGCAGAGACAGGCGACGGCTGGCCCTTAGCTCTTTGTGGATTCAGCCCGGGGTCCCAGCCCATGGCTGTCCACATTCAAGATGGGTCTTCCCTCTTCAGCTCCACACCTCTCTGAAAACACGACAGCAGACAAGCCCCGAGACTGTTTTCTCCCCCACCCCTAGGTAATTCTAAATCCAGTCAAGTTGACAACTTCATGGGCTGGAGAGATGGCTCAGCGGCTTGAGGCACTTGCCTGCAAAATCTAACACCCTGACTTTGAATTCCCCAGTATCCTCATGAAGCCAGATGCGCAAAGTGGCTCATGCATCTGGAGTTCATTTGTCATGGCTGGAGGTCCTGGCACACCCATTCTCTTTGTCTCTCTATATATGTATATGTCTCTCTCTCTCTCTCTCTCTGCTTACAAATAAATAAATAAAAATATTTAAAAAAAATTTACCTTCATATATAAAGGTGGACCATCAAGAGCTTACGTAGAGCCATTGTGGGATGGCTACAGGATAGCCCACTCCAGTCCCCCTTTTTTAGGGCTGTGCCTGACTTTTCTACTAGCACCCTGGCATGGTCATAGCCACGTGCTGGATGGATCCTGCCAACATACTCAGGCCTCTTCTTGCTGTGGACACAATGGTGGTGACCCTTTGCTATCAGCCAAAAAAAAAAAAAAAGTGATTTTTTGGATATATATTTTTTAATTTACAAAATGAGAGATAAGAGCTCCTCTTTCTGTTGTCTTCCAGCTCATTTTTCTTCCATGTCTCAGATAAGGGAGGCAGGGTTGTTTTAATTGTGCTTTCAGCATGAGAACACAGACTTTCTATGCAAGCTTCAGAATTCCCTCTGGGGCTCTGCTGGGCTTTTGCATGGCTCTGCTTTCTTGGAAGGGACCACGTACCCAGCCCCACTCAAAGGTATGGCTCCCAGCTGGAGGGTGGGGAGGGGTGGCAGGAGTGAAGGGAGGCTTGGAGGACCATGCTTGACACTGTTCCGGAAGGAAGATTCTCAACTGAATGTGGAAATTCTGGTATCTTCAAGGTCAAAGCTGAGACTGTCATCAAATAAGTAGAAATAAGGGCTGGAGAAATGGATTAGTGGTTAAGGTGCTTGCCTACAAAGCCTAAGGACCCATGTTTGACTCTCCAGATCCCACGTAAGCCAGATGCACGAAGGTGAGGCAAGCACAAGGTCACACATGCCCACTAGGTGGCGGAAGCATCTGGAGTTAGTTGCAGGGGCTGAGGCCCTGGTGTGCTAATTCTTTTCTTTCTCTCTTGCTCTCTCTCTAAAAACAAAATATAAGCAGAAATAAGGCTCCATGCTGGTGCGGACCCCAGGGCACTGGTTATTTCCCTGGATGACTGATATTAACCATTGAGCTTGATCTGCCCAAGTAAAGGAGGATAGAAGAAAGCTAGCTTCTTCTAGGTAATTTCAATTAGAAATTGAGGTTCAGAGAGAACCAGGAGATGTCACCCCACATGCCACAAGTGCAGAACTCTTGGCAGAAATGGAACTGGAGTCTGATTGAGACTGACCTACAGCGCCCCCTGCTGCCCACAGTCTAGAGCACTATCTAGATGGGCTGGCCCAGGTGGGCTGGCTCTGGGGTCCACTCTCCAAATCTACAAACCAATCAGGTCTTCTCCTTGCCTATAAAGGCTCTCATCTTCTTCCAGTCTGGGCCTCTTTCCTGTCTGTGGAGCTCTGGATTCCCTCTCATCTCTGCTCAGGAACATGTGAGTGTAACCCTGCTGGCTGACAGGACACATAACACTGTTTCTTGATCTGGGGCAACTCTCCTGCTTGCCTTGGCTTTGCAGTTTGGGGTAACTACTCTCTTTGACTACATGCATGATTTTCCTCTGGTCTCCTAGTCTACCACATGCGTATTTCCCTTACACCCCAGGTCCACCACATGGGTGCCCTCACTACCACTAAGTCTGCTACCTGTGTGATTTCTTTAAACTTGGGGTACCCAGGAGTGTAACTCTCTTCTTTGTTAAAGGTAGGACAGAACCCAGACTTGGGGTTTATAAATTTAGGAGACTGCCTCCTGAACCCCCAAAATCCTGCAGCACAAGCACCTGTCACTCCTATGGTCTCAGGAACCGGCTTGGGCAGTTCTGCAGGGTGGGAGGGCGGGCATACTCTCGCCTATTGTATACACGAGGAAACTGAGGCAGAAATAACATGGCCACATACGCTGTCACCAAGGATCAGTGACCTGGTCATCAGAATCAGGCTAAAATGTACCCTTCCAAATCCCTGGTGGCCTCTGTAGCTATGCTGCCCAAAGGTTAGGTACCAAGTCACTTGGCATGAAACCTGTGAAATTTTCTCCTCTCCTCTTCTCTCCTCTCTCTCTCCATTCCTCTCGTCTCCTCTTCCTCTCCTCTCCATTCCTTTCCTCTCCTGTCCTCTCTTCTCCTCTCCTCTCTTCTACTCTCCTCTCATCTCCATTCCTCTCTTCTCTTCTTTTCCCTCCTCTCCCCTCCCCTCCCCTCCCCTCCCCTCCTCTCCACTCATCTCCTCTCCTCTCCTCTCCTCTCCTCTCATCTCCATTCCTCTCTTCTCTTCCTTCTCCTCCCCTCCCCTCCCCTCCCCTCCCCTCCTCTCCACTCATCTCCTCTCCTCTCATCTCATCTCATCTCATCTCCATTCCTCTCTTCTCTTTCTTTTCCTCCCCTCCCTTCCCCTCCCCTCCCCTCCCCTCCCCTCCTCTCCTCTCCACTCATCTCCTCTCCTCTCCTCTCCTCTCCTCTCCTCTCCTCTCCCTTTTCCTCTACCAGTCACACCTTGACCTGCTGGTGTTTCCTTTACACAGTCTGTCTCATACCATGCCACATGAGATAAGAGAGGAATTATTTCACAGACCCTGGGTACCCTCAATATTTGAAGTAATATACTTAGCTATTTTGTCTGTATCTGGGGTCCCCTTGTCCACAATACATCTGCCTTACTCACGTTCTATAATGCTTTTTTTGTTTATTTCCCAGGACCTTCTTTTCCATGAAGATTAACAGTCCAAACCCCATCACTCATCCAAGGCCATTACTGTCAGGTCCCTGTTCACTTTTCAACCTGGTCTTCTCTTAGTTATTCCGTCTTTATCAAGGTTCTCTTTGACGAAACCATCTGCCCTTCTTCTTTAAGGCTGAAAGAGAGTTTATTACATTAAGAGAAGGAAAGAGGAGGAAGTACAGAGAGCTCTCACCAAGAGGGAGGAAAGAGAGGATAAAGTCCCAAATTGGGGTGACCCAATTTGCGGTCACTGGTGACCCAAATTGGGGTCATTTATAGATTCTGGATGGGGACTGAGCTAACCAGCCATGTCGTCCAGTTTGGGGGCTGAGCTTAACCAACCACAATGTAAGGATCAGATTTAAACCTCCCAGGAATGCTCTTTCCCAGGAAGGGGCTCGGGTTGTTTATGGGGGTTGGGGGGGAAGCAGGTCTAGGGAACTCCTTTAGGCAAGAGATAAGGAGAAGCCAGTTCTTCTCTGATCTCTAGCAAAGTGGAGACTGCAAGGACAGGCCCAAAGACATTTCTGTTTTTACTTTGGGGGCGCAGTCACGCTAAACTGCCTCCATCTCCAGTCTGGAGAAGTAACCCTAAGTACCATAGGGGATTGGGCAGAGACCAGTCTGGCGTCTTCGAGCTGAGTAAGGCCGCTGGGTGTGGTCCATCCTCCCTGCTGGTGGTTGTTTCAATAAACACAATGGTTAAAAGCAGAAAAATCCAGGTTTGCACCTCCACTTTGACTCATAGTTGTTGTGTAAGTTGGTTTACTTAGCCTTTCTTTTTTTAAAAAAAAATAACTATTTTTATTTATTTGAGAGAGAAGCACAGAGAACTGTGCACCAGGGCCTCCAGCCACTGCGAAGAAACTCCAGATGCTTGCATCCCGTTGTGCATCTGTCTTACGTGGGTCCTGGGGAATCGAACCTGTGTCCTTTGGCTTTGTAGGCAAGCGCCTTCACTGCTAAGCCATCCCTCCAGCTCGAGTTAGTCTTTCTAAGCCTCGGTTTCTGTACCTATAAGATGGAGCTTATCCTGTTACTAACCCTCGTGTCGTGAAAGCAGGTGCTCCTCGCGGTGTTCATTCACAGGAAGTGGTTGGTTATCCCCCTCTGCAAACTGTGCTCCGCTCACGCCCTGGAAGCCTGGAAGTTAGCAATAAACAACAAAACAGATAATAAGTAACAATTATGGTCTTTCTCACATCATTACATGTGCTTTGCAAATATCAACTCGTTTATTCTTCACTTCAGCCTCAGCAAGCCGTTACTATATCCATTGCGATGCAAGGAGGCCGGAGCTCGGAGCCAGCCCATCAGACTTGCCCATTTCACCCGAGTTGGAAGAGGTGGTGGGTGAGCAGCTCCATCCTGTATTTGGCAGCGTTTCTTCACTGGGAACCAGCTGTGCCCTCTCCTCCGGGTTCATTAACAGCCAGTGGCTGGTCACCTGGCACATTCTTGGAATGAATGTCTTTTGCTGGTGACGGTAATATGGTTCCCGGCTCCAGGCAGGATTGGATTCGTTTCCAACCCCCGCCAACCAAATGGGGTCAAACAATGCACAGGTGTTATCCTGCGGTTCCATAGGTGTGAACGCTCAACAGGCTTCACTGGCTCAGGTCAGGAGAGCGGGCCGGGCCTGTTCTTCCGTTGGAACTCCCCGCTTCTCCACTCCAGGTCCTTGCCATACCTGGCTGGCCACTACCTTCCTCCACCTCTAAGGACAGCAATGGTAGGCTGAATCCGTGCATCTCTCAAACTTGTCTTCTGTCCCCTCTTCCACTTTTTTTTGTTTTGTTTTTTGTTTTTCGAGGTAGGGCTCAGGCTGACCTGGAATTCACTATGGAGTCTCAGGGTGGCCTCGAACTCACGGCGATCCTCCTACCACTGCCTCCCCAGTGCTGGGATTAAAGGCATGCGCCACCACGCCCGGCTCTTCCACTTTTTTATGCATGTGCATGCCAGTGCACATGTGTGCAGGAACATGTGAGTGTGGAGGCCAGGGGATACCATCCCATGTCATTCTTCAGGAACACCAGTGTTTCTCTCTCTTTCTTTTTATTTATTGTATTCATGAGAGAGAGAGAAAGAGGCAAAGAAAGAGAGAGAGAGGGAGGGAGAATAGTCACACCAGAGCCTTCAGCTACTGTAAATAAACTCCAGACACATGCACTACCCTGTGCATCTGGCTTACATGGGTCCTGGGGGATCAAACCTGGGTCCTTTGGCTTTGCAGGCAAATGCCTTAACCCCTAAGCCATCCCTCCAGCCTGCTTTCTTTTTTTTTTTTTAAGTCAGGGTTTCTCACTGGCTTGGAGCTCACCAGGTGGATGATGCAGGCTAGGCAGGACGCCCCGAGGATTCTCCTGTCTCCAACTCCCTGGCACTTGGATTACAAGTGTGCCCCACCGCATCCAGCATTTTCACAAGGGTTCTGGGGATCAGATTCAAGTCCTTGTGCTTGTGAGGTCAGAACTTTACTATCTAAGCCCCACCCCCACCTCGCCGATTCCACTTTTAAGAATCTTTATGGCAAGGCCTGGTCACACTTGCTTGTAGTTCCAGTTATTCCAGAAGGCAGGAGGATTGCAAGCTGAAGTACTACCTCAGCTATGAATTTAAGAGAGAAAGGAAAGAAGGAAGGAAGGAAGGAAGGAAGGAAGACAGCTGAAGAGATGGCTTAGCAGATAAGGCCCTTGCCTGTGAAGCCTAAGGAGCCATGTTCAATTCTCCAGATCTCACATAAGCCAGACGCACTAAAGTGAGGCAAGTGCAAAGTCTCACATGCCCACTAGGTGGCGCAAGTGTCTGGAGCTTTATTTCAGTGGCTGAGGCCCTGGTGTGCCAATTCTCTCTCTCTCTCTCTCTAAAAAATAGAAAAATTTTAAATTAAAAATTAAATAAAAGAAAGTAGAGGGCTGGAGAGATGGCTTAGCAGTTAAGCGCTTGCCTGTGAAACCTAAGGACCCCGGTTCAAGGCTCGATTCCCCAGGACCCACATAAGCCAGATGCACAAGGGGGCGCATGCGTCTGGAGTTCGTTTGCAGTGGCTGGAGGCCCTGTCATGCCCATTCTCTCTCTCTTTCTCTCTCTCTGTCCCTTACTCTCTCTGTCTGTCGCTCTCAAATAAATAAATAAAAACAAACAATCCAAAAAAAAAGAAAGAAAGTAGAGAGAAGGGAAGATAATGCAATAACCACCTAGAAATGAAGGGATGGATTTGGGCCCACACACAGTGGTCAGTGGACAGGCCATTTTGTTCCCTTGCCACATCCAGCCAACGCAGCAACGGGGCCAAACCTCTTAGGAACCATCAGAGCCTGGGAATGAAGCTATAATAGGCCAGTGACAGCAGAGAGAGAGAGAGAGAGAGAGAGAGAGAGACAGAGAGAGAGAGAGAGTGATTGGTGGGATGAGCACTCAGAGAAGATAAAAACCACAGCCCTATTCATATTAAATGCTTTTCAGTTTTTATCGTAATTAAATGTTTTAAAAAACGTTAATGGAATAAATGGAACTTGACTTCCCCGTTTTCTCTAGATCCTGCAATTATGCTGAAGGCCTGTCTTGAAAGGATGCCAGAGGGTGATGGATTAAGTCTAAAATAAATCAAATTTCTCTTGCCACGGAGTTGGGGAAATACAATAAGCGCTCCATCCTGCCTCTGGAGATGAGGAGCCACGCCGCCCTCTCCGCGGTCATTCTGCTCAGGCACGGCCTGTGCAGTAAGCTCGCGAATGCAGAGTCCTAAACCAAACTCCATGCGGGCGATAAGCCCGTGTTACCGCAGCACAGTGGCTGAAAGGGCCTGGGCAGCATTTCTGTCGAGCTGCCTCCTATTGCCAAAGCTCCCTCCCAGTAAATATCTAGCCAGCAGCTCTTGGAAATGAGCTGGGCACTATGCCAGCCAGACTCCCAGATGGTCATGATGGGCAGTACAGAGGGCCAGGCACCTGCTCCCTTGTCTCTTGCTGGCGCGGGACGGAGGGATCTCTGGGTGGGATTCAAGGGAACCAATACTCCATCAGCACCCGGGGCCTGAGTCAGCAGCAGAAATTCCAGTCTGTGCCTAGGAGCACTCAAACCAGAGCCTGAGCTGGGACAGGCCAAGCGCCCTTGGCCTCTTCCTGCGCTCAGTGAACAACAACAAAAAGATCCGAACGTGTTAGACATGGGATCGTCCCTTTCCTCACAAGATTTGAAGCAAAACAGAAATGAAGACAGCCAGATCTGGTGATATAAACCTACAACACCAGTTACTCAAGAGGTGGAGCACAAGGTCAAGACAGCATAGCCTACTCATTGAGACCATATCTCAAAATAAAGTCTAAGAAGGGGGCTGGGGATATGACTCTCTAGTAGAGTGCTTGCCTGCTATGCATGAGACCATAGGTCCGATCCATGGTACTGGAACAACAACAAAGGAAGAGAGGTTTAAACACATAGATCCCCAATGTGTTCATCTGTATTCGTGCCCCCTCTCTCCCTGCCCCTTGAAACTTTTCACATCCACCCTTCATTCACATTTATAAGCAACTCACTGGTGTCACGTCCAGGATAGCAATCAAAGCCCAAACCAGAGGCTGGGAATGTAGCTCAGTTCTAGAATGTTTGCAAGTAGTCCTGGCACCAAATAAACCAAATGTAGGGGTACCTGCCTATAATCCCAGTATTTAAAAGGTGGAGGCAGAAGGAACAAGGGCTCAAGGTCATCTTCAGTTACAAGGATCTTTTGAGGCCAGCTTGGGCTTCATAAGACAGACAGACACAGAGAGAGAAGCCTTAAGGTACAGGAGCAAAGTCCTAATTGGAGATGTTACAGGTCTATCAAGAAAAATCTCTCCTAACTTTTTGACAATATCCACCCACCTCTACTTTATTTAGATATGATCCATATTACACTGGGGTGCTGGATGAGTCTGAGCCCAGCACCCCATCTATACACGGAGTCCTGACCAGCTCCTCTGGTGTCTTCTCATACCTATGCTCAGCCCACCTCTGAGGACATCAGAGCAGCCTAAGGCAGATTTCAGCCATTGAAGTCAAGCCTCTCTTCTGACTCCTGAAATCTCTCATCTCCACTTCTCCCTCAGGTGACCGTGTTTCAAGTTACTTCTATTAAACTGAGTTTCTCCCCTCTATCCCATATCCCGACTCAGCTTTTCCATGTGAAGAGCCGACTGAAAGGGGAAGTTCCTGGCGACCAGGAGAGAGGCTAGGACGCGGATGGATGATGATGTAGGATGGAAGGGCGTGGCGCCCCCTCCAGGTCAGACTCTCTACTTCTCTCAGTGCAACCCACGAGCCAGGTAGCAAGACAGGCCTTGTCAGAACACAGTTGCACGTTCTGTTGCTGTAAACCGCTAAGCATTTTCCCTCATCGCACCTAAGCGGTGTCCTCTCTTCCCTAAAGCCATGCTATTAGATACATTTGTTAAATATCACCTAGCCCAATTCCACTCTTTAGTCCAACCTTTCAAAAATGTATCCTTGGGCTGGAGAGATGGCTTAGCGGTTAAGCGCTTGCCTGTGACGCCTAAGGACCCCAGTTCGAGGCTCAATTCCCCAGGACCCATGTTAGCCAGATGCATAAGGGGGCGCACGCGTCTGGAGTTCATTTGCAGTGGCGGGAGGCCCTGGCGCGCCCATTCTCTCTGTCTATCTGCCTCTTTTTCTCTCTGCCTGTTGCTCTCAAATTAATAAATAAAAATAAACAAAAAAAAATTTAAATGTATCTTTTTCTTTTTTTGGTATGTGCATACATAGTGTGTGTGTGTGTGTGTGTGTGTGTGTGTGTGTGTGTGTAGAGGTATATGTCCCATACACGTGCTTGTGGAGGCCAGAGAGAACACTGAGTGTCTTATTCTATAGCTAACCCACATATTTCCTTGCAACAGTCTCTTTTACTTATTTATTATTATTATTATTGTTGTTGTTGTTGTTATTTTGTTTTTCGAAGTAGAGTCTCACTCTAGCTCAGGCTGAACTGGAGTTCATTATGTAGTCTCAGGGTGGCCTCGAAATCGTGGCGATCCTCCTACCTCTGACTCCCAAGTGCTGGGATTACTCTCTTAATTTTTTTTATTTAAGTCTGAGGCTTTTATTAACTCATACACAATGATTTGTCTTCTGGTTTGTTGAAGCCACAGTGATGTCTGTCAAAGTGGCTGGCCGTAAGAACCCCAGCCCACACTCACCAGAAGGACACTCATTTTCACCCTCCTATGATACTTCAGGACAGCCAACTTAGCCTTCTTTCTCTTGTGCATATTTTTCTGGGGAGTGATGTCAGACTTCTTCCTTTTTTTAGTGTCACCACGAAGTCTGGGCGCAAGACGGCCTCCTTTTGAATGCTGCAGTCAGACGAAGTCCGCCCATCCTCCAGTTGCTGATTAGCAAAGGTCCGCCTCTCTGAGCAGGAGGAATTCCCTCCTTGGCCTGGACCTTGGCCTTCATGTTTTCTGTAGAGTCCGCGGTTTCTGCCGCGAATGCGATGGTCTCCCCGTCAGGGTGTTCACAGAAATCTGCCTCTTGGCGGTGGCCCCACCACGGATGGTGGATCGGAAAGCACAACAGTCTCTTTTTTTGAACCTGGAGCTGCTTTTTAAAAATTTTTTACAAGCCCCAGTTCTCCCACAGGTCTAGGCTTACAGGCGTATGTGGTTACGCCCAGCTATAAATGGGAGTGCTGGAGAGTTGAACTAAGGGTCAATCCAGTCCTCGTGCTTCAGACTCAAGCATCCCCCTTTAAAAAACTATCTTATTTATTTATTTGAGAGAGAGAAAGAAGCATATATACAGAGAGGCTAGAGAGAGAATGGGTGCGCCAGGGCCTCCAGCCATTGCAAACAAACTCCAGACGCGTGCGCCCCCTTGTGCATCTGGCTTACGTGGGTCTTGGGGAATCAAACAGGAGTCCTTTGGCTTTGCAGGCAAACGCCTTAACCACTAAGCATCTCTCTAGCTTGGGACTCAAATATTTTGATGAGCCATCTTCCCAGCTTTTCTTTTTCTATTTATTATTTCTCTATGTAAATATATACATATACATACATACATACATATATGTACATATGTATGTATAGAGAGAGTGTATGTGTGTTTTACTCAGTTCCTTATCTTCTGAAAATCTGTTTCCATGTAAGCCATAGATAATAAGAGGCATCTTAGTCAGACAACTACAGACAGGTTTTCTCTAGTCATTATGAAGTGCCCACTTGGGCAATAGAGATGGCTCAGCAGTTAAAGCACTTGCCTGTGAATTCTAAGGACCCAGGTTCAACTCTCCAGATCCCATGTAAGCCAGATGCACAAAGGTGAGGCAAGCACAAGGTTGCACATGCCCACCAGGTGGCACAAGCATCTGGAGTTCGATTGAAGTGGCTGAGGCCCTGGAGCACCACCTCTCTCTCTCTCTCTCTCTGTCTCTGTCACTGTCTCTGTCTCTCTAAACGTCTCCATGTTTGGCCATGTGACTTCAGTGTCTTTTTCTAGGTGTTTCTGAGCATGCCCACTATCAGCCTGGCAGAGCTTGTAGGTCTGTCATCAGCAGGGTCTGCACTGAGAAGTGCTGACCAGGGACAGACGTTAGGGAAAGGACCCGGGCATGTTCCTGTCACGGGACGCTGCATCCCGCGCTTGGGTCAGTGACACAAGGTGGCCGGTGCCTGGCAGGAAGGCTTTCTCTCCGCTTTAGGCCTAGAGCCCGTTCTAACCAGGCCTGCCCTTTCCTTGGGAGCCAATGTGGGCGCCACGAGGCATGCCAACCTTCGATTTCTGCCAAGCTTCGCTGAGGACATGCGAGGACGGAGATGTTTGCAATAACATGTCTGGGAATGACCTTTGGAGTCCCAGGACCTCCTGGTCCCTCGGTTCAAGGGGTGGATCTACGGATGTGTGAAACGCCACAGGAAGCCCAGCGCGAACCACGCATCATGACCTCTTGGATGTTCCCGTCACCCTTCCTGTCTTGAGCTGGTGCTCATCTGTGTCCCTTCTCGAGTGTCCGAGCTGGTGTCCTCGAACCTCCTTGCTGGACTGGGTCATGCATGGGGAACGTGAGCCCTGGTAATGAGAGATTACATTTCCCTCGCAAACAGCAGTGCTCACCCCTCCCTAGGTCAGCGCATGCGTAAGGACAGTGCAATGTGTTTCGTCTCCCTCACAGGAAAGTGAGCACATGGCTGGGAACTGTAACGGGGTGCCAGGGGTTCAGGAAAGCCCTTGAACCCCAAACCCTAGGTCTGTTCCTAATTTTAATCAAAAAGTTGAATACAGGGCCGGGCGTGGTGGCGCACGCCTTTAATCCCAGCACTCGGGAGGCAGAGGTAGGAGGATCGCCAAGAGTTCGAGGCCACCCTGAGACTACAGAGTGAATTCCAGGTCAGCCTGAGCTAGAGTGAGACCCTACCTTGAAAAACCAAAAAACCAAAAAGTTGAATAAAATAAGGCTGAGACGGATAATTATTAAATTATTATGTTAATGGAGGGAAGTACAGAGCCAACGAAAGGCACCTACCCATGTGGCTTGGGAGCCTATATGGGGGGGGGGGGGCTGGGAAAACCGTGGAGAAAGAAAAGAAAGTTCAAAGAGCTCCTGCCCTGTGGGGAGCTGGAGGGGGCAAAGAGCCCATGTGGAGAGTGAGGGCTGGGGGACCTCCTGGCTGTTGTCTGAGCCTTCTGAAACTTCCCAGGTTACCAGACAGCACAGAGAGCCTGCCCTCCCCTCACAGATGCATTTGTGACCTTATGGTGGTGGCTGTCTTCGGCTCAGGTGGACCAGAGGGATGGACGGCTGCTTGGCTAGGGCTGGGGGCTGTCTCAGGAAGAGGTCAGCCCTGACACCAAGTTCCAGGGGCTGAACTTGACCAACCACAGTGTTTAAATCCTAGGAAAGGCCTTCCTCCCAGGAGAGGCCCAGGCTGTGGGAAAACAGGTCTAGGGAACCAGGCAAGAGATAAGAAGCCAGATCATCTTTGATTTCTAGCAAGCGCCGTTTTACTTTTAGGGGTCACCCTAAGTGCCTAAAAGAGCAGCCTGACTCCTTCACAGAATGACAAAGTGAGTGATATTATGGGGCTGAAGGAGAGGAGGGAGGGTCACTCCTAGAGTGTAAGCCATGGCGGGCGGGCACAATCATCTCCCAGCTTCAGGGAAGCAACTTGGGAGAAACCAGCCAGCAGACCAGGGAGTTTGTCAGCTGTCTCTGAAATGAAAAAGCAACAAATCCAAATGTTTGCTCCTGCAGGTGGGGAAGTCGGCCTCTGGGGCACATTCTCCACTGCACCATCACCCACCCGGCCTGGACGGAAGAGCTGTTATGTGTTAAAAACAAGAGACTCCCTGACAGTGCTTCTCAGCCCCAGGTGTGCATTATAATCGCCCATGGAGAGATGAGTCCCAGACTCCTAAGCCACTCTGCAGACCTCGGAAGCAGACTCTCAGGGGTAAGGAACGGAAGGCTCCCCGTGTAATCCCAGCGCTCAGTCAAGGCTGAGGCTCACTGCTCCTGAGGTCTACCAAGCCAAACAAATTAGCTGCCGGAACTATATAGGGCCTGGAAATAAGATTTGTCTTCCTTTACTTGGCCTTTTTTGTTTTTTGGGTTTTTTTGTTTGTTTGTTTTGTTTTGTTTTTTCAAGGTAGGGTCTCACTCTAGCCCAGGCTGACCTGGATTTCACTATGGAGTCTCAGGGTGGCCTCGAACTCACGGTGATCCTCCTACCTCTGCCTCCCGAGTGCTGGGATTAAAGGCGTGCGCCACCACGCCCGGCTTCTTTACTTGGCCTTTTTAGAACTTCTTTCTGTTGTTGTTGTTTTGAGAGAGAGAGAGAGAGAGAGAGAGAAAGAATTAGCATTCCAGGGCCTCAGCCACTACAATGGAACTCCAGACACTTGCGCCACCTGGTGATCATGTGTGACCTTGCGCTTGCCCCACCTTTGTGCATCTGGCTTATGTGGGATCTGGAGAGTCAAACATGGGTCCTTAGGCTTCGCAGGCAAGTGCCCTGACCCCCAAGCCCCATACTTGGTCTTTTATGAGACAGGTTCTTACTATGTTTTTCTGAACTGGTCTGGAATCTACAATCTTTCCACCTGGGGCCTCTCAAGTGCTGGCAAAAGATAAATATTTTCTGTTTGTGTGATGTGTGCACATGTGTGTGCATATTGGAGTGTGTGCAGGCCCACGTGTGTATATGGTGTGCACATAGGTGTGTGTGTGTGTATGTGTGTGTGTGTGTGTGTGTGTAGGTCAGAAGTCGATATCAAGGATCTTTTTCAATCTTTCTCCACTATCATTTTTGAGACAAGGTCTCTTTGCTGAACCTAGAGCTCAGCAGTTCAGCTAGACTAGCTAGCCCGTCAGTGCTATGTGTCCTCCTGTCTCTACCTCCTCAGCACTGCGACAACACCCAGCATTTTATGTCAGTCCTGTGGATTCAAACTCAGCTCTTCATACTTGTGTAGCAACCACTTTACTCACTAAGCCATCTCCCTTGCCCCGGGATGCCAATATCTCTAACAGGCGGCCCGTGTGACTGAAGAGCTGAATTAAACTGCGGCTGCTGCCCTGAGTTTGGCCCCAGAACCTACCAAGTCTAGCCTACTTGCCAACCTCCAGGCCAATGAGAGACCTTGTCTCCAAAAAAAAAACGGCGCATGGGGGCTGTAGAGATAGTTTAGCAGTTAAGGCACTTGCCTGCAAAGCCTAAGGACCCAGGTTCAATTCCCCAGTACCCACGTAAGCCAGATGCACAAGGTGGCACATGTATTTGGAATTCTTTGCAGTGCCTGGAGGCCCTGGTGTGCCTATTTTCTTTCCATATCCGCCTCTTTCTTTCTCTGTCTCTCCAATAAATAAATAAATAGATAAAGAAAAAAAATTTTTTTTTTGGTTTTTCAACCAGTCTGACCTGGAATTCACAATGTAGTCTCAGGCTGGCCTCAAACTGACAGTGATCCCCCTGCCTCTTCCTCCCCGCTGCTGGGATCAAAGGCGTGTGCCACCATGCCCGGCTTAAAAATAAAGTGCACAGCGTTCCTGAGGAATGACAGTTGAGGAACTCTGTCTTCTACACGTGCTCACCCATGTGCATATGCACATGCACACACGTGACCCCCTCACCCACACAAATGTGCGTGCACACACACACACACACACACACACACACAAAATAACACTGGGCTGGAGCGATGGTTCAGTGGCTAAGGCTTGCCTGCAAACCCTAATGACCTGAGTTTGATTTCCCAGGACCCATGTAAGCCAGATGCACAAAGTGGTACATGCATGTGGAGTCCATTTGCTTGGCTGGAAGCCCTGATGCACTCATTCCCTTTCTCTCTCCTGGACAGAGTGGTGGACACCTTTAATCCCAGCATATTCGGGAGGCTGAGGCAGGAAGATCACTGTGAGTTTGAGACCAGCCTGCGACTGAATTCCAGGTCAGCCTGGGTTAGAACAATACCCTACCTCAAAAAAGTACACAACAAACAAACAAAAGCTGAAGTTGTTTTTCCTTGCAACTCCTTTCTTCTTTGAAGGCTTTTGAAGGAACAGTCTTTATTCAAGCTTCGTTTTGTTTGCCTAGATTGAGAATGGCAGAATCCGTCACTCAGCCCATTGGAGGGTCCAGCGCAGGCTGGCTGGGAGGGAGGTCGAGCCTGACAAACTCACAAATGAATCCATTTCTATTTTGAATGGGAAACACAGAAGGAGGTAGCCTGTTAGAGCTGCTCCCACAGCCTGTCCCTAATAATCCCAAGGCCTTGGGAGGAGGGACACTATTCTTCCTTTCCTAGACTCCGCCTTATTCCTGAAGAGCGCACGCTCATATCCCTGGTCATTCCCCAGTCATACCCCCAGACAGCTGTGTCTCAGGGCCAGTGGCATGCCCCAGTACTATATTGCCTTGAGCACGAGGCCAAATAAAGCTCTGGACCAGGCCTGAGACATTGTCAACCAGGTGATCTCAAGGGTGGAGCTTGAGAGATTCCGTGCTTTGGAGAGTAGAGGTGAATGAGGGCTCTAGGTGAGCGTTCCCATAGGAGGAGCCCAGCAGTCTCCATCCCTGGGGAAAGACGGACCTGGAGGAGGGGTAGAATGGTCTTAGGATAGGCACTCTGGACCCAAAGACCACTTTCTGGAGTGGCCGGCGCTCCTCCTGTGGCAGATCTCATTCTGAAGCCACAGAAGGTTCCTGACACCCAGTCCTCTTTCCCCTTGCGGAGGGTGCACCCTGCCCTCTCTGAGTGCTTCAGGTTTCCTTCCTGACTCCTTTGACAGACATCTTTTCATTTGTTTGTTTTTTCGAGGTAGGGTCTTGCTCTAGCCCAAGCTGACCTGGAATTCACTATGGAGTCTCGGGGTGGCCTCAAACTCACAATGATCCTCCTACCTCTGCCTCCCGAGTGCTGGGATTAAAGGCGTGCACCACCACGCCTGGTTTGAGAAATATCTTCTTGATGCTTCTAGTCCACTCGCATGTCCCTGATCTCACATGTCACCTGGTTCCCTTTATAAATTGCCCACCTGCCTTTCTTCTCTGCAGATGTGTCCTGGGGCAAAGTCTCTTAAACTGTGGGTCATAACCCCATACGAGGTTGCATGACTGAATGTGGGTGTTGTAGTGAGCTCTCAGTCACTGGGACCAGCATCCAACCAGACAGTTTACAGAAAGGTGTTTTTTTTAAATATTTTATTTTTATTTATTTGAGGAGAGAGAAAGAGGGGGAGAGAGAGAAAAAAATGAGTGTGCATCACTGCAAACAAACAAACTCCAGACATGTGCCATCTTGTGCATCTGGCTTATGTGGGTCCTAGGGACTTGAACCGAGGTCCTTTGGCTTTGTAGGTAAGTGCCTTAACCACTGAGCCATCTCTCCAGCCTAGAAAGCTGGGTTTTATTTCAGTTTACAAATCCAGGGGAAGTTCTCTTGGTGGAAGTGACTGCTTAAACTGCCCTGCACACACCTCTGGGCTGGAATTCAGATCCCCCTCCCCCATGACACACTCCCCTGTAGCAGGAGTCAGCCTGCTACAAACTCAACTTTAATGAGACACTTCAGTCGCTGGGCCATCCGTTCAAACTAGTGCAGTGGGAAGGAAACATATGGCAACCAAACAACATTGCTGCAAAGGCCTCAGCTCAGCTCTGAGACTGCTGCATGCTGGGAGTTGTAGTGTTTTTACCCTGCGTGCAAGGTTTCTGCTCTTACAGAATCCTAATGGCTCAGTTACGGAAAAAAAGACATCATGCCTCGACGTGATATTAAGTAAATATATCTTTGGAGTGGATTGTGTCAGATAAACAAGTATGACTAGCATGCAAATTTGCTTTCACTTTTAATAAGTGGTGAAATTATATGTATGTCAAACAGTTGTTTTAAAATAAATTTCTTTAGGATTTATTGTTTGATTTGCATGCAAATTTCTCTGGGGTGGGGATGGGAAAAGGGGCTGCAAGAAGCTTAAGAGCCTCGCGCCCCTCCGTGAGAGCGCCCTTGATCCTTCACAGGCAGTTATATGCCTCAAAGTCCTTGAACAGACCTCCTTTCCTCCTCACTACTGCCCAACACCCACGTCTCACCTCCACGCCCTTGACCTTCTATCTTTGCCTTTCTTGCGCCCATCATCTGGGAAGAAACTACTAGGCAATGTGTCTGGCGTCACTTGTAAATAAAACCAGACACAGATAATTGCTGTCACCAAGCGAGTGACCTGGGAAGAGGGGTCGCTTATTTCAATAACGCGTTCATTGCCCCAAATGTTATTGCAGCTTCTCTTTTCGAAATCGCCTCTGGGAATGGCAGCATATACTTTTGAATATCCTAGTCCCAGTTAGACTCTATGCTCTGCTCATGGGCCCAAGGTTTGGACCCAGCCCTTATTTCCTTTGGAGCAGAGTTGGTAAATGAAGTAAGCTCTCAATAATAAAAAATAAACACTTAGGAGCTGGCGAGAGCGCTCAATGCTTAAGGTGCTTGCCTGCAAAGCCTAACATCCCGGGTTCGATTCCCAACACCCACATAAAGCTGGATGCACAAAGTGTGTGTGGAGTACCTTTGTACTGGCTAGATGCCCATTCTCTTGCTCTCTGTCTGTCTCTCTTCTCTGTCTGTCCCTGCAAACAAGCAAACAAACCGATAGGTACATAACTAAAATATTTTTTAAATGATAATCTAACAAATTATCCAGCTTTTTTTTGTTATTTTTATTTATTTATTTGACAGCGACAGACACAGAGAGAAAGAGGCAGAGAGAGAGACACAGAGAGAATGGGTGCCAGGGCCTCCAGCCACTGCGAACGAACTCCAGACGCGTGTGCCCCCTTGTGCATCTGGCTAACGTGGGTCCTGGGGAGTCGAGCCTCGAATCAGGGTCCTTAGGCTTCACAGGCCAGCGCTTAACCACTAAGCCATCTCTCCAGCCCTAAAATATTTTTTTAAATAAACATCTGAAAATGAAGGAATTTTAGGAATTTGTCTTGTGGGAAGAATCCTAGATATATGAATAAAAAAATTAAAGAAGGGGAAAAGAAAGAATGTGGCTTGCACTGAAATACTTGTAACCATGCAACGTGATGCTGTGCAAGACCACAGAAGTGTGTAGAAAGGTCACAGAGATGGAGCAATGGGCAGGGTGGCGAGCGTGACTGTAAAAGGGAGAGAACAGGAAACCTGATGGGACTAATTCCTAACGGTGGTGGTAGATACACAACCTACGTTTGTGATAAAGTGATTGACACGCAATAATTACTCTTGCATCATGGGACCAAATTACCCGAGAGAAGAACGTAAGAGGAAAGGTGGACCTGGGCTCATGCTCCCAGAGGGCTCAGTTCATGGCTACTTAGCCCCATGCGCTTGTGCATCATGGGGGGGATACCGGGCAGATGGGAAGCAGAGAGCCAGGTGGGAAGGAGTCAGAGAAATATTGTGCCCATCAAAGCACACCTCCCATGACCCGCTTCTCCCAGGTGAGCCTCACTCCTGAGTTTTCCATCACCTTCCTAAAGAGCACCATCAGCTGAGGAGCAAATAAGTGATCAACGAGCCGGGCATGGTGGCGCACGCCTTTAATCCCAGCACTGGGGAGGCAGAGGTAGGAGGATCCCCATGAGTTCGAGGCCACCCTGAGACTCCATAGTGAATTCTAGGTCAGCCTGGGCTAGAGCGAGACCCTACCTTGAAAAACCAAAAACAACAACAACAACAACAAAAAAAAAATCATTTGGATGGCAATGACCTTGGGATGACTCAGAAGGCATCATGGTGATGGAAAGAAGTGACCGCAGTGCTCAGTACTGCAATATCTGTATCACACCTTCCAAGGCTCAGGGTCTAATGCGGAAGAGGTGATGGAAAGAATGTAAGAGCCAAAGGAAGGGTAGGACTCCTTACAACATGCTCCCTCCAGACACAAAATGGCCTGGATATCCATGACCTCACAGTGCCTGACACTACCTACACACGACCATCATAAGAGGAAGAAAAGATCATGACATCAAAAGTAAAAGAGAGACTGATTGAGATGGGGAGGGGGTATGATGGAGAGTGGAGTTTCAAAGGGGTAAGTGAGGGAAGGGAGGCTATCACCATGGGATATTTTTTATAATCATGGAAGTTGTTAATAAAAAAATTTTTTTTAAACATCTGGAGGCTGTGAGAGCGCCCAGCGAATGAAGAGGAACTCTCCACACAAGGGTGAGGTCTGGAGTCTGAATGGCAGTACCCATGTAAATACCAGGTGGGACCCAGCTGTGGTGGCGCATGCCTTTAATCCCAGCACTCGGGAGGCAGAGGTAGGAAGATCGCCGTGAGTTCGAGGCCACCCTGAGACTCCATAATGAATTCCAGGTAAGCCTGGGCTAGAGTGAGACCCTACCTCGAAAAACCAAAAAATAAAATAAAATACACATAAGCATAATTTAAATGTTATTACATGAACATTGGCTCTTTATTCAGGAAAGACCTGGATGAACTCATCCACAGAGTGGCACAAATCTGCTATTTTAGGAAAAAGTTCATCGTGTCATAGCCAGTCCGTCCACATTCATGCGAGAGCGGACAGTAGTGGTAATAATAAGCACAAGGGGCCAATTATCAGGACCTGCAAAGCCAGGCCTGCTTGACTTGACCTCATACTGGGCTGGGGTACCAACTGTGGTACATGGTCACCTGCTTTGAAGGTCAGGTGTACACTGTGAGGAGGTTCTTCACTTACGGAACATTATGGAACATCTCTGCTGGAGATACACTTAATGAGAACTCCGTCCAGGGCTATAATACTCTGTTGAAATCTACCTGCTTCCTGGCAGTTTTGTGAGCATTTACTAGATGTCTACTATGTGCCAGGGAAGTTGTGGTAAGGCAGCAGAGAACACGCCTTGCATTTGTTTAATCTCTGTGTTTTTAGCTCATGTGGTCCAACTGCACCTGTTTTGACATGTGCACAGTCAGCAGGATTGGCAGAGTGTCCACAGGTGGGGAGATGAAGATGTGGAAGCAGCTTCCTTCCCACATACAGTCAGTGGCTTGTACGTCCACACAGGGCTGTGGACCGTGTGTCGCCCTGGGATGACGGCCCAGAGCTTGGGCAGCAGGTAGACTTTGGTGGAAGATCCGGCTCCGTCCTGAGCAATTGACAGAGGGTTTGGTGTTCTCATCTGTGCCAGTCCACACGTCGCAGGTCGTGGTGGTCAGAACACGGGTGAACAGGAAAGTCATAGGGCAAAACGTTTCGTATAGGTGTAGCCACATAGCAGGCAATGGATGGACTTTGCTATCATTACTGAGTGAAGCCTCTTGGAGTTACAATGAGCCTTCTTTGTAATTGATTTCCTGACATGTTGAGCACAGACATGATGTCTTTGTCCACGATTATACACAGTTGGGTAGTGTCAGAATAGAAGGTCCTTGAAGAGAAATACTGGGAACCATGGCATACCCCTTTCCCAGCCCTAAGGAGCAGAGGCAGGAGGATCAGGAGTTCATGACCATCCTCAGCTACATTATGAGTTCAACGGCAACCTGAGCTACATGAGACCTTGTCTCAAAAAAATACAGGGCTGAAGTGATGGCTTAGCGGTTAAGGCGCTTGCCTGTGAAGCCTAAGGACCCATGTTCGGCTCTCCAGATCCCACATTAGCCAGATGCAAAGGTGAGGCAGGAGCAAGGTCTCTCATTCCCACTAGGTGGCGCAAGTGTCTGGAGTTTGATTGTAGTGGCTGAGGCCCTAGCTTTTCTCTCTATGTGTCTGTCTCTAAAACAAAATTTAAAAAATAAAAATAAAATACAAACAAAGATAAGTACAACTTCAAGCACCTACCTAAAGGGACTGAGCAGAGCAGGGAACTCAATAAACACCAATTTTCAATCAGTTCAGTAAGTTTGCATGTATCAGGAGGCTGTGCCTTGAGCCACTGGGCTGGGGGTGGGTAGTTCCGATGACTAAAGCAGTTCTCTTTGGGTTCAAAAGAATTAGACTACAAGCCACAAACGGTCCCACACAGACTAATTAAATACATGTCAATAGAGATCCACGAAATGAACTGTGGAAAACATCACCAATGTTTGAATCCACTAATAAGCACACTCAAGGGCTGGAGAGATGGCTTAGTGGTTAAGCGCTTGCCTGTGAAGCCTAAGGACCCCGGTTCGAGGCTCGATTCCCCAGGACCCACGTTAGCCAGATGCACAAGGGGGCGCACGCGTCTGGAGTTCGTTTGCAGTGGCTGGAAGCCCTGGCGCACCCATTCTCTTTCTCTTTCTCTCTGCCTCTTTCTCTGTCTATCATCCTCAAATAACTAAATAAAAACTTAAAAAAAAAAAAAAGCACACTCGACAGCAGTGATAGGTAACCCAGTGTGCAGCGTGTGAAAGTCCTTGTGTGCGAGATCTGGGGCTTCCAAAGCTAAATGATGAACCAAATGCACTTCATTATCTCACAGTCCAATGGGGGGAGACGAGTAAATATATGTAAATAGACACAATATGACACATGCATCCAGGGCTCCCAGGCAGAAGGGGAGAAATCTCCATACGGGTTGAAGGACATGTGCGGGAGTAACAGGGACTAGAGACCGAGAGGGCAGAGCTGGCCCACGCGCCTACGCGTGCAGAGATGGGACGCATCCAACGGTCTGACACTTTGGGGGACAAGCAGATCACTGGAGCCCAGCTGGACTAGAAAGGCAGGGACTGGCCAGATGTGAGCGGAGATGGAGGGATGACCAGGATGACAGACGCTTTCGCTCACGGGGGCTTTTAGGAACTTTGGCTTTCTCCCGAAAGTCACTGAAATCCATAATGGAGGGTCCAGAGGGACAATCAAATTTGCCTTTTAGAAAAAACAAAAGATAGAAAAACGATTTGGACAAGGGAGAGGGAGGCAATGGCGATGGGGAGGGTTTATCTGAAGCCCGCTGTCTTGGGGGTGCTAAGAGCTATTAGGAAGAAGAAAAAAGAGAGAGAGAGAGAGAGAGAAGAGCTATTAGGACAGTAGCAGCGGAGAAGGAGGGGAGGGGAAGGGCCGTGGGAATGGGAAGGGAGAAAGAGGGAAGAGAGGGAGCATGGAAGGGCAGGAGTGAGGGGGAGGGGGAAGAGGCTGGTACTGCATGGTTGGAAATTCCAAGAGCTTAGTAGTGATGGAGTGGGTAAAGAGGAAGTTGGAAATGACTTCAGCTGAAGGTGTTAAAAGACCACAGATAAGGTGGCACAGACTATGGAGGAGAAATAAAACAACAAGCAAAGAAGGGAGAGGGGGGCCATGAAGACCTGAGAGAGAGTCTGCAAGTGGACTGGAGACCTGATTGGCAGCCGTCCGTGAGGAAGCATGGGTAAGCGCTCACTTGGTTGGGTACAGGCAGGGCACCCTCACACACCATGTGCACTGGCTCTCCTTCCTCTCCAAAGACTCGCAAGAGCCCACTGTTGGCAAAGCCACATTCGGAAGTCAAGCTTGATAATTGATGCGGTAGTCCCCTGGATTCCCTCATTAGCAGCTGCTAATGGCTGGTGTGCTAACGATTCAATTAGGGCTCTAATAGGCCCATTGTGAAAGGCATCTCTTCAAAGGGGAAGGGATGGATTGCTGCAATGGCTGAGGGCGGCAGTGAAGTCCCAACAGCACCCAGGGATTTTCCACTCCCTAATAGAGACCACCCGCAGCCCAGGGCAGCCAGCCTGGAGGCCAGATTCTGGACTACGGGGACAGAAGTGGGCCTCAGGGGCTCTACGCAGGAATCTGGAAGTCTTTGAGTTGGAAAAAGAGGCTCCGTCCAAGGCTGAAGAGTCAACTCTGGACTTCTGGCTTGGACACACCCTCTTGAGTTCTCTACCCCAAGCCCACCCAGCAGCCTCAACTCAAACGCACCTTCAGGACTGGAGAGATGGCTTAGTGGTTAAGGCGCTTGCCTGCGAAGTCTAAGGACCCACGTTCGACTCGCCACATCCCTTGACAGCCAGATGCACAAGGGTGAGGCAAGCGCAAGGTCGCACATGCCCACTAGGCGACGCAAGCGTCTGGAGTTTGATTGCAGTGCTGAGGCCCTAGTGCACCAATTCTCTCTTTCTTTCTCTCTCTCTCTCTCTCTCCCTAAAATTAAAAAAAAAAATTACCTTCAGATGACCTGACCAAAATATAGTTAATGTAGCCACCTCCTCCAGCATCTACCTTGAGTTCCCATTGTCCTCTCCCCACCATCTTTTTTTCTTTCTTTTGTTTTTTCGAGGTAGGGTCTCACTGTAGCTCAGGCTGACCTGGAATTCACTATGGAGTCTCAGGGTGGCCTCGAACTCACAGCGATCCTCCTACCTCTGCCTCCCGAGTGCTGGCATTAAAGGCGTGCGCCACCACACCCGGCTTCTCCCCGCCATCTTTTGGCCTCCACCTTTTTCTTTGGGTTATACATTTGAAATATGGAGAGCTGTGAACGGTGACATACACCTGTAACCCCAGCACCTGGGAGGTAGAAGCTGGAAGATTAGGAATTCATGGCCAATCTGAGTTGCATGGGACCTTATCTCAAAACAAACTATGACAGTCAACAGACGCGGAGGAAAGTTCCATGGTGGCCTTCCTCTCCTGGCTGTCGGGATGTGCAGAGAAGCAAAATCTGTGACCAGCAAATTTAGTTATCACTGGTACCAAACAACCCTCACTAGGAAGTATCTAATGAGAACTGGAAGAAAGTAAGTTGCAATGAATTCTGAACTGCCCTTGAGATGGTGAGCAGAAAGATAGAGGAGTGGATTTTCTCAAAAAAAAAAAAAAAAAAAAAAAAAACTTGTCTTTCTAGATGGGGTAGAACACACCTGACACACCTGTAATCCTACCACTGAGGCAGGAAGACTCCCAAGAGTTCAATGCCACCGTGGCCTACATAGTCAGTACTGGGCCAATCTGGGCTACAGAATGAGACTCTGTCTCCAAAGAAAGAGAGAAAGAAAGAGAAAGGGGGAAGATGGAGAGGGAAGGAAGAAAGGGAGGAAAGAAATAGGAAGGAAGAAAGGAAGGGAGAGAGGGAAGGAGGGAAAAGGGTAAGAGGGAGGGAGGAAGGGAGGAAGGAAGGAAGGAGGAAGGAAGGGCATGTTTAGTCTCAGCCATGGAGACTACCTTGCCTCACGACCACTCAGCTTGCTCTGGTTTTACACGTCATTTCCTCTGCCTTCTCTTTTTTCAATTCTCCCTTCTGAGGAAAAAAACAATACTCTGATGACATGGACAAAAATGTTTCTCCAAACATGAATTCTGTTGTTTCATATCCTACCACCTGCCTTTTCAAGTCTTGCTTCCAGACACCCCACAAGCCTTGAATCCTTCCTTGAGCCAGCCTCGTACATATAAAACCTTTCCCAGGCTGGAGAGATGGCTTAGTGGTTAAGTCACTTGCCTGCAAAGCCAAAGGACCCAGGTTCAGTTCCTCAGGACCCACGTAAGCCAGATGCACACGGTGGCGCCTGTGTCTGGAGTTCATCTGCAGCAGCTGGAGGCTGTGGTGCGCCCATTTTCTCTCTCTCTTTCTCTCAAATAAGTACATAACAACAAAATATTCAAAAATACTATTCCCACGGTCGAACTAGAAACTAAGGCACGTAATTCCCTTCTTTCCTGGTCCTATCTGTCTTTGTCACCTCAATTTTCTTCTGCAGCTGGTGGCAGGCTGCTTCCCTGAGATGCCCTGGCAGAGTCTCCCAGGATAACGTGAGCAGCAATGCTGCTGCAGAGGCCTGCAGGTCAGGAAAGGAATTGAAGATCACCCAGGGGAGAGGGGCAGGAGAACAGAACCAGCTAAGCCTGGTGCCGACCACAGGGAGCCTAAAGAACCCTGAACTGAGCGCTCCAAACAGTCATGTGACCTTGGGTCACACCCGTCTTCCCTCTCGAGTCATCTCTAAAGGAAGATTGTTGAGTTCATCATCTACCACAGAAATAAAGACCCCCTGCCTCCTTCTTCCTTCCTTTCATTTTTTGCGTGGGTGTGATGTGGTGGTGGTGTGTGTGGTGTGTATGACGTATGTACGTATATGTATGGTCCGGTGTGGTTCCCAGTGGGCTCACCTGCAATGGCTGGGGGCGAATGTTGGGTGCCCCCCTCAAATTACTCTTCCACCCATGTTTAGTTGAGCCAGAGCCTGGTACTGATCCTGAGCTTGCCAGCTTTGTTTGTTTGTGGTTTGCAAGTGCCAGTGGTTTTCCAGTCTCTGCTCCCCACGAGCCTGGGCTCACAGTCGTGCGTGGCCATGCGCAGATACGTATGTACTTCCTAGGGATTGAACCCTGGGCGGTCTCTCAGGCTTCCCCGGCCCTTGTGCTTGCACAGAAAATGCTCTGGAGAGGTGCTTAGCCGTCTCTCCAGCCTGACTCCTGACTTTTCTAATCGCCCCAGGATCAAAAGCCCGCTTTCTATCTTCCCGCGTCGGCTGAAATAGTCTATAGGATGCTTTGGGCCCTGTGCTCACCAGTGCTGCTACGTCTGGACGTGCCCTGCAGCCCTGCATCTCAGACTTTGCCCCACAGACCCTGTGAAAGAAACACGCGCGCAGATAATATGGTCGAGCTGTTTTCTCCAGTCGGGTAACTTGTCACTGGTACAGGGGATTTGAAAACATGTCCGAGGTCCCAGGAGACAGCCGCCTCAGCCACTCTGCCAGAGGCACCAAGAGAAGACAATGTGTTCTCCAAGGGTTGCAGGCGGACTTCTCAGTTGGCCTTGATGACCTCGGTCTCTGGCTCACTCGAATGATATTGCTGCGTTACAAGTCAATATGGATTCGCAGGATGTAACTCAGGTCACTCGCTGTTGGCTTTGAGGTTGGCGGATTGTTCAGGTCGGCCTAACCCGATCACAGGGGCCACTTCCAACACAGCAAGCTTTCTTTCTACTGCTGAGTGAAAGGGAAGGGAGAGAGGTGTGGGAGGAGTAAGAGAGATTTGATGAGAGGAAAATTCCGCATTGTTGGCAAGCAGAGGTCCCGTGTTTTGACTTCAGGACAGCAGTGACCAGCGGCCAAGAATGTAGGCAGACAAGGACTTCAATCCTGCAGCCACGAGGAACTGGATTCTTCTAGCACCCTGAGGGAGCTGGGAAGTGGATTCCGCCCTGGCGCCAAGTAACAGCTCAGACCATCTGACACCTTGTCTGCAGCCTTCCGAGGACAGAGCCCAGCTGAGTTAACCCGGCTGCGAACCTCTGAGACAATGCACGCGTGCTTTCTAATCCACGATGAGACCAGGCGTGCTTGCTTTCTCAGCCATGAGCTTTGCAGTAATACGTGCCACCAGCAGCGGGCCTTTCTGCCACTGTGCCCTTCTAGGTATCTTGGATCTGGGGCCGCCGATTTCAAACGTAAAGACTGTGATGGTTGACTTTAAGTGCCAACTTGACCGGGTTAAAGAAGGTCCAGAGAGCTGGTAAAGCATCGTTTCTGAGTAGGCCTGGGAGGATGTTTCTGGAAGAGATTACCACTGGACTCAGTACAGTGAATAAAGAGGACCGCCTCCGCCAATGGAGCTGGGCATGAGGCAACCCAGTAAGGGCCTAAGTAGAACAGAAATTCACGGGGAAGGAAACTCTGCCCTCTGCTTGAGCTGGGACAACCATCTTCTGCATTTGGCCATTAGACCTCCGGAGTCTCCGCCCTTGAGTCTGGACTAGAACTACAACAGTGGCTTTCCAGCGCCTTCAGCTTGCAGAAGGCAGACAGATGGACTCGGCCTCCACGATCACATGAGCCAAAGCCTCACGAGAACTCCTACCTCTTTATTATCATCAGTCCATCTGTCTACTAGTTATTTATCTATTGTCTGTCTGTCGGTCTACATCCTGTCAATTCTGTTTCTCTCCAGACCCCCAACTAGCTGGCTCAGTGAGAAGCCTATGTGAGGACCTGAGTTCGGGTACCCAGAACCCACCTAAAAAGCTGGGCGCAGTGGGCCAGTGCCAGGGTGAAATACAAGAGAATCCTCAAGGCTTTGTGGATAGGTTGTTAGCCAAGTTGGTGAGCTCAGAGAAAATTTGTCTCAAGGAAATAAGGTGGAGAGCCATAGAGGAAGATGCCTGAAATTGACCCTGTCCTCTGAACACACACAGACACACACATACACGGATGAACACATGAAAAACATGTGCACATGCATGCACACTATACACAAAGGCAAAAAAAAAAAAGGAAAGCTTACTAACAAATATATTGCAGGAAATGCTACTAAATTTGAAAATGATGACCCTGGTTTTCAGTGTCTATCTGCCATCTGTGTGCCCCTGGTGAAACACAGGGTACCCAGCTGTTTCCTCACCTGTGAAGTAAACAGCCAAATGAGATGAGCTACTTTCTGACTGCTCTGAGGGACCCAGCGGAGGGGGGGACTGTGCAAGTGGACAGGACAGGCTCTACACTCCACCACACCCTTCAGGGAAACAAGCACTGCTAGGAATTCTTTGTGTATGATTTCATTAGAAAACACATAACTGGCCTGGAGAGATGGCTTAGCTGTTAAGGCGCTTGCCTGAGAAGCCTGAGGACCCATGTTTGACTCTCCAGATCCCACGTTAGCCAGACACATAAGGGTTAGGAAAGTGCAAGGTCGCACATGCCCACTAGGTGGCGCAAGCATCTGGAGTTCGATTGCAATGGCTGAGGCCATTGCATGCCAGTTTTTTCTCTCTCTCTCTCCTCCTCTGTGTCTCTCACTCTCTCTAAAAAGAAAGAGAGAGAGAGAGAGGGAGAAAGAAGCAAACACATTACTGCTGCCAAGTGCAATGTAAAGACGACTGACCTGAGTGATTAGGAGGGCCTCTTCCGACACACAAGTCGAGTTCCGCTGGAGCTGTGAGGACGGGTGGCAGGGATGTGGGCTTGACGGACACAGCGGCCAAACCAGGTTTCCTGGGTCGGTCTCTTTATTCTCCACAGGCCTAAACTTCTGGGAGCTAAGTGGTTAAAAACAGATGGGCCTCAGTTCAGAGTTCAAATTCTGCCGCTGGGCAGATCAATAAGTCTCTAAACTTCTCAGAGCAAGCTGCAAGTCTGGGACCCACAGCAGGGGACCATCGCCCACTTTGCTCACTTACAGCACACGCGCCTCACTGGATGTGGCCTGCGACGGCTCCACAACAAGACTCTGTTTGGTGTTTGTGCAGTGTGTGTGTGTGTGCCCGTGTGTTCACGTGTGTGAGTTCAGGCACACATCCACATGTCGGCCATCACCTTCCTTAGTCTGAGGGCAGGTTCAGTTTCACTGTTCACTGCTGCCTCCAGTCGGCTAGCTGGCCGGGGAGCTTCGATGGAAATCCTGTCTCTACCTCCCTTCTTGCCCCAGGCTTGCTTGATTGCACCTATCACAGCATCTGGCTTCTAGGTGGGTTCTGGGGATGCGAACCCAGGGAGGTACTCACGATTGTGCAGGAGCTATTTTATCCCTGGGCCATCTGCCCAGTCGGTCCCAGTTGTTTTGATTGCCTCTTCCATCTGGGTAATCTAGGGCAAGCTCTGTCGGAGGATTTCTTTTTAGGATACAAATAGATGAGAGCCTTGAACCCACGGCCCAGCTTCCAGTCGTCAGCAAGCATGGGAGGTGATAGGGAAGTGACAGAACAGCACCCGAGCCGGGACGACGCCAGGCTCCTGTCACTTCTGCTGTAGTGGAGAGTGTGGCATTTGCTCATACCTCATTCCAAAAGAAGTCGGAAATGTGTCTTCGCCTGCACAGTCATGTCCTAGCTAAGATGCTATTGGTGGAAAGTTAGCGGGAGATTCCATTACACTACACATAGAATACACGTAACGCCACGTACAGTGGTTTGAATCAGAGGCGCATGTGTTTTGAACGCTAGGCCCCCAGTTGACGGCGACTTGGAAGGTGGAGCCTTGTTGGAGGAGGTGTGCTGTTGGGAGTGGGCTCGGGGTGTCATAGCCGGCACCCCTTGCTAGAGCTCAGCTCACTCTGCTCCAGCTGCTGTCCCCCTGCTGTGGCAGAGGTGACGTCCAGCCTCTGCTCGTGCCATGCTTTCCCTGCCGTCGTGAAGCCTCCCCTTGGGACTACAAGCCAGAATCGACTTATACCAGTAACTAGAAGGTAACTCGAAGACTTGGGGCTCAGCGTCCCCCAGTGGTCTCGAGTCTGCTGATAAAGTGGGTTTCTGCGTATGGATACATGAGAATGACCGCAGCGCTCCGTATCCTCATTCCAGAAGCTTCCTACCTGCTTTTACTAGCGGTGGTAGGTTGAATGCATGCCCCTCCCCCAACAGACTCAAGTGTTTTATTAAAACTTGTACCTTGGGGCTGGAGGGATGGCTTAGCAGTTAAGGTACTTAACTGTGTGGCCAAAGGATGATTCCCCAGGACCCACGTAAGTCAGATGCACAAAGTGGTGCATGCTTCTGGAGTTTGTTTACAATGGCCGAAGGCCCTGGTATGCCCATTCTCTCTCTCTCTCTGTCAAATAAATAAAATTAAATTTAAAAAATCATTAAAGGGCTGGAGAGATGGCTTAGTGGTTAAGCGCTAAGGACCCCAAAGCCTAAGGACCCCGGTTCAAGGCTCGATTCCCCAGGACCCATGTTAGCCAGATGCACAAGGGGGCGCACACGTCTGGAGTTCGTTTGCAGTGGCTGGAGGCCCTGGCGCACCCATTCTCTCTCTCTATCTGCCTCTTTCTCTCTGTGTCTGTCGCTCTCAAGTAAAAAAATAAAATAAAGAAAAAACTTGTGCCTTGTTTCCAGCTGCCTGGCTGGAGGAGGGGTCACTGGGGGTGGATCCTGGCCCAGCCCTGAGGTGTTACTGGGGGCCAGTCTGAACGGCAGGCCAAAGATGTGCGAAACACCCTGAGTTCTGCCTGGGTCCCTACTGCTTTTCTGCCAGCTGGGTTTGTGCTTGCTTGAGGGGCAGTCCGGTGGTGGCTTCTCTCCGCTCGGATCTGCAAGGAGCGTTCAAGCCTCTTCCGCCATTATGGAACTGTAAGCCTGAACTAAATCCCATTCCTCCCACAAACGGTGCCTGGCTTGGAAGTTCATCCCAGGACATGTGGAGCTAACTACAAAGCTCTCCTTTCCCCAAAAGTCTCTCATTGGTGCCACCCATTCCCAGACTGGATGCTTGCACCCCCACCCCACCCCGGGATGTCCCGCTCCGGCTTCACACGCACCCCCTGGTTCAAACAGGCAGCCTTCATTGGCCTGCCTGGAACGTTGCCCATTCCCCATCACCCAAGGACTGCAGTGGAAGCTGCCAGGCAGGCTGCCCGCCACAGGCCAGCTTCCTGAGAAAGATGTACCCACCACAGCCACAGAGAGTGAAGTTCCCTTGAATAACTTTGCTAATATGTGAAAATTACTTCCCTTGCTCCTTACCGTGCTTTTGGGTATTAGAATACAAGTGCAAGGACAAGGGCAATAGCAAATTAAAATGATGTTCTGCTCATATAAACTGCACAGATAGGGAAGGGCAGGCCCCATTACTTATAATCCCGGGAGTTTTAGAGGCTCCCACTTTCATTGGACTAGACTCGCCGTAGGGATAGCAAAAAGAAAATTTTCTAGGATTTTTTTTTTCATAAAGCAACTACAGATCACGTGCATCTTAAATTAAAATTCTCCAAATCCCAAATCCAGGAAAGAGCTGCTATGAGCTGAGTTCTGCTCCTCTGGCCTCAGATTTTACTCCCACGAGCACGGGGCATGGAATGTGCCCAGTTCTGGGACAAGCCACCATCAGCGTCCACATGGGTACAATTTAGCTTTAGAAATGGGCAATGAGGGCTGGAGAGATGGCTTAGCGGTTAAGCGCTTGCCTGTGAAGCCTAAGGACCCCGGTTCGAGGCTCGATTCCCCAGGACCCACGTTAGCCAGATGCACAAGAGGGCGCACGCGTCTGGACTTCGTTTGCAGTGGCTGGAGGCCCTGGCACGCCCATTCTCTCTCTCTCTCTCTCTCTCTCTCTCTCTCTGCCTCTTTCTCCCTCTGTCTGTCACTCCCAAATAAATAAGTAAACAGAAAAATTAAAAAAAAAAGAAATGGGCAATGAGAAAATGGAGATATGATGCCCTATCAAACTGCCCTCTAAATACTTATGTTTATACCCATGTACTAATTCTATTCTCACTTTTGGTTAGAGAAGCTTCTCTTTTCAGATGCCACTGACCCCTGGGGAAATTCCAAAACCATCAAAGCGCTGAGAAGAAGAAAATAAAGAAAGAAAGAAATAAAGTGGCGTTTTTAACACTAACTAAGCAAGACATCTCTATCACATCTTCTAAGGGCTGAGGAACCGTTGCAGAAGAGGTGACAGAAAGAATGTAAAAGCCTGGCCAGGCGTGGTGGTGCGTGCCTTTAAATCAAAAGGAACTGGACTTGAGAACACGTCACTGTGCCATCCACCAGGCAGCAGATGAAAGCCAGCTTTGGTCTAAAACGTGAAGGGGTTGTTTCCCCGCCCATCTTGCCCCATTCATCTCAAAAGGATGCACATGTTCTGAACAGTCAGCAACAGGGTAGGGCTACTTGATGGCTCTCAAACGATTCTGTTATTCTAACAAATTGCCATAGACAGCAGCATGCTCTGGGTGGCGTAGCTTAATTATAACCCCGTCACTTGGGAGACTGAGGCAGGAGTATTAGGAGTTCAAGAGCAGCCTGGGTTACATAGTGAATTCCAGACCAGCTAGGCCTACACAGCAAGACTTTGTCTCAAAACAAAACAAAACAAAACAAAAGGGCCAGGCATGGTGGCACAAACCTTTAATCCCAGCACTGAAGAGGCAGAGGCAGGAGGATCACTGTGAGTTCGAGGCCACCCTGAGACTACATAGTGAATTCCAGGTCAGCCTGGGCTAGAGTGAAACTGTACCTCCAAAAAAAAAAAAAAAAAAAAACAGAAAAGAAAAGAAAAGGAGTAAGTAAAAATCAAGCTAGAATGCTCGATAGCAAAATTTTGTACGTTGGTGAGACATTTGGGAAAAGAATCCATGTCGGCTTCCCCCAACACAGACACACACACACACACACCACACACTCATACACTTGAAGTGTTAGCCTACTCCATCTAATCTCAGAACTGGTTTCACGGGGCCAGACAAGTCTGGGACAAGTCATCCTTCTTTAATAAGGTGGCAGGACACACTGGGGACATGAAGGTGACAAAGAGCCTAGGAACCAGTGCAAACACCCAGGAGGGTGGAGGGCGCTGTCTGTCCCTAGCAGTTGAGAGCAGGAACCGTAGGTCTGCGTACATCTCGCTGTTTTCCAGGCACTAGGGCTTGAGGGGCCTCCCAACAGGGCACAGAGAGCTGAACATCCAGCCCTCTGTCTGCTGGGCTCTCAAGCGCCCATTGCAGAGGGGGCACGTCCGGATGTCCATGTCCCATCTTCTTTTTTTAAATTTTATTTATTTATTTAAGAGCGACAGACAGAGAGAAACAGGCAGATAGACAGAGAGAGAGAGAGAGAATGGGCGTGCCAGGGCCTCCAGCCACTGCAAACGAACTCCAGATGCGTGCGCCCCCTTGTGCATCTGGCTAACGTGGGTCCTGGAGAATCGAGCCTCGAACCGGGGTCCTTAGGTTTCACAGGCAAGCGCTTAACTGCTAAGCCATCTCTCCAGCCCCCATCTTCTTTTTTTTTAAAAAAAAATTCATTTTTATTTATTTATTGGAGTGAGAGAGAGAAGGAAAGAGAAAGAGGCAGACAGAGAATGGGGGCTCAGGGCCTCCAGCCACTGCAAACGAGTTCCAGACACATGTGCCACCTTGTGTATCTGGCTTACATGGGTCCTGGGGAATTGAACCTGGGTCCTTTGCCTTTGCAAGAAAATGCCTTAATGACTAAGCCATGTCTCCATCAACCCACCCCCATGTCCCATCTTCTTTGTAGCAATAAGGAAATCCCATGACAAGTCCCCACGTCTGTGTACCATTTTCACATTGAGTTCATCTTTCTCGGCGTCATCAAAGGGCACCGTTTTCTCCGCGCTTCCCTCTCCTGCCTGACGCGAGTGACATGCGTGCCAATGCCCCTTCCTCCTGTTCCCTTCGATATTCTCGAGGTTTCCCCCCTGGACAGCGGGCACTCCCCTGCCGCCCGGCTCTCGGGAAAGCACCCTCTTTTGTTTATCTCCAGCAACAGATGTGGGAACTAAAAAAGCATCTCCCGGCCTCCCCTAGACACTCAGTTGCATGCTGTCTTCCCCTAGGAACCCCAGAAACCAGCAAAACCCACCCCCGTTGGAAGGAAGAATTGCTGGGAGAAGAGTGGATCCAAGGCTGCAATGGACAAGAGAAAAGAGATAGGAAATGAGGGAAGAAGATGTGATGCATCAACACCGGCGGGATCACACTGAATTTCTGCCATTTATACACAACAAAAAGAATTCCTCTATAATTCAGCGTCTGCCCACTGTAAGACCTCGGATTTTGCCTCGTCAGAGGATTTCCGTTTCCTTGGCTAGTCTACCTGGCTCTGTGCTCAGGTGGGCCAGCTGGTGAGGTTCCTCTCGCCTGTGTTCTGCAGGGCAGAGGCGCTCATGCTCAGAAGGGCCCCCCCGCTCTCTGCCCAGCTCCCTGGGGGGTCCAGCCATGCTCCCCCGTAACCCCGCGCCTCGTGTTTGCAAAGATTCCACTCTCTGTAGCTGCCTGCTCTGATTTTTTTTTTCCAAGGTGGTGACAAATTAGGGGACATGCCAGCTCCTCAGGTACATTCTCAATCTGCATAGACGCCACGGGCTGCCAGATGGGAGGCTGAAGACGGGGCTGCAAGGTTCTCATTTTCACCTGTCACGTCTGACAGCACCCAGCGCGAGCCGAGCACCAGGGATTCCCAGGGCCTTTGCAATGAGTCTCCTTGGCTCTCAGAATGACAAAGGCAGAGAGAACTCTGCCGTCCTTCTCCGTAAAACAATCAGGAGAGCCATATGAGCCCGGGGGCTGGGGGATTTACGCGGCTGTGGACAAGCCTGCCTGGTGTAGGTGGAGGCAGAGAGAGGGAGGGTTCTGAAGACAGACAGCCTTCTTACTAAGGAAGGGAACTGAGTCCAACGTGGAAGAGGTACGAGAGTTTTAGTTCTTCCTGAAGTGACATCGCTATGGAACATGAGGAAATGTCAAGTAGATATTAAGTTTAAACACTGGACACTTTCCCCAAAATGCATTGCTTCATTTTCATTTTTTCTCCTTAAGAAAAAAGAAACAAATCATATGAATACTATTTAAGACACAGAGGGAGGATATTTTGACTTAAATTATGCCAAGAACAAAAGACTATCTTATAAGGGTCAGCAGAGACCAACCAGAGACATATTTTATTCCTGCATTGACTAAACACTGACAACTTAAATACACCAAATACTGCTGTCAAGAATAATTACACCTGACTTAGATGCTTGTCTTAAGAAACAAAGAAGTTTTACACATACACACACACACACTCTCCCTCCTTTTTTCTCTCTCAAATAAATAAATAAAATATATATTTTTTTAAAAAGCTGCTGAAGAAATGCCTTAGCAGTTAAGACGCTTGCCTGCAAAGCCTAAGGACTCAGATTTGATTCTCCAGGTCCCACGGAAGCCAGATGCACAAGGAGGCACATACATCTGGAGTCCGTTTGCAGTAGCTGGAGGCCCTGTCGCACCCATTCTCTCTCTCTCTCTCTCTCTCTCTCTCTCTCTCTCTCTCTCTCTCTCTCTCTCGTAAGTAAATAAAAAATATTTTTTTAAAAAAGAGAAGTTTAGAAGTGGGAAAGCCCCGCCCACCCCTGCTCCTTCCTATTCAGATGACAGTGTCTGCTCCTGACTATTTCTAGAAGGATCTGTGGGAATATGAATCCCCCCCCAAAGGTAGTGCCAGTCCGGTGTGGAGTTATGATGCCATGGAGTGAGTTATTCTTTTATTTTGCTTACAGTCTTAACCCAGCTCTGACCACTTTTTTCCTATTCAAAACAAAACAACAAAAAACCCAGATTACTTCCTTCTTAGCACACCTGGACCCGAAATCTCCTTCAAGAGTGTGCCAAGCACTGGCCTGGCGATCAGAGCCAAGCTAGAAGTGCCTTTTCTCCCTCCCATTTCCAACACTCGAATAATTGGGCTGCTTCTATGTTGCTTTGGAGTTTAAAATACTCAACGCAATTGAAACATTGGCAGGCGACAAAGGAACAAGATAAATGAGTCCTTAATCTCTCGGGCTAATCCTGAAGCCACCTGCAGGAGTGTGAAAACCCACACACACACACACACACACACCCTTGGCTCCCAGTACAGGATCTCTGAAGACAATTTCTTTGGCATCAATGACTCTTGGACATTCTCACAGTGCAGTGAGTTCGCATGAAGCTCTCACCTTAGATTCGAATACAGTGGTTTTTTTCTAAATTTAGTTTTTTATCTTTTTAGTTATTTATTTATTCAAGACAGAGGGGGAGAGAGAGAGAAAGAGGAAGGGAGACAGAGGAAGAGAGTGGGCACGCCAGGGCCTCTAGCCACTGCAAATGAACACCAGAAGCATGCACCACCTTGTGCATCTGGCTTGCGTGGGACCTGAAGAATCGAACCTGAGTCCTTAGACTTCGCAGGCAAGCACCTTGACCACTAAGCCATCTCACCAGCCCCATAGCCCCACCTTTAGAGAGCTAAGGGACCATCAGTGCATTAACTTTGGTGTTCAAGTGTAGAGCATGCTTTCTCGGGTTGAGTTCCGGAGCTCTAGCATTGTGCTGTCCCGCTGGATGTGGGATCTTTGTTCTTTTCTGTTTCGGTGGCTGCCCCATCTTCCGTGTGACATCAGCATCAGGCTATGAAACCTGTCCTGAGCTCTGCCACTGCTGTGCTGGGAAGCTGTGACACGTGTCTCTGTAAAATAAGGAAGTGAGTGGCGCTATGCAGCTCACGGGTTTCAATTCCATTAGAAAATCAGTTGTTTCCTAGACCAGGGATTGCCCTGCAAATAGCTCATCCCGGGCTGGAGAGATGGCTCGGCAGTTAAGCACTTGCCTGTGAAGCCTAAGGACCCCGGTTCGAGGCTCGATTTCCCAGGACCCACGTTAGCCAGATGCACAAGGGGGTGCACGCGTCTGGAGTTCGTTGGCAGTGGCTGGAGGCCCCGGGCGCACCCATTCTCTCCCTCCCTCTCTCTCTCTCTCTCTCTCTCTGCCTTTCTCTCTGTGTCTTTTGCTCTTAAATAAATAAATATGAACAACAACAAAACTTTTTTTAAAAAATAGCTCATCCAACTCTGGAGACTTCTCACTTGTCTTAGACGTTCTCTCTCCTGTCCTTGCATGTGTGTGGTATGCATGCACGTATGTACGCATGCGTGTGGGTATGTAGGAAGGTTTGTGCTTATGCACATGGAGGCCAGAAATTAACACTGGGTGTCCTCAATTTTTCTCCACCTTATTTCCTGAAACCTTGAGCTCACCAGCCTTGCACCGGTTTAGATCTACCTCTGCCTTCCCAGCACTGGGGTTACAAGCAGTTCACCTCCCACCTGGCCCTCACGTGAGTCCTGGGGATCTAAACTCTGGTCCCCACACTTGGCGTGATACGTGCTTTATCCACTGAGCGATGGCCTTGGCCTCAGAATTTCATGTTACAACACTGTTTTCCTCACTGAGATGACCCCTCGAGAGAACAGGCTGTACTTTACTAACCTTTGCTCTCTCTGAACTTGGGGAGGAGGGAGGAACTCAGACAGGGAAGAGGCTGCACTCGCAACCCTGGATGACGTTCTGTTAAGTGAAGTGCTCTGTGATGTATGCAATATAAAACCTATTTTTGTTGTTGTTGATGCTATTGTTTTCGAGGTAGGGTCTCACTCTAGCCCAGTCTGTCCTAGAATTCACTATGTAGTCTCAGGGTGGCCTCGAACTCGTGGCGATCCTCCTACCTCTGCCTCCCCTCCCGAGTGCCGGGACTAAAGGTGTGCGCCACCACACCTGGAGAGAACATACATCTTTTCAAACGTACAGAGCACACCTTGGACTCTAAGCATGCAGATGAATCAAGTGAGAGACATTAGCTGATCCAAGTCCCGACTAGAATCCCAGTGTTCCCCGTTTGGCTAGGGATCTCAGCATGGAGCACTGAGCTCTTCTAAAGTTCTCCCATTACCCGACAGCTGTTCCAGAAATACTCACTGTGGCCTGGAGAGATGGTTCAGCCATTAAGATGTTTGCCTGTGAAGCCTAAGGGCCCAGGTTTGATTCCCCAGTACCCACATAAGCCAGATGTACATGGTGGCACATGTGTCTGAAATTCATTTGCAGTGGCTCTAGACCCTGGCATGCCCATTCTCTGTCTCTCTCTAATAAATAAATAAATAAATATTTTTAAAAATACTCACTCATTGAATATAAAAAGTATTTTGTTTGAGCCAGGTATGGTGGTGCACGCCTTTAATCCCAGTGCTTGGGAGGCTGAGGTAAGAGGATTGCTATGAGTTCGAGGCCAGCCTGAGACTGCATCGTAGATTCCAGGTCATCCTGATAGAGCAAGACACACACACACACACAGAGACACACACACACACACACACAGACACACACACACACACACACAGACACACACACACACACACAGAGAGACACACAGACACACAGACACGGTCTTTTGTTTGGTCTGGTTTGGGGCCAGCATGTACCATTGCTACCTGTTGAGGCAGGCCATGGGAGCACAGAACACCATCTATGATGGTGCGATGTTACCCTGGAACCTCAAGCCCGGGGGGGTGGGGGGGGGACTTCTCAGCTAAGCTGTAATTTACATCATCACTCAACCTACAGATTCACATAGGACACAATTGTTGACACACCCTGAAAGGTCGCATTATTCTTTTTATTATCGGGGGTGGGGGTGGCGGCTCTGGTGCCCCTCACGGTTATACAGGGCAAAGGGGCAGAGAAATCTACATCAGAGCCTCGAAGTGTGTGGTGGGGTCTTTGTTCAACTTTGTCAAACTTATGGGCTCCCACTGTGCGGTCGGCAAGCAGCGCTACTGGCATTGAAATGAATTACTGTCTTCAGCGTACACGAGCCTGGTACCAGCCCCACAGAAAGGTTCTTTGGTTCTAGTTAATTTATATTAAACACGAATGAATTCAAGGAGCCAGCTGGCTTCACATTTGCCTCAGGGGAGAAAGGAACTAGAGAAAGGACAGCATCTGCTCCCGAGGTGCCTCGGGATGGCCTGGAGCTGTTAACCCATTCAGGATCCCTGTCAATCCATCACCATCTGCTATTGTTTAGACAAGAAGGACAGGAATAGTTAATGTTGCCTGCAGGCAAAGTACCAGATAAAAACCCACTGGGGCCTCCTCCTCCTCCTTCTCTTCCTGTCTTCTTCCTCCTTCACTACCCCCTCTCCTTCTCCTCCTCCTTCTCTCTCTCTCTCTGTCTTTCACATTTCTTTTTTTATTGGCAGGGTCTCACTGCATAGCCTAGGTTACCTGGACTCATTATGTAAACTAAGCTGGCCTCGAACTCATGGCCACCCATGGCTTCAGCTTCCCCAGTGCTGAGATTGTAGACACGAGCTAGCACACCCAAGCATTTCTTTCCACGTGAGTATCACTTTGTTGTGCCAAGACCCCTGACTAGGAGCCAAGACCCCCAGTCACCCAGGAGTCACCCAGAGAACCGCCACAGAAGCTAAGACACTGGAATGTAAAAGCAACAGGTTTCTTTATTGCAAGCCTAGGCCTGGGCTCCATCCCTACAGTCCAGCACAGTGGTAGTGAGGGAAAGAGTCCCTTTCTTTTGTGGGAAGGGGTTCATATAGGAATTCGAACAAAGAAGTAAGGGATAGATACATGATTGGTTGATTTAAACAGTTCTGATTGGCTTGGGGTTTCAGTGGGCAAAGTTGGGGGCAGGAGCTAGGGGCACTCCAGGCAGATGAAGTAATCTCCATTGTCCTTGAAGTGGAGATTCCTCAGTTTCTTATCTAAGCATGTGGTCGGAGGCTGGTGGCCCCCCCCCCCCCCCCCCGGCAGTGGATTATTTCTGCAATGTCCTTGAAGTGGAGATTCCTCAGAAACTTTAGGGGGAAAGGCAGCAATTGAGCAAGCAAGCAAAGTTTACAGAAGCAGAGGTCAGCATATTAGCGGCTAGTTCTCTATCTAAGTCAGGGCCTGCGCCTTTTTACTTAAAATGGTTACATTTGGTCTCTCAACTTAAGTGTCTGCCAGCGTCATGAGACTGGCCTCGATGTATGAAACACACATCCTGTACCACAGACAGGCTGGACTGTCTGTCTTGCCAGGTGTCCTAAAAATTCCTGAAATAACGCATTGCAGGCCTTAACTGTACCTGGCTTTTTTTTTTAAAAATTTATTTATTTATTTGAGAGAGACAGACAGAGAAACGGGCAGATAGAGAGAAAGAGAGAGAATGGGCATGCCAGGGCCTCCAGCCACTGCAAACGAACTCCAGGTGCGTGCGCCCCCTTGTGCATCTGGCTAACGTGGGTCCTGGGGAATCGAGCCTCAAACCAGGGTCTTTAGGCTTCACAGGCAAGCGCTTAACCACTAAGCCATCTCTCCAGCCCTGTACCTAGCTTTTGTTTCTTAACTAGATGCCATGGTTTGAACGTGTTGCCAAAAAAACCCTGAACTACTGAGAATTAATAGCTACTGTGATGGGTGCTATACTTTGGGTGTGGTCTCCGTGGTTCCTCCAAAGTTCCCGAGGCTGGAAGCTTGGTCACCAGAAAAGGGACCCTGGCAGATGGCATCTTTAGCAGGTGGAGCCAAGTGGAAGTCTTCTCAGGTTAATAAAGAGAGCTGCTCTTGTCAGTTTCCATTTATTAATTTATTTATTGTACTTATTTATTAGAGACATACAGAGGGAGAGCGGGAGAGAAAGGTAGATAGAGAGAGAGAGAGAGAGAGAATGGACATACCAGGGTCCCTAGCCACTGCAAACGAACTCCAGACACATGCACCCCCTTGTGCACCTGGCTTACGTAGGTCCTGGAGAATTGAACCTGGGTCCTTAAGCTTCACAGGCAACCACTAAGCTATCTCTCCAGGAATTCTGGGTTTTTCTTTTCTTCCTTTTTTTTAAAATTTATTTCTTGCCAGAGATTTTGAATCCAGAGCCTGGCTCCCACCCAGCTCTCTGGCTTTCTGTTTGGAGATCTGATCTTTTCTTCTGTGAAGAATTCCTTCCATCAGCATCCTGCTGTGATTTACTGCAGTCAAGGGAGCCCTCACCTCACCTCATCATGACCTTGAACTTAAAAACTGTGAGCGAGGGGCTGGAGAGATGGCTTAGCGGTTAAGGTGCCTGCCTGCAAAGCCAAAGGACCCAGGTTCAATTCCCCAGGGCCCACATAAGCCAGATGCACAAGGGGGCTCATGCGTCTGAAGTTTGTTTGTAGTGGCTAGAGGACCCGGCTCACCCATTCAATCTCCATCTGTGTTTTCTCTGCTTGCAAATAAATGAATAAAAATTATAAAAAAAAAACTGTGAGCCAAATGAATCCTTTAAAGATATCCTAAAAGCAAGCATGAAGAATAGCTCAGCTGTCTAGAACCCCATTTGACTCACCCAGTAGCACGCCCTTTCCCTAAACAATGCACCTAACTACTTAGTGCAAACCCAGGCCCCCCACGTGCACCAGACTGCACATGCACCCCACTCCAAACAATGAAGTAGGTTTCACTCCCCTAGCACCCATTATTTGTGATCAGTTTCCATTTTTTAAAATATTTTATTTTTATTTATTTCTTTGAGAGAGAAGGAATCAGATATATATAGAGAGAGATAGAGTGTGAGAATGGGCACATCAGGGCCTCCAGACACATGCTCCACCCTGTGCACCTGGCTTACATGGGTCCTGGGGAATTGAACCTGGGTTCTTTGGCTTTCCAGGCCAATGCCTTAACCACTCATCCATCTCTCCAGCCCTCAGCTTCCATTTTAGTCAGGATCAGAAGAGCAGGGGGCCTGGATTAATGTGGGATGCATGTGAAGTAAGGCAAACTGTGCCCTCTAAGTGAAGTTTTGGGGAGAAAACCCTATTTACCATCTATATCTACGTATAACTGGGATTGCAAGTGATTCAAACCAGATGCCTCTTGTGCCATAGGGAAAAACCCGAACCTGTCAACAAACCAGTGTACCACCTAAACTACACCTCCAGTAACCTTCTCATAAACTCTTTTAAAAAATGTTGGGGGGGGGGCTGGAGGGATGGCTTAGCAGTTAAGTGCTTGCCTGTGAAGCCTAAGGACCCCGGTTTGAGGCTTGATTCCCCAGGACCCACGTTAGCCAGATGCACAAGGGGGCGCACGCGTCTGGAGTTCGTTTGCAGTGGCTGGAGGCCCTGGTGCGCCCATTCTCTCTCTCTCTCTCTCTCTCTCTCTCTACGTGCCTCTTTCTCTCTCTGTCTGTTGCTATCAAATAAATAAATAAAAATGAACAAAGTTTAAAAAAATGTTGAGGGGGGGACAAAATGGGGGCAGGGACATGGGAAAAGAGACCATCAGCACGTGATGTATCCATATGAAACGTTTTGTTAATAAGAATAAACATTAAATAAATAAATAAATATTTGGGCTGGAGAGATGGCTTAGTGGTTAAGACACCTGCATGCAAAACCGAAGGACCCAGGTTCCATTCCCCAGGACCCACAAAAGCCAGATGCACAAGGGGGCGCATTCGTTCGCAGCAGCTAGAGGCCCTGACGCACCCATTCTCTCTTTCTCTCTGCCTCTCCCTCTCTCAAATAAATACATAAAAATTAAAAAAATAAGTAGATACTTATGAAAGTAACTTGGATTTAAAACAGAAAACTTTCAGAATGCAGAGAAATGCAAGCAGGTGACTGACATTCAGCCACAGTCCCATCGACTATTACTTATGACTATTATTTACATTGTGCTCTATATTGTTATGTATTTGCTATATGTAAAATAGGAAATATATAATTCAGTAATTTACATTATTAAAAAATGTTGTGGGGGGCTGGAGAGATATCTCAGTGGCTAAGGCACTTGCCTGCGGAGCCTGACACCTAAGTTCATCTCACCAATTCCCACGTAAAGCCAGGCGCACAGAGTGGTGCAGTGCACGCATCTGGAGTTCATCTGCTGCCACAGGAGGCCCTGGCATGCCCATTCTCTCCGTCTTTCCCCTATCTCTCTCTCCTTGCAAATAAATAAATAATCTTTTTTTTTTTTTTTCAAGGTGGAGTCTCACTGTACCTCAGGCTGACCTGGAATTCACTACGTAGTCTCAGGGTAGCCTCGAACTCATGGCGATCCTCCTACCTCTGCTTCCTGAGTGCTGGGATTAAAGGCGTGCACCACCACAGCCCAGTTTAATAAATAATCTTTTTAAGTGCAGTCTTGTCAGGCATGGTGGCATATGCCTTTAATCCCAGCACTAGGGAAGCAGAAGTAGGCAGATCATGGTGACTTGGAGACCACCTTGAGACTACATAGTGAATTCCAGGTCAGCCTGAGCTACAGTGAGACCCTACCTTGACAAACCAAAAAAAAAAAAGTGTAGTCTTTGAAAAAAGTCTGGGTACTTACCACTTAAGCATGAGGGTCTCTTGGGCTAGAGACCACCATGTTCGATTTCCGAGATCCCACATAAAAAGGTGGTGCAGGTAGGAGAGATGGCTCAGAGGTTAGGGTGTTTGCCTGCAAAGCCAAAATAAATAGTTTAAAAATATTTTATTTATTATTTATTTATTTATTTATTTATTTATTTGAGAGAGAAATTCGGATAGAGAGAGAGAGAGAGAATGGGCATGCCAGGGCCTCCAGCCACTGCAAATAAACTCCAGATGCATGTGCCCCTTTGTGTATCTGGCCTACATGGGTCCTGGGGAATTGAACCTGGGTCCTTTGGCTTTACAGGCAAGTGCCTTAACCACTAAGTCATCTCTCTAGCCACCAAAATAAATATTTTAACAAGCTAGTGCATCCATGAACATTTGTAACCCCAGTCCACAGGGGAGTTTTTGGCGGGGAGGAGACCAGAGCATCACTGAAGCTCACTGACAGACAGCAGCTGGTTGAGAGAGAGATCCCAGCTGAAGGAAATATGTGGATGACTGAAAAGAGAAGGACCCCCCACCCCAGAACTCTCCTTTGGTTTCCACAGGCATGGGGGGTGCACATCTTCATACACATACACGTGCACACCCATCATAGTATAAACATACTCTACACACACACACACACATGAAAAAGAAACCCCTGGACAATACCGGGGACCCTTGCATACACTGCCCTTCCTGGTGGTGTATTGTAATCTTTCATTGTGGGTCTGCTCTGAATACACTTTCTTGCTGCCTCGCTCCCTCTTGGGCCTTTCTCAATTCTTTGAGCTTGCCAAGAACATGGAAACACCCGGACAGAGACCACTGGTAACACCCCCACAGATATGTCATTATATTAATGAGAAATAAAGATTGTACTAAGAAGTGGGACTTTTAAGAAGTAACTAGCTCACGAGTGTGTCCACGAACAGAATTAAGAGATTTCGTGAAGATTCAACAAGCTTCCCTTCTGCCTTCCACCACGTAAAGACCCAGAAACAAGGGGCCACCTTGGAAGTGGACCCACTGGGCCTTTCCCAGCCTTGGACCCACCACTGAGGCAGGACATAAAAAATAAACTTGGGTCTGGAGAGATGGCTTAGCAGTTAAGCACTTGCCTGTGAAGCCTAAGGACCCTGGTTCAAGGCTCCATTCCCCAGGACCCATGTTAGCCACATACACAAAGGGGCGCATGTGTCTGGAGTCCATTTGCAGTGGCTGGAGGCCCTGGCATGCCCATTCTCTCTCTCTCTCTCTGTCTGTCTGTCACTCTCAAATAAATAAACAAAAAATTAAAAATATAAATAAAAATAAACTTCACTTCCCCCAGATCTAGTTTAAGTCTCTTGCTAGCTGAGAATTAACAATACCAACACAGCTGACCAAACTGTTTGCCAAACCCCCTGTGAAGGACAATATTTCTTTTTCCGAAAAAAAAAAAAAAAACCTCATAAACAAGACTATTAAAACAGCTACTGAACCATTTGTATAGCCAAAACATATGTCCTAACTTCTTTATGATCCGTGTGCAGGAAGAATTACTTTGATTTTTTCTGATCTGTTTTTGTTTTATTATCACTCCTTTCTTGTCTATAAGTCTGTACAACAAACCTCATAAACGACCTCAGGGTCTCATTCATGAAAGGAAAGTGTTTAGATGAAAATAAGTATACCAAATATATAATTTTTGAACTTATATATAAATTTTATCATCTGAACAATGTTATTTCAAAATGTCACACAATCATACATAGCACATATATTTAATATTTAGTACATATAATTTATTTTGTAAAAATTAATTTATTATATAGATAGAAACACTGCTAAAGGCACTTAAATGCAGGACCTTCTTAATCTTACCATGAATTCTTTCTGTGTACTTTCCTTTGCTTAATAAATTTCAAGCCGGTTTCATACTGACTCATCCTGAAATTCTTTTCTATAGCACATTATCAACATCTCTGAAGCACCCCAGTAGAGGTCTCTCCACACCTTTTTCCTCTTTTCTAAAATTTCGGGGAAATTAATTTCACATAAATAAGAGTGTGAGGAAGGAGTCATTCAGGCTGGGGAGATCGCTCAGTAATTAAGGGTGCTTGCTTGCATGTAAAGCTTTATGGTCTGTGCCCAGTTCCCCAGTAGACACCCCAAGTGACGCATATGATTGGAGTTCATTTGCAACGACAGGAGTGCCTGGCATGTCCATTCTCTCTCTCTCTCTCTCTCTGTTTTGTTTTTTGGGGTTTTTTTTTGTTTTGTTTTGTTTTGTTTTTTGAGGTAGGTAGGGTCTCACTCTAGCCCAGGCTGACCTGGAATTCACTATGTAGTCTCAGGGTGGCCTCAAACTCATGGCGATCCTCCTACGTCTTCCTCCCAAGCGTTGGGACTAAAGGCATGCATCACCACGCCTGGCTTACTCTCTCTATCTCTCTCTGTGTATCTCTCTCAAATAAATAAATAAGGGCTGGAGAGATGGTTCAGCGATTAAAGGAGCTTGCTTGCAAAGCCTGACAGACCAGGATTGATTCCCCAGTACACACGTAGAGCCAGGTGTACAAAGTAGCATATGTACCTGGAATTTGTTTGCAATGACAGGAGGCCCTGGCATGCCCATGCTCTCTCTCTCTCTCTCCTTCTCTCTCTTTCTCTATCCACCTCTTTCTCTGTTTCTCTTTCTCACATAAATAAAAATATTTTGAAAACATAAAAATAAATAAATAAGAAACGTATTGAAGTTAAACTCTGCACAAAGAAATCATAAAACAAACCAATAGTACAGAGCAGAGTAGTATCTCTCCCAAGAGATAGTTGATACACAAAGAGATCAAAACTGTAGCTTTCTATTTCAAAATTAATTTTTAAAACATTTAAAAAGTGACTTTAAAAACTGAACAACATATGGGCTGGAGAGATGGCTCAGCAGTTAAGGCACTTGCCTGGAAAGCCTAACAACCCGGGTTCAATTCCCCAGTACCTACATAAAGTCTGACGCACAAAGTGGTGCACACATCTGGAGTTCCTTTGCAGCAGCTGGAGGGCCTGGTGTGCCTATTTATCTCTGCTTCTCTCTTTACTTGTAAATAAGTAAATAATTAATTTAAACAAAAAAAAAAGGCAAAAGCAGGCCTAGCATGGGCACTCATGTCCCTGTGGCTCACACTCTCACAGCCACATCTTTCCTGCCAAGGCAGACAGACTGTGAGCCGAATAAACCCTCCTTTCCTTTAGACACAAAAGGAGGCATTTTGTCTCAGAAACATAAAAATAATAACAACAACAGCAATAACTAATAATAGTTCTATAATTATTCAAGAACTATAATGCAAGGGTCTTGGCTACAATTAAGGGATTGCTACATTTTGAAAGAGAAGAACCCATATATGAGTACGGAAGCTCAAAAGGACCACAGACAAGACCAGTTCATACAAATACTTGAGATTTTTGCGTGCATGTGGGGTGAGTGGGTGTGTCTAGTGTATGCCCACGGGCGTCCACGTACACACATGCCAGGGCAGAGGCGAGGGCTGGGTGTCCTCATCTATTAACTTTCTCCACTTTGTTTCCTGGGAATGGAGTGGCTCGGTGAGCCCAGGCATGCCGTGTTTTTGGTCAAACTGGCTGAACAGTGAGCTCCAGTGATTCTCCTGTCTCTCCTTCCCTCAGGGCTGGAGTTACAGGTACCCCTGTCCATGCCCACTTTTCTTTTCTTTTTTTCTTTTTAGAGAGACAGAGAGAGGGAAGAATTGGCACGCCAGGGCCTTCAGCCACCGCAATCAAACTCCAGACACTTGCGCCACCTAGTGGGCATGTGCAACCTTGCGCTTGCCTCACCTTTGTGCGTCTGGCTTACGTGGGATCTGGAGAGTCGGGGGTGGGTCCTTAGGCTTCGCAGGCAAGTGCCTTAACTTTCTTTTTTTTTTTTTTCGAAACTTTTTTGAAGTGGGTGCTTGGGGGATTGAACTCAGGCAATCCCAGGCCCTCTTGGTCCTTCAGCTTGTGTAGCCAGTGCTCTTCTCCACTGAGCCATCTCCATAGCCTCCAACCACTTGATTTATCCCCCACAAAGTAAAACACTTGAACAATGTGGACAAAAAGAAAACAACTTATGAAGAAAATAAAATTTGATTGTCTTGGAACCACTGGGCTGGAGAGATGGCTTAGTGGTTAAGGCACTTGCCTGCAAAGCCAAAGGACCCAGGTTTGATTCCCCAGTACCCACATACGTCAGATGCACAAGGGGGCACATGCATCTGGAGTTCATTCGCAGTGGCTGGAGGCCCTGGTGTGCCCATTCTCTCTTTATCTCTACCTCTTCCTCTCTCTTTCTCTCTCTGTAAAATAAATAAAGAAAATATATTAAAAAAATTTTTAAATAATTAAAGAAACTAGATTCAGTTTGGAAAAAAAAATCTGTTACTGTTGTTCTTTTTTCTGTTTTTGAGGTAGGGTCTCACTCCAGGTGACCTGGAACTCACACTGTAGTCCCAGGCTAGACTTGAACTCACAGTGATCCTCCTACCTCTCCCTCCTGAGTGCTGGGATTAAAGGCATGCTCCATCATGCCCAGCCCCACAACAACTTACGTACACAGACCAGAGCGTTATATACAGAACTATTTGAACAACTATGACTAAAGGCCAAAAAAAAATTTTTTTTATTTTATTTTTTTATTTTATTTTATTTTTTATTTTTTCTCCATTTTTATTAATATTTTCCATGATAACAAAAAAAAATCCCATGGTATTACCCTCCCCCCTTTCCCCTTTGAAATTCCATTCTCCATCATATCCCCTCCCCATCTCAATCTTTCTACTTACATATATACAATACCAACCTAATAAAAGCCCTCCTCCCTTTCTTTCTCTTCCCTTTCTATCTCCTTTTTTAACTTACTGGCCTCTGCTACTGAGTTTTTTCCTTCTCACACAGAAGCCCAATCATCTCTAGCTAAGATCCACATATGAGGGAGAACATGTGGCGCTTGGCTTTCTGGGCCTGGGTTACCTCACTTAGTATAATTCTTTCCAGATCCATCCACTTTTCTGCAAATTTCATAACTTCATTTCTCTTTACTGCTGAGTAAAACTCCATTGTATAAATGTGCCATATCTTTATTATCCACTCATCAGTTGAGGGACATCTAGGCTGGTTCCATTTCCCAGCTATTATAAATTGAGCAGCAATAAACATGGTTGAGCAAGTATCTCTAAGGTAATGAGATGAGTCCTTAGGATATATGCCTAGGAGAGCTATAGCTGGGTCATATGGTAGATCAATCTTTAGCTGTTTTAGGAACCTCCACACTGATTTCCACAATGGCTGGACCAGATTGCATTCCCACCAACAATGTAGAAGGGTTCCTCTTTTTCCACATCCCCGCCAACATTTATGATCATTTGTTTTCATGATGGTAGCCAATCTGATGGGAGTGAGATGGAATCTCAATGTAGTCTTAATCTGCATTTCCCTGATGACTAGGGATGTAGAACATTTTTTTAGATGCGTATATGCCATTCGTATTTCTTTCTTTGAGAATTCTCTATTTAGCTCCATTTCCCATTTTTTGATTGGTTTGTTTGATTCCTTATTATTTAACTTCTTGAGTTCTTTGTATATCTTAGATATTAATCCTCTATCAGATATATAGCTGGTGAAGATTTTTTCCCATTCTGTAGGTTGCCTCTTTGCTTTCTTCACCGTGTCCTTTGCAGTGCAAAATCTTTGTATTTTCATGAGGTCCCAGTGGTTAATCTGTGGTTTTATTGCCTGAGCAATTGGGGTTGTATTCAGAAAGTCTTTGCCAAGACCAATATGTTGAAGGGTTTCCCCTACTTTTTCCTCTAGCAGTTTCAGAGTTTCAGGTCTGATGTTAAGTCCTTAATCCATTTGGACTTAATTCTTGTGCACGGAGAAAGAGAAGAATCTATTTTCATCCTTCTACAGATATATATCCAGTTTTCCCAACACCATTTGCTGAAGAGGCTGTCTTTTCTCCAATGAATATTTTTGGCATTTTTATCAAATATCAGGTGGCTATAACTACATGGGGTTACATTTGGGTCCTCTATTCTGTTCCATTGATCTACGAGTCTGCTTTTGTGCCAGTACCATGCTGTTTTTGTTACTATGGCTCTGTAGTATAGGTTAAAATCAGGTATGGTGATACCACCAGCCTTATTTTTGTTGCTCAGTATTATTTTAGATATTCGAGGTTTTTTGTGATTCCAAATGAATTTTTGGATTGTTTTTTCTATTTCCGTGAAGAATGCCTTTGGAATTTTGATGGGGATTGCGTTAAATGTGTAGATTGCTTTTGGTAAGATTGCCATTTTCACAATATTGATTCTTCCAATCCAGGAACAAGGGATGTTTTTCCACTTCCTAGTGTCTTCTGCAATTTCTCGCTTGAGTGTTTTAAAGTTCTCATTGTATAGATTCTTTACTTCCTTAGTAAGGTTTATTCCAAGGTACTTTATTTTTTTTGATGCAATTGTGAATGGGAGTGATTCTCTGATCTCATCCTCTGTGTGTTTGTTGTTAGCATATATGAAGGCTACTGATTTCTGTGTATTTATTTTGTATCCTGCTACATGACTGTAGGTTTTTATCAGCTCTAACAGTTTGCTAGTAGAGTCTTTAGGGTCCTTTATATATAGAATCATGTCATCTGCAAATAATGATAACTTGACCTCTTCCTTTCCGATTTGTATCCCTTTTATGCATGTCTCTTGCCTTATTGCTATGGCTAAGACTTCCAGAACTATATTAAATAAAAGTGGGGACAGTGGACACCCTTGTCTTGTTCCTGATTTTAGTGGAAAAGCATCCAGTTTTTCCCCATTTAGTAATATGTTGGCTGTAGGCTTATCATAAATAGCCTTTATTATATTGAGATATGTTCCTTCTATTCCCAGTCTCTGTAGGACTTTTATCATGAAGGGATGTTGGATTTTGTCGAATGCTTTCTCTGCGTCTAATGAGATGATCATGTGATTTTTGTCCTTCAACCCATTTATATAATGTATAACATTTATAGATTTGCGTATGTTGAACCATCCCTGCATCTCTGGGATAAAGCCTACTGGTCAGGGTGAATGATCTTTCTAATGTATTCTTGTATTCTGTTTGCCAATATTTTGTTGAGAATTTTTGCATCTATGTTCATGAGGGAGATTGGTCTGTAATTTTCCTTTTTTGTTCTATCTTTGCCTGGTTTTGGTATCAGAGTGATGCTGGCTTCATAGAAGGAGTTTGGTAGAATTCCTTCTTTTTCTATTTCATGGAAAAGCTTAAGAAGCAATGGTGTTAGCTCTTCCCTGAAGGTCTGGTAAAATTCAGCAGTGAATCCATCTGGGCCTGGGCTTTTTTTAGTTGGGAGATTTTTGATAACTGTTAGGATCTCCATGCTTGTTATAGGTCTATTTAAGTGATTAATCTCATCTTGATTTAATTTAGGTAGGTCATATAAATCAAGGAAATCATCCATTTCTTTCAGATTTTCATACTTTGTGGAGTATATGTTTTTATAATATGTCCCTATGATTTTTTGAATTTCTCTGGCATCTGTCGTGATGTTACCTTTTTCATCTCTAATTTTATTAATTTGTGTCTCTTCTCTCTTTCTTTTGGTCAGATTTGCTAAGGGTTTATCAATCTTGTTTATCCTTTCAAAGAACCAGCTCTTTGTTTCATTAATTCTTTGTATTGTTTTTTTGGTTTCTATTTCATTAATTTCTGCCCTAATCTTTATTATTTCTTCCCGTCTACTGATTTTTGGTTTGCCTTGTTCTTCTTTTTCCAAGGCTTTAAGGTGAAGCATTAGGTCATTTATTTGTGACCTTTCTGATTTCTTAATATAGGCACTTAAAGCTATAAATTTACCTCTTAGAACTGCCTTCATTGTGTCCCAGAGATTTTGGTATGTTGTGTTCTCATTATTGTTTGACTCTATAAATTTTTTGATTTCCTTCTTGATTTCTTCATTGACCCATTCATCATTTAGTAATGTATTGTTTAGTTTCCATGATTTTGTGTATGCTCTATATCCTTTCTTGCTATTGATTTGTAGTTTGATTCCATTGTGGTCAGATAGAATGCAAGGAATTATTTCAATTTTCCTGAATTTGTTAAGATTTGCTTTGTGTCCTAATATATGGTCTATTTTAGAGAATGATCCATGTGCTGCTGAAAAGAATGTATATTCTGCAGCATTTGGATGAAATGTCCTGTATATGTCTGTTAGGTCCATTCCTTCTATGACCTCGTTTAGTCCAGATGCCTCTCTGTTTATTTTTTCCCGGGATGACCTGTCAATTGATGAGAGTGGGGTGTTAAAGTCACCAACTACCACTGTGTTTGGTGTTATCTGTGACCTAACAGTGTTTGTTTGATGAATTTGGGAGCCCCCATGTTAGGTGCATATATGTTTAGGATTGTAATGTCCTCCTGTTGGAGTGTGCCCTTAATCAATATAAAGTGACCTTCCTTATCTTTCTTGACTAATGTTGGAGTGAAGTCTGCCTTGTCAGCTATTAGGATAGCAACCCCTGCTTGCTTTCTGGGTCCATTTGCTTGAAACACCGTTTTCCAACCTTTCACCCTAAGATAATGTCCATCCTTTGTAGAAAGGTGAGTTTCTTGGAGACAACAAATTGTAGGGTCCTGCTTTTTAACCCAGTCTGCAAATCTATGTCTTTTGGTTGGAGCATTGAGGCCATTGATATTAAGAGATATTATTGAAAGATGTGTATTTATGCTTGCCATTTTTTTTTTTTTTTTGTGGTTCTGGTTCTACCTTTGCTCTCTTATATTAACTAGTATTTGAGTGTTGTTTGTTGTTTTCCAGGTTCCTTATATGTGTGTTTTTCTTTCTCTTCGGCATGGAGGATTCTTTCAAGTATTTTGTGTAGAGCTGGTTTTGTCTTCAAATACTCCTTTAGCCTGCTTTTGTCATGGAATGTCCTTATTTCTCCATCTATTTGAATGGATAGTTTTGCAGGATAAAGTAGCCTTGGTTGACAGTTGTTATCTTTCAGAGTTTGGAATACAACACTCCAAGCCCTTCTGGCTTTGAAAGTTGGTGTTGAGTAATCTGCTGTGATCCTGATGGGCTTGCCTTTGTAGGTAACTTGATTTTTCTCTCTAACTGCTTTCAATATTTTTTCTTTGGATTGTGTGTTTGGTAGTTTGATTATAATATGGCGAGGAGAGGTTCTTTCCAGGTTTTGTCTGGCTGGTGTTCTAAATGCTTCCTGTATCTGCATTGGCACCTCTTTCCAAATTTGGGGGAAGTTTTCTTCTATGATTTTGTTGAAGATGCCTACTATACCTTTGGATTGAAATTCTTCTCCTTCTACTATACCCTGAATTCTTATATTTGATCTTATCATAGTGTCCCGAATATCTTGAAATTCCCATTCATACTTTTCTATTAGTTTGTCTTTCTCTTTGTTGGATTGTATTAGATCTGCCACCTGGTCTTCTAGCTTAGATATTCTGTCCTCTCCTTCATCCATTCTACTGGTGAGATTTTCTACAGAGTTTTTTATTTCATTAACTGTGTTCTTCATTGCTAGTAATTCTGACTGGTTTTTCTTCATTATTTCTATTTCCTTATTTATGTCTTGTATTGATTTCTTTATTTCGTTAAATTGGTGTCCTGTATCTTCTCTGATTCCTTTGATTTCTTCTTTGAGTTCATTGAACATATTTACAATCATTCTTTTGAAATCTTTCTCAGGCATTTTCTCTAACTCGTTTTCACTAGAGGTCATTTCTGAAGCATTGATGCTTTTTGGTGGATTTATATTGCCTTGGTTTTTGGTGTTTCTTGTGTTATAATGTATATATTTTTGCATCTTGGATTAAGTTACTGCTTAGATTTTCCAGTTAGCTGGGTATCCTTTGCTGTATCTATTGATCTGATATTGTATATCTTCTATGTAGGAGATTAAGATGTTAGGTGTGGCTCTTACCACTCTCAGAGTATCTAGACACGTGGTCCTAGGGGTTAAGTTTGCCTGCTATGGGAGTATTCAAATAGGTTGAGTGGAATAAAATACAGGTATATTCTAAAATTTAACTAAACCCTATACACATTCAGTCAAGAACAGCACCGAGCATTTATGCAAGATTAGGTATTATAAAAACCAGATCTTCTATCAACAAAGAAGTTAAGATTTCTGGTCTGTTGAGGGATCCAAGTCAGCTTGTGACCAGGTGAGACCCTTCCCTGGTTCAATCCCAGTTACCTCTTTGGATGCTTTTGGTCTCAGTCAAGTTGCTGGCTGGGATGTTGGGCCACTGTTCTGCTTTCTGGAACTGGGTACTGGCTTTTCCTGTGGGGCAAACCAAGCCTGGCAACTGTGGCCCTGCAGATTGACGCCCCTGATGCTGGATCCCCGCTGCTGCCGCTGGAGCTGCCGCTGCTGGGACCACTGCTGCTGGATCCGCCACTGGAGATGCCGCTGCTGGGTCTGCCCCCACTGATCCGCTGGAGCTGCCGCTGCTGGGACCACTGCTGCTGGATCCGCCACTGGAGATGCCGCTGCTGGGTCTGCCCCCACTGATCCGCTGGAGCTGCCGCTGCTGGGTCCTCCGCCTCTGATCCGCTGGTGCTGCCGCTGCGGGATCCGCCTCTGCCGCTGAAGCCGCTGGAGCCTCCGCTGCTGGATTCGCTGCCCTGAAGCCGCTGTGGCCGGTACCGGAGCAGCTGATGGTGTTTTTGGGGCTGGAGTCACGGCTTCCACCGCCGCTTCCGGCTTCCACCGCCGCTTCCGCTGCCGGGGTCTGAGCCGCCGCTGTTGGATCCCGAGTCACCACTGCCGGAGCCCGAGATGCAGCTGCCTGTGCCCGTGTTGCCGCTGCCACTGCCAGAGTCCGAATCGCCGCTACCGGGTCCCGAGGTGCCGCTGCCGGAGCCCAAGTCGCCGCTACCGGGTCCCGAGCTGCCGCTGCTGGATCCCGAGCTGCCGCTACCGGGTCCCGAGCTGCCGCTGCCAGAGCTGCTTCGGCCTGCCCGTGTGGGCTCTGGATATCTCCTACTTCTCCGCTGCTGTTTTAATCTCTTATACACCTCCCTTGTGTATTTTGCTGGGTTTTCTTTGGCTTTTTCTCCCCTAGGCTGCTTAGGCGTGGTTCCTATGCCGCCATCTTGACCGGAAGTCCCCCCAAAAAATTTAAGTATAGTATAAGATGTATGGAACTCTGAGCATGATATCATATCTGAAGAAATAGGCATGGAGAATGGGGAGTGAATATGCAAAACAATCCTAACACCTCGGCTGCATTATTCTGATGTAGTTATTATCTGGGTGTCTAGATCACCCTTCAAAGACGGAATGTACCCCCTGCTAATAAATAGAGCAAATGTCAAAACCAGTGATATCAGACGTGCACCCAAAGATCTCTTAGCACGCACACATCCAGTGGAGTTAGAAGCCAGACCGTCTCATTGTACAGGCTTGTAATCCCAGCTACTTTCGAGGCTGGCAAGTTCAAGGACTGCCTGAACTTCCAAGGCTAGCCTAAGCAACTCAGCTCTGTCTCAAAATAAGAGGTTAAAAAGAGGAATGGGGGCCTGGAGAGATTGCTCAGTGGTTAAGGTGCTTGCCTGAGAAGCCTAAGGACCAAGATTTATTTCTCAAGGACCCACATAAGCCAGATGCACAAGGTGCTGCATGTACCTGGAGTTTGGTTTGCGGTGGCTGAAGGCCCTGGTGCACCCATTCTCTCTCTCTCCCTCTCTCATAAATAAATAAATCAAACATATAAAAAGATTTTTTTAAGCCGGGCGTGGTGGCGCACGCCTTTAATCCCAGCACTCGGGAGGCAGAGGTAGGAGGATCGCCGTGAGTTCGAGGCCACCCTGAGACTCCATTGTGAATTCCAGGTCAGCCTGGGCTACAGTGAGACCCTACCTCGAAAAACCAAAAAAAAAAAAAAAAAAAAAAAAAAAAGATTTTTTTTTTAAAAAAAGGAAGCTGGGTGTGGTGGCACACACCTTTAATCCCAGCGCTCAGGAGGCAGAGGTAGGAAGATCACCATGAGTTTGAGGTCACCCTGAGACTACAGAGGGAATTCCAGGTCAGCCTGAACTAGAATGACACACTACCTTGAAAAACAAACAAACAAACAAACAAACAAAAAACAAAGAAAAAAAAGAGGGATGGAATATAGCTCAAGTTAGAGTACGTGCCTCACGTGTGAAACCTCAAGCTCAATATCCAGAAACAAAATAAAAGAGTGATATTCAAGGGCTGGAGAATGGCTTAGTGGTTAAGGTGCTTCCTTGTGAAGCCTAAGGACCCAGGTTCAACTCCCCAGAATCATCCCACATAAGCCAGACGCACATGGTGGCACATGCATCTGGCATTGTTTTGAGGCCCTGGAGCATCTATTCTCTCTCTCTCTCTCTCTTTCTCTCTTTCTCTCTTTCATAAATAAATTAATAAAAAACTTTTTGAGGTGAGATTTTCCTCTAGCCCAGGATGACCTGGAATTCACTATGTAGTCTCAGCGTGGCCTCGAACTCATGACGACCCTCCTACCTCAGCCTCCCGAGGGCTGGGATTAGAGGCGTGCGCCACCGCGCCCGGCTTTAGAAAGAGTGACAGTGAACTCACTATGCGCTGCTACTGTCGTGGGTACATTGCGAGAAACGGCAAATTAATAACAGGTGGCTGCTAATGCTATGTGTTTGCTTGCTTGTCTGTTTTGATACAGGCTTTCACTCGGTACTCAGATTATCCTGGAACTCACACTGTAACTCAGACTGGCTTCAAACTCGTGATCTTCCTGCATCCTAATTTTCAATGGAAGCCACCCAATTCTGACATCCCTGTGTCCCTGGGAAACAGAATTCTCAGAGTGGGAGAAATGGGTACAAATGAACTACAGAAGAGGTTACATTAAAAAAAAAAAAAACTATAGCCTAAATTTGAATTGAAAGTGTTTGTGTGAATTCATGTGATATTTCACATTATAGCATATTTTAAAGTACATAGCAGTATTCAACAGTATTCATTTGTTAATTTTCCAACTCTGGACACGAAAATGGCTGGAAACTGATCAATTCTGTCACAGTGACTCTTCCCAATGCAGAGATTATGGTCCCACATACCACTTCACTAATAAAATAATTAAAAGAAAAAGAAAAACAGAGCGTTTCTGGAGAAATGGCAAATTCTAAGTCTGATGCAAGATTCCACAATGTGATCCTGGAATCTTTTTCATACCACATAGCAAGAAAGCTAGCCAACGCTGTTAGGGTCATTGCAAAAGAACCCAAGCCAAATTGAATAAGCTCCAGTGAGCCCAGGACAGAACATTCTGGCTTCCTTAACTATCATTATTGCAACAGATGTAAAACTTCAATGTCTCTCACTCTATGCATGTGTAATGACAGTAAGAAGAACCTGGTCAGTCACTCACAGAGGTGAGAGAATAGAATTAGCATAGCACTGTTTTGTGCCCCTAACGAATCAATGGGTCTAAACTTTATGTCAACAAGGTCTATGCATCTCCTCCCAGTACGGAGCACACAATCACTTCTGCCTGACAAATTAGCCTCTGGATCCAGAGGCCAATTTTATGAGAGATACAGAGGACAGAGGAGCATGTTGACCTGTATTGTGAAAATGAACAGGCAGCTGGGTGTGGTACCACATACGCCTTTAGTCCCCGTACTTGAGAGGCAGAGGTAGGAGGACTGCCATGAGTTCAAGGCCACCCTGAGACTGCCAAATGAATTCCAGGTCAGTCTAGAATAGAGCGAGACCCTACCTCAAACAAACAAACTAACAAGCAAACAAAAAAGTAGCAGGCAAAATCCTCCCTAAAACTCTAGATGCACTACAAATACATTGCAAGTAAAAGTCCCCAAAAGAGTGGGGACTGGGTAAGTTGCTCAGTGGTTATAGATTTTTTTTTTTTTCTTCTTGCAAAGCCTGCTGGTCTGAGTTTGATTCCCAAGTGCCCACCTAAAGCCAGATGAACAAAGTGGCACATGAGTCTGGAGTTTGTTTGCAATGGCACGAGGCCCTGGCATGCTCTTTATGTCTCCCTTATAGCCACTGGCAAATAAATAAGAATATTAAAGAAAGAAAAAAAAAAAAGAAAACACCAGAAAGGAGTCTGGAGAGATGTCTCAGCAGTTAAAGGTGCTTGCTTGCAAAGATTGCCGGACCAGGTTCAATCTCCCAGTCCCCACATAAAGCCAGATGCACAAGTGGTGTGTGCATCTGTAGTTCGTTTGTTCTCTCTCTCTCTCTCTCTCTCTGCTTACACATAAATAAAAAATAAACACAGTTTGTAAAGACTGGAAGGAGATCCTGGAGATTTAAGAAGAGTCTTTAAGACCGCAGCAGGGCTGGGGAGGGCTCAGCGGGGGAAGGGCTTGCTGTGAACGCACGACGACCCGAGTGCCGATGACCAGAGCCTGTGCAAAACGTGAGGGACGGAGGACACAGCTCTGATCCCAACACTGGAGAGTCAAAGACAGGAAACCCCTGGGGCTTGTTCGTGAGCTAGTCTAGCCCAATCGGTGAGCTCCAGGCTCAGCAAGAGACCCTGTCTCACAAAAAAAAAAAAAAAAAAAAAAAAAAGGTGGAATGCAACAGAAGACACCCAACATTGATCCCTGGCCTCCATACACACATGTGCACGCATGTGTGTGCACGCATGTGTATGCACACTGGCCCACACACATATGCACACACACACACAACACATATGCACACATGCACACACAACCCATACACATGCAAAATATGTTTCTAAAAAGACAGTGTAGGGGGGACTAGGGAGTGGGAGATGGAGAGTAATGGGAAGGAATTATGATTGTGGTATATTGTCTGCATGTCTGGAGGTTGTCAATAAAATCTTCAAAAAGTACCCATCAACCATATTTACCGCCCCAGGCCCCTCACGTGATACAACACTTGTGCTACAAAAAAGACTCAGTGCTGCCTAGTAATCTACGCTTCATATCGGTAGTCTAGAAAGAGGTCATCTTCATGTTTGTACAGATGTTGTGTTTTAAAGATTTATTTTTCTTTATCAGAGACAGAGAGGGACAGCGAGAGAGAGAGAGAGAGAGAGAGAGAGAGAGAGAGAGAGAGAAAGAGAGAGAATGGACATGCCAGGGCCTCTAGCAACTGCAAAGGAACTCTAGATGCCTGTACCACCATATGAATCTGGCTTATGAGGGACCTGGAGAATCGAACCTGGGTCCTCAGGCTTTGCAGGTGAGTACCTTAACCGCTAAGCCATCTCTCCAGCCCCATATGTCATGTTTTAATTGCTCAGTAAGATTTCTGTTTGGAGCATTGTCTCATTTATTTAACCAAATCCCCCATTGTTACATATTTAAATGGTTTTCAGATTTTTGTTGTCATGAAGAATACTATAAGGAAATATTTATGCACAAAGTTTAGTTTTGAAACTTAAAAAAAAATTGAGGCTGGGCGTGGTGGCACACACCTTTAATCCCAGCACTCAGGAGGCAGAGGTAAAAGATAGCTGTGAGTTCAAGGCCACTGAGACTACATAGTGAATTCCAGATCAGCCTGAGCTAGAATGAGACCCTCCCTCGAAAAACCAAAAAAACAACAACAACAACAAAAAACAAGACAACATGTTTTTGTAAAGAACAAGACTGATGGGCTGGAGAGATGGCTTAGCGGTTAAGCACTTGCCTGTGAAGCCTAAGGACCCTGGTTCGAGGCTCGACTCCCCAGGACCCACGTTAGCCAGATGCACAAGGGGGAGCACGCGTCTGGAGTTCGTTTGCAGGGGCGGGAGGCCCTGGTGCCCCCATTCTCTCTCTCTCTATCTGCCTCTTTCTCTCTCTCTCTGTCTGTCGCTTTCAAATAAATAAATAAAAATAAAAAAAATTTAAAAAAAAAAAAAAGAACAAGACTGATTAACAGTACTCAGAGGTGCATATGGGGAGAAATAAGATGACAAAATACGAGATGAAACTCAAATGAAATGCATTGAACTCAAGACACTGGTTGCTTGTGGGCGGTGGAGGGTTTCTGCTTGAGACACGGCTCAGGAAGGAAGTTCTGAAGTATGGAGCAAAAGTTTATTTCTGGTTTTAATTATTTTTGTTGCTTGGCATGGCGGCACATACCTTTATGAGAGAGAGAGAGAGAGAGAGAGAGAGAGACACCTGACCTTCAACAAAAATGCCAAAAATACTCATTGGAGAAAAGACAAATGGTTCTGGGAAAAGTGGATATCTATATGTAGAAGGATGAAAATAGATCCTCATCTCTCTTCATGCATAAGAATCAAGTCTAAATGGATCAAAGACTTTAATATCAGACCCGAAACTCTGAAACTGCTAGAGGAAAAAGTAGGGGAAACCCTTCAACATATTGGCATAGGCAATGACTTTCTGAATATAACCCCAGTTGCTCAGGAAACAAAAACACTGATCGACTGCTGGGACAAAGCTTTTGTACAGCAAAGGACACTGTGAATAGAGCAGAGACAACCTACAGAATGGGAGAAAATCTTTGCCAGCTATACATCTGACAGTGGATTAATATCTAGGATATACAAAGAACTCAAAAAACTAAATAATAAGAAATCAAACAACCCAGTTAATAAATAGGCTATGGACCTAAAAAGAGCGTTCTTATTGGAAGAAATACAGGTGGCCTGTAAACATCTAAAAACTGTCCTACATCCTTAGCCATCAAGGAAATGCAAATTAAAACTACTTTGAGATTCCATCTCACTCCTGTCAGAATGGCTATTATCAAGAAAACAAATGATAATAAATGTCAGGCAAGGATGTGGAAAAAGAGGAACCCTTCTACACTGTTGGTGGAAATGAAATCTGGTCCAGCCATTGTGGAATTCAGTTCCTGAGACATCTAAAAATAGACCTACCATACGACCCAGCTATACCACTCCTAGGCATACATCCTAAGGACTCATAGCACTACCTTAGATATACTTGCACAACCATGTTTATTGCTGCTATATTCATAATAGCTAAGAAACCTGAACAAGCTTCGATGCCCCTTAACTGATGAGTGGAATAATGGCGATGTGGTACATTTACACAGTGGAGTTCTATTCAGCGGTAAAAGAAAAATGAAATTATGGAACATGCAGGGAAATGGATGGGTCTGGAAAGGATTATACTGAGTGAGGTGACCCAGGCCCAGAAAGCCAAATGTCACATGTTCTCTCTCATAAGTGGATCTGAGCTACAAATGTTTGGACTTGTATGTGAAGTGAAATAAAACTTGGTAGCAGAGGCCAGTAAGTAAGAAATCAGCCATAAGGGAGGGAGGATTGGGGAGGATTTAAGGGGATGGTATTGTATACATATAAGTAGAAAAACAGATTACTGGGGGTGGAAAGGCCTAAGTGAAGTCAGAGGAAAGAGATTGAGTAAAGAAAAGGTGGGGGAGGGTTAATAAAAATCTAAAAGTGTATGGATAAGTCACATAGAAACCTACTTTTTTGGACAACGGTGCACCCAGAAGTCACAGATTGTTACTAGAAAATTTTGAGTGGCAGGGATGAGATACCTTCCAGCGAGCTGTTGGCCTGGGAGGTCCCTGATGCCCCCCAAACATCACAGACCATTGCCAAGGCTCTTGATTCCTCACCAGGAAAGGATGGTAAGACCCTGTTGCTAAAGACTCCACATGCTTGGGCTGCAAGAGGAGAAATCATGCTGCAGCTGAGCTGAAAACCTCCTCTGTGTAGACCAGCTGACAGAAAGCTGGAAAAAGCTACACTGCATGCAGCTCTATGGGAAAGAGAGAAGTCGTCAGTGGAGATACTCAGCAGTGGACACTGCAAGCCTTAAGTTTGGCCAGCCAGGCCAAATGAGCCAATGGGTGCAATAGTGGCACATCTGTCATGGTGGAAAGCAACTGTCCTCTAATTGGACTGGAGACCCGCTCCACAGGAGGGAATACATGCCTGGTACTGAAAACCGATAATGGGGGAGGTCATGAGCCCTAGGGGTGTAATATCTGCTGGTGTCTGGCTACATAAATACATTATGCTCACCAAACTGCCCAGTAAGCACTTCTCTTAATGTTCATACCCATGTATTAATGCTACTCTCACTTTTGGTTGAGAACCTTCTCTTTTCAGATGGCAGTGACCAGTAGGATGACTCAAAAGGCACCATATGCTGAGAAGTGACAGGAGTGCTCAGCACTGAAACATGTCTATCACACCTTCCAAGGCTCAGGGTCCATTGAGGAAGAGGTAGTAGAAAGAATGTAAGAGCCAAAGGAAGGGTAGGACTCCTTACAATGCACTCTCCCAAACACAAAATGGCCTGGATATCCATGACCTCACAGTGCCTGATACTACCTACACAAGACCATCATAATAGGAGGAAAAGATGATGACATAAAAATAAAAGAGAGATTGATAGAGAGGGAGGTGATATGATGGAGAGTGGAATAGTGAAGGGGAAATTGGGGGAGGGAAGTATCATGGTTTATTGTCTATAATTATGGATGTTTTCAATAATAAAAGAATTTAAAAATTATTCAGATATGTGCCATATTTGTCAAAGATTGTGGTGTGATTTAACTGATAGGAATTCAAAAACCTCTAGAAAATATTGCCTAAATCTGGATGTGGTGGTGCATGTCTTTAATCTCAGCATTAAGGAGGCAGGGGTAGGAGGTTCACCATGAGTTCGAGGCCTACCTGAGACTACATAGTGAATTTCAGGTCAGCCAGGGATAGAGTGAGAATCTACCTCAAAAAAAAAAAAAAAATGAAGCAAAGAAAGAAAAGTATTGCTTAAGAGATTGGGCTCTGGAAAAACCAAAAGTGGAGTTCAAATCCCCATTCTCCTGCATCACAGCTGGGCAATATGTGATCTCTATCTAGAACCAAAGTAAGCCTCTCAAGGGCTTGTTAAGCTATTTAAGTGGATAATCCATTAGATGAGGTTAAATGAGATAATCTTTTGTGTTGGATTTTTTTTCATTTGCTGTGACAAAAGCAACCTAAAGGAAGAAAGAATTATTTTTGCCTCATAGTGCAAGGCAGAAAGGCATAGTAGTGGGAGTTAGCTGGTCACATCATGTGTACGGTTAGAAAGCAGAGAGATGGATGCTGATGCTCAACCCACTTTTTTAAAGAGAGGATTAGAGAGAGAGAGAGAGAGAGAGAAAGAAAGAGATAGATGATTGGCATACCAGGGCCTCGGCCACTGAAATCAAACTCCAGATTCTTGCACCACCTGGTGGGTATGTGCGACCTTGTAAACTTACCTTACCGTTTGTGCATCTGGCTCATGAGAGAGCTGTAGAGAACATGGGTCCTTAGGCTTTGCAGGCAAGTGCCATAACCCAGCCCTCCACCCACTTTTGCTTTGCTCCTTGTTAGGGCGGGCAGGGAACCCAGCCCATGGGGTGCTGCCCCCTCATTCAGGATGGTCTTCCCTCCTCAGTTACACTTCTCTGGACACTCTTTACAGACACTCCCAGACATGGGTCTCCTAGCTGATTCTAAACCCAGTCACATTGACAGTGGGGATGATCACATCTACAGAGAGGAATCTACAAAGTGCATGTCACGTAGCAATCACTCAATAAAAGCTACCTGCTGAGTTGCTTGTTACTATTAGAAATGTTGGTGAGTCTAGCCATGTAGGCATTGTTTGTTATGAATCACTGGGGACTTTTTATAAAAGAGTGAGAAAGAGAGGGACTTGGCATGCCAGGACCTCCAGCCACTGCAATCAAACTCCAGACACGTGGTCCACCTTGTGTGCATGCATGGGGTCACCAGGTGCATCTGGCTTATGTGGGGTCTGGGGAGTCGTACCTGGGTCCTTAGGCTTCGCAGGCAAGAGTCTTAACCACTGAGCCATCGCTCCAGCCCCACTGGGGGGTTTTGATTTCCACTGCAGCTACTGGAGTTCTTTGTCTTCTCACACTGCTCCATTTATGTTCCTGAGAAAATTCTGCCTTCATTTCTTTAAACACTAAGCGCTTAGGGACATGCAGGAGAATGGAAAGTGATCTAGACCTCCAGACTATGTTAAACCAATTTAACTTGCTGCCCAGTTGCCACAAGGACCAGCGTGGTAGTAACTGCTGGATTGATGGGAGCGGCAGGACCTGTGGAGCCTTGGTTAGCCTATGGCTAGTGCGGTTACCGCCTCTCTGGGCATCAAGAGGGGGTAGTCATTCATTCTTAGCTCAGCTCACCAGGCTTGCAAATGTGGCCTCTAGCAATTGCCCTTCTCAGCAGATCATCCTTTGATACACATGTCAGTTTCATTATATTATCTATCTATATAATATGTATACACATACATATAGACGTAGAGTCCACTACCCATTTATCTCCGTCATCTAGCCACTCTACGGAATGCCAGTTTCCTATGACCTATCCTGCATCATTGCCTATTGTGCCCCAGCAGGTCTCAGTCCTGTTTCAGTCCATTTTAACTATTTTGTTTAAAACATGTATAAGCCACATAAAACAATGTTTATATTGTGCTTGAACATAGCTCTAGCATTTCAGAGTCTCTTTTTATTTTAATTTATTTATTTGAAAGAGAGAGAGAGAGGAGAATGGGTATGCCAGGGCCTCCAGCTGCCACAAAGGAACTCCAGATGCATGTGCCACCTTATACATCTGGCTTACATGGGTCCTGGGGAATCGAATCTGGATCCTTTGGTTTTGCAGGCAAGCGCCTTAACCACTAAGCCATCTCTTCAGCCCTTTTTGTTCTTTCTTATTATTTTTTTTTATTTTGAGACAAAACCTCACTAGGTTGTCCAGCCTGGTCTTACGCACACTCTGTAGTCCAAGTAAGCCTTGAACTTGCTTTCCTCCTGCCTCAGCCCCTTGAGTAGCTGGGATTGCAACATTTTCTCCTCTTAAGTTGATTTTACATCATTTTTATTGAAGTAATAGAAATTGTACTCACTTTACTAAGTACACTTTTCAATCCAGACCACTGGTACACTAGACTCTCTACTTAAAAAAAATTATTTATAAGAAAGAGAGAGAGAAAGAGTGAAGGAGAGAGAGAGTGGGCATGTGAGGGCCTCCTGCCACTCACGTGTGTCATGTGTGTGGCTTTAGGTGGTTAATGGGGAATAGCAGGCTTTGTAAGCAAGCACCTTTATCGGCTGAGCCATCTCTCCAGCCCTCTACTTCTTAATGGTTCCGTCTATGAAAAATCCACTCAGTTTGCCAATCCATTGCTCCTTTCATGGTTCTTGTTCTCTCAGAACCCCGGCTACACCCTTGACACATTCACTCCTCCTAAGTCACTAAAATGTCATAAGGGTACTTTTCTTCTCTCCTCCAATCTACACTCTATTCCTGATGGCCTCAAAATCCATGAAGGTTCTTAGGACTATTATGGTAGTATTACAGACTGGAGGAGCCAATGTGACCCAATCGAAGGCTCTGTTACAGCTTGTATGAGGCAACAAGAACCAATCATAGGCTCTGTTTCATCACTGTCTTATATAAAGCAACACTGCTCCATCACGAACTGTTTCTTCACCAAACTCTGTAACTTGTTTCCACACTGTGTTTCCTGATTAATTCCTTTCCCTCAGAGCATAGACTCCTTCTTCATATCCTCATAGTCTTTCCTTTTCCTCTTTGCCTAACCCATCCTTATGTCATACTCAAATTGTGTTATCTGTGTTACATGTTATTTCATCAGTTCAATGATTCCTCACTGTAGAGATCCCACTGTGTTCTAGTTTGATATTGAGCCCGAGGATAAGAAAGTACTGCAATGATTCGAGTGCCCAATATATCCTGAGTATAAGTAGGATAAGATATCTTTTAGAAACAATTAGAATATGCACTAGAAACTAAAAAGATGATGGATAGAAAAGGCATCATTTGAAGATGGCCTTTGTGGTGGTTTGAGTCAGGTGTCCCCCATAAACTCAGGTGTTCTGAATGCCAGGTTCCCAGCTGATGGAGATGTGGGAATTACGCCTCCTGGAGGCGGTGTATTGTTGGGGGTGGGCTTATGGGTGTTATAGCCAGTTTCCCCTTGCCAGTGTTTGGCACACTCTCCTATTGCTATGGTCCACCTTATGTTTGCCAGGGGGTGATGTCCACCCTCTGCTCATGCCATCGTTTTCCCCTACCATCATGGGAAGCCCTTGAGTCTGTAAGCCAAAATAAACCCATTTTCCCACAAGCTGCTCTTGGTCGGGTGATTCTACCAACAATGCCAACCTGACTGCAAGTCTTGAAAAATGAGAAGAGTCTAGATGAGAGGAGATTAGAAAAAAGAGATCTAGGGCTGGAGAGATGGCTTAGCAGTTAAGGCCCTTGTCTGTGAAGCCTGAGGACCCTGGTTCCATTCCTCAGAAACCACCTAAGTTAGAAACACAAGGTTCTCTCTCATAAAAAATAATTTAAAAATCTTAATACTTTTTATTCTTATTTATTCATTTATTTGACAAAGGGAGAGGCAGAGAGAGAGAGAATGAGTGTGCCAGGGCCTCCAGCCACTGCAAACGAACTCAAGATGCATGCGTCACCTTGTGCATCTGGCTTACATGGATCCTGGGGAATCAAACCTGTGTCCTTTGGCTTTGCAGGCAAATGCCTTAACCACTAAGCCATCCCTCTAGCCCCCCCCCCAATAATAATTTTTTAAAGGAAAAATAGATTCAGGTAAAGAGAATAATATGGTGTTGGGCATGGCAACACTTGCATATAATCCCAGTGCTCAGAAGGCTGAGGCAGAAAGATGACGTGTTCCAAGCAAACCTGGAATACAGAGTGAGTTCAAGGCTACCCTGGCCTACATAGCTCAGAAAGATCAAGGGAGTGGGGGAGACAAGCCCACAGAGAAGACGAGGAAGTGCTCATTGATTCTACGTGAGCTTCTGAGCTGAGGAGCAGGGAACATGAGTTTCATTTTGTATCCTTCACGCTGCTTTGCATGGGTCAAGGTATAAAGAAATGCTGAGTGAGCCGGGCGTGGTGGCGCACGCCTTCAATCCCAGCACTCTGGAGGCAGAGGTGGCTGGATCACTGTGAGTTCGAGGCCACCCTGAGACTCCATAGTGAATTCCAGGTCAACCTGAGCTAGAGCGAGACCCTACCTTGAAAAACCACACACATATACACACACACACAATTAAAAGAAAAACAACCACAGGGAATCCTGAATGAATAACTTATTAAATACAGTGTGAAACATCTTTCCATATCTGGATATGCAAATGTTGTGTGTCTCCAAGCCCGAAGTTAAGCAGGGACAATGTGGAAATGAAGAAGCCGGGTGTTTCAGCAAAGACAAGCTTTGGAAAGTGCCCGAGGCCCCGAGACAAGAGGTTTACAGGCGACCCAAACCTCAGGCCCTTGCAGGGAAGCCAGGAAGGACTCGGATCAAACAACTCCATGCATGTCGCCGTTTCCACAGCCCTGGGACTTCCTACTCTGAAGAGCCACTGTTCCAGATATAAGAAGTTGTTTTTCCCAATGAAAGGGTCGCCTGGGGGTACATTTGCCCTGGGCCTTCTCCCAGGAGCCTTCTCCTGAAGGAATGATGGAGTGAGCTCCCCAGAAAGAGAAAACCTGAAGGGAAGGGCCCCAGGCAAGGTCTAACTCTCCAAACTGCAGAGCCATGGTTCCCCTGGGCACTGGCCCTTCCCCAGTGTTACCTTTGAATCTTCTCACACAGGAGTCTCCCCGTCCTGGGCAGGCGATGCAGATCCTACCAGTACTGAGAGCAAACTGTGCTATTCGGCCAGAGAGAAAGACAGACCTGTTCCTCTGGTTTAAATCTCTCCCCAGCTAAAAATAAACAAATAAAAAAGCATCATCTAGAAGCATTTCCTCCTGCAGTAGGCAGCCTCATGTCGCTGGGGACGACTCTCCATACCAGACAGAGTTATGGAAGGAGGGAATTTATCTGAAGCTTACAGATCCGGGGGCAGTTCCATAATGCCAGAAGAAGCTGGCCTGCCTTCACAGGCCCAAGCACACAGAGAGAGACAGAGGGAGAGAGAAGAGCCACAAGCCAAAAGCCACAGCACACAGCACATGCGAGCAAGCACACTGAGGAAGCCCAGGCAGAGCTTAGGAACTTCGCGTGTCTTCAGACTGAACTCCAAACCCACCCCCACTCTTTAGGGCTGGACCCCAGGATCCACCCACAGCGACACCTCCTCCAGCCAGGTGGCTGCCGACCCAAATTACAAACTGTAATCAAATCCTGACTATATGGGGGGCCATCCATTCAAACTACCACACCACCATGTTGCACCTCAAAATATTTCTGTTTCCACTGACTCCATCATATTTTAATTCCTCACATTCTTACCAAAAATAAGATTCAGGAAATCCAGCATAGTCACCAAAAAACAAGCTTAGGGTCAAATTTCTGTTTGTTTGTTTGCTTATTTTGTTTTCTGTTTTTTGCATGTGTATGTGTGGTGTACACACACGTGTACGTGTGTGTTCATGTGTGTGGGGGCTAGTGTGAGTGCACATGCATGTGTGGGTATGTGCAGGAACAGAACTCCATAGTGGGCATGTTCTTCAATCACTCTCCACCTTATGTTTTTATTTCTGGGCTTTATTTATTTATTTATTTTTGAGGCAAGCCCAACAGACTGGCCTTTTTATGTGAGAGAGCAAGAGAGAGAGAGAGAATTGGCACACCAGGGCATCCAGCCGCTTCAGCTGAACTCCAGACACGTGCGTCCCCTTGTGCACATGTGCCACCTTGCATACTTGTGGCACTGTATGTCTGGCTTATGTGGGACCTGGAGAGTTGAACATGAGTCCTTGGGCTTCGCAGGCAAGCACCTTAACCACTAAGCCAACTCTCCAGCCCTCCACCTTATGTGTTGAGACAGGGTATCTCACTGAACCTGGGGCTCACTGGTACACATGCATGTATACATGTGTGTTCAAGTACATGTGAGAATGTGTGAATACACATGTGTGTGTGGGTATGTGGAGCCCAGAACTCAACAAAGGGTATGTTCCTCAATCACCCCCACCTGTGTCTGTGACGCAGAGTCTCTCAATGAACCTGGAGCTACTGATTATTCTGGATAGGGATTCTCTGCCTCTCCAGCTCCCCAGCAGGGAGAGTATAGGTGCCCACCACTGAATCTAATTTTTACATGGGTACTGAATATTCCAACCCAGGTCCTAACGATTACACAGAAAGTGCGTTGCCCACTGAAGCATTTCCCCAGCCTGCCCCTTAATATTTTTTTTTTATAGAACAGGAAATGTCTCAAATAGAAATTGTTAATGCAAAATACACAGCTCTTGCCTCAAAGGAAATAAGTGATAGATTATTCTGGAGTCAAATATGAGTAACCATGACCTGGGAACACAGACTTAGGTCAGTCTGAAATCCATGTTCCAAGGTGTTAACAATTTCATGAAGTTTTTATTGTTATGGAACAAAAGAAGTTCATAAGCCAGGGCACTTTTGAAAGACGTTGATGGGAACATCAGCTAGGTGAGTTGCTGCGAAGCAGAGAGATCTCTGTAGTAAGCCTCAGACACTGATGACATTCTTGGCCTTTCGGTTGCTGGAAGCTGGTGGTCTGTTAGTACATTCAAAAAGGTTTTGCCAGGCATGGTGGCGCACACCTTTAATCCCAGAACTCGGGAGGCAAAGATAGGAGGATCGCTGTGAGTTCGAGGCCACCCTGAGACTCCATAGTGAATTCCAGGTCAGCCTGGGCTAGAGTGAGACCCTACCTCGAAAATCCAAATTAAAAAAAAAAAAAAAAGGTAAGGCAAGTGTAAGGTCGTGTATGCCCACTAGGTGGCTCAAGCATCTGGAGTTCAAATGCAATGGCTGAGGCCCTGGCATGCCAATTCTCTCTCTCTCTCTCTCTCTCTCTCTCTCTCTCTCTCTTTCTCTCTTTCTGTCTCTCCCTCCCTCTCTCTCAAATAAAAAAAAATTATCTGGGCTGGAGAGATGGCTTAGCAGGTTAACGCACATGCCTGCAAAGCCTAAGGACCCAAGTTTGATTCTCCAGGTCCCGCATAAGCCAGGTGCACATGGTGGCGTATCCGTCTGGAGCTTGTGTGTAGTGACTAGAGGCCCTGGCGTGCCATTCTCACTCCATCTCTCCCTCTAGTTCTCTCTCTCTCCCTCCTTCTGTCTCTAATAAATAAATAAATCTTTAAAACAATTTCTTTAAGAATGTTTTTCATCTGATCACCTGATAGTCACAAGGATGTCAGGTCAGAAACAGAGGAGGGCAGCAACAAATGGCTATTAAGCGGGCTCAGGCTAGCCCAAGGCGATCTGAGTGCAGGAGCAGCCGCCATGTCTCCATCCTCACAGACATCCTATCAGTGAAGCAGCCTTGCCGGGGGTCTCAAAAGCCCAAGTTTGAAATCCCGACTGTGTGGCTTTTTGCAACTGTAGGGCCTCAACTCTGTGGACTTGTTTCTGTAAAACGGGGACTCTGATGATACAACGCTAGTCGAGCTGTGAGGGTTAAACACATGGCAGGCGTGTCCTCACTGGCCGGGGACAAAGGTTATTTTGTTGTTGTTGTTGTTGTTTATTTTTATTTATTTATTTGAGAGTGACAGAGAGAGATGAGGAGGCAGACAGAGAGAGAGAGAGAATGGGCGCGCCAGAGCCTCCAGCCACTGCAAACAAACTCCAGACGCGTGCGACCCCTTGTGTATCTGGCTAACGTGGGTCCTGAGGAGCAGAGCCTCGAACCGGGGTCCTTAGGCTTCACAGGCAAGCGCTTAACCGCTAAGCCATCTCTCCAGCCCTAAAGGTTATTTTTATTACGTTAATCACTGTGCACATCCAGCACCCAGGCCTGAGCTGTCTGCTCATCCCACACTCCATCCGTCCCCACGAGACGCGGGGAAGAGGAGCACTGAAGGGCATCCTCAGGCTGCGACCGCAGACGAGGCTGTAGGAATGGAGCAGCGTAGACTGGTCTCTTCTGGTTGACGCAGAAGCCCTGCTTAGCCAGCAGGCCCAGGCAGACACAAAGCCAGCCCTTGAAACCTGCCTAACCAAGCCAGATGCCTTTACTGATACGAGGTGCTTTTGATCAGCAAGTTGTGCTGCGTCTAAAATGCCTTGGTAAGATTTTCAATTTTCACAGTGCAGAGGAACTACCCTGGGGTCTATGTCCCTCTGATGCGTGTGTGACTCGCCGAGATGCTCCCAACCCACCGCTTCCCAGACAACTGGAGAAGCATGGTGACTGTGTCACCATGGAAACCCCCCACCCCCCCACCCCGCCCACCCCCCTCCATTCCACACCACAGAGGAGAAATGTGCTCAGAGGCTGTGACAAAGGCCAGGGAGGGTCTCTTTTCATAACCTGCGCCCCCCCCCCCTCGGCCAGAGCTTCTCACACGATACACCGTCTGTCTGCTGAGGCTTGGACACTGTGTTCTGAGCAAACCCCACGCTAATTAACGCCAGGCCTGTCTTACCCGACCTCTTTTTCTGATACTGGGTATTCGTTCATGCTATATCCTTCCTTCCACATCCAACCCTTCTCTCCTACGCCAGGTATTTCACAGCCTGCCTGGCTAGAATAAGGAGAATCCACAGGATGGCTTGGGGAACATCTGCAGAGCTCTGTCTGCCGTCACGTAACTGATCGCAGATGGCATGGAGGGGGAGGAGAGTTAATAACACTAATAAATAAGCCTGATGGATTATTAAGCCCTATTAGCCTGGCAATAATGCCAACTCGGAATCCTGCCAAACCCTGAGAGTTAGGTGCAGGGAACCTCTATTTTACTTGGAAATGGGGATAGCTTGGGATATCTGAGCTGGAAAACTCTGGGGACTCTGGATCCGAACAATGGCGAAGGTAATGAACGTGTTTGGAATGTGTAGGCTGATGGCATCCCCGAGGCTCCCCAAGCCCGGGGCAGGTTGAAGTTCAACATAAAATTCCTCATTGCCCTTTAACTTGATAATAACCATCATCTATCACTGCTAGGGGCAGAAAACTGGGTGACAGTCAGAGTGGTAGTTTAGTGCTGAAACAAACCCCAATGATTGCACTCCATCATAAAACTAGAACTTCAGGAAAAATAAATATCCAAGATAACACTCAGACATTCAGACTACAGAACTTATGCTGTAGTTTATATGCAGAGATGGCTTTGGTAGTGTTCTTTTAAATTTTTATTTATTTATTTGCAAGGGGAGAGAGAGAGAGAAGAGAGAGACACAGAGAGAATGGGCACACCATGGCCTATAGCCACTGCAAACAAACTCCAGATGCATGTGCCCCTTCTGCATCTGGCTTACGTGGGTCCTGGGGAATCGAACCTGGGTCCTTAGGCTTCGAAGGCATATGCCTTAACCACTAAGCCATCTGTCCAGCCCTCTGGTAGTGTTTTGATGAAAGAAAGTGTTATTGCATCATATGTTCTTTGTGTGCATGTGGATATGGATGTGCAAGCTCATGTGTATACAGATATATGTGACGGCCAGAGGACCTGTCCCAGGTATCATTCCTCAGGCGCACCATCTGCCTTTTTTAAATACATTTGGGCTGGAGAGATGGCTTAGCGGTTAAGCGCTTGCCTGTGAAGCCTAAGGACCCCAGTTCAAGGCTCGGTTCCCCAGGACCCACGTTAGCCAGATGCACAAGGGCGCACGCATCTGGAGTTCGTTTGCAGTGGCTGGAGGCCCTGGCGCACCCATTCTCTCTCTCTCTCTCTTTCTCTGTCACTCTCAAATAAATACGTAAAAATAAACAAAAAAATTAAAAAAAAAAACATTTTATTGATTTATTTGAGTGAGTGAGAGAGAAAGAGAAGCAGAGAGAAAGAGAATGAATACTCCAGAGGCACTAGCTACTGCAAAGAAACTCCAGACACATGTGCCACCTTGTGCCTCTGGCTTCTGTGGCTACTGGGGAACTGAACCTGGGTCCTTAGGCTTCAAAGGCAAGCACCTTAGCTAAGCCATCTTGCCAATGCCGCATGTACCTCTTTTGAGACAGGCTCTCTCATTTTCCTGGAGTTTGCCAAGGAGCCTGGACTTCCTGGCTAGTGGTGCCCAGGGATCCACCTGTCACCACTTCTCCAGGGTTGGGATTGCAAGAGCACACCACAGTGCCCAGATAGTTTTCATGCAAGAGTGAGAGAGAGAGAGAGAGAAATGGTGCACCAGAGCCTCCAGCCACCGCAAGCAAACTCCAGAGGTACGCACCCCCTCGTGCACATGTGCAACCTTGCACACTGGTGTCACTGTGTGTCTGGCTTACGTGGGACTTGGAGAGTCAAACATGAGTCCTTAGGCTTCACAATCAAGTGCCTTAACTACTAAGCCATCTCTCCAGCCCCCAGATGTTTTTTTTTTTTTTTGAATATGGGTTTTGTGGGTTGAACTCAAACCCTCATGCTTGCCTTGTAAGCACTGTATTGATTGAGCTGTCTCCCCAACCACATCAAATATTCCTTTGTCAAAGCATTTTTATAAAGAATTTTAATACATGACCCAAGCTGTTTTGCCCATTCTCCCCCATCATTTAACGGGGCCCCTCCTCTTTCCAAGTAGTCCTTCTTCTGTTTTATGTCTCACTCTGCGCGTCCTTCTCTGTCCTCCATGTCAAAGTGCTGACGGGCTCAGAACTGTCCTGTCAAGATTGTGCTGTCACGGTGTGTGCGTGTATTTTTAGTGCAACCTGCGGCCCAGAATCACAGATCACTTATGTCTCGATCTTTCTTAGCAGAGTCTTAAGACCTGTTTGTGTCACTCTAACCATAAGGCATAGTCCAGTGGCGAGTCACAGAGCAATTTGGTCAGACCTAATGACCTTTTTGAAATGAAATAGAACAGAACAATAAGAAACAAATTGCAAGCCAGGCCTGGTGGTGCATGCTTTTAGTCCCAGCACTAGAGAGGCAGAGGTAGGAGGAACGCCATGAGTTCAAGGCCACCCTGAGACTACATAGTGAATTCCAGGTCAGCCTGGACCAGAGTGAGACCCTACCTCGAAACAAACAAACAAACAAACAAACAAACAAACAAACAAAAACAAATTGCAAACACCAGTTACATCGCAAAGGCAGACATTATTCCGCACTTTTGCTTCTTATGCATGTGCCTATACATGCATGTTCTTACAAACATATTCCATGTATGTATATATTTATGTTTCAAGTTTTGATACCGAATATATTTCCTATGGGCCCAAATTAAAAAAAAAAATGTTTCAAAGCTGATCTTCTACAGGATGTAACAGAGACACCAGGGAAGTTGTTGCTCCTGTTATCTAAGTGACGGTCTTAGAGAACGTGAGGTGGGAGTCAGAGTGTCATAGTGAAGGCGATATTTGGTTTGGTGCTGCAGGCTAGAAAGGACTTGTTTATGCTGGCATGAGGAAGAATATGTCAGGTCTTGATAGAAAGAGCCATGAAATTCTCATTTTTAAAAAACAAATATTTTAGCTAGGCATGGTGGCGCACGCCTTTAATCCCAGCACTCGGGAGGCAGAGATAGGAGGATCGCCATGAGTTCAAGGCCACCCTGAGACTCCATAGTGAATTCCAGGTTAGCCTGGGATAGAGTGAGACCCTACCTCGAAAACAAAAAAATATATTTTATTTATTTATTTGCGAGAGAGAGAGGGAGAGGGGAGGGAGAGAGAGAGAGAGAGAGAGGTGGGGGAGAGAGAGAGAATGGGTGCACCAGGGCCTTCAGCCACTGCAAACAAACTCCAGACGCATGCACCACCTTGTGCATCTGGCTTACATGGGTCCTGGGGGATTGAACCTGGGTCCCTAGGCTTCACAGACAAGTTTCTTAACCACTAAGCCATTTCTCCAGCCCGAAATTCTCATTTTTAAGGCAGCCTTGAGCTATTTAGAGTTGGTGCCTCATAAGGAGGGATGGGGAAGGGACAGGTGCAGATGAATGTGGCAGGAGCCACCTTCAAAGGTCGAGGCTTTACTCCATGAGCAATGGACCAGCACGGAAGAGGTCTTTGAGGCAGTGATGTGTGTGAATCAGAGAGGCTTCTGACAGCATCCCGAGGAGATACGACCGAGCAGCCACAAGGGCTGACTGATAAAGCCAGAAGGCAGCGAGCAGCAGCCCTTCAGGAAGAAGTGAGCGTGAGAGTGACGTAGATGTGGTCACTCTGATAGGCCCTGCTGCCCAAGCCGAGGCTGCCTTTAGTTACATCTGTACTCTCGTATTTAGGTCTTCCAGCCTCTCCCCAACTCCTACCTCTGCCTTAAGCAGGAGTACAACAGCCCCGCCCCCCCTGGAGACCCTGAAAGAACCAGAGACCTTCTTTCTCCCCACTCTCCCTCTCCAACCTCCCGCCATGCCTCTGGGACTTCTCTCACACATCCTCCAAAACTCACGAGGAGAAACCACCTTGTTCTTTGGATTTATGGATATTCTCTCTCTCTTTCTTTCTCGCTCATCATCATCATCATCATCACCACACACACTTCAGGACCTTACCATAGCACTATGCCCCCTTGGCATAGTGCCCCCTTGGCATAGTGCCCCCTTGCCATAGCGCCCCCTTGGCATAGTGCTATAAGTCTCCTAGTAAAGCCGAAAGGCTTTTCAACTCGGCTTCTCTTTCCTCTCCTCTATATCTATCTATCTATCTATCTATCTATCTATCTATCTATCTATCTATCTATCTGTCAGCGAGTTCATCAGGACAGTTCAAGTTTCCAATAGATGACAAATCATACTACTGAAGAAATGATTTGTCCCTTCTCTCTCACTATACCCATCAAGCTTGATCGTGTGACTAATAAGACTGAGGACTAATAAGATGTAAGTGAAAGTGTGGAAGCTGGGAGAATCATCCTGCCCCCCTCCATCCTCTTTCTATTCCCCTACTTTGAGAGCTGCAACATTTCAGCCAAGCTTCCTTGTCATCCTGGGCCCTAGACTGGGCATAAGTGCAGCAGACTGTTGTGGTGGATGCAGAATGAGTTGAAGAAAAAAAAAAAAAAAACCCTGTGCTATTGTAAACCACTGACATTTGTGTAGTTTTTTTTATTTTTTTATTTTTTTGCTTAATTTTATTTATTTATTTGAGAGCAACAGACAGCGAGAGAAAGAGAGAGAGAGAATGGACGCGCCAGGGCCTCTGGCCACTGCAAACGAACTCCAGACACACACGCCCCCTTGTGCATCTCGCTAACGTGGGTCCTGGGGAATCGAGCTTTGAACCGGGGTCCATAGGCAAGCGCTTAACTGCTAAGCCATCTCTCCAGCCCCTTGTGGGGTTTTTACCATAACAAAATATAGCCCATCCTGTCAGAGTCAAGAAGCCTGAGGTCTCCCTACTGGCCATTTTGTTGTTGTCGTTGCTTCCAAGGCAGGATCTTACTCTAGCCCAGTCTCACCTGAATCTCACTCTGTAGCTCCAGGATGACTTCAGACTTGTAGCAATCCTCCTACCTCATCCTCCTAAGTGCTGGGATTAAAGGCGTGAGCCACCGTGCCCGGCTACCACTACTGGCCATCTTTAAAGGACAAGCACTATCTGCAAACTCCTGGGTCACCAGTTACTGTTCATTAATCAATGCTTGTATTTTTCCTTTCCTTTTCCTCCTTTTGCGATGCTAAGGATCAATGTCAGGCCTCATGTACCCTTGGGAAGCGTCCTATCACTAAGTCCTTTTCTGTATCAAGGTGACTTCTTGCTGCTGGGAATAAATATATGACAAGACAGGAAATATAGAAAAAGCCAAGCACAGAGCTCTGAAGACTCGAAGCAGTCTTGGACAGTTCAGAAATGCCTAGAATTCCACATTCTAGCGTGAGATTCCTGTGGGCTCTGGGATCCTGACACCGCAAGCTGAGATTATCCTGTAGACAATCAGGAACATTAAATATGTTTGAAAAGAGGAACGTGATCGGATAGGAAGAGCGCACCCCAATTGTAGTGTAGATGGTGGATGATCATCTGGGTGGGGTGCAGATTGTAGGACTAAGGGGCCAGCAAGAAGCCACCGAGGGCAGTAGCATCTGTGGAAATAGCCAGGAAGACACACAGAAGAGAAAGAGAGAGAGAGAGAGAGAGAGAGACTTAGAAGTTAGAGTCAAGGATCTTGACAATCCATCGGTATAACTTCAGGTAGTTATAACAGCACTCAAAAATCTGGCTCGAGTGGGTGGTACTATATAAGTGGCTTTTGAAAAAGGAGAGGGCAAGCTGTCACCTTCCAAGCATTCTGAACAAAAAGACGAGAGAGAGCCCAACATCCACTTAGTGGCAAAAGATGGTGGTTGAAATTTTACCCGTTCGCATGGCATTGGTGTTTGTTACTGAACTGTATTAAAAATGGAGGGAGAAAAATGAAGGGCTTCTCTGCCTCGGAGTGCTCAGGCTGAGTGGAGGTCGGTAGCAGACAGCAGGTCACTGGGAACGACCACTGCTTTCACAGTGACAGCCCAGAACTGAGCTGTGGACCGTCGGTTCCATGAAGGCAAAGGTCACGCTGCGCTTGCGCATCAGTGTCCCCCTTGACCGCGCGCGGTTTGCAACAAACATTTGTTTGATGTGCAGAGGGCGATCAAGGTATGATTCAGATCGGGGGTGGACACAGGAGGAAAGAGCTTTATTTTTGACTCTCAAATCTCTATTCCTGATGACGGAGGTGGGCAGGGAAGAATTTAAATGCACCAGCTGACAGTAATTCAGCATCTTCTGGTTGAAAAAAAAAAAAAGTCTTTCAGGGAAATTTCATCCCTTGAGAATTATGATCACCTGATAAGCACTCCTTTCCCCGGCTCTTGCCTCTTCCATTCCTTTTTCCCACGGGAGGAGACCTGAGGTTCTAAACATTTAGAAGCTTGAAAGTGTCCATCACCAAAGGCGAAAGAACCCAGCAGCCACGTAGTGCCTTTTGGCTCTTGCTGGAGGGATTGATGGGGACCAGGGCTGAAGTTCATGCTCCTGTGTAGACACACGACCATCCATATCCTCCTCCCTTGGCCCAGTAGGAGTGTTATCATCCCTCTGCTGACTGGCCACTTCCTTTGGCTCGGAGATCCAACTGGGTCACCAGTTAGCATGGCTCACCCATGAGCTAAGAGTCTCTTTGCTGTTATTCTCAAGGAGAAGTTGGACCGTGTACCCCAGAAAGCTATGTTGATGTTCTGACTCACAGCCGCTATCAATGTGGCCTTATTTGAAAATAGGGTCCACGCAGACATAAACGAGTTATTATAAGAGCATCTTATAGTTCTCTTGTAACAAAAGGGAGCCGGGCGTGGTGGCGCACGCCTTTCATCCCAGCACTCGGGAGGCAGAGGGAGGAGGATCGCCATAAGTTCGAGGCCACCCTGACACTACATAGTGAATTCCAGGTCAGCCTGAGCTAGAGTGAGACCCTACCTCGAAAAACAAACAAACAAACAAAAAGAAAGAAAGAAAGGGAAATGTCGTGGGAAGTCAGGGAACATAGGAAGAAAGGATGGTATCGGATGGCAGAGGCGCACACTGACAAGGTGCACGTGATCAAATACCCCTGGGTACACCAAAAAGAGCCCAGGGAGAAGCCTGTCTAGACCTTCCAGAACCTCATGGGATCGTGGCCCTACTGACACCTTGGTTTTATACTGACAGGCTCCAAACCCATGGGAAAATACTTTTTCTGTTGTGCAGAGCCACTCACTTTGTGGTGCCCACCCAGGAAACTCATGCATTCCTTTTTGAGCTCCTCGCCAAGCTCCGTCAATATCACCCCTTATCCCCTGGTTGGAGATTATCTGAACTTCATGTCACACATAAGGCTGCCTGACAACGGACCACCATGTCAGGGCCATCCAGCCCATCATGGTTCCACCATTCTCCTGTTTGCCACAGCGGTTCCTCATTCGCTGTGACATTCCTGTCGCAGGCTCTGTAGGTAGCTGAGCTCCATCCACATGACTCCCCCGCATGTCCAAACCAGCTGCTTGTTTCTAGCCATACACTGGATTCCAGGGTTTACGATCTGGTGATGGTGGCTGTGAGGGACCTACTTCCTCAGCTCCTCCTCTGCAGACCAGAGCTATTTCATCATGTTTACTCTTCTAGAAGGCACCACACCCTGCCTGCCTTCCTTCCCACTCTATTTTACGCATTTTTTTTATTTGAAAGAGAGAGAGGGGGAGAGAAAGAGGCAGATAGAGAGAGAGAATGGGCGCGCCAGGGTCTCCAGCCACTGGAAATGAACTCCAGACGCATGCACCACCTTGTGCATCTGGCTTACTTGGGTCCTGGGGAGTTGAACCTGGATCCTTTGGCTTTGCAGGCAAGCACCTTAACCGCTAAGCCATCTCTCCAGCCCTTTTTTTTAAAAACTCATTTCTCTGTCTGAGAAACCATCTGGAGGAATGAGCCCACATCTTCGCCGACTATTTCTCTTTTAACTGACAACCTCTGGGGATGTAGCCTTGACTTGTGGGAACACATCTCTGGTAGAATTCCATGTCCTCCCTGTCAGGTTAATAGAGAAGAACTCTTGAGTGGCTAGCTCCTCTCAAATCACCCTGACCTACATAAATGCAGGGCTGAGCCGGCGGAGAGTCACAGACTCACTGCTGGTCCCACTCCACTTACTCTTCCACAAGAGCCAAGGTGCTTTGCATGAAACTAAACAGTCTTTTTCACTTTCTTCTCTAAAGAACATACCAGAAAAACCAGTAATCACAGAGCCTGTTTTTATACACACTTTCAGCTAATAATGCTTTTTGCATCTTCAATATATTATGAAGAGGAGGAAATAGAGGGGAAAGGGAAAGAGGGGAATGTCCACACAGACCATATGGTGGATAAAGCCTGAAATATTTATTGATTCTTCATAGAAAAAGGAAAGAAGGGGCTTTCCTATCAAATTCATAAGGTATTTTGGGGCGTTTTCCCCAAAGGTTCATTCAAAGCAGGTCAGTTTAGCTATATTGTCCTTTTTCTCCAGAAGAAATTAAAACTCCCATTATATCCTACGATTCTAAAGGCTCATAAAGGTAGGATGGGGATATGGTTTTTGTAGCGTGACAGGTTTTTTAGGTAAGCACGCCGTACAGTCTGTAGTTCCCCAAAGAACCAATGTCCAACTCATATCTTTGTACCTCAAACAGCAGAAATACGAAAGGGGGCCTTGAGATTTCTCAGTGGTTAAGGCGCTTTCCTACAAAGCCTAAGCACCTGGGTTCAATTCCCTGGCACCCACATAAGGCCAGATGCACAAGGTGGCCCATGCATCTGAAGTTTGTTTGCAATGGCTAGAGGCCCTGGTGAGCCCCTTCTCTCTCTCATAAATAAATAAATAATATAATTTGTAAAAGGAAACCACTCAGGAGTATTCCCTATGAGCCCCTTCAAGCCTACTAGAAAAGTCCTGGAGACACCATCCCAAAGAGATGGACCACCGTCCTTGGGTTACAGCGTCACACACACCCTTGAGCCCAGCTTGGGGAAAGAAAAATGGTTGGAAGGAGAGCAAAACCTCCCTTCACTTCACCCATTTCACCATGGACCACCTTGGTCTTGACCTCTTGACCTTAAGCCTGGAACAACTCAGACCGCCCATGAATGGTGGTCATAAATGCCAAGTTCACAGGCACAGGCCGCTGGTCCTGGCAGCAGAAGGGATGGCCAGAGAACTGTCCCATCTTTCCGTCACGAGTGCGGTCCCAAACTCCTCACAGAGTGAAAGGTATGCACCATGTGTCCTATGGAACGGCACCCTACCACCACCCGCAGCAAAGCAAGGTGCCCTTTCTGGCTTTCCGTACCTGGTCTTCAGGTCCAGGCTGCCCAGGCAATGAGCTGGTGTCTTCTCCTCCAAGCCACGCGCTCCTGTCAGCCTCACCACACGCGCTAATCTTCTTGTCTAAGGCACGGCACGAAGACAAAGATCACTGACAGATGTTGGAATGCGAAGGGCAGTGAGAAACGAGCAGCACGTCAGATGATGGCCTGTTTGTTATCCGTCTTGTTCCGGCAACTTCTGTGGCTGCTCTGCTCCAGCAGTCATCCAGTGACTTGGCCGTCCTTCTAAATTTGTAGCTATACTATGTGATTTTTTGTGTGGCCTTTACTCCAGGCTCGGACACTTAGCATTGGCACTGCTGCCTTGGAGAAACAGGGTATCCTATCCTGGGAGCCTTTCTGAGGCTATTCTAACAGAGCCAGAGCTGGTCTCAGCAGGTTCAGCCACTGCCTTGCAGCCATGTTGGGGGTCGGATCATCGGGGTCCCTTGCTGCCTGTCCATGCTCTGATAACCATGTCTCACATTTGGAAGTTGCTTAGTTGTTTACTCACATTTCCCCAGTCCTCCGCCCCCCCCCCACCCCTTCCCCTTGGATGGGCACACAGGGAGCTGCCCTGGCTGTAATTCCCAAAAATCATCAGTGAGGCTTGAAATAGTTACCTGAGCTTGTGCCTCCTGGCAAGGCTGGGCAGACCTTCAAAGTATCTTTGAAACTATATCAGGAGAGCATTAAAGTGGTCTTCTAAGAGTGTTCGACCCAGAACCTTAACTTTAAAAATATGAGAGGTAGGGCTGGAGAGATGGCTTAGCAGTTCAGGCGCTTGCCAGCAAAGCCTAAGGACTCATGTTCCACTCTCCAGGTCCCACGTAAACCAGACACAGTGACACAAGTGTGCAACGTCACACTTGCACATAGGGGGCACACTCACCTGGAGGTTGATGGCAGTGGCTGGAGCCCCTGGAATGTCAATTCTCCCCCCTCCTCTCTCTCTTTCTTTCATAAAAAATTTTTTGACAGATAATGGAGATGTGTGTTGTTACCCATGGGGAGAATTCTTCCAGGAAAACATCTCTGTCCTTGCACTTTAATTCAGATAACAAGTATCTACTGAGATCCTATTCCATGGCCAGACTTGTGGTCCACTTTTGGAATGCACACAAGCATAAAACTTGGCCTCCAGGACCTTGGGTTAAATGTGAAAGCTTAAAGAATGTGGGCTCTGGGCTGGAGAGATGGCTTAGTGATTAAGGCGCTTGCCTGTGAAGCCAAAGGACCTAGGTTTGATTCCTCAGTACCCACATAAGCCAGATGCACAAGATGACACATGTGTCTGGAGTTCATTTACAGTGGCTAGAGGCCCTGGCATGCCCATACTCTATCCCTCCCTCTCTCTGTGTCTCTAATAAATAAATAAAAATTTAAAAAATATATTTAAAGGGCTGGAGAGATGGCTTAACAGTTAAGTACTTGCCTATGAAGCCTAAGGACAATGGTTTGAGACTCGATTCCCCAGGACCCACGTTAGTCAGATGCACAAGGGGGTACATGTGTCTGGAGTTCATTTGCAGTGGCTGGAAGCCCTGGCGCACCCATTCTCTCTCTCGCTCTCTCTTTATCTCTCTGTCTGTTGCTCTCAAATATATATATATATATATATATATATATATATATATATATATATATTTTTTTAAAAAGAATGAAGGCTCTACTGGAGACTCTTAGAACAGTAACTGGGGTGGGGGATACTGCCAGATCTTCTGGTTGCCTCCTCTTGCCCAACACACAGCATTCTATTTCTCTGCTCCTTTCACAGTTAGGAATGAGCACATGACTTGTTCTTGCTAATGAAATATGAATAGAAATGTTGCGTGTGATGAGCAGGTCTTTAAGAAATGTGTGTTTTCATATTATTTATTTATTTATTTGGTTTATCAAGGTAGGGCTTTGCTATAGCCTAGATTGACCTGGAATTCACTATGTAGTCTCAGAGTGGCCTCACTGTGATTCTCCTACATCTGCCTCCCGAGTGCTGGAATTAAAGGCGTGCACCACCACGCCCGGCCCCATGTCCTGTTCTTGCTTTGGGAATTGTGGATGAACGTGCGGGCTTGGAACACCTCGCAGTCTCCAGCTCCGGGTATCTCTAGTGGACTTAACCTGAGCAGCCCACATGAGATAAACTTCTTTTAAGAAGTGTGAAGCCACTGGGCGTGGTGGCGCACTCAAGTCAGAAGCAGGAGGATCGCCATGAGTTCGAGGCCACCCTGAGACTACATAGTGAATTCCCAGTCGGCCTGAGCTAGAGTGAGACCCTACCTTGAAAAAAAAAAAAAAAAAGAAGTGTGAAGCCACGTCACTTAGGGGTCATGTTATGACAGTACAATCTAGCATGTCCTGAGTGACTCACACTTTGCTTTGATAGCCCTCACTGGCCCAGAAAGAATCTTTTCAGAGCCGGTCATGGGGGTGCATGCCTTTAATTCCAGCACTCTGGAGGCAGAGGTAGGAGGATCACCATGAGTTCAAGGTCACCCTGAGACTACATAGTGAATTCCAGGTTAACCTGAGCTAGAGTGAGATCCTACCTCAAAAAAAAAAAATAAAAATAAAAAATAAAAAAATCTTTTCTATGTGAGGACCACACTGTTCTTTGAAGAGACAGATACATGGAATGTGATGGGGAGTCTGCTGGAGTCTAAATGACACCCCTGTGGCAGCCTTACCCTCTTGTGTTCATCACTTACGAACTCCCCAGCAAGGCAGCCTTGGGTCATCGGCAGCTTATGGTGACCCGTACGAGTGAAATCCAGTGCACTGGCAGCTTGCGAGTCCCTCTACCATACAGCTTAGCACGTTGCTTGATTCTCATCAAACCTTGCTAGATTATGAGTCCGAATGATGATGCAGTCAGGTTCGCATTGCTGGCAGAAATCACCCAGCCAAGAGCAGCTTGCGGGGGGAAAAAAGGTTTATTTTGGTGTATAGACTTGAGGGAGATGTCCCACAATGGCAGGGAGAAATGATGGCATGAGCAGAGGGTGGACATCACCCCCTGGCCAACACAAGGTAGACAATAGCAACAGGAGAATATGCCAAACACTGGCAAGGGGAAACTGGCTATAACACCCATAAGCCCTCCCCCAACCATACACTGCCTCCAGAAGGTGTTAATTCCCAAATCTCCATCAGCTGGGAACCTAGCATTCAGAGCACCTAGGTTTGTGGGGGACACCTGAATCAAACTACCACATTTCACCCCGGGCCCCCATAAAATGATAGCCATCCATGTTGTAAAATGCAATGCATTCAGTCCAACTTTAAAAGTCCCCATATATTTTTTTTAATCAGTCCTAATGATGTTCAAACATCCCCATAATCCAAGGTCTTTTAACTGAACCATAATACCAACCCCACCCCAAAAGCATAATGGCACACAATAAACATTCATACTGCAAACAGATGTCATTGAGCATAGCAAAGAAATACTCAAACAATACATAACTTAAGCAGGTCAAACACCAAACTCGGTAGCTCCAAGTGCAACAACTCTAGCCAGTGACAAGTCTCCAAGTCCAATAACTCTAACCATCAACAACTCTCTGGCATTCCAATCCCAATTCCACCCCTCCACCTAGGCTGCTCACAGTCCTGGAAAACTTCATCGGGGCCGGCAGCTCTCCTTAGCAGCCATCTCGTGGTCCCAGCATCTCCACTGGGTCTCCATTGCAATCCACAGTCCATCCTCACGGCTCCATCTGGTTTCCATGCAGGCATCCAGTAAACCTGCTTCACACTGCCCATGGCCATTTCCAAAACACAAGACCATGTTGCAAACTCAATGACCCTCTCTGTTCCTGCATTTCTTATACTCCACAATACCAGGTAGGGCGCCAATTTGTTAATCCAAGAGGGAATAAAGCAGACTTTGAAGAATAGAACACTCCTTCAGCATTCAGGCTCTTTCAAAAGACTGCATTTTTTTCTGCCATCTCAGTGCATGTCAGCTGGCCCAATCTCAGTGGTTGTAATCTCCCATACAAAATTGCAGCTGAACGGGCAGAAGTTTTGACCCAAAGATTTCATTTTTGTGTGTGTACCATATCCCTCTGCTTGCATCAGTCTGTTTCTACACAAAGCAACCCTGCACAAGCTCTCAGGACATGGCCATAACAGCAAGCCTCTCACACAAACTGCTTCTAGCGCACTCCAGGCAAAGCTCTTTCTCACTCTCATCAGCCAAACCTCACAGTCCACAGTTCTTACTGCATTCAGGTCTTTCAACTCTGACCAGAATAGTCCATCAAGCTATACTTACAGCACTGCAAGGTGTCTCATAGGCCAAGGTTTCAAATCCTTCCACATGCCTTTTGAAAATCAGCTCCAAAAGCCAAAGCCATACAGTCAGGTGTCTAGCAGCAATCCCACTCCATTGTACTAACATTACTGTTGCAGTCAGGTTCGCATTGCTGGCAGAAATCACCTGACCAAGAGCAGCTTGTGGGACAAAAAGTTTATTTTGGCTTACAGGATCTAGGGGGAAGCTCCATGATGGCATGAGCAGGGTGGACATGACTTGGCCAACATAAGGTGGACAACAGGAACAGAAGAGTATGCCAAACACTGGCAAGAGGAAGCTGGCTATAATGCCCATAAGCCCACCCCCCAAAACACACCAAGAAGTAAATTAATTAATTTAGAAAGAAAAGATATGGACCTTGTAGAGGATGAAGGTGATAGGAATGTCCAGCTGGGATTCTCTTTCTTAAATTTATCTGCTCACTCTCATCTGGTGCCTCTGTGGGAACTAGGAGCTCACTTAGAATCTGTTTCCAATCCTCTGTCTCGGCCTTTGACACTGAATCTCTGTGATTCCAGTTCTTTCCATAGATGCGTTTAGTGTTTCGGTGACTTCTGCTGGTTGTCGGAGCCAGAAAAAAACCCTTCCAGAAGGGCCCAGGCTGCCCTAGAGTGACTCCCTCCCAAGCTGACAGCTAAGTGCAGCTGGTTGTGTCAAGGATCCTTCTAAATTGGAGACTCTACAAAATTACTGCTAGAGTGAGACCACTTCATACATCATGGAGAGAGAGATACAAGCCAAGAATTACTAATAATCTCAAACGCAGGATCATAGAGCTGGAACCAGAGAAACTCCAGCCTTCAGAGATCATGTGAACTTTTATGTTCACTCTTATATTAGTAATTTTACTTTTGCAGTGACCAAATTCCTGCTATAACATAAGTAACTTAGAGAAGGAAGGACTTGGTTTCTGAGTGTTCTGGACATGGTGATGTGGCTCCATACATTTGGGCAGAATGTCATGGCAACGGGGACATCTGGTAGACACTGTCCTTCCCTTCTTGGTGGACAGGAGCCGAGAGAAGGGAATATTTCTGGGCACTTGGCTGATATTCTTCCATTTCTTTTTTTATTTTTTATTGACAGCTTCTATACTTACAGAAAATAAACCATGACCATTCCCACCCCTCCCCCACTTTCCCCTTCACAAATCCACACCCCATCATATCCCTTCCCTCTCTCTTTCATTTTGATATCATCATCTTTTCCGTCTGCTATGAGGGTCTTGTGAAGGTAGTGTCAGGCACTGCGAGGTCATGGATATCGAGGCTAATTTCTGTCTGATCAGTTGCATTGTAAGGAGTCCTACCCTTCCTTCAGCTCTTACTTTCTTTCAATCACCTCTTCCACAATGGACCCTGAGCCTTGGAAGGTGTGATATACATGTTTTAATGCTGAGCACTCCTCTGTCACTTCTTCTCAGCCTTTTGGGTCATCCCAGTGGTCACCACCATCTGAAAAGAGAAGCTTCTCTAACCAAAAGTGAGAGTAGCATTAACATATGAGTATGAACAGTAAGTAAAGTGCTTATAGGACAGTTTGGTGAGTATAATATATGCATCTAGTCAGGGAAGACAGGAGTTATGTTCCTAATGCTCATGCCACCCCTACTATAGGCTTTTGATTAGGTTTTCAGTGCCAGGCATGTATTTCCTCCCATAGAATGGGCCTCCAGTTCAATTAGAGACCAGTTGGTTTCCCCCATAACAGATATGCCACTATTGCACCCACTGGCTCATTTGGTTGATGACTTCTGTCTCCCATAGGTCTGCATGCAACGTAGCTATTTCCAGCTTTCCATCTGCTGGTCTACAGGGAGGAGGCTTCTCAGCTCAGCCCCAGCTTGGAGATCTAGGTTTCAATTCCTTCTACCTGCTCTTCTGTAGACGAGTTATGAGCACTGATTTTGCTACAACTTGACAGTTGCCTGTGTTTTCTGCATCTGTCCCATAAGGGTTCTTGGGAAGATCAAACAAAGTGACAAACGAGCAAGTTTTCTGACAGCTCTGTGACCAGGTTTTGAGGGTGGCAGTTTCCTTTGTTCATCTGCTCCCTAATGAGAACCTCACCAGGAGTTGTAGCTGGCTTCATTTGAAAACGTGAGCCCAGAGAGACATTCTATGATGCGGTGACACTCAACAGCCACTGAGCGGGATGGCCGGGTTTCGAAAGCCAGCCTACTAAGTGTAAGTGCTTCCCCACTGTTATGTCAAATCATACAAATTGTTATATTTGTAGGTCAAAATATCAGATGCCAGCAATTTCATACGATTTAACCTTCGTAATACATCTATACAAAGAGATTTTGAAATTTAAGGGAAGGGCACATAGAGCAGTGGCTTAGCCCTAGGCTGTGTTCCCTTGCACCAGGCTGAAGGACCAGAAAGGGGCCACAGATTTTCTGTTTTTCCCAAACAAGGGTCAGCAGAACCTCGTCTATTAAGGTATGGATGCACAGTGGCTTAGCCATGGCTCATGCAATAGGAGTCAAGCTGAGAGCACCACTGTTCTCGAACCAGGGTCTCAATATCATATTTAGTGCACAATTCCTTCCTATTATCTCAGAGAATAGCATTCTTTTTAAAAAGATTTATTTATTTATTTATTTATTTATTTATTTAAGACACAGAGAGAGAGAGAGAATGGGCACACCAGGGCCTCCGGCTACTGCAAACGAACTCCAGACGCATGTGCCAACTCATGCAGATGCCTTACGTGGGTCCTGAGAAACCAAGCCTCAAACCGGGGTCCTTAGGGCTTCACAGGCAAGCACTTAACCGCTAAGCCATCTCTCCAGCCCAGAAAATTGCATTTTTGATGAATCTGTATTCAAGCACAGACTGGGATAGTCTATTTACACTGTATAAGCAATACATGTCTAGCGAACTATGACTATAAAAATGAGAATATATCTCCATGTGGATTTAAACTAACTGTTTGTGAAAACTGTTGTATTTTGATGGAAGAGGCAAAAACTATTTGCTCACATTCCTAGGAGGTCATATAATGATAGCAGGGTGCTGGCTCCAGCTTTTCTTCAATTATACTGAAAATGACTGTGAACTAGTTCTGGTATAGGTAGGTTTAATATCACCAGGACAGGAACCTTTTTATTTATTTGTTTGTTTGTTTATTTTGGTGTTTTAAGGTAGGGTCTCACTCTAGCCCAGGCTGATCTGGAATTCACTATGTAGTTTCAGGGTGCCCTTGAACTCACAGCAATTCTCCTACCTATACCTCCCAAGTGCTGTGACTAAAGGCATGCACCACCACGCCTGGCTTTATTTATTTATTTTTAATGAAAGACACACACACACACACAGAGAGAGAGAGAGAGAGAGAGAGAGAGAGAGAGAATGAATTGGTGCACCAGGGACTCCAGCCACTGCAATTGAACTCCAGATGTGAGTGCCACCTAATGTGCATGTGTGACCTTGTGCTTGCATCACCTTGTGTGTCTGGCTTACGTGGGATTTGGAGAGTTGAACATGGGTCCTTGGGCTTTACAGTCAAATGCCTTAACTGCTAAGCCATCTCTCCAGCCCATGGACAGGATTCTTGATCTGGTGTACTTGCTGTGATGTGTGATTGGATAGCTGACTATTGGAGCAATGTCTCCAGACTACGATGAATGCCTTCTCTGGATTCCCAAAGGCAAGATCGCATTCCATGGATAAGGGTGGGTGCTTTGCCTACGGATGATATATATTATTACTACTTGTCATCTTGCTTTAGGGGCTTGGACCGAAAAAATGGGAATCTTTCTCTGAGGAAGCCAAAGTAACTTTGGGGGCTGGAGAGATGGCTTAGTGGCCTAAGGCGCTTGCCTGCGAAGCCTAAGGACCCAGATTCGACTCTCCAAATCCCATGTAAGCCAGAGGCACAAAGGTGAGGCAGTCTGTAAGGTTGCACATGCCCTTGAGGTAGCGCAAGTGTCTGGAGTCCAATTGCAGTGGCTGAGGCCCTGGCATGCCAGTTCTCTCTCTCTCTCTCTCTCCCCCTCCCTCTTTCTCTCTCTAAAACACAAATTAAACAGTGGCTTAGGGGCCAGGAATCAGGGTGGGCAGTGGTGCACATATTTTCCAGCACTGAGCACAGGTACAAGACGGTGGGATTTTGGTGTGGCATTTAGAGAATTTCCTGAGATATGGATCTCGACACCAAGCCTTCAGTGCATGTTCAGTAGCCATTTCAGATCAGCTTGTAGCTTCTGAGACCATCTGGAACTTTAGTGCATCCCTTTTACAAGTCTTTCCTTACAATGAGGACCGGATGAGGCGACAGTTAAATTGTGGGTGTTGGACACCAGTTGAGTGAACGCTAATTGCCTTCGCAGTATGGAGAATATTGGAAATTAACGAGAAAACTGAAAAGTAATTGGTGTTACTTGAAGAATGCCCCCAAAGGGTCCAAAATTGATATCACTATCAAGGCGCATATGACGGTGGCAACCGATGACAAACGGGAACATTCGTTGAAAGTCTGTTTACAGCCTCCAATGTTTCCCCCTGTAGAAGGCAGTGAGAGAGGATGTCTGCCACCCCAGCAGGAGATGAAGGCAAATCCAGAGCCTGGGCACTGCTGAGGGTAGACCCGTCACACCACCCACACCCACCAGAGGGGGTGTCACCCAGGCGGATTCCCTCCAAAGCAAACATCACCGCTCACAGCTTGCGTGCTAGCTTGGAGCCATCAGTTGGCATTTTTAACTCCTAATTTCACATATAAGCATACAATCAAGATACAGCACATGCCAAAAGGAAGCTTGTAACACGAAAGCAATAGCTAACAACAGATGCATAAAGAAAATTAAAAAAAAAAAACCTGGAAGAAACAAAGATGACACAGGCACAAGAACACTTAAGGCAGCTGATATGATTTTCTCTGAACTGTAAGTGAGGACAGCATGCATACCATCGCTCTATGTTTCTCTTGCTCGCTCGCTCTCCACACACACACACACACACATGACCCAATTTCATACACAATAGAAGCACTCAGAAGATAAACACAAAAAGCTCTTAGAAGTTAAAAATGAGAGCAGATATGAAAAACTTGGAAGACTTGAAAAATAAGTGAGAAAATTTCAGAAACAATAAGGCAAAGTGTTGGCAAAGCAGAAGCTGAAGAGATAAAAAACAATAAAAAGTTCTTGAATCAATCCAAAATGCCCAATACGCAAAGTGTTGGAGCTTTAGAAAAAGAGAGCAGGGGCTGGAGGGATGGCTTAGCGGTTCAGGTGCTTGCCTGCAAAGCCAAAGGACCTCTATTCAATTCTCCAGGACCCATATAAGCCAGATGCACAAGGGGCGCATGAGTCTGGAGTTCGTTTTCAGTGGCTGGAGGCCCTGGTGTGCCCATTCTCTCTCTCTCTTCCTCTCTCTCTCTCTCTCTCAAATAAATAAATAAATAAATAAATAAATAAATATATTTAGGGGCTGGAGAGATGGCTTAGCGATTAAGTGCTTGCCTGTGAAGCCTAAGGACCCCGGTTTGAGGCTCAACTCCCCAGGACCCACGTTAGCCAGGTGCACAAGAGGGTGCACCCGTCTGGAGTTCGTTTGCAGTGGCTGGAGGCCCTGGCGCACCCATTCTCTCTCTCTCTCTCTCTCTCTCTCTCTCTCTCTCTCTCTGACTCTTTCTCTCTCTGTCACTCCCAATTGAATAAATAAAAATGAACAAATTTAATATATATATATATGTATATATAAAGAGAGCAGGAAAAGTGTTAGGAGAGGCCATTATCGAGCAATAATGAAAACACATTTCACAGTGTTGACGAATAGGCATTTCCAGGTGGAAGAGACGCAGAAGCAAGCTCTGAGATTTCAGAACAATAAGGACAAGGTGAGCTTCTCCAGGCCTCCAGAGAGGAGGGGAAATGTTTGTACATAAAGGGCATGAAGTTAGGATGGTTTGGACGTCTTCAGAGGAATCCTAGAATCTGGAGGACAATGGAGAGAGTCAATGAAATTCTGAAGAAAAAAAATAATAAGTGACAGCATAGATTTCTATATCTAGCCAAATATCAATTAAAGTTAGGGGGGAAAAAAGACATTTCAGACCAAAGTCTCAAATGGTAATTTGTTTTTGTGGTTCTGTCATTGGTTTAACTGATTACTGTCTGACATCCAGTGGCACTGACATACCCCACCAGGTGGGTGGAGAGTGGGCCCTGTCCAGGAAGACACAGTACGAGGGGTGGACGGCACACACATGCATGCACGCTGGAGCTACAGTGACCGGGCTGCGGGAAGGCAGGCCCCTCTCTAGTTGATGTTGTTAGAGACGCCGGCCCGGGACAGAGGCCTGCTCCTGTCTGCCGTATAAATATGGAAGATTCCTTGTTTACAGTTTCGTTTCCCCCAAGTCTGAAACTACATGTGCACTACCCGTTACTGCCATGGGCTATTCCATCTCGGCTTGGCTCTGCTCGGCTCCGGGTCGAGACTCTGGAATGCTGGGCTCAGTCTTCCTCACTGCCACTTCCTGAGCGGTCCTCCACCTGCTCCTCCTCGCTGACGTCATCACTCACAACTGGTTTGGCTCGTGACCCACGGCTTGGCCACCGTCGAACCCCCACCCCGCCCCTAGCTGGTCCTGTGCCTTCTCTTTGCGACCAAGCTTGATCTTCACCTTGACAGAGCGAGACTCAGACTCGGAGTCTTCTTCCTCTCCCTCCTCCTCTTCTTCACTCTCCTCTCCTTCGCTGTCATCCCCCTTTTCAACTTCCGGCCTCACACTGGTGAAAACAGACTGCAGGACCTGCTGAAAAGTTGTCACCGAACGCCCCCCCCCAACCTCACCAAGAAGATGAAGGAGACTGTGGGCGCAGTGATCACGTCCAAGGACAGTAGTAATGGATGTCAACTCAGTGAAGTGTTTCTCAACAAGGAGCTGCCCAAGTGCTATGAGCTCATCCGCAAGCCCGTAGACTTCAAATGGTAATCTTTAACATATCTTTGACTTCGAAAATGTTACAGAGTAACTGAATCCAGACAATCAAAGATGTCAGACTCAGAAAAGCAGCAATGCGTCCCTTGTGAAAAGGAGAAATTTCCAAAGCTGTTATCTGAGACCTTTTGGGAGACTAATGTCAAAATATCACACATTGGGTAGCTTATCAACAATTTATTTCCCATAGTCCTATTAGCTGAGAGTTTCGAGATCAAGAAGGCACTGGAAAGCTTGGTGTCCAGCAAGAACCCGTTTTCTTTTGTCTTCCTTTCTTTCCTTGTTTTTTTTTTTTTTTTTTTTTTTTTTTTTTTTTTTTTTTGAGGTAGGGTTTCACTCTAGCCCAGGTTGGCCTAGAATTCACTATGTAGTCTCAGGCTGGCCTCGAACTCATAGCGATCCTCCTACCTCTGCCTCCCGAGTGCTGGGATGAAAGGTGTGCACTACCACGCCCAGCTGAGAACCCGCTTTCTGATTCATACATGTTAAGTTCTTCCTGTACCCACCCTTGCTAGAAGGAAAGAATGGACCTGTGGAATTCTTTCATAGAGACACTAATTGCATTCGCAAGGGCACAGCTTCCCCCCCAATTCCCTCCTCCTAGAACGGATGCCTTAGTGGTTATAGGATCCGTGGCGATCATGTTCACATTGCTGCCAGAAAGCACAAGAGCAGCTTATGGGGAAAATAAAAGGTTTATTTTGGCTTACAAACTCAAGGGGAAGCTCCACGATGGCAGGGAAAACGATGGCATGAGCAGAGGGTGAACATCACCTCCTGGCCAACATCGGATGGATGACAGCCATAGGAGAGTGTGCCAAACACTGGCAAGAGGGCACTGGCTTTAACACCCATAAACCCGCCCCCAACAGTACACTGTCTCCAGGAGGCTTTAATTCCAAATTGCCATCAGTTGGGGACCTAGCATTCAGAACAGCTAAGTTTATGGGGGGACACCTGAATCAAACCACCACAGGATCCCAACACATGTATTTTTTTTTGAGAGCGACAGAGAAAGAAAGAAAGAGAGAGAGAGAATGAGAGAATGGGCATGCCAGGGCCTCCAGCCACTGCAAACGAACTCCAGACACGTGTGCCCGCCCCCTTGTGCATCTGGCTAACGTGAATAGAGCCTCTAACCAGGTTCCTTAGGCTTCACAGTCAAACGCTTAACCGCTAAGCCATCTCTCCAGCCCTCAACACATGTATCTTGGAGGGTGAGGCTAAGGCAGTGCTGTAGGGAAACCTCAGAATGACTGGCATCAGCTAGAGAGACTTACAGGTCCCACTGGAACGCACTAGAACACTCCGTGAGTTGTATCTTCCAGATAAAGTGGATAGATGTGGCCAAGGAGGTGACGCGGTAGGTCAAGTACTTACTGAGCAAGCACAAGGACCCGGGTTTGGAGTTCCAGTTCCCACGCAAAAGCTGGGTGCAGCAACGTGCGCTCGTAATCTCAATGCTGGGGGGGCGGGAAGAGATGGGAGGATCGCGGGGGCTTGTTGGCCAGCTGACTTAGCTGAATTGGTGAGCTCCAAGTTCAGGGAGAGATCTTGTCTCACAGGATTGAGGAGGGCACCCCATGCTGACCTGTGGCCTCCACAGGCATGCACACATCCCCTACACATACGGGCACATACATTTAAGCATAAATACTCACACACATACACATGCAAAAAAAGAAAGGAAAGGAGAGGAAAATCCAAAGATACAATTAATGGAATATCTGACGAGACGATGCAAGCACTTAGTGAAGAGCTGGGACCAGTCAGTGCTGTAGGTGATAAAATGAAATAAATCATGACTGACTTCAAGAAAATGCTTGAGAGGCAAAAACGGGGCTGGGGAGATGGCTTAGCAGTTAAGGCACTTGCCTGCAAAGCCTAAGGATCCAGGTTCAATTGCCTAGTACCCATATAAGGCAGATGTACAAGGTGGCCCAAGTATCTGGAGTGGGTTTGCAGTGGCTGGAGGCCTTTGAAATGCCCATTCTCTCAGTCTTTCTCAAGTAAGTAAGTAGGTAAATAAATAAATAACAATACTATTAAAAAAGCAATTGTTGTGGTCCACACGAATTGCTATAGCACACGACTGTAAACTGGTGGTCTATAAAAGATGGGAGATTATTCCTCACAGTCAGGGATACCGAGAAGCTCAGGGACAAAGCACCTGAAAACCCTGTGGTTAGGAAAGTCCACTTGCTGCTTCATCAATGGCCCTTTGAACCAGTTACTTTCTTCTTGCTGAGACAAACACCTGACTAGAGGCAGCTCAGGGGAGGAAAGAGTTTATTTTGCCCTATAGTTCTGTGTCCATTGTGTCAGGGAGTAGGGCAGGCCTGAACAGGGAGAGCATCATGTCTTCAGGTCAGCAGGAAGGAGCAGGACAGGGCTGAGCAGGGAGAGCATCATGTCTTCAGGTAAGCAGGAAGGGAACAGGGCAGGCCTGAGCAGGGAGTGCATCACGTCTTCAGGTGAGCAAGAAGGGAGCAGGGCAGGGCTGAGGAGGGAGAGCATCATGTCTTCAGGTCAGCAGGAAGGAGCAGGACAGGGTTGAGCAGGGAGTGCACCACGTCTTCTGGTCAGGCAGGAAGGGAGCAGGGCAGGCCTGAGCAAGGAGAGCATCATGGTCTTCAGGTCAGCATGAAGATCAGGGCATGGCTGAGCAGGGAAGCGCATCACGTCTTCAGGTCAGCAGGAAGGAGCAGGCAGGCTGAGTGCAGTGGAAAACATCACGTCCCTCAGGGCCAGCAGGAAGGAGCAGGGCAGGGCTTAGAAGGAGTGCACGCACGTCGTCGGTCAGGCAGAAGATCAGGGCAGGGCTGACAGAGAGGCACACGTCTTCAGGTCAGCAGAAGGAGCAGGGCAGGCTGAGCAGGGAGAGCACCACGTCATCAGTTCAGCAGAAGAGAGCAAGGCAGGCCTCAGCAGGAAGGAGCAGGGCAGGGCTGAGCAGGGAGGCATCAGTCTCAGGTCAGCAGGGAGGCAGGGCAGGGCTGAGCAGGAGAGCATCATGTCTTCAGGTCAGCAGGAAGGTCAGGGCAGCTGAGCAGGGAGAGATCATGTCTTAGGTCAGCAGGAAGGAGCAGGGCAGGGCTGAGCAGGGAGAGCATCATGTCTTCGGTCAGCAGGAAGGAGCAGGCAGGGCTGAGCAGGGAGAGCATCGTCTTCAGGTCAGCAGGAAGGAGCAGGGCAGGGTGAGCAGGGAGGCATCATGTCTTCAGGTCAGCAGGAAGGAGCAGGGCAGGCTGAGCAGGGAGAGCATCAGTTTCAGGTCAGCAGGAAGGAGCAGGGCAGGCTGAGCAGGGAGAGCATCAGTCTTCAGGTCAGCAGGAAGGAGCAGGCAGCTGAGCAGGGAGGCATCATGTTTCAGGTCAGCAGGAAGGAGCAGGGCAGGCTGAGCAGGGAGGCATCATGTTTCAGGTCAGCGGAAGGAGCAGGGCAGGCCTGAGCAGGGAGGCATCAGTCTTCAGGTCAGCAGGAGGGCAGGGCAGGGTGAGCAGGGAGAGCCAGTCTTAGGTCAGCAGGAAGGAGCAGGGCAGGCTGAGCAGGGAGAGCACAGTCTTAGGTCAGCAGGAAGGAGCAGGGCAGGCTGAGCGGGAGAGCATCAGTCTTCAGGTCGCAGGAAGGAGCAGGGCGGTGAACAGGGAGAGCATCAGTCTTCAGGTCAGAGGAAGGAGCAGGGCAGGCTGAGCAGGGAGTGCATCACGTCTTCAGGTCAGCAGGAAGGAGCAGGGCAGGCTGAGCAGGGAGGCATCAGTCTTCAGGTCAGCAGGAAGGAGCAGGGCAGGCTGAGCAGGGAGTGCATCACGTCTTCAGGTCAGCAGGAAGGAGCAGGCAGGGCTGAGCAGGGAGAGCATCACGTCTTCAGGTCAGCAGGAAGGAGCAGGGCAGGGCTGAGCAGGGAGTGCATCAGTCTTCAGGTCAGCAGGAAGGGAGCAGGGCAGGCCTGAGCAGGGAGAGCATCACGTCTTCAGGTCAGCAGGAAGGGAGCAGGGCAGGGCCTGAGCAGGGAGTGCATCACGTCTTCAGGTCAGCAGGAAGGAGCCAGGGCAGGGCTGAGCAGGGAGGTGCATCATGTCTTCAGGTCAGCAGGAAGGAGCAGGGCAGGCTGAGCAGGGAGAGCATCACGCCTTCAGGTCAGCCAGAAGTAGCAGGGCAGGGCCTGAGCAGGGAGTGCACATGTCTTCAGGTCCAAGCAGGAAGGAGCAGGGCAGGCTGACAGGGAGTGCATCACGTCTTCAGCGTCAGGCAAGAAGGATCAGGGCAGGGCTTGAGCCAGGGAGAGCATCACGTCCTTCAGGTCGAGCAGGAAGGGAGCAGGGCAGGGCTGAGCAGGGAGAGCATCATGTCTTCAGGTCAGCAGGAAGGAGCAGGGCAGGGCTGAGCCAGGGAGAGCATCATGTCCTTCAGTCAGCAGGAAGGACCAGGGCAGGGGCCTGAGCAGGGAGGGTGCACCACGTCTTCAGGTCAGCAGGAAGGACAGGGCAGGGGCGGAGAGACAGTCTTAGGTCAGCAGGAGGGACAGGGCAGGGCTGAGCAGGGAGGACATCATGTCTTCAGGCAGGAAGGGAGCAGGAGGCTTGAGAGGAGAGCATCAGTCTTCAGGTCAGAGGAAGGTTCAGGGCGGCTGAGAGGAGAGCATCTTTCAGGTGCAGGAGGAGCAGGACAGGGCAAGCAGGGAGCTCATGTCTCAGGGGAGGAAGGGAGCAGGGAGCTAGCAGGAAGACATGTCAGGGACGGAAGGAGCAGCAGGCTAGCAGGAGAGCCAGTCGCAGAGGAGGGACAGCGTCGAGCAGGGAGAGCACAGCAGATCAGAGGAGGACAGGGCAGGTAGCAGGAGAGCACGTGCTAGCAGGAGAGCAGGCAGGCAGCAGGAGTGCATCTGCTCAGGCAGCAGGAAGGACAGGAAGGCGACAGGGAGAGCAATGTTCAGTCAGCAGAAGAAGCAGGCAGCTGAGCAGGAGAGCACAGTCTTCAGGCAGCGAAGGAGCAGGGCAGGCTGAACAGGAGGCATCATCTTCAGGTCAGCAGAGGGAGCAGGGCAGGTGAGCAGGGAGGCATCAGCTTAGTCAGCAGAAGTAGGCAGGTGAGAGGGAGACACGTTCGTCGCAGAAGGAGCAGGGCAGGGCTCAAAGGGAGTCAGCTTCAGGTCAGCGGGTTCAGGGCAGGGCTGCAGGGAGCTCAGTCAGGGAGCAGGAGGGAGCAGGCAGGGCTCAGGAGAGAGTAGGCAGCGGAAGGAGAGGCAGGCTACAGGAGAGACAGTCAGGTAGCAGGAGCAGCAGGCAGGTAGCAGGAGAGCAAGCTAGGGAGCAGGAAGCAGGCAGGGCGAGCAGGAGGCTTGAGGTAGCAGGAAGGTCAGGGCAGGCTAGCGGAGGCAGTCTTAGAGCAGGAGGACAGGGCGGCGACAGGGAGGCAACGTAGGCAGAGGAGGGAGCAGGCAGCAGCAGGAGGCAAGCTAGCGCAGGAGACAGGCATCGTACAGGGTCAGCAGGTAGCAGGAAGGCAGGGCTGAGGAGAGCAGCTCAGGTAGCGGAGAGCAGGGCAGGGCGAGAGAGGCACTGTAGCAGCAGGAAGAGCAGGCAGGGGCTGAGAGGAGGCATCAGTCTTCAGGTAGCAGAAGGGCAGGGCAGGCTGGCAGGGGGAGCATCGTCTTCAGGTAGCAGGAGGGAGCAGGGAGGCTAGCAGGTCAAGCCAGGTCAGCAGGAGGAGCAGGGCAGGGCTAGCAGGGGAGCACATGTTTCAGTCAGCAGGAAGGGAGCAGGGAGGCTGACGGAGCAGCAGAAGGAGCAGGCGGCGACAGAGAGATGTTTAGTAGCAAAGGAGAGAGCTGGCAGAGGCAGTCTGTCAGCGGAGAGCAGGCTGAGCAGAAGCATCATGTCTTCAGGTGAGAAGTCAGGGGGAGAGGAAGCATCTTTTCAGTCAGCGAGGAGAGGGCAGGCTTAGCAGGGAGAGATATGTCTTAGGTCAACGAAGGTTAGGGCAGGGTAGCAGGGGCACAGTCTTAGGTCACAGAAGGAGCAGGCAGCTGAGCAGGGAGCATCGTTCAGGTCAGCAGGAAGAGCAGGGCTGAGCAGGAGCTAGTTTCACACGAAGGAGCAGGGGGCTAGCAGGGAGAGACATCTTCAGGTAAGGAAGAGCAGGCGGCGAGGAGGCAACGTCTTCAGGTCGCAGAAGGGAGGGCAGCTGAGCAGGGTGCTATGTCTTCAGTCGCAGAAGGAGCAGGCAGGCTGAGCAGGAGGCATCACGTCTCAGCAAGAGGAGAGGCAGGTGAGCGGAGCATTGTCTTCAGGTCAGCAGGAAGGAGGTCAGCAGAGGAGCAGGCAGGGCTGAGCAGGGTGCATCATGTCTTCAGGTCAGCAGGAAGGACAGGGCAGGGCTGAGCAGGGAGAGCATCAGTTTCAGGTAGCAGGAAGGAGCAGGCAGGCCTGAGCAGGGAGCTCAGTCTTCAGGTCAGCAGGAAGGAGCAGGCAGGCCTGGCAGGGAGAGCATCATGTCTTCAGGTCAGCAGGAAGGAGCAGGGCAGGGCTGAGCAGGGAGAGCATCATGTCTTCAGGTCAGCAGGAAGGGAGCAGGGCAGGGCTGAGCAGGGAGAGCATCATGTCTTCAGGTCAGCAGGAAGGGAGCAGGGCAGGCCTAAGCAGGGAGAGCATCATGTCTTCAGGTCAGCAGGAAGGAGCAGGGCGGTCCTGAATAGGGAGAGCAACACGTCTTCAGGTCAGCAGGAAGGAGCAGGGCAGGGCTGAGCAGGGAGAGCATCATGTCTTCAGGTCAGCAGGAAGGAGCAGGGCAGGCCTGAGCAGGGAGTGCATCACGTCTTCAGGGCAGCAGGAAGGAGCAGGACAGGGGTGAGCTGGGAGTGCATCATGTCTTCAGGTCAGCAGGAAGGAGCAGGGCAGGACTGAGCAGGGAGAGCGTCATGTCTTCAGGTCAGCAGGAAGGAGCAGGGCAGGCCTGAGCAGGGAGTGCATCATGTCTTCAGGTCAGCAGGAAGGAGCAGGGCAGGCCTGAGCAGGGATTGCATCACGTCTTCACGTCAGCAGAAAGGAGCAGGGCAGGGCTGAGCAGGGAGAGCATCATGTCTTCAGGTCAGCAGGAAGGAGCAGGGCAGGGCTGAGCAGGGAGAGCATCATGTCTTCAGGTCAGCAGGAAGGAGCAGGGCAGGGCTGAGCAGGGAGAGCATCATGTCTTCAGGTCAGCAGGAAGGAGCAGGGCAGGCCTGAGCAGGGAGTGCATCATGTCTTCAGGTCAGCAGGAAGGAGTATGGCAGGGCTGAGCAGGGAGAGCATCATGTCTTCAGGTCTGCAGGAAGGTTCAGGGCAGGGCTGAGCAGGGAGAGCATCATGTCTTCAGGTCAGCAGGTAGGAGAAGGGCAGGGCTTAGCAGGGAGAGCATCATGTCTTCAGGTCAACAGGAAGGTTCAGGGCAGGGCCTAGCAGGGAGTGCATCATGTCTTCAGGTCAGCAGGAAGGAGCAGGGCAGGCCTGAGCAGGGAGAGCATCATGTCTTCAGGGCAGCAGGAAGGGAGCAGGACCTATTCATAGTATATGTAACTAATATCTTTTAATTTTTTTAATATTGACAACTTCTGTACTTATGGACAATAAACCATGATAATTCCCTTTCCCCTCCCCCCTTTCCCTTTCATAACTCCACTCTCCATCATACCCCCTCTCTCTCTCCTTTTATCTTGATGTCATCATCTTTTCCTCATGTTATGAGTGTCTTATGTAGGTATTGCTATTCAAAGTGTAGCTGCCTATGGGTAGGAGATAAAGGGTGGTGCAGAACAGAGGGGCTTATACCATTAATGACTTGCTTTGTAGTGTGACTTTGTTCCTTAAATTATGGGCACATGTAGCTGATAAAATGAAATTGTGTAGAATGTCCTCTGTAAGGAAAGTGTAAGACTAAAGCAAAAGAGAACAGCGGGCTTGATCTCTACAGACAGTTTATTGAGAGTATGGGATCGCAAGGGGCAGCAGTCTTCCCGCGGGATGAAGCTGAAGGCCAGAGTCAGGCTGGGGTTCAAACTCACAAGGAGGATCCCTAAGGCAAAGGGACTGAATCAGCTGCAGGTCCGAGGGAAGCAGATGAGGCATCAAAGTTATTTGCTAGGAGGAGGCTCTTTAGCAGAATTGTCTAGGGAGGAGTGGATGTCTCCATTCTTTGTGGCCTTCTAAGCTTAAGGTTGGTTATTAACTCTTTAGTTCCCTCTAGCCCTCAGGGAAGGCTATTAACCCTTCATTGGGCACCCACTGCTGGGGTGAGAAGGTCTGCCAAAGTGGAAGAGACTGAAGGGAAGTCGTGGGGCCGTGAGGCAGTCTGAGCACCAGACAGGTTCATTCTCTAAGCTCTTGGGTAGGGCTGTGTGACACAGCTTTGAAGCTCCTTGGAATCTAGTTTTATTTATTTATTTATTTATTTATTTATTTATTTATTTATTTATTCATTTATTCATTTATTTGCCAGAGAAAGAAGGAGAGAGAGAGAGAATGGGCGCACCAGGGCCTCCACCACTGCAAACAAACTCCAGATGCCTGCTCCTCCTTGTGCATCTTGCTTACCTGTGTCCTGGGGAATCAAACTTGGATCCTTTGGCTTTGCAGGCAAATGCCTTAACCACTAAGCCATCTCTCCAGCCCTTTGAACTCCTTGGAAAACGACATGGAGAGGAAAATCAGCTCAAGATTGAATTTCTGTGGTACTCTGGCCTGGGTTGTGATATTCCGTGGGGTTATTGATACATGAGAATTCCAAAGGGAACCCATGAGGTCTGGAAGACACATGCATGTCTGGGTCACATGCCCACATGAGATCCAGTTCTGCTCTACATTCGTGGTACGCTACATACCAGGCTGCCTTACAGTAGTCTACACAGTAAATTGTAAGCATTGGCACGTGTAGGGATAGTTGTCTATAAATCTTTATGCTTCTGAGGTTGTCCACCTCACACTGGTGTCCCCATTCTGACTGAGATGCAGGCTGGCCACCCAGAGATGACTAGCTAATAGAATTTCACACACTGTTATAGAGGACCTGTTGTATCTTTAATTAGGGCTCAAGGCAATGTGTCTATTTTATGTAAATGTTATCTGAATTCCAATCAACTCTCCTATTTTAGTGTGGAATTATTTATGCCAAAGTGTTTACATGTTGCAGGATGAGGTCTTGCCCGAGGGGATACAGGAGCAATTTGCTTAGCAGATCACTTGTAACTTGGACAAAATGAAGGTTATGTACCCTTGAGAATAGGTGCCCATTGGTTGGCTGCCCATCAGAATTGTAACCATTGTAGCCTTCATTTGAACTTTAATTGGTGAATAAGATAGAAATGTGTGTATGCTGGGTGGGCTGACAGTAGCCCCCCTTTACAATCCCCTTTCCTATTCCAACAGGAAGAGAAGGGTTCAGCAACATGAAAACACAGAGAAAGACAAGGTGCCATTTCTTTTATTATTTATTTACTAAATTTATTTCTTATTTACTTATTTGAGAGAGTAAAAAAGAGAGGCAGATAGCAAGAGAGAATGTGTGCACCGGGGCCTCCAGCCACTGCAAATGAACTCTAGATGCATGTGCCACCTTGTGCATCTGGCTTACATGTGGGTCCTGGGGAATTGAACCTGGGTCCTTTGGCTTTACAGGCAAATGCCTTAACTGCTAAGCCATCTCTCCAGCCCCAAGGTACTATTTCTTTAATAGCCACCCTATTATTGACCTCCATATGTTTCTTAGGGACAGCATGTAAAACTCCAAGTTGGGCTTTAGGAGACTTGGAATTTATTTCTCTATTCACAATATGACCCTTGCCTAGCTCAGTTTGAGTATAAGTACTCATGAGTCTCTTTTCCACCAAGGACAGTCTACGAACTATGTCTATTACATCATGTGAAACCTCTCAACAACTTGGACAGAGACAGTGAACTACTCCACTGAGACCACATAGCTAAGAGGGGAGACACAGAGTGGATGGTGTAAGGGTCCGAGAATCGCTGAAGAAAGACCCCAGACTCAAACAGTATGTAAAAGCAAAGAGCGTTTGTTTTGCAGAACCAGCCAGCATGGGGGAGTGGGGGTCAACCATTCATACAAAATGGTGACCCTGAGAGGCGCACACAGGCCCCTTTTAAGCACAACTAGGGGAATTCTGGGTGGGTGAAGTAATCTTTTTAAATGATTGGCTAGGCTAGGCAAGCAGCAGTTACAGTTGTACGTCTCTGATTGGTTGGGACAGAAGGCGCGAACGGTTGCAAAACGGACATGTCTCTAGAAACTGACTCAGTCCCCAGAGCCCACCACCTGGGGCAGGTCCTTTGTTGGTGGTTTTTCCCAGAAGTCTTGCCTGCCTCTCCAGGAAACTGAAGCTTAGGCCTAGCTGTAAACTGGAGCAAATCTGTTCCTCTCAGTGGTATAGCCAAGGCCTCTGCCACCTGCTCCAGGACTCTGCTCATGACACCGTCACCCTGCAGAGATGATATTGTCATCACATGACATGACCTGCTCTGATCCTACTCCTTCCTCGCGGAAGGACTTGAAGTAACCCACACGGTGGCCTGTGTGCAAAGACAGTAGTGGAGGCATCCAGCTGCTCATGTAGCAGGTACTCATGAAAAATAGGTATTGAGGGCTGGAGGACATGGCTTAGTGGTCAAGGCGCTTGCCTGCGAAGCCTAAGGACCCAGGTTCGATTCCCCAGATCCCATGTAAACCAGACACACAAGGTGATGCGTGTGCAAGGTCGCACATGTGCACAGGGTGGTGCATGTGTCTGGAGTCTGATTACAGTGACTGGAGGCCCTAGCATGCTAATTCTCTCCTTCCCTCTCTCTCTCACACTCTCTCATAAAAAGGCCAGTCTATTGGAGTTGCCTAAAAAAAAAGGTCTATGTGTACCTGGTGTGGTGTGGCACCCTATGGGCTCATCTGCAGAGGGTGGTGATCCCCCATGGTGGCTGGAGGCTCTTCCACCAGTCTTGTTGTGACCCACAGTCTCTACTGATTCCAGAGGTTGGCTCCCACAATTCCCAGGTCTCTGCTATGCTGCAGGGCTAGGGGGGACAGGCACACATGGCTGACCACAGTTGTTTACGTGGGATCTGGAAATTTGAACTCCAGAGGTCTCGTGCAGGACGTGCGTCTTTGGCTCTGAGAAAGTCCATTTCTAAACAGCCGTGTGCCCCTATGTTGGAAATGTGGCTCTTGCAAAATCGCCTCCATGTGGCACCTCCAGCACATCGAGCCACCAGCTGTCAGCGGGCTTCCCTTCCAAATCCTCTCTGAAATGAGGAACTTCAGGCTGGCCATCACTGGAGGGAGGCAGCATACCAAAACCGTCGTGCACGTTCCCTTGGCAACTAGGCCCTTTACTTGAAGCTAGAAACATAGAGATATTTTCTAGAGAGAAAATCCCAGAATGTCACCCAGTGCTCCGTGGTGACAATCCATCTTACACTGTCCTTTCAACTTGTGAAGATTTCAGAGGTACATACTGACTCTACCTTGGTTGGTCTTATATGTTAGTTAGTTATTTATTTTGTTGAGTGAGACAGAGAGATAGAGAGAGAGAATTGGCATGCCAGGGCCTCAGCCACTGCAGTCAAACTCCAGACACTTAACCCAGCTAGTGGGCATGTGCGACCTTGTGCCTGCCTCACCTTTGTGCATCTGGTTTACGTGGGATCTGGAGAGTCCAACCTGGGTCCTTAGGCTTCACAGGCAAGCACCTTAAACACTAAGCCATCTCTCCAGCCTAATCTTCTAGTTTTTTTTTTTGTTGTTGTTGTTGTTTTTTTTGGTTTTATGAGGTAGGGTCTCACTCTAGCCCAGGCTGACCTGGAATTCACTATGGAGTCTCAGGGTGACCTCGAACTCACAGCAATCCTCCTAACTCTGCCTCCCCAGTGCTGGGATTAAAGGTGTGTGCCACCACACCTAGCTCTAATCTTCTAGATTTTTTAAAATATATTTTATTTATTTATTTATTTGAAAGAGACAGAGAAGAGAGAGAGAGAGAGTGTGCACATGGGCCTGGCCTCCAGCCACTGAAAACAAACTCCAGACGCATGTGCCACCCTGTGCATCTGGCTTACTTGGGTCCTGGGGAAGCAAACCAGGGTCCGTTGGCTTTGCAGGCAAGTGCCTTAACCACTAATCCATCTCTCCAGCCCCTCATCTTCATTTTCTTTCCTGACATTTACTTTTTTGTGATTGGTTTCTATGGGCTCCTTTGGCAGCTGACCAATTGCTACCTAGTTTCATCCATCCGTGAGCTCCTCCCTCCCTGTTTTCCTCCTTCTTCAGATTTCAGTGTGTGTGTGTATGTGTGTGTGTATGTGTGTGTGTGTTTGTGTGTATGTGTTTGTGTGTATGTGTGTGTGTATGTGTGTGTGTATGTGTGTATGTGTGTGTATGTGTGTGTGTGTTTGTGTGCGTATGTGTGTGTATGTGTGTGTATGTGTGTGTGTTTGTGCGTATGTGTGTGTATGTGTGTGTATGTGTGTGTGTGTATGTGTGTGTATGTGTGTGTATGTATGTGTGTGTATGTGTGTGTATGTGTGTGTATGTGTGTGTATGTGTGTGTGTATGTGTGTGTGTATGTGTGTGTATGTGTGTGTGTGTTTGTGCGTATGTGTGTGTATGTGTGTGTGTTTGTGCGTATGTGTGTGTATGTGTGTGTGTATGTATGTGTGTGTATGTGTGTGTATGTGTGTATGTGTGTGTGTATGTGTGTGTGTGTGTATGTGTGTGTGTGTGTGTGTATGTGTGTATGTGTGTGGGGGGGCCAGAAGACAAGCTCAAGTGTGGCTCCTCGGGTTCTGCCACCTTTCCTGTGACAGGATCTCCCATCGGCCTGGAGCTCACCAAGTGGACTAGACTGGCTGGACAGGACACCCCAAGAATTCTCCTATCTCTGCTCCCCACCCTCGGACTACAAACACACACAACCACGCCAGCTTTCTTATGTGGGTTCTGGGGATCAAAGTTGGGTCCTTATGCTTGCAAAGCACGAACCACACTGACCGGGACATCTCCCCAGATCCTTGTCCTCGGAGCTCTGACTGGTCTTAGTCGCAGCGCGTCCTGGCATCATGGATATGGCTTTGCTCGCTCTGGTTTGGTGACTGGCCTCTTTTCTTTTTGAATGTCTGTGACTTTTGCACTGGATGCCTGCCAGCCCATAGGCATGTCATCGTGGGCAGTGATTATGCCAGCTGAGAAGAAATGCCACTCTCTGAAGGCTTTGGGGCAAGAAACCAAATCAAATTCCAATCCCCCACTGCGGCTCCCGTGATGGAGAGGGAAGTTGCCTAGCTTCTGGCAGTGCTAAGGAAATCCTGGCCCCAGGGTAGAGCTGTTTGCTCAAGTCATAATCCAGGAGAAGGTGGATGGTATAAACACGGAAGTCCTGACTGCACTTTAACATAACAATTGGACTCTTAAACAAAAGTTTTCTGAATCTAGATGGATTTAATTTTCTCCTAATTCCCTATATTGTTTACTGTGTTTTATGTGACATCCATGAACACTTGTGTTTTTTTTTTAATGATTATTATTACTTTCAATCTCTCAGTCCCCTGGTTGCTAAACATACTTGCTCTCAGTTTTATCCAGATATTCGAGTCAGAAAATTCAATGATCCAGACCTATTTGCAGCCCCTGTGATGATGTTTGATGCTAGTCATAATAAATCAAAAAAGCACAATGAGAGCCGACTTTTTAGTTCATTCATTTAATTCACACCTACTGTGTGCAGGGTGTGCGTCATGACCTAGGAAGCTGACAAGGGATGCTATCTGTCACAAACAAAACTCTCAAAGAGATTACGACTCATGCAGTGAAACAAGCCAGGTAGAATAGCGTTAATGATAATGACTTCTAAGAAGTGCCGGCGGCATCACACAGAGAGCTCAGTTTAAAAAAACAAAACAAAACAGGAGATGGGGGCTGGAGAGATGGCTTAGCAGTTAAGCGAAGCCTAAGGACCCTGGTTCGAGGCTCGATTCCTCAGGACCCACGTTAGCCAGATGCACAAGGGGGCACACGCGTCTGGAGTTCGTTTTCAGTGGCTGGAGGCCCTGGCGCGCCCATTCTCTCTCTCTCTATCTGCCTTTCTCTCTCTATCTGTCACTCTCAAACAAATAAACAAAAAATGACAAAAAAATTTTTTAAAAAACAAGAGATGGAAAAATAAAAAAATAAATGGGAGATGAAGGAAAGAGGAGACCACAAAGAGGCTTCACAAAGAGGAGAAACTTGACCAAGTCCCAAGGACAGAGAGATGGCATTGAATATGCAGAGTTGTACAGAAAAAGATTCTGTGTGATGAGAAGGCCCAGCAGGGAAAAAAAAAAAAAAAAGCCAAGGAATTTACAAGGAACTGTAGAGGATTGCGGGGGAAGAGATGGGGCTAAGTGACATGCTGCAGTTGGTCGCGAACGGCCTGCAGTGACAGGTTCATCACACTGATTACGAGAGTTACCAAAGGGTCTGAGTTGGCCAAAATGAGTCAACCTTCCGAGGATCACCTCAGAGCCAGACTAGGAAGAGCAGGAAGCTCAGACACTATGGCCAGCGTCCAGAGAAGACGAGTTCATATTCTTTGCCAATCAGGTTATCCATCAGACCCGGTTAATCAGAATACCGAGAACTAAAGCCCCAGCTACTCTGGGTGAAGGGAAATTAGCTGGAGTTGGTGACGTGTGGCACAGAGAAAGGTCACGTGTCCTGCAAGATGACATCTTTTGCTGAACAGGAAACAGGACTCTTAAGTATCAGAATGAATTATCTTCCAGGTTAGAAACACCTTCCCCTTCCACATTCGGATTTACTTTCGACAATTATTTGGTCACTAACTATGAAAAGGTGACATTTCATTAGGCAAGACAGACCCAACATGTTCCGTGTGATAGATGACCCGGGCGGGCAAGAGCCCCGTGTCAGCCTCGGCTCGGAGGTATGCTTTGTGACTGCTGTTACTATCAAGAGCAGCATCCTGCACCACACAGAGATATGAGGCAGCTCCAATTTAACTCTTACATTTCTCTCCCCGGCCCACATGCTGAGTTTGGAATAATGAGAGCATTTTAAACCAATGCAAAGAAGACATCAGAACAACGCTGTTAATTTAAACGTGTCCAACGCTTCATATTTATATTTACTATGATTTGATTCGCCCTTTTGATCATTCTTTTCCTTTTTCCTGCATTCCTCTTCCACTTGGCAAGTCTCTCTCTCTGCCAAAACAATTTTCAACATGAGGCCCTGAGGTGCCAATTCCTCTTTTCTTTCTTTCTTTTTTTTTTTTTTTCTTAAATAGATTCCCCAACTAACTAGTTAATCTCCCGCTCCCTCATTACCTTCTCCCTTAATGATAGGTAGTAACAGTCTCTGGAGACACCCCACCAACATTTATATTCCTTCCAAATTAGAAGAGCGGGCACCTCTCCAGATCATAAGGAATACATTTATTTTAAGGTACAGTGGAGAGAACACACAGAAATTAAAGTGTGTTTAATGAGCGCCTTAGTGGCTTGTAGAGATTTCGGCTTCAGCTAACGCTAACTCTGGTCGCCCTGGCCCAGTCCTGCAGCCCAGGTCCTTCGTGTGAGGTCACGGGGCGACTTGGCTGCTCAGAGCCAGGGACACTAAGATGACACCTATCTCTGGCTCTGCATTGTTGGGGCTTTTGGTTTTGTTGTTGCTGCTGTTGTTTTGTTTTTAAGACAGGGTGTACGTAACTGAGTCTGGCCTGGCATGCAAAATCTTTCTGCCTCCACTTTCTTGAGTGCTGGGATGATAGGCACGGAGCACCATGCCCAGGCCTTCAGGCTAGGAATTTCTGAATCTCTCATGTGCTCTGGTGTTAAAGGAGGGTTTACTGGCTTAGCTCACAGCAGTCCAACAACAGCTGTCATCGGGCTCGAGAGCCAAGGAACCCGGCAGCTGCTCAGTCTATGAGGCTGGGTGCCTCAACAGTCCCAATCCAGCACTGCAGGGCTCTGGAAGATTCCTGGAGAGCTATTAGTCTTCAGTCCACTCGGGAAGGCTCAGGAAACTTGATTCCAATACATAACAGACGGGATTGATGCAGAAATAAAAGTGGAGGGGGGGCAGCCAGGTAAAAGGCCCTCACCCACAAGTAGCACAGGCAGCCAAGAGGGCTAAAAGACTGTGTCCCCTCAGAGCTTCCTCACATATCAGCCGCCGCCCAGAGAGCCGCCTTCTCTGGAGGAAGCGCTTCCTCCTTCAGTCAGTCCTTCCTGGAAGCTACCTCAGAGACCTGCCCAAGAGGAATGCCTGCGGATTCCTGAACAGGTCAAGGTAACAACAGAACTTAACCACCATCCCATAGTGCATGACCACTAACATTTGATGTTCACAGATTGAGATCAGGGTGCCAACAAAGTCAGGTCCTTGGTGGCAGCTTTCTTTATGGCCTACACGGCAGTCTTCTTCCTATTTGCAAACAAGCTCTCTGGTCTCTTCTTACAGAGGTGCTAATCCCAAAGCCCTCAAGGAAAAATCACCTTCCACAGGCCCCACCTCCCCACACCACCACATCGGGAATTAAGGTTTCCACATAGGATGCTAGTGGGGCAGAAACCTCCATCCCATGGCAGTTTACAAACACCTTCCAGGGCCAGAGAGATGGCTTAGCGGTTAAGGCGCTTGCCTGCAAAGCCTAAGTACCCATGTTCAACTCCCAAGATCCCACGTAAGCCAGATGCACAAAGTGACGCATGTGCAAGGCTGCACATGCACACAAGGTGGCGCACATGTCTGGAGTTTGATTACAGTGGCTAGAGACTCTGGTGCATCAATTCTCTGTCTCTCTCTCGTCTCTCTCTATCTCTATCTCTATCTATCTCTCTCTCTCTGCCTCTCACTCCCTCTCTCATTTTCTCTCATCAAAAAAAAAGAAGTCAGTCTGTCGGGCTTGCCTCAAAAAATCTTCTAGTCTCAGCCTATGGCCAGAATAGTTCATGCAGGGCTCTGGTAGAGGCAGGATTTATCATTAGATGTGACGTCTATCATGTCAGACCTCAAAAGTATTTATGACCAGAAAGGTTCAAGATTCAGGAGGCCTGGTGAGGAAGTGACAGGTAGGAAGTTGAATCCTCTGTGACCTGCGTTAGGAGTTTTCCATTGCAGGCGACAGCTACAGATTCTTGGTAGGGAGGGAGAGAGAATGAACAGGAAGTACATGCCAAACAGATTCAAAAAGGAATCACCAGGAATGCAAGGAACAGATACCACTGCATAGTTCGTCAGGTGCAGCCACTGAGTGTCAGCTTCTCCCTTTGCCCTTAACCGTGTCCCCATGTTCAGGAGAGACTCCTGTTGGAACGTTAGGCCGACAGCCCCACCGACAACTACAATTGCAAAGTGCTTTGAGATCATCAAACCAGGTGCTCTATCTCTCCTTCCAGATGATGAAAATACAGTTGTTTTCCATTCTTTCTTCCCCTGCTATGCTGCCACAATCCTGTTCTACAGGATTCCTTCTTCCCCATACCTCCCGGAAAAAAAAAAACATTTTTCTACCTCTGTGTTTAACCCATAAATATTCCCTCCAACTCACTCCTCTGCCTCCCAGCCTTCAAGATGCCCAGTCATTGGCCAAGTTTTGGCCATAAAAAATTTAAAAGAAAGCCGGGCGTGGTGGCGCACGCCTTTAATCCCAGCACTCGGGAGGCAGAGGTAGGAGGATTGCCGTAAGTTCAAGGCCACCCTGGGACTACACAGTGAATTCCAGGTCAGCCTGGGCTAGAATGAGACCCTACCTCGAAAAACCAAAAAAAAAAAAAAAAATTTTTTTTAAAGAATCTGTGACTTGATCTTGGCACTAAGACGGTGTCACCAGGAAGGCATCAGAATAGTGGGGAAGGAAATAAAGATTGGCAAGCAGTGGCTGAGCATCGGCTGCACGCCAGGTCCTGCGCACGCGTGGAGAAGCCAGCTCCCTCTTCCTTCTCCCACCCCTCCCTGCTCCCACCTCCCAGCGAGATCCTGGTGTGCTCGCTTCTGCAGCTTCAAACTGGGTGGGCCTCACCTTGTGAGCACTCTGATCTCTTAGGTGGTAAAGAAATGTGCCCTGAGTCTGTGTGTCCCCCACGGATGGAAAGCGATCATTACTCTTTGTGTTACTGGTCAAAACATTTATATTTTAATCCAATGCATTTTACTCATGCCGCTGCAAATGAACTCAGACACACGCACCACGTTGTGCATCTGGTTTTAAGTGGGAACTGAGGATGCTAACCTGGGATGTCAGGCTTTGCAAGCCAGTACCTTTAACCACTGAGCCATCTCTGCAGCCCCCCAGTGCACTTTTGTGGGTACACATGCCTGCCTCCTTCTTGAATTCTTGTTCTCCCATGACCACAGTGCTACTGTAGAAGCATTTCTTTCATTTCCTTCTTTTCTTTACCCTAGCTTTTTTATTGACAACTTCCATGATTGTAAACAATATCCCATGGTAATTCCCTCCCCCCCAACACTTTCCCCTTTGAAACTCCACTCTCCATCATATCCCCTCCCCCTCTCAATCAGTCTCCCTTTTATTTTGATGTCATCATCTTTTCTTCCTATTATGATGGTCTTGGGTAGGTAGTGTCAAGCACCATGAGATCATGGACATCCAGGCCATGTTGTGTCTGGAGGAGCACGTTGTAAGGAGTCCTACCCTTCCTTTGGCTCATACATTCTTTCCGCCACCTCTTCTGCAATAGACCCTGAGCCTTGGAAGGTGTGATAGAGATATTTCAATGCTGAGCATTCCTCTGTCACTTCTCAGCACCATGGTGCCTTCTGAGTCATCCCAAGGTCACTGGCATCTGAAAAGAGAAGCTTCTCTAACCAAAAGTGAGAGTAGCATTAATATACGGGTATGAACACTAAAAGAAGTGCTGACTGTGCAGTTTGGTGAGCATAGTATATACATTTAGCCAGACAGCAGCAGACCTTGCACCCCTAGGGCTCATGACTACCCCTGTTGTAGGTTTTCAGTATCAGGGATGTATTCCCTCCCGTGGAGTGGGCCTCCAGTACAATTAGAGGGCAGTTGGTTTCCCTCATAACAGACATTGCACCCATTGGCTCATTTGGCCTGGCTGGCCAAATATAAGGCTTGTAGTGTCCACTGTTGAGTATCTTCGCTGGTGATTTCTCTTTCTCCCATTGAACTGCATGCAGAATGGCTTCTTCCGGTCTTCTGTCAGCTGGTCTACATGGAGGAGGTTATCAGCTCAGTTCCAGCAGGATTTCTCAGTGGCCTTGCAGCCCAAGTATGTGGAGTCTTCAGCAATAGGGTCTTACCATCTATTCCTGGTGGGAAACCAAGGGCCTCGGCAATGGCCTATAATGTTTTGGGAGCATCAAGGACCTCCTGGCCAACAACTCACTGGAAGGTATCCATACCCTATCTTTTTTTAAAAAAATTTGTTTATTTATTTATTTGAGAGCGACAGACAGAGAAAGAGGCAGATAGAGATAGAGAGAGAGAGGGAGAGAGAGAGAGAGAATGGGGGCGCCAGGGCCTCCAGCCTCCGCAAATGAACTCCAGATGCATGCGCCCCCATGTGCATCTGGCTAACGTGGGTCCTGGGGAATGGAGCCTTGAACCAGGGTCCTTAGGCTTCACAGACAAGCTCTTAACCACTAAGCCATCTCTCTAGCCCTGTACCCTATCTTTTTATACCCTCTCTCTTTATTTCTTTCGATCATTATTCTCAAGGAATCTTTGCCTTTTTCTCCTGGAGAAAAAAGCTAAGCTACAGCAGGTGGCTCCTGACGCTGGCACGGACCCTCTCATATCCAGCTCTTCCACAGAGATCAACGTCTGTGCCTCTTTCCTGACTCTGGGGTGCTGGTGGACCCAGAGTCCTTGGATTGCCACGCATAGGTGAGATTGACCTCCTCACTGAACCAACTTCTTCATGGACCACCAGGGAAATAAAACCTACAGTGAAAATGATAATACTGGTTTCCCATTTTCCTTTACTGGCAATAACACTGCAGACTCTCTCCTCATCGAGCAGATTCTTGCGTGCTTATGAAAGAACAGAGAGCCCCACCACCCCACCCCTTGGCAAAGCCAATTTAAATTGAACTCAATTTGTGTATTCTCAGCTTCCGAGTAATTTGTATCTGGTGAGGCAGCAGGAGAAAACAAAAATTTGTTGAACAAGAACTGCAAAAGAAACCCAAGAGTCTACCTAAACTAATCTTCCCGCAGGGAAACTCGGAAGTAGGAGGAGAGGGACTGTTGACGTGTTTGTGGAAGGTTGGATTAAAACAACGAAGCAATATGAAATGTAAGTGAAATGGACTCCGGCCGGTGAGAAAAGGGACGTTTTGGAATCGGCTCACACTGCCAACTTGTTATGTGATCTGCATTGGGTGGCTGAACCCTGCGGGCCTCATTTTCAACTGTGGATGAGACGTGGGGAGAAGAAAATGCTGAGACTGAGGACTTCTAACATAATTGCAAACTTCTATCCCTCCAATAAAGACCGGGGGATTGTGGCTTCCATGCAAAGTTATTTGGACAGCTTTTCTCAGGAACCCTCTAGAGGAGAACGGTGATGACCACAGCCAAGGGGGGACGCCAGCAATTACTCTGTCCCTTCCCACAATTCCCTCGCATCCCTAGAATTCCAAGAGAGTTCACGTGTGGTTTGTCTTCAACGAGACCTGTTGGTTCTGGCTCCCCTTCCCTTCCATACCTCTAAGGAGAGGGCTCACTGGTTAATGGTAGGTGTCAAAGAGAACAAAGAGAATCGCTCATGAGCTTGGTGGATAAAAGAAAAATAAAGAGCTCGGGAATACAGTCAGGCCTCAAGAGAAGAGAAAGTTGGCCTTGGAGACAGGGCAGGTGGGAGGCAGCCATCTCCATTTTACTGGAACACTTTCTAAGAGTGAGTGGTCTCCAGGTGGGTCATTTGCCTGTCTGCTCTCACATCTATTCCTTCGCTTCCTTTAGCAAAATGTTTCTCCAAGATCCCCTTGCCAACTCTATTCCCACGGGCTTCAGCTCATGAAAGGCACCCGCAGGGATGAAGTGAGAGGACAAAGGCAGGGACTGTCTCCCTTTGTCTCCTCGGGGTGCGAGCAAAGCTTATTCCTGGCCTGCCTTCTCTGGGATCCACGCTCCCACAAGTAAGTCTGACTCATAGACTCTGGTGATCTCTCCTCCCTTTGTTGCCCCTAATTTGAGGGATGATAGCATATTGTGAATATTGCTAATCTCTGCATGGCCTGTGTTGCAGTCAGGTTCACATTGCTGGCAGAAATCACTCAACCAAGAGCAGCTTGTGGGGGGAAAGAAAGGTTTATTTTGGCTTACAGGCTTGAGGTGAAGCTCCGTGATGTCAGGGGAAAACGATGGCATGAGCAGAGGGAGGACATCACTCACTGACCAACATCAGGTGGACAATAGCAACAGGAGAGTGTGCCAAACACTGGCAAGGGGAAACTGGCTATAATACCATAAGCCCGCTCCCACAATACGCTCCCTCCAGGAAGTGTTAATTCCCAAATCTCCATCAGCTGGGAACCTAGCATTCAGAACACCTAAGTTTATGGGGGACACCTGACTCAGACCACCACAGCCTCACTACTCAAAAGCCAACTTTCACCTCTCCCAGCTCCTTGGAGATGAGCTCCCCAATCCTCTGCTGGGCCATCTGACCCGGGCCTTCATCCCACCCTCACCCTGGCAGGCTGGCACTGAGGTGCCATCTCCTGACAGAAATCTAACTCCACTAACCTCTGGCACACTTGATAGGAACATCACCCCAAAAACCCATCCTCAGGCTAGAGAGATGCTTAGCCATTTGATACACTTGCCTGCGAAGCCTAAGAACCCAGGTTCAATTCCCCAGGACCCACATAAGCCAGACGAACAAGGTGGCGCATGTGTTTGGAGTTCATTTGCAGTGGCTGGAGGCCCCGGTGTGTCCATTCACATTCTCTCTATCTCTCTTCCTCTCTCTGTCCCTTCCTCTCTCAAATAAATACATAAAATATTTTTTTTTTAAAGTCATCCTCGGGCTACAGAGATGTCTCAATGGGCAAACTGCTTGCTACGGAAACATGAGGGCCTGAGTTCAGATCCCCACAACCCACGTAAAACAACTTATAACCCCCCAGCTCTGGACAGGTAGAGACAGGAACTCCCTAGGGCTCACTGACTAGCTAGTCTAGCTGAATCAGTGAGCTATAAGTTTGTCAAGAGGCCTTGTCCACCGCCCCCCCCCAAAAAAGATAAGGTAGAGAATTGACTAAGGATGACCCCTGATGTCAACCTCTGGCCTTTACACACACACACCAAACACATAAGCACACACATGTACACCACACACAATCACACATACAAAGAAAAAACCCTCCCTATATTAGTGAAAGCAAGATAATGAGCTGAGTGCTGTATGGTAATGAAGTTAATCCTGACGCCCACGAGGACAAGGGAGCCACCATAGGCACCTCCCTGGGTGGCATCTCAGCCCACCACCAGGTAGAACAGAAAAGTTGCAGACAGCTGTGGCAAGAGAACTTTAATGATTATTTTTGATTGCAGATGACCCAGAAAAAAAAAAAAAAACACAAAATTCCGAAAAGTGGAAGCGATTTGAGAGCCTCTGAAGGGCCAGAAACACAGATGATAATTAGCACCGAAATCATCCCCACGACTCTTGATTGTTCTCGCGGCGTTGTCTCCTGGGAACAGAGAATATAAATGATAACTCACAAAGCACTTTCAAAGGCTGACGTCATTCCGTCCGCACACACATTCCAGATGAAGATTTGGCACTTCTGAAAAGCTACACAATGATACGTATCATAGATCACAGCAAAATCCAAGTTTTCAGATTCAGTTCCTTTATGGAGAGTTGCTGGGGGCGGGGGGTGGCAAGGTAGGCTTTTGCTAGATTGATGAAAAGTGGACAGAGATATTGCTGAAGACTCCACATACTTGGGCTGCAAGGCCACTGAGAAATTTCTGCCAGAACTGAGCTGAGAACCTCCTCCATGTAGACCAGCTGACAGAAAGCTGGAAGAAGCCATTCTTCATGCAGTTCAATGGGAGAGAGAGAAATCACCAGTGAAGATACTCAACAGTGGACACTGCAAGCCTTATATTTGACCAGCCAGGCCAAACGAGCCAACAGGTGCAATAGTGGCATGTCTGTCATGGTGGAAACCAGCTGCCCTCTAATTGGACTGGAGGCCCGCTCCATGGGAGGGAATACATCCCTGATACTGAAAACCTACAACAGGGGTAGTCATGAGCCCTAGGGGTGCAATGTCTGCTGCTATCTGGCTAAATCTATATACTATGCTCATCAAACTGCCCAGTAAGCACTTCTCTTAACATTCATACCCATATATTAGTGCTACTCTCACATTTGGTTAGAGAAGCTTCTCTTTTCAGATGGCAGTGACCTTGGGATGACTCAGAAGGCACCATGGTGCTCAGAAGAAGTGACAGAGGAGTGCTCAGCACTGAAATATCTCTATCACACCTTCCAAGGCTCAGGGTCCATTGCAGAAGAGGTGGTGGAAAGAATGTAAGAGCCAAAGGAAGGGTAGGACTCCTTACAACATGCTCCCTCCCCCCCCCCCGACACAAAATGGCCTGGATATCCATGACTTCACAGTGCCTGACACTACCTACACAAGACCATCATAATAGTAGGAAAAGCTCATGACATCAAAATAAAAGAGAGACTGATTGAGAAAGGGGGAGGGGATATGATGGAGAATGGAGTTTCAAAGGGGAAAGTGGGGGGAGGGAAGGAATTACCATGGGATATTGTTTACAATCATAGAAGTTGTTAATAAAAAATAAATTAATTAATTAAAAAAAAAGATCTGCCCCCCCAGGCTAGAGAAATGGCTTAGCAGTTAAGGCACTTCCCTGCAAAGCCTAAGGACCCATGTTAAACTCTCCAGATCCCACATAAGCCAGACACGCAAAGGTGAGGCAAGCGCAAGGACTCACATGCCCGCTAGGTGGCACAAGTGTCTGGAGTTCAACTTCAGTGGCTGAGGCCTTGACGTGCCAATTCTCACTCTCTCTCTGTGTCTCTCACACACTCTTTCTAAAATAAAAATAAATAAAAATAAAGATCTTACCCCACAAGTCATAAAGGCTAATCTTTACCGTCAACTTGACTGAACTAGAATCACTGTGTGTGAGGTCTTGTGAGGACACCTCCAGAGAGGCTTCACTGAGGGAAGATCCACCCTGAACGCTGGTGGCACCATCCCATCGGCTGTGGACCTGCACTGAATAAAAATAGAGAAAGTGGGCTAGAGAGATGGCTTAGCGGTTAAGGCACTTGCCTGTGAAGCATAAGGACCATGTTCAACTCTGGTTAAGCCAGACGCACAAAGGTGAGGCAAGTGTAAGGTCGCTCATGCCCACTAGGTGGCCCAAGCGTCTGGAGTTCTACTGCAGTGGCTGAGGCCCTGGTGCACCAATTCTCACTCTCTCTCCCTTTGTCTCTCTCTAAAAAAAAAGAGAGAGAGAGAGAAAGTAAACTGAGCATTCCTCCATATCTCTCTCTCTCTCTGCTTCCTGATCATGGGCATAATACTGCCATTATGTCCTTCCAGCTATAATGGACTATAAGATCAACCCACTAGCCAGAATAAACCCTTCCTTCCTTAAGTTGCTTTTGTCCGGCATTTTGTTACAGACAAGTAACTGATATGGGAGTCTCCATATCCAAACAAATATCTCTAAGACTGGGCATAATGATAAAGTCAATTTTAAAGAAAAAGAAAAGAGAACGGGCCTGAGCGAGGCTTCACTGGGTGTATCTGTTCCCCACAGATGGACTTGCACTCGTATGAAATGATGGATGTAATGGTTTGTGCAACAATATTTTTAATAGCAAGCAGTTGGAAGCATTCCAAGCGGCCATTCGTAAGAGATTGGTTTTAAATAAACTATAAGACTTTCTTTGCATTTATAAAAATGAATCAAGGCGACCTTCATTTATTGAGATATGATCATGTGCAGGATTATATTGTAAAGGAAAAAGGCTAGATGAAGATTGTGTATAAGTTAATTCGGAGGCTGAAGGGATGGCTTAGCAGTTAAGGCGCTTGCCTGCAAAGCCTAAGGACTCGGGCTTGATTCCCCAGGACCCACGTACCACGTACACAATGGTGCATGCTTCTCGAGTTCGTTTGCAGTGGCTAGAGGCTCTGGTGTGGCCATTATCTATCTATCTATTTATCTGTTTGTCTGTCTATCTATCCATCCATCCATCCATGCATCTATCTACACAGTTGCTGCTGTCTGACATTGCTTTGCTTGGGACAATTTTATGACTCTCAAGATTACTTTTAAGCTTACTGATGTTTTCAAATCTAGAAAACAGTCAATAACACTTATCAGTAAAGGTTACCTTAACATTTCAACTTTCAAAAATCTATGCAGCCCAGGAAGCTACAGACTTTGTAATGATTCTGTCACTGGCTGGCCAAACGACTTTAAAGATGTCAGTTAATTCTTCTGGGCTAGTACCCCACCCCACCCCCCATGCAATTGGAGGAGATATATACCTATTTTACCCTATAGATAAAAAATGTGGGCTGGAGAGATGGCTTAGTAATTAAGCGCTTGCTTGTGAAGCCTAAGGACCCCGGTTCGAGGCTCAATTCCCCAGGACCCACGTTAGCCAGATGCACAAGGGGGCGCACACATCTGGAGTTTGTTTGCAGTGCCTGGAGGCCCTGGTGCGCCCATTCTCTCTCTCTCTCTCTCTCTCTCTCTGTCTGTTACTCTCAAATAAATAAATAAAAATAAACAAAAAAGTTTTAAAAAGAAAGAAATGCACATGCTGAAAAGAGCTCTACAAAGGTGCAAACACTGGGCGTGGTGGAACACACCATTAATCCCAGCACTCCAGAGGCAGAGGTAGGAGGATCACCATGAGTTCAAGGCCACCCTGAGACTACATAGTGAATTCCAGGTCAGACAGATCTAGGTGCAATCATCATACAATTCGTGCATTTTCTAATTATTTCTAAGTTATATAAATACACAGCTCTTTGGGATGAGTTTGATGGTGACATTCTCACTGTAGAATCAAGGCGGGTGCCTATAGAGGAAGGTTAGGCAACACTATGTGGGTGCTTTGAAAGGCGGTGTATGTACCACCTATTATATACATTGCCTTTGAATGAGATATCTTCCCATGCTGAAGATTTTGTTTTGATTCCGCATATGAGAATTAGACACAGAAGCAGTCAATGCACAAAGCTGAAGCAAAGCTGACTGCTTAGCTACTTTGAAATATTTTTAGCTCAACTCCACCACTTCCAAAGTACAGCCGACAAGAAGTATGGTTATATTACAGGCTCAGAGAAGAGCTTTAGAAATTCTTAAAACATCACATGCAATCAAAAAAAATCAGATATTCTCCTACAGGAACACAGACAGTGTTTCATGGACAAAAAAAAATATATATGGTTTTTTTAAGGTAGAGTCTCACTCTAGCCCAGGCTGACCTGGAATTCACTATGTAGTCTCCAGGGTGGCCTTGAATTCATGGTGATCCTCCTACCTCTGCCTCCTGTGTGCTGGGATTAAAAGCATGCACCGCCACACTGGCTTTGACAAATATATTTTTTTAATGCAGTTAGGTAGGGATGGAGAGTTGGCTTAGCAGTTAAGACACTTGCATGAAAAGCCAAAGGACCCAGGTTCAAATCCCAGGACCCACATAAGTCAGATTGCACAAGGTACAGCATGTGTCTAGAGTTTGTTTGCAGCAGCTGGGGGCCATGTCACACCCATTCTCTTCCTATATGCTCCCCCAATAAATGAATAATTAAAAAAATACAGTTAGGCAGGGCTGAGAGATGGCTCAGCAGTTAAGGCACTTGCTTTGCAAACCCTGCTCTCCTGGATTTGATTCCCTAGTACCCACCCAGATGCACAAAGCGGCACATACGTCTAGACTCCATTTGCTGTGGCTAGAGAACCTAGCCTGCATATTTTCTCTCTCTCCCTCTCTCCTTGCAAATAAATAAATAAAATATCTTGGCCAGGCATGGTGGTGCACACCTTTAATCCCAGCACTCGGGAAGCAGAGGTAGGAAGAGCTCCATGAGTTCAAGGCCACCCTGAGATTACATAGTGAATTCCAGGTCAGTTGGGGCTACAGTGAGACCCCACTTCAAAAGCAAAAACAAAAACAAAATACAGAGTTATTGATATTTTATCCAAAAGAGCTCTGCCAGGGTTGGGGACATAGCTCAGTGGTACAGCATTTGCCTAGCATGCCCACAGTTCTAGGTTTCAGCATTTGTAATACTGGAATTAAAAAAAAAAAAAGCCGGGCGTGGTGGCCCACACCTTTAATCCCAGCACTTGGGAGGCAGAGGGAAGAGGATCACCATGAGTTCGAGGCCACCCTGAGACTACATAGTGAATTCCAGGTCAGTCTGGGCTACAGTGAGACCCTACCTCGAAAAAAGAGGGGGGCAAAAGCCCTATCTTGAATAAATGCATGTTTCAAGGTAGGATGACAGCATTCAGGGATGAATTTCTCCCCTCTGTGTTCTCTTCTAGTACAGTCTTATAACTCTTCCACCAGTGTTACCATGGTTACCATTGCTTTTCATATTTATTCAGTGATTGTTATTATTCCAAGCACTGCTGTAATCATGGAAGACTCAGCAATGAAGAGAACAATCTACCCTCAAGAAGCTTAGAGTTTTTAAAAACTTTCATTATTTACTGATTTTTTTGTCTGTTGGTTTTTTTCGAGGTAGGGTCTCACTCTAGCTCAGGCTGACCTGGAATTCACTATGGAGTCTCAGGGTGGCCTCGAACTCACGGCGATCCTCCTACCTCTGCCTCCCGAGTGCTGGGAGTAAATGTGTGCACGCCACACCCAGCTATTTATTGATTCTTTTTTAATTTAAAAAATGTAGGGATGGAGGGATGGCTTAGCGGTTAAGGCATTTGCCAGCAAAAGCCAAAGGACTCAGGTTCGGTTCCCCAGGACCCACGTTAGCCAGATGTACAAGGGGGCACATGCATCTAGAGCTCATTTGCAGTGGCTGGAGGTTCGGGAGCACCCCTTCTCTCTCTCTCTCTCTCTCTCTCTCTCTCTCTCTCTTTCTCTCTCTCTTGCTCTCACTCTCGCTCTCCCTCTTTCTTTCTGTCAAATAAATAAATGTAAAACAATTTTTTTTAAATGTTATACTCTTAGACTCCCTCATTCCCATCCCAGTTCTGCTGAAGGTCTTCCCCAGTGGGTTATTGGTATTCACTGGGGGGACCCAGAGGCCTCAGCCACCCTGGTGCAGGGAACCCGGCTCCTCGGGCTGTCTCTACGCTCCCAGAGGCTCTTACAACCTCTCCACCGCTTCTTTCGCCATGTTCCCTGAGCCTTGGCGGGCAAGCTAGGGGTCCAACCCAGCGCTGCCTCCTCTGTAGACTCTGGAGCTCTGTTTTGATGAGGTTTGAGTGACCAACGTGTCTGCTGCCATTTCCTTAGAACTGTTTTCTTCAACCTAGCAGTGAGCGCAGTACCCATGTCACTGTTTCCTGTGTAATGCTTCTGGCCCTGGCAGCTGAGGTGGAGGTGGCCCATCTCATGGTAGACAGTCAGCTGCGTATTATTACTATTATTATTATTAACTTTTTTTGGTTTTCTTGAGGTAGGGTTTCACTCTAGCTCAGGCTGGCCTGGAATTCACTATGTAGCCTCAGGGTGGCCTCGAATTCTGTCGGCGATACTCCTTCCTCTGCCTCCCGAGTGCTGGGATTAAAGGCATGCGCCGGACTGGAAAGATGGCTTAGCAGTTAAGTGCTTGCCTGTGAAGCATAAGGACCCCTGATCAAGGACCTCAATTCCCCAGGACCCACGTTAGTCAGATGCACAAGGGGGCGCACACATCTGGAGTTCGTTTGCAGTGGCTGGAAGCCCTGCCGTGCCCATTCTCTCTCTTCTCTCTCTCTCTCTCTCTTCTCTCTCTCTCTCTCTCTCCCTCTTTCTCTCTCTGTCCGTTGCTGTCAAATAAATAAAAATAAACGAAAAAATTAAATAAATAAATAAAGGCATGCGCCTCCACACCTGGCTTCAGCTGGGTATTCTTGACGTGCTAATGAATCCTGGTTCTCCCAGCGATCTCCACCATCTGCCCCACGCTTGCTGGGGCAGAACCAGCATCTGCTCACTCCACAGGCGCAGGTCAGGGACCTGAGGCTTAGATTTTTGTAGAAGAGACAGAAGAAACTAAGTAAATGCTAAACAAATAAGTACTGCTGGGACGTTATGTGGCGATAAGTGCTATGGAAAAGCAGAACAAAATGGGGAGAGAAGCTGTGAAAGACACCATGAAGGAAGCCGCTACCAAGAAGAGCTGAAGAGATGGCTTAGCGGCTAAGGTGCTTGCCTGTGAAGCCTAAGGACCTAGGTTCGATTCCCCAGGTCCCATGTAGGCCAGATGCACAAGGTGGCGCACGTGTCTGGAGTTCATTTGCAGTGGCTGGAGGCCCTGGTGCGCCTATTCTCATTCTGCCTCCACCCCACCATCTCTAATAGATAAATAAAAATAAATTTAAAGAAAAAGAAGAGCCACACAGAAGAGGGGTATGTGAGCACGGATGTGACAGCCTCAGGAGAGGGCTCTATCTCACTCACAGAAACATTTCCGCTCAGCCAAGACAGAGGCAGTAAACTGTTCACGCAGCCGCGTCCTCTGTGCACATACTGTCACGACCACAGAGGGCTGAGCGTGGCTTCTGACGCTGCCATCACCGAGAGAAGCCCTTTCCCCAGGTCGCTGCTTCCGAGTGGGGCCCACGGGGGAGCTCACTTGGGCCTCCCTGTAGGGGAGAGGCCCAAGCCAGACAACCTGTGACTGGAAACAGAGCTCACACCCAGCCCAGAGCGGATCTCCTGACCCTCAACCAACTTACAGATGTGCTGACAGCAAAAAGCAGTGACTGCTGTTTTAAGAAACTGTGGTTAAGGGTGGTTTGTTACCGTACGTGAGCCCTAAGGCGAAACATAGAATGTTCTAGAACAGAACATTTCTTTAAAATATTTTTTATTCTTATATTTATTTATTTATTTATTTGAAAGAGGGAGAGGAGAGGCAGAGAGAGAGAGAGAACGGGTGCCCCAGGGCCTCCAACCACTGCAAATGAACTCCACATGCTGGCCTCCACATAAACACATACACACATACACACATACACACACATATACAAGAAACCAACACACAAAGCAAGATTGTCCTATTTCAAAAATTGCCCTATTTCAGAGTGACTCTCTTGTGTTGAGCAGAGGCACAAGGCTTCAGGAGAAATCTACAGAAGGCCTAAGTGGCCAAGCCATGGCACCAAATGATGATTTCAAAATAAATGTCCAGGAGGTTGTACAATCAGTACAAATACAATTGCTCAATGCCTCAAAGCAGGTTTTAAAACTCGATTCTCTCTTGCTGCTATCACCAATCTATAGCCAAGAAACTTCAGCCTCATAAACTTGAAAATGTTTGATTTAGTCTTCAAAACATTTGCGAGGGCCAGAGGGATGGCTTAGCAGTTAAGGCATTTGCCTGAAAAGCCAAAGGACCCAGGTTCGATTCCCCAGGACCCACGTTAGTCAGATGCACAAGGGGATGCACGTGTCTGGAATTCGTTTGCAGTGCCTGGAGGCCCTGGTGAGCCCATTCTCTCTCTCTCTCTCTCTCTCTCTCTCTCTCTCTCTCTCTCTCTGTCAAATAAATAAATAAATAAATATAAAATATTAAAAATGTTTTTGATCTAGTAAACTAACAAGGACAGCTGGGAGCAAAACCTGACATTTAGCTTATCAAAAACAGGTTAAATGCTTGGGCTTAGCCATAGGACAGTGAACCCAAAGTGTACTAAGGGAATGAAGGCCCCAGGAGACTTGGAAGCAGCGAGCTCCATGTCCCCCTGGAGAGTGGAGAAGCCTGAAGCTGAGGATAGACTTGGGAGAGTCCTTGTTGCAAACCTCGACTATTGCTGGAAGCTGGGTGGTTAGAAGTTACACACCCTGATCATCTCCCTTTAATTGTTGGACATAGGGGCTGTCTTAATGTCACCTGGTGGGTGCTGGGCACAGCACAGCTGACAGAGTGCTGCCTTGTCATTCCTGGAGCCCTGGGTTCAATCCCCAGCTTCACTTAAGCCAGCCATGGTGGTACAAGCTCAAGGTCATCCCTGGCTGATAACAAGTTTAAGCAAGGCCAGCTTGGGCTACATAAGAGCTGGAGAGATGGCTTCGCAGTTAAGGCGCTAGCCCTGAGACGCCTAAGAACTCATGTTTGAATCTCCAGGTCCCACGTAAGCCAGACCCACAGTGACACAAGCAGCACAGTGTTGTACATGTGCACAAGGGCCACACGCATCTGGAGTTTGTTTGCAGTGGCTGAAGGCCCTGGTGTGTCCATTCTCTCTCTCTCTCTGAAATTAAAAAAAAAAAAAAAAAGACCCCGTCTCAAAAACATAACAGTCAAAACATTTCAGATTGTACTTACAGATTTTGACATGTTACCACTCCAAAATTACAAAGACTCCTTAAAGACCCAGGAGATCAAAGAGCCAAGTGTATCTGACTAAGAGCACAGCATTGCTGGTGGAAGTAAGTCACAGCTCTTCACTCACAATATACAGGGCAAAGAAAGTACACGGTTGCAGCAGACGCACAGACTCAGCGCGGGAGCGCCCAGGCAGAGGGCATCTTAGATGCCTGTTCTTTGAACTTTCCCTGTGTTTAGTCTGCGTGTCGTGTAAGTGGTGTCCGTACGCGTTTGCATGTGGTGTGCACATGCGCGCAGATGTCCAGCTTTCTGCTCCATTGCTCTCCTGCCCTGTGTCCCTGAGACAGAGTCTTCCACTGCACCTGGGGTTCAATGAGGTCTGGTTGACCAGCAAGCCCCAGAAATCCTCCTATCGCCACCCCTCCTCGACCCTGGAGTTACAACATGCACACCCCCTTTGGTTAATTTTTTTTCTCTTTACGTTGATGCTAGGGTTTGAACTCGGGTCCTCATGCTTGTACAGTAGGCAGCGAGAGTTCTCGCTCAATGAGCCATCTCACCAACCCCCTTCCTGGAACTTTTGCCTCGACAAAATCCAATCCCAAGTAAAAGAATAATCACAAAGACAGCTGAGCAGACCCAGAACTTCCACTTACTGGGATTATTTCAGCCCTGTCACTGCCCAGCCGAGAAAGGAACCATGAGAGAAGAAAGGAAAGGAAAGGCCAAATTGGGATGAAGTCTAAGGAATGAAAAGAAATTTGAAAGGAAGAGAGGGTGGGCAAGAGGCCAGTAGGTGAAAACAGGAATATACTGCAGTGGAGGAAGGAAGCGTTGTCGGACCAGCTCATATTCCACAGCAAAAGAGACTGAAAAGCAGAGGAAGCAAAATTACTAGCAGTGGGCTGGAGGGCTGGCTTAGTGGTTAAGGCATTTGCCTGTAGAGTTAGAGGACCCAAGTTTGATTTCCCAGGACTCACATTAGCCAGATGCACAATATGGTACATGTGTCTGGAGTTGGTTTGCAGTAGCTAGAGGCCCTGGCATGCCCATTCTCTCTCTCTCTCTCTCTCTCTCTCTCTCTCTCTCTCTCTCTCTCTTTCTCTGTCAAATAAATAAATAAAAATAAATATCTTTTTTAAAATTACTAGAAGTGGGCTGGGGACATGGCTTAGTGGTTAAGACATTAGCCTGCAAGGTCAAAGGACCCTGGTTCAATTCCCCAGGACCCACGTTAGACAGATGCACAAAGGGGCATGCGCATCTGGAGTTTGTTTGCAGTGGCTGGAGGCCCTGGTGCACCCATTCTCTCTTTCTGTCTATCTGCCTCTTCCTCTTGCTCTCTCTCAAATAAATAAATAAATAAAATATATTTTTAAAAATTACCAGAAGTATATTTCATCCTTCGTATCTTTTTCAAGGCAATCATGTTGCCATAGATGCTAACATGCGAACATACCACCCCTACGGTCTATGTGACGTCTGCTTGGCTGTTCCCAGCACTGGATGGGTGGGACAGTTGAAATTCTGTTCATTCTTCCTGCCCAGTTCTGGGCGTGGTGAGAAAGATAGGAAGAAACTACAGATAAGATATATGTAGTAGAAAAATGGCTAGATTAGTCAGAGATGTATTAATTTAAACTATGGGCCAAAGAGATAGAAAGTACACTGTTTGAAAATAAAACACCTTGAAAGAATACCTGAGGAGATGAGGTAGGAAGGCTACCTTCCCAGTCCACTCTTTGTTTTCACAGAATTAGCCTTTTTCTGTCAAAACAACAGGGAAGAACATGGGCCATGATAGGCCCACAGCCGAGAAAGTCGGCAGAGAAAGCCTTTGTTTTCTACCAGCTTATCAGAATGGCATCCAGTGTGGCCCCATAAGAAGCCAGTCAGGAGGGGCTGAAGAGATAGATGGCTCAGTGGCTAAATCACTTGCCTACGAAACCTAATGACCTGGGTTCAATTCTCCAGTGCCCACATAAAGCCAGATGCACAAAGTGGCACATGCATCTAGAGCTCCTTTGCAAAGGCTAGCCCTGGCCCACCCGTTCTCTTTCTCTCTCCTTACAAATAAGTAAATAAATATATTTTTTTTTTTTCAAAGAAGCCAGTCAGACTTGACTGTGTGTCTGTCTGTTTCCTCTCTGGACAGAACAGGTCTCCTCACTTGAGGCTTGGCACTTACCTGCCCTCCAAAAGAGATCGATTGGGAACCCTCAGAATCACACACACACACACACCAGCCCACGAGCTCTTTTGCCCTGACCTCCAGATCCCTGTGCAGCCAAGGCCTTGTTTCCACACAACTCGGGCAAAACTAGAGATCAAACCTCTCCTTAACCGCCTGCCCCTCGCTGGCATTTCCACCCTTGTAACTTCTCTGCCTGCCACCAAGAAATGTCAGAGCCGGGCAGTGAGGAGGTGGGTGTTGAAGGGAGGCGTGCTCTCCTGACCTCACCACCAGTAGCAGAAATGGGGTGCAGGAGAACTGGGGTGAAGCTGGACTCATTGGCCAAAACTACTGTATAGCCAGCAAGCAGCAGCGGTGATGAGCAAAACCCCCATCCCTCCGGCCGATCCCCTCTCCTCCTGTGCGCGGGACCCCCCTTCTCAAATTAGCAGTCTCCCTGGGGCCCATCACACCTGCTTAACTGAGCCCTTATCAGACTCGCCCTCGCCCTTCACAACAGGGCTTTGTACTTGTAATTGTGTCTGCTCTCTAACCCGGTGATTAGCTACCAGTGCCGGAAACTGGCAGGCTGCCCAACTAGCTGGCACTCCCTGGTCCTCCCCTGTTTCCCTTCCCGTCACAGAAGATTCTCGACAGCGACTGAGCCCACGGTGACAAGCACCCATGAATTCAAGCCTGCAGGCCCGCCACCTCACTCCTCCAAGGCTGGGTGAAGCACAGAGACGTGGTTCTGTACCACTCACGAGAGAAAGAAGTCGTTGTTCCATAGCTATTGGCTCCAAATGGAAGCACCCCTCCCCACCGCCAGATGCAGGCTCGCAAGGTTCAGGATTCAAGACCAAAACTCAGAAGGCTCAGAGAGCTGCAAGATCCAGTGGGCTCCTTCCCGACGTTATATAAGCACTACTCAATTGCAGGGAGGGAAGAGAGTCTTTTGTAAAATATTTTGTTCATTCATTTGAGAGAGAGAGAGAGAATGGGTGTGTCAGGGCCTCTTTCCACTGTAAACAAACTCCAGATGCATGTATCACCTTGTGCATCTGACTTACATGGGTCCTGGGGAATCGAACCTGGGTCCTTAGGCTTTGCAGGCAAGCGCCTTAACTTCTGAGCCACCTCTCCAGCCTGGGAAGAGACTCTCGGGTGGAGCTGCAGGCAGGTTTTACAGGGAACTCCAGGGGTAAGGCCAGCCTTAATGAGCCATCGCTCATGCCCAGTGTGCTACTCAGTGACACAGCTCTCTCATTAGTTAGCCACATTCCTGTAAGTCACCCCAGTAACCGCATTGGTCTACCAAGCTAGAGGTGAGTGGAATCGTTACGTAGGTCTGTAGTCGGGGCCCTATCTAGGGCAAATGGATATTTTTACACATGTCCCCAGGAAAAGTCACACAGCAGGAGTAAACAAGCCTCACCATGAGCTAACTTGCTATTCCACCTTTTCTGGGACATCCAAATGATGGTCTCAACCTAGAGTATCCCAGAATGCATTGCTTTCTGTCATCTGCTTACTGCAAGTGAGAGGAAATTTGCCATGACAGTAGATCTCACCTTGGGTTGTGACCACGCCACTCCCCCACCTGGAAGACTGATTTAGGGAACAGAACAGATGGATCCTGGGCTTTTGTCTGTCTTTGCATGTCTGTGTGTGTGTGTGTGTGTGTGTGTGTGCACATGTGTGTGTAGTGTGTATGCATGTAGTATGTGTGTGTGTGTAGTGTGTGTATGTATGTAGTATATGTGTGTGTGTAGTGTGTGTATGTATGTAGTATATGTGTGTAGTGTGTGTATGCATGTAGTGTGTGTGTGTAGTGTGTGTATGCATGTAGTATGTGTGTGTATGCATGTAGTATGTGTGTGTAGTGTGAGTATGTATGTAGTATATGTGTGTGTGTGTAGTGTATGTATGTAGTATATGTGTGTGTGCGTGTGTAGTGTGAGTATGTATGTAGTATATGTGTGTGTGTGTGTGTGTAGTGTGAGTATGTATGTAGTATATGTGTGTGTGTGTGTGTAGTGTGAGTATGTATGTAGTATATGTGTGTGTGCATGCATTATGTAGTTGATGTGTGTGGTGTGTGTATGTGTGTGGTGTCTATGTGCTATATTTGTGTGTACATGTGGTGTGTGTGTGCATGTGTGTAGCGTATGTATGGGGTGTTACCCACTGTAAAGGGTGTTCATAGCGAGTAGGAAATCGGCTGTCCCCACCAGACCCAATGAAAATGAGGCATAGAAGAGGTTTCCTTCTCTCCTAGGAAGAAAAAGGAGTTTTGCACCTTCTTTGGATACAAAGTTGATGTCCACTGGCTGCTGTCTTCCCAGAGGCAGGTGTCATCATCTTATTCTCCACGTGGACAGTGCAATAGCTCACCTCACTTCCAAATTCACTTCCGGACACTTGACTCTTCACAACCCATCCAGCTTTACCTGCCTTCCCGCCTTGCTCCCCAACCTTCGCTTAGAGAAGAAACAAACGAACGTAGACTATTCCCACTGGTCTTCCACGGAGTCCCACGCTTTCTCACTTCAGGCTTTGTTCAGACTGCCTGTACTTCCTCACCTCTTCACCATCTCTGCAGACTCACGTCCTATTGCTTCAAGGAAAGCAAGAGACAGAAATCGACTCAAAATGAATTTGCTGGATAGAAGGATACCTCATGAAAACCAAAGGCACCCAGGGACAACGGGTTAGACCTTATGAAAAACCAGAATAAGAAATTGGATTCTGGACTGGAGAGATGGCTTAACAGTTAAGGCACTTGCCGGCAAAGCCTAGGAACTCATGTTCAAATCTCCAGGTCCCACGTAAGCCAGATGCACAGTGACACAAACGCGCAATGTCGCACATGCGCACAAGGGGGCGCACGTTTCTGGAGTGGAGGGCGCACTCTCTCTCTCTCTCTCTCTCTGTCTCTTTTTCTCAATAAATAAATAAAAATAAAGAAATTTTTAAAAAAATAAAGAAATTGCATTCCATTGTAGGGAGCAATGATTTATTATTTCTCTCATGCTGCCCTTCTTCTTTCAGTAGTCAAATAAGCTCTTCTCTCTGCATCGCCCAGTGGGCCTGACCTGTGGCTTTCTCTCCCTGCCGTGTCTGTCCTCCCATGTGCATTAGCCAAACACAGCCACCTCAGACTCTTCCAGGTAATCTCAGTTTCAAGCCCACTGAACAACTGACTGGCATCCTCGACAGAAATTCCCAGGGCATGAGGAAGGAGGTCTCACTGGGCCATCTTGCCTGTTGTACTGACCAGTGAAGTAAGGGTGATCCAGTAGTACTTGATTATGATTTTCTGTACTTCTTAGAAGATATTCTTATAATAGTAAACTCCTCAAAAATGTGAGACCTAGGACTGGAGGGATGACTTAGCCTTAAGGCCCTTGCCTGCAAAGCCAAAGGACCCAGGTTTGATTCCCCAGGACCCACGCAAGCCAGATGCACAACGTGGTGCATGCTTCTGGAGTTTGTTTGTAATGACTAGAGGCCCTGGCGTGTCCATTCTCTCTCTGCTTCTTGCTCTCTCTCTCGCTCTCTCTCTCTCTCACACACACACACACATACACACACACATACACACACACACACACACACACATCTGTTAAATAAATAAATAAAATTTTAAAATATTTTTTAAAAACTTGCCCTTGGCGGCACACACCTTTAATCCCAGCACTTGAGAGGCCAAGATAAGAGGATTGCTGTGAGTTAGAGGTCAGCCCGAGACAACATAGTGAATTCTAGGTCAGCCTGGGCTAGAGTGAGAGACTCTACCACAAGAAAACAAAAATCTAGCCCCAATTTCTGCTGAACACTTCTCCCCTTCATCTTTATTCATCTCTCTCTCTCTCTCTCTCTCTCTCTCTCTCTCTCTCTCTCTCTCTCTCTCTTTCTCTATGAGACAGGGTCTTATGTAACCCAGTCTGGTCCTGAACTCACTATGTAGTCAATGATGACTTTGAACTCTATGTACTGGGATTAAACCCAAATACTGACATTAGAGACAAGTGTCACCACTCCCAATTTTACGTGGGTCTGGTTGATCAAACCCGGGCCCTGTGCATGCTAGGCAAACATTCTACCGACCAAACTACATCGTTAGCCCTTAGCTTTGCTCCCAACAAACACCCGCACATCCTCAGGCCGCTGGTCCAGCCTAAGCAAACGCAGCCTCGCGCCTTACTGTGTCTTGATGGCAGTCTTTGCAAAGCGGCAGATTCTAAAACGTGACAGAATCTGAGCGCATGAGGGGAACCACTTTCCGGCAGGCCTCTACTAAGGTACTAAAAGAAAGAAGCAAGGAGGGCTGGAGGGATGACTTTGCCAGGGTTGGCAAAAATGAGCATGTGTGGGCTGGAGAGATGGCTTAGCGGTTAAGCAATTCCCTGTGAAGCCTAAGGACCTCGGTTCGAGGCTCAGTTCCCCAGGACCCACGTTAGCCAGATGCACAAGGGGGCGCACGTGTCTGGACTTCGTTTGCAGTGCCTGGAGGCCCTGGCGCACCCATTCTCTCTCTCTCCCTCCCTCTCTCTCTCTCTCTCTCTCTCTCTCTCATTCTCCCTCTTTCTCTCTCTGTCTGTCGCTCTCAAATAAATAAATAAAAATGCCAAAAAAAAATTAAAAACATGAGCATGTGTGAGACAAAAGAAAATCAAACCCCCAAACACCATTTTTAGTCAGAAACCCACTCTTGTGACCACGGCATTAACTGACTCATGAGGGCAGATAGGTCATGATTTAATCACCGCTTACCAGCCCCACCTCTTGACAAGTTCACAGCGGCACTGAAGCGTCAACATGAGTTTCAGAGGGGAACATTTGAAGTACAGCCTTCGTGTCTTGTGCATCTGTGGTTCCCAAGGGCTTCTGGGCTTCCGTCTTTCTGAGGCTTAGTGAGATTCCACAGGATCCCCGTAAATCTCTTTTGCTTAGGGTGGTCATGGTGTGCTTGTAACCAGAGAGACGTGGCTTACATGCCCCTGTAAACCTGCTACAATCTTGTTATCTCTCACACAGAGTTATCTTTATTTGCCTACATCCGTTTTCTTCCTCTGAGATGCCTGATGACTGTGATTCTGTATCGCTGCATTTCTCAGCTCCCCCAAAGCCACTGTCATAAAGCATAATGTCTTATATGCTCACTAAGTAAGTAAATAAGCAGATGAATAATCTAAAAATCCATTGTCTTATTTCCATGATCAGGTACTAATGATGTGGGGAACATTAGTGAATAAAAAGGAACAATTGCTACCAACATCAGAGTTTTTTTGTTTTTGATTTTTGGTTTGTTTGTTTTTGTTTTGTTTTGTTGTTTTTGTTTTTTGAGGTGGGGCTCACTCTAGCCCAAGCTGACCTGGAATTCACTATGCATTCTCAGGCTGTCCTTGAACTCACAGTGATCCTCCTGCCTCTGCTTCTGAGTCCTGGGATTAAAGGCTTATACCAGCACACTCAGCAGTGTGAGAGAGAAAGAGAGAGAGAATGAGCACACCAGGGCATCCAGCCACTACAAACAAATTCCAGACACATGCGCCACATTGTGCATCTGGCTTTACATGGGTACTGTGGAATCGAACTTGGGTCATTAGGATTTGCAGGCCAGTGCCTTAACCACTGAGCCATCTCTCCAGCCAGACATTAGCGTTTTGAAGATGGTTGGTTAACTTCGCTATCTGGGACCTGAGTTTCCCTCTGCGTGTCTGCATCCAGCTGGGATGCATGTGTGGAGATGAATGGAGCATTTCACATGCCATCCTGAGAACCTTACCAGCACCTCTGAAACATGGGAAGAAGAGAGATAATCTCCACTGAAAGTAGCAGGAACATTGTTTTCATATCATAGACTCCAACCTGTTGCATTCTAAGGAAGAGCTCGGTGCCTATATGCCTGAAAAGGTGTCTGGGAGCACAGCCAATCTGCGTTCGTCTGCAGGTTTTTGATTGTTTGGTTGTTTGTTTTTTTTTTTTTTTTTTTTTTTTCAGGAGATCCTAGGTTCGTGTCTCCTTGCTTTTGGAAATTCCCAAGGTCCTGGAAAAGCTGTTCTGGGGAAATGGAGAACCAAACTGGACTAAGAGTACAGAATATCTTATCTAATATAAAGCTTCCTGTCAATCTCTGATCTTCCTACCAAAACCCCTCTGGAGGACTCAGATGTGGCCTTGGTTAATAAGCTATTCTCCAGGGCTGGGGAGATGGCTTAGGGGGTAAGGCACTTGCCTACAAGGTCAAAGGATCCAGGTTTGATTCCCCAGGACCCACATAAGCCAGATGCACAAGGTGGCACAGGCGTCTGGAGCTCATTGGCAGTGGCTGGAGGCCCTGGCGCACCCATTGTCTCCCCCACCCCTTAAAAAAATAAAAAGCTACTCTCCAGATGGAGGAGGGGCTGCAGCCTACACTCTACTGTCAATCTCCCTTGTTATGCCCCAGAATCCCAGGGCTAGCAAGGCTGAGACCTGAATTTGCAAAAAGAAAAAAAAAGCTTCACCCTGCCCTCCCCTATGACAGGCCTCTACCTTTAACTCGCTCTGAAACAAGCACGGTGGCCGTCTTGGGAGTAGGGTGGGCAGCCCCTAGCCTGCCCTTTGTCACACCTCTCTAGATCCCAGTGGGCCTGTGTCGTCCACACGTTTGCCATCTGACAAAGCTGTCTCCCTTGGGACCAGTCAGCGGTGACATTTTCTCAACACTCCTCGTGAACATGCCACAGGGAAGGCAGCCTTTCAAGGCAAGAGGAAGACGCTGGAGCACGCCAGGGGAGAGAGAGAGAGAGAGAGAGAGAGAGAGAGAGCGCTCCGTGAATGGGCCACACTGAATTCAGCTCGCAAATAGACGTGCCTCAACGTACCAACAACTCAGTACTGAGCATTTTGACTTTTTTGTCTTTATTGTTTTATTTTGGTATTTATTGTTCATTTAGTGTGTGTGTGTGTGTATTTGTGGGTCTGTATGCATGTTTGCGTGCGTGGGCACACACATGTCACATAGCTATAAAGGACAGAGGTTGATATTAGATGTCTTCCTCTGTCACTATCTGCTTTATTTACTGAAGCAGGACCTCTCGCTTGAACCCAGAGCTCACCAACTGGATCAGTCTAGCTAGCCAGAGAATTACAAGTAGACCCCCCCCCCCACCGTCTACCCTCATATACATAGGCGCTAGGATCTGAACTCCAGTCCTTACACTTGTGCACAAGCACTTTTCCAAATGAGCCATCTCCACAGGCCCTACATCTTGTCTTTTTTAATATGTATTTATTTGACAGAGAAAGAGAGGAACAAAGAACAAATGGGCACACCAGGGCCTCTTGCCACTCCAAACAAACTGCCAGACATATGCACCTCTTTGTGTGCTTGGCTTTATGTGGGTACTGGGGATTCAAACCCAGGCAGTCAGCTCTGTAAGCCAGCACCTTTAACCACTGAGCCATGTCCCGAACCCACCTGCACCTTGTCTTGATAAGAAGTTATAGAAAGGGCCAGGCATGGTGGTGTCCCAACACTTGGGAGGCAGAGGTAGGAGGATCGCTGTGAGTTCAAGGCCACCCTGAGACTATATAGTGAATTCTAGGTCAGTCTGAGCTAGAGTGAGACCCTACCTTGGAAAAAAAAAACAGTTATAGAAGGGCTGAGCTTTTCATACACGCTTCCCCAAAGCCCTGAACAGGTTCTTTGGATAGGATTCCGTTTTGCTGTCAAAGCAGTCATGCCTAGGGATTAAAGCTCCGGTGGCCTTAACGTCCATTAAAGACGCCGGCCCCTGCTGGCCCTTGTAATGCCAGAGCCCACGGTTCACGTGGCATGAAGGAAGCACATTGAATTTTGATTTCCACTGGACATGCCCGGGTGTATTGCACCTTTCGGCCTTTGCCGAGCTCTTGCTTTTGCCCGGGAAGCACCCCGATCGATCTTTACTTAGCTCCCAAAGCAACTCGCTTGTTCCAACGTCAGCCCCGTTTACCTCTCACCTGGAACGCAGGCGTCCTTGGCCATGCCATTGCAAACTACGCAGCCCTCTACTGGCAGACATCACACTGTCTTGCATTTATCTTTTGATGTTTCCTCTATCCCAAAGACCCTGCAGACCTTGAAAGCACATGCAAAAAAAAAATGGCTTTTATGTCTATACCACCAGCACTTAGCCCAAATCACGTCACATAGGCGGTTGTATGAGGAAGCAGAAATGCCACAAAAAGCTAAGAAAACCCTTTGTGTTGAAAATCTGCCTTTACTTGCCACCTTCATTTTACAAAAATAGATTTCAGTGGATGTCTGAAAATGCTGCCTCAGTTTTCTGCTAGAGAACCCAACCTGTGTCCCCGTAGGCTGTCCCTCACAGTGACAAGCATTGCCACACAGGTAAACATGTGACTCAAGCTGACCATGTAGTATTTCGTCTCACAGACCCCAGGAACAGGTTCAGAGAGGGTCATGGGACACCTCAAGTCCAACGAGTCTTTGCTGAGATATATTTGAATACTCAGACAGTATCTCTTCTTGGGTTATAAATTACAATAATATAGGCCTAGAGTTGCTCGTAGCCATCCTTTCTTCACCTCTAGAGTGATGCCAAAATATGCAAAGACGGGCTGGAGAGATGGCTTAGCAGTTAAGGTGCTTGCCTGCAAAGCCTAAAGACCCAGGTTCGATTTCCCAGTACTCACGTAAGCCAGATGCACAAGGTGGCGACACATGCATCTGGAGTTTGTTTGCACCAGCTGGTGGCCCTGGTGCTCCTATTCTCTCTCTCTCTCTCTCTCTCTCTCTCTCTCTCTCTCTCTAATGAATAAATAAATGCAAGGAAGCAGATATAGAGTTGCACAGAGAAATCAGGGGCAGAGCCGTACTATGTTGTCATAATACCCATTGTTCTTGAACCCAGACCCTGCCGTTCCCATTCATTAGCATTGAGAACAAGCTAAGCTCCCCTTTTCTCCTCCCCATTGTTTCTCCCCTTAAGCCACATGGAGCCAAATTTTCAATTCTCCGACCTGAAAGAGGAATGATCTATACTGTTTTTGCCTCTAACTATCAAGTGGGAGTTTTCTTCTAAAGGAACACTTGCCTAATTACTATTTCAAACAATAACAATTGTTTTTGAGAAATCCCATTAGCCTTAACTGATCCCAATCATTTTTTAGTATTTGGTGCTTTCAGAGCTTATCTGACATAAATCTGACACAATTAATTTAAAAGAAGACAAAATATTTTTTAACATGGACTCAGTAATTATTCTCAGATGAGACAAATCTATTTGTTGCCATAATTAAAATATTCTAAATCATTTTTTAAAAAGCAAGAGCCTGTTAAAACATAGTAGAATACCATTATGACCTTGTAGCTCTTAAATTTCTAACAATAAAGTGAAGAATTTGATAAATTGGACTACACTAACCTTAAGAACTTATTCAAAAGTATCATAAAACAGGAAAAACACATGCAGTTGAGTGGCATTTTTTGTTTGTTTGTTTTCCAAGGCAGGGTCTCACTCTAGCTCAGGCTGTCCTGGAATTCACTATGTAGTCTCAGGGTGGCCTCGAACTCACAGCGATCCTCCTACCTCTGCCTCCAAAGTGCTGGCATTAAAGGAGTGCGCCACCACATCTGGCTGCAAAAAAATATATTTTTTAATGGAAATATCTACTAAAGGACTTGTATCCAAAGTATTAAAAAAAAAAAAACCCTGCTATAAATCAACAAGACAAGGGCAGAAAAATCAATGGGGGAAAAGTGGACGGAAGAAAATACTGACGGCAAAGCTCTCGGCTGCCCACCAAAACTAGATGACAAGACCCTATTGCTGAGGACTCTGCATATTTGGCTGCAGATCAGTGAGAAATCAAGATGGAGCTAATCTAGAAGCCTCGTCTTGTTGACCTGCTGTCAGAATGCTGGAAAGAGCTGTCGCATGCAGCCTCCTGGGGGAGAAAAGCCCTCAACAATACTGACCAGCAGTGGACCCTGCAAGCTTTATAGGTGGCCCGCCAGGCTAAATGAACCAGCTGGTGCAATGGTGGCATGTCTGCTATGGGGGAAACCGACTGCTCTCTGACTGGATTTGAGGACCACTCCACAGGATGGAATTTATTCCTGGTACTGAAAACCTAGTTAAAAGCCTACGGCTGGGGAGGAGATAACCCCTAGAGGGAGAACTACCACTGACGTCTGACTAAATGCATATATTATGTTCTCGAAACTGCCATCTAAACACTTACGCTTATGCAGACACCTTAATGCTACTCTCACTCTTGGCTAGAGAAGCTTCTCCTTCCAGGCGGCAGTGACCACTGAGGTGACTCAAAACTCAGTCTGAGTGCTGAGAAGAAATGACAGTGAGCCAGGCATGGTGGCGCACGCCTTTAATCCCAGCTCTCGGGGAGCAGAGGTAGGAGGATCACCATGAGTTCCAGGCCACCCTGAGACTACAGAGTGAATTCCAGGTCAGCCTGGACTAGAGTGAGACCCTACCTCAAAAAAAAAAAAAAAGAAAGAAAGAAAGAAAAGAAAAGAAAAAAAGAAAAAGAAATGACAGTGGAGTGTTTGGCACCAAGGGACACAACTCTATCACACCTTAAAGGTCAGGAACCATTGCGGAAGAGGTGGATGAAAGAATGTAACAGCCAAAGGCAGAGGAGGACTCCTTACAATGCTGTCTTCCAGACACAACGTGACCTTGATACTCGTGACCTCATAGGGCTGACACTACCTACATGAGAGCTGCCCAGTAGAAGGAAGAAAAAGTGATGACCTCAAAATGGAAGAGAGACGAGTTTTGGAAAGAAGAAGGGATTCAGTGGAGCGGGAGAGATTTGGGAGGAAGAGAAGGGGGTTGTAGGAGGGGATTATCATCATGATATGTCTATATTTATGGAAGTTGCCAATAAAAAGTTAAAAAGAAAATAATGGTGATCACTATAACTATCCAGAGAAATTCATATCAAACCATGATGTTCCCTACAAATCCCCCAGAAGGACTAAACTGAAGGACTGTGTAAGACATGGATGCAAACTTAAGCTTCGCAGGATGCATTGGGACATCACTCTGGGAAATTGTTTTAAGTATTTATTGACATTAGACTTTTCCATATGGGGAGGCTATAGTAAGCATCGGTGTTTAATGGATGCTAGGTGCCTGGTTGTGTAAATGTTGTGTCAGTTTAGGAAGCTTCAAACTTCTGATCATGAACACTTTTCATTGAGACAGGGTCTCCTGTATCCCAGGATGGGTTCAAGCTTGCTATGCAGCTGAGGGTGACCTGGAACTTCTGATCTTCCTGCCTCCCCCTCCTGGGATTACAGATTATATGCAGTAGGTGTGGGCGTCAACTCACCCATACCTAGTTTATGTGGTGCTGGGGTTTGAACTCACGACTTTACACATGGTAGGCAAGCACCCGACCAACTGAGCCACATCCCCAGCCTGATCAGACACATATTTAACAATATATCTCACTATAGTGTTGTCCCGATCAGCTACAGTAAGCAGGCTCTGAGGTCCTCAGCAAAGAGTGCAAGTCGGGTCAGCCGTGACCTGTCCCTGAGTTTTGCTGGGGAGGAGCTCTGTTCTCGGCCTTGGTTCTCCAAGCCTCCCTTCATTCATTTCTGCCTGTGGCCCAACGTCCTTGATGTCACTTGTGGTGGTTTGAACTAGATGTCCTCCATAGACTCAAGCGTTCTGAGTGCTAGGTCACCAGCTGGTGGAAATTTGGGGATTGGAGCTTTGCTGGTGAGGTGTGTTGTGAGGGGTATGCTCAGGGGTGCCCCACCTGCTGAGGCAGAAGTGACGTCCAGCCCCCTCTGCTCAGGCCATCTTTTTCCCTGTCATCATGGAGTGTCCCCTCGTGTCTGTTAGCCAAAATAAACCCTTTCCTCCCGTAAGCTACTTTTGATTGGCTGCTTTGTGCCGGTAACGAGCAGGTAATTGCAACACCAATAAAGTCAGTGTGTATACCTTGCAGCTCAGAAACCCTGGTGTGCACAACCCCTCACATTTTAACATAATCAGTTGAATAATACGCATTGTAGTTGATTGAAAATGTATCGATTAAGAGTAACCAACATAAGCCAGGGCGTGGTGGCACACGCCTTTAATCCCAGCACTCGGGAGGCAGAGATAGGAGGATCACTGTGAGTTCAAGGCCACCCTGAGACTACAGAGTGAATTCCAGGTCAGCCTGGGCTAGAGTGAGAACTTACCTCAAAAAACCAAAAAAAAAAAAAAAAAAAGAAAAGAAAAGAAAGAGTAGCCGACCTATATATTTTGTCATTTTCTGATTGTACTTATAGCTACCTTTGATCCTTAAGAAACTTCTTTTCCCAGTGCTGAGGAGCCAAGGCCACGGAGCTATATTACCAGCTCTTGTTACCATCAACTTTATTTTTAATATTTTATTTTCATTTATTTGAGAGAGAGAGAATGAGGCAGAGAGAGACAGAGAGAAAGAGAGGCACGCCAGGGCCTCCAGCCACTGTAAACGAACTCCAGACGCATGCGCCACCTTGTACGTCTGGCTTATGTGGGTCCTGGAGAATCAGACCTGGGTCCTTTGGCTTTGCAGGCAAGCCCCTTAACCACTAAGTCATCCCTCCAGACCACCATCGACTTTGATCTAAGCCTACACAGTAAACGTTTCAAGGGTCTGCTCAAAGGCATGAGGTATAGGAGTTAACTACTTAGCTCTGATGCTAAGCTGCCCAGAGCTTGGTTTCCGCTTCAAGGGCTGTCTAACCTTGGACAAGATCCTCAACTTCACCATGTCTCAGTTTCTTCATTGGTAAAATAAAGATAATGCCGTCCTCGTCAGTGAGGAGGTATTGGTAAATATTGGCTGCTATTATGTTATTAACCTGAAAGAGACCAGGACTCAAGCGGTATATGGAACCCGAGCCTGAGGCAGCTGCCCGTGGAAACAAATGAGTCGCTGTCCTATTGGGATGGGCTGTGTCCCAGATATGGGTAATAAAGACCCTGACCTCCTGCCCTTCCTCCTGAGACCCACAACTACTTGTCTGCCAGTCATGATGCCCTGGTGCCAGCCCCCAGCCCTGGTCACTCTGTCGGGTAAGAATGACCTTCCTTCCCTGTCTTTACCCTGACCTCTGGCTCCCAGGTCTTTCTGCCCAAAGTCCTGTTTTGGTCTCCCCCCGCCTCTCTCTCTCTCTTTTTATTAACAGCTTCCATACTTACAGACAATAAACCATGATAATTCCCTCCCCCACCTTCTCTTTCACAAAGCCATCTCTGTCATATCCCCTCCCTCTCTCTGTTAGTCTCTCTTTTATTTTGATGTCATCATCTTTTCCTCCTATTATGATGGTCTTGTGTAGGTAGTGCCAGGCACTGCAAGGTCGTGGATATCGAGGCAAGTTTCTGTCTGGACGATTGTGTTGTAAGCAGTCCTATCCTTCCTTTGGCTCTTACATTCTTTCCGCCACCTCTTCTGCAATGGACCCTGAGCCTTGGAAGGTGTGATGGACATGTTTCAGTGCTGAGCACTCCTCTGTCATTTCTTCTTAGCACTGTGGTGTCTTTTAGGTCATCCCAGTGGTCACTGCGATCTGAAAAGAGAAGCTTCTCTAACCAAAAGTGAGAGTAGCATTAATGTACTCGTATGGACGTTAAGAAAAGTGCTTACAGGGCAGTTCAATGAGCATAATATATGCATTTAGCCAGACAAGAGCAGGCTTTACACTCCCAAGGCTCATGACCTCCCCCACCATAGGCTTTTGATTAGGTTTTCAGTAGCAGGCATGTATTCCCTCCCATAGAGCTGGCCTCTGGTCCAATTTGTTTTAATTGACTCTGGAGGCTATAGCAATGGCTAGAGTTTGGTCCAGTAACTCCCGCACCCCTCATCCTGTCCTCAGACTCCCAGAGTCTGCTCTGCGTCCCCACCACGGGCCCACTTTGGTTTGGTCTGGCCCTGGCCTTTGTCTGACTGTAGCGAGCAGTCTCCCTCTGGCCCTTCCGCAGCCAGGCCTTGCTGCCCGCGATGGCTCCTTGCCGTCCTCCTGGGATCTCCTTTGCACTCTCACCTTCTTTGAAAAGATTTTAAAATAAATTTGAGGGCTGGACGGATGGCTTAACGGTTAAGGCGTTTGCCTGCAAAGCCAAAGGACCAAGGATGGATTCCCCAGGACCCACATAAGCACTAGGGGGCGCACACGTCTGGAGTTCGTTTGCAGTGGCTAGAGGCCCTGGCGCACCCATTCTCTCTCTCTCCCTCCCTCCCTCCCTCTCTCTCTCTCTTTCTCTCTCTCCCTTTCTCAATCTCTCAAATAAAGAAATATATACAAATTTTATTAAAAAATGAAATTTGCATCCTGGCATGGTGGCACACGCCTTTAATCCCAGCACTTGGGAGGCAGAGGTAAGAGGATTGCCATGAGTTCTAGGCCACCCTGAGACTCCATAGTTAATTCCAGGTCAGCCTGAGCCAGAGTGAGACCCTACCTCAAGAAACAAAAAAAATAAAAATAAAAAAAGTGAAATTTGCATGGATGGACCTGGGGAGAATTATATTAAGCAAAGTGACCCAGACACATAAAGACCAAAAACCACGCGTTTTCTCTGATATGCAGATCCTAGCTTGTAATATCGGTATGTGTACATAAAGGGGGGCAAATGTGTATAAAAACCTGCACATCTAGAACTGTAACCAACAGCAAGGATGAGGAGGAAGAGAGGTGAGGGAAGTGTGAAAGAACACAGCTGATTCTCTGCACAAAAATAAATAAATAAATAAATAACGCAGCAGGACTTGAGGCTGGGGGAGGAAGGAAAGAGAGAAATCTGTGTAACCTGCTGGAGCCGCCTCTTGCCAAGCACAGGAGGCCGTAGGCAATGCTCAGAGATCCTGAAGAGCAGAGCCCTACAGGGAAGTTGCTTTGTGATACAGCATGAAGCTTCCACCAAAGCCCGGAGCTCTATTTACAGACAAGTGTACCACACAGGCCTTGTGAATGTGCCACCCGCGGAAGTGAAGGAGTCCCTCTTGAGGCCCAGGCAAGCCACGTGAGCCAGCTCAGCCTCAGCAACTCAAAGCCCGAGGTGACCAGACGATCAAGTCATCTAAGTGTCTCTGGAGAGACGACAAGGGAAGAGACTAGGACAATGGAAGATGGGTCCCCACCGTCAGTAATTTGGCACTTTTTAAAAAACATTTTAGTTTTATTTATTTATTTGAGAGAAAGAAAGAAGCACAAAGAGAAAGAGAGAGAGAGAATGAGAATGGGTGTGTCAGGGCCTCCAGCCACTGCAAACGAACTCCAGGTGCGTGTACTTGTCAATGAAAATGCATCAATTAATCTCTGGGTTGGGAAGTGGCTCAGCGGTTAAAGGCTGTTACTTGCAAAGCCCACCAACCTGGGTTCGATTCCCTTAATACTCACATTAAAGCCAGATGCACAGAGGTGCATGCGTCTGGAGTTTGTCTGCAATGGCAAGAGGATCTGATATGCCTATTCTCTCTCTCTCTTTTCTCTTTCTCTCAGAAAGAAAGAAAGAAAATTCATTGATTTCAAAAGCAGAGAGAGAAAGCTGAATGACCCTGCCCATGAGAGGCCCTGTGCAGATGCACCAGCCACGCATGGGGCTGAGGCAGCCAGGAGCTTGGACATCCCTGGTTGTTAGCATGACCAGCTCGAGACCTAGAGCTGCTCCTTTCGTCACGCCCCTGTGGCCTCCATAGTTCTCCTGGCTCTGTCACTGGATATCTGTTCAATATTTGCTCAGACCTACAGATAAGGACTAATGAAGGAATAAAAAAGTAAGGCCTCAGAATTCACCACAGAATTGGAAACTTGCTAAATCCTGATCTCTCCAGGAATGTCTTCCCTGGCATAGTGGTGGCATTTTGCTGGAATGCTACTAACTCAACAAATTTTTATGAAATGCTATCTCCAGCCTGGCACTGTGCTATATTCTGAGGATAGAAGGGTGGACGAGGTAAGTTCCTTGTGGAGTTTATAGTCTAAAGAAGAAAGGTTGACTTTAAAGTTAATCACATCACTGCTACCATGAATGAAGTAACTGCAATGCGGATGTGTTTGATTAGAATGTATAGCCAAGGGACCTAAGCTAGCTTAGGGCATCAGGGAAGCCTCCGACAGCAATGCGTCTAAACAGAAACCTGAGGTGGTGAGTGAGTTATTGGGGATGGAGCTATGGCTCAGCAGTTAAAGGTGCTTGCTTGCAAATCCTACTGGCTCAGGTTCTGTTTCTCCGGTACCCACATAAAGCCAGATGCACAAAGTGATGCATGCATCTGGAGTTTATTTTCAGTGGCACACCCATTCATAGTCTCTCTTCTCTCTCTCCCTCTCTCTCTCTTTCTCCTTGCCAATAAATTTTTAAAAAAAATTTAAGCTGGACATGGTGGCACACGCCTTTAATCCCAGCATTCCGGAGGCAGAGGTAAGAGGATCGCCATGAGTTTGAGGCCATCCTAAGATTACATAGTGAATTCCAGGTCAGCCTGGGCTAGAGCGAGACCCTACCTTGAAAAAAAACAATTAAAACAGACCTAGTTCTCTAGATGAAAGAGTAGGGAAAGGAAGGGAGGAATAGTCCGGAGAGAAAACACAAGGGTGCAGACACGAGAATCAGAAGCAACGGGCTCAGTGGGCTGCTGAGGGTCAGGCAAGGGCTGGTGACACAAGATGGCAGGGGCCAGGACCGTGCAGGGGGACACGTGTTTGGGAACTGACTTTATCTCGGAGAAGGAGGAGGTTCCAGATCTCTCACTAGACTGTTGCTTGGCATGCAAATGAGTGTAGCCCCTAGAGAAAACAGTATGGAGGTTCCTCAAAATGTGAAAAACAGGCCTGGAGCGATGGCTTAGCAGTTACGGCAGTTTGATTCTCCAGGGCCCATGTAAGCCAAATGCACAAAGGGGCGCATGCATCTGGAGTTCATTTGTAGTGGCTAGAGGCCCTGGCGTGCCCATTCTTTTCCTCTCTCTCTCTCTCTCTCTCTCTCTCTCTCTCTCCCACTTTCTATCAAATAAATTAAATATATTTTTTAAAAATGTGAAAAATAGGGCTGAAGAGATGGCTTAGTGGTTAGGCATTTGCTTGCAAAGCCAAAGGATCCTGGTTTGATTCTCCAGGATCCACATAAGCCTGATGCACAAGGGGGCACATGCATCTGGTGTTCATTTGCAATGACTGGAGGCCCTGGCGTGCCCATTCTTTTTTTTTCTCTCTCTCTCTTTCCCTGTCTCAAATAGATAAATAAGGGCTGGGGAGATGGCTTAGCAGTTAAGCACTTGCCTCTGAAGCCTAAGGACCCCAGTTCAAGGCTCAATTCCCCAGGACCCACGTTAGCCAGATGCACAAGGGGGCGCACGCATCTGGAGTTCGTTTGCAGTGGCTGGATGCCCTGGCGCGCCCATTCTCTCCCTCTCTCTCTCTCTTTGCCTCTTTCTCTCTGTCTGTCACTCTCAAATAAATAAATAAAAATAAACAAAAAAATCTTAAATAAATAAATAAGTGAAATATGTTTAAAAAAAAGAAAAAATGTGAAAAATAGAACTACCTATGATCTAGCTTAGCTGAAGGAAATGAAGTCGGCGTACAACGGAGATGCTGGCCCGTCATGTGTACCACAGCCCTATTCTCAAGAGCCAAGAGACAGGATCAGCCTAGGTACCTGTCAAAGGATGGATAAAGAAAATGTCACATTTGTAACATAGAGTATTATAAAGTCATAAAGTACATAATCCTGTCATTTGCTAGAAAACAGAGGAACTAGAGGACAACATATTAAACAGCATAAGTCTAACACAGACAGATATTTTCTCTCATATGTAGAAGCAATAAAAACTGACTTAAGGGCTGGAGAGGTGGCTTAGTGGTTAAGGCGCTTGCCTGAGAAGCCTAAGGGCCCATGTTCGACTCTCCGGATCCTTTGTTAGCCAGACGTACAAAGGTGAGGCAAGTGCAAGGTCACACATGCCCACTAGGTGGCGCAAGCATCTGGCGTTCAATTGCAGTGGCTGAGGCCCAGGAGTGCCAATTCTCTCTCTCTCTCTCCATCTCCCTCTTGTCTCTGTCTGTCTCTCAAAAATGAAATGAAGAAAGAAATGACTTGACTCCCTTGCACATTACCTAGGCCCCAGGTGAAACCACAGAGGAATTGGCGAGATGAGCAAGAGTGCTGCTTCCATGGAGGGCCTGACACCCCGTGCCAGGGGGACGGAGACAGACCCTGAGGACACTCAGAACACACCAAAACAGAGATCCAGAAGCTCTTGAGAGCTCAACACTGAAGTAGACTTAAAGCACACCCACCACGGCTCAGGGAATTTGCGGAAGAGGGGCCAGAAAGATTGGAAGAGCCATAGGCCAGATGCACAAGATGGCGCACGCGTCTGGAGTTTGTTTGCCGTGGCTGGAGGACTTGGAATTCCCATTCTGTATATCTGCCTCTCTCTCTCTCTCTCTCTCACTCGCTCGCTCGCTCGCTTACTAGTTTGCTTTCTCTTCAATAATAATAAATAAATAAATAATTTTTTGAAAAAAAGAAAGCACCCAGCCAATAGCCGCAGAAAAAAACAGCTGGGCCTGGGAAGAGTTGCCTGCCTGCCAGGGTCAGATCTGCACCATGCAGCCCACGCCACCCCTGCAGAAAGTCAAGGGGCACAGCTTACAGTAAGGTTTGTGTGGCTGGCATTGCAGTTTGACAATCCACCCAGTAGGTATCGACTATATGTGGGGCACAAGAAAGAGAGTGAGGCAGGCCCATACCCTTTGTGTCCCTAAGGTATGTGATAATCTAGGGGTGACAGACATAGAAGCCAAGGGTTGTATATAGGACGTGCAAACTAAACCCACACTTATTATAAAAGCGGGTATGTGGAGATCAGAGGAGAGAGTATGACAGAAATGAAAGGAGAGGGAAGGTATTCAAATAAGGTAAGGAGAGAGAGGGGGCCGGGAATGAGAATATAGCTCCCCAAAGACTAATCGCTGCTCCTGTAAACATATGGCCTGACAGTGTAGAAGGGGCTCCTCGGGTGTGATTAAGGCTGGGGGCCTTGAGACTGGAGATTATCCAGGATTATCCAGGAGAGCCCAGTGGAATCACATGAGTCTTTAAGAGAAAAAAGGCCTTTCTCAGCTCCACTCCACCAGGGACGGACAACAAAAGAAGCAAGAGAAATGTGAAGTGTGAAATATTTTTAGCTAGCTACTACTGGCTTTGAGCATAGAGGCAGGGCACCAAGGCTGAGAAAGAATGCGACCTCTGGAAATTGCAAACGGGCAGGAAAGAGATTGTCCCTTAGAGCCGCCAGGGGACAAAAATGCGCCCCTGTCATCATCCTGCTTTTAGCCAGTGAGACATGCGTGCCTCATGACCTGCAGAACTGTAAACTTATAAATCTGTGCTGTTTTAAGCTACTAGTTTGTAATCACTTGTTATGGCAACAAAAAAAAAATGTATATATAGCTATGTAGATTATAGATTCTGTATTTCCCATTGGAATTATCCTTGCCATGAGTTCTTAGGTACAGTGACACCATCCATTGTGCTACAAACATAAAAGAAATAGACAAAAATATGTCAGGGGTAAGGAGACAGCTCAGTTGGCAAAGTGTTAGCCTCACAAGCATGAGGACCTGAGTTTGATTCCTGGTACCCATGTAAAACATGCTGGGTGCAGTGGCAAACACCTGTAATCCCAGCACTGGGGAGGCAGAGACAGGCGTATAACCGGGGCTCATTAACCAGCCATTCTAGCCCAGTGAGAGACTCTGCCTCAATAGAAGAGGTAGACAGTGTGTCTGAGGATAAGAGCACAGCTGTCTTATGGCCTCCACATGAACACTCACATATGTATGCATGCATATCCACACACATACACACACACACACACACACACACACACACACGTCCACATAGAGAGAGCTCAAATTGCTTAAAATTAATTTGTGGTCGGGCATGGTGGCCTTTAATCCCAGCACTCGGGAGGCAGGGGTAGGAGAATCGCTGTGAGTTCAAGGACCCCTGAGACTACATAGTGAATTCCAGGTCATCCCGAGCTAGAGTGAGACTATACCTTGAAAAACTAAAAAATGAAAGTAAAAGTAAAATAAAATTTAAGCCGGGCATGGTGGCACACGCCTTTAATCCCAGCACCCGGGAGGCAGAGGTAGGAGGATCGCCATGAGTTAGAGGCCACCCTGAGACTACATAGTGAATTCTAGGTCAGCCTGAGCTAGAATGAGACCCTACTTTGAAAATCCAAAATAATAATAATAATAAATAAAAATAAAATTTAAGCCAGGTGTGGTTGTGCACGCCTTTAATCCCAGCACTCGGGAGGTAGAGGTAGGAGGATTGCCATGAGTTCAAGGCCACCCTGAGACTACAGAGTGAATTCCAGGTCAGCCTGAGCTAGAATGAGAACCTACCTCGGAAAATAAAAATTGAAAAAAAAAACAACAACTCAATATGTGTGTGCATGTGTGTCTGCTGTGTAATTATGCACAGTACTAATTCTGTCAGAAAACCTCTACAGTTAAGACAGAGATAATGGAGAGAGGGTGGTGTCTTTAAAGGCACCTAGACTCTGAATTAATGAGGTTATACAATCATATCAGGCTCTGGGCTAATGTCTGTAAATAGCCATTAGCAACTTCGTTAATTGGGGTCAAAATGTGGTCTGTATTTCTCATGTCAAATCCCATCAGTCATGTGAAATAAGATCCCCTTGTGCCTCACACTCAAGCAAGGAACTGCAAGAAATCTCTAAAACGCTGCTCAGGGAGGAGCCAGTCTGTGTTCTTATCCTGGAATGACAGTTCTCACCAAAGCCTTTCTTGGGCTAGCAACCTTGCCTAAGAGAAGAAACATAAACAAGTCTCCAAGAAATTGATTTGCAATGTTTGGTGCCAATTTATGGATGCTAATCCAAAAAATTGCATAAACACATAAATTCAAAACTAGGAGGCTGGAGACGATAAGATTAACACTTGCTCAGAAAGTATTTAAATTAGACGTTAGTCATACATGTGCCCATTTGTGTTTAAAGAGGACAGGACGTAACCTATAATATGTCTGCATGCGTATGCTTAACTGTATGTAATAACTATGTGTGGGATTTAGTCAGTCGCGTTGGGAGTCAGGCCTTCAGTTCACCTCATCAAACATGGGCATCTTCATGCGTCACATGATGTCCTAACATGACTTACCACGGACAGAAACTTCAAAAAGCCCCCCTGCCAGTATCGACACAGAGACATACAGTTAACACACCGCATGTCCGAACAGAAGACAGAATGTGCAGACAAGCAGAAACAAAATCCCTCGTGTTCGCAGCTTAGCTTTCGCTTTTCTGTGCATTTTTGTAAGCGTCGCTACTTTTACAATCACAAGGGCAGGAGTTAAGCTTTGCAGATGCCACCCAGCTTGGCAAATGAGGCCCAAAGACATGAATCTGAAACGCTGAGATGTTGGCCTCTGTCAATAATCAGAAATCTCTTTATTCCCACACACGGCCTTCAACACGGACGCGCCTCCCTCCGCATCACAGCCCCAAAGACCTCCAGTGAAATGGTTTCCACAGCCAGTGAAGATAGTTGACTAGAGGCTGGAATATGGTCTCATAAATGACTGCAAGAACTTAGGTGTCTTGTTTGCTTGGGGTTTTGTTGTTACTGTGTTTTTGGTGATGTGAGATATAGGACCAAGGTCCTTTTTTTAAATATTTTATTTATTTGAAAGAGGCAGATGAGAGAGAGAGAGAGAGAGAAATAGGGACACCAGGGCCTCCAGATACTGGATACAAACTCCATATGCATGCGCATCTGGCTTACATGGGTCCTGGGGAAACGAACTTGGGTCCTTTGGCTTTGCAGACAAGCGCGTTAACCGCTAAGCCATCTCTCCAGCACAGGGCCAAGGTCCTTGAACATGCTAAGCACATTCTTCCACTGAGCCACATTCCCAACCCCTAGAACTTAAATACTGGGGAAGAAGAAAGCAAAAGCCCCTTGGAGCTGGTTTTAAACCGCAAGTGTGTGCTGAACCTGTTGCTAAGCAGAGTCTGAGACATTCTCCTCTACATTTGAAAAGCAGGTTATCTATTAAGAACCTATTGTGGGGCTAGAGATGCCACGATAGTTAAGGTGCTTGCCTGCAAAGCCTAAGGACCCATGTTCAACTTGCCAAATCCTACGTAAGCCAGACGCACACAGTGACGCACGCATAAGGTTGCACATGCGCACAAGGTGGCGCATGCATTTGGAGTTCAGTTGCAGTGGCTGGAGGATGTGGCGTGCCAGTTTTCTTGCTCGCTCTCTCTCTCTCTCTTTTTCATTAAGAAAAAAAAAGTCTAGACTGTTGGGCTTGCCTCAAAATAAAACCTACTGTGTATGCAGCCTCTTGGGAGAAGAATTCACCAACAGCACTAAACAGCAATGGACCCTGAAAGCCAAATGTGCCAACCGGTGCAAAAGTGGCTCATTTGTTATGGGGGAAGCCAAGTGCTTTTTGCTTGGACTGGAGGTCCACTTCACAGGAGGGGATGCATGCCTGGTACTGAAAACCTGGTCCAAAGCCTATGGCAAGGGAGGCCACGAGCCCTACGGGAGTGATGACTACTGTTGTCTGGCTAAGTGAATACATCGTGCCCACCAAACCACCTTTCAATACTTACGTGTATGTCATTATATCAATGCTACTCTGACCTTTGGTTAAAGGAGCTTCTTGGGCTGGGGAGACGGCTTAGCACTTAAGGCACTTGCCTGCAAAAGCCTAAAGACCCAGGTTCAATCCCCCAGTACCTACGTAGAGCCAGATGCACAAGGTGGAGCATGCATCTGGAATTTGTTTGCAGTGGCTAGTGGCCCTGGCATGCCCATTCTCCATCTGTATCTGGTTCTGTCCCCTCCCCCCTCTAATAAATAAAATAAAATAATTAAAAAGTTTAAAAAAATAAAGAAGCTTCTCTTTTCAGATGGCAGTAACCACAGGGTGACTCAAAATGGCCATAGTTCTGAGAAAAAGTGACAATGGAGTGTTCAGCAGTGAGACGTCTCTATCACACCCTCCAAGGTTCAGGGTCCACTGCGCAAGAGGTGGTGGAAAGGATGTAAGAGCCAAAGGAAGGGTAGGACTCCTTACAATGGCATCTTCCAAACCCAAAATGGCCTTGATATTCATGACCTCATAGCGCCTGACACTACCCGCACAACATCTTCATAATAGAAGAAACAAATGATGACATCAAAATAGTGGAGAGACTAATTGGAAAGAAGAATTGATCCAGTGGAGGGTGGACTTGGCAGGGAGAAAACAGGGATGGTGGGAGGGAATTATCATGGTTTGTTATCTGTACTTATGGAAGTCGTCAAGAAAAAGTTTAAGACGGGCTGGAGAGATGGCTTAGTGGTTAAGGCATTTGCCTGCAAAGCCAAAGGACCTCGGTTCAATTCCCCAGGACCCACATAAGCCAGATGCACAAGGTGGAGCATGCGTCTGGAGTTCATTTGCAGTGGCTGGAAGCCCTGGCGTGCCCATTCTCTCTCTCTCTCTGTGTGTGTCTCAAATAAATAAATGGATAGATAGATAGATAGATAGATAGATAGATAGATAGATAGATGGCAGGGCATGGTGGTGCACACCTTAAATAATAATAATAAGTTTAAGACAAACCTACTTGGGTCTGCACAACCGTGGGATAGAGGCTGTAGTTCAGGAGTGCAGGGAGACATGCTCAAGGTGAAATGAGTCATTGTCCTTGTGATATTCAAACTAAAGAACATCAGATTGAAAAATACAAGGGAAACCGGAGGCGGAAGGAAGCAAGATAGGTCCTCTGGGGCATTGAGGAAGATGGGCGGACTCTTCACGATGGGCACAAAGAGAAGGTAAGAGAGGGGGCAGACTGAGAAGACACTGGGACAGGACCTCAGCCCCGAGCCGAGACACACAGGGGACAGTTGTGAAAGGAGAGGTCATTTGCACCTTCCGCAGACTCTATGCAAAGTGGGTGACAATGATGACATCACCATCAATGGGGAGCAGAGCCACCACCCTGGGCCACACCAAGAGAGTTCTTGGAGAGTTGCAATGTTCTCCCCATCCTTGAGCCCCTGAGCTGAGCTGATGCAGCCAAGTAAGAAGAAACCGGTTGGTTCTGCTTTCATAACTCAGCCTCCACACTTCCCTGCTCTCCGGAGCCCTCCGTGGCTGGAGCGCAGTGGACAAGGAGGGGGTGAGCCGGAGGAAAGCCTGCATGCAGGACGGAAGGCCCGCCCGTGGCCGGGAAGCTCTTTCCCTATTAAGTAAGGTCCCGCGGTAGAGGTGAAGAAAAGAAGGCTCTGGACAAAGGGTGCTCCAGAGATGGACGATGGGGGTAGCAGGTTGGGGGATCGTGAGGAAGGCTCTCCCTCAGGCCAACCGAGTCAGACGTCCTCAGCAGTACGACTGGAGCCTTCCAGGCATTTCTGACGCACGCTAGAGTAGAGAACCATGGCCTGACATCTTCGCAGGATGATGGCTGATCCTCTGAGCTAGCATAGGGAAGGACTGGGGCTCTGAGCCTCTGAGAATCCCGTCAGGCAGCCTGGAGCGATGGGATGATTGGTGTTCACCCTACACCCAGAGTGAAACCAAGGTAGCCCAGGGACTACTAGGTTGTGCACCAGGGAGAGGAGGCTGAGTCTAGAACGTTGTAGTGTGAATAAATCTTCTCCAGGATTCCACTCTAGACACAGTTGTGGAGGTTTTGAAGACCACGAAAGGCATCTGGACTCTGGCTGGAGAGATGGCTTAGTGGGTAAGGCGTGTGCCTCAAAGCCAAAGGACCCAGGTTTGATTCCTCAGGACCCACGTAAGCCAGATGCACAAGGTGGCACATGAATCTGGAGTTCGTTTGTAGTGGCTGGAGGCCCTGGCGTGCTCATTCTCTCTCTCTCTCTCTCTCTCTCTCTCTCTCTCTCTCTCTCTCCCTCATAAATAAATAAAATATTTTTTAAAAAAATCTGGACTCTAGATCCTTCCCCATACCACACTGCACATCCGTCACCCTGGGTAAGATAAACCCACCCACTGTACACAAGATGGCCTGTTTTGATCATGATAATCACTTTTTCCTTAACCTTAGCTGAGCCCTCAGCATCATTCTTGAAGTCACCAAAAAATAACACATTTTAATGCATAAATTGTGCCCAGCAATTAATTGTGGCTATTTTCCATTCCAAGTAGGTTCTATACATGACTCATCATATCAACATAATTTGTTTACTGACTCAACAGTTCCTTTGGACATCAACTCTGCACTTGGTAGGTGCGACCCACTAGAAAGTCGAAAATGTGTATGATCAGAGCCACACAGCGGGTCCCTTACAGGCTGTTCACAGCAAAGAGCTCCCAGTTGAGAAATGAAAAGGTATGTGAAAATTGTAAAAATTTAGGTTAAAAGAAAAGAAAAAAAAAGCGAAAAGGGACTCCAGCACTTGGGAGGCTAAGGCAGGAAGATCACAAGTTCAAAGTCAGCCTACGTTATATAGCCAGACCTTTCCTCAAAAAATAAAAAATAAGCCAGGTGTGGTGGCGCACGCCTTTAATCCCAGAACTCTGGAGGTAGAGGTAGGAGGATTGCCGTGAGTTCGAGGCCACCCTGAGACTACATAGTGAATTCCAGGTCAGCCTGAGAGTGAGACCATACCTCAAAATAAAAACAAAAAAACTAAAAAATAAAGAGGGGAAGGAGGTGGAGGGGGCAAAAGAAGAGAGGAGGAGGGATAGAGAAAAAAGAAAAGAGAGAAAGGGAGAGAGAGAAGGAGAGGGAAGGAAAAAGCAAAAGGAACAACATTCACAAGTCGCTCATCCGTCTTTGACTCTGGCCCAGGCCGGTGTTGGTCCATTTTTTTTAACTTTTTAATTTCACAGTAGGAGAGGCTGGCAAACAGACCACACTTTTCTGAGGCTTGTGAAAAGATGCCTTTCCTCTAAGTCGCCTTCCTTGAGAGAAGCCATGTGTTGTTTTTCTTTTTCATTCACTTAGAGATAAGGGAAACCTGCTGTGACCCACCAAGATTTCAGGCCCATGGAGCTGGTATCCAAGAAGAGGGAGGCACAGAGACACGTCAAGAGCTGAGCTAGGTCTCGGGCGGACAGTATGACAGGCATGTGTTGATGGAGTGTGGAGAAGACTTAACCACACCCGTGAGGGTTGGTCTCTTTAATATCACCCATAAAGGTATCTACAACAGCCTAAAGCCTTTTGGTCCCCTTAAGCCACCTCCCTACCCACGCTGCTATTCGGTGCCCTCAGCAGAAAGCTCTGGAAGCTTCCTACCAGCAGTGACCGTGGCTTCCAGACAACCTTCCTCTTCTCCAGCGTCCCTGTGTATCGCCGTTCCTTGGGTCTCTTCTGCACGTCCATTCCAGATGGTCCTCGGCCCTCCTCAGCTCTGCCCTCTCTGATGCCTGTTCTCTCCCATGGGCGGCTCCCTAGGTGCTCTGGTAGAATTACCTGTCTGTCCCACCTGTGGCCAAGTTGCCCAGCCCTTCTCACTCACTCCCCAGGGCTTGGGACCCCGTGTCCCCCTTCCCTTCACCATCAGCATTTATTTGTTACCACTTTCTCGCATCTTCATCACACGCCAACAAAAATAACAGCTGCCTTGTCTTTATCTCGTGTCCATTATCTTAGTGCTGAAGGATTTGAGGCTGGATTGCTTAATCCTCAAATGATCTGTAAACAGTGTCATTAGCGTCCGTGTTTTCCCGCACACGGAGCGGTTAAGCCGTTGGCTCGAGAGCACACTTGGCAGTGCAGCTGTGGTGTCCCCGCTGTCCGGCATTAGGACAGCTAACAAGACATGCTTGGGGACCTTGACCAACTTCCCCGAAACTGCGAGCCCGAGTGGGCAGGTCCAGCTGGGCGTGGTGATGCACGCCTTCAATCCCAGCACTCGGGAGGCAGAGGTAGGAGGATCGCCATGAGTTTGAGGGCCACCCTGAGACTACAGAGTGAATTCCAGGTCAGCTTGGGCTACAGTGAGACCCTGCCTCGAAAAAACAACAACAACAAAAATTTAAAGAAAAAAAAAAAAGGTTGATGGTTAATCCCCTAAACATTGACCCCAGGGGCCTCGGCCCTATCCGGCTTCTCTGCACTATTCCAGAAAAGCGTCCTGTGTTCCCACAGCACACCCCTCCTCTGATTCCTCCCTCTGAGATTCCCTGCACTGTTTTTTTCTTCCAGGACAGAAGCTGTGCGCTTCCTAAGGGCCGGACATACTCCTTCCCCATGTCCGCATAGCCCCCTCCGTACATATCTATCACTGTGTACCCCATAGAGAACAGACACATCCGGGCTTGATGGCCCACACCTTTAACCCCAGCACTCCGGAGGCAGAGGTAGGAGGATTGCTGTGAGTTCAAGTCCAGCCTGGGGGAATGAGTTTCAAGTCAGCCTGGGCTAGTGCCTTGGAAAAGAACTGATCACAGATGCGTATTACATAACCAGAGCAAAAATAGCAAGCTTGGGCTGGGAAGATGGCACAGTGGTCAAAGGTGCCTGCTTAAAAACAAATAACTAGGGCTGGAGAGATGGCTTAGCGGTTAAGCACTTGCCTGTGAAGCCTAAGGACCCCGGTTCGAGGCTTGATTCCCTAGGACCCATGTTAGCCAGATGCACGAGGGGACGCACACATCTGGAGTTCGTTTGCAGTGGCTGGAGGCCCTGGTGCTCCCATTCTCTCTCTCTCTCTCTCTCTATCTATCTCCATGTCCATCTCTGCCTTTCTCTCTGTGTCTGTTGCTCTCAAATAGATGAATAGAAAATGAACAAAAAAAATTTAAAAAAAACAAATAATTAGCTGTTGAATAGCAAAGATAACAGTCTGCTTTATGAAAATCATATATGTGCACGTAAAAGAGGTAAGTGGGTGTGTCATTCATTTGCCTAAATCCTCCAGTAAAAATCCACTCATCCTTAACAAAACAAAGCTCAAACCTAACCTACAAAGCCTTGTGGACGAAGACCCCATCTGCCTCTACGAGGCCCATTCCATTTTTTTCTGCCTCACTCACTCCATCCTCACCAAATTATTTCCCTAAGAAGCATGCGTGCTTCCAGATGTTTGTCTGACTGTCTCTGCATGTCACTGAAGGTCCGCATTCCGGTCACACTCTTCCATGTAAGAACTTACCTCCTCTGAAAGTAACTTTTCTACTTATTTGGGTTTTTTTTTTTTTGTTTTTCTGTCACTTAAAGTTAGCCACATTTTCAGGTTAGCACACAATTCTCTTGATAGCAGTGTCTTCCCAATACTTAACAATACCAACTGTAGGTTTGGGTTTCCAAGAACTACAGTCAGATCAATAATTTGCTGGAAAGACTCAGAGAACTCACTAGAAAGCTATTACGCTCATGTTACTACATCAGTTTCTTTCTCGTTGCTGTGTCTGGAAAATACCTTACAAGAAGCCGCCACAGGCACGTCTATTCTAGAGAACAGACGCAAGGAAGGACAAGCCAGGTGACCTGATACAGCAGATAGAACGTGGCAGAGGTTCAAATGTGGGATTCCTGGTTGCTTTTCCCCACGGGTTGTGGACAGTGTCGCCTCCTCCTGGCCATATGTGGTATTACACACAGAGTATTGCCAACCAGGGGAGCTCACTCAGGCTCTGGGGTCCTCAGTCATTATTGGGGCATCATGACAAGGGCATGATTGAGTGAATTATTGTCCACGTGACTGAACTAAACCTACAGGTGACCTCCCCACCACCACCACCTTCCTCAGACGTGAGATTCATCAAATAGCTTAGGTGACCCTCCATGGACCAGAGGGAACATCAGCTCTCCATCTGATACAAAAGCCTGAGCCAATCCACTTAAAGAACAAAAGGTTTATTCTGACTCACGTTGCAGAAGTCTCCGTCCATGGTCGCTCAGCTCCATTGCTTTGGGCCGGTGCAAGGTGCAATATGGTGAGAGTAAGTAGTGAACGGAGCTGCTCACCGTGGGGAATCCGTGAAGCAGAGAGAAGGGGACAGGGTCAACACAGCACCTTCCAGGGTACAGTCCTGTCGCGACCACCTCGACCAGCAAGGAAGACGCAACACTTGGATTCTTCTTTAAGCAGTTTATTCAGGAACCTTGAACAATCTTCTGACTGACTGACTGACTGACTGACTGACCCCGAGGAAAACCAGCCCATAATATATAAAGCCTCTGGTCGACCAACCCCAGTACGCCACGTGGTGATTGCAGATAGGCCCACATATGCGGAGGCAAGCCAGATCATCAGCCCCAGCCAAATATGGAGTTGTTTACCACAGAGAGCACTCACCATCGGGAAGGTGGAAGGCAGCAACCAGCGCCATCTTTAAGGCGCGGCACTACGCAGCTCTCTACACAGTCCCAGTGACCTAACCTCCTCCCGCTAGCCCCCTCTTCTTCAAGGTCCTAACCTTCCCAGTAACACCACCCTGTCACCTGGTGATTAACCCTTTACCGCATGAACTTTTGGGGCAGTCAGATCCAAGACACAACAATGAAGAACAAAACATTTCTGTCACTTGGGGTGGGGGGAGAATGTCCAAGAGCTCAAAGGTCATCTCCTAGAAGCCAGAACAAAGACCAGGCCTCTTTTTTTGATGAATTATAAAATATATATAATATATATATGTGTATATATATACATATATATATAATATAATATAATATAATATAATATAATATAATATAATATAATATATGGAGAGAGAGAAAGAGAATGGGTGCACCAGGGCCTCAGTCACTGCAATCGAACTCCAGACACTTGTGCCAACTAGTGGGCATGTGTGACCTTGCACTTGCCTCACCTTTGTGTGTCTGGCTAACGTGGGATCTGGAGAGAAATCGAACATGGGTCCTAAGGCTTCACAGGCAAGCGCCTTACTTAACCGCTGAGCCATGTCTCCAGCCCCCAGACCTCTTTTTGGTGACACCGTATTCCTTAGCACACATTTACCTACTGTCCTACTAGAACCTAATTTTTTTTTTTTGTTTTATTCTCCACTGTGGCTGTAGCAGTGCCAAGTATACACACACACACACACACATGCATACGATGTGTGTATACATATCTGCCTATATATTTACACAATGGCTTCACTTTCTCATCTCATCAGTCAGGAGCAATTCGTCCCTCCTCCCTGACGAGGTCCTGAGGCGGGTTCCTACTCCGCCAAAGCAATCAGTTGCTATTGTCCTTCCCAAGACGGAGGCAAATGAAAATGTGAAGTTTGGTCCACGTGCCAAAGGGTCTGGTCCTGTAGCACCAGCTCCTGACTCTGCCATTTGGTCCTCTGGCCTCCGGGAAGTCCTGTGTCAGGACTATGGGAACCACCTTGTGGCCCAGAACCTGCTCCCCACAGGAAGTGCTGGAAGAACCCAGGCTGCTGTCAGGTTGGTGCTTGTGGCTGTGAGTTACAGAACGGCTAGAAAATTTTTAAATGACTAAAGGCACCAGAAAAACATGGCATGTATATGCACATATGTCTACAGAGAGGCCTGTGAAAAGGAATAAATATATATTAGCATAGGTTATTTCTGAGCAATAGGCTTTCAGGTGATGTTCATTTTCTTGTTTGCACGTCTCTACCATTCAAACATCTAAAAACAAATTGTGCTGGGCGTGGTGGCACATGCCTTTAATCCCAGCACTTGGGAGGCAGAGGTAGGAGGATTGCCATGAGTTCGAGGCCACCCTGAGACTCCATAGTGAATTCCAGGTCAGCCTAGGCCAGAGTAAGACCTGACCCTACCTCGAAAAACCAAAAATAAATAAATAAATAAATTGTAGCACTTCATAAGGGAAAAAAAAGGCAATAATTATTTTAATATTTTGAAAAAGCTGTAAGGATACAATGAACAGTTGGTTGAATCATTCGAAACATCAAGCCCATAGAGAGCTATATTTTCCCTGCCTTGTTTTATGTATGGATTGATTCCTTTCTGTCAATGTTCTTTGTTCCTATTCTTGACAGAAAAGGGCTCTAACAACCCTGACATAGGTCTTTATATCTGAGCATGCTCTCACAAAGTACCTAGTAGCTGGGCGTGGTGGCGCACACCTTTAATCCCAGTACTCACTGGGGGGGGGGGGGGCAGAGGTAGTAGGATCACCGTGAGTTCAAGATCACCCTGAGACTACATGGTGAATTCCAGGTTAGACTGGGCTAGAACAAGACCCTACTTCAAAAAACCAAACAAAAAAATGTTATTAGAACAAAATAATAATAATAATAAAGTGCTGTTTCGTATGAGTATATTTTTTTATTTACATAGATGTTTTGCATAGCTACTTCTCCCAACAGGCTCTGACACACAGATACCTAAAAAAGATAAGAACTTATTTCTATTTGGAATCTTGTGTAGGGTACGGAGTCCGTGCTGGAACCTTCATTGGCTACTGGACATGATCTACAGTCTCCTAGGAAACAGCTCTCCAAATACCTCAGTGAAGGTGTTTCCATGATCTACAGTCTCCTAGGAAACAGCTCTCCAAATACCTCAGTGAGGGTGTTTCCAGAGAGCTTTAACTGAGGATGGGAGACCCATCCTAAATGTGGGCGATGCCATCCTATGAGCTGTGGTCCCCAAGTGAATCAAAAGGAGAAAGTGAGGGGCTGGAGAGATGGCTCAGCAGTTAAGGCCCTTGCCTGCAAAGCCTAATGATCCAGTTCGATTCCCCCAGTACCCACGTAAAGCCAGATGCACAAAGTGGCGCATGCATCTGGCGATTGTTTGCAGTGGCTAGAGACCCTGGATCTCTCTCTCTCTCTCTCTCTCTCTCTCTCTCTCTTTCTCTCCTGGCAAATAAATAATTTATTCAAAAAAAAAAAAAAAAAAGGAGAAAGTGAGCTCAACACCATCACTCACTTCTCTCTGCTTCCTGACTGCAAATGCAACACGGCTACCTGCCTCAGAGTCCTTTCCCCAGGCCTTGCAGACACGAAGCCCTGTACCCTCAAACACGAAGTTCCTTTTGTCTGGTCTTTTGTCAAAACATGAGAAAAGTGACATTCCAAGGCTGGAGTGCGGCTAGGTGTACTTGCTGCACATGCAGGAAGCCCTGGGTTTAGTCCCTAGCACATTAGAGAGAGAAATCTAAAATATGGAGTCTGACACAGAGGCACAATGCAAGAACTTTTCACTGGACTGAACTGAAGTCTTTTTTTTTATTTTTAGAGAGAGAGAGAATTGGTATGCCAGGGCCTCAGCCACTGAAATCGAACTCCAGTCTCTTGCACCACCTAGTGGGCATGTGTGACCTTGCGCTTGCCTCACCTTTGTGCATCTAATAAAGTGGGATCTGGAGAGTCCAACATGGGTTCTTGGGCTTTGCAAGCAAGCGCCTTAACCACTAAGCCATCTCTCCAGCCCTGAATGGATGTCTTAACAGCACTTCTCAAAATTTCACGTGTCCTGAGCTTCAGAGACAGTTCAGTCTGTGAATTCTTCTCCCTCCAAGGCCCTTTGGGTTCCTCATAACATCTCGTGGTAACTATAGGTATCACCTAAGGTCCAGTGCTTGCCTCTCTTCTGTCCTCCACCTACCTGGCCTACCACAATCAAACTCCTCCAACACTCTTGTCATCTGGGCATAGGTGTGCCTATGGCACGAAGGGTTGATCCTTCCAAAACCTATGCCAAGGGCTGGAGTGATGGCTTAGCCATTAAGGCAACTGCCTGAGAAGCCTAAGGACCAAGGTTCGATTCCCTAGAACCTATGTGTGCCAGATGCACATGGTGGCTCATTTACCTGGAGTTTGTTTGCAGAGGCTCAAGGCCCTGGTGTGCACATTCTCTCTCTAATAAATAAACAAATAAAAATAAAATGTTATCAAAAAAATATGTCAAGATATAGTTGCCATTGTAACCATGTTAAAAGGTGGGGGTGGGGGGCCCATGAGGACTCCGCCCTTGTAGTCAGGATTGACGCTGTCATAGAAGGGCAAGCCAAGCCGCCTTTTGGGCCTTTCCTTTTCTGCTGTGTGAGGAGGACTCTCACCCCTCCACGCCCCCCAGGATATAGCACTCAGGATACTGCTTTAGAATCATAATGGCCAGACCTACTGGAGCCCTGATGTTCCCTTTCCCAGGCTATGGAGCTGTAAGCCAGTGCACTTTTGTCCATTAGAAATGACCCAATCTTGAGCTGAAGAGATGGCTTAGCAGTTAAGGCACTTTCCTATGAAGCCTAAGGACCCATATTCAGCTCTCCAAATCCCAGGTAAGCCAGGCACACAACGGTGAGGCAAGCGCAAGGCCGCACATGCCCACTAGGTGGCGCAAGCATCTGGATTTCAGTTACAGTGATGGAGGTCCAGGTGTACCAACTCTCTTTCTCTCTAAAAAAAATTTTTTTAATTTAATTTAGTTAAAAAAAGAAATTACCCAAATCTGTGGCATTCTATTACAGTAGCACAAAACAGTCAAAGGCAGGTGTTTTCCAGATCTAAACCACCAGCCTCAACATCTTTACCAACCCCAGAGCCTACATATTTTCTTCCTTCCTTCCTTCCTTCTTCCTTCTTCCCTCCCTCCCTCCCTCCCTCCCTCCCTTCCTTCCTTCCTTCCTTTCTTCCCCCGTCCTTCTTTCTTTTCTTTCCTTCCTTCCTTCCTTCTTTCTTTGAGACAGTTTCATGAAATCCAGGCTGGTCTCGAACTCACGATGTAGACAAGGATGGTCTTGAACTCCTGATCCTCCTGATCCCACCTCCCAAGTACTAGGATTATGGACATGTCCACCGCACCCGACTCCTACATCTGCTCTAACAGCCCAACAGCATCTGTGTATCTCGTGCTCGCCGTGAAACCAGCACGTTACTCCCTTCCCTGTACAGCCTTCTTCTCCCCTCTGGCCCCTCTCGCTGGGATGCACATTCTTCACTTCTTCAGTCTCACCCTTCCTGAAGTTCTCTCTTCTCTTCTTCCTCACAGACTCTTCACCTCCAGCATCCCGGTGTTCAGACTTTAGGGCAAGGTTCGCCGGGGAGGAAGTCACCATCGCTAAATGAAAGTGAGCAGACACGATGTCATGGAAGCCATGGAGACCACTTGAGTGTAGCGTATCAGAAATTAAAGCGCAACATTCCAGCGAAGGAGGAATCTTGCCTTCCTTATGTTTGTATTTTTTTAATTTTTAATTTTTATTATGTTTATTTATTTATTTGCACACAGGGACAGAAAGAGAGAGTGTGTGCACCAGGGCCTCCAGCCACTGCACGAGAACTCCAGATGCGTACGCCACCTTGTGCATCCGACTTGACGTGGGTGCCAGGGAATCAAACCAGGGTCATTGTGCTTCGCAGACAAGCACCTCAACCGACGAGCCAGCTCTCCAGCTCTCCTTATGTTTTTATAACTTTTCACTGTTTTCGATTCCTTTTCACTTATGTGTAAAGAATGAACCATGAGGCTGGGCATGGTGGTACATGCCTTTAATCCCAGCACTCGGGAGGCAGAGGTAGGAGGATCACCATGAGTTCGAGGCCACCCTGAGACTACAGAGTGAATTCCAGGTCAGCCTGAGCTAGAGTGAAACCCTATCTCAAAAAAAAAAAAAAAAAAAAAAAAAAAAAAGAATGAACCATGGGGGCAAAAGCAAGAGGCAGGGGAAGAAGACAAATTCAAAGTTTTTCCACTGAGCCAGGTAAGAGGTAGTCTGACAAGGGCCTAAGCTGGAGACGGACATAAGTGACTCCATATTGTGAACTTACACAAGCAGGTTCTGCTTAGCTGGTGTCTCACTCAGGATACGGTCTCACCTGCCCTCGAAGTCTACGCTTGGCTTGCTTTAACACAATGGGTCACAGCAGGACAAGATGCTTTTCTCCCTATTGCCAGATGCAATCTTTAGCTTTCTTGTTAACCGCTGCTTGCTTGCAGTTGCAGGAGAGGGGAAATGCAGGGAGGGGGATTCCAGAAAAGTTTCTGCTTTTTCTAAAATCAACTGAAATTAACTCTTGGGTTTGTAAGATTATGATTACTGCACTTCTGAGCTATAAAGCTAAGACGTGCAGTCGTAGGGCTTCCTCCTAGAGAAGTTGCCCTGAAGTACAGCCTGACACTGCATTCAGGCTCCTGAGTCCTGGGTGTGGTCGCCGGCCAGCCAAGAAAGATTCCTTTCCTACCCCTTAGTGTCCCCGTGGTCTTCCCTGGGGGATCCTCACCACAACAGTTGCAAGCGCTTGAACTAGGGGAAGACAAGGGTCACGGAGAGAAAAAGGAGCCAATTTCAGACCTTGTGAATGAACTGGTTATGGAGCTGAGGGGAAGGGAAGACTCGGGATGACTCAGAGGTTCTGGTGCCAAGCAGCTGGAGGGATGACAGCGACATCTCGAACTGGGGACATAGATGGAGGCCTGGAGCCAGCTGGCAGTCGGGTACAGCAAGGAATTAAGAGCTTTCTTTTTAGATGTGCTGAATTTAAGATTTTCAACCAGACACTGGTGGGGATGTCAAGTTGATTGTTGACTATAACAACTTGGGACTCTATGAGGAAAGCTCTAAGATTGAGTTCCATTTAGGAGACATCGTCGGAGTGCTGGCGTTTATGCCTTGGGAGTGCAGAGATGAAGACAGCCTTCCTGGATAAGGCAGGAAGGAGGGGAGGGGAGGGGAGGGGAGGGGAAGGGAAGGGAGAGGAGGGGAAGGGAGGGGAAGGGAAGGGAAGGGAAGGGAAGAAATGGGAAGAGATACTATTAAAAAAAAGTCTATTGCGGGACAGGTGGCGGAAAGAATGTAAGAGTCGAAGGAAGGGCAGGACTCCTTACAACGTGCTCCCCCCAGACACAAAATGGCCTGGATATCCATGACCTCACAGTGCCTGACACTACCTGCACAAGACCATCATAAGAGGAGGAAAAGATCATGACATCAAAATAAGAGAGAGACTGATTGAGAGGGGGAGGGGATATGATGGAGAATGGAGTTTCAAAGGGGAAAGTGGGGGGGAGGGAGGGTATTACCATAGGACGTTTTTTATAATCATGGAAGTTGTTAATAAAAAAAAATGGAAAGAAAAAAAAAAAGTCCTGAGACACTTCAGCATTCAAAGATCCTGTCTAGAACAAGAAGCCAGAAAAATTCTGAAGATGGAAAAGGCAAGTGATATAGAAAAACTCCAAGTAGCCAGGTGTGGTGGCGCACACCTTTAATCCCAGCACTCAGGAGGCAGAGGTAGGAGGATTGCCATGAGTTCGAGGCCACCCTGAGAATGCAGAGTGAATTCCAGGTCAGCCTGAGCTAGAGTGTGACCCCACTTCAAAAAACCAAAAAAAAAAAAAAAAAAAAAAAAAAAAAAAGAAAGAAAGAAAGACTCCAAGAGCGTGTGATGTCAGGAAAGTGAGGCAACAGAGCGGCTCGTGGGGGCGGCTCGGGCCAAGTGCAGCTGAGAGACCAGCGCAGAGGTCGAGACTCACTGATGGGTTGAGGGCGCTGGGGAAGGAAAAGCCGTTTGGGTAAAGCTCTGCAGTGAGAGACGAAGCAAGCGGAGCTGCCCTGTAGATAAACAAGGCGAACGGGAAGAAGCAATGCCACGGCCGAGGCCTTTGTGAAGATGGGGGGGGTTTATATCTCATGTTTATGAAGTGGGTTTTTCTTCTTCCTTTTTAAGACACAGTCTCACTACGTAGCTGACCTCCAATTCACAGTCTTCCTGCCTCGGGCCCTCTCCCCCAGTACTGGGATTACAGGCTCGGGCATGAACTTTCAAGAGGGAGAAATGGGTGATACAGGAGACGGAAGGGGTTTTGGAGAAGAAAATACCTTCAAAAGACCAGTGTAGGGCTGGAGATACAGCTCGGGTGATACAGTGCTTGTTTAGTGCTGTCGTTTGAATGTAAAACTGTCGCTCGTAGGCTCATGTGTTTGAATACTACGTCCCCATCTGGGAAGGTTGTGGCACCTATAGGAGGTGGAGTCTTGCTACGGGAAGCGGGTCACTGGGGCGGGCCCAGCCCCGTTTCCTATTCATCTCCTGCTGCCTAACTCTGGCGGCAGTCTGATGAGCCAGCTTCCTGTTCTCACCACCGTGCCTTTCCCACGAGTTTATGTACCTTCTCAAAACTGTAAGCCAGAATCCATTTATTCCTTCCTTAAATTATTTCTGGTGAAGTATTTTGCCCCAGCCAACAAGTAAAGTAACATGTAGCATGCACACCACTCTGGGTTCGATCCGTAGCGGTGCATAAAACCTGGGTGGTGGCACACACCAATAATCTCAGCACTGGGGAGGCAGAGGCAGGAGGATCAGAAGTTCAAGGTCACCCTCAGTTACACAGTGAGTTTAAGGCACCAGCTTGTGATACATGAGATCATGTCTAAATAAAAGGCAGGCGAGGCACTAGGGAGATGGCTCAGGGGTTAAAAGCACTCGCTGCACAAGCCTGATGACCAGAGCTCAGATCCCCAGAACTCACATAAAGCTGGACATGTCTGGTGTTCACAGTAGCAAAACTGCAAGAACGACGCTGCCTCAAATCAAGGAGGGAGGCAAGACCTGACACCCAAAGTTGTCCTGTGACCTCCACACGCATACCATGGCATGCAGGCACCCATGACACACACGCTATACGCATGCATACATATGTATAGTGTGTATGCAAGCACCCATTCATACACACATACATGCATGCCATCCATCTGCTTACACACACCATGTACATACATATGCATAGCATACATGCATACACACACCATACATATACATACATGCACATGCCATACACATACATAGATACACACGCCATACACACGCATACACACAGACACACACACACACCAGCAACAAAAGCAAAACAGAGGCACTGGCCTTTGATCAAAGGGGACATTTTTCCACCGCAAGAAGAAGAAAGTATGCACACCGTGTATACACACACTTGTGCATCTGGTGGCTGGACCAAGAAAAAGTTCTCGGGCTGGAGAGATGGCTTAGCGGTTAAGCGCTTGCCTGTGAAGCCAAAGGACCCCGGTTCGAGGCTCGATTCCCCCAGGACCCACGTGAGCCAGATGCACAAGGGGGCGCATGCATCTGCAGTTCATTTGCAGTGGCTGGAGGCCCTGGCGCGCCCATTCTCTCTCTCTATCTCTCTCTGCCTCTTTCTCTCGCTGTCTGTCGCTCTCAAATAAATAAATAATCAAAAAAAATTTAAAAAAAGAAAGTCCTCCTTTTCCAATAGCTTCTATTTCTCATGAAGAGCAATAGGTAGGAGGTGTTCAGTTGTGACCAAGCGTGGGGGAGGGAAAGTAAGTCTGAGTAAGTGAGAAACCACCATGAAGCCCCGGGGGGGGGGGGTTCCCTTCTTCTTCCTATTCCCAGTGCAGAAAGGAGCCCTCGTCCTCCACAGTGGGCTCCTGACAGATGTCCCCCAAACCATCTCCAGCAAGCCCTTCTGTCCCTCCACCATGCGTCCTTTGGAGGGGTCCCCTGAGCCGCACACCTGTTGTGCCACGGGAAGTTGTCTTGGTGTCCCCTTGTGGAACCCCATGCTCGCATCCTTCCACGGGCACCTAACGCTTCCTCTTTCTCAGTTTATATGCACGTGCCCAGTGTGCCCGGCCCCCCGTCCGCCTCCACCTTTCACTGAGCCGTCCGCAGCCCGCCCGTTGCGCTCTCATGCGCTAGGACGTCTCTCACTTGAAACTCTTCCATCCTCTTTCCTCTTGCAGAAGTCCTACCCATGCACGATCCAAGGCAGGTCCCACTTGTACACTTAATAAACCCTGTTAAAATTAATTTCTCCCACCGTGGTCCCCTATTTCTTTCAAGTCCTATTATGTAAGGTCACTACAGTCCTGTAACATAAGCAGGCACGTGTGCGTATATAATATTGCACACATGTGCTGTGTCCATCCCTAAGGGATGAAGGAAAGATAAAAGGGAGGAGTGGATAAAAAGTGGAATGTCCCTTTCAGTCCCCCTCGGTGGCTTAAATAAAACTGCTCAAAGGCCTTTCCCAAGGCCTGCAGCTGACAGCCACCAAGCTCCCCGCACAATCCCTTCTGGCCTGCCCTGTGTCACCCCACTTTCTGCTCAGGTGCCACCACCTTAGATGCCCAGTCACTGCATCAAATCTTAAGCGCAAAAGAGCAGTGGGAGGGACACGGAGAGAAATAGGGCAGGGAGACAAAATGTAACGGCTGAAAAATTCATGCTAAAGAAAGCACGTGCCGGCCCTCCTCTCCCTGCATCTGCTGAGAGGCTTTTAGCACATGCAGAGACCATGAGAGGCCCAAGCCCAGTGTCTGCGGGCAACTGAGAGGCGGCCCAGAGTGACCAAGGCCCACGAGTGTGCAGGGACAGCCACACTTGCTTGTGGGGTGGGTGAAGGGACAGAAGGAGGATGGAGGGTGGGGTTTTAAGATGGAAGTCACCAGGCAGGCATGGCCCCCCAAGATTTCACAGGCTCTGTGAGAGAGCAGGCGGGAAGCTGGGTCAGTCAGCGGATGGATCTGCACTGGGCCCTTCCTGGAGCTCTGCTGGCTGTAAGCCCAGGATGGAGGAGTGGAGGGGCCTGAGCTCTGGCAGGAGGAGTGGAGGGGTCTGAGCTCTGGGTGGAGGAGTGGAGGTCCTGAGCTCTGGGAGGAGGAGTGGAGGTCCTGAGCTCTGGGAGGAGGAGTGGAGGTCCTGAGCTCTGGGAGGAGGAGGGGAGATCCTGAGCTCTGGGAGGAGGAGTGGAGGTCCTGAGCTCTGGGAGGAGGAGTGGAGGTCCTGAGCTCTGGGAGGAGGAGTGGAGGTCCTGAGCTCTGGGAGGAGGAGTGGAGGGTCTGAGCTCTGGGAGGAGGAGTGGAGGGTCTGAGCTCTGGGAGGAGGAGTGGAGGGTCTGAGCTCTGGGAGGAGGAGTGGAGGGTCTGAGCTCTGGGAGGAGGAGTGGAGGTCCTGAGCTCTGGGAGGAGGAGTGGAGGTCCTGAGCTCTGGGAGGAGGAGTGGAGGTCCTGAGCTCTGGGAGGAGGAGTGGAGGGTCTGAGCTCTGGGAGGAGGAGTGGAGGTCCTGAGCTCTGGGAGGAGGAGTGGAGGGTCTGAGCTCTGGGAGGAGGAGTGGAGGTTCTGAGCTCTGGGAGGAGGAGTGGAGGGTCTGAGCTCTGGGAGGAGGAGTGGAGGGTCTGAGCTCTGGGAGGAGGAGTGGAGGGTCTGAGCTCTGGGAGGAGGAGTGGAGGTCCTGAGCTCTGGGAGGAGGAGTGGAGGTCCTGAGCTCTGGGAGGAGGAGTGGAGGTCCTGAGCTCTGGGAGGAGGAGTGGAGGGTCTGAGCTCTGGGAGGAGGAGTGGAGGTCCTGAGCTCTGGGAGGAGGAGTGGAGGTCCTGAGCTCTGGGAGGAGGAGTGGAGGTCCTGAGCTCTGGGAGGAGGAGTGGAGGTCCTGAGCTCTGGGAGGAGGAGTGGAGGGTCTGAGCTCTGGGAGGAGGAGTGGAGGTCCTGAGCTCTGGGAGGAGGAGTGGAGGGTCTGAGCTCTGGGAGGAGGAGTGGAGGTCCTGAGCTCTGGGAGGAGGAGTGGAGGGTCTGAGCTCTGGATGGAGGAGTGGAGGTCCTGAGCTCTGGGAGGAGGGGTGGAGGTCCTGAGCTCTGGGAGGAGGAGTGGAGGGCCTGAGCTCTGGAGGAGGAGGGGAGGACCTGAGCTCTGGGAGGAGGAGTGGAGGGTCTGAGCTCTGGGAGGAGGAGTGGAGGTCCTGAGCTCTGGGAGGAGGAGTGGAGGTCCTGAGCTCTGGAGGAGGAGTGGAGGGCCTGAGCTCTGGGAGGAGGAGTGGAGGTCCTGAGCTCTGGGAGGAGGAGTGGAGGTCCTGAGCTCTGGGAGGAGGAGTGGAGGGTCCTGAGCTCTGGGAGGAGGAGTGGAGGTCTGAGCTCTGGGAGGAGGAGTGGAGGTCCTGAGCTCTGGGAGGAGGAGTGGAGGGTCCTGAGCTCTGGGAGGAGGAGTGGAGGTCCTGAGCTCTGGGAGGAGGAGTGGAGGTCCTGAGCTCTGGGAGGAGGAGGGGAGGTCCTGAGCTCTGGGAGGAGAGTGGAGGGTCCTGAGCTCTGGGAGGAGGAGTGGAGGACCTGAGCTCTGGGAGGAGGAGTGGAGGACCTGAGCTCTGGGAGGAGGAGTGGAGGTCTGAGCTCTGGGAGGAGGAGTGGAGGTCCTGAGCTCTGGGAGGAGGAGTGGAGGTCCTGAGCTCTGGGAGGAGGAGTGGAGGTCCTGAGCTCTGGGAGGAGGAGTGGAGGTCCTGAGCTCTGGGAGGAGGAGTGGAGGTCCTGAGCTCTGGGAGGAGGAGTGGAGGGCCTGAGCTCTGGGAGGAGGAGTGGAGGACCTGAGCTCTGGGAGGAGGAGTGGAGGTCCTGAGCTCTGGGAGGAGGAGTGGAGGTCTGAGCTCTGGGTGGAGGAGTGGAGGTCCTGAGCTCTGGGAGGAGGAGTGGAGGTCTGAGCTCTGGGTGGAGGAGTGGAGGACCTGAGCTCTGGATGGAGGAGTGGAGGTCCTGAGCTCTGGGAGGAGGAGTGGAGGTCCTGAGCTCTGGGAGGAGGAGTGGAGGTCCTGAGCTCTGGGAGGAGGAGTGGAGGTCCTGAGCTCTGGGAGGAGGAGTGGAGGTCCTGAGCTCTGGGAGGAGGAGTGGAGGTCCTGAGCTCTGGGAGGAGGAGTGGAGGTCCTGAGCTCTGGGAGGAGGAGTGGAGGTCCTGAGCTCTGGGAGGAGGAGGGGAGGTCCTGAGCTCTGGGAGGAGGAGTGGAGGTCCTGAGCTCTGGGAGGAGGAGTGGAGGTCCTGAGCTCTGGGAGGAGGAGTGGAGGTCCTGAGCTCTGGGAGGAGGAGTGGAGGTCCTGAGCTCTGGAGGAGGAGTGGAGGGTCTGAGCTCTGGGAGGAGGAGTGGAGGGTCTGAGCTCTGGGAGGAGGAGTGGAGGGTCCTGAGCTCTGGGAGGAGGAGTGGAGGTCCTGAGCTCTGGGAGGAGGAGTGGAGGTCCTGAGCTCTGGGAGGAGGAGTGGAGGGTCCTGAGCTCTGGGAGGAGGAGTGGAGGTCTGAGCTCTGGAGGAGGAGTGGAGGTCCTGAGCTCTGGGAGGAGGAGTGGAGGTCCTGAGCTCTGGGAGGAGGAGTGGAGGTCCTGAGCTCTGGGAGGAGGAGTGGAGGTCCTGAGCTCTGGGAGGAGGAGTGGAGGTCCTGAGCTCTGGGAGGAGGAGTGGAGGTCCTGAGCTCTGGGAGGAGGAGTGGAGGTCCTGAGCTCTGGGAGGAGGAGTGGAGGTCCTGAGCTCTGGGAGGAGGAGTGGAGGTCCTGAGCTCTGGGAGGAGGAGTGGAGGTCCTGAGCTCTGGGAGGAGGAGTGGAGGTCCTGAGCTCTGGGAGGAGGAGGGGAGGTCCTGAGCTCTGGGAGGAGGAGTGGAGGTCCTGAGCTCTGGGAGGAGGAGTGGAGGTCCTGAGCTCTGGGAGGAGGAGTGGAGGTCCTGAGCTCTGGGAGGAGGAGTGGAGGTCCTGAGCTCTGGGAGGAGGAGTGGAGGGTCCTGAGCTCTGGGAGGAGGAGTGGAGGTCCTGAGCTCTGGGAGGAGGAGTGGAGGTCCTGAGCTCTGGGAGGAGGAGTGGAGGTCCTGAGCTCTGGGAGGAGGAGTGGAGGTCCTGAGCTCTGGGAGGAGGAGTGGAGGTCCTGAGCTCTGGGAGGAGGAGTGGAGGTCCTGAGCTCTGGGAGGAGGAGTGGAGGTCCTGAGCTCTGGGAGGAGGAGTGGAGGTCCTGAGCTCTGGGAGGAGGAGTGGAGGTCCTGAGCTCTGGGAGGAGGAGGTGGAGGTCCTGAGCTCTGGGAGGAGGAGTGGAGGTCCTGAGCTCTGGGAGGAGGAGTGGAGGTCCTGAGCTCTGGGAGGAGGAGTGGAGGTCCTGAGCTCTGGGAGGAGGAGTGGAGGTCCTGAGCTCTGGGAGGAGGAGGGGAGGTCCTGAGCTCTGGGGAGGAGGAGTGGAGGTCCTGAGCTCTGGGAGGAGGAGTGGAGGTCCTGAGCTCTGGGAGGAGGAGTGGAGGTCCTGAGCTCTGGGAGTGAGGAGGGGAGGTCCTGAGCTCTGGGAGGAGGAGTGGAGGTCCTGAGCTCTGGGAGGAGGAGTGGAGGTCCTGAGCTCTGGGAGGAGGAGGGGAGGACCTGAGCTCTGGGAGGAGGAGTGGAGGTCTGAGCTCTGGGAGGAGGAGTGGAGGTCCTGAGCTCTGGGAGGAGGAGTGGAGGGTCTGAGCTCTGGGTGGAGGAGTGGAGGTCCTGAGCTCTGGGAGGAGGAGTGGAGGTCCTGAGCTCTGGAGGAGGAGTGGAGGTCCTGAGCTCTGGGAGGAGGAGTGGAGGTCCTGAGCTCTGGGAGGAGGAGTGGAGGTCCTGAGCTCTGGGAGGAGGAGGGGAGGTCCTGAGCTCTGGGAGGAGGAGTGGAGGACCTGAGCTCTGGAGGAGGAGTGGAGGTCCTGAGCTCTGGAGGAGGAGGGGAGGTCCTGAGCTCTGGGAGGAGGAGTGGAGGACCTGAGCTCTGGGAGGAGGAGTGGAGGACCTGAGCTCTGGGAGGAGGAGTGGAGGGGCCTGAGCTCTGGGTGGAGGAGTAGAGGGGCCTGAGCTCTGGCTGCCTGCAAAAGGCCTGATCTTATTCGCAGCGCGGGCCTCCTCACTCCCCCTTCGAAAGCACTGCAGAGGCCGCATCTGATTAATGCAGTGCGCTGATGAATCCAGGAGCCCTGTGCCCGGGCCGCAAGAGGCTCTGCCTGCCCGGCCGCGACCCCTGGCGGCCAGCACAGACACTGCTCAGAAAGTCTCCGGAAGGAGGGAGGCTTGGGATGCCAGCCACTTGCTTGGGAGGCTGAGGATGCCAAGTTCCAGGGCAGCCTGGACAACTTAGTGAGAGCCTGTCTCGATTTTAAAAGAAAAAAAACAAGGGCTTGGGAGATGGCTTAATGGTTAAGTTGCTTGCCTGCGAAGCCGTAGGACCCAGGTTCAATTCCCCAGGACCAACCTAAGCCAGATAGATACACAGGGTGGTGCATGCGTCTAGAGTTCGTTAGCAGTGGCTAGAGGCTCTGGCATGCCCATTCTCTCTTTCTCTTTTTCTCTCTCTCTTTTCAAAAATGGATAAATAATTTAAAATAAAGGGCCATTGGGCTAGAGAGATGGAACAGTGGTTGACTTACAAGGCCTGACAACCAGGGTCCGATTCCCCAGTGCCCATGTAAACGTAATGGAGTGGCACACGCATCTGGATTTCGGTTGCAGTGGTGGGAGACCCTGGTGCAGCCGTTTCTCTCTTTCTCTCTCTCTCTCTCCTTGCAAATAGAGAATAAAAAATATTTTTTAAAAAATAAAAACAATACAGGATGGAGGGATGGCTCAGCAGTTAAGGTGTTATCCTACAAAGCCAAAGGACCCAGGTTCAATTCCCTAGGACCCACATAAGCCAGATTCACAAGGTGACACATGTGTCTGGAGTTCGTTTGCAGTGGCTAGAGGCCCTGGCATGCCCATTCTCTCTCTCTCTGCCTCCTCCCCCTCTCTCTTTCTCTCTGCCTCTCTGTCTCTAATAAGTGAAATAAAATTTAAAAAAATAAAAATAATAGGAACGGAGAGATGGCTCAGCAGTTAAAGCATTTGCCTGTGAAGTCTAAGGACCCAGGTTCAATTCCCCAGAACCCACCTAAGCCTAGATGCACATGGTGCATCTAGGTCATTTGCCCTGGCACGCCCATTCTCTGTCTGTCTTTCTCGCTCTCTGAAATAAATAAATAAATAAATATATATATATATATATATATTTTTTTAAATAATAAAATTCGGGCTGGAGTGATGGCTTAGCGGTTAAGCGCTTGCCTGTCAAGCCTAAGGACCCCGGTTCGAGGCTCAATTCCCCAGGACCCACATTAGCCAGATGCACAAGGGGGCGCACGCGTCTGGAGTTCGTTTGCAGTGGCTGAAGGCCCTGGCACGCCCATTCTCTCTCTCTTTCTCTGTCAGATACATAAATAAATAAATATTATTTTAAAAAGTAATAAAATTCAAAAAATAATAGAAAAAGCCTGTTGCTCAGTGAGAGAGCACTAACCTGGCATGCTGAAGGCCCTGGGCTCAATCCCCAGTTCTGCAAAAACATAAAAAGCAGATAAACCACTATTTCTAAAGACAATGTAAGAGAAGCCCACCCCCAGGTGGTGGCTGCGGACAGGCAGTACAGAGAAGGGAAAGTCGCGTTTGCTTCCTTCCAACATGAGCAGGAAGGGCGGGGGCGGGCAATCTGCTGGCGGGGCGGGGGCGGACGGAGAGTGACTGGAGGGGGCGGTGGGGACGTGGGAACGCGCTTGCAGTTGGGGCGGAATCTGTTAAACACGATGCTTTCGCAAGTCAACACTGAGAAGTGTCTTCCCCGTACTAAGCTCCGACCCCAGCGTCTTGTGTGGGCCTGGTGTATGTGTGATATGTGCCCGGGTGGGTGCGCGTGTGTGGAGGCCCAAGACTGACATCACGTCTTCGTCAATCGCGCTCTATTTTATGAGACAAAATCATAAACACAGCTCATCAGTTCCGCCAAACTAGCTAACGAGCAAGCCCCAGGGATCCTCCTGTCTCCACCTACTCAACACCAGGGCTACAGCCATGTGCCACCAAGCCTGGCTTTAAAAATTTTTTTTTTGTTTATTTTTATTTATTTATTTGAGAGAGAGAGAGAGAGAGAGAGAGAGAGAATGGGCGCGCCAGGGCCTCCAGCCACTGCAAACGAACTCCAGACGCGTGCGCCCCCTTGTGCATCTGGCTAACGTGGGTCCTGGGGAATTGAGCCTCGAACCGGGGTCCTTAGGCTTCACAGGCAAGCGCTTAACCGCTAAGCCATCTCTCCAGCCCAAGCCTGGCGTTTTACATGGGTGCTGGGGACCTGAACTCGCGTTCTCACGTCTGTGTGGCAGAGACTTGAATGCCTGAGCAGCCTCTCCTGTTTTCTTTTATTTTCTATGTCCCAGCAGGACGGTGTTGTGTAAGAGGTGTGCATTTAGGAAGCTAAAGCCGACTTCGACTGCCTCCAGCAGCCACAGCGTGTGATGGGCCCAAGAGTCAATTTGATACAGGAATTGAACCGTCTCGTCTTCCCAGGGACACCCTATAAACTCGACATGTGCCACTGACTCACCATGACCTTGAACGATATGCTCCACCCCTGGGAACCTCCCTCCTTGTCCTGAAACCTCTGAGACTGTGGAGATGAGGAGTTCCTATGTCAGCTATACAGAGTTGCCCCGCGCTGGCTCTGCATTCCTTTCCCCGGAAGGCTCTTTGAGGCAAACCCATGATCAGCTCACGCTAACAGGCCAAGGGTCTGTGAGGAACAGACGGACGAGTCATCCATCGCTTCCCTTTACTTCCCACCAGTCCGCACAGCCCCCAAACCTGCGCCTAGCCATGCAAACCCACCAGGACACACCCATACATTTGCACGTGTTTGGTGTGCTGGGAGACACTTGTGCAACAGTGGGGCCAGCCTGAGGTGGTGCCTGAGACTTACCATCAGTGGCCTTCTCCTCTGGTGTTCAAGTTGCTTTAAGATACAGGGTTCTCTGCTAAGGGCTCCCACTATGTTTGTTTTTTTGCTTTTGGTTTTTCGAGGTAGGGTCTCACTCTAGCCCAGGCTGACCTGGAATTCACTATGTAGTCTCAGGGTGGCCTCGAACTCACGGTGATCCTCCTACCTCTGCCTCCCGAGTGCTGGGATTAAAGGTGAGCGCCACCACGCCCAGCTAGGGGTCCCACTATGAAGACATTCTCCAGGGCACCCCTGATCCTAAAGTATATCATAAAGTCAGAGAGGTGTGGCGTATGCAAGGGAATAACTAAGTAACACACAGCTAAGTACTTGTTGAGTGACTTTTTGGCAGGGGGCGGAGTGAACGACATCTCTTCATCCCAGGTAGGACACCAACAGAACGAAGAAATGATTCCACCCAAATCCAGTTCGAATTAATCCATTTACCGGGGTTATTTATGGAAGCATAGGTGAAGGGTTATGTATAGGTGACTCAAAGACAACTATATCCCCAAAAAGGCCTGAATGGTGACTCCCGAAAGCTGAATCAGTAGCATTCCCTGAGCAACTTGCAGGCAGCTCCACTGTAGAGTCTCCTGTCCCCAGTAATGGCTTCCTGCTTATGTAACCTTAGAGACGGATGTTGTGACTCTTTTTTTTTTTTTCTTTCCAAATTTTTATTAACAACTTCCATGATTATAAAAAATACCCCATGGTAATACCCTCCCTCCCCCCACTTTCCCCTTTGAAACTCCATTCTCCGTCATACCCCCTCCCCATCTCAATCAGTCTCTCTTTTAATTTTGATGTCATGATCTTTTCCTCCTCTTATGATGGTCTTGTGTAGGTAGTGTCAGGCACTGTGAGGTCATGGATATCCAGGCCATTTTGTGTCTGGAGGGAGCATGTTGTCAGGAGTCCTACCCTTCCTTTGGCTCTTACATTCTTTCCGCCACTTCTTCCACATTAGACCCTGAGCCTTGGAAGGTGTGATAGAGATATTACAGTACTGAGCACTCCTTTCACTTCTTTCCAGCACCATGATGCCTTCTGAGTCATCCCAAGGTCACTGCCATCTGAAAAGAGAAGGTTCTCTACCAAAAGTGAGAGTAGCGTTAATATAAAGGTATGAACATTAAGAGAAGTGCTTACTGGGCAGTTTGATGAGCATAGTATATACATTTAGCCAGACAACAGCAGACGTTACACCCCTAGGGCTCATGACTACCCCTGTTTTAAGTTTTCAGTGTCAGGGATGTATTCCCTCCCATGGAGCGGGCCTCCCGTCCAATTAGAGGGCAGCTGGTTTCCACCATGACAGATGTGCCACTATTGCACCCGTTGGCTCATTTGCCCTTGCTGGCCAAATATAAAGCTTGCAGTGTCCAGTGTTGAGTATCTTCACTGGTGATTTCTCTTTCTCCCATTGATCTGCATGCAGAATGGCTTCTTCCAGCTTTCTGTCAGCTGGTCTACATGGAGGAGGTTATCAGCTCAGTTCCAGCAGGATTTCTCAGTGACCTTGCAATCCAAGTATGTGGAGTCTTCAGTAACATGTTGTGACTCTTATAACACTCTTGCTAGCTCTTGTAACTTTCCTGGGAGTTTAATGAGCCTTCCCTCCTTCCCTCCATGAGCGAGAGTCTCAATCTGCAGTGTCTAGCTACACCATTCTAAATCTTGATTCTGAACAGCAAGTGCCAAGGGCCAGAAGTGCGCTCCCCAAGCACCGCAGGAAATGAGAGGACGGAACTGATTCAGACCAAACTCAAAGAGCTCGCCTGGGCCCCAGGAGCCTCAAGGGTCCCAGGTGGCGCAGTGCTCAGGCGCCGTCCTGATCTGGGTTCTGACACCAGCAGAGCTCATCACAGTCAACGTCACCTGGGTAGGGAAGCATGCATACAAGGCCTGACTCCTCAAAGCCTGGAGTTTGTCTGAGGCATGACACCCATCCAGACTCCACCTCTGAGAATCTCACTACCCAGAAGCTCTTTTCAACTAGTGATAAGCAAGGGAGGATACTTGCCATTCATTCATTCATTCACTCATTCATTCGCTTACTTAACCATCTATCCAACCATTCCACCCTGTCAGTCTCGCGGTATTTTATCTGTCAATTGCTATGTGCCAGGCATTGGGTCCTGCTCTATACAGAGTACAATATAATGAAACATTTCCTTCCCTTCTCCCCTAAGCAAGAATTTGTCACGCAGGACTCCATTGAAACGGTTCTCCTGTATTGTCCCAGGCCCCCTGCGGGGCCCTACGAGATAGCTCATTCCATTGCAAAAGCAGGACATGAAGGTCATAAAATGCTACTTCCCTGATTACCAAACTCCTCTTCCTGAATCTAATAGTTTAGACTTTCTAGATCCACCCACCCACTTCTTTTTTTCATTTTTTTGTTGTTTATTTTATTTATTTATTTGAGAGCTACATACAGAGAGAGAAAGAGGCAGACAAAGAGAGAGAATGGGCGCGCCAGGGCCTCCAACCACTGCAAACGAAACTCTAGACACGTGCGCCCCCTTGTGCATCTGGCTAACGTGGGTCCTGGGGAATCGAGCCTCGAACCAGGGTCCTTAGGCTTCACAAGCAAGCGCTTAACTGCTAAGCCATCTCTCCAGCCCCCACCCACCCACTTCTTAAGGGGACAGGAGCACTATTGCACTCAGTGTACTGGTCCCTTAGAATTGGGTACAAATATACTGGGCTTTGCTTCCCATTGGGCCTCTGATGACTGACACGGGTTCTGGTTCCAATGCTCTCTCGACCCAGCGCCCACCCCTGACCCCTAGATCATTCCCGTAGCTCTTTTTCTTATTCCCTGCCTGCTGCCCCCATGCCCACGCCCTGCCTTCACGGCATTTGCAGCCATTCTTGCTCTTTAAAAATATTTTCTGGAATGTATTTGCGTATCTTGAAGTGGTGGCGGAATGCTGTATAATTATCCCCCAATTCATAAGAATCCTTAGCAGGCAGATGCCTTTTATCCCCCCCCCCCAATAAGTTTCTCTGGCTGATGCACCGATCAGACTCGTTGCTATGGAAACCAGAACATTTTTCTGTATTTTAATGGTATGTTGAAAATGCTCTGTGTGTACGTGTGTGCGTTGCAAGTGTGTGTGTGTGCACGTGTGTGTGTGCACGCGTGTGTGTGTGTCTGCTTTACCGGCCCTTTTCTTCCTTTCCTACCTCTGCTGACCTGCCTGGCACTCTCCCCCGATCACATGTTTCAGAAAGGTCCCCCTCACCCACAGCCCTGCCTGTCCCCTCTCGGCTTTCTCCCTGCCTCCACCTCCCCCTACCCTTCCATCTGGCCTTCTCAGCTGCTTGCAAAGAAATACCAGTTGGCTTCACTTGGAATCTGAGAGGGAAGAGGAAATCAAAGGTAACCGAGGATACAAAGCTTTGCAAAAGGCTTCGATCGGCCAGGTGTTTCCAGCTGGATGGCTCGTGGCTTCTACTGGCCATCTTCCTAGAATGGAGGACAGGGGGTGACCTCTGAGCAGGGGAGAAAAGGGATGGAGTGTGTAAGGCTCTGTGAGGAGGGGGGGGGAGGCAGCAGCTCCCAGATCTCCACAACACCATCTGCTGCTGTTGCTCTGGGCACCAAGGAAGGGAAGTCACCTCCCTCAAGTCCCTGGGTTTGGCTCAAGGACTGCTGGAGGTGGGGGGGGCTCTGTTGACACGTATTTATTTATTCATTTATTCAACAAACACGTCGCGAAGGCTTGGCCTGCTCTAGGAGCAGTTCGAGGCACTGGGGAAGACGCAGATGGACCTTGTCCTCAAGAAGTGTGACCTGATCCAAGATACGTGCCAAGACAGCGCAGTAAGTGTGGGAGGCAACGTGGCACTTGGACTCTGGAGTGAAACCAACTCGAGTTTGGGTCTTGGGCTACTGTTTCCTAGCTGTGACTTTGGCAAGCATCATGTTCAAGTTGTCTCCCGAAGGTTAAGTAAGATAATGACCACGCACTCACGTACGCCCTCAGTGTTGTCACTGCTGTCGGCACGATTCCCACGGCCAGGGGGAAAGAGGGGGTCAGGATAACATAGCAACCACAGAGACACACTGCGGATCACAAAAGAGGGGTTTGACCAGACATTTTCTTTTAATATCTGATTATTTATTTGACACAGAAAGAGGGGGAGAGAGAGAGTGGGCGCGCCAGGGCCTGCAGCCACTGCAAAGGAACTCCAGACTCGTGCGCCCCCTTGTGCATCTGGCTAACGTGGGTCCTGGGGAATCGAACCTGGGTCTTTTGGCTTTGCAGGCAGGCGCCTTACCCGCTAAGCCATCCCTCCAGCCCACGAGCAGACATTTTCTAGGTGGATAAAATTGAAAGAATATTCTAGTCGATGGAGCAGCAGCGTGAAGAAGATCTGAGGTGTGGGTGGAGGCAAACTGATGTCAGGCTACGGTGTCTCTGTGTGTGTGTCTGGGTTATGGGCACAGTGGCCTCGGAAGAGGCTGTGAAGACAGTGATGAGAACAGAGAAGACAGGAGCTTGACTTTCCAGTTGTGGGAGTGAGCAGGTCTGGGGCTTAAGGTGGCCACGGAGACAGCACTGTTTCCAGAGGGTTTTTCCTTTCAGAACACCAATGCCAACATCAGCAGGTCCCTGGTCTTCCGCTTGCACTAAGTCAATGGAAGCTGGCTGGTTCCACCAGGCGAAGGGTTTCTTGATCCGCTATTGCCCCAACCTTCTAGTGCATCTCATGCATCCCTAGGTGTTGGAATATTGGGCTCAGATCACCCTAGCACGAGCCTTGAAAGAGCTGCTGCCACAAGAAGCGAAAGACCCCAGAGTCTCTGACAGAGCTTGCCAGCATGGCTATGAGGTAAGAAACCGTCAAAATGGAAAGCCAGGTGTGGTGGACCATGCCTTTAATCCCAGCACTCAGGAAGCCATGAGTTCGAGGCCACCTTGAGACTACATAGTGAATTCCAGGTCAGCCTGGGCTAGAGTGAAACCCTACCTAAAAAAAGAAAGAAAGAAAGAAATTATCAAAATGGGTGTTTGGGAGCTGGAAAGATGGCTTAGTGGTTAAGGCACTTGTCTGTGAAGCCTAAGGACCCATGTTCAACTCCTCAGATCCCATGTAAGCCAGACTCACAAGTTGATGCATGCACGTGCACAAGGTGGCACACACATCTGGAGTTCAATTTCAGTGGCTGGAAACCCTGGTGGGCCAATTTCCTCTCTCTCTCTCTCTCTCTCTCTCTCTCTCTCTCTCCCTGCCTCTCTTTCTCTCTCTCATACATGCTCTCACTCTCTCTTATTTAAAAAAAAAAAAAAAAAAAAAGCCAGTCTTTTCGACTTGCCTCAAAAAGAAAGGGGGGGTTGTCACTGGCAGTGAAGTGACTGACAAACAAAAAAAAATACCATATGCAAAGCTGCTTCATAGGACAGCAGAAATGATAGAACAGGGCTGGGCACCGTGGCACCTAGCTATAATCCCAGCACTTGGGCACCAGAGGTAGAAGGATCCATAGGAGTTTGAGGATAGTCTGGGCTATACAGAAAAAAAAAAAAAAAAAAAAAACTCAAAATAAATAAATGAAGGCAGAGCAGAAGTATGAGGTGGAGGTGAGACGTGCAATGAAGGAGACTTGGAACCCGCCCCCCAAGGCTCAGGGAACATTGAGGAAGCGGGGATGGAAAGAATGTAAGAGCCGCAGGGCGGGAAAGAGTAACCTAAGACATTGCCCCACACCCCACAATGACTGGTGTATTCATGACCCTGCATGAATAGCAATGACCCCACTGAGGGGGGTCCTCAGTGGATGGGGGTGGGGGAGAGAGGATATGGCCTGATGGGAATATGACCAAAGTGCAATATGTTCTTGCAACAAAATTCATAATTAAGAAATAAAAAAGAGGGCTGGAGAGATGGCTTAGCGGTTAAGGCACCTGCCTGCCAGGCCAAAGGACCCAGGTTCAATTCGCCAGGACCCACATAAGCCAGATGCACAAGGTGGCGCATGCATCTGAAGTTTGTTTTCAGCAGCTTGAAGCCCTGGTGCACCCATTCTCTCCCTCTCTCTGTCTCTCAAATGAATTAATCAATTAAAAAAAATTTTTTTGTTGTTGTTTGTTTTGTTTTGTTTTTCGAGGTAGGGTCTCACTCTAGCCCAGGCTGACCTGGAATTCACTATGGAGTCTCAGGGTGGCCTCGAACTCATGACGATCCTCCTACCTCTGCCTCCCGAGTGCTGGGATTAAAGGTGTGCGCCACCACGCCCGGCAAAAAAAAAATTTTTTAAAGCCAGGTGTGGTGGCACACACTTTTAATCCCAGCATTCCAGGAGGCAGAGGTAGGAGGATCGCTGTGAGTTTGAGGCCACCCTGAGAATACAGAGTGAATGCCAGGTCAGCCTGGGCTACAGTGTGATCCTACCTTGAGAAAAAAAAAAAGCAATATGAAGTGGAGACCCTGCATCTTTGCGAATGAGGTGTGGCCACAGCGGAAGCGGAGGGGTAGGTAAGTGGCATAAGGAGGCTGCGGGGGGTGGAGGGCTGCTGTGCTTGGGTCTGGAGGAAACTGGAACACCAGGAGGATGAACGGCTGCCCTCGGTTTGGATCTACTAAGAAGGAACCGGAAGCACTGTAAGCGCTTCTCCTAGTCACGTGGTATCTGTACCCTCTGCTCTCAGCCCTGAGCAAGCATTCTTGAACTTTACAGTCTAAAATTATGCCACATTTTCCTCATACCTTGTGTTTAGAATAAGACAATGCCAACTCTGAAAATAAGCTCAAAAAAAAGAAATCAGAGCTGACCAAAGGTCACAGAGCAGGGGGCCAGACTGGCCACTTCCCATTTCTTTTCTTTTTAATACATTTTATTTATTTATTTATTTATAAGAGAGAAAGAGGCAGAGAGAGAGAGAGAGAATGGGCACACCAGGGCCTCCAGCCACTGCAAACGAACTCCAGATATATGACCCCCTTGTGCATCCGACTTACGTGGGTCCTGGAGAATCGAACCGGGATCCTTTGGCTTTAGAGGCAAACGCCTTAACCACTAAGCCATCTCTCCAACTCCCATCCTCTTTCCATTTCTATCCACCCCACGGCCTCTGCCCGTACTGGGTTTTATATTTTAGGGTGCCCATTTTCTCCTGAGAACTCATACAGAAAGGAGACGTTTTTCCCTACATTGATTGATGTGTATTCTGCACTCTTTCAGAACTGCTAGAATGGACGACTTCTATAATTAGAAGGAAAATACAAGCTAATATAAATATTTAACTGGGCTTAATGAAACTTAAAAGATATATTGTAGCCAGGCGTGATGGCACACGCTTTTAATCCCAGCACTCCGGAGGCAGAGGTAGGGAGGAACACTGTGAGTTCAAGGCCAGCCTGGGATTACAGAGTGACTTCTGGGTCAGCCTGAGCTACAGCGAGATCCTGCCTTGAAAACCAAAAATGAAGAGGAGGAGAAGGAGAAGGAGAAATTTAAGTAAAGACAGATTGTGAGGAGAAACTGAGCCCAACTCTATGCCAGGCACTGGGCAGAGCTCTGGCTTACCTTGTCTTCCCCGGGCCTCACAACGCTCATGGGGGGCGGGGAGGGAATACTCATGTGCCCTTTACACACTAGGAAATGGAAGGTAGGGTCAGCTACCAACCCCCAGCAGAGCTACCATTTGTGCTCATGAATAGAGAAATTGCAGGATGGTTCTTTGATAAATGACAGGATTGACTTTATTGCTGTTGTTGTTATTTTATTTATTCATTTTTGTATATATACATGTGTGTGTGCATGATAGGGGGCACATGTCACAACGCACATGAGGTCAGAAGGGCAGAGAACAACCTCTGGTGTTTCTTTTCCCCTTTTAGCTTTTTTATTTTTTGGTTTTTTGAGGGAGGGTCTCACTCTAGCTCAGGCTGACCTGGAATTCGCTATGGAGTCTCAGGGTGGCCTTGAACTCACGGCGATCCTCCTACCTCTGCCTCCCGAGTGCTGGGATTAAAGGCGTGCACCACCACACCTGGCTTCCTTTTCAGCTTTCTTCCCCCATGTCATTATTTATTTATTTGGCAGAGATGAGTGAGTGAAGTACAGGAGGGTCAGGGCCTCCTGCCATCGCAAACTGCAGATGCGTGCACCACTCTGTGCATCTGGCTTTTACATGGGTACTGGAGAATCGAACCCAGGCCATCAGGCTTTGCAAGTAGTACCTTTAACCACTGAACCACCTCTCCAGTCCTCCACCTCCTTTTGTTATTTTTGTTTATTAGAGACAGAGAGAGGGAGGGAGAGAAGGAGAGAGAATGGGCACGCCAGGTCTTCCAGCCACTGCAAACGCACTCCAGACGCATGCACCACCCCTGTGCATCTGGCTAACGTGGGACCCGGAGAATCAAACCTGGGTCCTTAGGCTTCACAGGCAAACGCCTTAGCCGCTAAGCCATCTCTCCAGCCCCCTCCGCCTTCTCCTTGAGACAGGGTGCCTCTCTCTGGTTTGCCAGAGCTTGCAAGCTTCCAGATTGTCCTGGCTCTGCCTCCCGTTGCCATGAGCACACCAGGAAAACAGATACCTTTGCATGTGCCTTTTCACGGGTTTTGAGGAAGATTGAACTCAGGTAAGCAGGCTTACAAGCAAGCGCCTTCAACTGCTGAGCCCTCCCCCAACCCCAGGGTTGACTGTAAAATATGTATGGTGTTTTTTTTTTTTTTTCTTTATTTTCAAGCAGGAGAGAACGGGCACACCAGGGCCTCTTGCCACTGTGAACAAACTCCAGATGCATGTGCCAGTTTTCTGCATCTGGCTTTACGTGGGTCCTAGAGAATCAAACCTTGGCCATCGGGCTTTGCAAGCACCTTTAATCATTCAGCTGTCTCCACAGCTTTAGGGTTGACCTTTTCTTAAGTTTTTAATTTTAATTTAATTTTATTTATTTGACACTGAGAGAAAGAGAGAAAAACAGGCAGATAGAGAGAGAGAGAAGACATGCCAGGGCCTTCAGCCACTAAAATGAATTCCAGATGCTTGAGCAGCCTTGTGCATCTGGCCTTCAAGGGTCCTGGGGAATCGAACCTGAATCCTTTGGCTTTGCAGGCAAGCGCCTTACCTGCTAAGCCATCTCTCCAGCCCAGAGTTGACTTTTGACACAGCTTTACTTTACACTTTCAGTCTCCTGAGCTTCCTTTCCAGAACCTAGGTGCTTATGGTCACTTTACCCTGTCTCCTCATCCTCCAAACTCCCCCAGACTCTCATCTAACCCCTTCCTCTTGCTGTCCTGTCCATTGATAGAGCTCTGAACCCAGTTGTTAAAAAAGAAAGACGAAGCCAGGCGTGGTGGCGCACGCCTTTAATCCCAGCACTAGGGAGGTAGAGGTGGGAGGATCATCATGAGTTCAAGGCCACCCTGAGACTACATAGTGAATTCCAGATCAGCCTGAGCTAGAGTGAGATCCTACCTAGAAAAAAAAAAAAGAAAGAAAGAAAAAGAAAAAGAAAGACAACTCATTTCACTGATAGAAGAGTGGGAGACTCTGTTGGCTGTATCTTTATGCTCCCAAGCCTTTTTGCTTCATAAAATCTGACAGAACCAACGAACTGTCTGATTGGTGAGGTTGAAGACAATAAGGAAAAACAAAATGATTCATTTCAAGTGGAGGAACAGAAGAAATTTTTGGATTCGGTAAGTTTTTTTTTTTTTTTAACCAGCTTTCTTGAGGTATAATTGACATGCAATAAACCACCTATATTTAATGTGCACAAAGTAACAGGTGTTGGCACTTGTACATAGATATCCATAAACTGGGCAGGAGAGATGGCTTCGTGATTAAGGCGCTCGCCTGCAAAGCCTAAGGACCCATGTTCAACTCTTCAAATCCCACGTAAGCCAGATGCACAAACCCACTAGGTGGCACAAGCGTCTGGAGTTTGATTGCAGTGGCTGAGGCCCTGGCATGCCAATTCTCTCTCTCCTTCTGTCTCTTGCTCTCACTCTCTCTAAAAAAATAAATAAACAAATAAAATAAATAAGAATGTTTTTTAAAAAAAGATATCCATAAACCATCTGTGCAACTCAATACAATAAACTTACCTGTTATCCCCAGAAGTTTCCTCCTGTTTGGACAAGTGAAGGTTTGAAATATCTTAAATTGGGTCCATTCCTAAGCAACATGACTATGGATCAAGTGACTGTAGTAAATATGGTAGGACTCAATGACTTTCTTTTTTCCTTTGGTTTTTCAAGGTAGGGTCTCACTCTAGCTCAGGCTGACCTGGAATTCACCATGTAATCGCAGGGTGGCCTCGAACTCACAGCAATCCTCCTACCTCTGCCTTCCTAGTGCTGGGATTAAAGGTGTGCACCACCACACCCAGCTTCAATGACATTTTTATAAAGTAAATGTAGATTTCCAACCAAGTGAGCTTTTTAAAAATATGTTCACAATGCTGGAAGTCTTTGGGTGGGGAGGGCATAAACTGGCTGCAAACATATTTGCAAACAAAATTCATGTGGTGATGATAGTCTCCAGATAACATACCGGGGGCCTGATGGCATATTCTATGCAGTCCTGGTCCAGAAACTAGGTTTGCATTTAAATTGGAGGCAATTATACCTCGGAAAATTGCAGACAAAGTAAGTTCATCTTCCAGCCCCGAGGACCAAATTGACAAGGTATTAACACACCACAGACCCAATAGATATGGAAGGGCAGAGCTGAAGAGGACCCCTGTTTTAGACAACTTCAGATATGGAAGTAGAAAAGGGAAGGGTTGGCAGAGGGCCCAGCACTAAACTTCTGGTCCTCAAGGAGGGAAAGTCATGCCCATTGATTCTGAAGTGTCTGATACCTGGATTCCCTAGGACAGGCCTGGATGGGCTTTTTGGACAGACATGAATAATAAATGGAGAGATTTATCTGATGTGAAATGCCCTCTGGTTGCCAGTGCAGATGCAAGTTCTCAATATGGTTACCAGTGGAAACTGAACCACTCACAAGTGAGCTGGCACGTATCCACCTAAGGGGCTAGAGAGATGGCTCAGTGGTTAGGTGGCTTGCCTGCAAAGCCTAAGGACCTGGGTTTGATTTCGCCAGTACCCATAAAAAGCCAGATGCACAAGGTAGTGCATGTGTCTGGGGTTCATTTGCAGCAGTTAGAGGCCCTGGCATGCCCAATCTCTATCTGCCTCTTTCTCCCTGTCTCCCTCATAAATAAATAAATAAAATATTTTTTGAAAAAAGAATCCAGAATGGAGAGATGGCTTAGCAGTTAAGATGCTTCCCTGCAAAGCCTAAGGATCCATGATCGACTCTTCAGATCCCACATAAGCACAAAGGTGAGGCAAGTGCAAGGTCACACATGCCCACGAGGTGGCGCAAGTGTCTGGAGTTTGATTGCAGTGGCTGAGGCCTTGGTGTGCCAATTCATATTCTCTCTCTCTCTCTCTCTCTCTCTCTCTCACACACACACACACACACACACTTAAAAAAAAAAATCCACCTAAGATGAGAGCTCTCACTTGGGCTTCTTGGCATTCAGTGAAGTTCATGTGCTGAGTCCCCACTAGTGATGGATGCCCTGTGAGGTCAGCCTTTGAGGATGGAGCTATCCGTGTGTGTGTGTGTGTGTGTGTGTGTGTGTGTGTGTGTGTATATTGCAATTAAATAAATAAATAATAAAACAAGACAAGAAATTAAAAGGGAAGGGATTGTAGATAACATTAGGAGAAAGAACAAGGTAAAGAGAAAACACTGAGTATGTTGGTGAGCTGGGAGTGGAGGAAACCCTGAGTGTCTGTGAGCTGGGAGTGGAGGAAACGGCATCTGCAGGCTGCACGGACTCCCCTTGGGGAGGAGCGCTGGGGCAGGAGGCAGCAGAGAATAGATACAGGTCAATGCTGGATAACCAGATCCAGTCCCACCCCGTCCTCACACACACCCACACTGGAAACCCTATGAGGACAAACTGTACATTGCTACACAAACTGTAGGTTGCTACTTGTGTCATGAGAGCCAAGGTGAGCCATGTTCACAAGGACATCAGTACAGCCTGCTGCCAATTTCCAGACCAGATGGTCAGAAGAGGGTAGGGGCTTCTAGAAGTCTTCAGAGGCCAATCTCTTGACATGGCAGTAAAACCTCTGCCCAGGAGCTTTTATTCCATATTCAGAGAAATTTCTGGAACAAGTGCCTGGTGAGCATGTTTTCAAGTGTCCCCGTGACAGGACTGCCTGACTCAATCATGAAATATCCTCTCAAAGCTTGAGATAGCAAACGTTCTCCTTAGCAATCTGTTTAACCTTTTTATATTTAATTTGTCAGTTCCTTAGTCTGGTTTCCTTTCTCTAGAAATTATTAAAGGCATTCCTGAATTATGAGGAAGTTTGAGAATGCTTGTACTGAAAACATCGTGCCCACTACAAACAAGAATTCCCATCCCCAAGTCATCAAGAAGCAAACCACATGGTTATTATTGAGCTCATACGACCATTGTGACGAATAGAATGAATCAAATTTAGCCAGGCATGGTGGCACAAGCCTTCAATCCTAGCACTCAGCAGGCAGAGGTGAGATGATCACTGTGAGCTCAGGAGGACAGCCTTGGACTACAGAGTGAGTTTTGGGTCAGCCTGGGCTAGAGTGTGATTTTTACCTTAGGGGAATAAAAAGAATTAACCAAGTTTACAGGCATCATGAGGCCATCCTTGATGAAATCCCATGCTCCTGGGATAACTGAAGGTCTTCAATCCCTCTCACTCACCCCACCTACAACAAGGATAACAATAACATCAAGCTCTCGAGGTCATTTAAGCAGGTCAGGACATCAGGAGCCGGAACTCAAGTGGATGGAGTAAGAGGGTTATCAGTTCTGTTATTCACCCCAGCTCATTCTCCTGGATTTGTTTTGTTTTCCCTTTCCCAAGAGTAATAAAGACAATACCAGGGTTACCTTCTCTCTCTGGGAGTGCCTGATCTTTGACTGACCAGATGAGATCCTAGGAACCTCGGAGAAGAGGAGACAGCCCAGCCACTGAGGCTGATGGCCAGAGGTCAGTGCGGGGCAGGACACTGCCACGGGCCCCCCAACAGAATGCTGCCTTTTCTGGTAGCTCAGTGATCTCTGGGAGACATTTTCTTCTGGTAGGATGATAAAGGCTCATGCGGTGATGATAACTCAAGTTCCACCTGCTGGATTGACTCCCTCTGTCCCGGGAGTGCTTGCTCAGCAGCAGTTCAGGAGAGACCACAAGGAAGTAGATCAAATAACAGAGTTCCAAGTTCATTTCAACCCGAAGAGGTAGGATTGAAGGCTGCGGAGATGGCTCGGCGGGTAACGCGTTTGCTGGTGGACCTCCGTGCCTGAGTTCAGATCCCCACAGCCCACAGAAAGCTTGGGTTGGTAGCACACACCTGTAATTCCACAGGTGCATCTACTAGGAGATGGGAGGCAGAGACAGGAAAATCCCTCCAAGCTACAGGGCAGGCAGCACTGCGAATGTAGTGGCAAACACCAAGAGACCCTGCCTGCCTCAAACAGGTGAGGGCTGACACTAGAGATTGTCCTCTGACCTCAACACATACACCATGGCGCACGTGCACACACACACACACGCACACACACACACACACTCTGAAAAAATATTTATTTTTTACAATATTTATTTATTTATTTGTGAGAAAAGAGAAATAGGCATAGAGAGAGAGAGATCGAAAAGAATGGGCACGCCAGGGCCGCCAGCCGCTGCAAGTGAACTCCAGATGCATGCATCCCCTTGTGCATCTGGCTTACGTGGGTCCTGGGGAATCGAACCTTTGGCTTTGCAGGCAAGCACTTTAACAGCTAAGCCATCTCTCCAGCCCCTAAATGGTCATTTTTAATTAACAATGTATTGAATGTCTTTTAGGTAATATACGTGGAAGTACATATGAGATGACTTAGCTTTTTTTTTTCTTTCTTTTTTTTTTGTTTTGTTTTGTTTTTTTCGAGGTAGGGTCTCACTCTGGTCCAGGCTGACCTGGAATTAACTATGAAGTCTCAGGGTGGCCTCGAACTCACGACAATCCTCTTACCTCTGCCTCTCAAGTGCTGGGATTAAAGACATGTGCCATCACGCCCAGCTATGACTTAGCATTTTTAACCATTAACTTTTTTTAGAGAAAGCAGGAGAGAGGGAGAGAATTGGCACGCCAGGGCCTCAGCCACTGAAATTGAACTCTAGATGCTTGCTGCACCTAGTGGACATGGGCAACCTTGCAATTGCCTCACCTTTGTGCATCTGACTTACATGGGATCTAGAGAGTCGAACATGGGTCCTTAGGCTTCACAGGTAAGTACCTTAACTGCTAAATCATCTCTCCAGCCTGACCATTAACGTTTTAATTATAGTTGGGCATGGTACAGCACTCAGGAGGCTGAAGCAGGAGAATAACACACGGTAAGCCATCTTGAACTATGTAACAAGACCTTGTCTCAAAAACAATTTTTATTAGCTGGGCATGATGACACACACCTTTAACCCCAGCACTCGGGAGACAGAGGTAGGAGGGCTTGTCATGAGTTTGAGGCCACCCTGAGACTACATAGTGAATTCCAGGTCATCTTGGGCTAGAGCAAGACCCTACCTTGAAAAACCAATATATATATATTATATATATAATCATATATACATATATATGATTATGATTGTACAAAGCAATAGGTATCAGTGTGGCATTTTCATATATGCACATAACAGAATTTGATTACATTTACCTCACCATGACCCTCTTCCTCCTCCACCAGGTCCTCTTCCCCAGTCACATCCCCTTGTGAATGCCACGTCTCTTTTTTTTTTTTTTTTTTTTTTGGTTTTGGTTTTCCGAGGTAGGCTTTCATTCTAGCCCAGGCTGACCTGGAATTCACTATGTGGTCTCAGGGTGGCCTCGAACTCACGGCGATCCTCCTACCTCTGCCTCCCTAGTGCTGGAGTTAAAGGTGTGCGCCACCACGCCCAGTTGATGCCCTATCTTTTAATAGAACTCTACCAGGTAGGATTCTGCTCAGTTAATCGATGAGGAAACCAAGGCTCAGGGAGGTTGACTAGCCTGTCTCCTTGTTACAACCAGCCAGTGGCTGAGCGTGTCCACCTGACTCCTTCCGGGCTCCCAAGCTTGCCGCTCTGCGAGCATTCGCAGAGCCTGGGCCCCGCCAGTCTCCTGGGTCCCAGGGCAGTGTCCCTGCAGCCCCACACAGCCGCAGGCACTTCTGACTCTCACTGGAGGGATTTCTTTTTCCCCAGTCAGGTGTGGCCTGCCTCGTCAAATGAGACATGACTGGGAATCACTGTGACATGGCACAGCCTGGAATGAGGAACAGATGGGGCCTGAGTGCAGGGAAACCCTCTGGGGCCTGATTTCCAGGGAAGGAGACCTGGGCATCTTAATGATTTCCAGCAGGCTTTGGCAGAGGAGTCGGAGAGAGGCTGTCATCCATGGCTGATGCGCTTGACAACAGTTGAGACTAGAAATCACCTCCTCCTACAACCCTAAGGCACCTTCCTCAACACGACCAGTCCTGAGGCCTGGAGCCAAGAGGGCTCAAAGAAAGCCAAGGACAAGGATGGCGTCTCTCTGGGAAAGAGTCCAGTCAGTGACTGAGGAAGGGCCACCTTTCAGAAGCAGATGAACTGAGGCACACTGACGGAGGGGGTGGGACAGGAAGTCCTTGAAGGCAGGCTCTTAGTCCTGGTTCAGCCCTCAGACCCACCGGGTCCCTGAGCCTTACGTAAGGGAATTAAATCTAATTCTAAAGTATTCTGATTTGGGACTGGAGACATGGCTTAGTGGTTAAGGTGCTTGCCTGTGAAGCCTAAGGTCCCAGATTTGATTCTCCAGGTCCAACATAAACCACATGCACAAAGTGGAACATGCTTCTGGAGTTCATTTGCAGTGGCTGGAGGCCCTGGCATGCCCAGTCTCTCTCTCTCTCTCTTCCTCTCCCTCTCTCTGTCTCTAATAAATAAATATAAATAAATCTTTTTAAAAAAGAATAAAATATTCAGATTTTAACTTGAGCCTATCAAATGCTCTATTTTAAAGTATCCTCTTTTTGGAGATTAAAAATGAAAAAGCACCTTTATAAGAAACAGGGTTAGGTGTATGGCTCAGTAGTAAAGTGCTGGCCTAGCCCGAAGAGGCCCTCAGTTAGGTCCCCAGCATAGTGAAGAGGAGGAAGAGAGGAAGGAAGGGAGGGAGAAAGAGAGGGAATGGGGAAGGGAGAAAGGGAATGAAGAATTGAAAGGGAAAGGAATGGAGAGAGGCCAAAAGTTCCCACTACTCATCAAGGAGCTCAGCCCCAGTGTAGAAGACTCGCATCAGGGGACACTGTGCATTGGTTCCTGTCAAGCCACATTGAAGAGATGAGAAAGAATCGCTCCCCTTCCTCTCCTGCGTATCAATCAGGAAGCCTTTGACTACATGTGAGATCCCCTGATTCAACATGAAAATAAATTTCCTAAGAAGTCTGGAAGTAGGCTTCTCCGGAGTGGGCCAGCTCAGCCGAGCTTCTCTCCTTCTATCTCCTCTGCCATCTCCCAAGTCCAGCTCGGTTCTCAATAGTACACTCCAGAGGGTCACAGCGATGGTTTGTGGGCTTCTAAAGTCATGGACAGGGTGGTATACAGAGGAGGAGGGAGTCACCTTCTCCCAACATACATCCCTGTCAAGACCAAAGAAACTTCTCCCGTAAGTCCTCTCCTGCCCCCAATCACATCACAGGGAGTGAGGCCAGGGCTGCCCGGCCACTCAGGACTTCAGAGAGACTTGCAGAAGTGGGACCCGGACCAAATGAGGGGTTCCAGTCACAGGGTGGAGAGGGCAGGGTTGGTAACTGTGACAGAAGCAGAAGGCTGGGGCTAGAGAGATGGCTTAGCAGTTAAGGTGCTTGCCTGCAAAGCCCAAGGACCAAGGTTCGATTCCCCAGAACCCATGTGAGCCAGGCGCACATGGTGGCACCTGCGTCTGGAGTGGTTGCAGTACTGGAAGCCCTGGTGTGCCTGTTCTTTCTCCTTCCCTCTCCTCCCTTCCCCTCTCTGACTCATAAATGATTTTTTTTTAATTTTTACAAAAGCAGAAAGTCACTTCCCAGTACCTTTTTTTTTTTTTTTTTTTGAGGTAGGGTCTCACTCTAGCCCAGGCTGACCTGGTATTCACTCTGTAGTCTCAGGGTGGCCTCGAACTCACAGGTGATCCTCCTACCTCTACCTCCCGAGTGCTGGGATTAAAGGTGTGTGCCACCACACCCAACTCTTGTTCTTCTTTTTTAAATTTTATTTATTTACTTATTTGAGAGAGAGAGAGAGGCAGAGAGAGAAAGAAAGAGAATAGGCATCCAGCGCCCCTGGCTACTGCAAACAAACTCCAGATGCATGCACCACCTTGTGCATCTGGCTTATGTGGGTACTGGGGATTTGAACCTGGGTCCTTAGGCTTCACAGGCAAGAGCCTTAACCACTAAGCCATCTCTCCAGCTCTACCGGCAATCGTCTGTGTTCTGCTTTCTCCCTTCCTCCTGCCTGCAACCAGATATGATAGCTGGATCTCTCTTGCTCATCTTGCACTAGGAATTGGCCCTGATGACGGAAGCCATATCTAAGGCTGGTGAGGCCAAAAACGGGACTAGACTGTCTGGTGACTCTAGTGCCACTCTGCCTGCCCTAGACGGCACGTCTCCAAGATCACGTGAGAACATGAGCTAGGGCATGTTTAAGCCATGATGTGTCCTTTTGCTTGTCACGGATGCAGTTTCTAGCCAAATCAACCACCAGCTGTGAATGCCACACTGCTCAATGATTTACATGATTTGATTTTATTCTCTCATTTTGAAAACCCTTGAGACAAGAGCTGGCAGTGAGACGTTCTGGAATAAAAGCGATTCAGGTTTGAATCCTAGCTTTGCTCCTTATGAACTACGACCATCAGTAACTGACTCACATTCTTTAAAATAGACCAGGATGGGCTGGAGAGATGGCTTAGCGGTTAAGGCACTTGCCTGCGAAGCCTGAAGACCCATGTTTGACTCTCCAGATCGCACACAAGCCAGACGCACAAAGGTGAGGCAAGCGCAAGTTCGCACGTGCCCACTAGGTGGCGCAAGCGTCTGGAGTTCGAGTTCAGCGGCTGGGGCCCTGGCGCGCCAATTCTCTCTCTCTTTCTGAAAAAAAAAAAAAAAGAATGAAAATAATTAGACGAAGGCTACATGAAGATCAACAGCGCAAACCTTTGCAAAGCCCCTGCGCTGCAGTCAAGCATTTCCAGTGTACGTAGCCCTGGCAATCACACAGCCGTCAAGGGCTCAGAACCCACGGTGTCCAGAGCTCTCATTTCTGTCGGAGAAGAAACTGAGGCCTGGTGAGCTATAATCAGGTTCCTAATGCATCTCTGAGCTCCTCCACAGCTGTCACAATTAGTCACCACAGAGGACACTTCCGTGCCTCAGTGCCCTGCATAGCATCTATACATCCCATGACCCTGGGACCACAGGACCGTCTTCTGAGCACGGCGTCCGCCCCCTGGACGAGGGGCAGGTGCTCAGCCCTGAGCGCCGTGCACTGAGATGGCGTTCCTGTCTCTGCCCTGACATCATCATTCGCATCATGTGGTACTACTTTAATTGCTGTCCTATTTTTGGAAAAATAGATGTCTAAACATAAGTGATTTTTTTTTCTTAGGTTTTTTTTTTTTTTTTTTTTTTTTTTTGGTCACTAAAGCAAAGTGCTCAGTAAATAAGAACTGATTTGACATTTTGCATAAATGGTGATGTAGAATGAACAAGGTAACTGACTTTGAACTTTTCTAGACACCCTACTGAATTTCTAAAAGATTTCTGTTGCTGTTGTTACTGTTGTTAATTCCCAGTAGATTTCCACTGACATTAAAATCAGCCTCAATTCGGGAGGCCTCTGGTGGTGCAGTGCAGAGGCGATGAAACGCTGCGCGCGCTGAGAGACGCAGAGGGCGTCTGGGCTGCAGCACATCCAGCCACGCCACTGCTCCCAGAGAAGCGTCCTGGGCAGGCTCCAAGCCCCCGGTGCTGCCAGGGTCTCGGGGATGCTTCTGAGCCTCACTGGGAGCCACAGAGAATTCACACTGCACTTCGTCAACACAGGGCTGGAGAGGTGGCTTGGCAGTTAAGGCATTTGCCTGTGAAGCCAAAGGACCCAGGTTCGATGCCCCAGGACCCATGTAAGCCAGATGCACAAGGAGGCGCATGAGTCTGTAGTTCATTTGCAGTGGCTGGAGGCCTTGGAACACCCATTCTCTCACTCTCTCTGCTTCTTTCTCTCTCAAATAAATAAAATAAATTAATAAAACTTTTTAAAAAAAAATTAAACAATAAAACTCATCCACACAACCCCCACAGAAGTCCAAAAGTAAGGAAAAAACAAAAACAAAAAAAAAAAATGTCGAACCAGATATGGTGGTGCACACCTTTAATCCCAGCACTCGGGAGGCAGAGGTAGGAGGATCTCCGTGAGTTCAAGGCCACCCTGAGACTACACAGTGAATTCCAGGTCAGCCTGGGCTAGAGCAAAACGCTGCCTCGGAAAACAAGAAAACAAGCCAACAGCCCCGTCAGAGCTGGGTGCAGAGGTGCATACCTATAACGTCAGCACTCAGGGTGACACATGGCAATTGTATGAATTTGAGACTAGCCTGAGCTACATGGCGAGTTTCAGGCCAGCCTGGAGTACAGAGAGACACTGACTCATAAAAAGGAAAGAATGGTTGAACGATTAAGCCAGGTGTGGTGGCACACGCCTTTAATCCCAGCACTTGGGAGGCAGAGGTAGGAGGATCGCCATGAGTTTGAGGCCACCCTGAGGCTACATAAGTGAATTCCAGATCAGCTGGGGATAGCATGAAACCCTACCTCAAAAAAAAAAAAAAAAAAGGAAAGATCAAAAAGAAGAGAGGAGGAGGGAAGTCAAAGGAAGGAAGGGAAAGGAAAGATTAAAAAGAGAGAAGAGGGGAGGGGAGGGGAGAGGAGAGGAGAGGAAGTCAGGGAGAGAAAGAGCGGAGAGGAAGTAACAGGAGGGGAGGGGAGGAAACATAAGGGAAGGGAAAGATTAAAAGAAAGAGAAGGGGAGGGGAGGGGAGTGGAGGGAAGATAAAAAGCAAAGAACCGCTAAGTCCAGTTAACCACAAATATCAGAGTCTGGCAGTAACAGTATGTCCCAATTTTGACTTATATACTACATGTGTAGTGAGTCCCACACTAAAATAGCTAAATCAAAGACTGGGCATGTTTTCCACCCACAGTCATAACACCCAGTCACCCAGGAAACTTGCTTGGTGTGACTGTTCACACAACTCACCCTGGGGCCTAATTGTAGGGCATTGAAGTGATGAAATGTGGGGAGCGAACAAGCGGAATGCAATAATAATTCCACCCTGGATTTACGCAGTGTGTTTCCTCTCCAGAATGTCAAATGCCTTCACACAGAATAGGACCTACGGTGTTATTGTCCCCATTGGTGGATAGGAAAGTAGAGGCAGAGGGATGAATTGTCCGAAGCAAGAAGAACCCGCTGTGGTGAATGGTGACCCTTCCATAATTCACATGACCACCTCATCTTTCAGATGAAGACGCTCAGGCCACCATCGCCATAGGGCTCATCGAAAAGTGTGTCACCTAGCCTTTCAAGCAGCAACCGGTGAGAACAAGCCATTGCATCTTTTCCAGAAACACTGCTCCAATTCTGGGACTTCCCAACCGGCAATGGGGGACCCTCGCTTCCCCAGGGTCACTGCCAGAGGTGGAATCTGTGTCTAGGACCCCAGGGGGAACTGCAGACTTGGACAAGAGAGCGAGCTGCATAATAATCCAGGTTGTAAACTCTCCCAAAGCTCATAGCAATCCCCGCTTCAAGCTAGTGAGATGGCGCAATGTGTAAAATCTTGCGTGTCAAGCAAGAGGACCTGAGGTCAGATCCCTGGCACCCGTGGAGAGGTGCTGGGTACGGTGCTGTGTGCCCGTGATCCAGCACTGGGGAAGCAGAGACAGGCAGGGCCCTAGGCCTTGCTGGCTAGTCAGCCTAGATAATCAGTGAGCTCTGGATTTAGTGAGAGATTCTGTCTCAAAAATTGAAGAGGGTGCTGGGGGAATGGCCCTGTGGTTAAAACACTTGCTTGGAAAGCCCAGTGATCCCATTGTAATTCCCCAAGTACCAAGTAAAGCCAGATGCACAAAGTGGCATAGGCATCTGGAGTTTGTTTGCAGCAATGAAAAGGCCCTTGTGCAATCATATATGCTCTCTCTCTCTCATAAATAAGAAATTTCTTTACATTTTTAATCTCTTTCTAATTTTAATTTGGCTTAATTTGATTTATTTAAGAGAGAGACTGGACATGCCAGGGCCTCTACCCACTGAAAACAAACTCCAGATGCATGCGCCACCTTGTGCATCTGGCTTACATGGGTCCAGGGGGAATCAAACCTGGGTCCTTTGGCTTTGCAGACAAATGCCTTAGCTGCTAAGCCATCTCTCCAGCCCAACAAAAATATTTTTCAAAGGGAAAACAATTAATCCTCTCCCCTGTGTTGTAACAGCAAATTTCCTGCCCAACTTCCTTCTTCGTCCCATAGTAATACGCAGAAGAGGTTACTGAGCATGTGGGGAACTTCCCGTGGTGGTTTGAATCCCGTGTCTCCCATAAGCTCGTGTGTTTGGAATGCTTGGTTCCCAGTTGATGGCAGTTCGGGAGGCAGAGCCTTGTTGGAGGAGGTGTGTTGTTGGGGACAGCTTAGGGGTGTTATTTCAGCTCCCTTCTGCCAGATTCAGCTCACTCTCTGGCTGCTGTTTCCACTTCCGTGGCAGAGGTGATGTCCAGCCTCTGTGTATGCCATCTTCTGTTTGCCATGGACATGGACACTGCAAGCCAAACAACCCCCCACCACCTCCATCAGGTACTTTTGGCCGGGTGCTTTGTGCCAGCAATGCGAAGTCACTGCAACAGGCCCTTCCTGGAAGTCCTTCCTCTGAGCTTAGCAGAGGTGGTGTGATGCTGAAGGCGTTGTCAACTTGATCTGTGTAGTAATCACAGAAATCCCTTTCGGGTGGGTCTCCAAGGTTGCTTCCAGGAAGGATTCACTGAAGGAGGAATCCTTCCCCCAAGGGGGATCCGTTCCCCAGAGCAGCAGCCCGCTCAGAGGGGGACTTTCTATAAGGAAGCTCTGGGTGAAAAGAGCTCTTCCTTCCTTCCTTCTTCCCATTTGGCTGCCGGAGCTGCTCGCTGCCTTCCAGCGCGGACTGAGGACCAGCGCGGTCTGAAGAAAGACCCGCGTGGGTCGAAACCCAGAGGATCCTCAGGAAGCCTCCAGGCTTTCAGGGCCAGATCGGGACTGCTGAGGCATCTGGCCACCTGGACTGAGCAGCTGCCCAGTTCCTTGATTCTCTGGCCTGCAACTGCTATTGGACTGCTGTAAGCTAATCCAATAAATTCCCTTTTTAATATAATTCATTCTAGCGGTTCTGTTCCTCTAGAGACCCCTGACTACTACAGGTGGGAAGACAAAACCATGGAAGGACAGGCAAGCGCTGTGGGGACCAAGACTCATCTCTCACTGAGGCTAACAGCAGAGGGTAAGGACAGGGCTGCTCCACGCAGAGACCGCTTTCCCTGCCCCTCTTCTGGCCCCACAGGTGGTCTGGGCCCCATTCTCTCTCTTTGTCTCCCCCAACTGCAGACTGAATCTCCCCACCTTGTAGCAGCTGCTGGCTGCAATAAACTCTTTGATCACCATAAAAGGTGGGAAGAGGGCTGGGGAGATGGCTTAGCAGTTAACTGAGCTGCATGCAAAGCCTGAGGACCCAGGTTCGATTCCCTAGAACCCATGGAAGCCAATGGACATGGTGGCAGATGCATCTGGAGCAGTGGCTAGAGCCCTGATGTTCTCTCTCTCTCTCTCTCTATCTCTCTTTCTCTTCTCTCTCTCTTTCTCTCTCTCGCGCGCGCAAAGTAAGTAAATAAATAAATAATATTTTTTTAAAGGTGGGAAGAAACCAGCCTGGCAGTTCTCACAAGTAACCTCCATTTTAGGGAGGCTGAGGTGGGAATATCAAGAGTTCAAGGTCAACCTGTGCTACAAGGTGAGTTCCAGACGAGCCTAAGCTATATAACAAGACCTTGTCTCAAAAAAAAAAAAAAAAAAACAACTTGGTATGTGTATGGAGCTGGAGAGATGGCTTAGCAGTTAAAGCGCTTGCCTGCACAGCCAAAGGACTCATGTTTGACACTCCAGGTCCCACCTAAGCCAGACACACAAGGTGACACAAGCACACAAGGTCACACATGCAAGAAAGGTGCACACGTCAGGAGTTCAATTGACTGGAGGCCCCGGCATGCCAGACCTCCACAAGCTCCCCGCCCCCAGCTCTCTCTCTCTCTTTCTCTCTCACTCTCTCCCACTCTCTGTGATAAAAACAAAATTTTTAAAACTTGATATGTGTGTGCGGCTGTATATGTATGTATATGTATGTGTGTGTATATATACATACATAGGCATATATATATATGAATGAGGAGCTCTTGCCTCCCTCTCCCTCACTCTCTGTCCTGTCATTACCCCATGAAAACCACCACAGTAATTCCAAACCTTCTTCTCTTGTTTTGGAAAGAACGTCTCCACAGATTACACACCCCACCTTTCACTCAGACATGAAGTTCTCCCGAAGGCCCTGAGTCTTCACGTCAACAGTAGACCCTACTTAGCCTGGCCTGGGGGTACAAGCCTGTCATCCCAGCTCCTTGGGAGTCTGAGGAAGGAGGCTCACAAGTTTAAGGCAAGCCTGGGATTCGAAGCAACTCAAGACCCAACCTGCACAACTGCGTGAGAACTTACCTCAAAACAAATGGTGTAAACAGGGCCAGGGTGGAGCTCAGGGGGAGAGTGCTAACCCAGCAAGCAGAGAGAGGCCTTGGGTTCCACCCCCACAAGTGACGGGAGAAACTGAGCTATTTCTCAGCTCTATGCCCTTTCACAGCACATCTCAGTGTGCACCTACTGTGAGTTCCCAGCTCATCCCAGTGTGTACCTACTGTGAGTTCCCAGCTCATCCCAGTGGGTACCTACTGTGAGTTCCCAGTTCATCCCAGTGTGTACCTACTGTGAGTTCCCAGCTCATCCCAGTGTGTACCTACTGTGAGTTCCCAGCTCATCCCAGTGTGCACCTACTGTGAGTTCCCAGCTCATCCCAGTGTGCACCTACTGTGAGTTCCCAGCTCATCCCACTGTGTACCTACTGTGAGTTCCCAGTTCATCCCAGTGTGCACCTACTGTGAGTTCCCAGTTCATCCCAGTGTGCACCTACTGTGAGTTCCCAGTTCATCCCAGTGTGCACCTACTGTGAGTTCCCCAGCTCATCCCAGTGTGCACCTACTGTGAGTACCCCACCTCATCCCAGTGTGTACCTACTGTGAGTTCCCATCTCATCCCAGTGTGCACCTACTGTGAGTTCCCACCTCATCCCAGTGTGCACCTACTGTGAGTTCCCAGTCATCCCAGTGTGTACCTACTGTGAGTTCCCCTCATCCCAGTGTGCACCTACTGTGAGTTCCCAGCTCATCCCAGTGTGACCTACTGTAGTTCCCAGTCATCCAGTGTGCACCTCTGTGAGTTCCCAGTTCATCCCAGTGTGCACCTACTGTGAGTTCCCACCTCATCCCAGTGTGCACCTACTGTGAGTTCCCAGCTCATCCAGTGTGCACCTACTGTGAGTTCCCAGCTCATCCCAGTGTGTACCTACTGTGAGTTCCCAGCTCATCCCAGTGTGCACCTACTGTGAGTTCCCAGCTCATCCCAGTGTGTACCTACTGTGAGTTCCCAGCTCATCCCAGTGTGCACCTACTGTGAGTTCCCAGCTCATCCCAGTGTGCACCTACTGTGAGTTCCCAGCTCATCCCAGTGTGCACCTACTGTGAGTTCCCAGCTCATCCCAGTGTGCACCTACTGTGAGTTCCCCAGCTCATCCCAGTGTGCACCTACTGTGAGTTTCCCAGCTCATCCCAGTGTGCACCTACTGTGAGTTCCAGCTCATCCCAGTGTGCACCTACTGTGAGGTTCCCAGCTCATCCCAGTGTGCACCTACTGTGAGTTCCCAGCTCATCTGGCCCTCTGTGAGTTCCCAGCATCCCAGTGTGTACTTACTGTGAGTTCCCAGCTCATCCCAGTGTGCACCTACTGTGAGTTCCCAGCTCACCCAGTGTGCACCTACTGTGAGTTCCCAGCTCATCCCAGTGTGCCACCTACTGTGAGTTCCCAGCTCATCCCAGTGTGACCTACTGTGAGTTCCCATCATCCCAGTGTGACTATGTAGTTCCCTCATCCTGTGACTATTGATTCGTCACTGTGATGTGAGTTCCCACTCATCGTGTACTACTGTGAGTTCATATCGTGTGACTCTGGTCAGCTCATCAGTGCCTAGTAGTCCCAGCTCAGTGTGCCTACTGTGATTCCTCCCTGTGACCATGTGTTCCCTATCCATGGTCTAGGTCCATCATCAGTGTCTCGTGTCCGTCATCCGGTGACTACGAGTCCTCTCCAGGTGACCACTGTGAGTTACTTCATGTGACTCTTGGTCCTCTCTGGCCTCTGGCATCTACTGTGAGTTCCCGTTCATCCAGTGTGACCTACTGTGAGTTCCACTCATCCCAGTGTGACCTACTGTGAGTTCCAGTTCATCCATGTGACCTACTGTGAGTCCAGCTATCCAGTGTGACCTACTGTGAGTCCAGCTCATCCAGTGTGCACCTACTGTGAGTTCCCATCATCCAGTGTGCACCTACTGTGAGTTCCCAGCCTCATCCCAGTGTGTACCTACTGTGAGTTCCCAGCTCATCCCAGTGTGCACCTACTGTGAGTTCCCAGCTCATCCCAGTGTGTACCTACTGGGAGTTCCCAGCTCATCCCAGTGTGCACCTACTGTGAGTTCCCAGCTCATCCCAGTGTGCACCTACTGTGAGTTCCCAGTTCATCCCAGTGTGCACCTACTGTGAGTTCCCAGCTCATCCCAGTGTGCACCTACTGTGAGTTCCCAGCTCATCCCAGTGTGCACCTACTGTGAGTTCCCAGCTCATCCCAGTGTGCACCTACTGTGAGTTCCCAGCTCATCCCAGTGTGCACCTACTGTGAGTTCCCAGTTCATCCCAGTGTGCACCTACTGTGAGTTCCCAGCTCATCCCAGTGTGTACCTACTGTGAGTTCCCAGCTCATCCCAGTGTGTACCTACTGTGAGTTCCCAGCTCATCCCAGTGTGTACCTACTGTGAGTTCCCAGTTCATCCAGTGTGCACCTACTGTGAGTTCCAGCTCATCCCAGTGTGCTACCTACTGTGAGTTCCCCAGATCATCCAGTTGTGCACCTACTGTGAGTTCCCAGCTCAATCCCAGTGTTGCACCTACTGTGAGTTCCCCAGTTCATCAGTGGGGACCTACTGTGAGTTCCCAGCTCATCCTAGTGTGTACCTACTGTGAGTTCCCAGCTCATCCCAGTGTGTACCTACTGTGAGTTCCCAGCTCATCCCAGTGTGCACCTACTGTGAGTTCCCAGCTCATCCCAGTGTGCACCTACTGTGAGTTCCCAGCTCATCCCAAGTGTGCACCTACTGTGAGTTCCCAGTCATCCCAGTGTGCACCTACTGTGCGTTCCCACCTCATCCCAGTGTGCACTACTGTGAGTTCCCCAGTTCATCCCAGTGTGTACCTACTGTGAGTTCCCAGCTCATCCCAGTGTGCACCTACTGTGAGTTCCCACTCATCCCAGTGTGCACCTACTGTGAGTTCCCATCTCATCCAGTGTGTCACCTACTGTGAGTTCCCAGCTCATCCCAGTGTGACTACTGTGAGTTCCCACTCATCCAGTGTGTACCACTGTGAGTTCCCCAGTTCATCCCAGTGTGCACTACGTGAGTTCCACTCATCCAGTGTGACCTACTGTGAGTTCCCAGTCTCCCAGTGTGTACCTACTGTGAGTTCCCGCTATCCCAGTGTGCACCTACTGTGAGTTCCCAGTCATCCCAGTGTGACCTACTGTGAGTTCCCGCTCATCCAGTGTGACCTACTGTGAGTTCCCAGCTCATCCAGTGTGTACCTACTGTGAGTTCCCAGCTCATCCCTGTGTACCTACTGTGAGTTCCAGCTCATCCCAGTGTGCCTACTGTGAGTTCCAGCTCATCCCAGTGTGCACCTACTGTGAGTTCCCACTCATCCCAGTGTGCACCTACTGTGAGTTCCATCATCCAGTGTGTACCTACTGTGAGTTCCCCTCATCCCAGTGTGCACCTACTGTAGTTCCAGTCATCCCAGTTGACCTACTGTGAGTTCCCACCTCATCCCAGTGTGTACCTACTGTGAGTTCCCAGCTCATCCCAGTGTGTACCTACTGGGAGTTCCCACTCATCCCAGTGTGTACCTACTGTGAGTTCCCAGTCATCCCAGTGTGCACCTACATGTGAGTTCCCCAGCTCATCCCAGTGTGCACTACTGTGAGTTCCCAAGCTCATCCAGTGTGCACCTACTGTGAGTTCCCAGTTCATCCCAGTGTGCACCTACTGTGAGTTCCCAGTCATCCCAGTGTGCACCTACTGTGAGTTTCCCAGCTCATCCCCAGTGTGTACCTACTGTGAGTTCCCAGCTTCATCCCAGTGTGCACCTACTGTGAGTTCCCACCTCATCCCAGTGTGCTACTACTGTGAGTTCCCAGCTATCCAGTGTGTACCTACAGTGTGTTCCACTCATCCAGTGTGTACCTAATGTGAGTTCCCAGCTCATCCCAGTGTGCACCTACTGTGAGTTCCCACCTCATCCCAGTGGGTACCTACTTGTGAGTTCCAGCTCATCCCAGAGTGCACCTACTGTGAGTTCCAGCTCATCCAGTGTGCACCTACTGTGAGTTCCCAGACTCATCCCAGTGTGTACTACTGTGAGTTCCCGACCTCATCCCAGTGTGTACCTACTGTGAGTTGTGAACCTACTGTGAGTTCCCTAATATCCAGTGTGTACCTACTGTGAGTTCCCAGTCATCCCAGTGTGCACCTACTTGAGTTCCCAGCTCATCCCAGTGTGCACCTACTGTGGTTCCCAGCTCATCCCAGTGTGCACCTACTGTGAGTTCCCAGCTCATCCCAGTGTGACCTACTGCCCTGGTTCCCAGTCATCCCAGTGTGCACCTACTGTGAGTTCCCAGTTCATCCCAGTGTGCACCTACTGTGAGTTCCCAGCTCATCCCAGTGTGCACCTACTGTGAGTTCCCAGCTCATCCCAGTGTGTACCTACTGTGAGTTCCCACCTCATTCCAGTGTGCACCTACTGTGAGTTCCCAGTTCATCCCAGTGTGCACCTACTGTGAGTTCCCAGCTCATCCCAGTGTGCACCTACTGTGAGTTCCCACTTCATCCCAGTGTGCACCTACTGTGAGTTCCCAGCTCATCCCAGTGTGCACCTACTGTGAGTTCCCAGTTCATCCCAGTGTGTACCTACTGTGAGTTCCCACTTCATCCCAGTGTGCACCTACTGTGAGTTCCCAGTTCATCCCAGTGTGTACCTACTGTGAGTCCCCAGCTCATCCCAGTGTGCACCTACTGTGAGTTCCCATCTCATCCCAGTGTGCACCTACTGTGAGTTCCCAGCTCATCCCAGTGTGTACCTACTGTGAGTTCCCATCTCATCCCAGTGTGTACCTACTGTGAGTTCCCCACCTCATCCCAGTGTGCACCTACTGTGAGTTCCCAGTTCATCCCAGTGTGTACCTACTGTGAGTTCCCATCTCATCCCAGTGTGTACCTACTGTGAGTTCCCCACCTCATCCCAGTGTGCACCTACTGTGAATTCCCCATCAACCTTTCCCAGTGAGATAAATTTATTTTTTTCTTCCCGCTAACAATCTTTCCCAGCCTCTCAGGATATGTTGCCTTGGTGGGGTACCCTCATGTCTCGGCAGCCATTATCCCACTGATGCCCCCATACAGTTTTGTGCCCTGCCCCTTGCTGCCAGGACAGTGGCTTTGTCAACTCAGCCGTCGCAACACTCAGTTCGAGGTCTTAGGATAGAAGCATTAGGTGGAGCCATCCCAGGCCTCTGCCTCTCTTCCTCTGCCTCCTGCTGTTCATCCCCATCGTGGCCACCTCACTGCCTGTTTGCTCTTCATACAGAGGACCGAAGGAGTCCATGTGAAAAGCTGATTCGTCATTTTGCCAGCTTCTGGGAGCCACTGTGTAAGATAGGTTACAAAAGTAAAAATAAAAAAATAGCACTGTTAGCTATTGAAATCTTCAAATTGCACTGAGCCTTGCTTCTCACAGATAACCAAGAATTGACCCCCCCCCCCAAAAAAAGGGAAGTTAAGTTTTTGGCAACCTTCTTTTACATTTTGTCATTTCTGATGCCATCTTTAGGCCAGGTTAACCAAGACCCACAAGCAGTGGGCCTCCTCTGCCCAGCGCCAGGGACACAAAGATGGCAAGTGAGCCCATGGGCACAAGGCAACCCCAAGGCCCCTGGGACCATAGGGTAGTGGATCCCGTCCTACCCTTCGGTTCCTGGGCTCTCTTTGTGCCATGTGCGCCAGCATCCATGCCATCTTAGAACTGTACCCACCATCACAGGCTGCGTGACCCTGCCGCCCGTCCTCGTCACCAGCTCTCTGTCCTTCTCGACTCCTTCCTGAAATCCCTAGCCTGTCTCCCAGTCCCAGGTCCTCAAGGTCTGGCTCAGCCCCACATCGAAGGCCTCAAGGCAGTGGCATTCAAGAGTGGCTCAGGACCCTCCACCACGATGATCTTCTTCTCTCCTCCAGGCATAGGGTGCGGGCACCTCTTGTTGTTGGCAAAGACACTGGTGCCAAAGGGCAAGCCATGTTGCCCAGCCGAGTTCAAACCCGGCCCTACTGGCAGCTTCTTCGTTCTGCCTGCAGCTAAGTCCGCCTCCGTCTCCTCTTCTGCAAAATGAGGTTGAAAACGGAGCCTGCGCGTGCTCTGAAACCTAGATGAGAGGCCAGCAGAAGCCCGTTGGCACAGGGGCAGGCAGGAAGTAAACACTGGACAAGATGGTCATCGCCGCTGTTACTGGCTCCAAAGCTCTGGTCATGGGACTGGGCGCCAGGCCGGCTGTCACCTGGGAGCTGCTCCCAGGCTTCTGGGCTCACACTCTACTTAGAAGGGTCCCAACGCTGGCTGTGTGGCTTGTGCCTTAAGGCTTTCCAGAATGTTCAGTGAAGCCTCTCTTCCATCGCTTTTATAACGTCCCCTCTCCACCCTGCAAGATACAGACTTGTGTTCCTGGGACTCGAGAGCCACTTGCAGGCCGTTGGCACCATTGGCATTTGGGGATCCAGGACCAAACTGGCAGATCCAGCTCGCGAGCAGCTGGCTCTTGGAGAATGGGTTCCTCCCAGGAGGGTCCTCAATCCCTCTCCAAACAGGCTAACAAAGGAGATCTGGCTCATCAGCTTTGTTGACAGTCCCAAACACATCTCCAATTAACACGGAAATTAGTGCTCCCTTTAAAATGAACAATTCATACTTCCACCGCCGTTAGAACCCCACCCCTCCTCGCTAATCGCTGCCTTTCCGCCCTGTGTTGCAGACAGCGCCATCGTCTGGACACGGACCCAACTGCACCTTTCCCTAGTGGATGGGAGAGAGCGGTAGCAGGCGCTACCCACTTAACCACCGCATTAGACAGCGAATTGCTCAGTAGTTCCTCAGGGGTTAATGGTTCCTTAAAAAAAAAAAAACAGGACTGGTGTGGTGGCACTTGGGAGGCAGAAACTGTGAGTTCCAGGTCAGCCTGAGCTAGAGTGAGACCCTCCCTCGGTGGCAAAAAGAAAACAGACAACAAAAAAGGGCTACAGAGATGACTCCGCAGTTAAGGCGTTTGCCCGCAAGGCCTAAAGACCCAGGTTCAACTCCCCGGTACCCACTCAAAGCCAGATGCACAAGGGGGTGCATGCATCTGGAGTTCGTTTGGAGTGGCCAGAGGCCCTGGTGCACCCATTCTCTCTCTCTCTCTCTCTCTCTCTCTCTTTCTCTCTTTCTCAAATGAATAAATAAATTAAATATTTTTTAAATGGACATAAAATATGGAGACAGTGTTACAAGAGGGAACAAAGAGCCAAGTGAAAACAAGATTCATAAATCAGTGGACATAAATAAATTCAATTTTAGACAGTTTTAAAAATGTGAAGCGCTAATGTGATGATACACACATTTACGTTTCTTGATTCATCCGTTTTTCTCTTCCGTCACCTCACACAGGGAAGTGTCAGCTTTATGAATTGGTATAATGGTATACCTTTTTTGCCTCTATATATAAATAATTACCCGTCTAGAGACCCTGCCTAAGTAAAAAGCAGAAAAGAACAGAACTCCAGGAGTAATGGCTACAAGAGGGCCTGGCTTCTTCTTCCAATGGGAAGATCTTGTTACTATGGGGAGAAAATCATGTTATGGACAAATAGCTCAAAAATCTCACTGGGTCTCAGGGAGAACAAAAAGCCAGCATAATATTTTATCTACTATATTAGCCTACAATTTCCATTTAAAAGTAAGTTATAGATATTCTTTTTTTCCTGAAAGGACTTTTTTTTAAGTTACAGTTCCCCTGTTTATGGGGTTGAATTTAGAATATACCATGTTTTATATGTAAGTAACTATATTATATGTGCTTTTAAATTGTCAAAGTGGGCTGGAGGGATGGCTTAGTGGTTAAGGCATTTGCCTGTAAAGCCAAAGGACCCAGGTTCAATTCCTCAGGCCCCACGTAAGCCAGATGCACAAGGGGGTGCATGTGACTGGAGTTTGTTTGCAGTGGCTGGAGGCCCTGGTACACTCATTCTCTCTCTCTCTCTCTCTCCCCCTTTCTCTCTGTCAAATTAATAAATAAATATAAATATAACTTGTCAAAGTGAAAGTACAATAATATACATGTTGAAAATGTCATGATGAAACATGTTACTTTGTGCCAGAACTAAAGAAAATCATTGTTAAAAGTACTAAACAAGGGCTTGTGCTATAGAGCCAGACCCTGCCTAAAGAAAGAAAGAAAGAGCGAGCGAGCGAGCGAGAGAGAGAGAGAGAGAGAGAGAGAAAGGAAGACGGAAAAAATAAGAAAAGAAAAGAAAAAAATGGAAAGGAAAACAGGAAGCTCTGGGAATATAAGTCATGTCCAAGCTCAGGGTAGTTAGCCAGGGGCAAACCTGACCTGACTGTGGAACTGGGTCTTTGTTGTGCTTTAAGAAAAGTAAGCAGGGCTGGAAAGACGGCTTAGCAGTTAAGGCGCTTGCCTGTGAAGCCTAAGGACCCAGGTTCAATTCCCCAGTTCCCACATACGCCAGGTACACAAGGTGGCGTATGAGTGCAGAGTACGTTGCAGCGGCCAGAGGCCCTGGCGTGCCCATATTCTCTATCTCTAATAAATAAATAAATAAATAATAAATTAAGATATTAAAAAGAAAAGCAAGCAAGGACTCACTGCTGTGTGCCTTTTTAATGATCTCGGCAGCCTTTCCAGGGTCTTATTGTATATGAGCTTTTATAGTCTATGACCCCAGTACTTTTGAGGTGCATGAGTTGTTTCCATTTCCCTCGAACAATGAGTTTCTAGGACCAGCTGCAAGAGTTAGCAGTCAGACAAGACCCAAGTGCCACCTGCCACGAGGCCAGAGGGCACACGGCTACCTGTCAGGAACTGGTGAACACTCACCCCTTGTGCCCCAGCCTTTTGCCACAGATTTTTTTGTTGTTGTTTGTTTATTTGTTTGTTTTTTTTTTTTTCTGTTGGTTTTTCAAGGTAGGGTCTCACTCTAGACCAGGCTGGAATTCACTACGGAGTCTCAGGATAACCTCAAGCTCACAGTGGTTCTCCTACCTCTGCCTCCAAGTGCTGGGATTAAATGTGTGTGCCACCACACCCGGCTTTGCCACAGTTTTAATGTCACTGCCCTTGGGTGTCAACTGTGCCACCTAGATACACAGGAAAAGGAGACCAACAGGATGAGGATAGATATATGGAGAGAGAGAAAGGGAGATAGATGATGACAGATGACACATACATACATCATACATGCATACATGATATATTGTAGATTTTAAGTAGGCATATATGTATATAGCTGATGATAGGCAACTAACAAATGATCAATTCATAGGTGGTAGGTAGATAGAAATAGATGATAGATCATAGAGACAGGTTAGAAATAGATGATAGATCATAGAGACAGGTGCAGATAATTCATAGATAACTAGAGAGAGATAATAAATGACACGTAGTTGATAGAGAGGTGATAGATAGATAGATATAAATAAGTGACAGATAATAAGTAGATAGATAAGAGCTAGTTAGAAAGCTTGAAAACATGACAGATGATTGATAGATACAGACAGATATAGCTAGGTAATACATTAATGAATGGTAAGTGTTTGGTAGATGAAAGGCGATGTAGAGAGGTAGTTGGTAGATAGCTAGAGGAAGAGCTCATAAACACATGGTTAATGATAGGTATGTAAATGATGATAGCTATATGATAATGGATATAGATGATGATAATGATGAAAATAAGTACTGGTAGAGATAGACAGATATATAGATAATATGAAGATGAAAGGTTGTTAGACAACTGGCAGGCAGGTAGGTAAACACGCGGATGTAAGCACTCAGCTCGCATGGGTGCTAAGGCTGGAAACGGGTGGCCTCAGGCTGGAGCCCTGGGACTTGCAGGGGCCCGTGTAGGGTGGTCCCTGGCAAAATTCCTTCTTGTGTGCCCTCCAGAGACCCCTGGAGACTGCTGAGCCTGGTTGTGATCATATCTTTTCAGCTTCTAAATGCTGTGCTTATGTCATTAATGAGATTCAAGAAGTTCATAAAACCCCTGAAAATGGCTTTGAAATTTGTTGAATGTCTGTGCAGTTCAGTGAAGGGGTGGGGGGAGTCTCCAGTTCTCATCATGGTCTTTAAAAGACCCACAACTCACTCACATCCAGAAAAAAGGGGGGGAAGGTGAAGGTGAGATTTAACGGACAGTCATTTAGAGACAAAAGACAGATCGATGACTCAGGTAACCTACAAAATATGGCTAGAAATAATACCCGAGAAAACGGGAGACCAGATTCCTAAATCCCTACAAACCTTATTCATTCTGGCAGAACTGCCCCTTCTCGAGGCCTGTGGTCAAATGAACACATCGCTGCTCCGGCAGCATCAGGTCCACGCCCTGGGATCAGTCTAGTCCCAGCTCTGGGCTAAGGTGCTGCATCACGTTAACTCCCTCACTGCCAAATGTCTTCCCTTATCACAAGAACCGGGTGGCACGACCTCCAGGGTCCACGGCAGAGTGTGGCTCTCACCTCGCTGTCACCAGTGTCCTCTGCCTTCCTGTCATCTGACCGTGCATGGCTTCAGGCCATTCGTCAACGCCCCGGACAGGTGACATCGCCCTCCCTTCTCCTTCCAGCTGTCCTTGCAATGGAGCTGGACAGGCGTGCAGGAGCAGCGAGAATGAGGCTGGCTGGGACCAAACTGCTCCTCCGCAAAGGGAAGAATTTTAATGCGGTTCAGAATCGGGAAGCACGGGGTTCACACTGAGGCTTTTCCGACTACAGAGGTACCCACGGCTATTCGAAGAGGCATCACTGCGTGATTAGGGGTGAAGAGAGATCACCGACAATCTTACAGAACAGCTTGAAAAGTGTCCCTGATTATTGCTTTTATCGCCCTGGATTCATTAAGGCTGTTTAAAAGACTAGTCCGCAAGAAATGAACTGCCGTCATTTTTATTAGGTATGCCGCGGCTCATATATTAGAGCTATTTCACACATGAGAAGGTCAGTTCTACAGTGAAGAAGACAATTTGGCCGGGTGTGGCGGCGGTACGCGCCTTTAATCCCAACACTCGGGAGGCAGAGGTGGGAGGATCGTCATGGGTTCGAGGTCACCCTGAGAGCCATAGCGAATTCCAGGTCAGCCTGGACTAGAAAGTGGCCTTACCTTGAAAAAAAAAAAGACAAATTGATGTAATGAATATATATATTCATTGCAGTTATATATTCAATATATATATATTCATTGCAGATATATATTCAATATACATATATGTATATTCATTGCAGATATATATGTACATATATATACATACCTAGAAGTTTGGAGGCCTGAGTCTTGACACCTGTTCATTCATTGACCAGCTAAACGCCCAATTCTGGTATGATTACCAGTATGAACTCACTATCTTGCTGTCCTCCTTGAATGGGAGTTCCCTGGAGTCAAAGGTCTGCAGAAGAACATCTCACGCTCTACAAGCACTTGGTCATGGTGTTCAGGCTGACTGGATGTTGAGGCGGATAGTTCAAGGAAGAAAGTCACATTGTCCCCAGGCCTAAATTTTCTCACTTGTGACATTATTCCCTCAAGAACTGCCCAAATTTCAGTCACTGGGAGGGACCCTACAAGCCCAGAGGGAATGTCAAAATGACCACGACAGTGGGTCCAGCAGACTAAGAGCGCCATGGGAGTCCGAGAACAGCCGTGGAGGTGGCATCCCTTCCTCTCTGTCCCTGGTGGGAAGATGAGATAGAATTTGTACTGAGGGTCACTTGCATCGCAGTGAATGACTCAGTGTGAACCGGATGCAGAACCCACAGTCCCTTTTTAGCTTAGGGGCTGCTGTATATCTTTGCCCACTGGGGGGGGGGGCTATAAATTACAGGAACCACCAATTCTGTGCCCACTGGAACCTAAAAAGTTCCCAGCGAATACCCCTCCCCTCCTCTCCCCCAGGCATCTTTGAAGGTCAAGAGCAGTGGTCTACCTCGTTCACACTTCTACTCAGTGTGCAGTGACTGCATTGATACAGATTCTTAACCACCGACTGTTCATTCATACTTTTGTCATTCCATTCAAAGCGATTGTGTGACAGAGTGTCCTTTTATGTACTTTACAGAATGACAAGTGGTGGATTGAGACCAAAAGAGGAAGGAGGAGCGGGACTGCGGTGATATTTCACAGGCTTTGGATAGCGGCCACTTTTTTTTTTCTGAAGAAGCCCTGTGCGTCCCAGTGGTGGGCTGGCTGCTGCCAGTCGTCTTTTGCAGCCCCCTCCCCACCCCTACTGCGGCACAGCCAGGTGCTGAGGCTGAATAGACGTCACTCCTCGCTCTGAGAATGGGCCTTGATTAGAACCATTCACAGTGCACTGCTCGGTGCCGCGCAGTGAATCGAGGCCTCATCTCGGTCAGCGCGTCTCAGTGCCTACCAGGAGGATGGGCTGGCCGAGGAAAACAAGCTATGGTTGCCAGGAGACTGTCCAGATCTGGAAGAAGTGTTGATCGTGATTGCTGCTGGAAGTCATTCCTCCGTTTCTTCTCTTGGACCATGGTATTTTTGTTTGTCTGTTTGTGGTGTGTGTGTGTGTGTGTGTGTGTGTGTGTGTTCATTTGTGTTTGTGTGGCTATACATGCATGTCTATGTATACAAAACATTTGGGTATTGTTCCTTAGGCACCATCCCTGTCTTTTTTTTTTTTTTTTTAGAGAGAGAGAGAGAGAGAGAGAATTGGCACGCCAGGGCCTCAGACACTTGCGCCACCTAGTGGACATGTGCAACCTTGTGCTTGCCACACCTTTGTGCGTCTGGCTTACGTGGGATCTGGAAAGTCGAACATGGGTCCTTAGGCTTCTCAGGCAAACGACTTAACCACTAAGCCATCTCTCCAGCCCATCCATCACTGTCTTTGAGATAGGGTCTCTCACTGGCCTAGAACTTGCCAGCTAAACTAAATTGGCTGGCCAGGGAACCCCAAGGACCCTCTTTTCTCTGTCTCCCTAAGGCTCAGATTGCAAGTACATGCCACCACACCCAGCATTTTGTTGTTGTTTGTTTTCTGAACAGTGGTTCTGGGAATGGAACCCTCCGGCCATGTTTTGCTCAATATGTTTTTTATTTATTTATTTAGGAGCAGAGACCAAATGAATCACCATGATGGAACTCCAGAGCATCTGGCTTTTCTTGAGTGCTAGATAAGCCAACTGAGGCTGGCAGGCTTTGCAAACAAGCACCTTCAGCTGCTGAGCTATGTGCCCAGCCCTCTGGCTATGGTGGTAGTAGTGGTTGTTAACACTCCATGTCCCAAGCACAGGTAGTTCTAAGGGCTAGGGACATTAGGCTGTTCCTGGAGGGATGGCTTAGTGGTTAAGGTGTTTGCCTGCAAAGCCAAAGGACCCAGGTTCGATTCCACAGGACCCACGTTAGCCAGATACACAAGGGGGCGCACATGTCTGGAGTTTGTTTGCAGTGGCTGGAGGCCCTGACATGCCCATTCTCTCTCTCTCTCTCTCCTCCCCCTTCTCTCTCTGTCAAATAAATAAAAATAAAAATATTAAAAATGCATTGTATCTTGTCAATTGTCAAGATCTGAGAAGAAAAGTAAAGTAACTTATGAAAACAGAAAGTTTCCAGGCTTGGTGGCACACTCCTTTAATCCCAGCGCTTGGGAGGCAGAGGTAGGAGGATCGCCATGAGTTCGAGGCCAGCCTGAGACATAGTGAATTCCAGATCAGCCTGAGCTAGAGTGAGACCCTACCTCGAAAAACCAAAAAGGAAAAGAAAAAGAAAACAGAAAGTGGAGGGGGTGATATTTCACATGGGTGAGTGATTGAAGGGAGATGAGCCAGAGTTGTTCAGAGAAGAGGGAAATTTTCTCCAGCGGAGGAGACCTGGAAAGCCTTCCCAGAACAGGTGACATTTCAAAGACTCATCAGGGAAAATTAGAAAAGAGAGAATATGGAAGACATTTTGAAAATAATCCTATGACTCAATGACATTAGATCTAGAAGTTAAAAGACAAAGATAGTCAGAGATTATTGAAAAGCAGGGTTTTTGAAATTGCAATGCATATATGCTTGGTGGGCCATAGCAATTTTTTAAAAGATTTTTTTATTTTTTTATATATATTTTATTTCTTTATTAGAGAGAGAGAGAGAGAATGGACATGCCAGAGCCTCCAGCCACTGCAAATGAACTCCAGACACAGGGCCACCATGTGCATCTGGATTACGTGGGTTCTGGGGAATCGAACCAGGGCCCTTTGGCTTTGCAGGCAAATGCCTTAACCGCTAAGTCATCTCTCCAGCCCAGCAGGTTGTGTTTATTTTTTTAACATGTACATGTGATCTATGTGCATGTGTGTATGGGTGTTTGCATTGTGAGGATACATATGTGTGCATGTCTGAGTACACATCCTATGTATGCGTATTGGAGGCCAGCAACTCATATCAGTGTCTTTCACAATTGCTCTCCACCTAATTTTTTTGAGACAGGGTCTCTTGCTAAAGCTAGACAGAGCTCACCAACGAGACTAGCCTTCCTGTAAGCCCTAGGGGTCCCCTTGCCTCCACCTCCCCAGCACTGAGATCAGAGGAGCATGCCGCCACACCCAGCTTTTACGTGGGAATCCAGCTGAGGTCCTCACGGTTACGTAGTAGGCACCTTCACTGCTGAGCCCTCCCCCAGCCTCACAACCAGCTTATTAAGAGCGATGAAGTAGATTAGAGTGGACCACTCACAGTGAGGGTTTATTCGTTAAGATTATTGTTGCTGTGGCCTGATAAGAAGCAACTTAAGGCTGGAGGGATGGCTTAGGGGTTAAGGCGCTTGCCTGCAAAGCCAAAGGACCCAGGTTCGATTCCCCAGGACCCATGTAAGCCAGATGTACAAGGTGGCACATGTGTCTGGAGTTCGTTTGCAGCAGCTGAAGGTCCTGGTGAGCCCATTTTCCTTCTCTATCTGCCTCTTTCTCTCTCTCAAGTAAATAAAATAATTTTAAAAGTTTTTTTAAAGAAACAACTTAAGGGCTCAGGAGATTGCTCAGTGGTTAAGGCACTTTTCTGCAAAGCCTAAGAACTCAAATTTGATTCCCCAGTATCCACGCAAAGCCAGTTGCACAAGGTGGCACATGTGTCTGCAGTTTATTTGCGGTGGCTGGAGGCCCTGGCATGACCATCCTCTCTCTCTCTCTCTCTCTCTCTCTCAAATAAATAAATAAATAAAATAATTAAAAATAAAAAGAAGCAGCTTAAGGGGAACGGGACAGTTGCAGGATACAGTCCGTTATTGGTAGGGAAGGCAAGAGGCTGCCACTCATATCTAGTTGGTCCCTAAAGCAAAGAGCACAGGAAGCAAGGGCCAGGCTACAAGCCACAGTGCTGTCCCACAGTGGCCGGTGTCCTCTAGCTGGCCCCTCCTCCCAAAGGTTCCACAGGCTTCCCAAACAGCACCACCAACTGGGGACCAAGTGTTCAAACACTTGAACTTGGGGGAGACATTTTACATCCAACCATAACAAAGAGTGAGTTTCTATTTTGACACGTTTTGTTTCAGTTACACGTGTGTGTATGTACATGTGTAGATCTATCAAGTTACAAAAAACAAAATTGCAGGCTGGAGAGATGACTTAGCTGCTGAGGCACTCGCCTGTGAAGCCTAAGGACCCAGGTTCGATTCCCCAGAACCCATGTAAGCCAGATGCACATGGTGGCACATGCATCTGCAGTTCATTGGCACTGGCTAAAGGCCCTGGCATGCCCATTCTCTCTTCATCTGCCTCTTTGATTCTCTGTCGCTCTTTGTCTCTCAAATAAAGAAAAATAAAATATTTTCTTAAACATTTTTTAATTGAAAACAATGACTTAGAAGTTTAAATCTGTATTAATGTAGACTTTGGTACTATTAGTAAATAATAATAATAGACATTGGAATGTGTCTATGATAATAATTATTATAAAGATGAAAACTTTGAGGTTAAAGTTTCAACTGAATATCTAAGTAGGAAGGTGATAAGATAGTTGAAAGAGTGAGAACACACTAGGGAAATGTCAAAGCTAATAATCTGAATTTGGAATTCATTTACAGATGAATTTTATCTGAAACTACAGCAGAGAATAAGTTATTAAAGAAGAAAGTGTGGAAAGTATTTTAGAAATGTCAAAGACAAAGCCTTGGGCCATGATAACATTTAGGGAGAAAAGAAGGCCATAGAAACAACCAGAGGTTTCTGGGAAATTGGAGAGCTGAAGCAAGGGGACATCCGATTGAGATTCTAGTAACGCTGAGTGTTCTAGAGAGCTGAGAAGGAACGCATGGATTAAGAGGATGCTGTTGGGCTGCAGAGATGGCCTTATGGTTAAGGCCTGTGAAGCTTAAGGACCCAGGTTCAATTCCCCAGTTCCCATGCAAGCCAGATGCACATATCTGGTGTTCATTTGCAGTGGTTAGTGGCCTTGGCGTGCACATTCTCTCTCTGTGTGTGTCTGTCTCTCTCTCTCTCTCTCTGTCTCTCTCTATCTCTCTCTAAATATTTTTTAAAAGAAAATAGAATGCTATTGACACAGCAACTTGTAGAACAAAAGCAATTTTTTAAAACTTTTTAAATTATTTTATTTTATTCATTTGTTTATTAGAGAGAGAGAGAGAGAGGCAGATAAAGAGAATGGGTACATCATGGCCTCCAGCTGCTGCAAACTAACCCCAGAGTCATGTGCTACCTTGTGCATCTGGCTTATGTAGGTCCTGGGGGATCGAACCTATGTCCTTCGGCTTTGCAGGCAAGTGCCTTAATAGCTAAGCCATCTCTCCAGCCTGAACATCAGCAATTTTCATGAAACTTACTTCTGCAGAGTGGTGGGGCTAGAGGTCAGGGAAGGCAGGGCATAACGACAGCAGGCTCTGCAGCCACTGCCAACGAACTCCAGGCGCTTGCACCACCTTGCGCACCTTGCTTTGCCTGGGTCCTGGGGAATCGAACCTGGGTCCTCTGGCTCTGCAGGCAAGTGCCTTAACCGCGAAGCCATCTCTCCAGCCTCCTGATGGAGTCTTGAAGGCACAGTGTCCGAGACCCAACTTCACATTGTTTCTTCCCAAAGAAATAGTCTCCTCCTGACCTGAAGCCTTCAGTAGTATGTCTCAACCGCTGCAACCACACGCTGTAAACCCACCACACACTCTCCTTAAACTGAGTCAGTTGCTTTGGTCAGTGCTGTGACTTGAAGGTTTGAGTTAGTCTGCGTTCCACAGCTATAGTCCATGGTGGCCTGGGAAGTGGGCAGCCGGAGGAGGGGGAGAGCTGCTTGCATTGACTTCACAGTCAGAAAGCAAAGCATGAGCCAGGCAGCATGGTGACACACGCCTCTAGTCCCAGCACTAGGGAGTTAGAGGTGGGAGGATGGCTGCGAGTTCAAGGCCACCCTGAGAGTAAAGTGTGAATTCCGGGTCAGCCTAGACTAGAGTAAGACTCTACAGTGAAAAATCAAAAAAATAATAAATAAAAAATAAAAAGAGGGCTGGAGACATGGTTAAGGCGCTTGCCTGTGAAGCCTTAGGACCCATGGTTGACTCTCTCTCATTCTAAAATAAAAAGAGAGAGCGAAAGAGAGAGGGAGGGAGGAAGGAAGGAAGGAGGGAGGGAGAGAGGGAGGAAGAGAAGGGAAAGCAAACAGCATGATGAATGCTACTGCTCACTCTCTATTCAGTCTGGGCCCCAGCCTGTGGGATGGTACTGCCCATGGTTATGGTGGGTCTTCCCAGGAACCTCAATTAACCCAATCAAAATAATCCCTCACAAGCATGTCCAGTCCCTGGGTGCCAGGTCCTGCCAGGCTGACCATAAATATAAACTCTCTGTATTATTAACTTATTTACTCTTCCCAGAAATCCAAGTGAAGAAACTATGATTGGCAGCTCCGTCTGGGAGAAAATAAAGTGCAGAGCGATAAAGTAAGTTGCTTCATATCACGCAAGCAGCAAGAGTCAGGGTCTGAACTTGAACTCGAGAAGTTTGACTGCTAAGCTCGTCGTCTTAAACCCTCCTGCTCTGTATCTTTGTTTCTGCTTCTGCTGGCGTGAGGGAGGCCCTGCGGGATAGTTTGAATGTGAAATGACCCCCACAGCCTCAGGTGTTGAAGGTTCGGGCCTCAGCTCGTGTTGCTCACAGAAGCTCTGCGAGGTGGGACTCAGATGGAGGAAGTAAGTCACTGGGGATATGCCTTTGCAGGAGATCTTACCCAGGTCTCTCTCTCCTCTCTCTCTCTCTCCTTCCTGCCCATCCCGAGCTGAGCAGCTTTTTCCTGATGCTTTTACTACATGTCAGTCTGTCTCAGTTCAGGCCCGCAGCAGTGGACCCAGCTAACCTTGGACCAAAACCCCTGAAGCCACGAACCTAAATGAACCTTTCCACTTGTGAAAATTGCTTGTTTCATGTGTGTCACGTATGTCACTGTGGTGCTTTGATTCAAGGGTCCTCCATACGCTCATGTGTTTTGAATGTCAGGTCCTCATCTGGTGCCAGTTTGGGAATTGGAGCATTGCTGGGGGAGGTGTGTTGTTGATGGCGGGCTTCTGGGTGTTATAGCCAGCTTCCCCTTGCCAGTGTTTGGCACACTCTCCTCTGGCTGCCGTCCATCCGATGTTGGCCAGGGGGTGATGCCCACCCTCTGCTCATGCCATCATTTTTCCCTGCCATCATGGGGCTTCCGCTCGAGTCTGGAAGCCACAAGAAACCCTTTCCTCCCTCGAGCTGCTTTTGTTCAAGGGCTGTGTGACAGCAACAAGAAGGCAAAAATCATGGCACTAAAACAAAATCTTAGTGATGCCTCATGCAGTGATGCTTTGCGAGCAGACGGGCTCAGCCCCAGAAGAGGAGGATGAGCCAGTACAGGGAGGAGAGCCGGGAGCATCCTGGAGCGCGAACTTGGCGATGACATTACAAGAACACAAGCACTTCCTAGGAATGCCCAGAAGCCATTAGGAATGACCCAAGTGTCCACGGTACCATGGGACAGGGGCTCCCACAAGACAACTTCCACGAGAAAGAGGGTGAGTCTGGCTTCTGTGAGATGTTTTTTGTTGTTTGTTTGTTTTGTTTTGTTTTGTTTTGTTTTTGTTTGCTTATTTATTTATTTGAGAGCGACAGAAAGAAGGAGGCAGAGAGAGAGAGAGAATGGGCGCGCCAGAGCTTCCAGCCTCTGTAAACGAACTCCAGACGCGTGCGCTGCTTGTGCATCTGGCTAACGTGGGTCCTGGGGAATTGAGCCTCGAACCGGGGTCCTTAGGCTTCACAGGCAAGCGCTTAACCGCTAAGCCATCTCTCCAGCCCGAGATGTTTTGTCTTTTGTTTACTGCTTTTAGTTTTCTTTTTTTTTTTTTTTTTTTCTGTGCTTAGATGCTCAGTAGCAGGACTGGGAATAAATGTCAGGTCTTCCTGCCTTTTCCTGATACCCTTTTTTTAAAAAAAAAAAACTATTTATTTGTTTGATATAGAGAGAAAGAGGCAGGGAGAAATAGAAAAGAGAGAATGGACACACCAGGGCCTCCAACCACCACAAACGAACTCCAGGTGCATGTGCCACCTTGTGCCCCTGGCTTTCCTTGGGTCCTGGGGAATTGAACCTGAGTCCTTTGGCTTTGCTGGCAGGTGCCTAACTGCTAAGCCATCTCTCCAGTCCCCTGATACTTTTTCTTTTTAAAAAAAAACTGTTTGATATTTTAATTATTTATTTATTGGAGAGAGAGAGTTACAGAAGTAGGCAGGTAGAGAGAGAGAGAGAGAGAATGGGCATGCCAGGGCCTCCAGCCACTGCAAACGAACTCCAGACGTGTGCGCCCTTTGTGTATCTGGCTAACGTGGGTCCTGGGGAGTCAAACCTGGATCCTTTGGCTTTGCAGGCAAACACCTTAACTGCTAAGCCATCTCTCCAGCCACCACCCCCTACCCTGAAGCTTTTTCTAGCAGCCCTTGAGGGACAATCCCGATTTTTGCTCCATGGCCATGATTCAGCTCAAATCTGTATCACTTGCGGGTAAGTAAGCTGACTTACGCCATATGCCGCCCCTTTCTGCCGAGGCTACTTTAAGCCAAATCCACAGCCTCCAGCGGTCCTTTACACACTAGGAAATAATGAGATTTATCCACAGATAAATACACCAACATGAAAGCTGAATTTTCGCCCCTAATAAAAAATTTATGTGAGGGCTGGAGAGATGGCTTCATGGTTAAGGCGCTTGCCTGCAAAGCCTAAGGACATGGGTTCAATTCCCCAGAACCCACATAGGTCAGATGCACAAGGTGGTACATGTGTCTGGTGTTCATTTGCAGTGGCTGGAGACCCTGGCATGCCCACTCTATCTGTCTGTCTATCTATCTATCTCTCTATCTATCTGTCTATCTATCTATCAGCTATGTGCCTCTTTCTCAGAAATAAATAAGTTTTAAAAATTCATGTATTACTATTGATTGAAGTAACGGAGGGCAGATGGAGGAATACAAAGTCGATGTGAGCAGTTTGTAGTCAAGTGGACAGAGAGGAAAGCTTGTTAGATTGCGGCCAGTGTTAAAGAACCATGTGGTCACTTGGTGTCTTTGGGGGAAGCACGCCAAAGAGAAACTTAGGTATGGAAGGACAAGATAACTACCTTCCCCCAACCCAAAAAGAAATAAGCCGCTTATCAGAACTGGTGAGTCTATGGAGTATGGTCCGTCTTATTAGCATATCTTAATTGAGAATTACACTGTTGTCAGGAGAACATATTGTAAGTTATAAAACTTGGAAGACAAATAATTCATTTAAATTCCAAATGCTCATCTCGTCCCCCGGTTATATCTGAAATGCTTTGTGCCCTTTTCTTTGCTTCTTTCCTCCTGTTATTCATCCTGTCTTCTACCTTCTTCTCTGTTCACTAGCGCAGGCCTCTCCCTCCTCCACCCCCTCCTCCACCGTCCCGTTTGTGACACAGCCCCACAATCATGAGTCCTTCATTTCCTTTCCTTCTCTGCTTTCTCCTTATCTCTGTCAAGGATTGTTCGTTCGCCTTTTTGATTCTCTTTCCCTCTCTCCTTCCTTTTCCTCTTCTTCTTTTGCTTTCCGCCTCTCCATCATAGTCGCTGTCACAAGCTTAATCTCCCATAAAGATGAACTCCCAATCAGGAATTCCTTGCCGCTTACGAACCTCATGTGTGTGGCCCTGTGTGTGGGGGCTGGGGGTTGTGCCAGGTTTGACCCATCTCACAGCCTGTTGCTCGAAGCTGCCAGCTGTCTGCCTAGTGCCCGACCCTCTCATTCCTCGCACAGCCAGTGGGGCAGTATTGCCCGTTATCTCCTCGGCGCAGGGTGGCGAGGGGCACCCGGCCTGCGAGCACACCGGCCGCGGCTGAGTCTGTAAAGGTCTAACCGAATGATGACGTCAGTCGCTGCCCCACGGCCTCGTCTGCGAAGCACGTTTCGGTCACTCTGCCGCTGCTGAGCTCAGGCCAATGACTGCCCTGGTGGGCGGCCCCTCCCCTGAATGTGAGCGAGGACCCTTGCAAGCTGTTGAACTGGCTTCTGTTTGACTATGAAATGCCCCACCCCGGTTGGTGTGTTGAGGGCTCGGTCCCCAGCTGGTGACGCTGGGTGGGGAGGTGGTGGACACTTGAGGAGGCGGGGTCCAGTTGGTCACTGAGGAGCCTGTCCTTGGGAGCTATGTCCTACTTCTGTCTCTCTCTCTAGATCTCTCTCCCTCTTCCTCTGCCTCCCTCTATACTCCCTTTCTGCCTGCCTTGATGTGACAACTTGCTCCACTGTATTCTCCTAACACCACATGTCGCCTCCTCATGACCCAAAGAAAGAGACCTGACCAACAGTGAGCCTAAACCATGAGCCACAATGAGTCTTTCTCCCTTTAAGTTGTTTCTCCCTGGGATGGGTCACAGAAGTAAAAAAGCTTCAGCTCACACCTGTAATCCCAGCACTCAGGAGGCTACAACAGGGGGTTTCTACGAGTTTGAAATCAACCCTGAACCAAAGAGCAAAATTCCAGGCCAAGCTTGGCTGCAAAATGAGACCTTGTGTCAAAAAAAAAAAAAAAAAGAGGGCTGGAGAGATGGCTTAGTGGTTAAGCACTCGCCTGTGAAGCCTAAGGACCCCAGTTCGAGGCTCGATTCCCCAGGACTCACGTTAGCCAGATGCACAACGGGGCGCACGCATCTGGAGTTCATTTGCGGTGGCTGGAAGCCCTGGCGCACCCATTTTCTCTCTCTCTCTCTCTCTCTCTCTCTCTCTCTCTCTCTCTCTCTGTCACTCTCAAATAAATAAAAAAATAAAAAAGAAAGAAAGAAAAGAAAACTTTGTGCTAGGGAGATTGCTCAGTGGTTAATGACACTTGCTTGAAAAGCCCAGCAACCTGGGTTCAATTCCCCAGTGCCCGCATAAAGCTGGACAGACATTCGTTTGCAGCAGCTAGAAACCCTGCTGCATACACACACATGCAAATAAATGAGTGAGTGAATTGTTAAAAGATAAGAATGGGCTGGAAAGATGGCTTCACAGTTAAGATGCTTGCCTTCAAAGCCTAAGGACCCAGGTTTGATTCCCCAGGACCCATGTAAACCTGATACACAAGGTGGCACATGCATCCGGAGTTCATTTGCAGTGGCTAGAGGCCCTGGCACGCCCATTCTCTCCCTCTCTCTCTCTCTCTCTCTCTCTCTCTCTCTCTCTCATAAATAAATAAAATATTCTTTAAAACAAAGAAAAGAAAACCTAACATAGCCCACATGTAGCTTAGCCTTAATTTTGTCACGCATGATAATTACACTGGTGTATGGCATGCTTGCAAGAGAATTTCAAGTAAAACAAAGCACCGCGCATCATACCACTGGCTGTTTATCCCCCAGACCTGGGCTGCTTGAGGAAGAAATTGTGCTGTGAAATGAAACACTCCCCAGGGCACACACAGCGCTGTCGATGTGGACCGTGCACAGCCTCCTTCTCAAAGGTGGTCACTGGAACGGCACCGAGGGGCTGATATTTCCCGGGGACGTGTTCATTACACACCGCCTAATGAGCAGTAACTGGAACTATTCGAATAATTTTTCAACCAAGTCACAAGAGCATGAGTGACCCAGGGTGGATCTCACAGAGCACCTTCTCCTCAGGACAGTCTTGAGAATGCCAAGTTCTAGCCAGCTTTATCTCTTAAAGCACATCGCAACCTCAGCCCAAGTGTGACTTTCAAGGTCACAATAAGGTTCAGAACACTCACGGAGATTCTCAGTCAATTGGTCTTCAAAGTGTCAAAGATGAAGGCGCGTCTAAGATTATTTGGGACTGTGAAAACTTGCCCCAAATCCCCTAGAATTCACGTACTCTACACTGGGACATTTAAGATAGGCTTTTAAAGATTTCTTATTTTTATTTATTTATTAGAGACACAGAGAGAGAGAGAGAGAATGGGCACGCCATGACCTCTAACCACTGCAAACTCCAGGCGCATGTGCCACCTTGTGCATCTGGTTTACAAGGGACCTGGAGAATCAAACCTGGGTCCTTAGGCTTTGCAGGCAAGCACCTTAACACCTGAGCCATCTCTTCAGCCCTACACTGTGGTATCTAGTGTCTGGCACTCTAAACCATAGAACTGAACATTGTGGCATGTCCTGCTTATTAGTTCCTTCTAGAGGGTGGGGAGACGGAGAGGACATGCCCATGCAAAACTAAATAAGTAAACACACACATTCCTGTACTCAGAATAGGCATGCAGACCCAGAGGCAAGTTCTGTGGCTTAGCGTCCACAGCAAGATTGTCACCAGTTTCTGCATACAGGGCTTTGGCTCACCAGTTGAACTTGAATTGTCAGAACCTGGCCCTTGGCAGCAGATCCCTGGACTTCATCACCGCTGCTACATTTAGAATAGGAAGGAGTCTCTCCCGACAAGAAGAGGTGCCTACTAAGACAGTGGGCATGGGAAATGTGTTCCTGAGCCAGGCAAACACCCACCCCAACACGTAGCAAGAAAAGGTAACAGAACCCAGGCACCCTATAGTGCTGGTGTGGATCTGTGAGGAAGAAAGATCCAAAACACGTGATTTCAAATTTGAACCTCGTGCATAATAATTGACATATGTCTGAAAGACATTCCCCTTTTGAGCAGGATTTCCTTGGCTGCTCACTGAATCCCGCAATGATGTGGTTTGAAAGCATAATGTCCCACATAGGTTTATGTGTTGGAACACTCGGCTGGTCATGCCATTTGGGAAGGTCGTTTAACCTTTTGGAGGTTGGAGTCTCACTGGAGGTCACTGTGGGTGGACCCCGTCCACTCTCTGTTTCCTCGCTGGGTTCACATTACCAGCCACCTCCCTGTCCTACCTCCTTGATGGACTGAACCCCAGAAACTGTTAGCCAGAGCAAACCCTTTCTTCCTTCTGCTGTTTCTTGTCAGGTCATAGCAATGAGGAGCATAATGAATGCAACTAACTTGTCAGTAACATTGAAAACCAGATTTTACTTCCAAATTTCAGATGCAAAAAACTGAGTGAAGAGACTATTATTTTTTTAAATCTTATTATTATTTTATTTATTTGAGAGAGAGAGAGAGGAAGAGATAGATAGAGAGAATGGGCATGCCAGGGCCTCCAGCCACTGCAAACAAACTCCAGATGCATGCGCCACCTTGTGCATCTGGCTTACATAGGTACTGGGGGGTTGAACCAGGGTTCTTAGGAAGCACCTTCTAGAATCACCATCTCTCTAGTCCTAAATAAAAATTTTTTTAAAGAATTTTTAAATTATTTTCTCTTGTTCTGTGAAGAATGTTCTTGCATCATGGGCTGGAGAGATGGCTAAGCAGTTAAGGGGTATGCCTGTGAAGCCTAAGGACCCAGGGTCGACTCCCCAGTACCCACGTAAGCCAGATGCACAAGGGAGTGCACACATCTGGAGTACGTTTGCAGTGGCTGGAGGCCCTGGTGAGCCCATTCTTTCTTTCTCTCTCTCTCTCTCTCCCTATCTCTGTATCTCTCTCTCTCAAAAAAAATAAATAAATAAAATATTTTGAAAAAGAATGTCCTTGCATCTTGATGCGGGCTGTGCTGCATCTGCAGGTCACTTGTGGCATTAGAACCATTGTTCCAGTGTTGATCCTGCTGACACATGACCGAGAGACACGACCAAGGTGTCTCGGAAAGGTGAGCTGCTGCGGCGACTGAAGTCCCCAGCTGCTCTGTCCCTCGTGTGCACTAGAAGTGACTGACTCCTGGGTTTCGATGTTCTCCGAGGGATTCCATCGCTGTGTGAGGATTGTTCATCTCAGCCACGGGAAAGACACAGCACCCTGGAGGTGCAAGCCAAAGAGATATAAAACTTGGGCCAGAGGGATCACTTAGTGGTTAAGGCATTTGCCTGCAAAACCAAAGGACCCAGGTTCAATTCCCCTGGACCCACATAAGCCAGATGCACAAGGGGGCGTATGTGTCTGGAGTTCATTTGCAGTGGCTAGAGGCCCTGGGGCGCCCATTCTCTCCCTCTCTCTCCTCCTCTTTTCTCTGTCAAATAAACAAATAAAAATAAAATATTTTTTTAAAAAAGAAAAGAAATACAAAACTCAACTAAATTTGGGAAAGCAAAATACTGTCTGCAGGAACATAACATGTATAACATAAATGCCCGTTCATATTCTAACAATACCAGTGTTGATATTTTACCTTTGATCCTTAGGGTTCATAAGCCATTATCCCAACATCTCCTCTTCATGCCCGTAATAAAAACAGAGGATTTCTCCCCTTAAGGAAGCTAACATCCACAGAATTTCACGGGAGATTCTATTTCCAGCATGGAGTAATTATGAATCCTAGGCCCTCCAAGGCAGCTCCAGTGTCAAAGGCTCTGTCCATCTGGGTTAGCACTCTACGCGACCTCTCACTTCTCAAACAAACCCAACTGGGCCCCAGAAAACAGGCATCTTCAACACTGACATGCATTTACCCATCCAGCAAGTATTAATGACCCGCTAGGCACACAGTACTGTTAAAGTTAATGCAACCCCACTGTGTTGTGTGGGAATGTGAAAAATGGTTTATGAGCACCGTGCACGGACACGCGGAGTCAAGACTTGAGCTGGCTCCAAGTGGCGTGGGACTGAGTCGTCAGGTGAGAGAGGAAAAGAACATTTCCTGGGCTGAAGAGATGGCTTAGCGGTTAAGCGCTTGCCTGTGAAGCCTAAGGACCCCAGTTCGAGGCTCAATTCCCCAGGATCCACATTAGCCAGATGCACAAGGGGGCGCATGCATCTGGAGTTCGTTTGCAGTGGCTGGATGCCCTGGCGTGCCCATTCTCTCTCTCTCTGCCTCTTTCTCTCTGTGTGTCTGTCTCTCTCAAATAAATAAATAAAAATAACAATTTTTTTTAAAAGAGCATTTCCTGGGGAGGACAGCGTGAAGCTTGGCAGGGCTTTGATGACGTGGCAGTCTGTCCTCTAGGCATGGTCAGGATGTGTTTCACACCAGCGTGTAAAGATGGACGGGGCAGGAAAAGTAGAGGAGGCTGACTCGGTAAAGGCAGGTGGAACCTAGGCTTTGAAGCATCTGGGATACAGGCTGAGGAGCATCTGGAGTTCATTTGCAGTGGCTGGAGGTCCTGGTGTCCCCATTCTCTTCCTATCTATCTGCCTCTTTCTCTCTCTGTCTGTCCCTCTCAAATAAATAAATAAAAACAAACAAACAAACAAACAAATAAAACAACAGGAAATAAAAATGTTAGCCTCAGGAAGGAAAATGTGTAGAGGTGGAAATCAACTAGAGGCTGGTGTTTCGTGAGAGAAGGTGGTGATCCAGAGAGATTCTAGAGCCTGGATGCAGAGCACATTTCAGGATCAAATGGATGGGAGATCACCAGTTCTGTGGCCTTCCACTTGGACCTGAACTTGAGGCAGGTGCATCTATGGCTACTTGTGAATAGCCACAAATACGTCTCCTTCAATATTCCCCCCAGTTCTCCACAACATGTGACACACATCTGAAGATGGGGAGCCAAGCTCCAGTGGCCCAATTGGGTTAGAGAGCCGTTCTTGTATGAAATAAGATGGGGGGGGGGGGTGTTACATACCTGTAATTCCAGAACTGAGAATGATAAAGAGTTCAAGGCCAAAGAGGAAAAGAGAGGGGGATGCAGGGAGAGAGAAAGAGAGGAGAGAGAGAGAGAGAATGAGCAGAGAGAGAGAGAGTTAGTTCAAGGCCAGCCTGAGCAAGATGAGACTTTGTCTCAAAAGAAATGGCCACCAGGGGGCGGAGTTACACAAACAACCGTCATGGACCGGAAAGCAAGCCAGGCCCGGTTAAGGGTGGAGACCAGAGAACTGGAGGAGTGAGCAGCTGGGCGGGGTGAGGGGACCACAGGGTACTCATGGCAGGAGTCCAAGGCTAAAGGCCTGGAATTCTTCGTTTCAGGAAACATGTTTGCAAAACGAGTGAGAGAACACTGAGTTCCTTCTATGGTGTGCACCATGTTGCGGGAGCCCAGAGCGTTTCCATGGTTTCTAATCTACATGTGAGTTGTACACGTGACTACGCACAGTCTCATCTTATAGCCAGCCAGGCCAAGTCTGAAGAGTTCATTCCCTGAGACGTGCACTGGGTACTTATCTGCCTGTCAAAAAAAATTAAAACAAAAGAAAGAGAGAAATAAAGAAGGCAGGCAGGAAGGAAGGAAAGAGAGAGAGAGAGAGAGAGAGAAAGAAAGAAAAAAAGAAAGAAAGAAAGAAAGAAAGAGAGAGAGAGAGAGAGAGAGAGAGAGAGAAAGAAAGACCAGAATAATGAATGCTAGGTGCAGAGAGAGTGGGGATGGGGGAATGATTGTACAAGCTAAATTGAAGAGAGGTAGGGCTGCAGAAATGGCTTAGCAGTTAAGGCACTTGCCTGCAAAGCCTAAGGACCCAGGTTCGATTCCCCAGGACTCATGTAAGCCAGACGTACAAGGTGGCGCATGTGTCTGGAGTTCATTTGCAGTGGCTGGATGCTCTGGCGCACCCATTCTCTCTCTCCTCTCTCCCTCTCCTTCTCAAATAAATAAACAAAATAAATTGAAGAGATGTGGCAGGCAGTTCCAAAGGTCCTTGTGTTAGCAGACTTCTGTGTCATTGCAACTGAATACACGCAAGCAGACACGTGGAAGGAAGGGCCGTGGGTTCGTGGCTATAGGGCAGAGTCTGTCGTGGTGGGTAAGGCCTAGGGCAGGAGCAGTGAGTGGAGGGGACAGCGGGCGTGGGCGGCTGCTAGCAGCCCTCTCGGTGGAACAGGAGAGAGATGAGAAGAAGCTGAGTTAGGCTATAAACCTTGAAAGCTCACCCCCCAGTGACCCACTTCCTCCAGCTAGGCCCTGCCTCCCAACACACAGCCTCCCCAAACAGCGCCACCAGCTAGGGACCCCATGTTCAAACACAAGAACCCACGGGGGACATTTTACACGGAAATCACAGCAAGCCTGGTAGGACACAATGAGGAATCTGAAATGTGTTTGAACATGTAGGGATTTCCAACTTAGGCTCAGAGTCATACCTAACATTGCTGGGGTCTAGTACCAGGGAAGGGAAGGGAAAGAGAGCGGAAGGAAAGGGGGGAGCCCCAGGCTGTGCTGTAAAAGTGCTTCTTCATCCGCATGTGCTATTCCAGTGGACGTCCTGGAAGAAAGACGCAATGGTGTCCACATCCACTAATACCTGGCAGGCAGTTGCGTGTCCAGGAAGATCGGAGAAGGAAGGGAAGAGAGGGTATAGGAAACGGGCTATGAAGGAGACGTTCCCAGGACAAACTTTACTCATTAGACTTGTGCCTGGAGCAAAACCGGAGACAAAAGGAAAGTCTGGTTTAACCTATCAGAGAACAAATGGTTAAAGAAAATATATATTAGTTAGCTATTGCTGGGTAACAAGCGGTCCCAAACCTCATGGGAATAAAACATTAACTAGTGATCATCTCACGTAGTTTCTGTGGGTCGGGAATCTGGACGTGCTTGGCTAGATGATTCGGTCAGGGGTATGTTATGAGGCCCTGGTCACGATGTTAGCAAGGGCCACTGTCATCTACGGGTCTAACAAGGCCCTGGCTGTCACATAGCAGTCTTCTTGGCATGGTCTGTGACATCTCTGGAGACTTTGTAATCTGTCACAGATCTCCATGACATGACAGCTGGCTTTCCCCAGAGCAGGAGGAAGAAAGAAGGTACAAGTTTTTGGTGTGTGTGCCCTGACCTCAAATGTCACACTGTGATCCTGGTGAAACAGCTCCTGGTCACAAGGCTGTCCTCTAGGAAGTATTGGCGGCACCATCGCTAAGAATGGGAGAATCAGAGGAGGTGATCTCAAAGACTGCTTTCCACAGGAAAAGAGAACCTGCATCAAAACTATGAAATCTTGGGCTGGAGAGATGGCTTAGCAGCTAAGGGACTTGCCTGAGAAGCCTAAGGACCCAGGTTCAGTTCTCCAGGTCCCACGTTAAGTCAGATGCACATAGTGGTGAATGTGTCTAGAGTTCATCTTCAGTGACTAGAGGCCCTACTGAGCCCATTCTCTCTCTCTCTCTCTCTCTCCCTATCTCTAATAGATTATTAAAAAATATATTAAAAATATTTTTGAAAATATGAAATTTTTCCAGGAGTGGTGGCACACCCCTTTAATCCCAGCACTCAGGAGGCAGAGATAGGAGGATTGCTGTGAGCTCAAGGCCAACTTGAGACTACATGGTGAATTTCAGGTCAGCCTGGGCTACAGCAAGACTCTGTCTCAAAAAAAAAAAACTATATATATATATATATATATATATATATATATATATATATATAGTGCCTGGAGAAATGCCAAAGGACCCAGGTTTGATGCTGCAGGACCCACATAAGGCAGATGCACAGATGGCCCATGCACAAGGTCTAGAGTTAATTTGCAGTGGCTAAAGGCCCTGGAGTGCCCATTCTCATTCTCTCTCTCTCTCTCTCTCTCTCTCTCCTTCTCTGCCTTTCTCTTTCTCAGATAGATAAAATAAATAGTTTTTTAAAAAAACATGGAGTCTTGGCGGAAAGAATGTAAGAGCCAAAGGAAAGGTAGGACTCCTTACTACGTGCTCCCCCCAGACACAAAATGGCCTGGATATCCATGACCTCACAGTGCCTGACACTATCTACACAAGACCATCATAATAGGAGGAAAAGATGATGACATCAAAATAAAAGAGAGACTGATTGAGATGGGGAGGGGATATGATGGAGAATGGAGTTTCAAAGGGGAAAGTGGGGGGAGGGAGGGAATTACCATGGGATATTGTTTACAATCATGGAAGTTGTTAATAATAAAAATAAATTAATTAATTTTTAAAAAGAAAAAAATACATATGGAATCTGAGCCAGGCGTGGTGGTGCACGCCTTTAATCCCAGCACTTGGGAGGCAGAGGTAGGAGGATCACTGTGAGTTCAAGGCCACCCTGAGACTACACAATGAATTCCGGGTCAGCCTGGGCTAGAGTGAGACCCTGCCTTGAAAAACAAACAAACAAATATATATATGTTAGAGATGGTGTCATGTGCCTATGATTCCTGCTCTGGGGAAGCAGAGACAGGAGGATCCCTGGAGCTCGCTAGCCAGTCAGTCTAGCCTAACTGGTGAGCTCCAAGCCAATGAGAGACCCTATCTAAAAGAGAGATGGCAAGGGTCCCGGGGATGACATCTGTGGTTGTCCTCGAACTTCTGCACACACACGCACACGCGCACGCACACAAAACGGGGGCTCTTCACTCTTCTAGCTCCTTCTCTTTTTCCTCCTACTACAGGAATCCACTGCACTGGTTTATTGCAGGAAGGGGCAGCCTCAGAGACTAGTTGCCCCCAGACTCACACTAAGTGGCAGCGCTAATTGTGAACCAATTAGCCGTGGGATCGCACAGGGCTCTCTTGCTGGATGGAAAGGAAAAAAAAAAAAAAAAAACCTAGGCTATTTGCTGAGAGTTCAAGTTAGGTAAGAGATCAGTGAAATAAGCCCTCCCCCCTCAGTATTCTAGCCCTAGCTGTGAATCCTTGGGAAAGTTATTCTACCTTTTTATTATTATTATTAGTTTAGAAAGAGACAGAGAGACAGAGAGAATTGGCCCGCCAGGGCCTCCGCCACCTAGTGGACATGTGCGACCTTGCACTTGCCTCACCTTTATGCATCTGGCTAATGGGTGATCTGGAGAGTCAAACATGGTCCCTAGGCTTCACAATGAAGTACCTTAACCACTAAGCCATCTCTCCAGACCCCCCACTTTTGTTGTTGTTGTTTGGTTTTTTTTTTGTTTTGTTTTGTTTTTGCTTTTTTGAGATAGGGTCTCACTCTATCCCAGGCTGACCTGGAATTTACTATATAATCTCAGGGTGGACTCGAACTCACAGCGATCCTCCTACCTCTACCTCCTAAGTGCTGGGATTAAAGGCTTGTGCCACCACACCTGGCATTGCTCTGCCTTGTGATGCCTCGTTACACTTACCCAAAACACAGAACTACTTAACTGAGCCATTTTAAGGATGGGCTGAATTGATGGTTACAAAAGTCTTAGAGCGCTGCATGGCCTTTCCTTTGGCCCCTGAGTGTCCATGAGCAAGTCATATGACTCAGTCAACAAAGCCGATCAATAAATCAATACTGCCGGCAGCCCTCCATGGCTTCGCACCTGTCTTCGTGCTCTTCGGAGTTATGCCTTGAAGCCCTTTGTTCACACTAATTTCAGCCTGCAAGTCCCCAGGAGATGGCATGGTCCCCATCGTGGTAAGCAGCAGCCAACGGCTGTGGTCGGCATCTGTTCGGGACACTGGCATGACTTTCCAGGGTGGCTCTCTTCCGCCTCTGCCGCGAGCCCACCGAGAAACTCTCTCCCCGTCCCCGACGCTTCTGCCTCGCATAGCATCCCCGGCTCGCCAGAAAAATGAAGGCGACACCCATGGCGTATTAATAGTGCTATTTCAGGCGATGACATAATGGCTTCCAGAATGGCCAAGAGGGCTTCTGGCACCTCTATGCATAGGTGGGGCTGCTCCACATGTCTGGGTGGGACCTCCCTCCACTGTCAGCTCCTCCTTCCAAGAAATGTTCTATTTTTGACTTTGGGTGGATAGATGCTTTCTCGCTTCCAAAGGACGGTTAAGAACAAGATGACCACGACCCTTTGGAACAAAAGGAAAATGTGCCAGATGAGGAAAATCACGTACCCTTTCTGGCTCTGTTATTCACTACCATCCTGCCAATTTCCAGCTGGTTCGTGTTGCTCTCTGTTTAGGAAAGGAGGAAACTGACAGGAAAAGTAATTGCAAGAGAGGAAGAGAAGGAGGGAATGAGAGAAGAAAGGAGAGACTGAAGAAGGGAAATGGGAGGGAAGAAAAAAAGAGGGAAGAGGGAAGAAGGAAGGAGAAAGGGAGGGAAGGAGAGAGAGGGAGCTTGAAGGCACTAATTCAGACCATGCTAATGAAAACACACATTGTTTTAATACTGAAAAGAAGTGGCCAAGGAGTGTTCAGCGCTGAATTATCTCTATCACACTTTCCAAGGCTCAGGGTCCATTACAGAAGAGGTGATGGAAAGAACGTAAGAGCCAAAGGAAGGGTAGGACTCCTTACAATGTGCTCCTCCAGACACAAAATGGCCTGGATATCCATGACCTCACAGTGCCTGACACTACCTACACAAGACCATCATAATAGGAGGAAAAGATCATGACATCAAAATAAAAGAGACTGATTGAGAGGGGGAGGGGATATGATGGAGAGTGGATTTGTGAAGGGGAAAGTGGGAGGGGAGGGAATTATCATGGCTCCTTGTCTATAATTATGGAAGTTGTCAATAAAAAAGAAAAGTTGGGCTGGGCGTGGTGGCATACGCCTTTAATCCAGCACTCGGTAGGCAGAGGTAGGAGGATCGCCGTGAGTGTTCAAGGTCACCCTGAGACTACATAGTGAATTTCAGGTCAGCCTGGGCTAGAGTGAGACTCTACCTCAAAAAATTTATTTAAAAAGTTTTTTAAAAAAAGTGGTTTTCCATTGGTTCAGAAAGCCTGCTGAGAGCCTTGAAATCCCACAACATGCCTAAAGTAGAGCAAACTGCAGGTCATTTTGCAGTAAACCATGGTTTTTCTTAATATGACTTGAAACAACATGGCGTTGGGCAAAATGAATCTACTATGGAATATCTATCAGAATGATCTTAGGAGATATGTGTATAATTTTAACTGGTTTGGCTGGTTCCTAATTAACTCACAAAACAGACTGTAAGAATATGGCCATGTTATATCTTCTGTCATTTTTTTTTTAAGTAAAACTAGGTCTCTTCTATAATGAAATGTAAAGAGGAAATTGGTGACTTTCATCCCTGCTCCTTCACAAAACCTATTTTGGTGAAATGACCTTGATCTACCCCAGTTTGTAAGTGGGCTCCAGCAACCTCAAGAGCGTGTCTGATGGGGCGTGAGCAGCCAGTGGTGTCTTGGCACGAGAGCCTAGTGTCCCTGGGTTCACGGATGGAAGTGTGCCAGTTTTCACCTGATTTCACTTGAACGCCAGCCTGAGCTGGCAGGAGACCTGCAGGTTTAACACTTAGTCTGTCCCTGACACCTAGTGTCAACACGTGAAATGGCAGGCTGGGAACCAGAGCCTCAACGGGAGGAGGAGGCTACTAACCCCACTGGTCACCTGGGTGACAAGCCGCATTCCTCGCGATGGCCTGTGGTCTCTCGGGCTCCTCTGGTCCTCTAGCTGTGGCGTCACATTGCTACCTGTATTAGTCAGGGTCCTCCACAGGAACAGAACGGGCAGAGTGAATATATTTATGAAGCGGGCGGACTAGATCAGCCTACACGACCCGGGCTGGGCAGTCCAACAGTGGCTCTCGGTCCATGAAGCTGGATGCCTCAGCATCCCGTTCTGGTCCTGAAGGCCTGACAGGTTCCTGGTCAGCAGCTGGTCTTCAGTCCACGTTGGAAGGCGGAAGAAGCCGGGTTCCAGCGTCAGCGAAGGGCACGGGAACAGGGTAGGCACTGTCTCCAGCAAGGGGCTTTTGTCTTGGAACCTCTTTATATAGAAGCTGTCCCCAGAAGGAGCTGCCTCCTGTCTGCCTGGACACACAGATCCCAGGTCTGCCCAAGGGGCACGTCTCTGACTTGATGGCCGAGCCAGTCAACTCGACAGTGGACATCAGCCATCACACTACCTCGCATTCTTCCCGGGACACAAGGAACAAAGAGACACCTGAAGATGGAGCGGCATCGTTTTTCTTACGGCAAAATACGTGTTATTGATCAAAGCTTGACGGAGCTCCTCAACGCTTACTTACCTCCTGCTTGGAAAGACATCAGAAGTGATGGCTTACATCTTGATAAACTGTCCCGTTCCAAATGTTCTTGTTCTGTTGTCTGCACGTGCCTCTCCGTTTTCACGTGTGCTTTATATGTTTGATGTTTCTGGCATATGGAATTTACACGGAATGTACAATATAGGTCAACTAGTGACAAGGAAGGAAGGGGGAAGGAGGGAGGGAGGGAGGGGAAGGGAGGGAGGGAAGGAGAGGGGGAAGGAGAGAGGGAGGGAAGAGAAGGGCGGAGGGGGAGGAAAGGAGGGGGAGGGAGACAGGAGGGGAGGGAGGGAAGGGGGAAGAAGGGAGGGGGAGGGAGACAGGAAGGAAGGGAGGGAAGGGGGAAGAAGGGAGGGGGAAGGAGGGAGGGAGGGAGAGGGGGAAGGAGATAGGGAGGGAGGGAGGAAAAGAGGAAGGAAGGGAGGGGGAAGGAGGGAGGGAGGAAGAGGGGATGGAGGGAGAGAGGGAGGGAGAGGGGATGGATGGAGGGAGGGAGGGAGGGAGAGGGGGAAGGAGAGAGGAAGGGAGGGAGGAAAAGAGGAAGGAAGGGAGGGGGAAGGAGGGAGGGAGGAAGAGGGGATGGAGGGAGAGAGGGAGGGAGAGGGGATGGATGGAGGGAGGGAGGGAGGGAGAGGGGGAAGGAGAGAGGAAGGGAGAGGAGGAGGGAGGCAGGGAGGGAGAGGGAGGGATGGAGGGAGGGAGAGGAGGAGGGAGGCAGGGAGGGATGGAGGGAGGGATGGAGGGAGGCAGGGAGGGAGAGGGAGGGAAGGAGGGAGGGACCTTCAGGCTTCTGTTTCTCAGCGTTGCTTTCATCAGGGCATCGTAACGCACTTCTGTCTTTTTGGTAGCAGGTCCCTTGGATTCCTCTCACGCTTCTGTCCTTTAGGACCTCAGCAGATGGTGCCATACTGTTTTGCTCTGAGAAAGTATTTACTAACACCATACATGCACCAGACTGCCGGTAACGCTCTGGGCACAGTAACTGTACTGTAGGGGACAGAGTCAGAAGTAGGTGCTTTCCTAAGAATCAGACCCATAAACATCAGAGGTGGGGACTTACAGTGACCAGTCCATGCCCTCCTCCAAGCAGCCCTCTGAAATCATTCCAGATGTGTTAAAATTCTCCTTCCACCAAACATAAGCCCACTCTCCAATATCAAGCTACCATCAATTGTGGGCTAGATCAGGGCCTACACCTATTAAATTCTCTATTAAAAAAAAATAAAAGGGTTATCTCATTTGTCCGGATGCTAACTTACTCTCCGTTGGAGAATCTGCTTCTCTTTTTCAGATAGATGTAGATCCTAAGAAGAGAGCCACCCCATCATACCTCAAAAGGGCCCCGGCTGAAACTAAGAAAAATTGGCGAAACAAGCAAGGGGGCTGTTTTCCTGATGAACCAGATACCAGCACAAGGGGGAAGGAGATCAACACAGAGAAAAATCAACTCCTACCAAATCAGAGAGCCAGAGCCTCAGAGGCCCCCAACACCTCATCACTGAAGCAGACCAAAAATGAACCCAACATGGCTCAGGGAAATTTTGCGGAAGAGAGGGCAGAAAGAATGTCAGAGCCACATGTTGGGTCATGATATGCAGAGACATTTAGCTTACCCATAACTGTGGGCTAACTCCACAATGCATGACCCATATACCTCAACAAGGAGGGGCCAAGGGGAGGGGGTAGGTCACGGATGAGCCTAATAATGGTACCAAACTGACTGTATTTGCTGAATACAAAACTAACTAATAAAGGAAAAAATAAAATAAAAATAAAAATAAAATTCTCCTTCCAATGATGTCACAGGAACTTCCTCAATCAACAACCCTGAGCGGACCCATGATGTAGCGATATTCCCCGCCAGAGAATCCCCTTGGAGTTTCCCTGCACTCTTCACACTTCATGACAGCCTATTTCTCCTTCGTGTGAAGCCAAGACTCTCTGATGCATTAGGTCATTTTATTCGTTCATTTACAGTGTATATACGACGAGTCAGGCAGTGAGGCAGGCTCTGCAAAGTGATGAGGAAAAGTCGTGGAACTCATCCTTAAAGTACTTGTAAAGTCGGGCCGTGGTAGCGCACGCCTTTAATCCCAGCACTCGGGAGGCAGAGGTAGGAGGATCACCGTGAGTTCGAGGCCACCCTGAGACTCCATAGTGAATTCCAGGTCAGCCTGGGCTAGAGTAAGACTCTACCTCTAACAAAAAAAAAAAAAAAAAACAGTACTTACAGTCAAAAGAGAGGTACACTTGGTGTGGAGTAGATTGTGTTTGAGGAGACTTTTATTTTTGTTTTTGTTTTTTTGTGTGTGTGTGTTTATTTTATATAGATTTATTTGAGAGGGAAGCAGATAGAGAGAGATAGAGAATGTGCAAACCAGGGCCTGCAGCCTCTGCAAACAAACTCCAGATACATGTGCCACCTTTTGCAGCTGGCTTACGTGGGTCCTGGGGAATTGAACCTGGGTCCTTAAGCCTTCACCGCCAAGTACCTTAATCGCTAAGCCATCCCTCCAGCCCTCAGGAGACTTTTTGATCTGGCCTAAAGTCATAGCCCCTCATGCCACTGTTCCTTCACCTTAAAGCCCTTAAGGCATGCAAGGTCTCTCCATGACCATTAACATGCCTGCTGGGAGGCTCTGAACTACCTCGGAGATCAGCCTATAGAACTTTCTACCCAAAGGGCGGTAGAGTGAGAGACGGGGAGAATCTCTCAATAACTGTAATGCTGTAGGTGACAGGGCACTGTGATGACAAGCCTGGCTATTGGATCCCCATCAGAACTCGTTCTAGAAAATACCACACGGCTGACTTAAGTAAGTGCCACAGGCCTGTGTGGAGTGGGCTGCGGCAATGCCCAGCCTCTTGCGATCACCAATGATAGCCCAGCGTGAGATGTCCAAAGGGCATCTTTATCTTTCCTAGCTCAAATTTCAGGAAACAACTTTATCCTTTTGTTGGTGTTGTTGTTTTTTTGTTTTTTGAGGTAGGGTCTCACTCTGGTCCAGGCTGACCTGGAATTAACTATGTAGTCTCAGGGTAGCTGCGAACTCATGGCGATCCTCCTACCTCTGCCTCCCTAGTGCTGGGATTAAAGGCGTGCGCCCAGCTAACTTTATCCTTTTGTGAGAAGGTGGGGATACTGAGGGGGCGGGGGGTGGTGGCTCAGTGGGGATAGTGCTGGCTGCACAAGCATGAGGACCTGAGTTTGGATCCCCAGAACCCACATAAAAGCCAGTCATCGAGGGCTGGAGTGATGGCTTAGCGGTTAAGGCACTTGCCTGCAAAGCCGAAGGACCCAGGTTCGATTCCCCAGGACCCACGCTAGCCAGATGTACAAGGGGGCGCAAGCGTCTGGAGTTCGTTTACAGTGGTTGGAAGCCCTGGCGCACCCATTCTCTCCCTCCTCTCTCTCCCTCTCTCTCTCTCTCTCTCTCTCCTTCTTTCTCTGTCAAATAAATAAATAAATACAAAATATTTTTAAAAATGTTTAAAAAGCCAGACATCCAGGTGCACCTCTGTAATCTCAGAGCTGGGGAAGCAGAGACAGGGGGATCTCTGGGGCTCACTGATTGGGTAGTCTACACAAATCTGGGAGCTCTAGGTTTAGAAGGAGACTCTGTATCAAGAAATAAATAAATGCTGGGCATGGTGGCACATGCCTTTAATCCCAGCACTCAGGAGGCAGAGGTAGGAAGATTCCCATGACTTCGAGGCCACGCTGAGACTACACAGTGAATTCCAGGTCAGCCTGAGCCAGAATGAGACCCTACCTTGAAAAACCACCACCAACAAAGTATTAAATTCAATTAAATAAATAAGATAGAGGGCTGGGGAGATGGCTCAGAGGTTACAGGCTTGCAAACCCTGACATCTTGGGTTTGTTTCCCCAGAACCCATGTAAAGCCAGATGCACAAAGTGGCACATGCATCTGGAGTTTCTTTGAAGTGGCAAGAGGCCCCATTCTCTCTCTTCCTCTCTCTCTCTCTCACCCTGAAAATACATACAAATACCTGAGCCGCAAGACAGCCCACCTCCATAAGGTTATAACTACTTTTGCAAGGGAGGACAGGCTCTCTGACCACTTGGGAACTTCTAGCTGTGGGTGAGTTTTTCCCCTGGGCTGGGCCTGGCCTCAGCCAGGAGGTCCCCCTAGCCCTTACTCTCCACATGGGACTCTTCATCCCTCCAGCTCCCCACAGGGCAGGAAGCTCTTGAACTTTCTTTTCTCTTTTCTTTCCTTTCCACGCTTTTTTTTTTTTCCAGGAATCTCTAGCCATGTGGATGCCTTTCCTTGGCTCTGTACTTCCCTCAATAAATATAATAATTTAATTTAAAAGAAAAATAAGGTGGAGAGCAATTAAAGACACCCAACATTAACTTCTGCACAAGCACTTGCGCATGTGCACTTGCACACACATGTGCCCACACATACATATGAGCACACATACACACATATAACATGCAAAGAAGGAGGATATCTCAATAAGGAAAAAAGTAGGAAGATCAGTATACACTAAAAGTCAACAGCTGCAGGTCAATCAGCAAAAGCGGGCTGGAGAGATGGCTTAGCAGTTAAGCCGCTTGCCTGTGAAGCCTAAGGACCTAGGTGTGGTTCCCCAGCACCCACTTAAAGCCAGATGCACAAGGGGGTGCTTGCGTCTGGAGTTCATTGCAGTGGCTAGAAGCCCTGACATACCCATTCTTTCTCTCTCTCAAATAAATAAATAGATTTTGTTTCTTTTTTTTTTTTTCAATGTAGGGCCTCGCTCTAGCCCAGGCTTACCTGGAATTCACTATGTAGTCTCAGAGTGGCCTCAAACTCTTGGCAATCCTTCTACCTCTGCCTCCAAAGTGCTGGGATTAAGGGCATGTGCCACTACGTCCAACTATAAATAATTTAAAAAATAATCGGTCAAGTATCTGTTGTACTTGGATGGGAAGCATCTCCCAAAAGACTCCTGTGTTGAAGACTTGATTCCAAGCTGGTAGGGCTACTGAGAGGTGAGTGGGATTAGGAGGTCACCGATTTCATTATTGATCCGACCCTTCGATGAATTCGTGGCTGAATGGGCAATTGGGAGGTGCAAAGGCTGGAGGAGGTAGCTTTGGGGGGAGGTGTCTTTCACGGCTACACGTCATCATCACTGACCCTTCCCGTCATTCTCTTTCTGCTTCCTGGCACCTGTGAGGTGAGCAGCCTCCTCTGTCACACGCTACTTCTCCCATGATGCTCTGCTTCCCCACAGGCCCTTAGCAGTGGAGCTCAGTGATTATGGACTGAAACCTCTAAAGCCAATGAGCCAAAAAAATAACCTCTTTTAAATTCACCATTTATGGAAAACGCACAATATACTTAAACGCTTGTTCTCCCTTTATTTTTCAGGTGTGAAATTTCAAGGTAATACACGGCGGTACCTGACTTGGAAGCAGCAGTGTCCATTTCCTCTAATTGAAACACCCCCCCCACACACACACACACTTCTGAGGGAGACTCAGGAGGAACACAGATCTTACAAGACACACAAAAGGGCTGGAGAGATGGCTTAGCAGTTAATGCGTTTGCCTGTGAAGCCTGAGGACCCATGTTTGACTCTCCAGATCCCACGTAATCCAGACGCACAAAGGCAAGGCAAATGCAAGGTCGCACATGCCCACTAAGTGGTGAAAGCGTCTGGTGTTTGATTGCAGTGGCTGCAGGCCCCCAATTCTCTCTCCCTCTGGCTCTCTCACATAAAAAAAAAAAAAACACTGTTGGGTTTGCTTCAGAAAAAAAGACACACAGAGACCCCTCCAAGATTATGTAGCAGTAAATAGTTGTTGAGGGATAGGAGGCTCTTCAGTAGAGCTGCCTGCAAGTTGATCAGGGAGCTATTGGTATGCAATATTCATGAAGCATCGCCCATGACAAGGCGGGGATTTTCAGGGATGAGGCTGCCGTCAAATCACCCATGCTGCTATAGTGATCCCACACATGCTCTGGTAAGTCACCAGTCATGCATTGATAAGTGACCCTCACCCCTGCTCCTGTAAGTAACCCCTCATCCATGCTCCTGTAAGTAACCCTCACCCATGCTCCTGTAAGTAACCCTCACCCATGCTCCTGTAAGTAACCCTCACCCATGCTCCTGTAAGTAACCCTCACCCATGCTCCTGTAAGTAACTCCTCACCCATGCTCCTGTAAGTAACCCTCACCCATGCTCCTGTAACTAACCCTCACTCATGCTCCTGTGAGTAACCCTCACTCATGCCCCTGTAACTAACCCTCACTCATGCTCCTGTGAGTAACCCTCACCCATGCTCCTGTAAGTAACTCTCACCCATGTTCCTGTCAGTGACCCTCACCCATGATCCTGTAAGTAACCCTCACCCATCCTCCTGTAAGTAACCCTCACCCATGCTACGGTAACTAACCCTCATCCATGATCCTGTAAGTAATCCTCACTCATGCTCCTGTGAGTAACCCTCACCCATGCTCCTGTAAGTAACCCTCACCCATGCTCCTATAAGTAACCCTCACCCATTCTCCTGTAAGTAACCCTCACCCGTGCTCCTGTAAGTACCCTCACCCATGCTCCTGTAAGTAACCCTCACTCATGCCCCTGTAAGTAACCCTCACTCATGCTCCTGTGAGTAACCCTCACCCATGCTCCTGTAAGTAACCCTCACCCATGCTCCTGTAAGTAACCCTCACCAATGCTCCTGTAAGTAACCCTCACCCATGCTCCTGTAAGTAATCCCTCACCCATGCTCCTGTAAATAACCCTCACCCATGCTCCTGTGAGTAACCCTCACCCATGCTCCTGTAAGTAACCCTCACCCATGCTCCTATAAGTAACCCTCACCCATTCTCCTGTAAGTAACCCTCACCCATGCTCCTGTAAGGAACCCTTCACCCGTGCTCCTGTAAGTAACCCTCATCCATGCTCCTGTAAGTAACCCCTCACCTATGCTCCTGTAAGTAACCCTCACCCATGCTCCTGTAAGTAACCCTCACCCATGCTCCTGTAAGTAACCCCTCACCCATGCTCCTGTAAGTAACCCCTCACCCATGCTTCTGTAAGTAACCCTCACCCATGTTCCTGTAAGTAACCCCTCACCCATGCTCCTGTAAGTAACCCCTCAACCGTGCTCCTGTAAGTAACCCTCACCCATTCTCCTGTAAGTAACCCTCACCCTTGCTCCTGTAAGTAACCCTCACTCATGCTCCTGTAAGTAACCCTCACCCATGCTCCTGTAAGTAACCCCTCACCCATGCTTTTGTAAGTAACCCTCACCCATGTTCCTGTGAGTAACCCTAACTCATGCTCCTGTAAGTAACCCCTCACCCATGCTTCTGTAAGTAACCCTCACCCATGTTCCTGTAAGTAACCCCTCACCCATGCTCCTGTAAGTAACCCCTCACCCATGCTTCTGTAAGTAACCCTCACCCATGTTCCTGTAAGTAACCCCTCACCCATGCTCCTGTAAGTAACCCCTCACCCGTGCTCCTGTAAGTAACCCTCACCCATGCTCCTGTAAGTAACCCTCACCCATGCTCCTGTAAGTAACCCTCACCCATGCTCCTGTAAGTAACCCCTCACCCATGCTTTTGTAAGTAACCCTCACCCATGCTCCTGTAAGTAACCCCTCACCCATCCTCCTGTAAGTAACCCCTCACCCATGCTCCTGTAAATAACCCTCACCCATGCTCCTGTGAGTAACCCTCACCCATGCTCCTGTAAGTAACCCTCACCCATGCTCCTATAAGTAACCCTCACCCATGCTCCTGTAAATAACCCTCACCCATGCTCCTGTGAGTAACCCTCACCCATGCTCCTGTAAATAACCCTCACCCATGCTCCTGTGAGTAACCCTCACCCATGCTCCTGTAAGTAACATTCACCCATGCTCCTGTAAGTGACCCTTCACCCGTGCTCCTGTAAGTGACCCTCACCCATCCTGCTGTAAGTAACCCTCACCCGTGCTCCTGTAAGTAACCCTCATCCATGCTCCTGTAAGTAACCCTCACCCATGCTCCTGTAAGTAACCCCTCACCCATGCTCCTGTAAGTAACCCTCACCCATGCTCCTGTAAGTAACCCTCACTCATGCTCCTGTAAGTAACCCTCACCCATGCTCCTGTAAGTAACCCTCACCATGCTCCTGTAAGTAACCCTCACCCATGCTCCTGTAAGTAACCTCACCCCATGCTCCTGTAAGTAACCCCTCACCCATGCTCCTGTAAGTAACCCTCACCCATGCTCCTGTAAGTAACCCTCACCCATGCTCCTGTAAGTAACCCTCACCCATGCTCCTGTAAGTAACCCTCACCATGCTCCTGTAAGTAACCCTCACCCATGCTCCTGTAAGTAACCCCTCACCCATGCTCCTGTAAGTAACCCTCACCCATGCTCCTGTAAGTAACCCTCACCCATGCTCCTGTAAGTAACCCTCACCCATGCTCCTGTAAGTAACCCCTCACCCATGCTCCTGTAAGTAACCCTCACCCATGCTCCTGTGAGTAATCCTCACCCATGCTCCTGTAAGTGACCCTCACCCGTGCTCCTGTAAGTAACCCTCACCCATGGTCCTGTAAGTAACCCTCACTCATGCTCCTGTAAGTAACCCTCACCCATGCTCCTGTAAGTGACACTCACCCATGCTCCTGTAAGTAACCCTCACCCATGCTCCTGTAAGTAACCCTCACCCATGCTCCTGTAAGTAACCCTCTCCCATGCTCCTGTGAGTAACCCCTCACCCATGCTCCTCTAAGTAACCCTCACCCATTCTCCTGTAAGTAACCCTCACTCATGCTCCTGTGAGTAACCCTCACCCATGCTCCTGCGAGTAACCCTCACCCATGCTCCTGTAAGTAACCCCTCCCCCATGCCCCTGTAAGTAACCCCTCACCCATGCTCCTGTAAGTAACTCTCACCCATGCTCCTGTAAGTAACCCCTCCCCCATGCCCCTGTAAGTAACCCCTCACCCATGCCCCTGTAAGTAACCCTCACCCATGCTCCTGTAAGTAACCCTCACCCATGCTCCTGTAAGTAACCCTCACTCATGCTCCTGTGAGTAACCCTCACCCATGCTCCTGTAAGTAACCCCTCACCCATGCTTCTGTAAGTTACCCTCACCCATGCTCCCGTAAGTAACCCCTCACCCATGCTCCTGCAAGTAACCCTCACCCAAATGCATGTGCCACTTTTTGCATCTGGTTTTACATAGACACTGGGGAAGTGAACCAGGACCATCAGGTTTTGCAGGCAAGCACCTTAAACCACTGAGCCATCTGTCCAGCCCTTGTCAGGTTTACTTTTAAAGCCAAATTTCACTCCTGGTTTGTGTAATTTTCATCCATTTGGTGATCCAGAGGCTGTCCTTTAACAAAAGATGCAGTACTCATCCTTCATTAGTGGCATTAGATAAACTTAAGGGTTGAAAAGAAAATTTAGAAAGTACTAGATGAAATTACCTGCCACTATTTTAATTGCCTGATTTTAGACACACACACACACACACACACACACACACACATATGGCAATGCCTAAAGCTGAAACCCACAGGGAGAAGGGAATTTAGAAAGAACTAAAGTTCAAAGCGCCTACTTGGAAAAACAACATCTGCCCTTCTCATGGAAGGCTTGTCATAATTCACCACAGAGTACCAGCAAGTATTGATTTCTACCCCATCAGCTTCTAGAATGGTCATTTATCACTGTCTACCTCCCAGAAGCTCCACGTCAGGAACCACTGTTCATCAGGGGTTTAATATTAGCCCAGAAGGAGCAATAGAAAAAGCAGAGATTTGGAGCTGGAGAGATGGCTCAGCAAGTGAGGTGCTTGTCTCCAAAGCCTACGGATCTCCAGATCCCACGTAAGCGAGACACACAAGGTGACACAAATGCACAAGGTCACACATGTGTACAAGATGACACAGGCATCTGGAGTTCAAGTGCAGTGGATGGATGCCATGGCATGCCAATTCTCTATATGTTGCTCTCTCTCGCTCTCTCTCTCGTGATCTCTCTCTCAAAAAAAAAAAACAAAAAGCAGAGATTTTTGTTTGTTTGTTTGTTTGTTTGTTTTGTTTTGTTTTTCAAGGTAGAGTCTTACTCTGGCCCAGGCTGACCTGGGACTCACTATGTAGTTTCAGGCTGGCCTCGAACTCACAGCGATTCTCCTACCTCTGCCTCCCGAGTGCTGGGATAAAGGCGTGCGCCACCATGCCCGGTAAAGCAAAGATTTTAATTAGGACTTTAGGATGCCCTTCTCAGCCAGTCGCCACTCAGGATAAACCCAGAACCCAATCTTTCAAAATTCAAAAGAGGTCTGGGGAAAAAAAAAAAAAAACTCTTCCTTTATATATTTCTCCCTCAAAATAAAAGGGGGTGCGGGGAAATGGCTCACAAGTTAAGGCGCTTGCCTGCAAAGGCTGATGACCTGGGCTTGATTCCCCAGGACCCACATAAAGCCAGATGCACAAGGTGGTGCATGCGTCTAGAGTTAGTTTGCAGTGGCTAGAGGTCCTGGTGTGTCCATTCTCATTCTCCCTCTCTCTCTTTTTCTCTCCTTGCAAATAAATTTAAAAAGAAAGAAAGAAAAAAAAAAGAAAGAAGGAAGGAAATAAAGAAACAAAACTGTTTTGCTCAACATTGTAGAACTGTCTAGGCTACCTGTAGAGAATCTGTTTAAGAAGTCAATTAAATAGTATACATCCAAACGGCAGCCAGATCTCCAATTCCTTCACTCAGTGATGCCTCAAGATGACCCACTCTGCTTACAAGGTCATTACCATCACAAACTAAGCCTATTTCTCATGAAACTCATTTAACCAAGTGATTGAATAGAATCATTGTGCTCAAAAGATCATTGAGAAATCATCTGGTAAAAAAAAAAAAAAAAAGCCTGGTGTGGTGGCGCACGCCTTTAATCCCAGCACTCGGGAGGCACAGGTAGGAGGATCGCCGAGAGTTCAAGGCCACCCTGAGACTACATAGTGAATTCCAGGTCAGCCTGAGCTAGTGTGAGACCCTACCTCGGAAAATTAAAAAAATATATATATATATATCTTGGCCAGATGTAGTGACACACGCCTTTAATCCCAGCACTCGGGATGCAGAGGTAGGAGAATCACCATGAGTTCAAGGCCACCCTGAGACTACATAGTGAATTCCAGGTCAGCCTGGACTAGAGTGAGATTGTGATGGTTTGATTCAGGTGTCCCTCACAAACTTAGGTGTTCTGGATGCTAGGTTTCCCAGCTGATGGCAATTGTAAATTAACACTTCCTGGAGGCAGTGTATTGTTGGGGCGGGCTTATGGGTGTTATAGCCAGTTTCCCCTTGCCAGTGTTTGGCACACTGTCCTGTTGCTATTGTCCACCTTATGTTGGCCAGGGGTGATGTCCACCCTCTGCTCATGCCATTGTTTCCCCTGACATCGTGGAGCTTCCCCTTGAGCCTGTAAGCCAAAATAAACATCTTTTTTCCCACAAGCTGCTCTTGGTTGGGTGATTTCTACCAGCAATATGAACCTGACTGCAACAGAAACCCTACCTGGAAAAACAAAACAAAAACAACCACTTCAGGTAGAGCCTTCCTGGAGTTTGCAGAGTTGCATGTGAAGGTCGGGGGAGGGGCATAGTTAATTAGTAGAGGTCACAAGAAAGGATAAGAGGTTGGCTCTTCTGGCCTTAACTACCCCAGAGGGATAGTTTTCACTCCACAATCTTCCTCCATCCTACATTGACATCTTCTACTTTCGTATAAAATTGTCAGGATCAAGTCCCACCTTAGTCTTCTCTTGTGGAAACAGCAGCAAACCTTTCCATCGCTCACCCGAAGCCTGCTTCCCACCCCTTTAATCATCCCTGTTGCGTGTTACTGCAGTCACTCCAGTTTCATGACCCTTTGATCCACGGTGACCAACGCTGAAGGCACAGCTCTAATCAGTCTAGAGCCTGACTAACTCTGATATATAGGGACTGTTGCCTCTCATTTTCCTATTTCTTCATACCCCTGCTATCACATGAGCTTTCCCACAACAGCCTTTGACTCATCTCCAGCCAGGTCCCTGTGAGTAGACATCATCCCAGGGCACTCATTGATGAAGTAAGGCCCAGAGGTTCAAATCAAAGAAAGTTGCCTGAAACAAATCTCCATTTGGGGAAGTAAGAAGGTTTGGGGAAAAGCAAAAGATTGGGGAAAAAAAAAAAGACAACTATTTTTTTTAATTTTTTTGTTTATTTTTATTTTTTATTTATTTGACAGCCACAGACACAGAGAGAAAGGGAGAGAGAGAGGAATGGGCGCGCCAGGGCCTCCAGCCACTGCTAACGAACTCCAGACGCATGCGCCCCCTTGTGCATCTGGCTAACGTGGGTCCTGGGGAATCGAGCCTCGAACCAGGGTCCTTAGGCTTCATAGGCAAGCACTTAACAGCTAAGCCATCTCTCCAGCCCAAGACAACTATTTTCAAAACAAAAACAAAACCAGATGTTAAAAACTGTTGAAAAGGGAAATCCAGTGAACAGGCGTGGTTTTTTGACAAGCAAATTTAAGCAGATGAGCTATTTCAAACAACTTTCATGGGACACAAAATTTAAAGTCCGAGCGTGTCCCAGACCCACGCCGGGTCCTCTTCTCAGCCCTCCAGGCCCATAGGAGCTGGGTTGGAGGTATTAACATAAACAGCAACTAGGAGGCTAATTTGAGGAAGTTAAAATTGGCAAGAAGACAGCTGAGCTCAAAGGGATACATGGGGAAATCAGTCTCAGGAAAGGTGAGCTGAGGGCTGAGGAGATGCCCAGTTGGTACAGTGTTTGCGGTACCACCATGAGGATCTGAATTCAGATTCACGGCGCCTATGCAAACGCTAGATGGGGCAGCGTTCGTCTGTAACCCAGCACCAGGCAGAGAGCAGGATCCCTAGGGCTTGCTGGCTAACCAGTCTAGCCAAATTGGCGAGCTCTGGGTTCAGTGTGAGACCCTATCTCAAAAAATAAGGTGGATGGGCTGGAGAGATGGCTTAGTGGTTAAAGGTGTTTGCCTGCGAAGCCTAAGGACCCAGGTTGGACTCCTCAGAACCCACGTAAGCCAGACGCACAGGGTGGCGCACGCATCTGGAGTCCATTTGCAGTGGCTAGAGGCCCTGAAGTGCCCATTCTCTCTCTCTCTCTCTCTCTAATAAATAAAATAAAATATTAAAATTATTTTATTTTATTTGTATTTACTTGACAAAGAGAGAAAGTAGTAGAGAGAGAGAATGGGCACCAGGGCCTCCAGCCGCTGCAAATGGACTCCAGACACGTGCGCCACCTTGTGCGTCTGGCTTACATGGGTCCTGGGGAATTGACCCTAGGTTCTTTGGCTTTGCAGGCAAACGCCTTAACCACTAAACCATCTTTCCAGCCCCTGAAATGTTTTTTTTTTTTTAAATAAGGTGGAGAGCAACTGAGGAAGATACCCAGCAGTGACCTCTAGCCTCCACAAGCCCACACACATGAACATATATCTCATATATACATACATATATACATATATATGCATGAATGCATATGCATATATACATGTCTATAAAATAAAAAAGGGAGGGAGGGAGAGAAGGAGGAAGGAAGGAAGGAGGGAGGGAGGGAGGAAGGAAGGAAGGAAGGAAGGAAAAACGAAAGGAAGACAAACCCAGGATGTCATACGAGACCAGAAACACTTCCCAAGCTGGAGTGTGAGCACTTGCGTCACCTTGTGCATCTGGCTTACATGGGATCTGGAGAGTCAAACATGGGTTCTTAGGCTTCACGGGCAAGCGACTTAACTGCTAAGCCATCTCTCCTGCCCTCAATTTCTTTCCTTTTTTTTTCTTGAGGTAGGGTCTCATTCTAGCCCAGGCTGACCTGGAATTCACTATGGAGTCTCAGGGTGGGCTTGAACTCATGGTGATCCTCCTACCTCTGTCACTTGAGTGCTGCAATTAAAGGCATGAGCCACCACGCCCGGCAATTTCTTTCTTAATAATGCCCATCATTTGCCATTTGAAGTCACCCTTGTATCAAGACTCACTCTATAGATTCTCATAGAGCCACAATCCACAAGGAGACTGAGGCTGAGCCAGCCTTGGAATATAGACCTTGAGCTGGCTGTGTGGTGGTGCACACCTGTAATCCCAGTACCTAGGAGTTTGAGTCCAACCTGGGCTACATAGCAAGACACTGACTCAAAATAACAACAAAAAAGAGTGTGCACATTGGGCTGGAGAGATGGCTTAGTGGTTAAGGCATTTGCCTGTGGAAACTGGGTTCGATTTCCCCAGTACCCACATAAGCCAGACGCACAGAGCGGCACGTGCATCTGGAACTCATTTGCAGTGGCTGGATGCCCTGGTGTGCCCATTCTCTCTGCTCACCTCCCCCTCTTCTGTAGCTCTCGGCTTGAAAATAGATAGAATATATTTTTAAAAAAGAATGTGAGGACCCGGCGTGGTGGCGCACACCTTTAATCCCAGCCCTCAGGAGGCAGAGGTAGAAGGATTGCCTTGAGTTTGAAGCCACTCTGAGATTACATAGTGAATTCCAGGTCAGCCTGGGCTAGAGAGAGACCCTACCTCAAAAAAACAAAACAAAACAACAATAAGAATGTGCACATTGAAGTGATGCGCTAGCCTTCTGGTGCTCATGGCCCTAGAGAAACATCCAAAACCCACGGTAACATCAGCCCAAAGCCCCATGGAGAGCTCCGGTAGAGAAAGGCAGGGTGTCTGTTGGAAGGTCTTTCACCGGCAGTTATCCCTAGAGAAGACTAAGAGCACCTAGAACAAAGGAGGGGAGTTGGGGTCATATTGGTAACAAAAACGTGCAGATGCGGTCGGATCCTTGAGAATATCAGCTCATCGCTTGTGGGTGGGTTGGGTCATGAAGAAGGGCTGGAGGGTCGGGGGTTGGGGGGGGCTGGAGAGATGGTTTAGCAGTTAGGGTGCTCACCTGCAAAGCCTATCAACCTAGGTTCGACTCCCCAGTACCCATGGTGCATGCATCTGGAGTTCGTTCGCAGTGGCTGTAGGCCCTGGTGTGCCCATTCATATTCTCTCTCCTTGCAAATAAATGAAAATAGTGCTTTAAATAACGAAGGGTTGAGGGGCTGGGGAGATGGCTCAGCGCTGGAAGCACTTGCCCCCGTAAGCGTGAGGCGTGGAATTCACATCCCAAGCTCCCACATAAATTCTTGGGGTGGGGGCCTGGCATCTCACGGGTAATCACAGTGCTTGACAGGCAGAGACAGGGCAAGCTGGCTAGATAGACTCGCTGAACTGGCAAGCTCTGGTTTCCAGTGATGGGCGTGGCCTCAGTAAATCAAGTGGAGAGCGTTTGAGGAGGATGGCTGATGTCAGCCTCGGGCATCCGATTGCACCCACACACATCTATCTGCATGCATGCACACCACACACATGTGAACACAAACACTGGCCGAAGACCACAATGTCCTTCTACTTCCCCGGAGGGATTGGCGGCCCCATATCTTCCAGGTCCCTACAAGAGCCTCTGTCCACTCGGTAAGCGTGAGGAGACTTACCCCCAGACGAGACTGGAAGTGGGAGGGGCGATGGATAGAGAGAAAGACATATGTATATGTAGTTCCCCTTTTACGCCCCGCAGTAGCTGGGTGCAGCCACCTATGCCCAGAAGTTTATCAATGGACATCTTTTTTTTTTTTAATTTTTTTTGTTACATTTATTTATTTATTTGAGAGCAACAGACAGAGAGAGAAAGAGGCAGATAGAGAGAGGGGGAGAGATTGGGCGTGCCAGGGCCTCCAGCTACTGCAAATGAACTCCAGACGCGTGCGCCCCCTTGTACATCTGGCTAACGTGGGTCCTGGGGAGTCGAGCCTCGAACCGGGGTCCTTAGGCTTCACAGGCAAGCGCTTAACCGCTAAGCCATCTCTCCAGCCCTCAATGGCCATCTTAATGGTCATGTCCCTGCCCCAAATGTGGGCCCCACATGTTGCGCCTCGAGAGACAAGGTCTGGAAGGAAACCTCTCTCTCACAGGCTCCACATCCCTGTCTGCTGTGTGAGCTGAGTCGGTTCGATGAGTTTATTGAACGTTCCTACTGGGGCATTCTGTCTGTCCTCTGGAACATTCCTGCTGTTTCTTAGCAAATAGGGAGGAAAGCCCCTTGTTTCCAGTATAGAACCCTGCCCGGATCTCTTCCCTCCCCATCTGCCTTCTTTCAAGGCCTCTCTGAGTGTTTTCACCTGTTCCTGAAAGGCAGTGAGGTTCTGCACAGGGCCGGTAGCAGCTCAGACAGAGTGACGTAGCTGTCTACAGCCACATGACGCCTCATGTTTACCACCGTGAAGACGGCCACCTCGACTCTGTGAGAGTCGTTCTGAGTGGGGAGAGAGCTCGGTGGCTCGCCTGCCCTGTACTCCTCATCGGGACTGGATTAACTGGAGTAATTCCTTAATCACTTTAACTCAACCTGACCCTGTCCCAGACATTCAATTGTGCAGCTATTTATTAAACCACTTTATAGAAGGGACGCTGACAACGTTCTGTCCTTTGACAGCCTATCCAGGCTCATCTTGCAAGATAACCCTCATGCCTCACTATCTGACTACCTTAAAGTGCCAGCAATCACCATAAAGGTTTCTTTGAAATCACTTGGGAGGCAGAGGTAGGAGGGACTGTTGTGAGTTCAAGGCCACCCTGAGACTACACAGTGAATCCCAGGTCAGCCTGGGCTAGAGTGAGACCCTACCTTGAAGAAACCAAAATAAATAAATAAAATTTCACAAGTTGGAGTGTGACAGGAAAGAGCCCCTGGGAGAGTTAAGCGAGGGAAACTGACACCTTCCAATAGTGGCCAGAAGCAGCCCAAGAGAAGTCACGGGCAGCCGGGTGTGCCATTAATCACACGCCATTAATCCTGGCACTCTGGGAGGCTGAGGTAGGAGGATCAACATGAGTGCTAGGTCAGCACGGGCTACAGTGAGATCCTGCCTTAAACAAACAAACAAACAAACAAGTCACATGGGCAGCGAGGCATGCAGACATGGAGACACACACCTGTAATCCCAGCACTCAGTAGGCCAAAGTGGGAAGCCAGCCTGGTCTATATAGGGAGTTCCAGCCCAGCAAGTGCTACATAGTGAGACCCTACCCTAAAGAAACAGAAACATATCATATGGACCCTCCCTCCCCGGCACACACAGATATCAAACATTAATGCAGTTTCATCAGTTGCTTGAAATACACTGGAGTTCTGTTTCCAGGTTTCATGGTGTGTTGTCGGTGCTCTGTGCAATTTTTTTTCATGCAAGAGCAGAGGGGAGGGCTGGAGAGATGGCTTAGCAGTTAAGGCGCTTGCCTGCAAAGCCAAAGGACCCAGGTTCGATTCCCCAGGACCCACATAAGGCAGACACATAAAGTGGCACATGAGTCTGGAGTTCGTTTGCAGCAGCTGGAGGTCCTGATCACATTCTCTTTCTCTTCCTCGCTGTCTCTTTCTTTCTCTCTATCTCAAATAAATGTAAGAATAAAAAATATATATATTTAAAAAAAAGAGCAGAGGGGAGTGGAAGATTACCAGTAAAGCCATGCTTATCCTCCTGATATTGACATGACAGCAGGATTCCCAGAATCCACCTGCCCTCCACCTGGATGCCAGCCCTTAGTGCCGGTGGTGGTTTGATTCAGGTGTCCCCCATAAACTTAGGTGTTCTGAATGCTAGGTTCCCAGCTGATGGAGATTTGGGAATTAACACCTCCTAAGGGCAGTGTATTATTGGGGGCGGACTTGTAGGTATTATGGTATATAGCCAGTGTCCCCTTGCCAGTGTTTGGCACACTCTCCTGTTGCTATCGTCCACCTGATGTTGGCCAGGGAGTGATGTCCACCTTCTGCTCATGCCATTGTTTTTCTCTGCCATCGTTGAGCTTCCTCTCAAGTCTGTAAACAAAAATAAACCTTTTTTTCCCTCAAGATGCTCTTGGTTGGGTGTTTTCTTTTTCTTTTTTTTTTTTTTTTTTTTTTTTTTGCAGCAATGCGAACCTGACTGCAACAATAAGGTGGTACCAAAGCGTGGGATTGCTGCTAGACACCTGACTGTGTGTGTGGCTTTGGCCTTTTGGGGCTGATTTTCAAGAGGAATGTGGAAGGATTTGAAACTTTGGCCTAATAGACGCCTTGCAGTGCTGTAAGTATAGCTTGATGGACTATTCTGGTCAGAGTTGAAAGACCTGAATGCAGTAAGAACTGTGGACTGTGAGGTTTGGCTTATGAGGGTGAGAAAGAGCTTTGCCTGGAGTGGGCTAGAAACAGTTTGTGTGAGAGGCTTGAGCTATGCCACTGTTCTGAGAATTTGTGCAGTGTTGCTTTGTATAGAAATGGACTGCTATAAGCAAAGGGATATGGCACAGAAAAAAATGAAGACTTTGGGTAAACTGCTGCTCATTCATCTGCAATGATATGAGAGATTACAACCTTTGAGATTGGGCCAGCTTACCTGCACTGGGGCAACAGAAAGAATGTAGACTCTTTTGAAGGGGCCTGAATGGTCAAAGAGTGTCCTGTTCTTCAAAGTCTGCTTTATTCCCCCTGGATTAACAAATTGGCACCCTACCTGGTATTATGGACTATAAGAAATGCAGGAAGGAGAGGGTCATTGAATTTTCAACCTGGTCTTGTGCTTTGGAAATGGCCATGGGCAGTGTGAAGTAGGTTTGTTGGATGCCTGCATGGAGACCCAACAGAACTGTGAGGATGGACCGTGGGTTGGAGTGGAGACCCAGCGGAGATGCCGGGACCAGGAGATGGTTGCCAAGGAGAGCTGCCAGCCCCGGATGAGGTTTTCCAGGACTGTGAGTAGCCTAGCTGGAGGGGAGGAATTGGAACTCCAGAGACTTGTTGCTGGAAGCCTTTAATCCCAGCACTCAGGAGGCAGAGGTAGGAGAATCGCCGTGAGTTCAAGGCCACCCTGAGACTACATAGTGAATTCCAGACCAGCCTGGGCTAGAGTGAGACCCTACCTCGAAAAAAAAAAAAAAATGAGACTTGTTGCTGGTTAGAACTATCGGATGTGAAGACTTATCACTGGCTAGAGTTACTAGACTGAGAGCTACAGAGTTTTGTGTTTGCCATGTTTAAATCTTGTATTGGTTGAATATTTCTTTGCTATGCCCAATGCCATCTTTTGCAGTGTCGATATTTATTCTGTGCCATTATGTTTTTTTAATTTTTTTGTTTTATTTTTATTTATTTATTTCAGAGTGACAGGAAGACAGAGAAAGAGGCAGATATTAGAGAATGGGCACTCCAGGGCCGCCAGCCACTGCAAACGAACTCCAGATGCATGCACCCCCTTGTGCATCTGGCTTACGTGGGTCCTGGGGAACCGAGCCTTGAACAGGGGTCCTTAAGCTTCACAGGCAGGTGCTTAACCACTAAGCTATCTCTCCAGCCTGATTATGGGTTTTTTGTTTTTGTTTTGTTTTTGTTTTTTTTTTTTTTTTTTTGGTATTATGGTTCAATTAAAAGATCTTGGGCCGGGTGTGGTGGCGCACGCCTTTAATCCCAGCACTCGGGAGGCAGAGGTAGGAGGATCGCTATGAGTTCAAGGCCACCCTGAGACTACATAGTGAATTCCAGGTCAGCCTGGGCCAGAGTGAGACTCTACCTCGAAAAAACAACAACAAAAAAAGATCTTGGACTATGGGGATGTTTGAACATCATTAGGATTGATAAAAACTATGGGGACTTTTAAAGTTGGATGAATGCATTGAATTGTACATCATGTATGGTTATCAGTTTATGGGAGCCAGGGGTAGAATGTGGTGGTTTAATTCAGGTGTTCCCCATAAACTCAGGTGTTCTGAATGCTAGGTTCCCAGCTGATGGAGATTTGGGAATTAACACCTCCAGGGGGCAGTGTATTGTTGGGGACGAGCTTATGAGTGTTATAGTCAGTGTCCCCTTGCCAATGTTTGACACACTCTCCTGTTGTTATTGTCCACCTTATGTTGGCCAGGGGGTGATGTCCACCCTCTGCTCAGGCCATCGTTTTCCCTGCCATCGTGAAGCTTCCCCTTGAGTCTGTAAGCCAAAATAAACCTTTTTTCTCTCAAGCTGCTCTTGGTCGGGCGTGGGGTTTTTTGTTTGTTCGTTTTTGTTTGTTTGTTTGTTTGTTTGTTTGTTTTGCCAGCAATGCAAACCTGGCTGCAACAGTGCCTTACAAAAATCAGTTAGGCTTGCCTTCCCTTTTGGCACCTGTGCAGGGATGCCCTGTCTATGCGACGAGTGGGTGTCTGCAAGTGTATGTCATCGCTCCCTCTGCGGTCACTGCGTAGTCGGAAGACACACTGGGGGAGCTGCTTAATTCAAGGGACCTTTATAAGTACCTCATTTCTTAATGTCACAAGCCATTTGGATTTAAGATCATAACCTCTCTCTAGTCTATTAGCTTATGAAATTCGACTTTTTGCTTAAGAGGTTTAATTAAAGCAAGACAAAACTATATTTAATAACATCCAGTTGCCTGAAAGAGTTATTACAGGAATCCTTAAGGCATTACAAGAAAGTAGCTTAATGTCTCAAATAAATGTCAAGTTCCCCAAATCAAACTGATAGGCAACTGAATGAGGAATAAATGTCACTATTATCCATATTGTCCTTCATTTAAAAAAGAAAGAAAGGGGGGGCTGGAAAGATGGCTTAGCGGTTAAGCGCTTGCCTGTGAAGCCTAAGGACCATGGTTCAAGGCTCTATTCCCCAGGACCCACGTTATCCAGATGCACAAGGGGGTGCACGCGTCTGGAGTTTGTTTGCAGTGGCTGGAGGCCCTGGCACGCCCATTCTCTCCCTCCCTCCTTCTCTCTCTCTCTCTCTCTCCCTCTTTGTCTGTCATTCTCAAATAAATAAATAAAAATAAACAAAAAAGAGAAAGGGACTGGAGAGGTGGCTTAGTGGTTAAGGCACTTGCCTGCAAAGCCAAAGGACCCAGGTTCAATTCCCCAGTACCCATGTAGGCCAGATGAACAAGGTGACACATGCAACTGGAGTTCATTTGCAGTTGCTGGAGACCCTAGTGTACCCATTCTCTTTATTTCTCTCTCTCTCTCACCAATCAATCAATAAAATATTAAAAGAAAGAAAGTGCCGGGTATGGTGGTGCACACCTTTAATCCCAGCACTTGGGAGGCAGAGGTAGGAAGATCTCCGTGAGTTCGAAGCCACCCTAAGAATACAGAGTGAATTCCAGGTCAGCCTGGGCTATAGTGAGACCCTATCCCCCACCCCCCCCCTAGAAAAAACTAAAAAAAAGAAAACAACAGTCACCACACAATGAAGGGAATCAGAATCTGTTTTTATATCCCTAGAGTTATAAACATTTGTATCAAAATATTTACAATTATAGTATATGAAATAATCTATTAATGAAGAAACCAAGTACAGTACTAGAATAATCCACCAATGCAATGCAAGTTACATGAAACATAAATGTCACAGAAAAGGCAAAAAGTGAAGGAAATGTATGGTTCGCTCCAATCATAATTCAACTCTTTAACAAAATGGAAGTTTCTCTTTGGGCTGTAGCTGATATGTAGATATCTTCCGGCACATTAAATGGTGTTGGATAAGCATAAAAATGGTCAAATTGTAAAAGTTCATTGTCCCACAATTATTTTCTGGCCAATCTTTCTACCCTTAATTCAGGTAATACAAGTGACCTGTTTTCAACATTCCCTTAAATATAAGAATAAACATAGAGAAATATATTTAGTAAGTCCCTTTATATAAATACCAGCAATTATGGCATAGCGACTTCCCCGCCCCCCCCCCCAGAAAAGGTATATAAGAAATGAAAAAAAAAAGAAAGAAATGGATAAGAACCCTAGAAACATGAAAGTAGGCAAGATATCTCAGATTCTTCCTGGGATCGATGGTTTAAGGGTAATGAAGGAAATGACTTCCAAAAAGAAAACCCTTTAGGCGGAATCTGAGACGGCTTAAAATATCTGCTCTGGACAGAGCGCTGCCCGTTGAACCAGGAATAACACACTACTTCTAAGTCCTACATAGAAATACTCCTGTGGCCACAGACAGCTCAGCTAGCATCTGGGTACCCCAAAAGTATTTTTTTCAGAAAACATCTCCCCATCACCTCTATTTTCACTCATCTCATGGGATTATTTTTTCAATTGTCCTGGAAGCAGGCACTCTGTTCTTGTCATGACTGGACTATGGTGTGCTTAATACTTCGCTGTCATATAGCACCTTTCTCCCAAGGATATGTTCTTTGGTTTAGACTTGTGTGTTTGTGTTTTAATTGGCTTTCAGAATTGCCATGCCTCACTTGGGCACTTTGAACAGGGACTCTAAGGATCTCTCCTGTGAGGGTCAAAGCTACAGGACCATTGAGCGGAGATGCTCTGGTCCCCACTACTCATTAGACAGAAATTCCTCTAAAGCTTGTAAATCAGAGAACGAGGATTGTGCCACAAGGGGCCATGTCCATCTTTGTCCTGTTACACTGTACGTTGAGGGGAGTCCTAAAACCCTATACTGTGGCACTGTGATGAGGGTGACCCCATGATTTATATGGTGCCTTCACTACTGAATTGATTGTCAGTGGCTCTGGAGATAAACTCCAGAAAAGCAGAGTTGGTTTCTAAGGAACAATCTAGCAAAGTCCACAGCAAGATGTCTCCATGAGCAAGAGCTGCGTGAGGTCCGTCCCTGGCTCTACTCATTCTCCCAGGCCCTCTGTGGTGAAAAGTTCTTTCTTGGTTTAGCCAACCCTCAGACTTGACCTTACAAACCATCTCTCTTCCTCTTCTTTTGTCAAAAAAAAAAAAAAAAGTCACCAAATAGAGACGGTGACTCCCTGGCCAAAACCCTCCTTATGGTACTTGGGATCCAAATGTGATGTTTTTGCTTTGGGTCAGAAGGATGGGATCGGATGGTTTGCAGGCTCTCTCTGTACGGTCAATGCACAAACAGTTGATCTGCTCTTGCTGGAATTTGTACCGCTATTGGAACTCGGTGCCAGATGCCTTCCGGACCTCAGTGTGTGACCCCCATACCAGTGGCATGTCACCTGATGATGTGCCAGGCAACGTGTGATGTGTAACTGGGGACCGCGGGAGGCCACAGCTCTGGGCTTCTTTCAAGGGCAGGCGCTCCACGGAGGCGCACCCCTGGCCCTTGCAGGAATTGTTGGAGTTTGGGACTCTCCCACCACGTCTTTCCCTTCCCTTCCCCTCCCCCCTCCCTCCTCTTGGTTTTGCCTACGCAATGACTTCCACCTCCCTCCCAGGTTCAACAGCTGTCCCCCTCCCCACCCCCACATCCCCGTACACTTTTTTTTTTTTTTTTTTTGCCCTTATTTCTTTCTCAAGACCAGGTAGAGGATGCCAATGATAAAGCTGAAGCAAAAACAAATCCAGGTCAGGATGAAGCAGTAGCCGTGGTGGCTGCCGCTGCTGCCGTGGTGAAAGTTCTGGTCGCTGTTGGCATAGTGATGCGTGTAGATGGACACGCCGACGAGAATGCACAGCCCTGAAAGGCGACAGAAATGCCATCGTGGTTGACACTGCTGTTTGAACATCAACATCGAAGAGCAAGCAAAGGGGCTGGGGAGGTGGCTCAGCGGCTAAGGCGCTTGCCTGCAAAGCCTAAGGACCCAGGTTCGATCTCCCCAGGACCCATGTAAGCCAGATGCACAAGGGGGCGCACGCGTCTGGAGTTCGTTTGCAATGGCTGGAAGCCCTGAAGCACCCTTTCTATCTCTCTCTCTCTCAAATAAATAAATAAATAAATAAATAATTTTTTAAAAAAGGAAGCAAAGGGATGGAGAGATGGCTTAGTGGTTAAGGTGCTTGCTTGCAAAGCCTAAGGAGCCAGGTTTGATTCCCAGGACCCACATAAACCTGCTGCACAAGGGGGCACATGCGTCTGGAGTTCATTTTCAGTGGCTGGAGGCCCTGGAGTGCCCTTTCTGTGTCTTTCTCTCTCTCTCTCTCATATATAAATAAATAAGTAAAAATGTTTTTTTTAAAAAGTAAGCAAAGGGCTGGAGAGATGGCTTAGAGGTTAAGATGCTTGCCTGCAAAGCCTAAGGACCCACGTTTGACTCTCCAGATCCCACGTAAGCCAGACACACCTAGGTGAGGCAAGCGCAAGGTTGCACATGCCCACTAGGTGGCGCAAGCATCTGGAGTTCAATTGCAGTGGCTGAGGCCCTGGCACAACAATTCTCTTTCTCTCTCTCACTAAAATAAAAATATATAAATTTTAAAAAACTAAGCAAAGATTTTATTTCTTGGAATGTCCTAGTTCCCTCTTTGACAATGGGAAAGTAAACTCAAGGTAGTGCCATTTGTTTGCCAGGCTCCAAGCTTGGTGGATGTGTCTGGCATTACAAATATATGGACCAGCGTGTGCGTGTGGTTGCAAAGGGGAAGGAAAAGAAAGAGCGTCTTGTTCGCTGCCCGCTTTTCTGGTGTGGACCCCTGCACGTCTAGGCAGGCTATTGTTAGGGGATGCTGAAGAGCCTGGCTTAAACTGGGTGTGGCAGCATGCCCCTTTAATCCTAATCCCAGCACTCAGGAGGCTGAGGTGAGTTCAAGGCCAGCCTGCACTGAAGTGAGGGTGTGCTTCAAAAAACAAGACAAAACAGAAAGATCCCAGCTTCCCACTCTATTTAGGGTGTCTGGGGGGAATGACAGAAGACCTCTCCTTGTAACACCTGCATGCACCCTGGCAGCGACTGTGCTTGTTTTGAGGGCACCCAACCTTCTCTCCTCCTTCTAGCATCTGTATAGACGCACTACGACGGATGGGTGTGCCCAGCCACGTGGTAGCTGCCAGAAGCACTAACTTGTTAAACAGCAAGGCCTTACAGGGGGCCTAAATCCAAGCAACAATCCCCGGCCCTCCACGAGAGAACAGATAACCAGAGAAGAGCTTGACACAGTTTACAAGACTGGGTGCTGATCCGCTGAGGTTACTAAAACTCTGTGATAACATCCACTTCAAATCTTTCCTCTTAGCTCAGTGGATGAGAGCTTTGTCTAGCAAGAGCAAAGGTCCTGGGTTCAGTCCTCAGCAGTAGAAAAAAAAAAAAAAAATCACACCGAAAAAAGCTTTTCCTTTAAGCTGGGCATGGTGGCCAACACCTTTAATCCCAGCACTTGGGAGGCTGAGGGAGGAGGATCAACAGTGAGTTTAAGGCCAGCCTGAGACTCCATAGTAATTCCAGGTCAGCCTGGGCTACAGGGATACCCTACCTTGAAAAAAAAAAAGCTTTTCCTGTGTCTCTCAAATACATACACACATATTTTAAAGGGCTGGAGAAGATGGCTTAGCTGTTAAGGTGTTTGCCTGCAAAGCCAAAGGACCCCCAGTGCAAATCCCCAGGACCCATGTAAGCCAGATGCACAAGGGGGCGCATGCATCTGGAGTTCATTTGTAATGGCTGGAGACCCTGGCATACCCATTCTCTCTCTCTCTCTCTCTCTGCCTTTCTCTCTCTCTCTCTCTCTCTCCTCCCTCTCCCTCTCAAGTAAATAAATAAATTTTTTAAAAAAGCTTTTCTTAAAGAGATGGCTTAGCAGTTAAGGCGCTTGCCTGCGAAGCCTAAGGACCAAGGTTGGATTCCCCAGGACCCACATAGGCCAGAAGCACAAGGTGGCTCATGGAGTTTGTTTGCAGTGGCTGGAGGCCCTGACGCACCTGTTGCCTCTCAATCTGCCTGTCTCTCTCTCTCTCAAATAAATAAATAAATAAATAAATAAAACATATAATATTTTTTAAAAAAAGAAGTCATATTTTAAAACAAAACAAAAATCTTTTCTCTTGACACTGGGGTTGCAGCTTGCCCAAGACCCTGCCTTGAATCCCCCGCACCACAAAGAAAAAGAAGGAGCCGGGCGTGGTGGCGCACACCTTTCATCCCAGCTCCGGGGAGGCAGAGATGGGAGGATCACCGTGAGTTCGAGGCCAGCCTGAGACTCCAGAGTGAATTCCAGGTCAGCCTGAGCTAGAGCGAGACCCTACCTCGAAAGAAACCGAAAACAAAAAAAAAGAGAGAGAAGACAGACTCCCCACCCCCCCAAGCCAAGCAGACTGAGCCCTGGGGTACTCACAGCACACCAGCATGGTGGCCCCTGAGAGGAGGAACCTGTTCCCCTTTTCCATGGTGAAGAGCTGGAACACGAAGACCACGAGCGAGATGACGGAGAAGACGATGGACAGGATCATGAAGGCCTGCACTGCCTTGAGGGCATCTGTGGCACGGGCGGGCGGAGAGCGAGGCAGTTAGACGGCGAGTGGACGGTCCCCCCACCCCAGCCGCGCCCACGGCCTGAGGTTATACCTTGACTCCCGTAGGTCAGGGAGCTACTGCAGTCCCCATTGGTACAGTTTCTCCAGAGACCCACAGACGAATCCGTGTAATCTGATACCACCCAGACCTGAAACCAGAGGGAAACAGAGCTGATTGAGAACCTGCCATCTAGCCCAGGTGCGGTGGCCCACACCTTTAATCCCAGCACACGGGAGGCAGAGGTTAGAGGATCGCCATGAGTTCGAGGCCACCCTGAGACTCCATAGTGAATTCCAGGTCAGCCTGGGCTAGAGTGAGACCCTACCTCAAAAAACCATACACACATACACACACACACAGAGAGAGAGAGAGAGAATAGCTCATCTTCTGGGCTGGGGCAGATGGCTCTGCAGTTAAAGGCACGCACTTGCAAGCCGGCTGGCCCAGGTTCCCTTCTCCAGGACCCACGTAAAACCAGATGCACAAAGCGGCACGCGTGTCTGGAGTTTGTTTGCAGTGGCAGGGAACACTAGCATGGCCATTCTCTTGTTCTCGCTCTCAAATCAATCAATCAATATCTCTGAAAAGATAATGCTTGTGTAGGTCTCCATCTTTTCATCTTTAAAAAAAAAAACTCACAGCAATCCTCCTACATCGGCCTCCAGAGTTCTGGGATTACCATGCCGGGGTTTTTTTTTGGGGGGGGGGTTAACTACATCTTAACTAAGACACTTGATCAGGCTATAAGTATGGCTAAACTACCTCTTGGTGAAAAATAACATCCAAGTAAAGTCACAAGGGTTCCAACAGAGAGAACTGTGGGCCAGAATAAAAGTCACCTGCCCTCTTCGGGTTTCACATACTTCATGATTTGAATTTTGTTTTAAGTGAGGGTAGTTACATGACAGCAACTTAAATTCCTTTTACTCTGCGTGTGTGCGTGTGCTGTGTAGATATGTGTGTGCAGATGCTCCTATAGGTGCTGGGAGGCCAGAGGAGAAGTCGGCTGGTCTTCCTCCCTGGCTCATCTGCATATTTCCTTGAGATTTAGTCTCTCTCTGAACTCAACAGCTCGGGTTTTCTCTGCTTCCCACAGGACAGGGGTTACAGCGCTGCTTAGCCACACCCAGCCATTTATACGGGTCTTGAGAAATCAAACTCCGCAGGCTCCCGTCCCTGTCAACCTCTGTGCTGCGCTTACCTGCAGAGCCATCTCCCCTCGGTTTAAGATTCTAAAGTTCTGAAACAAAAGCCCTGGGGTAAGGAAGTGAGCACAGCCCACGCCCTCTACCTATCAGGGAGCCGGGGAGAGGGCTCTGTGGTGAAAGGCATTGCAAAGCCTGCCAGCCTGGGTTTGACCCCCGGTACACGCATAAAGCCAGATGCACAAAGTGTACGTGTGTCTGCAGTTTGTAACTGCAAAAGGCCCTGGCATACCCATTTATTCTCTCTCTCTCTCTCTCTCTCTCTCTCTCTCTCTCTCTCCTTGCAAATAAATAAATAAAAATGAAAAAGACTTTCACTGGGCTGGAGGGATAGTTTAGCAGCTAAGGCATTTGCCTACAAAGCCAAGGACCCAAGTTAGATTCCCCAGGACCCATGGGGGGAGGGCACACACATCTGGAGTTCATTTGCAGGGGCTAGAGGCCCTGGCACGCCCAATCTCTCTCTCTCTCCTTCTTTCTCTGTCAAATAAATAAATAAAATTTAAATTAAAAAAAAGACTTTCATTTAAGTACCTGGCTAACAAGGAAAAAAAAAGTCTAGAGAAAGTGTCTAGCCGTAGACAAATAGGAGACATGATAGTTGCTGGGAAAACAGCTATGAAATAGCGATGAATCGTCCCTTTCATCGATTTTGGGCCAAATTTTGACTGTAACAATATGCAGAAGAATTCCATAGTAAAATCGTATAGCAAGAGCTCCAATGTCGGGGGGCAGCTGGAAGCACCAGAGTGATCAAAATGTCTATCTCGAGGCTGGCCACACAGCCAGCACCCCTTCCTAGCGGCCCAGGGTGGGGGGGCATACTTCTCTTCTGGAGTAGAGCTAAACAGAGTCCTGTCTACACAGCACCCAGCCGGCACATACTGAAACAGCAAATCACAGGGTGTTTAATCACCTGCTCTTCCTTCCATAAACAATCATGTGCCCAGCCCTGCATGTGTCGGTTTGGAACACATGGACCTCCAAGCCCAACAGACTGGCCTTTTTTTTTTAATTGTTTATTCTTATTTATTTATTTGACAGTGACAGACAGAGGGAGAAAGAGGCAGAGAGAGAATGGGCGTGCCAGGGCCTCCAGCCACTGCAAACGAACTCCAGACGCGTGCGCCCCCTTGTGCATCTGGCTAAGGTGGGTCCTGGGGAATCGAGCCTCGAACCGGGGTCCTTAGGCTTCACAGGCAAGCGCTTAACCGCTAAGCCATCTCTCCAGCCCTTTTTTTTTAATGAGAGAGAGGGAGAATTGGCACGCCAGGGCCTCCAGCCACTGAAATCGAACTTCCGACCCATGTACCCCCTTGTGAACTTGTGAGACCTTGTGCTTCTCACTCACGTGGGACCTGGAGAGTTGAACATGGGCCCTTAGGCTTCGAAGCCAAATGCCTTAACCGCTAAGCCATCTCTCCAGCCTGGACCTCTCTTAATACACTTAGTAGACTTACTGTCCCGAGAGACAGGGATCAGCATACAAAATGACTAAGTTACAAATCGGGAGGAGCCGGGATAGGCAGAGATGAGTGTTACGGAATTTAATACTTAGATTAGCCTGGCTTGTAATCTCACCCACTGATGTAGTCAAAGCTCCTCTCTCTGCAATTGAAAAGCTATGTACCCTTTAACTGTAGCAGAGAGTGGGGCTGATTTCTGGAACCATCCCTGTGCCTATCTCATGATCGGGGACTTTTCCTTTGTTAAGTCCAAGAAGCTGGGCTCATCTTGAGACAAGGACGGTAGCCACAATCAACGACCACTAGGGGTCAGAGTCGGCCCAGGTTCGGAAAGGGAAGACTGGGGATTGGCCGTGTCGCTGGACATTGCTTTGTTGAGTTCAGAGGCACCAGGTTGAGGCTGCACAATCCTGTCACAGGCTGCTTGTGCTCACCACTTGAAAGTGTCAGTCTGGTAACCAAACCACGTGGCTCTTATTCTCTCATCTCTATCTCGCCTCTCATCACGTTTCTCTGAAGGAGAAGGTCTGCTCCCCTTAGGTGTGGATGTCTTTGCCCTCTAAACAGAACGTGGGGGAACCTTTGCCAGCCTCCTTGCCTGGAATGCACCCCAATGTTCTTCTGCCATCCATCCATCATGAAGAGCAGCCCCACCTGCCTACCCGTTCTCCTCCTCTGCTATGAATAAGGTCTCTGGCAAGGTCACTCCCATGGACACTTGCTTGTATCCTTTGGTTATTTCATTCTTCAATCTATGAAAATGTGTGTATGTGTGTATGTGTGTGTGTGTGTATTGGTTTGAATAGATGGCCCCAATATATTCAGTTTTTTATTTGTTTGTAGTTTGCATCTGCAGCCACCTGGCTGGAGGCAGTGTCCCTGGATGGATCTTAAGGTGTGGTGGTGGGTTTCAGATTTCAATCTAAAGATATGCAAAGTGTGCCTAACAGGAGTTCCTGAAGTGTGCTGTGTGGCTTTTGGCTTTTAGGCTTGTGCTTCTCTCTCTCTCTCTCTCTCTCTCTCTCTCTCTCTCTCTGATTGGTCCTGTGAAGAAAGCAGGTCAGCTTCTTCTGCCATTATGAACTTCCCTTGGATGTGTAAGCTTCTATAAATATCCCTTCCTCCATGACTATGCCTGGTCTGGAAGTTCATCTCAGCGAACCTGAAGCTGTCTGCTACAGTGTGTATAAGTTCACACTGTACAGTGTGTGGAAGTTCTCTGGGAGGGCAGGCAGTGTAACTTAACCCCCTTTTGTAGAATTTTATGTAAATATTCAAATAAGTTCCCAATGAATGAATGAACAAGAGAACGTGACTCACATTGGAAATGGTGGACACAAACAGCATGATGTCAGTGGCGGTGTGGACCACAAAGATACTGGCCAGTAGCACCAACATCCTGTCTTTCGATGACTCTGAACGAAGAGTTCTGGGGAAAAAAAAGACAAGGTTACTGTCAGGTTCAATAGACAAATTCAGCTTTCTCACATGTGTAAGCTCTCTGCTACAATGACGAAGTGTTTCAGTTTAAAAAGAAAAGAAAAGAAAAGAAGCTGGGCGTGGTGGCGCACACCTTTAATCCCAGCACTCAGTAGGCAGAGGTAGGAGGAGCGCCGTGAGTTCGAGGCCACCCTGAGATGACATAGTGAATTCCAGGTCAGCCTGAGCTAGAGTGAGACCCTACCTCGAAACCCCCCCCCCAAAAAAAAAGAAGAAAGAAAGGAAAGGAAAGGAAAGGAAAGGAAAGGAAAGAAAAGAAAAGAAGAAAAGAAATCCAGCGAGCTGGGTGTGGTGGCTCACGCCTTTAATCCCAGCACTCTACACATTAGCTGAAGCAGAAGGATCACCATGAGTTCAAGGCCAGCCTGGACTACAGAGTGAGTTCCCAGTTAGCCTGGATCACAGTGAGAGCCTGCTTCAAACAAACAAACAAAACACAATTTCATCAAAAAAAATTCTACAAACATCTTGTCACCTTAGCCCCATAGCCTAAGGACTGGTGCATCTATGTACACACGCCTAAATATAAGGATGATTCTGCTTTGTTCTTTGCTGCTCATAGATCGTTTCTCTAATACAGTCTACTTCCAAAAACAAAAACCAGGACTGGAGAGATGGCTTAGTAGCCAACGCCCTTGCCTGCAAAGCCAAAGAACCCAGGTTTGATTCCCAGCACCCACGTAAGGCAGATGCACAAGATGGTGCATGCATCTGGAGTTTGTTTGCAATGGTTTGATGTCCTGGTGTCTCTCTCTCTCAAATAAATAAGTAAAAAATAAAATTAAGGGGCTAGAGAGGTGGTGTAGTGGTTAAGGTGCTTGCCTGCAAAGCCAAAGGACCCAGGTTCAACTCCACAGGACCCACATAAGCCAGATGCACAAGGGGGCACATGCATATGGAGTTCATTCGCAGTGGCTAGAGGCCCTGGTGCGCCCATTCTCTCCCTCCCTCCCCCCCCTCTCTCTCTCCTTGCCTATTTCTGTATCTCTCTCTCTCTCTCAAATAAATAAATAAATAAATAATATTCTTTAAAATTAAGAAAAATAAATTTTAAATATATTTTTTTAATTTATTTTAGAGAAAGAAAGAGGGAGAGAGAGAATGGGTGCACCAGGGCTTCCAGCCATTGCAAATGGACTCCAGATGCATGCACCCTCTTATGCATCTGGCTTATGTGGGTCCTGGAGAATCGAACCGGGATCCTTTGGCTTTGCAGGCAAATGCCTTAACCGCTAAGCCATCTCTGCAGCCCAAAAAATAAAATTTAAATTTAAAAAGAACACTTTATGATAGCAGCTAATATTTTATTTGTGTTTTAGAGGCCAAAAGCAGGGTCTGGTTTTTACAAAGGTCTTTTTAATTTCTAGAGCTCTAGGCAGCAACATAATATGCAACCCCCTTTTTTCACTGGGGAAGTGTCCATGCTTCTAGCAAAACACCCACCCAGCAATTTTAATAGAAGTGATGTATTCTGCAGAATCGTCGCTATTACTCAATGATTATGTAGTGAATTGGTTACTAATTTGATCCCGGGTGAGATGTAAACCAAGAGAGATACAACTTCTATTATTAGAATGCTGCTTGGTATTCAATATCATAGCAGCCTCATTACAGTTTAACGGGCCTGATCACCTACTGATTTAATATTTCCGACTCGTACTGTGACACCTGAGTCTTTCCTTGGCCTGTGTGCCTCTTTGGCGGGCTGCTGTGTGAGGCTGGGGCAATGTCAGATCTCCTTCTGCTTCGTATGACAGCTCTGGGGCTTCAGAAGTCTGGGGTTTGAGATCACACCACGTGTGCCTTGTCCTGGTGTGTGGCACTTTACACAGCGTTGAGTCCGTGGGGACTCGAGCCAGAACACAAGCGGATGTATTAATCACAAGTTGGAAGACGGGAACTAACATAGCTTAAGAACATGCACGCGTAAGCAAAAGCTCTCAACCGTAATCTGAGAAGAAGAGAGGACAGCCCAGTGATTATGAAAGCTGGAGACCAGAGGGAAGCTGTTCTGATTTATGCCCCCGCTGCGTCCAGTGCCCTGTCACGCCTGTGACAGCTGAGGTGCCCAGCAGGCTGCCAGGGACATCAAAAGGCGTGGGCTGGAGGTTACCCACCCTCTAGCCAGGGAGTGTGTGTGGACGCTGCCCACTAGGAGGAGATGGCTACCACTGCTTCTCTCTCACACTGTACCTGACTCAACTGGCACCTCGTCTATGCTTAAGCCACTTCCATGCCTCTGTTAGAGCGGTGATGTTACCGCTAGTCAGCACTTCAGGCGTCTTTTATCTCCTCCGGCTTTCTCACTAGACACTCAGAATCGAACACGGCCTATGGCACCCCAGGCTTCCTGGCTCTTTTATAAGCACTGGTTTACACTGTCCACTCTGGCCCTCTCCAAAAACAAAAAGAAGAAGAAGGAGGAGGAGGAGGAAGAGGAGGAGGAGGAGGAGGAGGAGAAGAAGAAGAAGAAGAGGAAGAAGAAGAAGAAGAAGAAGGAGGAGGAGGAGGAGGAGGAGGAGGAGGAGGAGGAGGAAGGCGGGAGTGGAGGCGCACGCCTTTAATCCCAGCACTCAGGAGGCAGAGGGAGGAGGATCGCCGTGAGTTCGAGGCCACCCTGAGACTACACAGTGCGTTCCAGATCAGCCTGGGCTAGAGTGAGACCCTACCTCGAAAAAACAAACAAAAATAAATAAATAAATAAAAAGAAGAAGAAGAAGAAGAAGAAAGAAAGAAAACCTCTTCCCTAGTGGGCACTTGCCGCCAACGACTTTGTCGGCATGTGTCCAATTTAACTGTGACTGACGAAAATGGTGAAGTTAATCCTCCTGCATGCAGGGAGAGTAGGGAACACTTAGTAGGCCCTTTAACCATCTTCTCCTCGCATTCAGGTTCAGCCAAAAAGACTGTTCTCAGCCTCCTGCGCACCTTGACAACTTCCTGCTTGACCCTTCTGTGCATGGCTTTATTTTTTATTTTTTATTTTTTGTGGTTTTTTGAGGTAGAGTCTCACTCTAGTCCAGGCTGACCTGGAATTCACTATGGAGTCTCAGGGTGGCCTCGAACTCATCCTCCTATCTCTGCCTCCTGAGTGTCGGAATTAAAGGCGTGCACTACCACACCCGTTTTTTGGTTTTGGGGGTTTTTTTTGTTTGTTTGTTTTTGTTGTTGTTGTTGTTAACTCAGACTGACTTGGAGTCAGAATCAATCCCAGTGATTTGATGATCTCTGCCTCAATGTCCTCATGGACAGAGTGGAGATTGTGGTGTCAATTGTATAGGGAACGAATTGGACTGTATAAGTGAGACACCTCACATGGCGTCTGGCACCTGGCACGTACTAATAATAGGGTTGCTGTGATCGTGGCCACCACTGCCACTGTCCTTACATGAAGTAGAGTCACTCTTGCCAACCCAACCCAGTTACTAAGTCACCAGGCTGGCCCATATCAGATGCAAGGAATAAGAAATCTGCTAGCTCTAAAATTACTCTAATCCTCAGAAATAGTCACTTTGGCCAGGTGTGGTGGTGCACGCCTTTAATCCCAGCACTTGGGAGGCAGAGGTAGGAGGGTCACTGTGAGTTCGAGGCCACCCTGAGACTACGTAGTGAATTCCATCCAGGTCAGCCTGGACTAGAGTGAAGCCCTACCTCGAAAAAACCAAAAAAAATAAAATAAACAGTCACTTTGTCTAATCTTTGCCCCTTGAGTGGGGATACTAGTAAAAACCTACCTTTAGGAGTCACCGGGAGAAAACTGACTCTTCTTGGCCCATTCTCCTAACACCCCAAGACACATCTCCCTCCACCGCGGCCGTGCCCCGCCTGGCTGATTACTGGAAGTTGCAATATTACATAATGAGCACTTAGGCCTAATCCTCCTTGGCCCCTTTAAATGACTCTCTTGTTCCTTTTGTTTCCAATTTACAAATACCCTCCTCCTAATAGTTGAGAAGCGCTTGAGGGGCCAAGAACGGAATATAATACGCCAAGTGAAGCCGCTTTAAATGAGTTGCAGAAAACACTGCGCATTCCCACCCTGACAGGCAGTTGGAATTCAGGAGACCCTGTGTCTCCCCAGACTGCCCTGGGACCCAGTCCAGTGGCATCTGACTCATTCCACCCCTGCCCACAGTCACCACCGGGGCGACCCCTCCACGGCACTCGCCAGAGCATGCGCACTCCTGGCCACTAGAGCTCTCTTCTGATCTCAGCCCCCAGCCTACCTAGGGTCCTTCAATGCCCACTGCAGGCTGGAAAAGCAGGTAAAAAAATTAAGCTAAGCGGGGCTAGCTGGCGCTCGCCTTTAGTCCCCGCAACTCAGGAGGCAGAGGTACGAGGATTGCTGTAAGTTCGAGGCCAGCCTGAGACTACATCGTGAATTCCAGGCCAGCCTGGGCCAGAGTGAGGCTCTATCTCAAAAAAACCAATAAAAAAGAATTAAGCTAAGAAGTAACTCTGTTTTGCCAAAGGCTTTCGGGTTGTGACAGGTCTTTTGCGTAGGAGGGTGTCTCAGATCTTGTGGCATGAGGCACACAATCACCCCTGCTTCTGGCCACCCTGTCCAGCCACGGTGGAGGCTGTTAGGTGGAGCTATTGCATCATACATCGAAGTTCTTTTTTTTTTTTTTTTTTTTTGAGGTAGGGTCTTACTCTAGCTCAGGCTGACCTGGAATTCACTATGTAGTCTCAGGGTGGCCTCGAACTCACGGTGATCCTCCTACCTCTGCCTCCCGAGTGCTGGGATTACAGGCGTGCGCCACCACGCCCGGCTCAAAAGTTCATCTTTTTTTACCATCCCAAATTTGTCACAATTTATCAGTATCCACTGTCAGCTTAGGAGTGCTCCCATTATTTGTAATCGTGCTCTTCTTCCCAACACACATGGAAACAGAACCAACTAGCCTATTAATGTTCTGCTGTGGGTCATGCCCTGTATTATATTATATTATATATTAATATATATTATATAATATTACATATTACATATAATATATAATATACATATTAATATATTATATACATTAATATATACTATATATATTATATTATATCACAGCCTCTGTATTAGACCTCACTCTTCACCCCTCAACCCTTCAGTCCAGGAGGAAACAACCCTTAAGATTTTTATTTTATAAAAAAAACTGGGGTGGCTGAAGAGATGGCATAGTGGTTAAGGCGCTTGCCTGCAAAACCTGAGGACCCAGGTTTGATTCTCCAGTACCCACATAAGCCAGATGCACAGGGTGGCACATGTGTCTGGAGTTCGTTTGCAATGGCTGGAGGCCCTGGCAGGCCCCTTCTCGCTCTCTATCTGCTTTCTTTCTCTCTCTATCCAATAAATAAATAAATAAATAAATAAAAACTGGGCTGGACAGATGGCTTAGTGGTTAAGGCACTTGCCTGCAAAACCAAAGGATCCAGGTTGGATTGCCCAGAACCCACATAAACCAGAAGCACAAGGTAGCGCATGTGTCTGGAGTTCTTTTGCAGCACCCATTCTCTCTCTCTGTCTCTCTCTCTCTCTCTCAAATAAATAAATAGTTTATGTATTTTTTCAAGGTAGGGTCTCACTCTAGCCCAGGCTGACCTGGAATTCACTCTGTATTCTCAGGGTGGCCTCGAACTCACGGCGATCCTCCTGAACCTTTTTGCCTCCCAAGTGATGGGATTAAGGCGTGCACCACCACGCCCAGCTCTTAAATTTTAATTTAGAAAAAAAAAAAAAAAACTACTCATGGTGCCTGATGGGTGGATCTCTGGGAACCCAGAGATCAGTGAAGTAGAACGGGAATGAACAACAGAGGATTCCGTGCTCCTGGGACTTCCTACCACCATTACTTACAGCTGTAGCTTAATGGTAGTTTGGTTTCCTGCCTAAAGGCACTAGGGGCGGGGGGTGGGGGGAGACCGTTTCTGGGCTTAGCGGTACAGCACTGGCTTAGCATTTGTGAAGCCCTGCAATTCATCCCCCGGCACTGAAAAGCAAGATCAAATTGAGCCGGGCATGGTGGTGCACACCTTTAATCCCAGCATTCTGGAGGCAGAGGTAGGAGGATCACTGAGAGTTCGAGGCCACCCTGAGACGACATAGTGAATTCCAGGTCAGCCTGGGCTAGAGCCTGGCCCTGCCTCATAAAAACAAACAAACAAAAATAAAAAAGTAAAATCAAATTGACAAAGCAATCTTCCAGCCTTTCGATCATTTTGGAAGGGCTGTTACTCCAGCTTCTGTCTGTTCTCTAAGCGTCTGTGGGTGTGCACCCTCCAGGGGAAAGCACCCTTCTTGTCCTGGCTGGGTGGCTCAACCAGCAAGTGGCGAATAGAGAATTGCCACTTTGAAACCACCTGTCTCCCACAATGCATTTGTTGAATGCAACGGTCCCACAGTGTGGTATTGGCTGGTAAGAACTTCCAGAACAGGAACGTGACGTGGGCTGGGGAGATAGATGGCTTAGTGGTTAAGGCACTTGCCTGCAAAAAGCCTAGGGACCCAGGTTCGATTCCCCGGTACCCATGTAAGCCAGATGCACAAGGTGGCACATGCATCTGCAGTTCGTTTGCAGAGGCTGGAGGCCCTGATTAAAAAAATAAATAAATAGCATGTGACATGTGGTGCTTCCACTGGGCCAGCTCAGGGAACAGAGCGAGTCAATTTACAGTGTTCTGGAAGGGTCTCCGGCTTCCACGTGGGTACCAAGAACTTCAGCTCTCCGCACTGGACACTGCAAGCGCAGCAGAGACCCCAGCTACCCACTGGAGTTGGCACAGAGGTGATCTGGAGCTGGGAGGATGCTGAGAAAGGAACAAGTGGCAGGAATAGCCATGCTAGAAAGAAGAGACTGTTGGGAGAAATGGTCACCTGCTATGTTGTTTTTATTTGTTTTGTTTTTGTTTCTTTGGTTTTTTGAGGCAGGGTTTCACTCTAGCTCAGGCTGACCTGGAATTTACTCTGTAGACTCAGGGTGGCCTCGAACTCACAGCGATCCTCCTCCCTCTGCCTCCCGAGTGCTGGGATTAAAGGCGTGCGCCACCATGCCTGCTGTGGTTTTGTTTGGGTGTTTGTTTGTCTGCTTGTCTGTGACAGTCTCATCCTGTTAGCCAATGAAAGGAATCACACTGTGCAGCCCCAAGCAAGCCTCAAACTCAAGGCAGTTCTCCTACCCCAGACTCCCAGGTGCTGAGCTTCCATACCCGGCCTTACTTTTGTCGGCCCAAACAGACACGTCCCAGAAGTTCCCTCTCCGCCCCGCCTTCTTTTTGTTTCTGACCACTGCTTCTGCTTTCCTTCCAGCAGTGGTCTCTGTGTGCTTGAGCCCCTAATGCCTTCCTCAGGAACAAGGGCCATTCTGTACTGGCTTTAAAGTCTTTGCTAATGCAACGTGCTACTGCTCATGGGAGTGGGCTCACTGATCTCTCTTTATATCTCCACCCACTCAAGTCCTCGGTAGCTTTTTTGGTTAAAAAAAAAAAAAAAACATGCCTTCTTTTTTAAAAAAATATTTATTATATATTTTATTTATTAAGATAGAGAGAGACAGATAGAGAAAGAACGGGTACACCAGGGCCTCCAGCCACTGCCAATGAATTCCGGGTGCACGCGTGCGCCACCTTGTGCCTCTGGCTTATGTGGGTCCTGGGGAATCACACCTTGGTCCTGAGGCTTCGCAGGCAAGTGCCTTAACTGCAAAGCCATCTCTCTAGCCCATCACTATTTTCCTACCTCCCCTTTGAACTTTCTCTGTGGCTGGAGAAATGGCTCAGCCCTTAAAGGTGCTTGCTTGCAAAGCCTGACAGCCCAGTACCCATGTGTCTGATATTTGCAGTGGCAAGAGACCTCTCTCTCTCTCTCTCTCCTTGCAAATAAATAAAAATACTTAAAAATAAAATAAAATAAACTTTCTCTCCACCGAAACACACACAAAAAAAAAAAGAGAAAGAAAGAAAAACAACTCTAAAACCCCCAGACTGCTTTGCATTGGCTGTTTGCATTTTTTTTTTTTTTCTGATAAGTTAACACTCCAGGATGCATGGGCCAGTGAGAAATGAATAGAACCCTGAGTGACATTTTCCATTGCTGATAGGCAACTAATTCTTCTGGCCATAGCCTGGACAGGGGCGTCAACGCTGCCCATGATCCCCACTCCAACTCCCACACAACCTGCAAACACCTACTGATTTAGCTGACCAAATCCCTCTTCTGTCCCAAGCTATCTCTTTCCCACCATCACCATTTCCACTACCAGCACCTGTCACCAGGGACGAGAGACCAGACACCTGGCCATGGCCCTTGGGATTCTAGGAATCTGGCTTCCAAAAGCAAAAGCTCCGCTCTTATATCCTTCTTCCAAGAATTACCCATTCATGTTTTCTTACTTTTTCTCAACCAAGCTCAGATTCAGGCTCCTCTAAGAAGACTTTCCAGAAACACAGGTGGGAGGTAGCCTTTTTTTCCTCCAGTATAATCCTTCCCCAGTCCCAATGAAGCCACTAATGACCGCCTGCCTGATAACAGAGTTATTTACGGACATGTTTGACAACTCCTCCCAGAGCAGTCTAGGCTCCCTAAAGAGCAGTCCTATCTATGACAGGTATCACATAAATATGGTCCGATGAAAAAATAAATGAATTAAGAAAGGCAATGTCGGGCTGGGAAAGACAGCTCATGGCTTAAAAATGCTCTCTTGGGCCCTTGGGTCGGGTGTGGTGGCGCACGCCTTTAATCCCAGCACTGGGGAGGCAGAGGTAGGAGGATCACTGTGAGTTCAAGGCCACCCTGAGACTTCATGGTGAATTCCAGGTCAGCCTGGACTAGAGTGAAACCCTACCTTGAAAAACCAAAAAAAAAAAAAAAGCTTACTTGCAAAGATTGTCAGCCTGGGTTCAATTCCCCATTATCCACATAAAGCCAGATGCACAAAGCAATGCATGCATCTAGAGTTTGTTTGCAGCAGCAAGAGGCCCTGGCGCAATTCTCTCTCTCCCTCTCTCTTCACAAATAAATATTTTTTAAAGAATATTTTATTTATTTATTATTTATTTGACACACAAAGAGAATGAATGGGCATGTCATGGCCTCTTGCCATTGCATACAAACTCCAGACCCATGTGCCACTTTGAGCACCTGGCTTTACGTGGGTACTAGGGAACTGAACTTGGGCAGTTAGGCTTTCAAGCAAGCACCTTTAACCACTGAGCCATCTCTCCAGCCCTAAACTTTTTTAAAAGGCGGTATTTCCTTATATATGGAAAAATAATGTCTAAGTGACTAAAAACTTCATAATGGACATGGAATTCAAGAGTAAAACTGTTTCCTCCTTTTTTAAAAAATATATGTGAACTTTAGTCCTCTATCAACACTAGAAATTACTAAATTACTGCAACTATGGGTTGAACAACTTACTATATGCAAATTTTATGTTATATGCTTCCATATAAATAGCCATATATATATCTGTGTTTACATGCATGATTTATTTTTTTTTCAAGAATAAATGGACCGGGGGCTGGAGAGATGGCTTAGCGGTTAAGCACTTGCCTGTGAAGCCTAAGGACCCTGGTTCAAGGCTCGATTCCCCAGGACCCACATTAGCCAGATGCACAAGGGGGCGCACGCATCTGGAGTTCATTTGCAGTGGCTGGAGGCCCTGGCACACCCATTCTCTCCCCCCACCTCTCTCTCTTTCCCTCTTTCTCTCTCTGTTGCTGTCAGATAAATAAACAACAAAAAAAGAATAAATGGACCGGGTGTGGTGGCACACACCTTTAATTCCAGCACTTGGGAGGCAGAGGTAGGAGGATCACTGTGAGTTCAAGGCCACCCTGAGACTACATGTTGAATTCCAGGTCAGCCTGGACTAGAGGGAGACTCTACGTCATAAAAACAAAAATAATTTTACAAAAAGAATAAGTGAATACAAAGAAAGTATCTTAAATTTCTAAATACTAATTTGTCTGCAAATTGAATTTTTCTATCTACTTGTTATAAAATGATGGACACTCTAGACTAAGGGTGGGCTTTAAAAGCTTTCTCTAGGGCTGAAGAGATGGCTTAGCAGTTAAGGCACATGCCTGTGAAGCCTAAGGACCCAGGTTTGATTCTCCAAGTCCCATGTAAGCCAGATGCATATAGTGGCGCATGCATGTGGAGTTCATTTGCAGTGGCTGGAGGCCCTGGCACGCCCATTCTCTCTCTCTCTCTCTCTCTCTCTCTCTCTCTCTCTCTTCTCTCTGTCTCCTATTTCTTTTAAAGCTTTCTCTAAACAAGAAACTTGGTTCTGTGCCTTGTTCCTGCCTTCTCATGGACAGGAGCTTGCTGTCCCCTCTCCTCTGTCCTTCTCTCTAGATGGACGTCTCAAACCCCTCTGGCCTCCTTGGGCAAGAGCTCAGCAGTTTTTCTTCTCTTACGTTCTGGGCTTCCCCATTTCTCAGAACCCTGCTCATGCCTCCTCTTGGGTGTGAGCTGTCTTCCTTCTCTTAAGTTTTATCTATAATCTAATAACATCACCATGAACATTAAAAAAACAAGAAGAGAGCCAGGCGTGGTGGCACACGCCTTTAATCCTAGCACTCAGGAGGCAGAGGTAGGAGGACTGCAGTGAGTTTGAAGCCACGCTGAGAATACATAGTAAATTCCAAGTCAGCCTGGGCTAGAGCAAGACGAAAAAAAAAAAAAAAAAAAAGCATGAAGAAACTCATCTACAAACTTGCGCTGAAGAACTATTTAAATCACATGTAACTTCCACTCATGAAGAGCTCACCACCTGCCAAGATCCCCATCAAAAGGGATCTTCTGCACTGGAGAGGTGGCTCAATGGTTAAAGGTGCATGCTTGCAAAGCCTGAAAGCCTGGGCTAGATGCCCCAGCACCCACAAAAAGCCAGATGCACAAAGTGGCACATGCATCTGGGGTTCATCTGCAGTAGCAGAAGGCCCTGGCAGGCCCATTCTCTCTTCCTTTTGCTTTCTCCTTCTCTCTCTCCCTTTCGAAATATTTTTTTTTAAAAATTTTAAAGGAGGTATTCTGAAATCAGAGTCTCTTTATAACCAGTACCAACTTACTTCTTCCTGTGGTCAGGGACTAATCCATGAGCCCTCTTTCTAGAACAGTTACCTCTGCAGCAGATCTAGAGGATCTCACGTGAGATCCCAAGCTCAATCGAACATAAGCCAGTCCCAAGTTTATTCTACTGCACATGCAAGCGAAAGCTTTCCCACACAAACCCATCAAAGACCCGGCGCTTCCTCCAAGGCAAGATGAAGGGCAGAACTGCTCAAGTCATATGACCTTCACGAGTCACCCCTGACTGGCACATCTTCTCAGTGCGACACCCAGAATGAAATGGTGCAGGGGCCTCTGCTTCCCGAAGACACTGTCTGCCTGTCCTTCCCTGGTCAGGGCCACGCTGCGATGGCTCTTGTTTTGATGTGTTTGTATCTCATGAAGGATCGTTTTGGTTGGCAGAACGGGTGTCCATGGAACAGAGAGGCAGTAAGAGGAAACATTGCCCTCTGGGAACCAGCATGGCGGATGTAGCTGGAGGAGGGAAAGGCTGGGATTAAAGGCAGGCTGAGTGGACGAGACCTTAGAGGAGTTTCCTGGCCATTGTTATTGTTGTTTTATGTCAAGGGTACTTTTTCATCCTCAATATTGTTTTTACGTAGGGATGGGAGAGGGGGCATACATTTCTCTGTGGGAAACATAGAGAAAAGGGATTCTAAAAAAAAAAAAAAACCAGGTTTTCCTGCTTGGGGACATCAGATGGTTATTGTGGGAATTAAAACACGCCACTCCCTGATCTCACACTGGGGCTAATGCTGTCCAGGGCGGGTCTTGTGCCCAGGAGAAGCACCAGCAATGAATGGGGCAAACGAAACAGGAATCTACAGGATCCAGGGAAAACGGCTCTTTCTTCCTGGTTCTGGAGGAAAGGGGGCTCTGTTTTACAACGTGGACCATCACACAAGAGATAACTATTAAAAAAAAAAAAAAAAAGAGTAGTGTCTCTCTGGTGCTCACATAGCCGGTCGAAACTGTCACCCACAGTTAGGAAAGAAACAAAGGCATGAGCTTGGAAAACAGCAAACACAATGGAAGGTAGGGAGGGAAAGTCAGAGAGTTGGAGAGAGGGAGAGAGAGAGAAGAGAGGGAGGAAAGAGGGAAGGAAGGAGAGGAAGAGCACACACGTGTACAAAAACCTCTTGGAAGGGCAGATTCTCATAAATACTCTGCTTGTGCCCATTTGCCAGGATTGGCAGATTTGCAGAACCTGTCTGGTCAGGTCAGTGGTCCCAAGCGATAAAGAGGCCAGCTTCTAGGTCCAAATCCTGACCCCACCCCTTCTTAGAGGTTGCCTACAGACCTCACAGCGTGAGCATCGAAAGGCCCCTGCCCGGTGCAGATCAGAAGCAGGAGTTGTTGTAAGCTATATAACCATGAGAGGCTTGGGCCGGTGAAATAGGTCTGAAACCTCTCAGGTAGAACTTGACAGCCATCGACGATGCAAAAGGCAGACAAAGAGAATGAATATCATGTTTGCAAATGCTTCCACAGAGAGGCGCCCTCTCCCTCATGTCCGCCTGGTCTCCTCTGAGTCCAGAGGAGTGGGCGGATCTGGGAAACATCTGCGAAAGCTGAGGCCAGACCGGGGCTGTGAAACCTAAGCTCAGCCCCCCACCCCCGGACCACAGCTGGCCAGGCGATGGGGGTGATGTCCCCTGGGTGAGGACGGAGGAAGCTTCTGGTGCCTTCTGCTTCCGACAAAGCAGAAGCAATCCAGCAGCCAAAATGTCTTCAAAGGAGAGGTTGCCAAGATAATAAGCAGAGTTTGAGAAGAGAACTCGGGGTGTGGCCCGGCCCCGCAGGCACTTGGGCGCGGGTGCGTGGACGGCAGATGACGGGCAACGTGCTTCAACCAGCAGAGCTAAGACTTGATTTTGGCTCCAGCTGAAGGTGCAGCCGGGCAGAGGCGGCCCAAGGGTGCTGGGTGGGCTTCCAGTCTTGTTTCAGTAGTAGGGCAATTCGTGACGTGGACGCTGAGAGGCACTGGGGTCATTCGGTCATGCCCTCTGAGCGGGAAAGAAATGTAGACCCCAGAAGTACAGTCAGAAGGGAAGCTACCATCTTTGAGCTTCCACCCTAGTGTGATTGTCTTTCTCCTGTCTTTTGTCTGAGGGCTATTTTTTTTCTTTTAATTTCCCTACTTTGAGGCTTTTTTAAAAAATATTTTATTTTTATTAATGAGACAGAGAGAGAGAGAGAGAATGGGTGCACCAGGGCCTCCAGCCACTGCAAACGAACTCCAGATGCATGTACCACCTTGTGCATCTGGCTTACGTGGGTACGGGGGAATCGAACCTTGGTCCTTAGGCTTTGCTGGCAAGCATCTTAACCGCTAAGCCATCTCTCCAACCCTTTTTTTAAAAAAATATTTTTATTAATGGGAAAGAGAGAGATGTGGGTTTTTACTTATTGGTTTTATTTGAGACAGGTTTTTATTATGAAGCCCAAGCTGGCCTCAAACTAGCAATCCTACCTCGGCCTCCCAAATTCTGGGATCACAGGTGTGTACCACCACACTTGGCTTCCTTTTGATTTTGTGATACAGGGTCACTGTGAAATCCAAGCTGACTTTGAATTCACTGTGCAGCCCCAGGCTGGCCTCACACTTGGAACAAGCAACTGTCCTGCCTCGGCTCTGGGATGCTGGGGTTATGGGCGCATATCTCCACGCCCACCTCTGGTCGGAGGTTTGATAGTTACTAGTGAATCTATTCCCTCCCCCCCCCCCACCTCGCCATTACCTCAGGTATATCGGAGTCAACACAGACCCTCAAAAGAGTGCCAAATGACGTGAATAAATCTTTCCAAGACCACTGCTTTTTCCTGCCACACTGCGGAGGTTCACCCTGTACAACTGGCCCTAACAACCCCCTCCTGCACACTCCTGGATGGTTTTCAACCCTCGGCTCGGGGCCCCTCCCTGCCCCGGAGGCCCCTCCCTGTGGAACCCAGAGAGCAGCTTGTCTCAAAGGAAAGTGCTGTCTTCTCTGAGAGCTCAGAAAACACCTGCTGGACCAAAAGTCATGGTCCCGGCTTAGCAAACCTCTCTCTCCTTCTCTTCCAGCCTCCAGGGGAAGTTCCTTTACTTATTAATTTAAAAAATAAATAAGGGCTGGAGAGATGGCTTAGCGGTTAAGCGCTTGCCTGTGAAGCCTAGGGATCCCGGTTCAAGGCTTGATTCCCCAGGACCCACGTTAGCCAGATGCACAAGGGTGCGCACGCATCTGGAGTTCGTTTGCAGTGGCTGGAAGCTCTGGCGCGCCCATTCTCTCTCTTTCTCTCTATCTGCCTCTTCCTGTCTCTGTCACTCTCAAATAAATAAATAAAAACGAACAAAAAAAATTTTTTAATAAAAAATAAATAAATAAAGTGGAGCTGCTTAAACGACGTGCTCTTCCAGACTCAAAATGGCCTGGATATCTATGACCTCACAGTGCCTGACACGACCTACACAAGACCCTCATAATGGGAGGAAAAGGTGATGATGTCAAAATAAAAGAGAGCCAGGCGTGGTAGCACACGCCTTTAATCCCAGCACTAGGGAGGCAGAGGTAGGTGGATCACTGTGAGTTCGAGGCCACCCTGAGACTACATAGTGAATTCCAGGTCAGCCTGGGCTACAGTGAGACCCTACCTCAAGAAACAAAACAAAACAGGCCAAAAAATAAAAAATAAAAAAAAATAAAAGATGTGGCCTGGGCAGTGAAGATGCTTGAAGGGGGACAAAGAACAGAATTTTGATCCCAGGACTGTCCTGAGATAGTGAGTATGGGTGGTCCCAAGCAAGAGTGGGAGGAGTTAGGAGTGGATGAGCCTCAACACAGCCCGTCAGCCCTACCCTGAGCTTTCTCGAGCTTTTTCTTCCTCCCTTCTCAAGGCTTTTCTGCTAGCCTCCTCCCCAGCCTGGTTCTGCCAGCTCGCCCTCCCTCCTCTCCTGTCCTCCTCTAACCTTGCCTTCCCTTTCCCTTCACTGTGCTCTTCCTTTGCTGTCACAGGCACCTGCAGTGCCACACCCGCCCCTGCGGGGCTCCCCTCCTTGAGAAAGAGGCGCAGTGTCTTTCCCAGCTCCGTTTCTCAGCCTGGTTTCGTCCCATGCGGCTGTCACTCTCTCGGCAGGCGGAGGTTGGCCGTCCCCTTTCCTGAGCCGGCACCCTGGGTCTCATAAATCATATCTTTCCCAAGTGCTGGGTGTTGGACGTTATTGTCTTAGGTGAGTCCCTTGAATGCTCGGCCTGAAGGTTTTTGGGGCTCGCGGGGCTGCAAAGGCTACCCAGGTCTTCACCACCGCTAAGAGACAAGAATCCACTGGAAATGCCCATCCCTGGTGCAACATGTTGCCTAGCTTCCTCTCTCTCTCTCTCTCTCTCTCTCTCTCCCTTTCAGTGCTGGGGACTGAACCCAGTGCCTTGTACATGCTAGCAAATGCTCTATCGCTGGGCTATATTTCCAACCCCTAGTTTCATTTTTCCAGTAATTTTTATAAATTAAATGAGCTATTAGCATGAACTCGGGTGATTTCTCAAGATGGCAGTGGCAGTCATACTTTTCAGAGTCTCACAGGCTTTGGAGGCCAAGTTCCATTTCTTCAAGGGGGGAAGATACAACCTGGCCCTCATCACATTGAAGAGGGCTCAAGGCAAGACCCCAGCCTCTGTCTACCTTCCCATCCACCTCATGCCCACTCCACGGTTCTTTTTGTTTGCTTGTTTGTTTTTGTTTTTGTTTGTTTTGTTTTTCGAGGTAGGGTCTCACTCTAGCCCAGGCTGACCTGGAATTCACTATGTAGTCTCAGGGTGGCCTCGAACTCACGGCGATCCTCCTACCTCTGCCTCCCGGGTGATTAAAGGCATGCACCACCATGCCCGGCCACTCCATGGTTCTTGTCACAGTTTTACTCTGTTGTAACTACCTGTCTGGAGGAAGAATTCATGAAAGACACACAGAAAATGCAAACCTTCCCCAGCCACATAAGACCTATAAGCACATCGGCAGAGAGCAGAGGCTCTCCTTAGTTCCAAAAAATGTCCTTTCCACAGCAGGCCACAAAAAAACTACCCCAGTATTTTGTGTTTTATCTTTATGCTTCCACATCACCGAATCTCTCAATTAAATTAAGGGAAGCAGTTTTACCGGTCAGTGGACCCGAGAACGAAAGAGTTGCAGAGTCCTCTTAAGGATGCATGTTTGGGGGACAAGGGTTAGAAATTCCAGTAAACTCCTGGGCAGGGGCTTGCCTGCAAAGCCTATGACCCGGCTTTGATTCCCCAGTAGTCACGTAAGCCACATGAACAAAGTGGGGCATGTATCTGGAGTTCATAGGCAGTGGCTAGAGGTCTTGGTATGGTCATATTCATATTCTCTCTCTCTCTCCTTGCAAATAAGCAAAATATTCTTATATGTATATATATATATATATATATATTTTTTTTTTTTTTAAAGAACTTCAAGTAAAGCCCTATAGCACAGCTTCTTTGGTTATGGAATAGCAATAGTTGTCAGAATTTCAGGGTCACCTGAGTAGAGCCAAAAAGAGTATTAGAAAAGAGAGGCTTGGCCCTGCTTGGTGGTGCACGTCTTTAATCCCAGCACTCGGGAGGCAGAGGTAGGAGGATCGCCGTGAGTTCCAGGCCAGCCTGAGACTACAGAGTGAATTCCAGGTCAGTCTGGGCTAGAGCAAGACCCTACCTCAAAAAAAAAAAAAAAAAAAAAAAGAGAGAGAGACAGAGAGAGAGAGAGAGATTGAGAATTTATGGCCAGATAATTCCAGTTTTACACTAGTCACAGATTATAGCCCTTGCAGGTTTCACCACCCGGTAACTGGCAGCCTGTCACCATGCCAGGCAATAACAGCGGCTAGGCGTGGAGTACACTCACTGTGAGCCACGTTACGATACAATTAAAGTGTGAAGCTCTTGGCGCTGGAGTGAGTTAACCGTGACAAGGCAGCGGCAACACTTGGTATGTCCCTCTGTGCATCAGCGAGTCCCAAAGGTCTCTGAGATCATGCGTCACACAGTGTGGGGGATTGATTCAGGTGTCCCCCATAAACTACGGTGTTCTGAATGCTTACATCCCCAGCTGGTGGCGATTTGGGAACTGGCGCCCCCTGGAGGCAGTGTATTGCTGGGGGCGGGTTTATGGGTGTGAAAACCAGCTTCCCCTTGCCAGTGTTTGGCACGCTCGCCAGTGGCTGTCCTCCAGCCCATGTTGGCCAGGAGGTGATGTCCACCCTCTGCTCATGTCATCGTTTTCCCCTGCCATCATGGAGCTTCCCCCTTGAGTCTGTAAGCCACAATAAACCCTTTCCTCCTAGGGGTTGGGTGTGTTCTGCCAGCAATGTGAAGTTGACTGCAATAGGCAGTTATGGGTATATGTGGGTGAAGTTAAAGATGGGACTATAGCCATGTGCCTAGACAATGAATATTTTAGGATCAACTATACAGGTATGATTGACACGGTGCAGTTTCAAAGTTTCAAAACTGCTGTCTCTCGAGCCAGGTGTGGTGGCGCATACCTTTAATCCCAGCACTCGGGAGGTAGAGGTAGGAGGATTGCCATGAGTTCGAGGCCACCCTGAGACTACATAGTGTTAGTTCCAGGTTAGCCTGGGCTACAGCGAAACTCTACCTAGAAAAACAAAATGCTGGGCTGGAGAGATGGCTTAGCGGTTAAGCGCTTGCCTGTGAAGCCTAAGGACCCCGGTTCGAGGCTCGATTCAAGGGGGCGCACGCATCTGGAGTTCGTTTGCAGTGGCTGGAAGCCCTGGCACGCCCATTCTCTCTCTGTCGCTCTCAAATAAATAAATAAAAATAAACAAAAAGAAAAGGAAAAACAAAATGCTCCCTCTGTCAGAGGTGAAGGAGGACACCTGTAATTCCAGCGTTCGGAAGACTGAGGCAGAACCATCATGAGTAACTCCAGCTCTTTCTGAGACTCAAGCAGGAAGGAAGAAAGGAAGGGGAGAAGGAGGGAGGGAAAGAAAAGAGAAAAACACAAAAGGATAATGCAGTCCCATCAAGTTACATTAATTAAATATGAAACAAGGAGGAGGGGTATGAAGGACACAGAGCATTGGGTGGGATAATGACAAAACTGGAATTGACACTTTTCCTGGTCTTTTTTTTTTTTCGAGGTAGGGTCTCACTCTGGCCCAGGCTGACCTGGAATTCACTATGTAGTCTCAAGGTGGCCTGGAACTCACAGCGATCCTCCTACCTCTGCCTCCCGAGTGCTGGGATTAAAGGCGTGCACCACCACGCCCTGGCTTTTTCTGGGTCATTTTTATAGAACCAGGAACTTAGAGGGAAACCAATCTTTTTCTTTTCTTTAATATTTTTAAATATTTTGATATTTTATTTATTTGAGAGAGAGAAAGGCAGGTAGAAAAAGAGAGAAAGAGACTGCCAGGGCCTCCAGCCACTGCAAATGGAACTCCAGATGCATCTATCACCTTGTGTTTCTGGCTTACATAGGCACTGGGGAATCAAACCTGGGTCCTCAGGCTTCACAGGCAAGCACCTTAACCACTAAGCCATCTCTCTTTTTCTTTTTAAAATTTTATTTGCAAGTAGAAAGAGAGAGGAGAGAGAGAGACAGAGAGAGAATGGGCGTGCCAGGGCCTCTAGCCACTGCAAATGAACTCCAGATCGTTCCCTTGCTCATCTGGCTTACATGGGTCTTGGGGAATTGAACCTCGGTCCTTTGGCTTTACAGGCAAGCACCTTAACCACTAAGCCATCTCCAGCCCCATCTCTCTTTTTCATTTTGTGTTTGTTTATGTATTCATTTATCAGACAGGGTCTCACATATCCCAGGCTGGCCTCTTAACTTTGTAGCCACACCTCTAAACCTCCCTGCCTCCGCCTCTGGAGTGCGGAGATTGTACCTGAGTGCCACACATCTGCTTCGTAGGCCCTAGAATCCAACCCAGGGCTTCGTGCATGCTGGACAAACACTGAGCTATGTCACCAACCCTAAGGAAGTCTTTATTACTCCGTTTAGGGAACTGAGCTGTCCAGCGATGGAGAACAAGTGTGGCTATGCACTCCGACGTAGAGTCCCCTGCCTGACGGATGAAGGAGTTATGACATGACCATCTACTCACGACGGTGTGGAAGTCAGACTTCTGCATATGGTAGAGGAGTGCGTTCATTTTCTCGATCCCTCCCAAACTGAAAAAGCTTTATGTCGCCCAGGCTGGCCTCAAGCCCATGGCATTCTCTTGTTTCGCCTTCCTAAGACCTGGATTAGGCCCTGCATTCAAATTTAGAACTCTGCGTAAACAATGAAGGGTAGACTGAAACTAATTTGTCTTCTGACTTTTTTAATTTTAATTTTAATTATTTTGGTTTTTTGAGGTAGGGTCTCGCTCTAGCCCAGGCTGACCTGGAATTCACTATGTAGTCTCAGGGTGGCCTCGAACTCAGGATGATCCTACTACCTCTGCTTCCCGAGTGCTGGGATTAAAGGCTTGTCTCCTGACTTTTTTCCTGCATCTACTTTCCAGCACTAGACCCCCTCTGGCTCTGCCGAGGTGACAGAAAACCAGCTTTGCACCCTCCACGGAATTCCTCCTGGGTCTCCGGCTGACCTTCCTCTGCCAGTGTGCAGTTGTACCTATATTCTCAGACATACCAAGAGCGGACCAAGAGGCTCTGTGTTCCTGGTGGCCTCCCTGAAGGTCGGCCTCAAGGCTGGAAGGAGCCTGATCTTGTCTCCAGAAGGAAGCAGAGACAGTGAGAAAGCCAGTCAGCCCTTTCCAAGGGCCGCAGAGGTGCGTCTGTCCTCGGGCCAGAGGACTGTCCTGGACTAATGACAGGCAGCCAGGGTCTCAGGATGCGATCTGCTCTGGGCTGGGACCTTGCGAAGGCCTTTTGCCAACTCCCAGGACAGTTTAGTCCCCTGGAACAATGTAAAATCTGGGGGGACGTGGGGGGAGGGCACGTCTGAGCAGGGTGCCAAAGCAGATGTCCAGAAGCCCTGGACAGCACTCCGCCCCCGTCCCATTCTTCGGAGTCTGGGTGGAACTGGGTCTGTCTGAGGGTGGGAGGCCACGTGAGGGAAAGAGCCTCACATTTCATAGTTGTCAAAAGACAGCTGAGGCTCCTCCACGCTCCCGCTCGTCAGAGGAGAGCAGCAGTTCAAAATGATGTTTTGTTTTGTTTTCCTTTTCCAGGGGCGGGAAAACAGCGAAAGCGTTATTGTCTGATTTGCAAGGCTGCGATCGTCTGCGAGGGCCGACGCCCCGCACCGTCAAGTTTCCTGTCTTCTCACGGGGTCAAGGTTGCCCAGCTTCCTCCTGAGCAGAGCTAAAAGCTGATCTGCGTTTTCTTCCCGGGATACCGTCCGTGTACATTTAATGGTGGCTTCCCTAGTTCACACCCATGTAGTCTGGAAGTCATAAACATCTGAAGGCAGTGCTAGAGCGCCCTACCTCTTGAGAAGTTGGCCCTAGCGCCTAATTAATCACCCCCTCGGGGGCAGTTTTACGAGGAGTTTTGCATACTCCACACAAGGGCTTGTTACTTTTAAATTCTCTCTCCCAACCAGTGTACTGCATTTCTGAAGAAAAAGCCTCACTTCATCAGGCAAGCTGAATCCTGCCATTCTCCACAGTCTTGTTTGCATGGAGAGAAAAAATAAACTATATATATACATATATATACATATATATGTGTATATATATATATATATGCCAGTATCTATCTATGTTGAAAGGAGCCACGCCTCCACAGACACTCAACCCAAAATGCTAACCTAGTAAAACAAAAGCCAACAACAAGGGAGCCCGTCTTCATGTCCCAAGACTCCCTTCATGCTCGACATATGAGTTTGGACTTCCACAACAACGCTTTGGGGACAAAGAAAACAAAAGGGATGAAAAAGGACCACTGCAAAAATTCTGGAAAATTCTATGTCCAGTTAGAAAAATCCTAGTTTCTGATAGCACATCTTTTTTTTACTAAGCAATGAAATGCAGCTGTGTCTGGATGGGAACAGAAGCCACTGAACGGGTTTGGGGTGTTGGGTTTTTTCTTATACAACCCCGCAAAGCTCCCCAGACCCACCCTCTCCCCCCAGCCTTGCCTCCCCCACCACCTCCACATCTGGCCCAGAAGAGGGGTCTGGAATCCAAGGGAACCCCTCCCTTGGCCTCTCTCTCTCTCTCCCTCTCTGTTTCCCTAACGGTTTTCCTTAAACAAACCAATCCCCTCTTTCCATCCTGTGGAGGAGGGGGGGAGGACTTAAGCAGACACTCAAAGGGGACTTGAAAACAACAGTAAAATAAACTGGAAATTAGATATTTATCTACCATTGTCCCCCCCAAGAAAGATCAACAAACAGCCCGCAGGCAAATCAACAATTCAGTTCAGAGGTTGCCTGTTGGTTTTGACCTGTACAAAACTAAAGGAAAATTTGTATTATCTTCACCTAACACCGTTCTCTCTGGATTTCATTTCAAAGCAATTTGAATCAAAACAGAAGAGTTGGAAACCTCGGGCGAGTTCAATGTGTCATTTTGAAGGGATGTCGCGTTTCCTCCATAAAGAATATTCCATTCAGGTTTGTTCCAAAGTCCTCGGAACAAGAACCATATCTTGCAAGAGAATTCGATTACAGCCCTGTTTAGCGGGCTGCCCCAGACCCCTCCTCGAAAATGCAGTTTCTGTCAATTGTGAGGGGGGAGAAAAATCTGTCTCCACTTTTAGCTAAAAGTTTCAAGAACATGATTCTTCAAGAAGCATAGGAAACCAGCAAATGGGAGAGTTGAGAAAAGGAGAGAGAGAGGGGGAGAGAGACAGAGAGAGAGAGAGAGAGAATCTTCGATAAGCGTAGAAGGAGCACAGGAAAGCTTCCCCAGTGAGCTGTCCTACCTGGACGGTCCAGTGGCTGAGACAGATGCGCAGTGGCAGGCGCTGAGCTGCTCCTGTCCGGTCCTCTGGAGGTATGTGACCACAGTGAGGGAGGGACCTGCCTCCCGAGGTTATAAGTTTCCTCGGGGTGTGTGATGGGCGGTTCTTTTCCCTGTGTTTTAAAGGAGTTTCTATGAATCAATCTAGCTTAAAAAAAAAAAATAAAAAGTTGTTGGTAAGCTACGCCCTGCTAAGTTGGCAGGCAGTCAAAAGTGTCTGGGAGTGAGCCATCAATTCAAAGAACCCTGTTGTAGCTCCCTGTGACTCAGACGTACAGACCACAGTGGAAAAAAAGAGTGACACTGATTCAAGTGAGTAATAGGAGTCTCACAAATAGATATGTTTACCGAAGCCCAGTCCTCCTCCCCAGGAAAGAGATGTGGTTGCCATGGACATGAGGCAAAACAGGTTCAGGTCAAGGGGACGAAGAGGTGGAGGAGGAGGAGGAGGAGGAGGAGGGACAGTCCCCCGTTAATTAAAACCCCAGCTAATCATCAAGCAGGATTCTCACTCTTCCTCTCCCACCACATGCATCAGCCACGCTCACTGCCAAGAACGATCAGATTTCTCATTGACTTCCCCGCCTGACCCTGGTGCCCTGTCCTGTAGGTGACTGAGGTGGCTGGGGGTGAGGCTGGAAGAGTAGAGGGGGTGGCCCATCAGGTTCTGAGCGATGGGACACTGATTGGCAGCAGGCAGACCCTGGTCTTTAATTATGTTCTCTCACCTCTACTGTCTGCACTCCAGGCGGAAGTCTTCTCCCAGAGACTTTGCTCTCTGATCCTCCTGTAGTAATCATCTGGACTTTGTGCCACAGTGGACTTTCTTGAGCCCTACCAGTGATCTGATCATCACAGCCTCCTCCCCTACCACTCCCCACCCCACCCCACCCCACCCCCCACTCAGTCCTAGAGCCTCTGCTGGGGGGGGGGGGGATTGAAGTCACTGAGCCATTGAATCCTATAGGCCAAGAGCCCCGCTGCACATCAAAGCACTTCAGACCTGGGGTGCCTTTGTTCACGCCCACCTCTCCTCCTGTGTGACTTTGGGCAAAGCACTCACGCCTCTCCTTTTGTGCTTTCTCAAGCACATCATGGGCACAGTAGGTGCCCAGCTCCCAGAGCTGTGGTGAGAAATATAAACCAGGTGTGACAGCTAGCACCTGTAAAATCAACACGTGGGAGGCTGAGGCAGGAGGATTGTCGAAAGAAAGAAAGAAAGAAAGAAAGAAAGAAAGAAAGAAAGAAAGAAAGAGAGAGAGAGAGAGAGAGGAAGGAAGGAAGGAAGGAAGAAGAAGAAGAAGAAGAAGAAGAAGGAAAGAAAGAAAGAAAGAAAGAGGAAGAGAGAGAAAGAGGGAGGGAGGGAGGGAGGGAGAGAGGGAGGGAAAGAAAGGAAGAAAGAGAAAGAAAAGTAGAAAGAAAGAAAGGAAGAGAGGGAGAAAGAGAGAAAGAAAGAAGGAAGAAAGGAGGAAGGAAGGAAGAAAGAAGAAAGGAAGGAAGGAAAAGGAAAGGAAAAAGATGAATTAGGAAGAGGGATTCTTAGTGAAGAAGGAATTTAGGGGCTTAGTGGAATAAGGGAGGGTGATAGGATGAATGTGACCAAAATACATCATATACACATATGAAATTGTCAAAAATAAAGTTAGGGCTGGAGAGAAGGTTTAGCGGTGAAGGCGCTTGCCTGCAAAGCCAAAGGACCCAGATTCAATTCCCCAGGACCCAGGTAAGCCAGATGTGCATGCATCCATTTGCAGCAGCTGGAGGCCCTGGCGCATCCATTCTCATTCTCTCTCTAATAAATTTTAAAAAAATAAATAAACAAGTGGGACATGGTCACGCACGCCTTTAATCCCGCCATGAGTTCGAGACCACCCTGAGACTACACAGTGAATTCCAGGTCAGCCTGGGCTAGAGTGGGACCCTGCCTTGAACAAAGAAGAAAGAGGAGGAGGGGGAGACAAATAAAATAAAAATCAATGTGTAAACCGTGTACTATTACACACGGTAGTCGATCGCTGTTAGTAGGATTCCGAGGGAGCGACAATCACTCAAAGACGATTAAGTCATCAACGCCAAACAACCCCACTGCCCTTGCTTCCTCTGCGTCCCGACAGCTCCGCTCGACTCGGCGCGTATTCGTATGTTAGTTATTTATCCAACCGCACATGCTATACAGCAGCCTTCCCAGAGCCCTGCGCAGATAGCTGGCTCACGAAAGTGAACTGAGCCCCCTGCCCTTTCCTCTTGGACCTTAAATCCCCTAGGACAGAGCACTGCTACAATTAGGTGATAAAATTGTAGGTAACTTTTAGCTGTGCTTGGTCAAGTTTCTGTATTTTTCTAAACCTTATACAGTGGACCCGGATTACTTTGGCTTTTGGGGGGGGGGTCGAAAATAAATATGTTCAGAAAATAGCTGGGGGTGGTAGTTCATGACTTTAAGTCCCAGCACTTGAAAGGCTAAGGTAAGAGGATGAAGGTAAATTGAAGGCCAGGCTGGGCTACAGTGTGAGTCCCAGGTCAGCCTCGGCTAAAGGGAGATCCTGCCTGGAAAAAAGAAAAAAGAAAAGAAGGGCAGGAGGAGGGAAGGAAGGGAATATGTTTTAAAGTGGATGAATGACAAAAGCATATACACACTCCCTCTTTCACAAATTCCCCGAGAATGGAATTTTATCCCTCTAAAGATAACAGAGTCTGCATTTCTCATTAAAAACTAATGATGCAGGCTAGAGAGATGGCTCAGCAGTTAAGGTGCTTGCCTGCAAAGCCTAAGGACTCAGGTTTGATTCCCCAGTACCCAGGTAAAGCTAGATACACAGGTGGCTCATGTGTCTGGAGTTTGTTTGCAGTGGCTAGAGGCCCTGGTGCGTCTGTTCTCTCTCTCATAAATATAAAACAAAAAACCGGGGCTGGAGACATGGCTTAGCAGTTAAGCACTTGCCTGTGAAGGCTAAGGACCCCGGTTCAAGGCTCGATTCCCCAGGACCCATGTTAGCCAGATGCACAAGGGGGGTGCACGCGTCTAGAGTTCGTTTGCAGTGGCTGGAGGCCCTGGCGAGCCCATTCTCTCCCTCTCTCTCTCTCTTTCTCCCTCTTTCTCTGTTACTTTAAAATAAATAAATAAAAATAAACAAAAAAATTAAAAAACAAAAACCAGCCGGGCATGGTGGTAGCACACGCCTTTAATCCCAGCACTCAGGAGGCAGAGGTAGGAGGATAGCTGTGAGTTCAAGGCCACCCTGAGACTGCATAGTGAATTCCAGGTCAGTCTGAGCTGCAGTGTAACCCTACCTCCAGGAAAAAAAAAAAAAAAAACCACTGATGATGTGACAAAAATCGAAAATCGAATCCGTTTCTCATGTCTTTCCTCACTGCGGCCCCTCTGCCATCACTCATTTGATAATAAAAAGGCCAGTCTCAGAGGAGCCACACCCAACAGTGCACTGGGACCCAGAAATCAATGGGAGGGGGGACCCTGAACCTTCCTGGGCTGTCAGGATGGGGGTCCCCTCCATCCCCAGGCCTCTGCCAATTTGAAACTCTCTCTTCCCCCAGGAGTGGAAAGAGGCACTGGGCCCTGGCGGAATGGAAGAGGCCTCTGATGTTGAGCAGCATGTGGTCTGGTTGCAGTTTTTCAGAGAGACCCAGAGCCACGGGAAGAAGACAGCATTCTCCCTTGGGCTGGGGGGACTTTCCTCTCCAGGTTAACAAAGGAGAACACAGAGACTCAAAGCCCTTGGGTAAAGGAGGCTTTGGGTCTTCTGGATTCTCACGCTGGGGTCCAGTGCCAGTAGTCAGGGAAGCAGACTCTACTTTTTCCTCTTCCACCGCTTGGCATTGGGAGGGACTTAGGCATGTGTCCTGTCCATGGCGGCAGTAAGTGAGCAGACACCAGGGTCCTTCGGATGCGTCCAGTGAGTGTCACCATGCTGTGTTCTTGGAGGTGGTTAGGGCTTAAGGGGGAAATGTTAAACGTGTTGAACTCTACACACACGCACGCGCACGCACGGGCGGGGTGGGGGAAGGCCACATAAAGCCAAAGATTTGGTGTCGATCTATTTTAAAGGTAAATACCCATCTAGGAGTCCTGGTGCCTTGCAGTTAGCCCATAGATATCTCGGAGCTCATTTTACAACACAATTATCAAGTCTGGGAAAGAAATCGAATCTGTCCTGGCTGAAACTCTAGCCTGGAATGCGATGAAAACATTGTGCCCGGTTCTCTTCGTGGCCACAAGTGGACCATTGTGACTTTGCACAGCAATGGTTCGAGGGTCTCCACCCGTATGGGGTTGGGGGCCAGGGCTCGCTCTCTCTCTCTCTCTCTCTCTCTCTCTCTCTCTCTGGCATCTGTAGAGTCTTTCCAAGCTTCCAAAACCTTTCTCTGCTCCACTCCCGTTTCCCCCATTTGGAAGGTGCTTCTGTGTTCGTTGCCCATGTGGGCCACGCGCCAGGCACAGTTTCACTGGCCCTCAGTAAAACCCTATGGTCTCAGCAGGAATGTCCCCTCTCGCCCAGTGAAGCCGTGTCGCTCCGGCTGGGGACCCCTTCCCTCCTTCTGAAGCAACAAGAATCCACTTCTGGTATGTTGCCCTTTAGGGCACATTTTCAAGTCTGCGCTTGGCATAAACAATTCCCAGTGGCTATATGAATGGGGACTTCTGATGTCTGATACAAGGGGAAGTGAGCTGAGCGACCCCCCAAATGCAGAGGGGGAAGAAAAAAAAACTAATAATAGACTGAACTTGCTTTTCCTTAAATTCAGCCAAAAAGGAACCCTTATCTCTGCCACACATTCCCCAAAGCTACCGCAGGTGCAGAAGTGACCGTTAGTATTAGCTATAACACTGCTTGAAGTTCAATACATTGCAAAGTAATTTTTAGAAAGTTATTCAGATTTTCCAGAGTCAAATGAATATCTGTTCCTTGCAATTATCTTTGAAATTTGAGAATTTAGCAGACATTCCCTCTTCCTTCTTCCTTTCTTCCTGACTTTTTTTTTTTTTTTTCTACTGTCTCCCTTTGGTTCTCCCTCAGATGCTTTTCTTCTTCCGGTTTTTATTGTTTTCTTTCTTAAATTCCTCTCAGTAAATGTAATTTCAATACAGCTTCACAAGGAAAGTCTTTAAAATCCCTTTTGTGGCCCCTATTTCTTGCCTCTTAGCTAATTTGTGCTGAAACTGCTTTGGAAAGATAATAGGGATAAAATTCCTAAGAGCTCCAAGTATGCGAGCCAGTTATTAGGCCGCTGCTTCCAGCCGAGCAGAGGGGACATCTCTGAGGTGAAAACAGTGCTGTCCTAGAGCAGGGAGGTGGTGGCCTTGTGGACAAGGACATGTGAACTCGGCAGGAAACTAGACCAACCTTGCCACGTAGCACAGCTACCAGACTGAGACTAAGTACTATGATCATTTCTTCAAGAACTGGGTATGGGGCTGAAGGGATGGCTTAGCGGTTAAGGCATTTGCCTGCAAAGCCAAAGGACCCAGGTTCGATTCCCCAGGACCCACGTTAGCCAGCTGCACAAGGGGGCGCACACGTCTAGAGTTCATCTGCGGTGGCTGGAGGCACTGGCACGCCCATGCTCTCTCTCTCTCTTTCTCTGTCAAACAAATTAATTAAAATAAAATATTAAAAATAATTTAAAAAAAGAAATGGGTATGGATCCAGATGGTTGAAATGGCTGAAAGAAAAGACCATCTGTATAAATAAATAAATAAAATATTATTTAAAAAATAATGGGCTGGAGAGATGGCTTAGTGGTTAAGCGCTTGCCTGTGAAGCCTAAGGACCCTGGTTTGAGGCTCAATTCCCCAGGACCCACGTTAGCCAGATGCACAAGGGGGCACACGCGTCTGGAGTTCATTTGTGGTGAAGGCTAGGCTAATTTCCCAGGACCCACGTTAGCCAGATGCACAAGGGTGCGCATGCATCTGGAGTTCGTTTGCAGTGGCTGGAGGCCCTGGCACAATCATTCTCTATTGATCTATTTATCTGCCTCCCTCAAGTATTTTTTTTCAAAGACCATCTAAGACCCTATTGCTGAGGACTTCTCATGCCTGGGCAGCAAGGTCACTGAGAAATCAAGCTGGGGCTGAGCAGAAAACCTCCCCCGCTAGCCCAGCCACCTGAAACCTGGAAAAAGCTGCACTGCATGCAGCCCTATGGGAGAGAGAAGTCATCAGTGGTGAAAATAATGGACACTGCAAGCCTCAAGTTTGGCCAGCCAGGCCAAAAAGAGCCAACAGATGCAATAGTGGCATGTCTGCTTTAGGGGAAACCAACTGCTCTCTAATTGGACTGGAGGCCCACTCTATGGGAGGAAATACATGCCTGGTACTGAAAACCTAATCAAAAGCCTATGGCAGGGGAGATCATGAGCCTTAGGGGTATAAAGCCTGTTCTTATCTGGTTAAATACATATATTATACTCACCAAACTTCCCAGTAAGCACTACTCTTAATGTTAATATTCATAAATTAATGCTACTCTCACTTTTGGTTAGAGAAGCTTCTCTTTTCAGATGGCAATGGCCACTGGGATGACCCAAAAGGCAACATAGTGCTGAGAAGAAGAGACGGAGGAGTGTCCAGCATTGAAACATCTCTATCACACCCTCCAAGGCTCAGGGTCCATTGCAGATGAGGTGGTGGAAAGAATGTAACAGCCAAAGGAAGGATGCGACTCCTTATAATGCAACTGTCCAGGTAGAAACTGGCCTCAATATCCACGACCTCAAAGTGCCTAGCAATACCTTCATAAGACCCTCATAATAGGAGAAAAAGATGATGACATCAAAATAAAAGAGAGACTAACAGAGAGAGGGAGGGGATATGATGGAGAGCAGAGTTGTGAAGGGGAAAGCGGGGGAGGGGAGAGGAGCCAGTTATCATGGGTTATTGTCTGTGAGAAGTTGTCAATAATAGAATTATGCATTTAAAAAGAAAGGCCATCTAAGTCACGTCCCCTGAGGATGTGGCTTTATAGCCAGAACAGAACAAGCACATAGATAAAAAGCAAAACAAATGTAAAACACAAAATATAAAATAAAAAGTGAGGGCTGGAGAAATGGCTTAGTGGTTAAGCGCTTGCCTGTGAAGCCTAAGGATCCTGGTTCGAGGCTCGATTCCCCAGGACCCACGTTAGCCAGATGCACAAGGGGGCACACGCGTCTGGAGTTCATTTGCAGTGGCTGGAGGCCCTGGCGCGCCCATTCTCTCTCTCTCTCTATCTGCCTCTTTCTCGTCTGTTGCTCTCAAATAAATAAATAAAAATAAACCAAAAAAAATTTAAAAAGTGAAAAGATTCTGTTTCCAACCAATATCAATGTCAACTACAACATTAGAAGGTATTTACCGAAAGGAGATTGAATAAGTGGCTTTTCATTTATGCTCTGCCCTTCCGTGTTGCCGAAAGCATTATTCTTCACGGGTCATGCCAACTGAAGGACTGGGTATGAAGAGTCATTGCAGAGAAGCCCTCTCCCCTGGGTGCACAGTGGGGCCTCCAGGAAGTTAGATTCTGGCTTTGTAGGAGGTAACTCAATTGAGGCAGAGGTAGGAGGATCACTGTGAGTTCAAGGCCCACCTGTGACGACATAGTGAATCCCAGGTCAGCCTGAGCTAGAGTGAGACCCTACCTCAGAAAACAAACAAACAACAACAAAATAAGTAAAAGTACAACATTTAACCACTGAATGTTTCATACCCAAGCAAAAGAATGTAATGGTTTCTTCTTCAAGATTTTCCCTTCAAATTCAGAAAGTGACCAGGGCGCCCCTCTGCTATGACCCCGCCAACGCAAGGAAAGCAGTGGGTACATGTCTTTAAATTTGCCCAACAGAGGCTGTTATGGAAAGAGGCACAAAGACAGGCAATCCAGCTTCTCTTTTCGGATAGGAGACTCAAAGCTCACAAAAGTTCTGAGAAGAGACAATGGAGTGTTCAGCAGTATGTGAGACATCTCTGTCACGCCTTCCAAGACTCAGGGGCCGGTGCAGAAGAGACGGACAGAAGAGCGTAAGAGCCGAGGGACGGGGAGGAGTGCTTGCAGTAGTGTCTTCCTGACACAGAGTGGCCGTGGCATCCGTGGCCTCGCAGTGGCTGATGCTACCTACACGAGACCTGCATAACAAGAGGGAGAAATGGAGCGATGACATCAAAATAAAACCAAGACCAGTTGGAAAAAAGAAAGGGTTGAGTGGAGGACGGTAGGGGAGTATGATCATAGTATATCGTGTATATGTACGGAGGTTGTCAATAAAAACTTTAAAAGTGCTGGGTGTGGTGGCGCACGCCTTTAATGCCAGCACTTGGGAGGCAGAGGTAGGAGTATCGCCATGAGTTCGAGACCACCCTGTGACTACAGAGTGAATTCCAGGTCAGCCTGGACTAGAGTGAGACCCTACCTCGAAAAACCAAAAAAAAAAAAAGTTTAAAGGTCTGGCTGGAGAGATGACTTAGCAGTTAAGGTGCATGCATGTGAGCCTAAGTACCCAGGTTCAATTCTCCAGGTCCCACAGTAAGCCAGATGCACATGGTGGCACATGTATCTGGAGTTCATTTGCAGTGGTTAAAGGTCCTGGCCTGTCCATTTTCTCTCTCTCTCTCTCTTCCTCTCTGTGTCTCTAATAAATAAAAATAAAATCTTTTAAAAAAATGTTTAAAAGACATGTATGCATAAAGGCTAGCATTTGCCATCCATACACACCAATGCCTGGTCCAGTCTGCCCTTTACACAGCTTCTTAAACTGTGGGTCACAACCTCACTGAGATCACGTCACTGAACATGAGGTCATGAAAAATTTGGCAGCAGTAAATCTAATGACCAACAGCTAACTCAAAACCAAAAGTGGGGTCTGGACAGATGGCTTAACGGTTAAGGAGTTGGCCTGCAAAGCCAAGGGATCTCGGTTCGACTCTCCAGAACCCACGTAAGTCAGATGCACAAGGGGGCGCATGAGTCTGGAGTTCGTCTACAGTGGCAGGAGGCCCTGGCATGCCCATTCTCTCTCTCCCTCTTTCTGTCTCTCAAATAAATAAATAAAATATAGTTTAAAAGCTCAAAAGTGGAATGAATCCAAGTGTGCCTGGCAATGCTCACACGTTACGTTGCATGACAGCTGCATCCTTGGTTCTGAGCACGTGCACGCATGCTCGGTAGTGCACCTGCCACCAGGCCTCACGACTTCAGAGAACAATGCTGCTTGAAACACCTCAGGTTCAAGATTGCTGGTGTTATGCCCGTTTCTACTGTACAAGCAGATTTTCTGCTCTATACAAACATATGGTTTGGGCTGGAGAGATGGCTTAGCGATTAAGGCACTTGCCTGCAGAGCCAAAGGATCCAGGTTCGATTCCCCAGGACCCAAGTAAGCCAAATGCACAAGGGGGAGCATGCGTTTGGAGTTTGTTTGTAATGGCTAGAGGCCCATGTCCATTCTCTTTCTCTCTACCGGCTTCTTTCTCTCTCTTTTTTTTTTAAAAAAAAAAAGGAAAAGAAAAGAAACATATGGTTTAACTACAGAAAACAAAGACAGTATTTTCCTATTGTCATTCCTTAGCATGTATCAAGGTAGCATATCATTAGATTGCATCGTGTTAGAATGTTTAGTTTTTAAAAAATGGTTGGTTGCTAACTTGAGCTACATTTTTGGAAAAAAAAAAAAAAAGTCATGGGCTGGGGAGATGGCTTAGCGGTTAAGGCATGTGCCTGAGAAGCCTAAGGACCCGGGTTCCATTCCCCAGGTCCCAGGTAAACCAGATGCACAGGGTGGCACATGTGTCTGGAGTTCATTTGCAGTGGCTGGAGACACTGGTATGCCAATTCTCTCTCTCTCTCTCCCAATCTCTGTCTCTAATAAATAAATAAAATTTAAAAAATTTAATCATTAAATTAATTTTGGCTTGATGTTAAGACAGAATTTCCAACAATTTCTGAAATGCCCCTGAGTATATTTCTGCTGTCTTTACGTCAATGTACAAAGTGGCATTCTTGGTGTCGCAATTATGAAAATCAAAATATCAACTCTGGAGCCGGCTGTGGTGGCACACACCTTTAATCCCAGCAAGATCACTGAGAGTTCGAGACCACCCTGAGACTACATAGTGAGTTCCAGGTCAGCCTGGGCTAGAGTAAAAGCCTACCTCGAAAAACAAAACAACTCGGCTGGGCCTGGGCTGGCTCGGCCCCCTAGCCCTACTCTCCACGTGGGATCTTCATCCCTCCAGCTCCCCACATGGCAGGAGCTCCTTGAACTTTCTTTTCTCTTTTCTTTCTACGCTTCTTTCCCCCCAGATCCCTATCTGGTCACATGGACTCCTGAGCTACACGTGCCCACATGGGCTTTGGGGCTCCACATGGTGCACTTCTCTTCCCCCACTTTGTTTCCCCTTACCTCCCAGCCTTCCCCTTTCCCCACTCCTTTGTAAAATCTCAATAAAAGGTAGTATTTTAAAAATTATTCTCTTGAAAAACACAAAACATCAACTCTGAAATGCAATGATGCTCTATACTCTTCAGTATCAAATATTCAACCAAGGCTTAATTCTTTAATTAAAAATAAACCAACACAGCTGGAGAGATGGATTAGCAGTTAAGGCATTTGCCTGCAAAGCCAAAGGACCTTGGTTCGATTCCCCAGGACCCACGTAAGCCAGCTGCACAAAGTGGCGTATGCATCTGCAGTTCGTTTGCAGTGACTGGAGGCTCTGGCATGCCGATTCTCTCCTCTCTCCTTCTCTCTCTCTCTCTCTCTCTCTGTGCATCTTTCTCTCTCTCAAATAAATAAATGAAATATATTTAAGAAAATGAGCCAACACATCAAACTCATCAGTATGTAAATTTGCCTTCATCTTTTATTAATTATTGATGATTATCAAAGGTCAAATTATAAGTATGATAAATAATTATTTTAAAATATATTTATTGGGCTGGAGAGATGGCTTAGCAGTTAAGATGCTAAGGTCTCTTTGTCCCATCATAATCAGGACTGCGTTGAAACTCCTTATACGCAGCATATCCGTACATATGACGGCACAGTGTCCATCTTTATTAATCTCCTTATACGCAGCATGTCCATGCATGTGACGATACAGTGATCATCTTTATTAAACTCCTCATACGCAGCATATCCGTACATGTGACGACACAGCGTTCATCTTTATTAAACTCCTTACAAGCAGCATGTCCGTACATGTGACGGCACAGTGTTCGTCTTTATTAAACTCCTCATACGCAGCATGTCCGTACATGTGACGACACAGTGTCCATCTTTATTAACCTCCTCATACGCAGCATGTCCGTACATGTGACAGCACTGTGTCCATCTTTATTAAACTCCTCATACGCAGCATGTCCGTACATGTGACGACACAGTGTCCATCTTTATTAAACTCCTTACACGCAGCATGTCCGTACATGTGACGACACAGTGTTCATCTTTATTAAACTCCTCATACGCAGCATGTCCGTACATGTGACGGCACAGTGATCATCTTTATTAAACTCCTCATACACAGCATGTCCGTACATGTGACGACACAGTGTTCATCTTTATTAAACTCCTTATACACAGCATGTCCGTACATGTGACGACACAGTGTTCATCTTTATTAAACTCCTTACACGCAGCATGTCCGTACATGTGACGGCACATGTTCATCTTTATTAAACTCCTCATACGCAGCATGTCCGTACATGTGACGACACAGTGTTCATCTTTATTACTGCTCATACACAGCATGTCCGTACATGTGACGGCACAGTGTCCATCTTTATTAAACTCCTCATACGCAGCATGTCCGTACATGTGACGACACAGTGTTCATCTTTATTAAACTTCTCATACGCAGCATGTCCGTACATGTGACGACACAGTGTTCATCTTTATTAATCTCCTCATACGCAGCATGTCCGTACATGTGACGACACAGTGTTCATCTTTATTAAACTCCTTATACGCAGCATGTCCGTTCATGTGACGGCACAGTGTCCATCTTTATTAAACTCCTCATACGCAGCATGTCCGTACATGTGACGGCACAGTGTTCATCTTTATTAAACTCCTCACACGCAGCATGTCCGTACATGTGACGGCACAGTGTTCATCTTTATTAAACTCCTCACACGCAGCATGTCCGTACATGTGACGACACAGTGTTCATCTTTATTAAACTCCTCATACGCAGCATGTCCGTACATGTGACGACACAGTGTTCATCTTTATTAAACTCCTCATACGCAGCATGTCCGTACATGTGACGACACAGTGTTCATCTTTATTAAACTCCTTATACGCAGCATTTCTGTACGTGTGACGACACAGTCTTCATCTTTATGAAACTCCTTATACACAGCATGTCCGTACATGTAACAACATATTGTTCATCTTTATTAAACAGTTTGTTTCCCATTCGTTGGACTGACATATGCTAGTGATTTCATTGCTCAATACTGTGTAAACTTGGAAAACCTACCACAGCACTTTGGATCTCATTTTCTTCCCTGGGATGTTTCTCATGATCCCGCGTGCCCCTTCTAGTATTAGTGCTTTAAGATCACTTGCAACCCTAAAACCTCACCTGAGGTTTGTGTGCAAACCAGCTCCCCTCTGGCCTCTCTCTCTCTCTCTCTCTCTTTGGTTTGTTTTTTTGAGGTAGGGTCTCACTCTAGCCCAGGCTGACCTTAAATTCACTATGTAGTCTCAGGGTGGCCTCGAACTCACAGCGATCCTCCTGCCTCTGCCTCCGCCAGCGCTGGGATTAAAAGCGTGCGCCGCCACGCCCAGCTTCCCTTCTCTTTCTATCTCATGATTGATGCCGGCAATTTGTGCTGCTATCCTTGCAATCTTTCATCTGGGAACACAGAGCTAGCTGCTTAGGACACAGAGCTAGCTAGCTGCTTAGGAGCAATGTGAGATTTAAAGGACCCTCAGTTCTGGCTGGATCGCCCCGCGCTGCGCGATTGTGTTCAGTCCCAGCACACCCATTTCCCCACATTCCACTCTAGTGGCATCATCTTATCCTCATGTGACGCCTCAGCCCCCGTGGCTCAGGATGTGACCCCAGCCAATTCCAGAGCCGACTCACAGGGGCTGCAGGGGCGGTCCTGACGAGGCGTCCCCGCTGAGTGCACAGACCCCTGCGTCCTGCCACAGTGAGCTTCTCTCTGCAGCCTGGGTGAAAACAGGCCAGCCTGGGCTGTGCAGTCCTCGCCAAGGAATTTCCGGCCTTCGCTGAGAAGCGATAAAATGGGAGGTCCGCCTAGCTGGTGGCAAGGTGACAGCTGCCCAGATTCCTCAGCCCTGCCTGGCATGAATGGTGGGTGGGGCCCGCAGTGCCTCCCTGGGCACTGGCTCTTGCACTGTCTTTGGCCTTTGGGGGGTGGAAGGCGGCAGCAGTGAGGACTCAGGTCCAGGTTAATGTGGACGCCAGGTGGGAAGCCTCTTAAAAATAAAAATAACAGGGCTAGAGAGATGGCTTTGCAGTTAAGGTGCTTGCCTGCAAAGCCTAGGGACCCAGTACCCATGTAAGACAGATGTACAAGGTAGCCCATGTGTCTGGAGCTCATTTGCAGTGGCTGGAGGCCCTGGAATACTCATATTCTCTCTCTCTCTCTCTCTCAAATAAATAAAATATGTTTTAAAAAACATTTAAAATAAAATGAAAAGAACAGGCAGGATGGCTCAGGCCTTTAATACCAGCACTTGAGGGCTAAGGTAGAAGATCACATTGAGTTTGAGGGCAGGCTTGGGTACAGAGTGAGTTCCAGGTCAGCCTGGGCTAGAGGAAGACCCTGCTTATGTGTGTACATACATACTACATACATACATACATACATACTACATACATCAATGAGATGGCCAGGCTGCCTTGTAGCCTTTAGGAATAGCAACATGTAGGAATTTTCCTGCTGTGGACGCTACTTGGTCAATGCAACATGACAATAGGCTCTATGTATGTAATTTCTTTTTTAAAAAATATTTTTTATTTTTATTTATTTATTTGAGAGAGAGAGAGAGAGAATGGGTGTGCCAGGGCCTCCAGCCACTGCAAATGAACTCCAGACATGTGCACCTCTTGTGCATCTGGCTAACGTGGGTCCTGGGCAATTGAACCTGGGTCCTTTGGCTTTGCAGGCAAGTGCCTTAACCGCTAAGACATCCCTTCGGCCTGTATGTAATTTCTTAGGAACTGTTTATGAAAATTCATCCAGACAATAATGAATGCTCTGAAACAATATGGGAACGATAAGCTTCACTGGGTGTCTGCAAGAGAACAGTGGCAGCCTCACGAAATGAATGAAAATCTTAAGATTTACCAAGAGCAGCGGGGCGTGGTGGCGCACGCCTTTAATCCCAGCAGAGGTAGGAGGATCGCCATGAGTGTGAGGCCAGCCTGAGACTACATAGTGAATTCCAGGTCAGCCTGGGCTAGAGAGAGACCCTACCTCGAAAAAAATTAACTTAAATTAAATTAAAAGAACTGTACAGATCTTCCTTCTATTTTAAAAAATGAGAAAGTTATAAGTTTACAGGAAAAGATTCAGAGGAGAAAAATGTTACTCCAGTAGCACCAGCACTTTAAAACAGAGCTAGCGGGACGTGGTGGTGCACGCCTTGAATCTCAGCCCCTGGAGGCAGAGGTAGGAGGATCACCGTGAGTTCAAGGCCACCCTGAGACTATATAGTGAGTTCCAGGTCAGCCTGGGCTAGTGTTAAACCCTACCTCGAAAAAAAAAATTTTTTTAAGAACTAAAAGTGAAATTTACTAATATTTTAGAAGCTTCATTTTTAATAAATAATAAGGATTAAGTTAAAAAATAAAGAAGGGCTGAAGGGATTGCTTAGTGGTTAAGGCATTTGCCTGCAAAGCCAAAGGACCCATGTCTGATTCCCCAGGGCCCATGTTAGCCAGATGTACAAGGGGGCACATGCATCTGGAGTTCGTTTGCAGTGACTGGAGGCCCTAGGGCACCCATTCTCTCTCTCTCCCTCTTTCTCTGTCAAATAAATAAATAAATAAAATTAAAATTAAAAAATAATAATAATAAAGATGGCCAGACAGCCATGAAACTCATTTCCTCATAGCCCCGACTGACCTCATAGTCATGGCAATCCTCCTGCCCCAGGCTCCCAAGTGCTGGGATCACAGGCGTGAACCATGCCCAGCTTTTCTTGGCTTTGCTTTGTTCTAAAAACTACTGGGAAGGTGAACCCGAGACTCAGGAAAGGTGAGCCACTGTAACGAGGCCCCAGCACTATTTGGGAGCAGCCTGACAAGTCTCAACATTTCCACCCCTTTTGTGTTGTGACTTTTCTGTCTACCTTTTCTTCTTTTGAGCCTTGTGGAGGCTATGAAGGGTCAGCCACAGACCCAGGACTATCCAAATAGGTAGAAGACTTGCAGGAATGTGACGTGGTATTTGCCATCCAAATCAGAACTTTCTAGATTCCTTATAGGGAGGCTTACGACCTCAAGAGACTCCTGTGCTTTTGATTTATTTTTATTTTTATTTTTTTGTTTATTTTTACTTAAGAGTGACAGACACACACACACAGAGAGAGAGAGAGAATGGGCGCGCCAGGACCTCCAGCTACTGCAAACGAGCTCCAGATGCGTGCGCCCCCTTGTGCATCTGGCTAACATGGGTCCTGGGGAATCAAGCCTTGAACCGGGGTCCTTAGGCTTCACAGGCAAGCGCTTAACCACTAAGCCATCTCTCCAGCCCTGATTCCTTTTTTTTTTTTTTTATTACTTTTTATTTATGTATTTGGGAAGGGGGTTGTTATAGTCAGGTTTGCATTGCTGGCAGAAATCACCTGACCAAGACACAGCTTGTGCGGAAAAGGGGTTTTATTTTGGCTTACAGACTCAAGGGGAAGCTCCATGATAACAGAGAAAACAATGGCATGAGCAGGGGGTGGACATCACCTCCTGGCCAACATCAGATGGACAACAGCAACAGCAGAGTGTGCCAAAAACTGGCAAGAGGAAGCTGGCTATAATACCTGTAGGCCCACCCCCAACAATACACTGCCCCCAGGAGGCTTTAATTCCCAAATCTCCATCAGCTGGGAACCTAGCATTCAGAACACCAAAGTTTATGGGGGAAACCTGAATCAAACCACCACAGGGGGAAGAGGCAGATAGAGAGACAGAGACTGGGCACACGGGAACCTCTAGCCATTACAAATGGACTCCAGATGCATGCACCACGTTGTGACTCTGGATTTACTTGGGTACTGGGGAATCAAACCTGGGTCCTTGGGCTTTGCCAGCAAGCGCCTTAACCGCTAAGCCATCCCTCCAGCCCTGTACCTTTGCTTATTAAACGAGGATCCCACCCCGCCCACATGAATCCCCTCCCTGGCTCAGCTTTGTGGCTAAAAGGTGTGTGAGTTAAGGTAGAGCTACAAGACAACGTAGCTTGTTTTCTGAGTGTATAGAGGTGCAGAGGTATTCAGGAGGTGGACACGGCCCTCAAAGTTCTTGAGTTAGGAAGCTTCCATGCTGTGGGAAAATCCACGGTGGGAGAAAGAAATGCAGAGCTTCGGATGATGGAGAGAGACGTAGAGAGAAGGCAAGAGGACACGTTCTCCTGGCTGGGAGGAAGCCACCCATGTGTACGCATCCCCACCCCCACTCCAAAGCCACACAGCAATAAATAAGAGCCAGATGACCCCGGAGCAGAAAAGCATGGCTGATGGCCGAAGTCCCTCATTTCTGGATGCATCCCAGGCACCTAGAACAGTCTGTCAAGTTACAGGCGCCCAGGAAACACGTACTAAGGGCACGAAGCAAAACCTCTCCTGAGTTTGAAAACAGAACATGCGGCAGGAACTCTGGGGAAGGAAGTAGTGATGAATAGCACCAAATGTCTCCTTCATAGTTCATCCACCATACAATAATAATACCTGAATGAAAGCACATCACTCATCACAAGAACAGGGAATCAATGAGAGAAAGAGAGAGAGAGAATGAGAGAGAAAGGAAGGAAGGAAGGAGGGAAGGAAGGAAGGAGGGAGAAGGGAAGAGAAAAAAGAAAGAGAGAGAGGAAGGAAGAAAGAGACAAAGAAAGAAAGAAGGAAGGAAGGAAAAGAGAGAAAGAAAGAAAGAAAGAAAGAAAGAAAGAAAGAAAGAAAGAAAATAAAAAAATAAAAAAAAAATTAAAAAAAGAAAGAAAGAAAGAGAGAGAGAGGAAGGAAGGAAGGAAGGAAGGAAGGAAGGAAGGAAGGAAGGAAGAAAAAAGAGAAAGAAAGAGAGAGAGAGGAAGGAAGGAAGGAAGGAAGGAAGGAAGGAAGGAAGGAAGGAAGGAAGGGGAAGGGAAGAAAGAAAGAGAGAGAGGAAGAAAGAAAGAAAGAGAGACAAAGAAAGAAAGAGAGAGAGAGACAAAGAAAGAAGGAAGGAAGGAAAAAGACAGAAAGAATGAAAGAAAGAGAGAAAAGAAAGAAAGAAGGAAGGAAAAAGAGAAAGAAAGAAAGAAAAAGAGAGAGAGAGAAAGAAAGAAAGAAAGAAAGAAAGAAAGAAAGAAAGAAAGAAAGAAAGGGAAAACTCAAGTCATCTTACAAACATCCTGACGCCTCAGATGACTGGCAGGCGGGCAGGGCCCCGGGAAGGTGTGAGCTGGGGCCCTGTTAACAGCAGGAGCTGCTGGTGCTCAGCCGTAGACACCTGATGGAATGCTGAGCCACCTAATGAGGACAGAGGGGAACGTGACCGCAGGACAGGAGTCTGTGCACCCATGAGCAAACCACAGGGTCTTTCAAGTGTCACAAAACTAAAGGCATCACAGAGGGTCTCAGGCCCTTTTCTTCTCTCTTTTTTTTCAAGGTACTGTTTCACTCTAGCCCAGGCTGACCTGGAATTCACTGTATAGTCTCAGGGTGGCCTTGAACTCACGGCGATCCACCTACCTCTGCCTCCCAAGTGCTGGGAATAAAGGTGTGCACCACCACATCGGCTTTTCATTTATTTTTAAAAATATTTTTATTTGCAAAGAGAGAGAGAGAGAGAGAGAGAGAGAGAGAGAGAATGAGAGAATGGGCATGCCAGGGCCTCTGCAAACGAATTCCATCTGGCTTACCTGGGTACTGGAGAATCAAACCTGGGCTATCAGGCTTTGCAAGCAAGAGCCTTCAGCTGCTGAGGCATCTCTCTAGCCCCATCATGGCCTTTTCTTTTGAACATTCACTTTACTGTGTGGTATAACAGCAGAACCTTCCCTGACACCCTACTCCCCGAAACTGGTACAGATACTCTTCTACAACCCCTGAAACCCCGAATCTTTCTGCGCTCAGCCTGCAGCTGACCTCCTCATTAAATTTCTTAGTAGCAAAGCTCCTTGCTCTACCTCAGTTCCCAATATCTTCGATATAATCAATATTCAATAAAGAATTGTCCAAAAATGTGTTTTTAGTTTAGACACCCTCCTTATCCAAATTCACCAAGTACTGTTTACTTAAGATGGATCTTGGGCCAGGTTTGGTGGCATCCCCCTTTAATCCCAGCACTCAGGATGCAGAAGTAGGAGGTTCACTGTGAGTTCAAGGCTACCATGAGACTATGTAGTGAATTCCAGGTCATCCTGGGCTACAGCAAGACCCTACCTCGAAAAAAAAATTAAAATAAATCAAGAATTAAAAAACTAAGCCCCCAAACATTCCAGGCTCTTGGTTTCCCATTAGAACTAGATAGTAAGACCCTATTGCTGAGGACTGCACATGCTTGGGCTACAAGGTCACTGAAAGCTCCTACTTGAGCTGAGCTGAAAACCTCCTCTGTGTAGACCAGCTGACAGAAAGCTGGAAAAAGCTATGCTATACGCATCTATATGGTAGAGAGAAGTCATCAGTGAAAATAAACAACAGTGGATACTGCAAGTCTTAAATTTGGCCACCAGGCCAAATGAGCCAACAGATGCAATAGTGGCATGTCTGTTATGGGGGAAACCAGCTGCCCTCTAATTGGACTGGAGGCCCACTCAATGGGAGGGAATACATGCCTGGTACTGAATAATCTAGTCAAAAGCCTATGATGGGGGAGGTCATAAGCCCCAGGGGTGTGACGCCTGCTGCTCTCTGGCTAAATGCATATAGTATGCTCACCTAACTGCCCTGTAAGCACTTTGCTTAATGTTCATACCCATTTATTAGTGCCACGCTCACTTTTGGTTAGAGAAGCTTCTCTTTTGAAATGGTGGTGACCTTTGGGATGACTCAAAAGACACCACAGTGCTGAGAAGAAGTGACAGAGGAGTGCTCAGCACTGAAACATCTCTATCACACCTTCCAAGGGTCCATTGAGGAAGAGGTGGTGGAAAGAATTTAAGAGCCAAAGGAAGGGTACAAATTGGCTTCAATATCCATGACCTCACAGTGCCTAGCACTACCTTCACAAGACCCTCATAACAGGAGGAAAAGATGATAACATAAAAATAAAAGAGAGACTAATGGAGAGAGGGAGGGGATATGATGGAGAACGGAGTTGTGAAAGAGAAAGTGAAAAAGGGAGAAAATAATCATTTGTGGGTTTCTTTCTTTTTTTTTTTTAAGGTAGAGTTTCACTCTAGCCCAGGCTGTCCTTGAACTCACGGTGATCCTCCTACCTCTGCCTCCCTAGTGCTGGGATTACAGGTGTGAACCACCACACCTGGCAATAAAAAGGTTTAAAAAAGTAAAAATTAAAAAAATAAGCATCTTGAATGAGTTTCTTATCCTTTGTGTGTGCGATACTGGGGACCGAATTCAGGGCTTCATGCATTTAAGTAAACATTCTACCCCTGAGCTATATACTCAACCCTACTTACTTATATTTTCACATCAGGAAACTTCATATTAAAGTTTGGTTTCCCAAAGTTTCTTTAAAATTCAGTGGTTCCGAGCCAGGGAGGTGACTCAGTTGGTGAGGACCTGAATTGAATCACCAGTATTGATAGAAAAGCCAGATGTGACAGGACACCCTTGTAATCCCAGTACTGGGCTGGGGAGGTGTCTTAAGTGGTTAAAGGTACTTACTTGTTATCCCAGTACTAGAGAGGCAGAGACCAGAGGATCTCCAGTGCTTGCTAGCTAACTGGTCTAGCTGAATCAGTGAGCTCAAGTTCAGTGAAAAATCCTGTTTCAAAAAATAATATGGAGCCGGGCATGGTGGCGCACGCCTTTAATCCCAGCACTCGGGAGGCAAAGGTAGGAGAATCACCGTAAGTTTGAGGCCACCCTGAGACTCCATAGTGAATTTCAGGTCAGCCTGGGCTAGAGTGAGACCCTACCTCAAAAAGCCAAAAAAATAATAATAATAAGATGGGGGGTTGGAGAAATGGCTTAGTGGTTAGGCACTTGCCTGTGAAGCCTAAGGACACCGGTTCAAGGCTCCATTCCCCAGGACCCACGTTAGCCAGATGCACAAGGGGCGCATGCGTCTGGAGTTCGTTTGCAGTGGCTGGAGGCCCTGGCATGCCCATTCTTTCTCTCTCTCTGCCAGTCACTGTCAAAACAAATAAATAAAAATAAACAAAAAAAATTTAAAAATAAGATGGGGAGCCGGGTGTGGTGGTGCCACACCTTTGATTCCAGCACTTAGGGGGCAGAGATAGGAGGATCACCATGAGTTCAAGGCCACCCTGAGACTGCATAGTGAATTCCAGGTCAGCCTGGGCTAGAGCAAGACCCTACCTTGAAAAGCCAAAATTCATAATAATAATATGGGGCCTAGGGAGATGGCTCAGCAGTTAAAGGCACTTGCTTGCCCAGCACCCACATAAAGCCAGATGCACAAAGTGGTGCGTGAGTCAAGTTCATGTGCAATGGCAGGAGCCCCTGGCAGGCCCACACTCACAAATACACTCTCTCTCTCCCTTCATCCCTCTCTCTAAATAAATAAATAAAATATTTTAAAAAACAACATGGAAAGTGACTTACGAAGACATCATTTCACGTGTACATACACATGAGCACACATCACATACAAGCAAGCAAAGAAAAAAATAGTTAAATTTAAAAGAAAATCAGGGTGAGGGGCACAGGAAGGATGGCTTAGTGATTAAGGCATTTGCCTGCAGAGCCAAAGGACCCAGGTTCGATTCCCCAGGGCCCACATTAGCCAGCTATACAAAGGGGAGCAAGCATCTGGAGTTTGTTTGCAGTGGCTGGAGGCCCTGGCATGCCCATTCTCTCTCTCTCCCTCTTTCTCTGTCAAATAAATAAATAAATAAACAAAAATCGTGACTGAAGTGTTGGGTTGGCTATTAAGGCACTTACCTGCGAAGCCTAAGGGCCCAGGTTTGATTGCCCAGGACCCATGTAAGCCAGTTGCATAAGGTGCACTTGTGTCTGGAGTTTGTCTGCAGTGGCTGGAAACCCTGGCGTGCCGTTCTCAATCAATCTCTCTCTTTCTCAAGTAAATAGATAAAATATTTTTAAATATTTTTACTTTTATTTATTTGACAGAGAAAGAGAGAGAGAGCGAAAGAGAGAGAGAGAGAGAGAGAGGATGGATGCACCAGGGCCTCCAGCCACTGCAGACGAACTCCAGATGCGTGCGCCCCCTTGTGCTTCTGGCTAACATGGGTCCTGGGGAATCGAACCTGGGTCCTTTGGCTTTGCAGGCAAACACCTTAACCGCTAAGCCATCCCTTTAGCCCTAAAATATTGTTTTAAGTTAAATTTAAAAGAATATCAGAGGGACAGCTAGCAGTGGGGCTCCATCCTGCGGGGCTGCACTCAGCTGGGAGCAGGTGCAGGCCCGGCTCCTCTGTCCACCTTACCTGCGTCCCTCATGTGCTTTCTGGGCCTCTCTGTGGACATTGATGCTTGTGGCACTTGTTCTGTTCGGTCTCTAAAGAGTAAGTGTGGGGCTGGAGAGATGGCTTAGTGGTTAAGCGCTTGCCTGTGAAGCCTAAGGACCCCAGTTTGAGGCTCAATTCCCCAGGACCCACGTTAGCCAGATGCACAAGGTGGCGCACGCGTCTGGAGTTCGTTTGCAGTGGCTGGAGGCCCTGGCACACACATTCTCTCTCTCTTTCTCTCTATCTGCCTTTCTCTCTGTGTCTGTCGCTCTCAAATAAATAAATAAATAAATAAATAAATAAATAAAGAGTAAACGTGCAATACAGATCTGATCAAACCAGATCACATTCACATAGCTCTATCTCACTATGCTGGGGAAAAAGATGCATGAGAACCCCAATGCACTAGACCCCATCTACCTGTCAGCCCTTTGCTGGCCTCCTCTCTTCCTTGTACCCACCCTGCCCCTTGCGTGACCTGGGCATCCTCTCATCTCTGAGGCTTTGTTCAAGTTCTGTCCAGCGGTCAAGAGAATGCACTAGAATCAGCTCACTTGAGCACACAAATCCTCACCAAGCCTTCGTTTCCTCATCTGTGAGAGGGGGATAATACTGTTTGATGCCTCATGGGAGGAACGAACAAAAAAAAGATTGTAAAGGTCTTAAGACAGGGCTGCGGAGCAAGGACTTAAGGGATACTGGCGTTATTGTACCCCCGCCCTTCTCTCCCTGAAGAAATGCTGCTCTGCCTCCACAGCTGGGTCAAATGCCCTCTCCCTCTGCTCACCCAGCAGGATGAGCAATCCTCCCCCAACAGCTGAGGCGCCGTCCGCCCCGCGGCACCTCCAGCCTCGCCATGTCCTTGCCCCTGCCTACCACGTGCTCCCAACTGCAGAATTGGGCATCTCTCAACAACTGTAGGTACACAGAGTTTCTTGAATGGGTTGGGGTGTATATTCTAAAAAAAGCAATAACAGGGCTGGAGGGATGGCTTAGTGGTTAAGGTGTTTGCCTGCTAAACCTAAGGACCCAGGTTCGATTCCCCAGGACCCACCTAAGCCAGGTGCACAAGGGGGTGCAAGCATCTGGAGTTTGTTTCCAGTAGCTAGAGGCCCTGGCACGCCCATTCTCTCTTTCTCTATCTTCTCTCTCTCTCTCTCTCTCTCTCTCTCTGTGTGTGTGTGTGTATTAAATAAATTAAATAAAATATTTTTTTAAAAAAAGCAATAACAGGCCAGGCGTGGTTGGGAGACAGAGGTAGGAGGTAGGAGGATCGCCATGAGTTCGAGGCCACCCTGAGACTATGTAGTGAATGCCAGGTCAGCCTGAGCAAGAATGAAACCCTACCTCAGAAAAAAAAAAAAAAAAAAGCAATAACAGGGCTGGAGGGATGGCTTAGCAGTTAAGGCGTTTGCCTGCAAAGCCAAAGGATCTAGGTTCAATTCCCCAGGATCCATATAAGCCAGCTGCACAAGGTGGCCCATGTGTCTGGAGTTCATTTACAGTGGCTGGAGACCCTGGCATGCCCATTGTCTCTCTCTCTCTCCCTCTCTCTCTCTCTCTCTCTCTCTCTCTCTCTCTCTCTCTCCCTCTTTCTATCTGTCAAATAAAGAAATCAATAACTAAAAAAAAAAGCAATAACAAGGAGGTGAATGATTCTTCCCCCGCCCCCGCAAATTCTACTCAACACATGCTATCGTGTGATGCCATTTGCCTTGAGGGCAGGATCAGTAGATGACAAAAGACCGGCAGCGTTCAGCACCAGCACGGAGTGAGACATCTCTATCACACCCTCCAAGACTCAGGGGCCACTGCAGAAGAGGTGGAGGAAAGAGTGTGAGAGCCAAAGGAGGGGGAGGAGCGCTTTGCAATTCCGTCTTCCAGACACAAAGCGGCTGTGGCGTTCATGACCTCACTGTGGCTGGCGCCATCTGCACAAGACATGCGTAATAGGAGGGGGAAAAATGATGACATCAAAATGGCACAAGGACTAGTTGGAAAGAAAAAAGGATTCAGTGGAAAAGGTAGGAGAAGGAGAAAAAAAAAGCAGTGGCAGGAGAGTACCATCACGGTATATTGTGTATATGTATGGAGGTTGTCAATAAAAAGTTTTTTAAAAGCCCAGCATGGTGGCGCACACCTTTAATCCCAGAACTCGGGAGGCAGAGGTAGGAGGATCACCGTGAGTTCGAGGCCATTCTGAAACTCCATAGTGAATTCCAGGTCAGCCTGGGCTAGAGTGATACCCTACCTCGAAAAACCAAAAAAAGAAAAAGAAAAAAAGCCAGGCGTGATGGTGCAAGCCTTTAATTCCAGCACTCGCGAGGCAGGGATAGGGGGATCACTATGTGTGAGGCCAGCCTGAGACTACAAAGTGAATTCCAGGTCAGTCTGAGCTAGAGCAAGACTCGAAAAACTAAAAAAATAAATAAATAAAGTTTAAAAAGCCAGGCATGGTGGTACATGCCTTTAATCCTAGCACTCGGGAGGCAGAGGTAGGAGGATCACTGTGTGTGAGGCCAGCCTGAGACTACAAAGTGAATTCCAGCTTGGCCTGGGCTACAGTGAGACCTTTCCTCGAAAAACTAAAAAACAAAACAAAAGGCAAAGCTGATTTGAAGTCAGTAAGACCAAGCAGAACCTGGTTTTCTCAGTAACAATGTGGGGACAGTAGTTCTCACCCACCCAGTGGCATCTAAGAGTATCTAATGAAGCTAACAGAAAAAAAAAATTTTTTTTTTTTTTTGCAAACTACAAAACCTTCGTTCCAGTACCTGGTACAATCTTTGACCCTCACTTCATTATGAGAATTGGAGGGTATAAAAGTGCATTTCTTGAACGACCTGGATTACTAACATACAATCATAAAGTATGGGTGTGGGTGGAAAAGAAGAGAATTAGCCCTTTCCTGTCTAAAGCCAGTATCAAAACGCTCACTGAGAATCCTGGGCTTGGTTTCCATCTCAGTCTTTTTGAAGGATTCTGGATACTTGCTTAACATTTCTGAGCCTCAAACACTTCATCTATAAGATGAAGGGAATGAAATCTAGCCCAGAAGCTCAAAGGTCAGATGCCAGGGTGCTGGTAGCAACCTTGAACAGAGCCTGCCACAGAGAAATTCTCTGTAAGTTCTCTTAGTTAAAGACATCAGGCACTAGCCCTTTAAAAAAGTAGAAATGTCAGCCTGAATCTAAACACAGTAGTAATAATATTAAGACAAAAGCACAACATGCATCTCCTAGCTTGGGATGGAAAATAACTGAGTGTTGGGCTGGGGAGATGGTCTAGTGGTTGTGGCCCTTGACTGCGAAGCCTAAGGACCCAGGTTCAATTCTCCAGATCCCACATAAGCCAGACAAACAAAGGTGAGGCAAGCGCAAGGTCACCTATGCCCACTAGGTGGTGGAAGTATCTGGAGTTCGATTGCAGTGGCTGAGGCCCTGGCGTGCCAATTCTCTATCTCGCTCTAAAATTTTAAAAAATGGCAGATTTCTTTTCTTTTCTTTTTTTCTTTTTCCTTTTTTTTTTTTTTTTTTTTTTTCTGAGGTAGGGTCTCACTGTAGCCCAGGCTGACCTGGAATTCACTATGTAATCTCACAGTGGCCTCGAAACTCATGGCGATCCTCCTACCTCTGCCTCCCAAGTGCTGGGATTAAAGGCGTGCGCCACCACGCCCTGCAAAAAAAAAATGGCAGATTTAAGGAAAATAACTGCGTGTTGAAATCCTCTACTCACATTCACACTCCCTGCAGCCCTGAACCTTGCTCATTCCAGGTACTCTGGAGAAGTTTTCTCTCCTGCCTCTCACTACAACCCTCTACCTACTCTGATTCTTTACTTGTTGTTGTTTGTTCTTTGTTTGTCTTTTTTTTAATGTTTTATTTACTTTTAGAGAGAGAAAGGGGAGAGAGAAGGGGGAGAGAGAAAGAGAGGGGCAGATAGAAAGAGAGAATGGGGCTGGAGAAATTTTGGTTCTGCATTTAAGGCACTTGCCTGAAATGCCTAAGAACCCAGGTTCGATTCCCCGGTACCCATGTAAAGCCATATGCACAAAGTGGCACATGCATCTGGAGTTTATTTTCAATGGTTAGAGGCCTTGATGTGCCCATTCACTATCTGCTTCTTTCTCTCTCTTGAATAAATTTAAAAAAATAAAATTTGACAAAAAATTTGAGAGAAAGAATGGGCACATCAGGGCCTCCAGCTACTGTGAACAAACTCCAGACACATGTGCCACCTTGAGCATTTGGCCTAACATGGGTCCTGGGGAATCGAACCTGGGTCCTTTGGAAGTGCCATCTCTCCAGCCCTTGTTTTTCTTTTGTGTGGTGATGCTACTGAGGAATTGGGATTCCCTTTTATGGGTTCTTAGTCTCCTTGATATAACAATTTAAAAACAGACTCCTAAGGAAGCTTGGGAACCTTTTTTTTTTTTTTTTTTTTTTTGAGAGAAAAACAATAGGCAAGGCAGGCTGTAACTCTTGGCAGCTGCCAGAAAGAGGGAGATGGGGGAAAGACAGAGAGAAAAATTATGCCTTTTGAATTAGGGTCAGCAACGGAGGTCTGAATTCAGCTATAGAAAAGGGGTGTGTGGGGAGGGGATGTCTTCAGACAAAGAGTGAAAGAGGGTCAGGGCAAGTAGGCTTGGGACTTTGGCCAGGATCCCAAGAAGAGAAACAAGAAAAAGGAAAGATTATATTTTGGGGGGTTAGAACTCAGAAGAGTGGGCAGGCTCAGCAGTGAATATCTGCCAACACTGCCAACAATTGCCTGTTTTCCTTCTACTTTTTTTCTTTTTTTAGCCTTTTTCCAGAAAGGGTCTCATTATAGCCCAAGGCTGACCTGGAACTCATTCTATAGCTCCAGGCTGGCCTCAAACTCATGATGATCCTCCTACCTTGGCCTCCCGAGCGATGGGATTAAAGGTGTGGACCACTGTACCCTACCCATGATTTTTTTGTAATTTTTATTTATTTATTTACTTGAGAAAGAGAGAGAGAGAAAGAGGCAGAGAGAGAGAATGGGCACACCAGGGCCTCCAGCCACTGCAAACGAACTCCAGGTGTATGTGCGCCCCCTTGTGCATCTGGTTTTATGTGGGTCCTGGGGAATCGAACCAGGGTCCTTTGGCTTTGCAGGCAAATGCCTTAACCACTAAGCCATTTCTCCAGTCCATGATTTTGTTTCTCTGAGACAGGATCTCACCTCACTATGTACCCCAAGCTCACCTAGGACTTGCTACATAGTGCAGAACGGCCTAAAACTCTATAATCCTTTTACCCCCACTTCCTAAGTGCTGGGGTTACAGGCATGCCCCACCGCGCATAGCCCTGCTCTGATTTTTTTTTTTTTTTAGATTTTTTTTTTGCTTTATTTTTTTTCTTTCCTCTTCTTTTTTTTTTTTTTTCTTTATTAGTTAGTTTTGTATTCAGCAAATACAGTCAGTTTGGTACCATTATTAGGCTCATCCGTGACCTACCCCCTCCCCTTGGCCCCTCCTTGTTGAGGTATACGGGTCATGCATTGTGGAGTTAGCCCACAGTTATGGGTAAGCTAAATGTCTCTGCATATCATGACCCAACATGTGACCGCTGTTCTCACAGCGACTTCCTAAAGCTGCCTCACCTAGCTTCTATGAAAAGTGATCCAATGGTAGCCCACTGTTTGTGGCTATCTGGCCAACATGCAAGACCTTCTTCACACCGCCTGGCCTTGCCAATCGCTCCAGTCCCACCCTCATCTTTCACCCTCAGCCCCAACCTTATCTCCTGGCCGTACAAGTGCCAGGTCCTAAAGCTCCAAGCCTGCAATGTTTGGTCCTGATGCAATATGCCCTTCTCTCTGGACTGGTCTACAAAACCCGACTTGGACATCAGCTTCCCCAGAAGATGTCCTTTTCCCGTGTGGGTTTGGGACCTCTGGGTGCTGCCTCCCACAGGGCTGAGCACACCTGTTTTTGTGCTCATCGTAAGGAAGAACCAGCCGTGTGCTGTCAGGTCTGCGTCTCCCCCTTTCCCCGAGATGACACAATCCTGGAAGGCAAGGATGATGATGATAATTATTGTTATTAGTCTATGAATCCTCACCAATTACCAACAATGCCTAAGCATGGATGATGCTCTACTAAAGAACAAAATGTGGAGCTGGTAGATGGCTCAGCCTGGGTTGATTCCCTAATACCCACGAAAGCCAGATGCACAAAGTGGCACTTGTATCTAGAGTTTGTTTCCAGTGGCAAAAGTCCCTGGTAAGTCCATGTGCACTCTCTCCCCATCTCTCTCTTTCTCTCTGTACAAGTAAATAAAAATAGAAATTTTTTTTTAAACAATAAAATGTGCTGGGCGTGGTGGCGCATGCCTTTAATCCCAGCACTTGGTAGGCAGAGGTAGGAGGATCACCATGAGTTTGAGGCCACCCTGAGGCTACATAGTAAATTCCAGGTCAGCCTGAGCTAGACTGAGACCCTACCTCAAAAAACAAAACAAAACAACAAAAAAAAAAAAAAAGAAAAAAGAAACGTGTTACCGGGCATGGTGGCAAACACCTTTAATCCCAGCACTTGGGAGGCAGAGGTAGGAGGATCGCCGTGACTTCAAGGCCACCCTGAGACTCCATAGTGAATCCCTGGACTAGAGCAAGACCCTTCCTCGCAAAACCAGAAAAAAAAAAAAAAATGTGTTTGTAAGTGAATGGGACATGGTAAAAATCTTTTGGTATAAGATTATAAATATAATAGCTTATAAATAGGTTGCACTCCCGACCCTAATTCCCCCACAAATCACCCATCTCCAAACTTTAGGAACCTACGTTTACAGACATAAACAAGTGAAGAGTTAGGCAGCCATGGATCATGAGGCCACAAGGCACTGTGCTTAAGCACACACACGAGAGTGAGGCAGGGCAGGGCAGGGCCTGAGTTCTAGTTACAGCCCTCCCCCCACTTACTGTGAAGGCAGCCATGTTACATGACGTCTCCAAGGCTCTTGGCTTCTCTACAGAACAAGTTGAGTACATGCGTCACAAAGCGTGCATGAGACAATAGTTTTCAGTAAACATTAAAACTAGACTAAGAGTTGAGGGTGGGGGGAGGGAGGGTATTACCATGGATATTTTTTATAATCATGGAAGATGTTAATAAAAATTGAGAAAAAAAAAAGATTTGGTTTAGGTTTTAGGTAAGGTAGATTAGTAAGAGATTAGTATTGAAGCAATATTTGAGATATATGAAACTATTTACCATTTAAAAACAAAAAGTGTTAAGGGGCTGGGGAAATGGCTTGGTGGTTAAGGCATTTGCCTGTGAGCCTAAGGATCCCAGTTTGATTCCCCCAGGACCCAAGCTTACGTGGGTACGCCAGATGTACAAGGGTGCACATGCATCTGGAGTTTGTTTGCAGTGGCTGGAGGCCCTGGTGTGCCCATTCTCTCTTTCTCTCTATTTGCCTCTTTCTCTCTCTTTCTCTCAAATAAATAAATAAAATATATTTTTAATTTTTTGTTCATTTATTTGAGAGTGACAGAGAGAGAGAGAGAGAGAGAGAGAATGGGGCTGGCCAGGGCCTCCAGCCACTGCAAACGAATTCCAGATGCATGCGCCCCCTTGTGCATCTGGCTATCATGGGTCCTGGGGAATCAAGCCTCAAACAGGGGTCCTTAGGCTTCACAGGCAAGCGCTTAACCACTAAGCCATCTCTCCAGACCTAAAATATTAAAAAATAAAAAAGATTTAAGAAATCACCTGGCCAACCAGGCAAAACATGACACCTGGCTCAATGGCGGCTTGGCTGTTATGGGGGAAACCAACTGCTCTCCATTTGGATTTGAGTCCCGCTCCGTGAGACGGACTTCATGCCTGGCAATGAAAACCTAATCAAAAGCCTATGGCTGGAAGATCATAATCCCTGGGTGGGGGGAGGGGCTAGTCCTGTTGTCTGGCGAAATGGATGAATTATGTCCACCAAGCTGCCCTCTAAACACTTATGTTTATACCTGTCTATTGTTGCTACTCTCAGTTTGGGTCAGAGAAGTTTCTCTGTTCAGATGGTGGTGACCACTGTAAAGACTCAAAACTCATCAAAGTGCCGAAAAGAAGTGACAGTGGCAGTGTTCAGCACCTAGAGACGTCTCAATCACACCCTCCGAGGCTCAGGGACCGTTGTGGAAGAGGTGGGGTAAAGACTGTAAGAGCCAGAGGGAGGGGAGGAGCGGAATGCTGCCTTCCAGACACAGTGCGGCCATGGTATTCATGACCTCACAGTGCCTGTCACTATCTACACAGGAACTGCATAACATGAAGGACAAATTTTAAAAAAAAAAATGCTGGGCTGGAGAGATTGCTTAGTGGTCAAGGTATTTGCCTGTGAAGCCTAAGGACCCAGGTTCGATTCCCCCAGGACCCACTTAAACCAGATGTGTAAGAAGGTGCATGCATCTGCAGTTCCTTTGCAGTGGCTAAAGACCCTAACGTGCCCATTCTCTCTTTCTATCTGCCTTTCTCTCCCTCCCCTCTCTCTCTCTCTCTAAAATAAATAGGGCTGGAGAGATGGCTTAGCAGTTAAGCACTTGCCTGTGAAGTCTAAGGACCTGGTTTGAGGCTCAATTCCCCAAGACCCAAGTAAGCCAGATGCACGAGGGGGCGAACGCATCTGGAGTTTATTTGCAGTGGCTGGAGGCCCTGGCAACCCATTCTCTATCTATCTATCTGCCTCTTTCTCTGTCTGTCGCTCTCAAATAAATAAATAAAAATAAACAAAAAATTTAAAATAAACAATACAATATCTTTTTAATGCTGGCATCAACACAGACCTGGAACAAGCTGGAAAGGAGGGGTTTGGGGGAGGGGAACACAGAAGGTGGTGGAAGAGGACTATGATCAGGGTACACTGTGTATTATGTGTGGAGGTTGTCAACAAAAGTATAGAAACAGGGGCTGCAGAGCTGGCTTAACAGTTACGGCGCCTGCCCGAGAAGCCTAAGGACCCACATTCTCCTCCCCAGAACCCAAGTAAACCGATGCTCAAGGTGACGCATGTGTACAAGGTGGCACACACATCTGGAGTTCCACTGCAGTGGCTAGAGGCCTGGCACACCAATTCTCTCCCTCTCTCACCCAGATAAAATAAATAAATAAAAAGTTTAGGGCTGGAGAGATGGCTTAGTGGTTAAGGTGCTTGCCTGAAAGGCCAAAGGACCCAGGTTCGATTCCCCAGGACCCACGTAAACCAGATGCACAAGGTGGCGCATGCTTCTGGAGTTCATTTGCAGCAGCTGAAGGCCCTGGCATGCCCATTATCTATATGTCTGTCTGTCTGTCTGTCTATCTATCTATCTATCTCCCTCTCTCTTTGCCTCTTTCTCTGTCAAATGAATAATTTTTTTAAATGTTTAAAAAAGTTTAGAAACAACAGCAAAAACAAAGACGTCCTAGAAAGTGCCTTGGTGATCAATGTATCATCAAATATTTGGATGTCTGTGTATTTAACCTGTAAACAGTGCTGGGACATGGGGACCAGGTAGAAATGCAGGGCCCTGTGCTGAAAGGGAGGCTGGAGCTCAGAGGACGGCAGCCAGGTTGGAAAGGGACTGATGCTCAGGAACCAGCTGTGGCATTTGCTGCAGGTCCTGCTCTGTCCACCGCCCAGAGCGTCGGTAAAACTCTTCGTTTGTTCTGAAACACTCAACACTCCAGGCTTCCTGTCATTTCCCAGCCTCCTCCGGGCTCGCTGGCCTTCATGACTCATGATAGACTCCCTCAGGTCTTAGCCAGGCCAGTTTTAAATGCCTGAAACTCCTCGCAGTTTCACAGTGAGGTTTATCAGATTTATTCTTAAATGTTATTATTTATTTATTTATGGTGGGGGCACATAGAGAATGGCCGTGCCAGGGCCTTCAGCTGCTGCAAATGAACTGCAGATGCATGCGCCACCTTGTGCAGCTGGCTTACGTGGGTCCTGGGGAATCGAACCCGGGTCCTTTGGCTTTGCAGGCAAGCACCTTAACCACTGAACCATCTCTCCAGCCCAGACTTTATTTAATTAATTTATTTATTTTTTCAGGGTAGGGTCTTGCTCTAGCCCAGGCTGACCTGGAATTCAGTATGTAGTCTCAGGATGGCCTTGAATTCATGGCGGTCCTCCTACCTCTGCCTACCAAGTGCTGGGATTAAAGGTGTGCACCACCATGCCAAGCTTTTTTTTTTTTTTTAATTATAAGGCTGTGGCATGCTCATATGGTTGACCATCAAGATCAATAAGAGGGGGGCATGAGAGTATACCAAGAGGGTAGAAATCCCAGTGCCCTACCCCCGGCCATTTGAGGGGCACTGGGATTCCAAGATGTTAATGAACTAGCTTATTCCGAAAGGAACGTTCCCGAATTCATAGCCTTTAGCTGATGCCTGGTTCAGACCTACACCTTACCTTCTTCCTACCTCTTCTAGACCTCTCTTCCCCAGAAGTCACCTCCAGGGCCCCAAAGTGCTTTTTTCCTTGTGGTCCCAAGTCAGAGTATATGACCAACGACGCCTCCTATATGGGACACATCACTTAACCTATCTGTATCCCCAGTTAGTCAGTTGCCCGAGGCTAAGAGTGCTGTGATGACTGATTTTTAACACCCCTGAAACCTGTGATAGAGTTTCACAACAGCTGAGGGGCCGTGATTTTCACATAGCTTTGTGATGTCGTGATACGGATGGGCATGAGTTGCCCAGTACTTAATAGGTGCCTACAAGGCCCCTAGGTTTTTATAAAGGTAATATTCCGACTGCAGAGATGAGAAAAATGAAGCTCAGAGGAATAAGTAGGAACCAAGTCATAAAGTGGTGCAGTGGCCGAACGGGACTTGAACCCTTGTCTCTCTGGCTGACAGCACAGATGCTGACCCTTCTGCTCAGACCCCTTGAGGGCGAGTGGTGCTAGAGCAAGGGACAGAGCACGTGTGTGTCACTTTTTAGCCCCAGGTCCAGAAATGGGGACGTCCCTGGGGATTTCTGGATGCCGACGCAACTGCTCAAATGGTGTGTTTAGACAAAACAATTCACGTATGTCATGCATAGACAGAGAAAACAGCTGTTGTCTTTATTATTTATTTATTTATTTATTTGAGAGAGAGAAAGAGAGGAGTGAGAGAGGCAGATAGCAAGAGAGAACAGGCGCACCAGGGCCTCCAGCCACTGCGAATGAACTCCAGGTTCATGCACCGCTTTGTGCGTCTGGCTTTATGTGGGTCCTGGGAATCAAACCTGGGTTGTCAGGCTTTGCAGACAAGCGCCTTAACCACTAAGCAATCCCTCCAGCCCCGGTCGTCTTTTAAGAAGTCATGGGATGCAGGTGTGGTGGGGCATGTCTTTAATCCCAGCACTCTGAAGGTTGAGGTAGGAGGATCACTGTGAGTTTGAGGCTAGCCTGAGACTGCATAGAGAGTTTCAGGTCAGCTTGAGCTAGAGTGAGACCTTACCACAAAACACACACACACACACACACACACACACAAGTTCATGGGTAATATGAGTTTTACCTCTCTTATTCCATCTTCTAGCCAAATATAGTTTCTAGTTTTCAGAAGTTTCCATCACACCTCACTCTAATCTGATTCCTGTTAAGCACTCACATTCTACTGGGCATGGTGGCGCACGCCTTTAATCCCAGCACTAAGGAGGCAGAGGTAGGAGGATCGCTGTGAGTTTGAGGCCACCCTAGACCCCTAACGTGCCCTTCTCTCTTCTATCTGCCTTTCTCTCCCTCTCCCTCTCTCTCTCTCTCTCTCTAAAATAAATAGGGCTGGAGAGATGGCTTAGCAGTTAAGCACTTGCCTGTGAAGTCTAAGGACCTGGTTTGAGGCTCAATTCCCCAAGACCCAAGTAAGCCAGATGCACAAGGGGGCGAATGCATCTGGAGTTTATTTGCAGTGGCTGGAGGCCCTGGCAACCCATTCTCTATCTATCTATCTGCCTCTTTCTCTGTCGCTCTCAAATAAATAAATAAAAATAAACAAAAAATTTAAAATAAACAATACAATATCTTTTTAATGCTGGCATCAACATAGACCTGGAACAAGCTGGAAAGGAGGGGTTTGGCGGAGGGGAACACAGAAGGTGGTGGAAGAGGACTATGATCAGGGTACACTGTGTATTATGTGTGGAGGTTGTCAACAAAAAGTATAGAAACAGGGGCTGCAGAGCTGGCTTAACAGTTACGGCGCCTGCCCGAGAAGCCTAAGGACCCACATTCTCCTCCCCAGAACCCAAGTAAACCAGATGCGCAAGGTGACGCATGTGTACAAGGTGGCACACACATCTGGAGTTCCACTGCAGTGGCTAGAGGCCTGGCACACCAATTCTCTCCCTGTCTCACCCAGATAAAATAAATAAATAAAAAGTTTAGGGCTGGAGAGATGGCTTAGTGGTTAAGGTGCTTGCCTGAAAGGCCAAAGGACCCAGGTTCGATTCCCCAGGACCCACGTAAACCAGATGCACAAGGTGGCGCATGCTTCTGAAGTTCATTTGCAGCAGCTGAAGGCCCTGGCATGCCCATTATCTATATGTCTGTCTGTCTGTCTGTCTGTCTATCTATCTATCTATCTCCCTCTCTCTTTGCCTCTTTCTCTGTCAAATGAATAATTTTTTTAAAATGTTTAAAAAAGTTTAGAAACAACAGCAAAAACAAAGATGTCCTAGAAAGTGCCTTGGTGATCAATGTATCAGCAAATATTTGGATGTCTGTGTATTTAACCTGTAAACAGTGCTGGGACATGGGGACCAGGTAGAAATGCAGGGCCCTGTGCTGAAAGGGAGGCCGGAGCTCAGAGGACGGCAGCCAGGTTGGAAAGAGACACTGATGCTCAGGAACCAGCTGTGGCATTTGCCGCGGGTCCTGCTCTGCCCACCGCCCAGAGCGTCGGTAAAACTCTTCGTTTGTTCTGAAACACTCAACACTCCAGGCTTCATGTCATTTCCCAGCCTCCTCCGGGCTCGCCGGCCTTCATGACTCACGATAGACTCGCACAGGTCTTAGCCAGGCCAGTTTTAAATGCCTGAAACTCCTCGCAGTTTCACAGTGAGGTTTATCAGATTTATTCTTAAATGTTATTATTTATTTATTTATGGTGGGGGCACATAGAGAATGGCCGTGCCAGGGCCTTCAGCTGCTGCAAATGAACTGCAGATGCATGCGCCACCTTGTGCATCTGGCTTACGTGGGTCCTGGGGAATCGAACCCGGGTCCTTTGGCTTTGCAGGCAAGCACCTTAACCACTGAACCATCTCTCCAGCCCAGACTTTATTTAATTAATTAATTTATTTTTTCAGGGTAGGGTCTTGCTCTAGCCCAGGCTGACCTGGAATTCAGTATGTAGTCTCAGGATGGCCTTGAATTCATGGCGGTCCTCCTACCTCTGCCTACCAAGTGCTGGGATTAAAGGTGTGCACCACCATGCCAAGCTTTTTTTTTTTTTTTTAATTATAAGGCTGTGGCATGCTCATATGGTTGACCATCAAGATCAATAAGAGGGGGGCATGAGAGTATACCAAGAGGGTAGAAATCCCAGTGCCCTACCCCCGGCCATTTGAGGGGCACTGGGATTCCAAGATGCTAATGAACTAGCTTATTCCGAAAGGAACGTTCCCGAATTCATAGCCTTTAGCTGATGCCTGGTTCAGACCTACACCTTACCTTCTTTCTACCTCTTCTAGAACTCTCTTCCCCAGAAGTCACCTCCAGAGCCCCAAAGTGCTTTTTTCCTTGTGGTCCCAAGTCAGAGTATATGACCAACGACGCCTCCTGTATGGGACACATCACTTAACCTATCTGTATCCCCAGTTAGTCAGTTGCCCGAGGCTAAGAGTGCTGCGATGACTGATTTTTAACACCCCTGAAACCTGTGATAGAGTTTCACAACAGCTGAGGGGCCGTGATTTTCACATAGCTTTGTGATGTCGTGATACGGATGGGCATGAGTTGCCCAGTATTTAATAGGTGCCTACAAGGACCCTAGGTTTTTATAAAGGTAATATTCCAACTGCAGAGATGAGAAAAATGAAACTCAGAGGAATAAGTAGGAACCAAGTCATAAAGTGGTGCAGTGGCCGAACGGGACTTGAACCCTTGTCTCTCTGGCTGACAGCACAGATGCTGACCCTTCTGCTCAGACCCCTTGAGGGCGAGTGGTGCTAGAGCAAGGGACAGAGCACGTGTGTGTCACTTTTTAGCCCCAGGTCCAGAAATGGGGACGCCCCTGGGGATTTCTGGATGCCGATGCTCAAATGGTGTGATTAGACAAAACAATCCACGTATGTCATGCATAGACAGAAAACAGCTGTTTTCTTTATTATTTATTTATTTATTTATTTGAGAGAGAGAAAGAGAGGAGTGAGAGAGGCAGATAGCAAGAGAGAACAGGCGCACCAGGGCCTCCAGCCACTGCGAATGAACTCCAGGTTCATGCACCGCTTTGTGCGTCTGGCTTTATGTGGGTCCTGGGAATCAAACCTGGGTTGTCAGGCTTTGCAGGCAAGCGCCTTAACCACTAAGCCATCCCTCCAGCCCCGGTCGTCTTTTAAGAAGTCATGAGATGCAGGTGTGGTGGGGCATGTCTTTAATCCCAGCACTCTGAAGGCTGAGGTAGGAGGATCACTGTGAGTTTGAGGCTAGCCTGAGACTGCATAGAGAGTTTCAGGTCAGCTTAAGCTACAGTGAGACCTTACCACAAAACAAACACACACACACACACACAAAAAAAAAAAAAAAAAAAGTTCATGGGTAATATGAGTTTTACCTCTCTTATTCCATCTTCTAGCCAAATATAGTTTCTAGTTTTCAGAAGTTTCCATCACACCTCACTCTAATCTGATTCCTGTTAAGCACTCACATTCTACTGGGCATGGTGGCGCACGCCTTTAATCCCAGCACTAAGGAGGCAGAGGTAGGACGATCGCTGTGAGTTTGAGGCCACCCTGAGACTACATAGTGAACTCCAGGTCAGCCTGGGCTAGCTACAGTGAGACCCAAACTCGAAAAACAAAACCAAGGAAAGCAGAACAGGGCTGGAGAGATGGCTTAGCGGTTAAGCGCTTGCCTGTGAAGCCTAAGGATCCCGGTTCGAGGCTCAATTCCCCAGGACCCACGTTAGCCAGATGCACAGGGGGAATACGCATCTGGAGTTCGTTTGCAGTGGCTGGAGGACCTGGCGTGCCCATTCTCCCTCTCTCTCTCTATCTGCCTCTTTCTCTTTCCGTCTGTCGCTCTCAACACCATGTGCATCTGACTTATGTGGGTCCTGGGTAAGTGAACCTGGGTCCTTAGGCTTCACAGGCAAATACCTTAATTGCTAAGCCATCTCTCCAGCCCCTATTTTTCTTTCTTTCTTTCTTTCTTTTCTTTTTTTTTTTTTTTTTTTTTTTTTTTTTTTTTTTTTTTTTTTTGGTTTTTCGAGGTAGGGTCTCACTCTAGCCCAGGCTAACCTGGAATTCACAAGGTAGTCTCAGGGTGGCCTTGAACTCATGGTGATCCTCCTACCTCAGCCTCCCAGTGCTGGGATTAAAGGCATGTGCCACCACACCTGGTGTTATTTTTCTCTATGTGTGTGTGTGTGTATATGGTTTTTTGAGGTAGAATCTCACTCTAGCCCAGGCTGATCTGGAATTCACTATGTAGTCTCAGGGTGGCCTCGAATTCACAGCAATCTTCCTATCTCTGCCTCCTGAGTGCTGGGATTAAAGGCATATGCCACCATACCCGGCTCTCCCTCTCTCTTTCTCTCTCTATACATACACACACACACACATAATATATATGTATATATATATATATATATGTATATATATATATATATATATATATATATATATGTATATATATATATATGTATATATATATATATATATATATTACATATATATGTGTGTGTGTGTGTGTGTGTGTGTGTGTGTATATGGTTTTTTGAGGTAGAATCTCACTCTAGCCCCAGGCTAACCTGGAATTCACAAGGTAGTCTCAGGGTGGCCTTGAACTCATGGTGATCCTCCTACCTCTGCCTCCCAGTGCTGGGATTAAAGGTGTGCACCACCATGCCAAGCTTTTTTTTTTTTTTTGAGGTAGGGTCTCACTCTAGCCCAGGCTGACCTGGAATTCACTATGTAGTCTCAGGGTGGCCTTGAACTCATGGTGATCCTCCTACCTCTGCCTCCCAGTGCTGGGATTAAAGGTGTGCACCACCATGCCAAGCTTTTTTTTTTTTTTTGAGGTAGGGTCTCACTCTAGCCCAGGCTGACCTGGAATTCACTATGTAGTCTCAGGGTGGCCTTGAACTCATGGTGATCCTCCTTCTGGCTTTGGGGGTTACTATTTCTAACCGCATTGAATGGCCAGGAAGAACGTATGGGGAAGGGTAAGCAAGGCAGCAAAGTTCCATTTCCTGGCTCAGGAGCCCACAGCCCTGGGACGGTTTCCCGTCGCCAGAGCAGAGCTGTGTGTGTGTTTGTAAGGGTTTGCAACGTTGCAAGGAAGAGAGAAAAAGAAATCGGCTGTGTCAGCCTCAGCCCTCAGAGTGATTTTTTTTTTCTGCTGGGATGGGAGGAGGGTGGTGAGTAGAATCCAGCAGAGAGAGAGAGAGAGAGAGAGAGAGAGGGAGAGGGAGGGAGAGGGAGAGAGAAGAATGAAAGAGAAGCCAGCTTTGGGCTTTGGTGAGACAGGATGTACTTAAAATTCCCCCTCTCCGTTATCCATCCCAAAGCTGGCCTCTCCATGGGTGTAGGAGGCCACTGCAACTTCATCCATATTTATAGATGTATTTTAACTGAAATTAAATGAAATGCATCCGCGAGTCCATGGGAAAGGGTCGTAACTTGTCTTTGTGTTTATTTGTTTTGACAGCTGGTGGTATGGGAGGCACTGTGTTGGTCAAAGCATCACGGATAAACACCACGTGTGAATCGGATGTGGATCTGAGGGGGAGCCCATGACCACGGCCAGGATGGGGACATCTTGGAAAAGAGCCAGGGACTCCGGTTAGCCAGACTGTTCCCAGATCTCTGAGCCCCGGGGAACTTCTCCAAGAGGCCGTCCATCCTCCACCCACAATGGGTTTTTAACGTTTTGGAACTTGAGGGAGTTTTGGGAGTTTGGAGGTTTTTGATGATCTCTCCTCCCCCAACACATGTGGAGTAACTCATTGTTCACCAAAGGCCTCCGAGGGTTAGAGTTTAGTAGGATGAAGTTTCTGGATTCAGAATGCAGAGGCCTTTAGCCAAAACTCAAGGTTCTCTTACTTGTCATCTCCCAATTGCAGAAGTCTCTGGGGCCAGAGACATGAAATATCTTTGCTATTTTCTTTTTCATTTTATTTATTTATTAGAGAGAGGGAGAGAGAGAGACAGAGAGCCAGAGAGAGAGAAGGAATGGGCACGCTGAGGCCTCTAGCCACAGTAAACCAACTCCAGATGCACCCACTACCTTGTGCATCTGGCTAACATGGGTCCTGGGGAATGGAGCCTCGAACTGGGGTCCCTAGGCTTCACAGGCAAGGGCTTAAGCGCTAAGCCATCTCTCCAGGCCCCCATGGTTATTTCTTGAATGAGCCCAGCTAATACTCCTCGGCCTTACCTCTTATTTTAATGGTCTTTCCCACTGCTGCAAAATTAACCACCCCTTACAAAACCTTCTCTTTTCAGATGGCAGTGACCTTGGGATGACTCAGAAGGCACCATGGTGCTGGAAAGAAGTGACGGGAATGCTCAGTACTGCAATATCTCTATCACACCTTCCAAGGCTCAGGGTCCATTGCAGAAGAGGTGGCAGAAAGAATATAAGAGCCAAAGGAAGGGTAGGACTCCTTACAACGTGCTCCCCCCAGATGCAAAATGGCCTGGATATCCATGACCTCACAGTGCCTGACACTACCTACACAAGACCATCAAAATAGGAGGAAAAGATCATGACATCAAAATAAGAGAGAGACTGATTGAGATGGGGAGGGGATATGATGGAGAGTGGGGTTTCAAAGGGAAAAGTGGAGGGAGGGAGGACATTACCATGAGATATTGTTTACAATCATGGAAGTTGTTAATAAAAAATAATAAGTAAATTTTTAAAAAAATTAACCACCCTTAGTCAGGTATGGTGGCACACACCTTTAATCCCAGCACAGTTGGGAGAATCGCTATCAATTTGAGACCCCTAGACTACATAAGGAATTCCAGGTCAGCCTGGGTTAGAGACTTTGTGCATCTGGCTTTACTTGAGTACTGAGGATTTAAACCCGGATCACCAGGCTTTGCAAGCAAGTGCCTCTAACCACTGAGCAATCTCTCCAGCCCTTACAATAGTATTTCTTTCTTTTTTTTTTCTCTCGAGGTAGGGTGTCACTCTAGTCCAGGCTGACCCGGAATTCACTATGGAGTCTCAGCGTGGCCTCGAACTCACGGCCATCCTCCTACCTCTGCCTCCTGAGTGCTGGGATTAAGGGCGTGGCCACCACGCCCGGCTGCAATAGTAATTCCTACGTGGTTCACCATGTTCTCTGAGCCAACCCTTTGTCACCTAACTGCTGTGGCGTGGGTGTGAATTGAATGTCTCTCGTCCTTAAGCTCGAGGAGTTGATCCTCAGATAGTGACACTGTTCTGGAGGCTGTGGAACCTTTTGGACACGGGGACCTGGTGGGCAGAGTAGTGACGCAGCTGGAGTTGTAGTCTAGCCCAGGCCCAACTGAGCTCTTTGCCTCCTGACTGCGACCAGGATATTCCCACAGCAGGCAGCCAGTGAGGACACTGTCCCACACCACGCCTTCACCACCAGGCTGGACTGTGTGCTCTCAAACTGTGAGCCAAAAGTCCGTCCTTCCTCGCCTTAAGTCCCTTCTTACCAAGTGACTGTGCTCTGAGACGAGAAAGATCTGCTTGGTACCGTCCTTCCAAGAACACAAGAGCCCGGCTCGCATTCCCTATAACAGGACTCCCTTTACCTTTCATCTGGTGACCTTCTCTATGGCATTCTTTTAAAAAAATATTTAATTTAATTTATTTATTTGAGACTGAGAAAATAAAGCAGAGAGAGAGAGAGAGGCAGATAGAGAGAGAACAGGGTCTCCAACCACCACAAACAAACTCCAGACACATGTGCCACCTTGTGCATCTGGCTTATGTGGATCCTAGGGAATTGAACCTAGGTCCTTTGGCTTTTGCAGGCAAGTGCCTTAACCGCTAAGCCATCTCTCCAGCCCTCTATGGTGTTCTTTGTTTTTTTTTGGTTTTTTTTTTTTGGTTGTTTTTTTTTCCAGTGGTGAAAAATTTATTTTCTTTTATTATTTAATTTATTTTTTTATTGACAACACCCATGATTATAAACAATATCCCATGGTAATTTCCTCCCAACCCCCACTACTTTCCCCTTTGAAACTCCACTCTCCATGATATCCCCTCCCCCTCTCACTCAGTCTCTCTTTTATTTTGATGTCATGATCTTTTCCTCCTCTTATGATGGTCTTGTGTAGGTAGTATCGGGCACTATGAGGTCATGGATATCCAGGCCATTTTGTGTCTGGGGGGAGCACGTTGTAAGGAGTCCTGCCCTTCCTTTGGCTCTTACATTCTTTCTGCCACCTCTTCCTCAATGGACCCTGAGCCTTGGAAGGTGGGAAGGTGTGATAGAGATGTCTCAGTGCTGAGCACTCCTGTCACTTCTTCTCAGCACCATGGTGCCTTCTGAGTCATCCCAAGGTCAACGCTCTATGGCATTCTTAACTGACTTGAAGCTTCTTCATTGACCCCCCCACTAGGGAAACATCAGTTATTCCTGTTCTTCCTCCTGTGCTTTCTTGGTTGAAATGTCATGACCCTTGCATCCGCCCCTTGGCATCAGGCATTGTACTTAGCGCACAGATACTCAAAGGTAATTGTTAGTGATTAAGGAAGGTAATTGACCGTGCACGGTTACTCACCCAGAAGTCAGGCTCGCTTCATCCTACGTCAGTCTGGTGGTCATCTACCTGTGCCCATTGCAGCTCAGACACACGCTGAGGGCTATGGTTGAAGCCCAGACTTGTGCCCTGAGCCCAGTGTGTGGCCAGAGGACAGGCTGGAGATGGTGGAACATTCGGTTTGCTCTCTTGATGACCGACACCCCAACTAGTGACCTCTCCTGGTTTTCATTCACATCTCTGCAAAGTAAGGGGAAGATGACTTAGCCAAGATATCCTATGATATAAGACTCCGCCGAGGTATCATCTTATTTCTGTAAATATGATTGTCTTTGTAGAGTCATCCGGAAAGACAGTATGACATGATTAAGATTATGAGATGTTTACTCATAGCTCCTGAGCCAGTATTGCGTATAACTAAGGAGTAACAGGCTTCGGTCTGCCTCTACTGATACCAACTCTCATGCTAATTAAAAGGGGGGGGGGAAAAGCCAGGCATGGTGGCGCACTCAGGAGGCAGAGGTAGGAGGATTGCCCTGAGTTCAAGGCCACCCTGAGACTACAGAGTGAATTCCAGGTCAGCCTGAGCTAGAGTGAGACCATACCTCAAAAAAAAAAAAAAAAAAAAAAACAAGAAGCCAGGCAGGGTGGTGAATGCCTTTAATTCTAGCACTTGGGAGGTAGAGGTAGAAGGATTGCCATGAGTTTGAGGACAGTCTGGGTGAATTCCAGATCAGCATGGGCCAGAGTGATATCCTACCTCCAAAAACAAAACAAACAAGCAAACAAAAAAGAGTAAGAGAAGAGTTCTGAGGAGGGTGGAGTTTAATCTCCTTCTCCCTTTCCGCATGTGTGTGTGTGATATGTGTGAGTGTGTGTATCCATGTTCATATATGTGTGACACGTGAGCACATACATGTGAAGGCCAGAGGTCGATGGCATGTCCACCATCACTCTCCACCTTGTTTCTAAAAGTATTTACTTATTTATTTATTTATTTATTTATTTGAGAGAGAGAGAGAGAGAGAGAAACAGAAAAAGACAGGGAGAAAGAATGGGCTCACCAGGGCCTCTAGCTACTGCAAACCAACTCCAAACACATGCGCCACCTTGTGCATCTGGTTTACATGGGTCCTGGGGAATCAAACTGGGTCCTTTGGCTTTGCTGGCAAGCCCCTTAACTGCTAAGCCAGCCCTCCTCCTTGCTTTTTTTTGTTGTTGTTGTTTGTTTGTTTGTTTGTTTTTCTGTTTTAAATTTATTTTATTTTATTTATTTGAGAGCGACAGAGAGAGAAAGAGGCAGAGATAGAGAGAGAGAATGGGTGTGCCAGGGCTCCAGCCACTGCAAATGAACTCCAGACGCATGTGCCCCTTCTGCATCTGGCTACCGTGGGTCCTGGGGAATCGAGCCTCGAACCAGGGTCCTTAGGCTTCACAGGCAAGCGCTTAACCACTAAGCCATCCTTCCAGCCCTCCACCTTGTTTTCTGAAGCAGGGTTTCTCAATGAACATGGAGCTCACTGACTCTGCTAGACTAGCTGGCCAGTGAGTCCTGGGATTTGCCTGTCTCTGCCTCTCTTTTATCTCTTTCTCTCTCTCTCTGCTTGCAAATAAATAAACAAATTTTTAAAAAAATGTACTTCTGGGCTGGAGGGAGGGATTAGCAGTTAAAGTGCTTGCCTGCAAAGCTAAGGGACCCTGGTTTGATTCCCCAGGACCCACATAAGCCAGATGCACAAGGGGGCACATGCATCTGGAGTTCATTCGCAGTGGCTGAAGGCCTTGGTGAACCCATTCTCTCTCTTTCTGCCTCTTTCTCTCTCTCAAATAAATAAATAAATAAATAAAACATTTAAAAAAACAAAACAAGATTGTACTTCACCAGCAGTAGGGTCATGAACCAGGAAGGAACCTTCTTGGTCAGGTTCCGGTATAGCGCTCAATCAATCTACCACGTTAAAGGGTGGTGGTAACTTCACACACCAATGGCAAGAGTCATTCTTGGGAAAACATCTTATTTGTAACCTGAAAGCTTCCCTCTGGTGTGGGGGAGCAATTTTCAAACTTTCTGGCGATAATCCCTTCTCTTTCAGTTCACCATACCACCTTTAAGGCAGATGTGTGTTATCATTGTTTTCTTATTAAAATAGACTGGTTTGGGTATTTGAGAGGTTTTTGACATCACAAAGGTCCAACTAAATGGGAGCTAGGAGTCCTTGGAGTCGGGTAGACCAGATTTAACTTGATTTATGGCTGAAGCCTTGGGCAAGGGACTCACAGAAAACTGTGAGTCAGTTTTCTCATCTAAAGATCATGATGGCGCTACCCAGCTGAATGAGTTGTTGGCAACCATGAATGTGCTACAAACACATTCTTTGGCACACACATAGCCAAGAGGTGGCAGGTTGAATGTAATGCCTTCATGTTAGGGGGAAGAGGTGTCACCCCATGCAAGAGAATAACCAGAAGATAAACAGTTCATTCCTGAGGCATTTTCTTTAGCTTGAGTCACCGAAAGCTTATAAGTGACGGGTCACAGAGAAAAGCACCAAGTATAACAGGTGAAAAGAAACGCAGAGAACAGGTCAGCAAACAGGAAGGAGCCTTCCGAACGAGGTCACGTCCTTGGACTCCAGTGACAAGGGTTGGGTGTTCCGAGCCTTAGTCACTGCTGGGGGTTACACGGTGCAGAACACGTGGCTGGGATCCCCTCTCGGGCAGGGATTATGCCCGGCAGAGTCCATTCCCCCCCCTTTCTGGACAGTCCTGATCCCCTCAAGGAAATAGATCAGCCAAAATGTCCCCCCTCCTGCCTTGTGGCTCTGTCGGTGGAGGGAAGCCCAGGAAGGCAGAGAATCTTCTGGACTCTCCCACTTGATCTAAACGCAGCGCTGACCGCCGCTGATGGCACAGCATTTGGGGCCAAGGTGGGCTATTATTAGCATCAGGTCTTCTGGAACCTTTTCCAAATAATGATAAGTATACTCAACTTACAAGAACAGAAATTGCACATCTCAGCAGTGACACATACCTAAGACAGGAATCTGTCCACTTCAGAAATGGGGCTGGAGAGATGGCTTAGTGGTTAAGGCACTTGCCTGTGAAGCCTAAGGACCTAGGTTCGACTCCCCAGAACCCATGTAAGCCACATGCACATGGTGGCCCATGTGTCTGGAGTTCATTTGCAGTGGCTAGAGGCCCTGGCGTGCCCATTCTCTCTCTCTCTCTCTCTCTCTCTCTCTCTCTCTCTCTCTTTCATAAGTAATAAATAAAAAAGACAAAAAAAACTATGATTTTTGTACTAACTGATTGGAATATCTACATGTCTATATCTATTTATATCCAAACTTAAAATAAACAGCAGCTTCCATGCCAATTAGATTAAAATAAAGACGGTGATTGGAGAAGGCACACTCTCAACTCTAACTGGCCAATAGACAGCACTCTGTAAATAGATTGTTGTAATCCAGCTGAATTTTAGTTTCCAGAATTTGAGAGGTAGTTTAATAAAGTATATTCCTTTTAAAAAAATTAAAAGATAGCCCGGCGTGGTGGCACATGCCTTTAATCCCAGCACTTGGGAGACAGAGGTAGGAGGATCGCTGTGAGTTCAAGGCCACCCTGAGACTACATAGTTAATTCCAGGTCAGCCTGAGCCAGAAAAAACAAAAATAAATAAATAAATAAATAAATAAATAAATAAAAAGATGACATGGTTGACAACTTTGAGGTATCTGTGCCCCACCTTCTTCGAGACAGGTCTCTTGCTACTTCAAGTAAATTGCCAGACTGCAAATTGTCTGAGGAGCTAGCCCTTGTGCTTCAGGTCGTCCTGGCTCGGCCTACCATTGCCATGGACATTGGGATCACAGACGTATGTGCTTCTTTGCAGCCAGCTTTACGTGGTTGCTGGGGAATTGAACCTGGGCCATCAAGCTTTACAAACAAGCACCTTTAACCACGATGCCATCTCCCTATCCCCCAGTCTTGATCCTCCTAGAGCCTTGTGGCGGTTTGAATGTGAACGTACGTCCCCCATATCTTCAAGGATTTTAAATTTCTTTTTCTTATTATTTATTTATTTATTTCGTTGTTGTTGTTCTGTTTTGTTTTGTTTTTGAAGGTAGGGTCTCACTCTAGCCAAGGCTGACCCGGAATTCACTCTGTAGTCTCAGGGTGGCCTCGAACTCTCAGTGATCCTCCTACCTCTGCCTCCCAAGCGCTAGGATTAAAGGCATGCGCCACCACGCCGGGCTTTTTTTTTTGTTTTTTGTTTTTTGTTTTTTGTTTTTTGTTTTTTGTTTTCTTGAGGTAGGGTCTCACTCTAGCCCAGGCTGACCTGGAATTCACTATGGAGTCTCAGAGTGGCCTTGAACTCACGGCGATCCTCCTACCTCTGCCTCCTGAGTGCTGGGATTAAAGGCGTGCGCCACCACGCCCGGCTTTTTTTTTTTTTTTTTTTTTAAGAGAGAGAGGGGGGGGAGAATGGATGCATCAGGGCCTTCAGCGGCTGTGAACGAACTTCAGATGTGTGTTCCTCCTTGTGGCACATGTGCAACATTGCACGCTTGCATCACTGCATCTGGCTATGTGGGACCTGGAGATCCCAACCTGAGTTCTTAGGCTTCACAGGCAACAGCCTTAACCACAAAGCCATCTCTCCAATCCCTTTTTTTCTTTTTCTTTTCTTTTTTATTTTTTGAGAGAGAGAGGGAAAGAGGCAGAGAGACAGTAATTTTATTTGTTTGTTTATTTATTTATTTATAAGAGAGAGGCAGACACAAGGAGAGACAGAGAGAGAATGGGTACACCAAGTCCTCCTGCCACTGCAAATGAACTCCAGATGCATGTGTCACTTAGTGCATCTGGCTTGCTTGAGTACTGAGGAATCGAGATCGGGTCCTTAGGCTTTGCAGGCAAGCGCCTTAACTGCTGAGCCATCTCTCCAAACCCGCCTCAAGGATTTTTTTTTTTTTTAAGTTAGGCTTCCTACTGAAGTCTCCAGCAACCTGCTGGAGGAGGTGTCCCTGGGAGCAGATCTTGTAGACCAGCCCTAAGGTGTGTTCAGGTCAGGCTGGAGCTCTGGCTGTTCATGCTTGCTGGCTGTTTGATGGTGTCTCTCTGCTTGGATTTATGAAATCGAGCCAGCTTCCTCCACCATTAATAGTGTTCTCCTGGATTCTGTAAGCCTGAAATAAACCCTTTCCTTCCATAAGCTGCTTCTGGCCGGATGCTTGTCCCAGCAACGAAAGGTAACTGCAACACTCCTCTTTGCAAAGTGTTGAAATTACAGTCATGTGCCACCAGGTCCGAGCATTCTTGGTTGATTTTGGATTTGGTGCTGCGGGACTAACCCCCAGGCTTTGTGAAGCTCTCTGAACTACAGGCCGACCTGGAACTCACTCTGTAGTTCTAGGCTGGCCTCAGACTCGCAGTGATCCTCCTACCTCTGCCTCCCGAGTGCTGGGATTAAAGGTATGTGCTACCATGCCCAGCCCCATATATATTACATACATATATATACATATTAAATATATATTTAAAACATATCTATTAAAAAGAAGGAGAGAGAGCAAGAAAGAGAGACAGAACAGGTGTTCTGTCCAGGACCTCCTGCTGCTGCAAAGGAACTCCAGATGCATATGCCACTTTGTGCATCTGGCTTTATGGGGATACTGGGCAATTGAACCCAGGCCCTCAGGCTTTGCAAGCAAGCACCTTTAACCACTGGGCCATCTTTCCAGCCACCCATATATCTTTTTAATCATGTAAGTAGCCAGGTATGGTGGCACACATCTTTAACCTCTTACCTTGGGAGGCAGAGGTAAGAGAATCACCTTGAGTTCCAGGTCAGCATGGGCTAGAGTGAGACCCTATCTTGAGAAAACTATAATAACAACAACAACAACAAAAGTAAATAGCAACTAAAATGCACTTGCTTTGTTGAACATATCCTTTAGATCCAGGAAGCCTTTTCAGGAAACTAAAAATAGGAACCTTCGCCAGCAGCTGGACTAGGGTGGTGTGTTATTGGTGCTGCTCTTATAACATAGGGATTAGGGCTGAAGACATGGCTCAGAGGTTAAAGGTGCTCGCTTGCAAAGTCTGATGGCCCAGATTCATTTCCCCATGCCCACGTAAAGCCAGATGCACAAAGTGGCACCTGGGTGTGAAGTTCATTTGCAGTGGCAGGAAACTCTGACATGCATATATTTTCTCTCTTGCTTTCTCTCTCTCTCTCTCTCTGCCTTTCTTTTTCTTTCTGCCTCTTTCTATCTGTCCCTTTAGTTTTTCTCTGCCTCTTTCTATCTCGCTTTCAAATAAATAAATAAAGTTATTATAGGGATTAGAAAGAATGAAAGGCACACTTTAAGCATTTTGGGGAAACTGGGATTCTAAGATAAGTTCTAAATGAGAGAAGAGAAAGACCTGGAAGAGTGAGGACATGGGTAGACAAAAGCCTAGCACAGTGTTCTAGCAGATCTCCCTGGCGAAGGCAAAGATGCTGGCAGAGGGAAATAAACAAACAAACTCAGCCAGGAGCTGGACAACGGCTCAGCTTTGCAGAGATGTGACAGACCATGTTGACTTGGCTACAAGGCCTCACCTAAAAAAAAATTATATATTTTTTTAATGTATTTATTTGAGAGCGAGAGAGACAGAGAGAGAAAGAGAATGGGCACGCCAGGGCCTCCAGCCACTGCAAATGAACTCCAGACACATGCGCCACCTTGTGCATCTGGCTTACATGGGTCCTGGGGAATCGAACCTAGGTCCTTAGGTTTCGCAGGCAAACTACCTTAACCGCTAAAGCCATGTCTCCAGCGCAAGGCCTCACTTTTTCTGGGGTTTCGGGTTGACTCATCTGCGAGTCATGGGACCTTCTAACCATTGTAAAGAACAAACAGGGTGATCCCCAAGAGACGAGTTGCTGATTCAGAAGCTGAAGAAAGAAAGGGCTGTGTGCAACTCCTGGCACCTTCTCCTTCCGCATTCTGGGCTCAGTTCCCTTCTCCCCAGAGGACGCCTTGCAGCTAGGCAGGCTCCTCCCAGGGGTGGAAACAGGCCTGCTCAGGTCGAAGAACAGCCAACGGGTTCCGGCAAGCAGAACGCTTCCCTTGGAGATCTCTCTCCTGCAGCACCGTGAGGCGCAGCCTCCGCATCCAGTGCAGATTGAAAACACCAGCCAGGAACGAACGATCCCTTCATGTCAGCCCAGCCTCACAGCGAAGAGTTTAGCTTGGACTCCATTCCTCTTCCTCTTGTCCTACTTTTCCCTGTGCCTGAGAGAGCTTTTTTTTTTTCCCCATTTCACTTTGCAGACAGACATGTGAGGCATATGACTCCCCCTCCCTGCCCTCACTTCTCCCGGCCCTCTCGTCCACACATCTGGAAGAGTGATGTCCACATCTGGAGACCATTGTCATCTGGAAGATTTCTTTCGACATTCTTTTCTTTGAAACTCAAGCCATATAACCTCTTGTTCAAAAGGGCCTCTGAACTACTGGAATCGTTTGCAGAGGCTCGGGAAAGCGCCCTTACTTCAGCTCTACGGGGTGGAATTTATGACTCAAACCAAACCCAACGTTATGTTTCTGATTTGTTGGGTTTTTTTTTTTAATAATCTGTTTGAGCTTCATGTTTTTAAAGGACTAGAAGATCTATCTGGGTCACATTTCAAAGAAAAATGGAGGGCTGGAGAGATGGCTTAGTGGTTAAGGTGCTTGCCTACAAAGCCAAAGAAGACCTAGGTTGAATTCCTTAAGATTCACGTAAGCAGATGCACAAGGCGGCGCATGCATCTGGAGTTCGCTTGCTTTTTGTTGTTGTTGTTGTTTTTGGTTTTTCGAGGTAGGGTTTCACTCTAGCCCAGGCTGACCTGAAATTCACTCTGTAGTCTCAGGGTGGCCTCAAACTCATGGCGATCCTCCTGCCTCTGCCTCCCAAGTGCTGAGATTAAAGGCGTGCACCACCAGTGGCTGGAGGCCCTGGCACACCCATTCTCTCTCGATCTACCTCTCTCTCTCTCTCTCTGCTTCTTTCTCTCTCTAATAAATAAAGAAAAGAGAAATGGAGAACGAGATATTCATCAATCACAAGGGTGAGTCCAGTTAGTAGGTTGGTGACCTTGAGCACGACAGGTCATTTCCTCATCAATAAAACTGTAACGCACAAGCCCTACTTTATTATACCATAGCTGTTGTAAGCTGTGAGGTGACGTGTCTGAACTTTATTACCTCACGCCTGTGGAGGCCAAGGAGAGCTAGAGAAAAGAAAAGGGGCTTAAGTTGGGCAGAGAGAGAACCCCTCCACTTACACACACCCTTTTGCATGCATGAGAGACCTCACGCTTTGGTTCCATGATTCACACTCATCAGGGAAAGGCAGAAGTTTCTGGAACACGTGAGCCTGCTGACAGCCATGTGCCCTCGTTCTTGCCAAGTCTATGGTAGGATATTTGATCAGTGGTTCGCCAATGTAATGCACATACCAACCACGCAGCCATTCGGGCCAAAGGCAGACTGGCCTGGGCGGGGCCGGTGTCTGCATTCCTGACAGGATCCCGGGGCCGGCTGTGCTGTGAGTCCCAGATCGTGGCTGACTAACTCAGCACCAGGAAACCGGACCCCCAACTCGGAAACTCCAACCTCCGCCAACCCGTGAACTTATTCTGCATGGACGAGTCGAGTATGGGGTGGAGAGAAATGAAAGTCACATTCCTGAAGTGCACAAGGCTCAGTAGACTCTACCTTTACCCTTCACGGCCAGGATCCACGTGGCTTCTTGGGTGTGAAGAGGAAAGAAACTGCCCTACTTTTTACCCCATCGTCTACCTACCAGTGTTTCCGATCCCGAGTCGGGTTTACACCTAGTGGAGAGAGTGCCAGGGCTGACCTTCAACAAGTTGCCCAATACTCAGACAGACTGCTGCAGGGGTGGGAGGGGGAGGCAGCTATGTTGCTGGGCAACCAGAGGCAGGGGAAGGGATGGATGGAGGCAGGAAGGAAATCGTGGGGACAGGAGAAACAGGCTAAGGCGGAGGGTTTCTGCTCTCACATGGGCGCACCCCCAGGGTGGAGTGTTAAAAGTCTCCAAGGGAGGGTTCACGTGGGTGTGAACCTAGAAAGCAAGAGGCTAGAAGTATAAAAGCATTCAAGTTTTCCACTTTATTATTTTAAAAATATTAATATTAAAAGGAGGAGAAAGAAAAATCCCACCTCTTAGATGACTTGGCAGAGCAGGAGGAAAAACCAACCTGAAAAAGTACTTATAAAAACCAAGGGAATCGTTCAAGGATGTGGAGAGGGGGTGGAAAGAGGTTGATAAAAATCTTGTGCTAAAAACTAAGACGTGTCTTGAAAAGTAGCCAAAAAAATAGTTTGCAGAAAGATCTAGCAAGTTGAAATGAAACGCAGCCTTTGTGGGAGCTCCCTTAATAAGAGAGCTAGGCCAGCCCCTGTGGCCCACCCACTACTACCCCGTCGGGGTCTCCCTGGACAAGGGCCACGCAGACAACAGGAGGCGCTGGGAGGCAGACCTCAGTCCAGAAAAGCAGCTAGAGTGGCACAGAGAGGGAGCTGGAGAGATGGCTCAGCGGTTAAGACACTTGACTTCGAAGCCTAGGGACCCAGGTTCAATTCCCCAGTACCCACGTAAGCCAGATGGACAAGGTGGCCCATGAGTCTGGAGTCCATTTGCAGTGGCTGGAAACTGTACCCTGGCATGCCCATTTTCTCCCTCTCTCTCTCATTCTCAGGTAAATAAATAAAACCAGGCACAGTGGCGCGCACACCTTCAATCCCAGCACTTGGGAGGCAGACGTAGGAGAATCGCTGTGAGGTCAAGACCCCTCTGAGACTACCAAAGGAATCCCAAGTCAGCCTGGTCTAGAGCAAGACCCTACCTCCAAAAAAAAACAAAAATTAATTAATTAATTTAAAACACTTTAAAGTGGCAGAGTTTCTATTCCCATTGTAGTTACAGAACTTCAGATTCTCTCCAGGAAAAGCCTGGATCCGGGCTCAGACTCCCGATTAAGACTGGTGAAGCTTCCTCTGCTCTGGCCCTCCGGCTTCTCTGTGATTCCTGCGCTCCAGTCGCTACTGCATATTGCCACCAGGATGATCCCAAGGAAACACAGATGGAACCAAGCTGCTCAGGACTGTGTGCAGCTCCCTTGCCAACAAAGGAAATTCCAAACTTCTTAATATGCCATTCGATGCTTTCCACAGCCTTGCCCTAACCCACTTTTCCAGAACTGTCCCACGACTGCCCCACAGTCCAGCCATAAAACCACAGTTCTTGACCAAGCCACACACTTGCGACTCTGCTGATGCCTTGCACGTTGATATAGTTCCCCAGTTGGCTCATCTTCTGAACCAGTCCGATTCACCCTTCTAGAAATACACAAAAGGAGCCAGGCATGGTGGTGCACACCTTCAGTGCCAGCCCAAGGGGAGGGTTGAGGTACGAGGATCATCATGAGTTCAAGTCCAACCTGGAGCCACAGAATGAGTTCCAAGTCAGCCTGTCAGCCTGGGCTAGAGTGAGACCCTGCCTCAAAAAGAAAAATAAAATAAAAGATTCAAGGCCACCCTGAGACTACATAGTCAATTCCAGGTCAGCCTGAGCTAGAGTGAGACCCTACCTAAAAAATAAAGAAAGAAAAATAAGGAAAGAAAAAAATGAACAAAAAACAAGCAAACAAATAAATACAAAAGTGAGTGTGGTAGTGCATGATCTATAATCTCAGGAGAGGCAGGAGGATTACTACAAGTTTGAAGCCAGCCTGGTCTACATAGAGAGTTCCAGTCCAGACTACATAGGGCTATAGAGCAAGATTGTCTCAAAAAAGAAGAGAAGGAGTTTAGAGAGATGGTTCAGCAGTTAAGGCACCTGCCTGCAAAGGCTATGGACCCAGGTTCAACTCCCCAGTGCCCACTTAAAACCAAATGCACAAGGTGCCGCATACGTCTGGAGTTCATTTGCAGTGGCTAGAGGCCCTGGTGTTCCCATTCTCTCTCTCTCTCTCTCTCTCTCTCTCTCTCTCTCTCTCTCTCTCCCTCATTTTCACAAATAAATAAAACAATTTTTAAAAAGAAGAGAAGTGAAACACAAATTTAAAAGTTTTCAAGTAATACATGCTCATTATTTATTTATTTTGATTTTTTGATTTTTTTAGTTAAAAAAATTTGGGGGCTGGAGAGATGGCTTAGTGGTTAAGCACTTGCCTGTGAAGCCTAAGGACCCCGGTTTGAGGCTCAACTCCCCAGGAGCCACGTTAGCCAGATGCACAAGGGGGCGCACGCGTCTGGAGGTCGTTTGCAGTGGCTGGAGGCCCTGGCGCGCCCATTCTCTCTCTCTCTGCCTCTTTCTCTCTCTGTCTGTCGCTCTCAAATAAATAAATAAAAATGGAAAAAAAATAAAAATAATTTTTTTTGAATGAGTCTCATTCTAACCCAGGCTGACCTGGGACCCACTCAGTAGCTGCAGGCTGGCCTTAAACTCACAGCAATCCTTCTACCTCTGCCTCTCAAGTAACAGAATCAAAGGTATGCGCCATCATGCCCAGCTCATTAGTTAATTTTTTTCAAGTACAGAATATTTGTAATGCAAAGCAATAACCTCTGGCCTTCCCCCTCTCTGTTGCCTTCCCTTTTCCCATTCCTTCTTCTAAATTATCTGTCATTTTTCAGAAAATGTCTCTCCTGGTGCTATCTTTACCTACCCAGAAACTATTCCCTGGTTTCTGCACAACTCTTTCTAGCTTTGTCTGGTTTTATTTTTTTCAGACAGGGTATCGTGTAGCCCAGGCTGGCTTCAAACTCACTAGGTAGCCTAGGATGACTTTGAACTCATGATCCTTTCTGTCCTGTGTCTCCCAAGTGCTGGCTTTACAAGGGCGTGCCACCACACCCAGCTGCTTCTTAATTTAGCCATTTCAAATCGCATCTCCTGCATTACGACTGGAGGGCAAGTGAGTGTCCAGCACACATGGAAAATGTCATTATTTTCATTTTCCTAATGGAAGAATAGTTAATGGCTTTAAGACGTGGAACCAGGGTAAATGCTGTGTGGTTGGAGGGAAGAGCTCATGTTTCCAAGCCAGACAGGGTGGGTAGAGATCACTAACTCACTACAACTGGCCCTCTGTATCCATGGGTCTTATATCCATAGATCCAACTAACCAGTGAAGAAAATGTAGAAACAAGCCGGGCGTGGTGGTGCACGCCTTTAATCCCAGCACTCGGGAGGCAGAGGTAGGAGGATAACCGTGAGTTCGAGGCCACCCTGAGACTCCATAGTGAATTCCAGGTCAGCCTAGACTAGAGTGAGACCCTCCCTCGAGAAACAAAAAAAAAAAAAAGAAAAAAAAAGAGAGAAGAACCATAGGGCCAAAACAAATAAACAAAAATCCCCATACTTTAACAATCTGGCCATTTCTATTTGAGGCTTGACTCCATGCCGTCTTACACAGGCTCCTGTAGCTTAGCAGCTAACAATCCATCGTTCCTTACACAAACGGCTGGTCTGGGGCAGAACAACTTACACTGTAACATTTATTACCAAATAAGATACCAAGAGGTCTACCTGTTTCCTCAGCTATGCGTCCACTCGGGCGCCCCATGATGATAAGACCAAGTAACGCCCCTTTTGTACCCCAAAGGAACATCTAGCACCTCCTGGTATGATACACGCTCTGCGAACTTGCCTGCTCCTTTCTTGCAGTACATTTCAATAAATTCCGCCTTTGTGCATGCCTTTGTAAGTTTGTTTTATTATGATGATTGCCCACATCCCTGGCCTCCCACGTGCCATTTCGCATGCCAGAACCCTTTGAGGACTTGAGGAGAGAGAGAGAGATGGGATATGGAGGAAAGAGCTGCGCTCCCTTGCGGTGCGCAGACTGCAAGCTCACAGCTGTGGGCACTCCATAACCAGCCACTCTATCCACAGAGTCAACTAGTCCGTGCTGGAAAATACCCGACTTTACATCTGGGGGGCCGGAGAGATAGCTCAGCGGTTAAAGGCACTTGCTTATAATGTCTGCAGCCTGGGTTCGATTCCCCAGTGCCCACGAGAAGCCAGATGTACAGAATGGTACATGCATCTGGAGTGCATCTGAAACAGCAAAAGACCCTGGTGTGCCCATATTCTCTCTCTCTAGTAAATATAAAATATTTTTTAGGAGGCTGGAGAGATGGCTTAGTGGTTAAGGCATTTGTCTATAAAGCTAAAGGATCCTGGTTCTATTCTCCAGGACCCATGTAAGCCAGATGCATAAGAGGGCGCATGCATCTGGAGTTCGTTTTCAGTGGCTAGAAGCCCTGGCATGCCCACTCTCTCCCTCTCCCCCCTCCCCCCTCCCCCTACCTCTTTCTCTCTCTTAAATAAATAAAATATTTAAAAATATTTTTAATTTTTTATTTGTATTTATTTATTTGAGAGAGAAAGAGGTAGATGGAGAGAAAGAGGGAGTGGTCACGTCAGGGCCTCCAACCACAGCAAACAAATTCCAGATGCATGCTCTGCTTGTGCATTTGGCTTACGTGGGTCCTGGGGAATAGAACCTGGGTCCTTAGGCTTCGCAGGCAAGTGCCTTAACCGCTAAGTCATCTCGCCAGCCCTAAAATATTTTTTGAAATGCATCTGTACAGACTTTTTCCCCCTCACCATTCTCTAAGCAATGCAACACTGTATAGAGCACTTCCCCTTTACTGGGTGTTGTGACTAACCTCGGGTTGATTGAGAGATCCATCAGTTTGTATTCCTTTGATGCCATGTCAAAAGGGCTCAGACCATAAAGAAAATAAATGTGTGTTTCAGGAAACCGAAATAAAAGTGACAATTCTTCAAGTCTCCAGAGAGAAGATACACATCCTTTGGAACAGAGCTAGAATTCTTTTTTTTTATTTTAATTTTATTTATTTATTTATTTGAGAGTCAAAGATAGAAAGAGGCAGATAGAAAGGATGGGCGCACCAGGGCCTCTAGCCATTGCAAAAGAACTCCAGATGCATGTGCTACCTTGTGTATCTGGCTTACATGGGTCCTGAGGAATCAAACCTGGGTCCTTTGGATTCACAGGCAAGTGCCTTAACCACTAAGCCATCTCTCTAGTCCCAGAACTGGAATTCTTTTTTAATTTAATTTAATTTATTTATTTATTTGGCTTTTCGAGGTAGGATCTCACTCTATCTCAGGGTGACCTGGAATTCACTATGTAGTCTCAGGGTGGCCTCGAACTCACAGCGATCCTCCTACCTCTGCCTCCTGGGTGCTGGGATTAAAGGTACATGCCTGGCTTTTAAATTTTTGTTTACAAAGTTTTTATTTATTTATTTGAAAGAGAGAAAGAGGCAGGTAGAGAGAATGGGCATGCCAGGGCCTCCAGCCACTGCATATGAACTCCAGATGCATGCACCACCTTGTGTACCTGGCTTACGTGGGTCCTGGGGAATCAAACCTGGGTCCTTTGGCTTTTCAGGAAAGCGCCTTAACCACTAAGCAATCTCCCCAGGCCCAGAACTGGAATTCTTAATGTCAACACTGGGTGCCAGGCAACAGACTAACCCTCAGTGTTACTGTTTAACTGAAACTATTTTTAAATTTGGGGACAAATTACTGATACCTGAGGCATATGTAAGGTTTCTTTTCTTTCGTTTGTTTGTTTTTGAGGCAGGTTCTCGCTACAACCCAGAATGACTTGGAACTCACTATGTAGCCCAAGCTGGCTGACCTCAAACTCACAGTGATCCGCCTACCTCGGCCTCCCGAATGCTGGGATTAGAGGCGTGTGCCACCATGCCAGGCAGTAAAACTTTTTAAAAAATGGAGGAGGGGAGGCTGGAGAGATAGTCCAGTGGTTAAGGTACTTGCCTGTAAAACCTAATGATCCTGGTTTGATTTCCCAGAACCCATGTAAAGGCAGATGCACAAAGTGGCACATGTATCTGGAGTTCAGTTGCAATGGCTAGAGGCCCTAACATGCCCATTCCCCCGTTCCTATCTGTCACTCTCTCTCTCCCTCTCCCGCTCTCTCTCTCCATACAATAAATAAAAAAATTAAATATGTTTTTTAAAGGCCAGGCCTTTAGTCCCAGCTCTTGGGAGGCAGAAGTAGGAGGATTGCTGTGAGTTCAAGGCCAGCCTGAGACTACATAGTGAATTCCACATCAGCCTGGGCTAGAGCAAGACCCTACCCTGGAAAACCAAAATCAAAATATTTAATGATGATGATGATGGGGTTTTATTCTGTAGCCCAGCCTGGCCTGGAATTCACTGTGTATCCCCAGACTGGCTTCAAACTTATGGTAATCTTCTTGTCTCAGCCTCCTTAAGGTCTAGGATTGAAGGCATGCGCCATCAGTCTTGGTATGTAAAACATCTTTTAATATCTGCTTGGAAACAATGCTCCAGTAAGAAGAGAGGTCAAGCCGGGCATGGTGGCACACGCCTTTAATCCTAGCACTCGGGAGACAGAGGTAGGAGGATCACCGTGAGTTCAAGGGCACCCTGAGACTCCATAGTGAATCCCAGGTTAGCATGGGCTAGAGCAAGACCCTACCTCAAAAACAAACAAACAAAAAAAAAGAAACAAACAAACAAAAAAGAACAGAGGTCAATACAAGGGAACACTATGATGCTATGCTAACTGTGAGAAAATCGATGTCATGTAGACTTCATGTTTTTTCAAATGAATTAGAAAACTGAAAGATCCTATAGAGCAGCTGACAGAAAGCTGGAAAAGCTGCAGTGCGTGGGAGACAGAAGCCATCAGCGGGCTGAACAGCGGCGGACATTGCAAACCTTAAGGCTGGCCCGCCAGGCCAAACGTGTGCACGTCTCTTATGGGGGAAAACAACTGCTCTCTACTTGGCCTGGAAGCCAGCTCCGCAGGAGGGAATACGTGCCTGGTACTGAAAACCTCATCAAAAGCCTGTGGCAGAAAGAGGTCATGAGCCCTACGTGAGTAACACCTGCTACTGTCTGGCGAAATGCATATATTATACCCACCTAACCGCCCTGTAAGCACTTTTCCTAATGTTTATACCCATATATTAATGCTATTCTTGCTTTTGGTTAGAGAAGCTTCTCTTTTCAGATGATGGTGACCACTAGGATGACTCAAATGTCACCACAGTACTGAGAAGAAATGACAGTGGAGTGTTCAGCATTGAAACATCTCTATCACAACTTCAAAGGCTCAGGGTCCATTGTGGAAGAGATGGCAGAAGAGCCAAAGGGAGGGTAGGACTCCTTACAACGTGCTCCTCCAGACACAAAATGGCCTGGATATCCATGACCTCACAGTGCCTGACACTATCTACACAAGACCATCATAACAGGAAGAAAAGATCATGATATCAAAATGAAAGAGAGACTGATTGAGAGGGGGAGGGGAGAAGACAATGGATTGTGAGGGGGAAGTTGGGGGTGGGAGGGAATTATCATGGTGTATTGTCTATAATTATGTCAACAAAAAAGTTTTAAAATAACAAAACTTTAGTTAGTAGAGTATAGATATAGAAGATCTAATGAGAGCCCCAAAGTCTTCCAGTCTCAGCCTCTGTGTGCTAAGATTATAATATGTACATTTCTAATATACACAAGAAACTTCTACAAACCAACAAAAAAAGATCAGAAATCCAAAAAAACACAAAACAACAAAAAAACGAACAATGCCGGACATGGTGACACACGCCTTTAATCCCAGCACTCAGGAGGCAAAGGTAGGAGAATTGCCATGAGTTCGAGGCCACCCTGAGAATACATAGTGAATTCCAGGTCAGCCTGGGCCAGAGTGAGACCCTACCTTGAAAAAACAAAAACAAAAACAAAAAAAAAAAAAAAAAAAGAACAAAACATGTAATACACAATTTTGAGAATAATACCAGGGACAAATGGTAATATATATATGAATAAATTTAAGGGCTGGAGAGATGACTCAGCAGTTAGGATGCTTGCCTGAAAAGCCCAACGACCTGAGTTCAATTCCCCAGTACCCACGTAACACCAGATGCACTAAGTGACCCATATATCTGGAGTTCATTTGCAGAGGCTAAAAACTCTGCCCATTCTCTCTCTCTCCCTCTCTCTCCTTGCAAATAAAATAAAATATTTTTAAAAACATTCAAGATACTAATCTATTAGTGTATAGGTAGGAAAATTATGAGTTCAAGGCCAGTCTAAAGGACTTAGGGAGTGCTGGGTCAGTTTCAGCTACATAGGAAAACTCTATTAGGAAAGAGGAAGGAAGGGAGAAAGGGAGGGAGGGGGAAGGGAAAGATAGAAGGGAGGAAGGGAGAAAGGAAAGAAGGAAGGGAAGGAGGGAGGGAAGGAGGATGGGAGGAAAGGAGGAAGGAAAATATCTCATCAAGCCAGACATCGTAATGCACACTTTTAATCCCAGTACTTAGGAGGCAGAGGTAAGAGGATCCTATAAGTTCAAGGCCACCCTGAAATTACACAGTGAATTCCAGCCTGAGATAGAGCAAAACCCTATCTCAAAAAGCAAAAAACAAAGACAGAAAGGAAGTGTCCCATGGTTAGCATGTGAGTCAGTAACTGGAGGGGGGATGTCAGGCACAGGGCAGGACATCAGACAGGGGATGGCAGTGAGCATCTGCAGTGAAAAGCAACAGGCTCGCAGGGCCGGGCGTGGTGGCGACACCTTTAATCCCTGCACTCGGGAGGCAGAGGTAGGAGGATCACCGAGAGTCTGAGGCCACCCTGAGACTCCATCGTGAATTCCAGGTCAGCCTGGACCAGAATGAGACCCTACCTCGAAAAACCAAAAAGTAAAATAAAATAATAAAAAAAAACCAAGCAAGCAAATAATTAGCATGAAAGCAGACTGTGACCTTGCACAGCTTTCCAAGGACAGTTTGCCGCCAAGTGAGGAATGTGTTTAACTCACTGCAATTTTATTCCACAACATTCACTCCTCCCACAGCCCTCACTCAGCACCGAGTAACCTCTCCTGGGTCATGACACTGGGGTTACAAAATTCAATGAGCTGTGTCACCTGCTTTGCTCAAAAAGGTGAGCTGTGGAGAGTTAAAGTGACCATCCAAGCAGTGTCCTTTCCTCCCTTCTCCTGGTGGGGAGTGTCCCCTCTGCCAACACACCCCGCCCCGACCTCAGTCTTCATAGCCGAGAGCCCACATCCCACTCAAACGTCCCTTCCTGCCTCAAAAATCTTGTAGAGCAAGTTCCTCAACCTTAATTCAGTTTTAAAATATATTTTATTTTTATTTATTGATTTAAGACAGAGAGAGAGAATGGGCACACCAACCACTGCAAACAAACTCCAGACACATGCGCCACCTTGTGTGTCTGGCTTATGTGGGTCCTGGAGAATTGAACCTGGGTCCTCCGGCTTTGCAGGCAAGTGCCTTAACCGCTAAGCCATTTCTCCAGCCATCAACCTTAGTTAATTCCTGCCCACTTCACCCCAGACTGCACCACCATGAACACATGTTCCTATCACTCACTTGAGCGTATATGTAGCCATCTTGTGGGCCTGAGACCTGAGAGCAAAAGGAGTCTTAAGGAGTCAGGTGGAGACAAGATCCTGTATTTTCTGGGGAAAAGAATTTATTTTAGCAGCAATAACAATGGATCCTCCCATGTAATCAAATGGACAAAGAAACCTCACCTTCCACAGGTAAGGCCTGGGGAAATCCAGAACTGGGGACTTAAATTAGAGTGACCCAGTAAGAGAGGAGAGATAGCCCAGAAGTGAGCTCTAAAGCAGGTGAAATTTCAAGGGGCTTTTAAAAAACTTATTTTTATTTATTTGATAGAGAAAGAGAGAGAGAGAGAGAAAATGGGTGGGTCAGGGCCTCCAGTCACTGAAAATGAACTCCAGACATGTGTGCCCTCTTGTGCATCTGACTAACATGGGTCCTGGGGAATTGAACCTGGGTCCTTTGGCTTTGCAGGCAAATGCCTTAGCCACTAAGTCATCCCTCCAGCCCTTTTTCTTTTTCTTTTTTTTTTTTTTTTCTTTCTTTTTTTTTTTTTGTTTTTTGTTTTTTTGTTTTTCGAGGTAGGGTCTCACTCTAGTCCAGGCTGACCTGGAATTCGCTATGTAATCTCACGGTGGCCTCCAACTCACAGCTATCCTCCTATCTCTTCCTCCTGAGTGTTGGGATTAAAGGTGTGCACCACCATGTCTGGCCACATTTTTTTTCTAAGGTCTTACTAGGTAGGGTCTTGCTCTAGCCCAGGCTGATCTGGAATTTATTCTATAGTCTCAGGGTGGCCTTGAACTTACAGCAATCCTCCTATCTCTGCCTTCCTTCTGAGTTCTGGAATTAAAGGCATGCACCACCACGCCCAGCTTCACATTTTAAAAAACATTTTATTTTTATTTATTTATTTGAGAGAGAAAGAGAGATGAAGAAATAAGCAGCACTCGGGAGACAGAGGTAGGAGGATCACCGTGAGTTCAAGGCCACCCTGAGACTACATAGTCAATTCTTTCCAGGTCAGCCTGGGCTAGAGTGAGACCCTACCACAAAAAAAAAAAAAAAGGCAGAGAGAGAGAGGGCAGAGAGAGAGTGAGGGAACCATCAAGGCCTCCAGCCACTACAGGAACTCCAGATGCATGAGCCACTTTGTGGGTCTGGCTTTATGTGGGCTCAGAAGGAACTAAAGCTGGGTCCTTTGGCCTTGCTGTCAAGCTCCTTAGCTGCTAAGCCATCTCTCCAGCCCCCAAATTCTTTCATATACATATACATATACATATACATATACATACACATATACACATTTAGGCTGGGCATGGTGGCACATGCCTTTAATCCCAACACTTGGGAGTCAGAAGTAGGAGGATTGCTGAGGAGGCCACCCTGAGACTACATAGTGAATTCCAGGTCAGCCTGGGCTAGACTGAGACCCTACCTTGGAAAACCAAATATATATAGTAGTTATTTATTTATTTGAGAACGAGAGAGACATCAAGGCCATGAACACACCAGGGCATCCTGCCACTGCCAATGAACTCCAGACGCATGCGCCACTTTGTGCATGTGGCTTCATGTGGGTCCTGGGGAGTGGAATCAGGCCATTAGGTTTTGCAAATGTGGGTCTTTAACCAGCAAACCACCTGCCCCGCCCAGCCCAGCCCCAGACTCTTATTTCATAGATTCTGCTTTACCTAGTCCCCCAACTCAGAAGCACAGTGCATAACCTTCCCCTCCTCTCTCCGTGTCCCTGGAGTGGGGACCTTCAACCCTGGGCTTTATCCAGACCACTAAATATCCCCGAGTCATTTCTGGCTTACTAGTCCTCGACTACCACTTAGTCACGAATTTTACTCAGTGGGAAGGGCCACACACTAAGGCTTGTCCAGAAAGGCGTAGAAATACAAATTCCACAGCTGGCCGTTGTGGGACACGCCTATATTCCCAGCACTTGAGAGGTTCTGACCAAAGAATCAGAAGTTCAGGGACAGCCTGAGCGCTACATGAGACCCCGTGTCAGCAAACTAAGAAATAACATGAGAAGGGGCTGGAGAGATGGCTCAAGGGTTAAGGTGCTTGCCTGCAAAATCTAACAACCCAGGTTTGATTCCCCAGTACCCACGTAAAGCCAGATGCACAAAGGGGCTCATACATCTGGAGTTCATTTGCAGTAGCTGGTGGCCCTGGCACATTCATTCTCTCTCTGTCTCTCTTCTATCTCTCTCTGATTGCAAATAAATAAAAGTATTTAATTTAAAAAATAAGCCGGGTGTGGTGGCACGCACCTTTAATCCCAGCACTTGGGAGGCAGAGGTAGGAAGATCACCGAGAGTTCAAGGCTACCCTGAGACTACATAGTTAATTCCAGGTCAGCCTAGACCGGAGTGAGACCCTACCTTGAAAAACCAAATAAATAAATAAATAAATAAAACTGCCAGGCATGGTGGCACATGCCTTTAATGCTAGCACTTGGAAGGCAGAAGTAGGAGGATCATTGTGACTTCAAGGCCAGCCTGAGACTACATAATGAATTCCAGGTCAGCCTGGGGTAGAGCAAGACCCAACCTCAAAAAACCAAAAATTAAATTAAATTAAAATAAATTAATAAAATAAAATAAAAAGTCTAGGAATGGGGCTGGAGAGATGGCTTAACAGTTAAGGAACTTACCTGAGAGGCTTAAGGACCCAGGTTCGACTCTCCAGATCCTGCCTAAGCCAGATGCACAAAGGTGAGGCAAAGTGCAAGGTTGCACATGCCCACTAGGTGACACAAGCATCTGGAGTTCAACTGCAGTGGCTGAGGCCCTGGCGCATCAAGTTCTCTCTCTCTCTCTAAAAGTAAAATAAAATAAAATTTAAAAGCCTGTGTATGCCGGGCGTGGTGGCACACGCCTTTAATCCCAGCACTCAGGAGGCAGAGGTAGGAGGATCGCCGTGAGTTCGAGGCCACCCTGAGACTACATAGTGAATTCTAGGTCAGCCTGGACTAGAGTGAGACCCTACCTCGAAAAAACCAAAAATAAATATATATATAAATAAATAAAAAGCCTATGTGTGATGGCATGTTTCTATACCCTCAGCACTCGGGAGGCTGAGGCAGGATGAACACCCGTTATTTGCTTCACAGTGACTACAGGCCTGTTTTCCAGAGAAGTAACTGGAGCCCCTCAGAGGCTGGAGAAGACACCTCACGTGGCACATGCTAAGCGACAAATCCGACTCCAAGCCCAGGCCTCTTGTCATGACGACCAAGTCACGTTAAAGAGAACCCACCTCCCCGGGGAGGGCGGAACACCGCGTCCCGAGAGAGCGTCCTCACAGGGTTTTCAAAAATCTCCTGTCCACCTGAAAGGAAGCCAGAGCTCGGGGTTCTGGTCTTTTCTGTGCAAAGCAGTTCCAGGGTGGGGATCCCTACAGGAAGAGACTTCTGGAGCCCAGTTTGGAAGCCCCGAAGCTAGAGAAGACGAAATACAGGCAGAATTCTTTCTCTGCCCGGGTTATTTAGACATTCCTACAGCTGTAGCATGAATTTTCCACCCTGTCTACCAGAGAAAAGAGCAAGCAGGCTGAACGTGGCAGGGTGGTTTCAGGTGAGGCAGCCCAAGAAATATTTCTCCTCATGGGGAGGTTAAATACCAGACGATTTCATTAAAGGAAGCTGTACAATGTAAAAAACTCCCCTCATCCCCTAGATCTTTTTCTTTTTTTCTTTCTTTTTTTTTTTTTCCTGTCTCCTGTTAGAGCCAGGGGTTGAAAGGCAGGAACCCTGGAAACACCATCTGCAAATGGCGATTCTGTGGCTATATGAGAGCTTTATTACAGTCACATAAAAAGGATCAGAGTAGCCCATAGAACAGCAAACGGTGACCCCACCCCAGGCCCTCCCAAAGAATCACTGCAAAGGCGCTTCTCCCCTTGCCTCCCTGGTTCCCATACTCTGACAAGCAGGAACCAGAAAAGGCCTGAGTCACCCCGTCACGTGACTGAAAGGGCACACGGGGCCTCTCTGCACACTTGGCACAGCTGCATGAAACTGAAGTCAGTCGCCTGTGCCCTGAGAGTGGACGAGTGCTGGGCAGGCACGGGTCAGTGTCCGGTGCCGCCCGGCCCCGCGAGATGAGAGACACTTCTGACTTTTGGATGGAACAAGAACATTTCAGGCCATAGGAGTTATTGTCAGGCGTAGTTGGGGGTCTGCCTGATTCTGCACTTCCGGGATTTCTACTTCCTGTTTCAGCCCCTTTTCCATCACCCCACAGAAGAGCACGTTCATCACAGCCTTTTCACTGGATTAGTAAGATGGCTGGTTAGTTGGTTAGGTAGCTGGTTTGGAAAACAGCATAGGACACATAATCTGCCTTAAAAAAAAATCAATATTGGGGGCTGGAGAGATGGCTTAGCGGTTAAGGCGCTTGCCTGCAAAGCCAAAGGACTCAGGTTCGATTCCCCAGGGCCCATGTAAACCAGATTCACAAGATGGCACATGCATCTGGAGTTTGTTTGCAGTGGCTAAAGGCCCTGGCAAGCCCATTCTCTCCATATATATCTACCTCTCTATCTCTCTCAAATTATAAATAAATAAAAATAAAACATATTTTTTAAAAATCGGTATTGGGCTGGAGAGATGGCTTAGCAGCTAAGGTGCTTGCCTGTGAAGCCTAAGAACCTAGGTTCCACTCCCCAGAACCCACGTAAGCCAGATGCAGACGGTGGTGATACAGGGTACATACAAGGAGATACAGGGTACACACGAGGTGGCACACTCACCTGGAGTTCGATTGCAGTGGCTGGAGTCCCTGGCATGCCTGGGAAACCTAAGGACCCAGGTTTGATTCCCCAGGATCCACGTAAGCCAGATACAAAAGGTGGTGCATGTGTCTGGAGTTTGTTAGCGGTGGCTGGAGGCCCTGGTGTGCCCATTCTCTCTCTCTCAAATAAATAATAAAGTAATAAAATCAATACCCATGCCCAGGATCACTAATGATTTTACGACCTCTGTGGGAAATCAGAAAAGACCATGGAATGAGAAATTCCCAGGAAGAAACTTTTCCTGCCCCAGTGACTTTCATTTCCTAAGAATGAAGGACTCAGAGATGACTCAAGTTAGTCAGACCTCAAGAATCAGGCAGGGCCAGCAGTCACATCTTGATCCAGGAAAGGAGGTCCGAGCCTGAGATGTGACTTGGCCAGGGTCAAACAGCTGGTCAGCGCCCTGCTTCACCTGGACCTGCAGGCATCCTAGGGGAGGGGGAAGGAAGCAGACTGTTTCCCTCTTGTTTCAAGCCACAAGGTTTACTTAAGATCGGCAAACAGAGGGCTGGAGAGATGGCTTGGCAGTTAAGGCACTTGGCTGCAAAGTTTAAGGACTCAGGTTCGATTCCCCAGGACCCACATAAGCCAGATGCACAAGAGGGCGCACGCATCTGGAGTTCGTTTGCAGTGGCTGGAGGCCCTGGTGCGCCCATTCTCTCTCTCTCTCCCTCCCTGTTCTTTCTCAAATAAATAAATAAATAAAAGCATAGTGGCACATACCTTTAATCCCAGCATTCATATGAGGCAGAAGTAGGAGGAAGTTCGAGGCCTCCCCTGAGACTCAGAAGTGAATTCCAGGTCAGCCTGGGCTAGAGTGAAACCCTATCTTAAAAAACCAAAAGATAGATGTCTAGATGTCTAGATAGATAGATAGATAGATAGATAGATAGATAGACAGACAGACAGACATTTCTCCTTCCAGTGTGTGCCTTTACCCCTACCATCACTCTCTCTCTCTCTCTCTCACACACACACACACACACACACACACACACTCACACACACACACACACAATCACACACACACAATCACACACACACAAACACACACACACACACACTATGCACTGCTTTTACCTCTATTATATTTGCGATTTATAAGTACCATGTGTTTCTTCCAGCAGAAGTATGGCTGACTATGAAAACGTAATAATGAAACCTAATTAATACACACTGAGTTACAAACAAAAAGAGAAAGATTAAGCCACTTTAAAAATTTATGTTGCGAAACCAAAAGGGGAAAAAGAAAAATAGGGTTAGCTTCCTAACCCACAAAAGGCGTAGGAGCTGGCCTTCCCTGGCAAGCTCCGGCTGATGAGCAGCCGTCCAGGCTCTGCTGTGAAGGTGTTTTTCCACCTTCATCTCTTCAGTCCCATAGGCCATCACCACCTCACCACCAAAGTCCGTCAATCAGAGGTGGGCACGTCCTCATCGCCAAAGCATATGAGACTGTGAGATGGGTGAGGCAGCCTCGCCCGAGCCGCCTGGGGGTTGCCAGGGTCCAGTGGAGGGCAGCGTTAGCCCGGGGCCACGGGGTCAGAAACAGGGGGATGGGGAGAGAACTGCTTGACCACAGGATGCCAGCCGGGCTGGGCCACAGGCCCACCTGTGGTCTCCTCCACCTGTGTACACAGGAAAGCACTTCCCACAGCCCTGAGAGTGGGCACGGCTGGGGCAGCTCACAGTTGAGACCAGACGCAGGCACAATCTGAGAAGTCTCTCTTTGTCCCTGAAACTGCAACTATTTTTTTTTTTTTAATTTAAACTTCTTTTTCTGACTCTCAGGTTTCTGTAGCGTTTTAAACAGGCCGTGTCACCGCTGCACCTGGCCGACAGGCACGTTTCTCCAAGGCAGCAAGTAATCCCTTTCCCTGCCAGGAGCTTCTGCGAGGGCTTGGTGCCAGGAACCTGGGTGCCTCTTACTCTACTTCCTTCCCTATTCCCCCTCCCACCCCAAGGCTGTCAGCAGTCTTGATAAGAAATGATCATGTCCGGGCTGGAGAGACGGCTTAGCCGTTAAGGTGCTTGCCTGCGAAGCCAAAGGACCCATGTTCCACTCGCCAGTACCCAAATGAAGCCAGATGCACAGGGTGGCACATGCGTCTGGGGTTCGTTTGCAGTGGCTGGAAGCCCTGGTGTGCCCATTCATTGTTATTCTCTCTCTTTCTCTTTCTCTTTCCAATAAATAAGTAAAATGTTAAAACAAAATAAAACCAAAAAAAAAAAAAAAGTAGCACGTCTTTAATCCCAGCACTAAGAAGGCAAAGGCAAGAGGATCACTGTGAGTTCAAGGCCAGCCTGAGACTACATAGTGAATTCCAGATCAGCCTGAGCTAGAGTGAGTCCCTGTCTCGAAAAAAAAAAAACAAAAAAAAAAGGAATAAGAGCAGGATTTTTAAATGTTTATTTATTTATTAGAGAGAGAGAATGGCCACTGCAAACAAATGCCAGACACATGTGCCACCCTCTGCATCTGGCTTACATGGGTTCTGGGGAACTGAATGTGGGTCTTCAGGCTTTGCAGGCAAGTGTCTTAACCGCTAAGCCATCTCTCCAGCCCAAAAGCAGGATATTTCAATCAACATTCCCATCCAGCTATAAATCCTAATCAATTAAAAAAAGCAACGATGGGGCTGGAGAGATGGCTTAGCGGTTAAGCACTTGCCTGTGAAGCCTAAGGACCCCGGTTCGAGGCTCAGTTCTCCAGGACCCACGTTAGCCAGATGCACAAGGGGGCACACGCATCTGGAGTTCGTTTGCAGTGGCTGGAAGCCCTGGTGCGCCCATTCTCTCTCTCTATATCTGCCTCTTTCTCTCTCTGTCTGTCGCTCTCAAATAAATAAATAAAAATAAACAAAAAATAATTTTAAAAAAGCAACAATGATAAAAAGAAGTGTACAAGATGAAAAGGAAATTTGCAACGTTACTCTCACCAGGCCTGGGCACACACCTACAATCTCAGCACCAGGGAGGCTGAGGCAGGCCAACAGGCACGAGCTTCAGGCCAGCCTGAGCTACACAGTGAGTTCCAGAACAATCTCCACACAACCCCACCCCCTTGTGAACTGGGCACCAAAACACATGACTTTGAATTATATCCTGTCATTACCTCTCTTGTCCCCGAAGGCTCATAGACATTTCAGAGTCCCCAAAGTCTTTAACAGTCCCAACATAGTACAAAAGTCTAAAAAGTATCTCCTGAGACTCAGAGCAATTCATTAACTGAGAGCTCCTATGAGGTTAAAAAACATGCCTTGGGATGAAAATCAGAAGCATGCAGAAGTAGCCAGGCACGGTGGTACACGCCATCAATCCCAACACTCAGGAGGCTGATGTAGGAGGATTGCCATAAATTCAAGGCCAGCCTAGGCTACAGAGTGAGCTGCAGGTCAGCCTGTGCTACAGTGAGACCCTGCCTTGAAAAAAATATATAATAAAAAATAAAGACAGGGCTGGAGAGGTTGCTCAGTGGTTAGGGCCATGGCCTGCAAATCCTAAGGACCCAGGTTAAATTCCCCAGTACCTGTGTAAAGCCAGATGCACAAAGTGGCACATGTATTTGAGGTTAGTTTGCAGTGGCTAGAGGCCATGGCATGTGCGTTACCTCCCCTCCTCCTTGCAAATAAATAAATAAATAAAATAATTTTTCGCTTGTTTGTTTTTTGGTTTTTCAAGGTAGGGCTTCACTCTAGCCCAGGCTGACCTGGAATTCACTATGCAGCCTCAGGGTGACCTCAAACTCACGGCGATCCCCCTACCTCTGCCTCCCGAGTGCTGGGATTAAAGGTGTGCGCCACCACGCCCAGCTAAAATAATTTTTAAGAGCATTTTTAAGCCGGGCGTGGTGGCGCACGCCTTTAATCCCAGCACTCGGGAGGCAGAGGTAGGAGGATTGCCGTGAGTTCGAGGCTACCCTGAGACTCCACAGTGACTTCCAGGTCAGCCTGGGCTAGAGTGAAACCCTACCTCGAAAAACCAAAAAAAAAAAAAAAAAAAAAAAAAAAAAAAAAAAAAAAAAAAGAGCATTTTTATTCAGAAATCTTACTTGCTACATTGTTTATAATACTAAATTAAAAAAAGAAGAAATGTCATAATCATACAATAACATCCAATAACAAGGGAGGGATTCCATAAATTATAGGCTAGGATTTCTCTAAGAGAGATTGTTATTTAGTCATTCCAGTATCTGTGGGAGGGGAGACATTAAGTGCCCAAATGGCCTCTAGACACATATTACACTGCTACACCAGCTGCAGAAATACATACAGGAGTTCTGGGACTAGAAAGCTCACTCATTAAAGTATTTGCCTGGCAAGCACGAGGTCCTGATTTTAATCCCCAGTACCCAAGCAAATCTGACGGCATGTATCTGTAATTCCAGCTCTGGGGAGGCAGACACTGGACCATCCCTGGGGCTTGTTGGACAGACAGTCTAGCCTAATTGGCAAGTTTGAGGCCAAATTAGAGACCTCGATTTAAAAAAAAAAAAAAAAGTTGGGCTGGAGAGATGGCTCAGTGGCTAAAAGTGCTTGCTTGCCAAGCCTGACAACCTGGTTTGATTCCCCAGTACCCTCATAAAGCCAGATGTACAATGTCACCTGTGTTTTAAGTTCACTTGCAGTAGCTGGAGGACATGGCATACCTATATGCCTATTCTCTCTCTCCCTCTCTCTCATAAATCAATAAATGTTTTTTTAAAAAATAATAGAAAAAAATTTGGGGGGGGGTTTTCAAGGTAGGATCTCACTCTGGCCCAGGCTGACCTGGAATTCACTATGTAGTCTCAGGGTGGCCTCGAACTCACAGTGATCCTCCTACCTCTGCCTCCCAAGTACTGGGATTAAAGGCGTGTGCCACCATGCCCAGCCAAAATGTGCCTTTTTATCATAATGTTCCAAAAATGAAATGTACAGAGAGAGAGAGAATGGGCGGACCATGGCATCCAGCCTCTGTAAATGAACTCCAGACGCATGCGCCACCTTGTGTATCTGGCTTGCATGGGACCTGGAGAATAAAACCGGGTTCCTTTGGCTTTGCAGGCAAGCACCTTAACCACTAAGCCATCTCTCCAGCCCTGAATTATTTTTATGGAGACAAGGTCTTGCTCTGTGGTCAAGGTTGGCCTGGAACTCACAGCAATTCTCCTGCCTCAGTGGCTTAGTGTCCCTCCTCTTCTTTCCTGAGCTCATGCAGACTATGGAAACTGAGGCAAAACAACACAGGCCAGATAGATGGCCCCCTGACAAAAGCCAGAGATAGTGCACGTGGCTCTGTGGACATGTCAAATTCCCCACCTATACCTCTAGCCACCTCTAAACTAGGGTCCCAAAGGCAGAGCAAAGCAATTTCTGCATGTTTTTGGTCCATAGCAGGAGTTCAGATGTAGGACCGTGTCTAACTCGTACCCTGTTTCTGAGTAACTGGTGAGGTCATAATTAGCAAATCCTTTAGTTATTTGTTCTGGATTTTTGTTGTTGTTGTTGTTTTGTTTTGTTTTTGTTTGAGGTAGGGTCTCACTCTAGCTCAAGCTTCAGGCTGACCTGGAACTCATTATGTAGTCTCAGGGTGGCCTTGAACTCATGGTGAGCCTCCTACCTCTGCCTCCTTAGTGCTGGGATTAAAGGCATACACCACCATGCCTGGCAGGATCTTTTTTTATTTTAATATTTTATTTTTATTTATTTGAGAGAGAGAGAAATAGGCAGCGAGAGAGGAGAGAGAGAGAGAGAATGGGCACGCTAGGGCTTCCAGCCACTGCTAACGAACTCCAGAAGCGTGCGCCCCCTTGTGCATCTGGCTTACATGAGTACTGGGGACTGGAACTTGGATCCTTTGGCTTCTCAGACAAACGCCTTAACCATTAAGCCATCTCTCCAGCCCCTTGTTCAGGATCTTTATCTGGGGAGTGTGTTGGCTAACTTCTAGTCACCCTTTATCTGCTTTTCAGTAAAGGACTTTTATCCCAGGCACGGAATAGTCTTCTGATTCTCCACTGCCTTCTGAAAGGCCATGAAGAACCTTGGAATGAGCCTTAGTCACCACGGGAGAGCTGTTTTACTGGCGACAGCCTCGGCCTGGGCTCGCTGGCCTTCTTGCCTTAGGTTTAGGACTTGTTTTCATTCTTACGCCAAAGTCAGGGTAAGTCTTCCCTGCTTGGCTCATCCTTTCTGGAAAGTCCCTCATAAACACTCCCAAAGGTCTTCTCTCCTAGGTGATTTAAAGCTTTTATTTAGGGCTGGAGAGATGGCTTAGTGGTTAAGGCCCTGGTGCACCCATTCTCTGTCTGTCTGCCTCTCTCTCTCTCTCTCTCTCTCTCTCTCTCTCTCCCTCTCTCTCTCTCTTTCAAATAAATAAATGAACTATAATAAAAAATTCAAAACACAACTAGCCCTCTTGGGCTTGTCTTTATTTTAATCCATAAAGTATCCTGTGAGCCACTGAAAACCACTTGATTAATATTCATTCCTTTCCTTTTATAGGTTTCCTCCATTCCTTAATTCATCATCATACCTTTAATGATACATAAATGTATGCAAGTCACTTTGAACTAGGTTGCCAGTTTTAGATCCTTAACTCCTCCACTCAGATGTGTATCACATCAAGAGTTGGGTTCACAAGAACCGGGCGTGGTGGTGCACGCCTTTAACCCCAGCATCAGGGAGGCAGAGGTAGGAGGATCACCATGTGTTCAAGGCCAGCCTGAGACTACATAGGAATTCCAGGTCACTCTGGGCTAGAGTGAGACCCTACCTCAGAAAAGAAAAAAAGAGTTGTGTTCACAAAATTCATGACCTGACACTACCTACACAAGACCATCATAGTAAGAGGAAAAGATGATGACATCAGAACAAAAGAAAGACTAATTGAGAGGGGGAGGGGATTTGATGAGGGTGAGTTTGAGAAGGGGAAGATGACTTATTGTCTATAATTATGGAGGCTGTCAATAAAAAGTTAAAAACAAGGGGCTAGAGAGATGGCTTAGCAGTTAAGACGCTTGCCTGTGAAGCTAAGCACCCAGGTCTGATTCCCCAGGACCCATGTAAGCCAGATGCACAAGGTGGCACATGCATCTGGAGTTTGTTTGCAGTGGCTGGGGGCCCTGGTATGCCCATTCTCTTTACCTGCTTCTCTCTCTCTCTCTCTCCAATAAATAAAAATATTTTAAAAAAATTACAATTTAAAAAAAGTGTGTTCATATGAACAAATTTGACTTCTTATCTTATTTATCTTTTCTCAGGGGGGTTATAGGGTTTTTTTTGTTTTATTTGTTTGTTTTGTTTTGTTTGTAGACAAGATCTCACGTAACCCAAACCTTGAACTTGATATCTAGCTATGAACTCCTAATCCTCCTGCCACCTTCTCCCAAGTGCTGGAATTACAGGCGTATGCCACCACACCCAACTCATAACTTTTGTTTTTGAGGGGGGAGGGAGGTCACTGATATTGACCGTATGGTTTCATGCATGCTAGGCAAGGGCTGTACCACTAAGCTGACCCCATAGGTTTGATTTCTCTACCACCTACCACAAAGGACTATTGCTCCTAACAGAACTAGAGATTGATTCCACATTATCTCCTGCGCCACCTGCTTTCGAAGCAGATCGAAGCAGAAGTTGTGGCCTATGCTGCTGTGTTCTGTATGTGAAGAACTTCGGGCACATTGTCAAAAGACGGCATTGGAGGCCTGGCATGGTGGTGCACGCCTTTAATCCCAGCACTCGGGAGGCAGGGATAGGAGGATCCCCGTGACTTCGAGGCCACCCTGGGACTCCACAGTGAATTCCAGGTCAGCCTGGGTTAGAGTGAGCTCCTACAAAAAAAAGAAAAAGAAAGAAAGAAAAAGACAGCATTGGAGTTCAATGAGTCATCATCTACGAATCAATTTCTTCAGGTTCCTTAAAGACCTTTAAGATCCTGGGGTAGTTGTGAATACAATTGTCAAAATAAGACTTGACCAAAGCGATTTTTTTTATTTTTAAATATTTATTTATTTGTTTGTTTGAGAGGGAGAGAGATGGGTGCACCAGGGCCTCTAGCCACCACAAACGAACCCTAGACACATGAGCCACCATGTGCACCTGGCTTTATGTGGGTCCTGGGGAATCAAACCTGGGTCCTTTGGCTTTGCAGGCAAGCGCCTTCAGTGCTAAGCCATCTCTCCAGCCCCAAAGTAATATTTTTAAATTATTTTTATTTTGATTTATTTATTTAAGACAGAGAGAGAATGGGCACGCCAGGGCCTCCAGCTATTGCAAATGAACTCCAGAAGCATACACCATCTTGTGCAACTGGTTTACGTGGGTCCTGGAGAATTGAACCTGGGTCCTTTGGCTTCACAGGCAAGCGCCTTAACAGCTAAGCCATCCCTCCAGCCCTGACCAAAGTAATTCTGAAATCTCATGATATTAATCAACTGCTCCTCATTGCAGTACACCCATAGTTCCAGCACTCTAGGAGCCGAGGCAGGAGGATTGCAAATTCCAGGCCAACTTGGGTTACACAGTGAATTTGAGGCCAGCCTCAGCTACAGCATAAGACCCTGTCTTAAAAACCGAGAAAAGGGGCTGGAGAGATGGCTTAGCGGTTAAGGCGTTTGCCTGCAAAGCCAAAGGACCTCAGTTTGATTCCCCAGGACACACGTAAGCCAGATGCACAAGGTGGCACATGCATCTGGAGTTCATTTGCAGTAGCTGGAGGCCCTAGTGCGCCCATTCTCTCTCTCCCTCTCTCTGCCTCTTTCTCTCTCTCTCCCCCAAATAAATAAATAAAAATAAAGTTTAAAAAAAAAGGAGGGAAGGAAATTAGAAGAGTTCCCTCAAATACTAGATTTAAACTGGAAGAAAAGAAGCAGGAGGCATGTCGATAAGCTGCTCAGACAGCAACTTTCTGAACACTCATTAGCCGGGCGTGGTGGCACATGCCTCTAAGCCCAGCACTCAGGAGGCAGAGGTAGGAGAATGGCTGTGAGTTTGAGGCCACCCTAAGACTACATAGTGAATTCCAGGTCAGCCTGGGCTAGAGCAAGATCCTAACTCAAAAAAAAAAAAAAAGAAAAGAAAAGAAACTGTAAACACCCAGCTTACCAGCAGTCCAGACAGATGCCAGATGCAGAAGCTAAGTCCCTGAACATCTGCCTGATGACCCTCCCGGCCACCCACAGAGAGCTCATGGTCGCGCTGTTTCTTGGAGTAGGAGTGGAATGATATGAATAATAGCTCGTGTGTGCATGTGTGTGTGTGTATGGTATGTATCGTGCACATGGGTGTGGGGGTACACTTGTGTGCATGTGGAGGTCAGAGGACAGTCACCATCATTATCCTAAAAAAATAAAAAAGCTTCACCTCTGTTTATTTATTTTTTTAAATTTTTTTGTTTATTTTTATTTATTTGAGAGTGGCAGACAGAGAAAGAGGCAGAGAGACAAACAGAATGGGCTCACCAGGGCCTCCAGCCACTGCAAACGAACTCCAGATGCATGAGCCCCCTTGTACATCTGGCTTACATGGGTACTGGGGAGTCGAGCCTTGAACCAGGGTCCTTAGGCTTCACAAGCAAGCACTTAACCGCTAAGCCATCTCTCCAGCCCTCCTCTGTTTATTTTTGTTCTTTGCTTGTTTTGTTTTGTTTTTCAAGGTAGGGTCTCACTCTAGCCCAGGCTGACCTGGAAGTCACTATGTAATCCCAGGCTGGCCTTAAACTCATGGTGATCCTCCTACCTCTGCCTCCCAAATGCTGGGATTAAAAGCATTTGCAGCCGGGCGTGGTGGCACATGCCTTTAATCCCCACACTCGGGAGGCAGAGGTAGGAGGATCATTGTGAGTTCGAGACTAGCCTGAGACTACATAGTGAATTCCAGGTCAGCCTGGACTAGAGTGAGACCCTACCTTGAAAAACCACAAAAAAAAAGTGTTTCCCACCGCGCCTGGCCACTTCAACCTGTTTTAGAGACAGAGTCTCCCACTGATCCAAAGCTCACCAACTAGTCTAGGCTGGCCAGCTAGTGAGCTCCAGGGATTCCCTCTGTCTCTGCATCCCCAGCACCTGGATTACAGGATTATGCTACCATGCCCACCCAGCATTTTACATGGGTACTGGGGATCAAACTCAGGTCCTCAGGCTTGCAAAGCAAGCACTTTACTCACAGAACTATGTCCTCAGCCACAAAATAATAGCTTTTAAAAGATATATTTTATGATTTTATTTATTATTTGAGAGGAAGAGAGAGAGAGAGAGGAAATGGGCACACTAGGGCCTCCAGCCATTGCAAGGAGAGAGAGAGAAAAAAAGAGAGAGAATGGACACTTCAGGGCCTCTAGCCTCTGCAAACAAACTCTAGACCCCACTTTGTGCATCTGGTTTACATGGGTGTCTGAGTTGTTAGGTTTTTCAGGCAAGCGCCTTAACTGCTGAGCAATCTCTCCACCCAGCTTTTAACCCATCATGAGGTAGAAACCAACACACCAGTAAGGATTCCCAAACCAAGCCAGAGGCATTCTGAACAAGCTTAACCTGGAAGAGCCTCCAAGAGGACCATGACCAGAGCTCATCCGGGCATCAAGAGTTCTCCCCGGGCTTTAAAAGCTCAACGGCGGCTTCCAGAACAGACTTTAATCTTGACTTCTCCTAAACTGGCCCTGTCATAGTCTCTGGACAGTCTCAAGGTTCACTGTGTCTTCTTGTGAACCTGTAGAAGGAGCTCCTGGGAATGACCCTAACGATGTTCTTTTTTTTTTTTTTTTTTTTTTGGTTTTTCGAGGTAGGGTCTCACTCTAGCCCAGGCTGACCTGGAATTCACTATGGAGTCTCAGGGTGGCCTCGAACTCACGGCGATCCTCCTACCTCTGCCTCCCGAGTGCTGGGATTAAAGGCGTGCGCCACCACACCCGGCCTAACGATGTTCTTAATAACGGCCTTCGGGGCCTGTGTGAACATTACAGTCGCTATCTTCCTGAAGAAAGAGCAGGTTGGCTGGGAGTTAAGAGAAGCTCTAGGGTCTGGCAGAAGAAAAGAGGAGCCGACACAGGCGGGACTTGGAGAACAGGTTTGCAAGCCAGTCCCGAGCTCTGGGCCACTCACCAGACAAATGTCCCACCTTTCAGGTCCCCGTGTCCTCAGCCTTCAAAGGACAACATATAGCATTACCCGCATGCCGGAGTTGCACGGATGAGTAAGTAACATAAGAGCCCCAACCATCCTAGAAACATCTAATACATGCACATTAGCCGAGTTTTAAAAGTATGAATGACTTGGATAGATGAGAGAACCCCTTAAGACAGCTGAAGGAACCATCCAGGATTAAATGAGTATAGAAACTTGTTGGGAATCCCTGGAGATAAAGTACCAGGCTGAACGTTGGAAAGAAAAAAAAAAAAAACAGCCAATTAAGAAAACTACCTTCTCGGGAGGCAGAGGTAGGAGGATTGCCAAGAGTTCGAGGCCACCCTGAGACTACAGAGTGAATTCCAGGTCAGCCTGAACTAGAGTGAGAGCCTACCTCGAAAAACCAAAAATAAAAAAAGAAGCTACCAACATAAGGCACTTGCCTGTGAAGCCTAAGGACCCAGGTTCGAGTCCCCACTACCCATGTTAGCCAGATGCACATGTGTCTGGAGTTCATTTGCAGTGGCTAGAGGCCATGACATGCCTCTCTCTCTCTCTCATAAATAAATAAAAAGTATATTTAAAAAAAAAGAGCTGGGCGTGGTGGCACACACTTTTAATCCTAGCACTTGGGAGGCAGAGGTAGGAGGATCTCTTTGAGTTCAAGACCACCCTGAGACTACCGAGTGAATTCCAGGTCAGCCTGGGCTAGAGCGAGACCCTATCTCAAAAAAAAAAAAAAAGAAAAGAAAAGAAAAGAAAATTACCAGCATACCCAGACTCTGCTCTGCTCGTATAATTGTGCTAAAACTGACGCCGGTAGGCTGCCTGTGAGCGAATCCAAATCAGTGGACCCCAGGAAATGACCTAACGCCCACAGTCACCCTGGTCTTTGAGGGGCCATTGAGGGTTACAGTCCCAAAGCCACGAACATGGGAGGGAGGGGTGACGGAAAGGGCAAGGAGCTGGTGGCTCGCAGACATCTGGCTACAATTCTGCCACACCCTCATCTCCATCCTGTCTGAAACCGCACCCCTGGGGCCCGGCCTGACGCTGAGCCAGACACCATGAAAGTGGGGGTGCAAAGTGCTTCTCCCTGGACTCACTCAGGGTGACCCTCCAGAGTGTCTTCTGCCCTTCTCTCTGTTCATTTTGCCACATTCTCTGACGCCCATTTACAGCCAACATCATAAAGCTGTGAGCGGATAAAGTTGGGTTGATTTCCCAAACAAGGCAACGGGAATAAAGTCCAAGTGGCCTTTTGGGTCTCACGTCCATCCGGTAAATGTCCTCACTTCCGGTAAATATTCCATCTACCAACTTCCCCTTCATATCTATGTTTCCTTCTGTCCACTAAATGCAAGTGGAGGCGCCCCGAGTCTCAAAAAATGCACCTCAATTTTGCAGACAGTTGCAGAATTTTAGAACTCTCCAAGAGTACAGAGCAAATACATCAGTGAACAGGAATGAACCGACTGCATTTAGCTTTGAAGAACCCAGGTCTTGGGCAGGAGAGATGGCTTAGTGGTTAAGGCATTTGCCTGTGAAGCCAAAGGAGCCAGGTTCAATTCCCCAGGACCCACATAAGCCAGATACACAAGGGGCACATGAGTCTGGAGTTCGTTTACAGTGGCTGGAGGCCATGGCATGCGCATTCTCTGTCTCTCTTCTTTCTCTCTCTCTCTCTCTCTCTCTGCTTGCAAACAAATAAATAAAAAGATTCATAATTACATTTCAATGGGCAAAAAAATAATTTATTAAGAATCTAGGTCAGGGCTTCCAGCAGATGGCTTAGCGGTTAAGCGCTTGCCTGTGAAGCCTGAGGAACCTGGTTCAAGGCTCCATTCCCCAGGACCCACGTTAGCCAGATGCACAAGGGGGCGCATGCATCTGGAGTTCGTTTGCAGTGGCTGGAGGCGCTCCCATTCTCTCTCTCTCTGCCTCTCTCTCTCTCTCTCAAATAAATAAATATAAAAATGAAATTTACAAAATGCTTTTTTCTCACTGCCTTGGTTGGTATTGAAAGGTAAGGTAAAGTAACTATTCATGGTAGCCTGTCTCCAGATGACTGTCATCCTCTGCCACTGATGTATATTTATATGTATATTTATATGTATATTATATGTATATATATGTATATGTATATTTATCTTCTTTTATAATTTTTATTTATTTATTTGAAAGAGAGAGAAAGATGGAGAGAGAGAGAGAGAGAATGGGCATGCCAGGGCTTTCAGCTGCTATAAACAAACTCCAGATGCATGCACCACCTTGTGCCTCTGGCTTATGTGGGTCCTGGGGAATCGAACCTGGGTCCTTTGGCTTTGCAGTAAAATGCTTTAACTGCTAAGCCATCTCTTCAGTCCTATCTTTTTATTTTTCTTTTTAAAGAAGCTGTATTTTTAAAAAGCATTTTTACTTATTTATTTGCAAGAAGAGGGAGAGAGAAAGAATGGGTGCACCGGGGCCTCCAGCCACTGCAAACAAACTCCAGATGCATGTGCCATCCTGTGCATCTGGCTTTATGTGGGTACTGCGGAGTTGAACCCAGGTCATTAGACTTTGCAGGGAAGCACCTTTTAACCTCTGAGCCATCTCTCTAGTCCCAGAATCTGCATTTTTTAATATTTTGGTTTATTTGCAAGCTGAGAGATATAGTAGACAGAGAATGGGTGCACCAGGACCTCCAGCCAGACTCCAGATGCATGTGCCACTTTGTGCATCTGTCTTTACATGGGTACTGAGGAATGGAACTCAGGTCATTAGGCTTTGCAGGCAAGTGCCTTAACCTCTGAGCCATCTCTCCAGCCCAATGCTTATCTTTTTAAATATATTTTTTATTTGTTTGAGAAAAAGTATGGGTGTGCCAGGGCATTTTGCTGCTGCAAACAAACTCCAGGGGTATGCACCAGTTTGAGTGTTTGGCTTTATGTGGTACTAGGGAATTGAAACCAGGCTGGTAGACTTTGAAAGCAAGCACCCTCAACAACTGGGCCATCCACTCAGCTGATGTATGTTTATCATAACGTTTTTGTGATTGGCGTATATTAACAATAATGTTTTCAAAGTCCATCCATGTTATTGCATGTGTCAGAACTTGATTTTACTTTACAGCCGAATAAAATTCCAATGTACATAAATACATGCTGTTGATTCACTCATCCATTCATGGACATTGGGTTGCTTCCAACTTGGAGCTAGCATAAGTACCGACGTCATAAACTTCCAGCTATAATTTTTTATGTGGATATAGTTTTGACTTCTCTTGGGTGTATACCTGGAAGTGGATTTCTGGGTAACTCTAGGGCTGGAGAGATGGCTTGGCAGATAAGGTGCTTGCCTGCTAAGTTCAAGGATCCAGGTTCGATTCCCCAGTACCCACATAAGCCAGATACACAAAGTGGCCAAAGGATCCCTATTCGATTCCCCAGGATCCACATAAGCCAGATGCACAAGGGGCGCATGCGTCTGTAGTTCTTTTGCAGTGGCTGGAGGCCCTGGTGTTCCCATTCTCTCTCTCTCTCTCCCTCTTTCTCTCTCTCTCAAATAAATAAATAAAATAAGAAAGAGAATCTACAAGTTACTAGTCATTATTTAAATGTTGTCATCTTGTAAATCCCTAAATATAGAGCCACAGATTTTTTTTTTTCCCAAGGTAAGGTCTCACTCTAGCCCAGGCTGACCTGGGATTCACTATGTAGTCTCAGGGTGGCTTTGAACTCTTGGCGATCCTCCTACTTCTGCCTCCTGAGTGATGGGATTAAAGGCGTGCACCACCACACCCAGCTAGGACTTTTATTTATTTGTTTAGAGAGACAGAAAGGCAGATAGATAGAGAAGGGGCACACTAGGGCCTCAGACACTGCAAATGAACTCCAGACACATGGGCCAACTTGTGCATCTGGCTTATGTGGATACTGGGGAATCGAACCTAAGACCTTAGGCTTCACAGGCAAGCACCTGAACCACTAAGCCATCTCTCCAGCATCCTTAATTCATTTTGAATTAACTTTTTTGAGGGGGGGGTTGAGGTAGGATCTCACTCTAGCTCAGGCTGACCTGGAATTCACTATGTACTCTCAGGGTAGCCTTGAACTCGCTGAAACCCTCCTGCCTCTGCCTCTCAGGTGGTGGGATTAAAGGTGTGCACCACCATGGCTGGTTTTGAATTAACTTTTATTCAAAATGGTGTTAGGCAAGGGTCCAACAACATTTATTTGCAGGTAGGTGCATATCCAGTGGTTCTAGAACTATCTGCTGAAAAGACTCTTATTTCCCCTCCTGAGGGTGCCGGCATCTTTGTTGATAATCAAAATTCACCATAGACACATGGGTGTACATGTGGACTCTTATTAATACTCCACTGACCTGTGCACCTTCCGTTTTCCCAGTATGCTCTGTCTTGAGTAACAATCCTGTGTACTAACTCTGAAATCAGAAAATGTATGAGTTTTCCAACTTTGTTCGTTTTTAAGACAGTTCTGTCTCTCCCGGCTCCTGGCGAGGCCATATAGACTATAGACTCTAGAATCACCTCGTCAGCTTCTTCAAGAAGCAAAGTGAGAGTTTGATAGCCGTGTCGCTGAATCCGCAGATCAGTTTGGAGACCGTTGCTGTTAAGCCTTCAGATCTATGAAATGATAATTTCCATTTATTTATAGCTTGTGCAATATCTTTCAACCATATTTTTTACTTTTCAGAGTAGACTGTAATTTTCGTCAAATTTATTCATAAATATTTTATTTTGGTAATCTTTTCAGTGGAATTGATTTCTTTTTTAAAAAAATTGGGGGGAGGGATTGGTTTTCAAGGTAGGGTCTTGCTCTCTAGCCCAGGCTGACCTGGAATTTACTATGTAGTCTCAGGATGGCCTTGAACTCACAGAAATCCACCTACCTCTGCCTCCCAACTGCTGGGACTTAAAATATTTTTTATTTATTTATTTACAAGCAAAGAAGAGAGACAGAGGGAGAGAGAGAGAATGGACACATCATGGTCTCCGGGTGCTTCAAACGAACTCCATATGAATGCATCACTATGCATCTGTCTTTATGTGGGCACTGGGGAATCTAACCCAGATCGATCGTTAGGCTATGCAGGTTAAGTGCCTTAACTGCTGGGCCATCTCTCTCCGCCCAGAATTGACTTCTTAGTTCTATTTTGGGATCATTAATTGGAGGATATAAAAATGCAAAGGATATTTGCATATTGGTTTTGGATGCTGTACTCTTGTGGAATTTATTTGTTGATTCTAGTCATTTTGTCATTTGTGCTTTTGTTTTTATTTTGGTTTGCTGGCTTTCTTGAGATTTTTCTGTATTCAAACATGGTGGCTCATACCTGTGATCCCAATACTTGGGAAGCTGAGAAAGGAGGATTGCTGTGAGTTCCAGGTCAGCCTGAGCTGCAGAGTAAGTTTCACATCAGTCTTCCTGACGCTGTTGGGGTTTTTTGTTATTGTTGTTGGTGGTGGTTTGTTGGTTGTTTGATTTTGTTGTTTTGAAACAGAGTCTCATGTAGCTCAGGCTGGTCTTGAACTTGACATGTATCTGAAGATGACCAGGATCTGATGGTCTTCCTGCCTCCACTTCCCCAGTGCTAGCATTAAAGGCATGCGTTGGGCTGGAGAGATGGCTCAGTGGTTACGGCACTTGCCTGCAAAGCCTAACAACCTTGGTTTGAATCCCCAGTGCTCACATAAAGCCAGATGCACAAAGTCTGGAGTTCTTTGCAGCAGCTGGAGGCCCTGGTGTACCCCTTCTCTCTGTCTGTCTCTCTTTTCTCTCTGTCTCTCTTCTTGCAAATAAATAAAAAAAATTTAAGGCATGCATTGTTTTATATATTTTATTTATTTGCTTATTTCAGAGAGAAAGAGAGGCAGATAGAGAGAGAATGGGTAAACTAAGGCCTCTAGCCACTGCAAATGAAATCCAGACCCATCCAAAATAATCCTAGAGTTCAAGCTCAAAAGTTCAACATTTTAGATTAATGTATTTAAATCATGTACAGAGTCCTACTGCTAGCCCAGGATTGCCTAGAAGTCACTGTGTATCCCAGGCTAGCCTAAAACTCACAGCAATCCTCCTACCTCTGCCTCCCAAGTACTGGGATTAAAGGCGTGCACCACCACACCCATACAAAATATTTTTTAGAGAAAAAAAAATGCTGAATTTAGGTGTATGGGGATGGCTCAGGAGTTAAAGGCACTTGTTTGGAAAGCCTGCCCACCAGAGTTTAATTCCCCAGGACCCACACCATGTAAAGCCAGAGGCACAAAATGGTGCACGTGTCTGGACTTCATTTGCAGTGGCAAGAGGACCATGCAAGGCTGGAGATATGGCTTAACAGTTAAGGTGTTTGCCTGCAAAGCCAAAGGACCCAGGTTCGATTCTCCAGGCCCCATATAAGCCAGATGCACGAGGGGCACATGCTTCTGGAATTTGTTTGCAGTGGCTGGAGGCCCTGGCACCTCTTCTCTCTATCTCTCTCTGCTTTCAAAAAAGACTTAGGGCTGGAGAGATGGTTTAGTGGTTAAGGCATTTGCCTACAAAGCCAAAGGATCCCGGTTCAATTCTCCAGGACCACGTAAGCCAGATGCACAAGGGGGCGCATGCATATGGAGTTCGTTTGCAGTGGCTGGTTGCCCTGGCGCACCTTCTCTCTCTCTCAAATAAATAAATAACTAAATAAAATATATTTTAAAAAAAGAAGACATACTTTAAAAAGGAGGTACATTCATTTTCTCTCACTCTAATAAATAAAATCTTTTTATTTATTCTATTATTTGAGAGAGAGAAAGAGGCAGAGAGAGGGAGAGAGAGAATGGCTATTCCAGGGCCTCTAACCACTGCCAACAAACTCCAGATGCAAGTGCCACCTTGTGCATCTGGCTTTATACGTGGGTACTGGAGACTCAAACCTGGGTCTGTAGGCTTTGCAGCAAGTGACTTAACCACTAAGCCATCATCTCACCAGCTCCCAAAAACGTTTCTTTAAATGCTGAATTTACAGAAGTGTTTCTTGCTTTTGATCCTCTGTCTTGTGCCATTAGTACGTCAGCTGCAGGGTTTCTGATTTTTGATTTTATTTATTTATTTTTGATTTTTCGAGGTAGCCCAGGCTGACCTGGAATTCACTATGTAATCTCAGGGTGGCCTCGAACTCACAGCGATCCTGCTACCTCTGCCTCCCGAGTGCTGGGATGAAAGGTGTGTGCCACCCCACCCGGCTCAGCTGCAGGGTTTGCACAGATAACCCTTTACTCCATCAGCTCCTAGGTTTTCACTTTTGTCATCATGAGAGTGTGTCGGGCTTGACAAATGCTCTTTCTGGGTATTTTGGGATGGCCACAGGCATTTTCTTTCTTATACCGTTGATATACTGAATTAACGTTCATTGACCATGACCTTATGCGAGATCCTGAGCCACCACCAACCAGCTACTGTGTCCTCACTCTCCCCACCCACTGAATGGCATGACAAACGCTTACCCATTTTGGAGGCTGCTGAAGTGATTCAGTATCATTTGATATCCATGAGTGTGCAAAGTGGACATTAGGGGCTGGAGAGGTGGCTTGGCGGTGAAGGCGCCTGGCTGCAAAGCCAAAGGACCCAGGTTCGATTCCCCAGGACCCACATAAAAGCCAGATGCACAAAGTGGCACATGTATCTGGAGTTCATTTGCAGTAGCTAGAGGCCCTGGCATGCCCATTCTCTCTGTCTCTCTCTCTTCTCTCTATCTTTCTCTGTTTGCAAGTAAATAAATAAATTTTTAAATATTTTTATTTTTATTTATTTATTTGAGATAGACATAAAGAGGCAGATAGATGAGGGAGGGAGAGAGAGAGAGAATGGGTGCACCAGAGCCTCCAGCCACTGCAAACAAACTCCAGATGCATGTGCCCCTTTGTGCATCTGGCTTATGTGGGTCCTGGGGAATCAAACTTTGATCCTTTGACTTTACAGGCAAGTGCCTAAACTGCTAAGCCATCTCTCCGGCCCCAGTAAAAACTATTTTTTAAAAAATAGTTTTTAGAGCCGGGTGTATTGGTGCATGCCTTTAATCCCAGCACTTGGGAGGCAGAGGTAGGTGGATTGCTGTGAGTTCAAGACCACCCTGAGACTACATAGTGAATTCCAGATCAGCGTGGCTAGAGTGAAACCTTACCTCATAAAACCAAAAGAGAAAAAAAAAAATAGTTTTTAAGAAAGTGGATATTATTATTATTTGGTGATAAGGAACCTACTGAGAGAAGTAAAAAAAAACTTGTCGGGCTAGGGAGATGGCTCAATGACAGAAGCACCTGCTGCACAATCAAGGGGACTGGAGTTCTAATCCTGAGTACCCACATAAAAGCTAGCTAGGTGTGGCGGCCCACTGGCAAAGACAGAGAGAAGATCCCCAGGACAAATTGGCTAGTTAGACTAGCTGAGTCATTGAGCCATGGGTTCAAGTGAGAGACACTGCCTCAGTAAATAAATAAAGTTTAGAGCAATTGAAGGAGACGCCCAAGGGCTGGAGAGGTGGCTCGGTGGTTAAGGCACTTGCCTGCAAAGCCAAAGGACCCAGGGTCAATTCCCCAGTACCCATGTAAAGCCAGATGCACAAGATGGTACATGTGTCTGGAGTTCTTTAGCACTGGATGGAGGCCCTGGGGTGCCCATAGTCAGTCTCTCTATATGTGTCTGCATCAAGGACCTCAGTGCCACTGGGCGTGGTGGCACATGCCTTTAATCCCAGCACTCTGGGAGGCAGAGATAGGAGGATCGCCATGAGTTCAAGGCCAGCCTAGGACTACAGGTCAGCCTAGGATGGAGTGAGAACCTACCTTGGGGAAAAAATAATAAATTAAAAAGAACATCAGCATTTTCATAGTGAACTCCACACTTAATACCCACACAAAGTCTATAAATTTCAGCACTTGGAACCCTGAGGCAAGAAGACAGCCATGAGTTTGAGGCCAGCCTGGGCTACATAGAGAATTCTAGGCCATCCTGGGCTAACAGTAGGACTCTGTACATGATTCAAATACATTAATTGAAAATGTTGCACTTTTGAGCTTGAACTCTAAGATTATTTTGGATGTTAGTCACCCCTAAGAACCTTCAAAACGTACTTCATAAGTGACCTCCCAGACTTTAATGGCCTTCTGACCCAGCTCCATGGACACAGCCACAGTCCACTGAGGTATATGTCTCAGATCTGAGTTCACTGTTGCAGTCTGGATCTTTGTTTTCCAAAGTAGGATCTCACTCTAGCCCAGGGATTCACTATGTAGTCTCAGGGTGGCCTCGAACTCACAGCAATCCACCTACCTCTACCTCCTGGGTGCTGTGCGCCACCACGCCAGGCTTAGCTTGGATTTTGAATGCTCCCCCAAAGACCCGTATGTTAAAGGCTTGGTCCCAGCCTATGGCGGCAGTGGAATGTGGTAGAACCTTCAGGAGGAGGAGCCTGGTAGGAGGAAGTTAGGACACTGGGGGTCACCGACTCAGGAGAGACATGGGGACCCTGCCTCTTCCTCTTGTTCCCCCCTTGCCAGGAAATGAAGAGCTTCCGCTTCCGGCATTAACCTCACCATGACATGCTGTCTCGGGAAGCCCGAAAGCGAGAGCCACGACCCCAGACTGAAACCATAAGCCAAAACAACCCTTTTCTCCTTGTAAGTTGTTTACCTCCGGCATTTGGTCACATGATGGAAAGCTAAGTCATTAACCAAGACATGAATGGGTTCTCTCTGCCACATGCCCTTACTTTGCAGTGCTGCTTCAAACCTCCCAAACTGTGAGTCCAGACAAACCTTTTTTTTTTGTTTGTTTTTGTTTTGTTTTTGGTTTTTCAAGGTAGTGTCTCACTGTAGCCCAGCCCAGAATGACCTGCAATTCACTCTAGTCTCAGGGCAGCCTCAAACTGACCTCTTTTTTTTTTTTTTTTTTTTTTTTTTTTAGACAGAGAAAGAGGGAGACAGAATGGACGTTCCAGGGCTAGGGCCTCCAGCCACTGCAAACAAACTCCAGACGCATGCGCCACCTTGTGCATTTGGCTTATGTGGGTCCTGGGGAATCAAACCAAGGTCCTTTGGCTTTGCAGGCAAGTGCCTTAACCGCTAAGCCATCTCTGCAGCCCTCATCTCTTTTTTTTATTTATTTATTTTTTTTTTTGGTTTTTCGAGGTAAGGTCTTGCTCTAGCCCACGCTGACCTGGAATTCACTACAAAGTCTCAGGGTGGCCTCAAACTCATGGCAATTCTCCTACCTCTGCCTCCCCAGTGCTGGGATTAAAGGCATGCACCACCACGCCCAGCTCTTTTTTAAATAAGCTGATTATCTTCGGTGTTTCATTTAGTGATGGAAAATGAACACAGTGTCCTGATACTGTAAGACATTCTCATGCCTTCAAACAATACAGTGCTCACAAGGGCTTACTCTATATCAGGTATGTTCTGGGCCAAAAGAACATGGCATTGAGCATGGTAAATATGTTCTCTCCAACTTCATGGGGCTTAGAAGACAAGAGGGCTGTTCAAATTTCACACTCACACACGCACACACACACTCACACATGCACACACTCAAACATACCTGCCTGAGCTAGAAAATAAACTATGCACATAGCTCTCACTACAACCCATACAGTAAGAGACGCAGTTGAACTGAGGCAGAACTCAAAAGATAAAAATTCTTGGGCTGGAGAGATGGCTTAGTGGTTAAGGTGTTTGCCTGTGAAGCCAAAGGACCCGGGCTCAATTCCCTAGGACCCACATAAGCCAGGTGCACAAGGGGCACATGCGTCTGGAGTTTGTTTTCAGTGGCTGGAGGCCCTGGCGTGCCCATTCTCTCTCTGTCTCTCTTTTCTCTCTCTCTCTCTCTCCTTGCAAATAAATAAAAATTCTACTTGTCACCCTGTCACACAATTCACCAGACCACGCGCACACAAGCTCCTAAGTGGACTCGGGAGCCGTAGCCTGCGGGGACCATTGTTCCTCCTGCCCCGGAGGTAAAGAGCGGAATGTAGGTGAGAGAAGGAGCTGGGAACAGGACGCCCTCAGGAGAGCTTGGCTGGGGGAGAGGGATGGAGAGGGATGGATGGAGAGGGATGGCCGGTCATTACTGCTACAATCAGAGCAAAGGCTCTCAGAGAAGGGCAGCTTTCGGGGTCACTCCAGAGCAACGTGTAGAAAGAATTAACGGGCCACCCACAGCCTTATCTAACCTACAGTGTCTCTGCAAAATGAGCTACAAAGTTCAACAACACAGCCTTTTCCTTTGCAAACATTCGGTGCCAAGACCCGTTGTGGCCCCGCTGTGGCTGCACAACAGAAAGCCAAGGAAATTAAAAGGAATTTGTGGAACTCCGTCCCGGCCTGCTGCAAGCAGAGGGCGGAAATATTCGAGTTGATGAAAGCGGGTGTGGGGCCTGTGTGCGTTTGGGTCCTTCGGTCTATGCAAAAATGCTTGGCCTGCCGGGCGCGGTGGCGCACGCCTTCAATCCCAGCACTCGGATGGCAGAGGTAGGAGTATCACGGTGAGTTCGAGACCACCCTGAGACTACGTAGTGAATTCCAGGTCAGCCTGGGCTACAGTGAGTCCCTACCTTGATAAACCAAAAAAAAAAACAAAAGCTTGGCTGCCATTACCAGGTCAGGCTAGCTGCAGGCTCCTGGGGAAAATAACAAAGTTCAGCGTCGTTGTCAAAAACCTCATCACTTACACGGGAGATTGTCAGCTGACACTCCTTCTCCCCACCACCAAGACAGAATAACTTCACATGCACCAAGAAAACTGGTTGGTCACTTTGCAGGGCGTGGTGGCGCACGCCTTTAATCCCAGCACTCGGGAGGCAGAAGTAGGAGGATTGCTGTGAGTTCGAGGCCAGCCTGAGACTACAGAGTGAATTCCAGATCAGCCTGAGCTAGAGTGACACCCTGTCTCGAGGAAAAATAAAAGGTTTATCCTTGGGGGGGGGGGGAAGATTTACACAGATGAGTTGGATGAGATAGACAGACAGATGGACAGATGGATGATCGTGACGAAGGTAATGACTGAGCTCCTCCGGGGCCGGTGCTTAGAGCGTAGGCACTCAGAATGGTCCAGTGTTTGACACACCCTGCACCGTGCCAGTATTGTCAACTACTAAACCGTGAAACTGGTGACCACAGGGGGGACCCTGCTAACACCGGAGAACCCCTGAGCAAGGGAAAAGAGACTATAAAAACAGTGATGCGTCGCCTGGCACGTGGTGGTTGTCATCAGAGTAGAAACCCGGAGGGGCGCCTCAGAGGCCACATGTCCCATACAAAAGGACAGTTGGCTGCCAGGCGTGGTGGTGCACGTACTCGGGAGGCAGAGGTAGGAGGATCGCCATGAGTTCGAGGCCACCCTGAGACTACATAGTGAATTCCAGGTCAGCCTGGGCTAGAGTGAAACCCTACCTCAGAAAACCGAAAAAAAAAAAGAGGGGGGCAGTGGCTCCCAGACAGAGTAGGAACAGACTGAAAAGCAGTTCCCCAAAGAAATGGTGAAAGACGTCCCAGGCCACTGGCAGAAGTGAAGATAAGCAGAGAGGCCCGCAGACAGGGGAAGGGAGGCATGTCCCAGGAGGAGCAGTCGGAAACTCACGCCAAGTGTCCCGGAGTCCATTCACGTTGTTGCTTCATAGCACTCTGTGGCTTATCCTTTATTTTATTTTTTTTTTTCATTTGTTTTAGGGTTTTTTGTTTGTTTGTTTTTTGAGGTGAGATCTCACTGTAGCCCAGACTGACCTGGAATTTACTATTTTCAGTCTCAGGGTGACCTCGAACTCACAGCCATCCTCCTACCTCTGCCTCCGGAGTGCTGGGATCAAAGGTCTGCGCCACCACACCAGCAGAGGGGTGGGGATTGAGAATGGGCTTCCGACCACTGCCAACTCACTCCAGACACATTCACCACCCTGGGCATCTGGCCCCACATGGGTACTGGGGAATCGAATTGGGGTCATCAAGCTCTACGGGTCAGCGCCTTAACTGCTGAGCCATCTCTCCGGCCAGAAGACAATATTGTAATAAAATAAATCCGATGGCAGATGTTAAGGACCTGATGCTCTGCCCTTTAACCCCACCATCCTGTTACTAGCCCACTTTATCTCCCTCAGCTTTCCAAGTGCATTCATTCCCCACCTGACGATGTCACCTGGCCGGGTCTTGTGGCTTCTTTCACAGCCCTTGATTAGAATTGTGTGCCCGTCTCTGCCTCTGGAGCTAAGGTAAACATGGAGGGCTATTGGCTAACGTTCTGTCTGTCCCTCGAGAGCCACTGTCCACCCCTCTCCATCCCACCCTTGGGATGTTGAACTGTTTGGACCCAGTAACCCAGGCTCCCCTGCATTTTGGCGATGCTGTGGGCATAACCAGTAGGAGGCAGAGATGAACCCTTGGAGGGTGTGAAGAGAGAGAGGTAGGCATCTCTCCCGCCCCCAACAAACGCGGCTTTCTGAGGTCTCATTGAGTGCCACGCCTTTCCTTTTCGAAGGTGGTAGTTTCCAACAGAGTGTGTGTGTGTGTGTGTGTGTGTGTGAGAGAGAGAGAGAGAGAGAAGTATGTGTATATGTTGTTTCATTTGCTTTTTTTTTTTTTTTTTTTTTTTTGGTTTTTCGAGGTAGGGTTTCACTCTAGTCCAGGTTGACCTGGAATTCACTATGGAGTTGTTTTGGTTTTTGTTTGCTTGTTTTCTTCAGGTAGGGTCTTACACTAACACAGGCTGACCTGGAACTCACTCTGTAGCCCCAGGCTAGCCTCAAACTCACCTCAGTCTTCCTACTGCAACCTCCCAAATGCTGAGATTAAAGGCATGCACCATCACACCCGGCTTGGTTTTGTTTGTTTGTTTGTTTGTTTGTTTTTGACAGTTTCACTCTTTTTTTTAAACATACTTTATTAGTTTTATTTTTTATTTATTTATTTGAGAGCGACAGACAGAGAGAGAAAGAAGCAGAGAGAGAGAAAGAGAGAATGGGCACGCCAGGGCCTCCAGCCACTGCAAATGAACTCCAGACACGTGCGCCCCCTTGTGCATCTGGCTAACGTGGGTTCTGGGGAATCGAGCCTCGAACCGGGGTCCTTAGGCTTCACAGGCAAGCGCTTAACCGCTAAGCCATCTCTCCAGCCCCAGTTTCACTGTTTAAGCCCAGGCTGGCCTAGAAATCACTCTTGCAACCCAGGCTGACCCCACAACCTTGTAAAGTGCTCATCGTTATGGGTGGATCACTGTGGCGGGCACTTGCCGCGTTTGGACGGAGGCGGGCCCCGCATTACCTTCCATCCTCGCTTCCAGGGCGCGGGAGCCTCTCACCGCAGCATCTCTTTGGACACAGTTATTTTCTTTTTGCTGGGTTCTACAGAAAGGTGTGGAACCTCAGCACTTGGCGGTCAGAGGCAGGAGGATCAGGGCAAGTTTGAGGTCACAAAATAAGTTCCAGGCGAGCCAGGGCTACACTGGAAGGAAGGAGGGATAGGACAAGAGAGAGAGAGAGAGAGAATTCATTTGTAATGTAAATACAGCTTCTAAGAGAAGCTTGCTCTTATCGCAGTCCTGGAAATGAATAAGCTTATCAAGCTTGTAGGTGAGAGTCGGTAAACAGAACCTATCTTGAGAACCTACAACTGGACTGGAGAGATGGTTAACGCGTTTGCTTGCAAAGCCAAAGGATCCCTGTTCGATTCCCCAGGATCCACATAAGCCAGATGCACAAGGGGGCACATGCGTCTGTAGTTCTTTTGCAGTGGCTGGAGGCCCTGGTGTTCCCATTCTCTCTCTCTCTCCCTCTTTCTCTCTCTCTCAAATAAATAAATAAATAAATAAATAAAATAAGAAAGAGAATCTACAAGTTACTAGTCATTATTTAAATGTTGTCAGCTTGTAAATCCCTGAAGATAGAGCCATAGATTTTTTTTTTTTCCAAGGTAGGGTCTCATTCTAGCCCAGGCTGACCTGGAATTCACTGCGTAGTCTCAGGGTGTCCTCGAACTCACGTAGTGATCCTCCTACCTCTGCTTCCCAAGTTCTGGGATTAAAGGCGTGTGCCACCACGCCCTGCCAAACATGGCTTTTGATTCAGATGAGGGAGTGGAATAAAATGCCCACGAGGGCATGAGAATAATGGAGGAACTAGGTCTGAAGACTGGGAAGGGTCCTGAAAAGAAGCAGTCATTCGAAAGCTGTCCTCTCCCAGCCCTCCCCCCCCCTTTCCCTTTATCCACCCTCACTTCCTCCTCCTCTCCCTCCTCGCTCTCCTCCTTTCTCCCTCCTGTCTCCTTGGACACCACTCTTGGTCATGGTGCGTCCATTACGGAGGAAACTGATATTCACCGTGGTGGGGAAGTGTGCCCGTTACCCCGTGTTGCATTAAACAGCTCCAGGCTGGCATTAGGAAACGGAGTGTTCCTTGGTCCAGGGCTCCACCTGGCACGAATGGATGGCATGTAGTTAGAGCCTCGAGAGACACGCTCATCCCTGTCGACAGCCTCATGAAACCCACAGGGCTGGTGCGGAAGCAGATGGGGGACACTCTCTTTTCCCCAGCACTCAGACAGGCCCTTGTGAGAATCAGACCACAAAGTTGGGCCTTTGGGATGTAAGGTATGGAGTTAATGACTCTGCAGAGAGCCTCACCACTGATAGGGGATATGCAGGGGAGAACCAAGGTTGTCTCAACTCTCCAGACTCACATGAGTACTGGGCTCTTGGTATCCTTAAACTTTGGGGGCTGGAGAGGTGGCTTAGCGGTTAAGGTGCTTTCCAGCAAAGCCGAAGGACCCAGGTTCAATTCTCCAGCTCCCACGTAAAGCCAGATGCACAAGGTGGCACATGCATCTGAGAGACAGAGAGAGATTTATATATATAGTTATATATATATAATAAATTTTTTTTTATTTGGAGGGGTGTTCATGTACATGTGTGTAGGCACAGACATGCCACAGCATGCACAGAGAGGTCAGAGGACAACTTTGGGGAATCTGTCCTCACCCTCCATCTCCTTTGACACAGGTTCATGTTTGTTGTTCACTGATCAGTTCCTGAGCTTCCAGGAAGCTCCCCTGTCTAAACCATGCTGCTTTCTGATTGATTGATTGATTGATTGAGAGAGAGGGAGGGAGGGAGGGAGGGAATGGAGCACCAGGGCCTCCAGCCACTGCAAACGAACTCCAGACTCATGCGCCACCATGTGCATCTGGCTTACATGGGACCTGGAGAATCGAACCTGGGTCCTTAGGCTTCGCAGGCAAGCACCTTAACCGCTAAGCCATCTCTCCAGCTCTAAACCATGCTTCTTATAGTAGGTGCACGGGGATTAGAGGAGCCGGCTTTTCACAGAGTCTGGGGATTTGAACTCAGGTACCTAGAGTTGTGGGGCAAGCACTCTATCCACAGAGCCATCTCTCCAGCCCTGCGCTTCCCATTTGTAGCAGAAGCTGCCGGTTGCCCACTGTGTCATCAGTCTAGTCTCCCCTTGCCAGCTGGAGAAATGCCATCCCCAGATGCCATCCCCAGCCTCCAGCCGTAAGCACAAGCTTCCAATAAATTGTGGGAGGAAAGGTGACAGGTGCCACTTTCCTCTTTCTCCGCGGTCCCTTCCCTCTTTCTTTTCTTTTGTTTTTTAATATTTTTCATTAAGTAGAAACTGTATGGACACATCTCATGTTGGGACCATCATTTCCCTCCTCCCTGCCCCCACTGCACTGAGGGCCCTTCTCAGCGGGATTGCTGGTACTCACCGCGGGGCTGTGGATTATGAGTTGGGAGAGCAGCAGTTAGTCATTGTGGGGGGGGGGGCCTCTGTATATTCCCTCCTACCCTGTGGCTCTTACTCTTTCCTCCCACCGTTCTGCAACATTCCCTGAGCTCTGGTGGGTGTGTTACGTCTACTTTAGTGTTGAGCTCTCAGTAGCTTCTGGCTTTCTGTCTTGGTACATTCGCAGTATCATCAGGGTCTGTCTCCATTCCCCTGGCACAGGGGGTCAGGCTCACATGGAAGCAGCCCTCTTGCTCATTCTGCCTCCCTCTGTGCTTTCACCTGGGCCCTGGCTGATGTGTGAGGGGTGGTTCATCTCCTGCCAGGGAGGCAGCTGTCTGTGTTGATGACAGATTTGGGTTTTCCACAGTTCTCGCTGCCTTCTGAAAAAAGGAAAACAGGTTCTCCAATGGAGAGTGAGATCAGGATAGGTTAAATGGGTTAAGCATTGTTAATTGAGAGAGATTTTGATGGGTATAGCCTCACTTTTGGCCAAAGAGTAGTGGAAGCTTCTCATTGGAATTCATAATCTTGGTCTCCACAGGATTCTGAACTGACTGGATCTCTTAGCCAATCAGAAAGCCACTGGTCACCCACCTAGGCTGTGTGCCACCATTGCGCAGGTGTGCAGGTCTGGCCAGGCTGTTGGTTTCGTAGAGCGGTGCCCCCTGCTTGCTCACAACGTGGTTGACCATTTTTCCTCACAGATCGCGTAGCGCTTTCCAGGCTGTCTGGGAAGTGGCTTCCTCCAGATTCAGCTGGATCTCCCAGTGTTCTGCGTCAGCAGCTTGTGGTGTCTTCAGCAATCGGATCTGACCTTTCACCTCAGGCGGTGTGGCGGTTTGATTCAGGTGTCCCCCATAAACTTAGGTGTTCTGAATGCTAGGTTCCCAGCTGATGGAGATTTGGGAATTAACGCCTCCTGGAGGCAGTGTATTGTTGGGGGCAGGCTTATGGGTATTATAGCCAGTGTCCCTTTGCCAGTGTTTGGCACACTCTCCTATTGCTATTGTCCACCTTACGTGGGTCCCAGGGGTGACGTCCACCCTCTGCTCATGCCATCATTTTTCCTGTCATCATAAAGCTTCCCCTCGAGTCTGTAAGCCAAAATAAATATCTTTTTTTCCCCCACAAGCTGCTCTTGGTTGGGTGATTTCTACCAGCAATGCAAACCTGACTGCAACAGTAGTGTTGGTTCTGAAGAGTGGTGTCATTTGCTGCTAGACATTTGACTGTGTGGCTTTGGCCTTTTGGAGCTGATTCTCAAGACAAATGTGGAAGGCTTTGAAACCTTGACCTAAGAGACGCCTTGCAGTGCTGTAAATACAACTTGGTGGACTAGTCTGGTCAGAGTTGTAAGACCTGAATGCAGTGAGAACTATGGTCTGTGAGGTTTGGCTTATGAGGGTGAGAAAGAGCTTTGCCTGGACTGGACTAGAAATAGTTTGTGTGAGAGGCTTGCTGTTATGCCTGTGTCCTGAGGATTTGTGCAGGGTTGCTTTGTGTAGAAATAGACTGATGTGAGCAGAGGGATATGGCACAGAAATGAAATCTTTAGACCAAAACTGCTGCCTGTTCAGCTGCAATTGAGAGATTACAACCACTGAGATTGACCAAGCTAACCTGCATTGGGGCAACAGAAAGAAGACAGTCTTTTAAAGGGGACTGAATGCTGAAGAAGTGTCCTGTTCTTCAATTCCTCCCTGGATTAACAAATTTGCATCCTACCTGGTATTGTGGAGTATAAGAAATGCTGGAAAGAGGGTCATTGAGTTTGCAACAAGGTCTTGTGTTTTGGAAATGGCCATGGGCATTGTGAAGCAGGTTTGCTGGTTTCCTGCATGGAGACCCCATGGGGCCATGAGGATGAACCGTGGGTTGCAGTGGAGATGCCGGGACCACAAGATGGCTGCTAAGGAAAGCTTCTGGCCCCAGATGAAGTTTTCCAGGACTGGAAGTAGCCTAGCTGGAGGGATGGAATTAAAACTCCAGAGACTTGTTTGTTGCTGGTTAGAATTATCAGACTTGGAGACTTGTCACTGGCTAGAATTGTTGGACTTGGAGCTACAGAGTTTGGTGTTTGCCTTGTTTAAATCATGTATTGCTTGAGTATTTCTTTGCTATGCCCAATGCCATCTTTTGCAGTGTGAACGTTTATTCTGTGCCATTATGGGTTTTTGAGGTTATTTTTTGGTATTATGGCTCAGTTAAAAGATCTTGGACTATGGGGATGTATGAATATCATTGGAATTGATAAAAACTATGTAGACTTTTAAAGGTGGATGAATACATTGCATTTTACATCATTTATGGGGGCCAGGGGTGGAATGTGGTGGTTTGATTCAGATGTCCCCCATAAACTTAGGTGTTCTGAATGCTAGGTTCAGCTGGTGGAGATTTGGGAATTAACGCCGCCTGGAGGGAGTGTATTGTTGGGCTTATGGGTGTTATAGCCAGTGTCCTCTTGCCAGTGTTTGGCACACTCTTCTGTTGCTATGGTCCACCTGATGTTGGCCAGGGGGTGATGTCCACCCTCTGCTCATGCCATCATTTTCCCTGCCATCATGGAGCTTCCCCTTCAAGCCTGTAAGCCAAAATAAACCTCTTTTTTCCCCAGAAGCTGCTCTCAGTTGGGTGATTTCTACCAGCAATGCAAACCTGACTGCAACAGGCAGGTAATCAAGTGCCTTGACGGAAGCCTGTCTTGTTTTGGGGACCTCGTAGGGTGTCTCTGATCAATAGCGCAATGTGGGTCATAAGTAATTTCTGGTATTAGAGGTTACAAGCCAGAGCCAGATGGTTTAGGGTTAGGCCTCATCCCATCATCTCTGGGTCCCTTCTTACTACACCATCCCTGCTTCTATTGAGAGTTATATCTTTTAGTCTGCTATCCAGGAGGAAGGCTTCTTTCTTTCTTCCTTTCTTATTATTAAGAACATACTTTGGGGGCTACAGAAATGGTTTAGCAGTTAAGGTGCTTGCCTGCAAAGCCAAAAGACCCAGGTTTGACTTCCAAGGACCAAGACCCACATAAGCCAGATGCACAAGGTGGTACATGCGTCTAGAGTTTGTTTGCAGTGGCTGGAGTCCCTGGTGTGCCCATTCTCTCTATCTGGCTATCTCTCTCTCTCTCTCTCTCTCTCTCTCTCTTTCTCTCTCTCTCTCTCTCTCTCCCCCCACCCCCCTCTAAGAACAAAGCAAACAAAACAAAAGGGGAAAATATCACAGGTGAGTAACTATCTGTATCAGACAGCTTGGAAAATATCACAGGTGAGTAACTATCCTTTCCTCCTCTTCTGCAGAGCCGTTCCATTTGTGCTTGAGTTTTGTTGTTGAGTGTGTGTGTGGTATGGTGTGCAATGTCTGTGTAGTGTACACATGTGTGTGTGCATGTGTGGCATGGTGTGTACTATCTGTGTAGTGTATGCATGTGTGTGAGTATGCATGTGTCCCCGGTGTGTAATGCCTATGTAGCATGTGTGTGTGTGTGTGTGTGTGTGTGTGTACATGTAGAAGCCAGAGGAGAAGGTCAGGGGTTCTCCTCTGTTCGCCCCTCCCTCAGACCATCTCTCACTGACCCGCACCTGCCATCTTTTTGGTCAGAGAGTCCCCAGCGCTTCTCTGGTCTCTGTCCCACAGGACTGGGGTTACAAAGGCACATGGCCACACCCAGCTCTGTATGCGGGTGCTGGGGAATTGAACTGGGGCATCTTTATCTAGAACGTCTTAGCCTAAGAGCCAGTCCAACCAATGAGAGGCACCTGGGCGACTTTAAGTCTTTACACTTGGTGTGCGCTCCTTACCTGGTGGCAGAACTGACGGCCCAGCTTCCACGGCTGAGGTTGTACAGCGCGGCCCACAAGGCAGAAGAAGGACCCAAAGGTGGGGGTCCCAGGAGACAGAGCAATCAGAGCCACAGAGCAGAGCCTTGCCCCGAGGTCATGTGGGCGAGAGGGAGGCACCTCTGCACTTTGCTTGACTTTGTTATAATTAGACTGCCACCTCTCAGGGCAAAACTTGTCTAACCATAAATACCTGAGTACACACTTTACTATTAAGGTTAAATAAGGGAATAACAGGAAACCTTCTAACCCTTATTGGAAAATAAATAAATATTTATGGAAACTTTGAGTAGTAAGCAAATGGAATGTAGGTGTGGTGTGCTGTTTCTCCCAATTTTAGTATCTGATTAATCTCCTCAGAGCTGGCTGTGAGATGTCCTAGTCAAGGTTAGAGGTGGTGCTTTATTTTGGGATGGTAGAAGGATAAATCAAAAATGGCTAATGGGGGCTGGAGACATGGCTTAGCAGTTAAGACGCTTGTCTACAAAGCCAAAGGATCCAGGTTCAATTCTCCAGTACCCAGGTAAAGCCAGATGCACTAGGCCGCACATGCATCTGAAAGTCATTTGCAGTGGCTAGAGGCCCTGGTGTGCCCATTTTCTCTCTATCTGCCTCTCTCTCTAATAAATAATAAAATATTCAAAAAGCAAAATGGCTAATGGTTTCTGAAACATATTATTTGTAAGAGGAGAACAACAAGGCTGGACATATGGCTTAGCAGTTAAGGCGTTTGCTTGCAAAGCCAAAGGACCTAGGTTCAGTTCCCCAGGACCCACTTAAGCCAGATGCACAAGGGGGCGCATGTGTCTGGAGTTCGTGTGCAGTGGCTGGAGGCCCTGGTGTGCCCATTCTCTCTCTCTGTGTGTGTCTGCCTCTTACTCTCTCTGTCTCTCTCAAATAAATAAATAAATAAAATATATTTTTTAAAAAGAGGTGAACATCTAGGCGTGGTGGCTCACACTCGTAATCCCAGCACTTGGGAGGCAGAGGTAGAAGGATGGCCATGAGTTCGAGGCCACCCTGAGACTACATAGTGAATTCCAGGAGAACCTGAGCTAGAGTGAAGCTCTACTTCAAAAAACCAAAAAAAAAAAAAAAGAAAAGAAAAGAAAAAAAGAGGTGAACAATAAAGCTATCCTTCTGTCCACCCACCCATCCATCCATCCATCCATCCATCCATTCATCCTCCTGTCTGTCTGTCTGTCTGTCCATCCATCCATTCATTCAACATAACTGAGATTTCCTTCCAGGAGCTGTGTTAATTATCTCAAAAACACACTATGATAATGGTGCACGAAAACGTCACGGTCAAGTAAGCTGGTGAAGCGGGCCTCGCCGGGTCTCGGGTGCTGGTTCGGGTTCTGTATGCACTGCCCAGTAGGTGAATCTTGGCCTGTTGGGCCCACCGTGTTCCACGGCCAGGATGAGCCCATCAGAAGGTGGCACACTCCGAGCTGATTGCTGGCCTGGTCAAGCCCATCTCGCTGCCCTGACCTCTCTGGGGCCCGAGGCTGTGGGAGGAGCTCTGCCAGCCACATCCCCAGCCCTTCCGAGAAAGGCCCCTGGGCAGCAACCAGCCCTTCCAGTTAAGCAGAAATTTCCTGCCCTGGCAATCAAAAGGCGTCTTGTTTTGTTTTAAATGCACCACTGGGAAGCAGCGACAGCTCTGCTCTAATTCCATTAGCTCTAGAATCTGGACTCTCATTTTCACGCATGCAAACCAGAAGAGATGGTGGGGAAAGCAACAGGGGTTAAAAAAGAAACAGAGAGCTGAAAAGAAAAGGGAGGGTCTTCTCTGTGCTTTCTTCCCTCAAACCTATCACCTCAATCAGTGAATGCCCAGGAGTCTGCGCCGCATGAACCGGGCTGAGACACATGACGGTACAGGAGTCGGCAGTAATTAAAGGGTAAGGCAGACATCTGGGCTTCAGACAATAATGCATATGCATACTGCTCTGATTTCAAACTAATAACACTGTCGTGCCAATATAATTAGTGCCTCATTTATCAGCTCTTCAGGGAAAGAGCCCTTCCTCGTAAGTGATTCTCCTAAATTCCGGGTGCTTACAATCTTGAATCAAATCATTTAAGCATTCTTTTTTAAAAAATATTTATTTATTTATTTATTTATTTGAGAGAGAATGGGCACGCCAGGGCCTCCAGCCACTGCAAACGAACTCCAGATGCATGTGCCCCCTCATGCATCTGGTTTACGTGGGACTTGGATAATCGAACTGGGATCCTTTGGCTTTGCAGGCAAACGCCTTAACCACTAAGCCATCTCCCCAGCCCTTTTTTTTTTTTTTTTTTTTTTTTTTTTTTTTTTTTTGGTTTTTCAAGGTAGGGTCTCACTCTAGTCCAGGCTGACCTGGAATTCACTATGTAGTCTCAGGATGGCCTCAAACTCACAGTGATTCTCCTACCTGTGCCTCCTGAGTTCTGGGATTAAAAGCATGAGCCACCACACCCAGTTTATTCTTTTTTTTTTTATTTAATTTGATTTATTCGCAAGCAGAGAGAGAGTGAGATAGAGAGAAGACAGACAGAGAGAAAATAGGCACGCCAGGGCCTCCATCCACTGCCAAAGAACTCCAGATGCATGTGCCTCCTTGTACATCTGGCTAACGTGGGTCCTGGGGAATTGAACCTGGGTCCTTTGGCTTTGCAGGCAAACGCCTTAACCGTGAGGCCATCTCTCCATGCCCCCCCCTTTTTTTAATGTATGTATGCGTTCCTTTGTGTGTGCACATGTGTGTGGGCAGGTGTAGGGCACATGTGTGTATGTGGATGCCCAAGATCAAGAGCAGTGTCTCTTGCAGTCTCTGCTTGATTGGCTGAGACAGGGTCTCTCACTTGAGCCCAGGGCTCACTGATTGGGCCTGTGCAGCTACCCAGCTTGCCCCAGGGCTCCCTGTCTCTGTCTCCCAAGTTCTGGGATCTCAGATGGGTCCCCCAGCATTGATTTGAGTACAGAGGATCCGAACTCCAATCCTCACCATTCAGGCTTATGCCATCATTCCAGCCCTCGTTTAAACATTCTGTTTGGTTTAAGCTTTTTTCTTTTTTCTTATTTATTTATTTGCAAGCAGAGAGAGAGACAGAGAGAGAGAGAGAATGGATACACCAGGGCCTCCAGCCGCTGCACATGAACTCCAGATGCATGTGCCCCTTTTGTGTATCTGGCTTTACATGGGTACTGGGGCATCAAACTCCAGTCAGTCGTTAGGTTTTCCAGGCAAGCGCCTTAACTGCTCAGCCATCTTTCCAGCCCTAAACATTATTTTTAAAACTATTTTTATTTATTTATTGGCAAACAAAAAGCGAGAGAGAGAGAGCACGGGTACATCAGGGCCTCCTACTACTGCAAAGAAACTCCGTATAAATGTGTCACCCTGTGCATCTGGCTCTGCGTGGACACTGAGGAATCAAACCTGTCCTGGCAAGTCTTGCAAACGTCTTTAACCACACTGCCATCTCGCAGCCCCCATTTAACCATGCTGAAATCTTTCGGAAACTTCTCTAAGTCTGTGGCGTTATTCTCTATTTTCCTAGGTAAAGCTCATCAGATATAATTTGTCACCCTGCAGAAGGACACAGCTGTGTCATTGTAGACCCATGGCCTAACGAGGGCTCAGGTTCCCGATCGACGTTTGTAGAACAAGTAATTCTAGTCCCCAACCCTGAACTTTGATGAAGAAAAACCAATAAACTCTTGAGATTTGGGGAGTACAGAGAGCTGTTTGCCCTTTCCTCAAATCACTATGGCTTTTTTGTTGTTTTGGTTTTTTTTTGTTTGTTTGTTTTTGTTGTTGTTGTTCACTGTTATTGTCAATTGTTTTGTAGATGTTCTTTTTTTTAACTTTGTGTTGTTCACTGTTATTGTCAATTGTTTTGTAGATGTTCTTTTTTTTAACTTTGTGTTGGTAACATCCATAACTATAGATAATAAACCATGATAATTCCCTCCTCCACTTTCCCCTTCACAAGTCCACTCTCCAGCATATCCTGTCCCCTCTCCCTCTCCATTAAGTTCTCTTTTATTTTGATGTCATGATCTTTTCCTCCTATTATGATGGTCTTGTGTAGGTAGTGTCAGACACTATGAGGTCATAGATATCCAGGCCATTTTGTGTCTGGGGGAGCACGTTACTGTAAGGAGTCCTACACTTCCTTTGGCTCTCACATTCTTTCTGCCGCCTCTTCCACAATGGACCCTGAGCCTTGGAAGGTGCGATCGAGATGTCTCTGTGCTGAACACTCCTTTGTCACTTCTTTTTGACTTATTTACGCTTTATAAATCTCTGTTCCTCCCTCACCATGAATCTGCTAGCTTCTTGCTCTTTCTGAAGTTCCTCCTGCCCTTTAATGCATGGCTTTTAACTTATTGGAGGTCAGAAATAATCATATTGGGTCACACTAGGAATAAATTGGCCTCACTTAGTGTTTAAGAAAGAAAGAATAGAACTATGATTTTTTTGTTTTGTTTCTTATTTGCTTTCTTTTTCTTTCTTTCTTTTTTATTTCTTTTTTTTTTTTTTCAAGGTAGGGTCTCACTGTAGCCCAAGCTAACCTGTAACTCACTATGTAGTCCCAGGCTGGCTTTGAACTCACAGAATTCCTCCTGCATCAACCTCTCAAGTGCTAGAATTTCAGGCATGAGCCACCACACCCAGCACCATTTTTTTGTTTTGTTTTGTTTTGTTTGTTTCTTTCTTTCTGACCTGGAATTCACTCTGTAGTCTCAGGGTGGCCTCGAACTCACGGTGATCCTCCTACCTCTGCCTCCCGAGTGCTGGGACTACAGGCGTGCGCCACCACGCCCAGCATCCAGAACCGATTTCTGCTGCCCATCCTGAGCACCCGAGGTCCTGCTGTGCTTCCTTCTGCTTTGTGCCTGCTACGTGCATGAGCCCCCAAAATAGCCACGACAGACAGTCACAGTGAACACATCATACACTGGTCAGAACATCTCACCAATTGTCACTGAGGAAGAAGCTCTCCGCTGACATCAGAATCTGATTTCTAAGCCCGCTGGTTTCTCCTCACTTGCAAGACAAAGTCATCCAGGCCAGGGGAAATCCCTGCTGCTTCAGAAGATAACAACATTCTTCAAGTTCAAGAGCATGCCTTGCCTGATCCAGGCCACACGTTCAATTCACTGGTGCTTTGGGTCCAACTGCCTTTCAGAGATGTGAAAATGTGAGAATCTGGATCTAGAAAGGATTATAGTTATTGAGGGAACCCAGGCCCAGAAAGCCAAATGTCGCATGTTCTCTCTCATATGTGGATCGTAGCTACAAATGACTGAGTAGGAAGAAAACTCAGCAGCAGAGGCCAGTAAGCTAGAAAGGAGATATAAAAGGAATAGAAAGGGAGTGGGGGGGTACTAAATAGGATGGTGTTGTATATATGTAAGTAGAAGAATAGATTAATGGGGGTGAAAAGGTCTAAGTGAGGTCAGGGAAAGAGATTGAGTAAAGGAAAGGTAGAGGGAGGGCTAATCAAAATCTAAGAGGATATAAATAAGTCATGTAGAAACCCACTTTTTTGGACAATGGAACACACAGGAGCCATAGATTGTTACTAGAAAATTTTCAGTGTCAGAGATGGGATACCTTCCAGTGAGTTCTTGGCCAGGGAGGTCCCTAATGCCTCCAAAACATTATAGCCCATTGCCAAGGCCCTTGGTTTCCCACCAGGAATAGATGGTAAGACCCTATTGCCGAAGACTCCACATACCTGGGCTGCAAGGCCACTGAGAAATCCTGCTGGAACTGAGCTGATAACCTCCTCCATGTAGAACAGCTGACAGAAATCTGGAAGAAACCATTCTACATGCAGTTCAATGGGAGAAAGAGAAATCACCAGTGAAGATACTCAACAGTGGACACTGCAAGCCTTATGTTTTTTCCAGCCAGGCCAAATGAGCCAAAAGGCACAAGAGTGGCACATCTGTTATGGGGGAAACCAACCACCCTCTAATTTGACTGGAGGCCTGCTCCATGGGAGGGAATAGATCCCTGATACTGAAAACCTACAACAGGGGTAGTCATGAGCCCTGGGAGGTGTAATGTCTGCTGCTGTCTGGCTAAATGTATATACTATGTTCACCAAACTACCCAGTAAGCGCTTCTCTTAATGTTCACACCCATATATTAATGCTACTCTCACTTTTGGCTAAAGAACCTTCTCGTTTCAGATAGCAGTGACCTTGGGATGACTCAGAAGGCACCATGGTGCTGAGAAGTGACAGAGGAGTGCTCAGCACTGCAATATCTCTATCACACCTTCCATGGCTCAGGATCCATTGCAAAAGAGGTGGTGGAAAGAATGTAAGAGCCAAAGGAAGGGTAGGACTCCTTACAATGTGCTCCTCCAGACACAAAATGGCCTGGATATCCATGACCTCACAGTGCCTGATACTACCTACACCCTCATAATAGGAGCAAAAGATGATGACATCAAAATAAAAGAGAGACTGATTGAGAGGGGTTGGGGATATGATAAAGTGTGGAGTTGTGAAGGGGGGAGGGGGGGGACTTGTCATGGTGTATCGTCTATAATTATTCAAGTTGTCAATAATAAAATTTTTTTAGAGTTTTAAAAAATGTGAGAATCTCTCCTTTCTGCTGCAAGACTCTCCGAAAACGGGAAAAGCAACCAGTGAAGTCCTGACATGAATCATACATACATGTGTGTTCGTGCATGCCATAAAACATGCATATGACATGAAAGTAAAAGGGGAGAAAGAGGGCTACAGGGAAGGGGAGGAAGAACACAGTACAGTGACAAGTGCAGAAAAGAAAGACAAATATGAAGCCTGGTGTGGTGGCGCACGCCTTTAATCCCAGCAAGCCAGATGCAGAGAGGCAGGAGGATCGTGGCGAGTTCGAGGCCACCCTGAGACGGCATAGTGACTCCCAGGTCAGCCTGGGCTACAGCAAGACCCTATCTTGAAAAATAAAATAACAAAGGAAGACAAATATGACGTCTTCTGTCATCTGTGGACTTGGATTTAGATACATATGACATGAAAGCAATAGTGAGACAGGTTGGGAGAAAGGAATTGAACCTGAGGAGGGAGGAGGGGACAAGGGAGGGCAATGAGGGGGTCAGATATGAACAAAGTACAACGACTACATGCCTGAAAATATCATAAGAAAATCCATCATTTTGTGGGCTAACTAAAAATTAGTATTAATAATGCATGCTGATGTTTGAATTTACCAAGACATCATTTAGGCTTCAATCTTGCATTTTGTCAGCCACAGAGAGTCTAATGAGCTGTAATTCAATTTAACATTGCAGTGGAGGAGAGAGAAAGCGAGATGGGTTGACCTCTGATCCATAGCTCCCATCATTGGTGTGGCTGTAATATCTTTTTTTGTGGGGGGGGAGGGTTTCAAGGTAGGTCTTGCTCTAGCCCAATCCTGCCTGGAATTCACTCTTCTGTTGGGTTTGGTTTTGCGAGGTAGGGTCTCACTCTAGCCCAGGCTGACCTGGAATTCACTATGGAGTCTCAGGCTGGCCTCGAACTCACAGCGATCCTCCTACCTCTGCCTCCTGAGTGCGGGGATTAAAGGCGTGCGCCACCACATCAGGCTCTAACACCATCTTGATCCCAGAGCAAAATAGCTGAGTTTCTTCCCCCTGCCAGCTGTGGTTGTGAACCAGCTTGCTCATTGCTGGTCAGAACAAGACAGGCCAGCATCAGGAGACAGAATCCTTTGTGCCTCACTTCTGAGTAAGCAGTGGCCTCACCGAGGACCTGGGTCCGGCTACCTGAGTCCTTTGGGGCTCCAAGTTGTCAGCTGGAAGGCAGCCTGTGATTGTGCCGCTCTACCCGTGGCACAGAGTGACTTTTAGCTCATGCTTGGAAAAGCTTGTGTCTCTGGATGAAAGTGTTTCGGAGTCTTGAGCCCCGTTCGTGGTAGAGGCCTTCGCACACTTGGATTTCATTAGCTGTAGCAACGAGACATCTCTAATTTCTCTTTGCCAGAAATAATTTCACAGTAACTCTTAGAGAGTCCTGCTGACTGGACGCATTTATAAATTAAAATCCTATATTCTCCTCTGACTAGTTTTCCTTTTGTACATAATCAACTTGGATTCCTTCAACCATAAGAAAAAACTTTTTTTTTTTTTTGAGACAGAGTCTCATAGATACCTTGGGCTCTTAGCAATCCTCCTGCCTCAGTCTCTCAAATTCTGGGATTATAGGTGTGAACCACCACTCCCAACTCTAAGAAAAATCTTGCTTTAATTTTTTTTTTTTTTTTTTTTTTTTTTTTTTTTTTTTTTTTTGCCGGGCATGGTTGCACACACCTTTAATCCCAGCACTTGGGAGGCAGAGGTAGGAGGATCGCCATGAGTTCGAGGTCACCGTGAGACTACATAGTTAATTCCAGGTCAGCCTGAGCTAGAGCGAGACCCTATCTCAAAAAACAAAAACCATTTTTTTTTATTTTATTTTAGCCAGGCATGGTGGCACATGCCTTTAATCCCAGCACTTGGGTCTTGTTCTAGCCCAGGCTAATGTGCTTTACAAACTGAATAGCCACCTTTAAAAAAAAAAAAAAGATTTTATTTTTATTTATTTATTTGAGACAGAGAGAGGGGAAAGAGAGAGTGTGTGTGTGTGAGAATGGGCACACCAGGGCCCCTAGCCACTGCAAACGAACTCCAGATTCATGTGCCACCTTGTGCACCTGGCTTAGGTGGTTCCTGGAGAATCAAACCTGGGTCCTTAGTCTTCACAGACAAGCGCCTTAACTGCTAAACCATTCCTTCAGCCCTGAATAGCCACCTTTTTAATATTATTATATTATTATTTTATTTTATTTTATTTATTTTATTTTATTTTATTTTATTTTCGGTTTCTTTCGAGGTAGGGTCTCACTCTAGCCCAGGCTGACCTGGAATTCACTATGTAGTCTCAGGGTGGCCTCGAACTCACGGCCATCCTCCAACCTCTGCCTCCTGAGTGCTGGGATTGAAGGCGTGCGCCACCACGCCCGGCTTAGACTTTCTTTTTAGCAGCTTTATTAGAGTATAATTGACACACAAGGAAACGTCCTGCTTCAGCTGTATAATTGTAAAACTTCTGGCACGTGAATTCATCCGTGCCACCAGTCAAGCTAATGAGCATATCTATGTCCCGATCACTTCACTCTTGTGTCTTCCTGTTGTCTCCTGCCTCCCCGGTTGTGTTTTCTAGAATGCCACATACATGGGAGTGCAAAGCGGGCATGCCTGTCTGCCTGCTGTCTTCACTCAGCTATCCCAAGACTCACCCGCGCCACCGGATGCCTCACTGAATCCATCCACTCCAGCCATCCTGTGGCTGAGCAGGCAGCGGTCTTGTGTGTGGCTGTCACAGCTGTTGAGGGACATGAGGCTATTTCCACTTTGGAGTTACTCCAGTTGCAACAGACTTCTGTGTACAAGCCTTTGTAGGACCCTATCCTTTCTTTTCTCCTCAGTAAATACACAGAAGTGAAATGGCTGGAACATATAAGGCAGTATTGGGGTTTTTTGTTGTTGTTGTTGTTTTGTTTTCTTTTTTTAATAGCAGATACTGAACAATAGATATTGAACTGCAGAAAATCATGACACAGGGCCAAGGAGATGGCTTAGCATTTAAGAGTGCTACCTGGGCTGGAGAGATGGCTTAGTGGTTAAAGTGCTTGCCTGCCAAACCTAAGGACCCAGGTTCAATTCCCCAGGACCCGCGTAAGCCAGCTTACAAGCTGGCACATGCTCTGGTTAGTTTGCAGTGGCTGGAGGCCTGGGCATGCCCATTCTCTCTCTCGCTCTTGCTCTCTCGCTCTTGCTCTCGCTCTTTCTCTCTCTCACTCTCGCTCTGTCTCTCTCTCAAACAAATTTTTAAAAAAGTAAAAATAGCCGGGCATGGTGGTGCACACCTTTAATCCCAGCATTCAGGAGGCAGAGGTAAGAGGGTTGCCATGAGTTCAAGGTTACCCTGAGAATATAGAGTGAATTCCAGCTGAGCCTGAGCTAAAGTGAGACCCTACCTCTAAAAACAAAACAAAACAAACAAAAAAGTAAAAATAATTATTTAAAAAGAGTACTTCCTATGGAATCCTGAGACCCTGCAGGGGTTAGGGTTAGGGTCTGAGTTCAACCCCCCAGAAACCCACATAACTAGCTAGACATGGCTAGATATGGATATGCACTTCTGTAACCCCAGGCCTTTGGGGAGCAGAGACTTGAGAATCGCTGGGATTCATGAAAATAGCCGTTTTCAAGGAAAGAACGGGGTACACAATGGAGTGGGGACACCTGACATTTTCCTTTGGCCTCTGTGTATACATGATGCTACACCTCTACAAACACACACACACACACACACACACACACACCATCACACCTATTACACACACACACCATCAACCCTACTACTACTATTACTACACACACACACACACACAAACAAAAAAGCAAGAGAAAAATCATAATACTTGTCAACCCTTACTACACACTGGCAAGTGCCCATCATAGAACCAAATATTGTCTTTCTCTTCCCTTGTGTTATGATAATAATAAACTGTTGGCTATGGCATTGCCCAATGCAATTTATACAATGCTTTTGCAGATTTTACTGGAACATATCCTTAGAGTAATTTCTTCTTCTCTTCCTCTGGCTTGCTCCCGTCGAATGTCTCCCTAAACAACAATAACATTCCGAGGCCGAATGAGGCATGTTAGATGTGTGCTCAAAAGAGCTACATTTGCAGTCAGCGCCTTGTTTCCCAGGTGGCCACGTCTGCCCTTGCTTTTGCTCCGTTGCCAAAAGCAACTGGGCCCGGCCTCAGTGGTGAAGGAGCCGCTGTAAAGCAGACCGTCCATTCTCCCGCTGGGGGCTTCTCTCGTCACTTTCCCTCCCGCTTCACATCTCCTGAGTCAACAAAGCCGTGGCTTCAAGCTGACAACTTCACATCTTGAGTCCGACTCTCTGACAGATAAGTCTCCACTAGAGAGGCTGAGCCAGGCGTGGTGGCATACACCTTGAATCCCAGCACTCGGGAGTCAGAGGTAGGACATGAGAATCGCCATGAGTTCGAGGCCACCCTGAGACTGCATAGCTAATTCCAGGTCAGCCTGAGCTAGAGTGAAACCCTACCTCAAAAAAAGGGGGGGGGGGCTGGAGAGATTGCTTAGTGGTTAAGGCGCTTGCTGCGAAACCTAAGGTCCCACGTAAACCAGATGCATATGGTGATGCGTGTATCTGGAGTTCGTTTGCAGTGGCTAGAGGCCCTGGTGTGCACATTCCCACTTGCTCTCTCTCTTTCTCTCCCTCTCTCTGTCTGTAATAAATAAATAAAAATAAATCTTTTAGGGCTGGAGAGATGGCTTAGCAGTTAGGACCCCAGTTCGATTCCCCAGCTCCACATAAAGCCAGATGCACAAGGTGGCACATGCATCTGGAGTTTGTTTGCAGTGACTGGAGGCCATGTTGCACCCATGTTCACTTGCTTTCTCTCTCTCTCTCAAATAAATACATAAAACTAAATTTTTTCAAAAAATGAAAAGGAAAAAAATTACTCAATCTCAGCAAAATTTTATCCATATTGAAAACACCCACATAAATACACATGGGAAAAACATGTGTATAAAAATATTTACTTTTTTTTTTTTTTTTTTTTTTTTTGGTTTTCTGAGGTAAGGTCTCTCTCTAGTCCAGGCTGATCTGGAATCACTATGTAGTCTCAGGGTAGCCTCAAACTCACATTGATCCTCCTACCTCTGCCTCCCAAGTGCTGGGATTAAAGGTGTGCGCCACCATGCCCAGCTATGTTTTCTTACTTGAAATAAAAAGGGAGAGTGAAGAGGGAAGAGAGAAAATCTAAACAAGGCTTGCCTGGTGCAATGATGAAATGAACCTTGGCACACCTCTGCTTCCTGAGTCCATCCAGCTGTTGGCAGTGAGATGCCTATGAACATATGGGCATAAGAGGTCTAAGCTCTGTTGTTCACTGGAAGATGAAAAATCACAGAATGAAGTGTATACAATGATTATTCCCATAAACAGTGACAGCAGAGCTATGAATGCGTATAAATATGCAGAAAATGTCCTCAAACCCACATAAATAGACCAATGAATTAATCTCAAGAAACAATGAAATTGGTCGAGTGTGGTGGCACACGCCCTTAATCCCAGCACTTGAGAGGCAGTGGTAGGAGGATTGCCATGAGTTCAAGGTAACCCTGAGACTACATAGTGAATTTCTCAAAAAAAAAAAAAAAAAATACTGGAGGGTAAGAGAAAGCTAGTTTCTTTTAGGTAGTTTCAGTTAGAAACTGAGGCCCAGAGAGGATCAGGAGATGCCACCCCACATGCCACCTCGGGTAGCACAAGAGCAAAACTCTTGGAGGAAATGGAACTCTTGTCTGATTGAGACTGATCTACAGCGCCCCCTGCTGCCCACAGTCCAGCGCACTACCTGGATGGTATGGCTGGGGGGGCGGGGCTGGCTCTGGGATCCACTCTCCAAATCTGCAAACCAGTCAGGTCTTCCTCCTTGCCTATAAAGGCTCCTGTCTACTCTTTCACTAGCTCTGCCCTGCTGTGCTCAGCTCCGCTCTGATTTTCTGGCTCTGCTGCTGGCCTCTGCCTCTCTTCACTTGGCCACAGGGACACATGTCAGTCCAGCTTCCCCCTCACCCAGGCTGGACAGGCCAAGGGGAGAGCATAACACTGTTTCTTGGTCTGAAGAAGCTTCTCTGCTTGTCCCTGCTTTATAGTTAGGGGTAACTTATCACTTTGATTGCACGTATGACTTTCCTCTGGTCTCTGAATCCACCATGTGCGTATTTCCCTCACACTCCAGATCTACCACATGGGTGCTCTCACCAACTCCAGGCCTGCTGCCTGTGCGATTTCTTTAATCTTGGGGTAACCATGAGTGTAACTCTCTTCGTTACTCGTTTCTCCTCTGGATTTGTTGGTCTCTGCTTTGATATTTTCTCCCATATTCTTTCCTTTTTTTTTTTTTTTTTTTTTTTTTTTTTTTTTTTTTTTTTTTTTTCGAGGTAGGGTCTCACTCTGGTCCAGACTGACCTGGAATTCACTCTGTAGTCTCAGGGTGGCCTCGAACTCACAGCCATCCTCCAACCTCTGCCTCCCGAGTCCGTATTCTTTTTCTTGAGACTAACCATTTACCCTCTGAAGTCCCCTCCACAGAAAAGCACTTGGCAGGTGCCACATGTGCTCCTTCTAAGTCTCCCTACATACATACCTGACTTCCATCTTCCACCTGCTTGTGGCTCTACTCCAGTTTCCCCCCAAAACCTCAATTTCTCTTAAATGAACCTTATCAGCTAGGTAGCGTTCCCACATGACAGCGTGTTTCCTGCTTCCCACGTGTTTATGACTCTGCTCTAGTTCCCAATCTCACTTAAATAAACCCCACAATTTGTGATTTCTCCCTAAATAAACTTAATAATTCATAACTTATCCTTCTTGTCAGACTCTCTTTATTAATTCTTGTTTTATAATTATTTATTAATTTATTTGAGAGAGGGGAAAGAGGCAGAGGGAGGGAGGGAGAGAGAGAGAGATTGAGAATGGGCACACCAGGGCCTCCAGCCACTGCAAACGAACTCTAGACGCATGCGCCCCCTTGTGCATCTGGCTTATGTGGGTCCTGGGGAATCGAACCGAGGTCCTTTAGCTTTGCAGGCAAGCACCTTAACTGCTAAGCCATCCCTCCAGCCCTCTTTATTAATTCTTTATTAAAGGTAGGACAGAATCCAAAACTCAGAATTCATAAATTCTGGGAGGACCCCTCCTGAACCCCAGAATCCTGCATCAAAACCAAATAAAAGAAAAGAAAAAGTGAAACTGCATGGGTATAGAAATGCCCATACGTAATCCCAGCACAGGGAGTTGGAGGCAGGAGGGTCAGAAGTTAGTTCAAGTCCAGCCTGGGCTTCATGACATCCTGTCTTGGGAGAAAAGAGAAGGCAGCAGGGAAGGAGGGCGGGAGGGAAGGAGGAAAACTGGCTGCCTAGAATGACACAAGCTTCAATCCCAGCTTGAGAGGCTGAGGCAGTAGGATTGCTTCAAGGCCAGTCCGGGCTACCTAACGAGCTCAAGGCCAGCTTGGGTTACATGGTAAGACTTCACTTCAAAAGAATAAAAGACAGCTAGCCAGGCGTGGTGGCGTACGCCTTTAATCCCAGCACTCGGGAGGCAGAGGTAGGAGGATCGCCGTGAGTTCGAGGCCACCCTGAGACCACACAGTGAATTCTAGGTCAGGTCAGCCTGGGCTAGAGTGAAACCCTACCTCGAAAAACCAAAAAAATAAAAATAAAAATAATTTTAAAAAAGAATAAAAGAGGACTGGAGAGATGGCTTAGCAGTTGAGGCACTTGCTGAGAAGCCTAAGGACCCCTGTTCAGTTCACCAGTACCCACATAAGCCAGATGCACAAGGTGGCACATGGAGTTCATTTGCAGTGGCCAGAGGCCCTGGCATGCCCATTCTCTCTCGATAGATAGATAGATAGATAGATAGATAGATAGATAGATAGATAGATAGATATAGAGATATAGAGATATAGAGATATATTGATCTCCTGTAAGAATAAGTATAAAAAAGAAGAAAAGAAAGGAAAAAGGTGAGGTTGGAAAGAGAAGGAAGGGACACTCAAGACACTTCTGCTTCTGCTCTGAATTTCTGTAGTTTTTTGGACTTCTTCCCACACGCATGTGACACTTTGGTAGCTCTTCAAACAAATTGCCTGAATTGACCCAGGACACTAAGAATGGCTACTATCTAAGTATCTCTAAAACGCCCCATGAATATTTCAAAATTCAGTCAAGAATCCACATATTTTTTTTTCCCTGCTTCACATCAAAAGCTTCAAATCTTACAAACAAAACATCTGGTGATCTTTTATGAGAGCTTTCCTTACTTTTCATGTGAATGTCTCAGCATTCATGTCTGTAAGTCACATAGTCACAAGCCTATAAATTATGTGAAAGTTCTTTCTTCTCCCAATTCCTCCCGCAGGGCTTCGCCCAACTTTGAATGCAGTCTGGTCCCAATAGAAGGCCCCATTGAAAGAAATGTAATCTTAAACATAATGGAATGCATTTTGAGCTAAATGCCTATGGGGTCAGGGAGGGGAGAATTTTGCAAAAACATTGCAACCAAATGCAAAGACAAAAAGAGAGAGAGAGAGAGAAAAAAATTCCTTCTGGGTGATAGAGATAAAGGATAGCAGGGATAGGGTTTTGACTTAAATTTGCAAGATCCTAACCTGTGAAACAAATAACAGATGTCTTCTGTCCATGTGTTAACTAACGTGTGAAAGAATTCTGGAGAAGCCGGGCGCAGTGGCGCACTCCTTTAATCCCAGCACTTGGGAGGCAGAGGTAGGAGGATCGCCATAAATTCAAGGCCACCCTGAGACTACATAGTGAATTCTAGGTCAGCCTGGGATAGAGTGAGACCCTACCTTAAAAAAAGAAAGAAAGAAAGAAAGAAGAGAAGAGAAGAGAAGAGAGAAGAGAAGAGAAGAGAAGAAAAGAAAGAAAAGAAAAGAAAAGAAAAGAAAAGAAAAGAAAAGAAAAGAAAAGAAAAGAAAAGAAAAGAAAAGAAAAGAAAAGAGTTGAACTGGCACACACCATCATAGATCATACACGGGATGAACATGTTCCCGGCCCGTGGAGGCCATCGGAGCATTCTGCATTTGGCCCTGAGTGGGAAGGACATTCAGGCTCTTCCTCACCCTCTCTTCTGTGCTAGGAATCACTGGGCTACCTCCGAGATCTGTCCTTAAGTCTGGGTGAGGGGACACAAGGAAAGGCGGGGGCTGTCCACAGGTCATGTTTCTCAGTACGTCCCCTGAAGGGAGAACTCGCCCCATGCTTTTGAGGGAAGAGGGGCGCCCAGCTCATGCGTGTCCTCACGTCACACCTTCAGCTGGCTCCACACACGTCAGTCAGTGACATACTATGCCTCACTCCTGAAATGCACAAATAAGTGGCATGAAACTGTTCCAATGTCCTCACAGCCTGGTGGATAAATATTGACAGTATGAATCTGTCTAAGGTAGGGCCACGGCACAACGTCAACGGGCACGGGCTGCAGGGGAAAGAGAAAAGGAAGACCCAGCGTCACAGAAGATGACCTCCCAGCTGGGCTTTAAAAATAAACAGGAGCTTGAGAAAATGAGAAGCCACAGGCTGAGAGAAAATATTTGCAAGAGACACAGTTGAACAGACTGTTATCCAAAATATACAAGGAACTCATAAAACTCAATAACTGGAAACCAGTTGAAGCAGGCTGTGGTATCACACACGTATAATTCCAGCCCGAGGCAAGAGAATCAGGAGTTCAGGGCCAATCTTAGCCACATGGGGTGTTCAAGGCCAACATGGGCACATGAGACCCTACCTCAAACAACCAAAGACAAGAAAGAAAACAGGAAAGAAAAAAGAAGGAGGGAGGGAAATAAAAGGAAGAGAAAGAAAGAGAGGGGGAGGGAGGGAGGGAGGGAGGGAGGGAGGGAGGGAGGGAGGGAGGAAGGAAGGAGAAAGCAAGCTAGCTGGTGGGATATGCATTTAATCCTAGCATTCAGAATCAGAGGTAGGAGAGTCTCTGTAAATTCGAGGACAGCCTGAGACTGCATCATGAATTCCAGGTCAGCCTGGGCTAGAGTGAGATCCTATCTTGAAAAAAAAAGAAAGAAAGAAAGAAAGAAAGAAGAAAAGAAGGTGCTGGAGAGATGTTCAGTAGTTAAAGGCATTGAAAGAGAGAATGGGAGGGAGGAAAAAAGGAAGGAAGAAAAGAAGGGAGGGAGGGAGGAAACAAAGGCAGACAAAATATTCCAACAAATACTTTACCAATGATATACAGATGACAAGCATTTGAAAAGATGCCACACATGGTATGTCATTAGAGAAACATAAAGTAAAACAATATACCCCTACATTTTATAAGAATGGTAACTCTAAATGATGACCATCTCTAGTGCTGGCAAGGTTGTAGACTGGAAGAACTCTCATTCATTGGGGTGCAAATGTGAAATGAACCAGCCATTTTGAAAGACAGTTGGCAGGGCATGGTGGCATATGCTTTTAATCCCAGCACTAGGGAGGCAGAGGTAGAAAGATTGCTGTGAGTTCAAGGCCACCCTGAGAGTACATAGAGAACTCCAGGTCAGCCTGGGCTAGAGTGAAACCCTACCTTGAAAAAAATAAAAAAGGAAAAAGGAAAGACAGTTGTTTCTTACAGAACTCAACACACTCTTACAAAATGATCCAGCAACTGAACTCCTTAGTGCTATTCCTCAAATAAATTAAAAATACTTGTCTGTACCAAAAGCCTCACAAAGGCATTTTAATAGCTTGATTCGTAATCTCCCAAACCTGAAACAAACAAGATGTTCTCCATCAGGTGAACAGATAAACTGTGGTATTTCTAGATGATAGAATATTACTCAGCACAAAAAAAACCAATAATCTCTGCTGGAGAGACTGCTTAGCAGTTAAGGAACTTGCCTGTGAAGCCTAAGGACCCATGTTCAACTCGCCGAATTCCACATATGCCAGATGCACAAGGCGATGCATGTGCAAGGTCGCACATGTCCGCAGTTCAAGTGCAGTGACTTGGCAGGCCAATTCTTTCTCTCTCATAAAAAAATTATCTCTTCAGCCATAAAAGGTTATGAAGAAAGCTTAAATGCACATGATTAAGCAACAGAAGCTAGTCCAAAAAGGCTACAGATTGTGTGGTTCCAACTATAGGACATTTTGGAAAAGACAAAGCTATGGAGACAGGGCTGGAGAGATGGCTTAGCAGTTAAGGCACTTGCCTGCAAAGCCAAAGGACCCAGGTTCAACTCCCCAGGACCCACATAAGCCAGATGCACAAGGTGGCACATGCATCTGGAGTTCGTTTGCAGTGGCTGGAGGCCCTAATGCACCCATTCTCTCTCTCTCTGCCTCCCTCTCTTTCTCAAATAAATAAGTAAAAATATTAAAACTATGGAGACAGATCAATAGTTTCCAGGAGTTTGGAGAGGACAAGGGATGAGTAGGGACAGCACAGAGGGTTTCAGGGTAGAAAGTTCCTTTGTATGATATCATACTGGTGAGTACATGGTCTACTAGTTACTCTTCTCAGAGCTGTGACAAAATATATGACAGAATCAACTTAAGGAAGGAAGGATTTATTTTGCCTCATGACTTGCAGGTATAGGTCACCACAGGGCGGAAGGCATGGTGGCAAGGGAATGGAATGGCTGGTCACACTGTGCCCACAGTCAGGAAGCAGAGAGAAATGAATGCTGATGTTCAGCTGGCTTCCTCCTTTATCATTCAGTCCAAGACCCAGCCCATGGACTAGTGCTGCCCACGTTCAACGTGAGTATTCCTTCCATAGTTAAGCCTTTCTGGAAACATCCCAGAAACATCCAGAAATGTCTCCTGGATAACTGTAAATCCAATGAAGTTGACAATGAAGATCATCCACCACACACAGTATTCTATGTTTGCTTAAAACACAGAATGTTCAGTACCAAGAGAGAACCCTATTTAATGTCAACAGTGGGTGGCAATGACACGTCAGTGTATGTCCATCAATTGTGACAAAGCTACCCTTGTGGAGAGGGTGCTGACAGTGGGAGACGTTGGAGTGATGAATGGGGATCTGGGAACTCTCCTGCTGGCAACACAGTTTGCAATGAACCTGAAACTTTTCTAAGAATAAGTATTCCATCTGTGGTGGTTTGAGTCAGATGTCTGCCACAAACTCACGTGTTTTAAATAGATGGTCCCCAGCTGATGGCAATTTGGGAGGTGGAGACTTGCTGGAGGGGGCATGTTATCAAGGGTTGGCTTAAGGATGTTAAAGCTAGCTTTCTTGCCAGAATTCAGGTCATTCTCCTACTTCTATTGTCCACCTGCTGTGGCAGAGGTGATGTCCAGCCTATGCTCATGCCATGCTGTCCCCCGCCATCATGAAGCTTTCCCTCAAGACTGTCAGCCAAAATAAAAATCCTTCCTCCCATCAGCTGTGTTTGGTTGGATGTCTTTTACAGCAATGAGAACATAACTGCAACAAAAATTTGGTACCAGGAGAGGGGTCATTGCTGATAGGATGGCTTTCAATCTTTTCTTTTTTCTGGGTTTTGTTGTTGTTGTTGTTGTTTTGGTTTTCTGAGGTAGGAATTCACTATGTAAGTCTCAGGGTGGCCTCGAACTCATGGCAATGCTCCTACCTCTGCCTCCCAAGTGCTGGGATTAAAGGCATGTGCCACCACACCCAATCTTTTGGAACTGATTTGCAGGAGGAATGTGGAAGAATTTGAAATCTTGGATTAGTAAACATGTTGCAATGCCATAAGTAGAGCTCGGTGAAGCATTGTGTTGAGAGTTGAGAGACCTAAATGAAAAAAGAAAAAAAAAAAAGAACCATGGATTGTGCAGGCTTAGCTTATGAGGAAAAGGGTGAGCTTTGTCCAGACTAGGCTAGACACAGTCTGTGTGAGATGCTAGCAGTATTCTACTCATGTCCTAAGAACATGAGAAGGGTTGAATTTAGAAGAAATGGACTGATGTAAGCAGAAGGATATGGCAGAAAGAAATTAAAGTTTTGAGGGCCAGAGAAATGGCTTAAGGCCTGCAAAGCCAGAAGACCTAGGTTCAATTCCCCAGGACCCATGTAAGCCAGGTGCATTTGGTGGGCAAATACTTCTGGAGTTCATTTGTAGTGGTGGAAGGCTCTGGTGTGCTCATTCTCTTTCTCTCTCTCTCATGTGCATGCACAAATAAATAAAAGTATTTTAAAAAAAGAAATTAAAGTTTTGAGCAGAAAGCCAGGTGTGGTGGCACACGCCTTTAATCCCAGCACTCAGGAAGCAGAGGTAAGGGGATCACTGTGAGTTTGAGGCCACCCTGAGACTACATAGTGAATTCCAGGTCAGCCTGGGCTAGAGAGAGACCCTACCTTGAAAATAACCCCCCCAAAAACATTTAAGCAGAAGACAGCAGTCTACTTCAGTTGCAATTGTTTGAGAGATTACCATCATCGTGGTTGGGCCAGCTGTATTGGGACAGCAGGAAGAATGATGACTCTGGAAAGTAGGGAACCTGAAGGAAGAATGCAGAAGCTGTTTGCTTTCCTGCTCTTCAGAGTTGGCTTTATTCCCCTTGGATTAACAAATTTAGTACCTTACCTGGTACTACGGGAGTATAACAAATGCAGGAAAGAGAGGACTGTTAAATTTGTGACACAATTCTTTCAGAGATGGCCACTGTGTGATGTGAGAAAGGGTTGTTGGAGTCCCTGTGTGGAGACCTGATGAAGCCATGTGGGTTGCTGTGGACACTCCTGGATTTTAATAGATGCCAGGGCTATCGAACAACCTGCCAAGGAAAGCTGTTGGCTTCAGATGGAGTTTTTTTCTGAGCTCTGGGAAGCCCGGTTGGAGAGTCAGAATTATAACCCAGAGACTTCATCACTGGCAAGAGATATCGGACCTGGAGCTATAGGATTTGATATTTGCCCTGCTTGTTTTAGATATTGCATTGGTTCAATTTTTCCTTGCAGTGACATCTTTTGCAGAGTGAATATTTACTCTGACATTATGTGCCTTGAGCTTTCACAGGCTTGCACACAAGAGACTTTGGACTATGAGGATGTTTGAACAGCGTTATGATTGATTTAAAAAAAAAAACTATGGGGGATTATAAAGTTGGATTAAATGCATTGCATTTCACACCATAGATGGTCATAAGTTTATGGAGGCCAGAGGTGAAATGTGGTGGTGTGAATCACAAGCCCGCCATAAACTAGTGTTTTGAATGCTTTGTTCCCAGCTGATGGCAATTTGGGAGACCGAACCTTGCTAGAGTAAGTGAGTTGTTGGAAACCATAAAAGCCAGCTCCTGCTTGCAGGAATTTGGCTCCCTGTCCTGCTGCTGTTTTCCACCTGCTGTGGAAGCTGATTTAGGTCCCGAGATTTGCCCTCACCACAAGAAGGTGACTCCAAACACCACCTCCCCTCTCTCAGAACAGTTGTCGTTAAGAAAACAAATAATGGGGCTGGAGGGATGACTTAGCGGTTACGGCATTTGCCTGCAAAGCCAAAGGACCTCAGTTTGATTCCCCAGGACCCATGTAAGCCAGATGCACAAGGGGGATCATGCATCTGGAGTAAGTTTGCAGTGGCTGGAGGCCTTGGTGTGCCCATTCTCTCTCTTTCTCTGCCTCTTTCTCTCCCTCTCTCCCTCAAATAAATAAATAATAAAGTTTAAAAGAAAACAAATGGGCTGGAGATGGCTTAGCAGTTAAGGCGCTTACCTACAAAGCCAAAGGACCTCAGTTCGATTCCCCAGTACACACTTAACCCAGATGCACAAGATGGTACATGCATCTGGAGTTTGTTTGCAGTGGCTGGAAGCCCTGGCGCGTCCATTCTCTCTCTCTCTCTCTCTCTCTCTCTCTCTCTCTCTCTCTGCCTCTTTCCCTCTCTTAAATAAATAAATAAATAAATAAAACAAATAACAACAAATGGTGGCAAGGATGCCTGGTCAAGCTTGCACACTGCTGGTAGGAAAGTCAATGAGTCCAGCTCAATGTGGAAGTCAGGATGGAGGTTCTTCAAAACACCAAAACTAGGGCTGGAGAGATGGCTTAGCGGTTAAAGCGCTTGCCTGGGAAGCCTAAGGACCCATGTTCAACTCCTCAGATCCCACATAAACCAGACACACAAGGTAATGCAAGCGCACAAGGTCACATATATGCACAAGGTAGCATGCGTGTCTGGAGTTTGATTGCAGTGGCTGGAAGCACTAGTGTGCCAATTCTCTCTCTCATAAAAAAAAAAAAATTTACAAAAACACCCTAAAAGTAGAACTGCTAGCTGACGCAGCTGTCCCATTACCAGGTTATACTCCAAGGACTCTAAATCAACATGCCATAGAGATACCCACATAGCCATGTTTACTGCAGCGCTGTTCAGAAGAGCCAAGACACGGAATCAGCCTCAGTGTCTGCCAGAGAGGAATGGGCAAAGAAACACAGGATATATGCCCAATGCAGCTTTCCTCGTTTATAAAGAAGAAGTTATGGGCTTGACAGATGGCTTAGCAGTTAAGGCACTTGTCTGCAAAGCCTAATGACCCAGGTTTGAGTCCCCAGGACCCACATAAGCCAGATGTACATAAGGGATGCAAGCATCTGGAGTTATTTGCAGTGGCTGGAAGCCTTGGCATATCCTCTCTCCCTCTCTCTCTCTCTCTCTCTCTCTCTCTCTCTCTCTCTCCCTCTAATAATAATAAATAAACAAATAAAAAACATTTTAAAATAGAAGTTATGGCCAGGCATGGTGGCTCACACCTTTAATCACAGCACTCAGGAGACAGAGGAAGGAGGATCACTGCGAGTTTGAGGCCACCCTGAGACTACATAGTGAATTCCAGGTCAGCCTGGGCTAGAGTAAGACCCTACCTCAAAAAACAACAAAAAGGGGCTGGAGAGATGGCTTAGCGGTTAAACGCTTGCCTGTAAAGCCTAAGGACCCCGGTTTGAGGCTCGATTCCCCAGGACCCACATAAGCAGCCCTGGTGCAGCCATTCTCTCTCTCTCTTTCTCTCTCTCTCTCTCTCTCTCTCTCTCTCTCTATATATATATATATATATATATATATATATATATATATATATATGCCTCTTTCTCTCTCTGTCTGTTGCTCTCAAATAAATAAATAAAAATAAACAAAAAAATAAAAATAAATTTATTTAAAAAAGGGGGTATGGGAAACAAGTGTCTGGAGAGATGGCTCAGCAGTTAAGGTACTTGCCTGCAAAGCCTAAGGACCCAAGCTCAATTCTCCAGGACCCACATAAAGCCAGATGCATGAGGTGGTGCATGAGTCTGGAGTTTGTTTGCAGTGACCAAAGGCCCTGGCACATCCATTCTCTCTGTCTCTCTTCTCTCTATCTCACTGTGCTTGCAAATACATAAATAAAAATTTAAAAAAGGGGTCCGGGCATAGTGGCGCACACCTTTAATCGTAGTACTCAGAAGGTAGATGTAGGAGGATCGCTGTGAGTTTGAAGCCACCCTGCAACTACATAGTGAATTCCAAGTCAGCCTGGGCTAGAGTGAGACCCTACCTTGGAAAGCCAAAATAAATAAATAAATAAAATGAAAAAGGGGGAATAGGAAAAGCACTAGCTTCCACACGCCCGTGTGGGCTCCCCTGTGGGTAAGTGACGTAGACAGAGTCAAGCCCTCTCAAGTACAAGTGAAGGACTCATGCAAAGAAACATGCAGATGCGTTTGTAAAGATTGCAGCTACGTTTGGTGAGTTCACAAGGGGCCCAAGATTGGCCAAAGGCGGTTGATGAATGCATAGCCGTGAGCCCAGAGAACGAAATGTTGAAGACAGCCAGCACATGGTAGCCACTATTGCTAGCGTCACCCTTCCTCCTCCTCCTCATCACGGTTGTCATTGTCATCGCCATCAGCCCGGGAAAGAGGAGCAACACGCCTGACGCGCCATGAGCAGTTGCCAGAGTGCCTGTCATAGAATACAGAATCAAGATAGGTGCACAGGGCTGGAGGGATGGCTTAGCGGTTAAGGCACTTGCCTGCAAAGCCAAAGGACCCAGGTTCAGTTCCCCAGGACCCACATAATCCAGATGCACAAAATGGCGCACACATCTGGAGTTCATTTGCAGTGGCTGGAGGCCCTGGTGTGCCCATTCTCTCCTCTCTTTCTTCCTGTCTCAAATAAATTAAAATAAAAGACAGGAGCGCAAAAGAGAGAGAGGGAGACCTTATGCTGCAAGGCCAGAATTAGAGCCAAAGTAATGTGGCCTTTATCAATAGATTGGATAGCCTTCAGCAAGCAAGGAAATGAGATCAGAATTGTGGTTCTGGGGGCTGGAGAGATGGCTCAGTGGTTAAGGCATTTGACTGCAAAACCTAACGAACTGAGTTTGATTTCCCAGGACCCATGTAAGCCAGATGCACAAGGTGGTGCATGTGTCTGGAGTTTGTTTGCAGCAGCTAGAGACCCTGGTGCACCCATTCTCTCTCTCTCTCTCTCTCTCTCTCCCTCTCTCTCTCTGTCTCCTCCATGTGTGGTGGTGCATGGTTTTAATTCCAGCACTTGGAAGGCAGAGGTAGGAGGATCACCATGAGTTCAAGGCCACCCTGAGACTACTGGAATAGTGAATTCCAGGTCAGCTTGAGCTACAGCAAGACCCCATCTCAAGGAAAAAAAAAAATGTGTTTCTGAAGATTAGGGGTGGAAACTGCTCATGATAGAATTGAGGCTGTGTAGGGCTGTGTAGGACCAAGCGGAAAAGGACAGGTAGAGAGATGGCAGTTGATGGCGGTTGAGCTGGAAGAATTTACAGACTTCCGAAGCTGTTTAAAGGGTGGAGGAAGGCAGGCGTGGTGGTGCACACCTTTGATCCAGCACTTGGGAGGCAGAGGTAGGAGGATCACCATGAGTTCAAGGCCACCCTGAGACTACATAGTGAATTCCCGGTCAGTCTGAGCTACAGTTAAACCCTACCTCAAAAAAAAAAAAAGTTCAGTCTGGAGAAATGGCTCAATGGTTGAAGGCGCTTGTTAGGAAAGCCTAATGGCCTAGGTTCAATTCCCCCCAGGACCCACGTAAAGCCAGATGCACAGGGTGGCACATGCATCTGGAGTTCGTTTAGAGTAGTTGGAGGCCCTGGCTCGCCCAGGCTTCCTCCCACCCCCGTTTCTCTCCCCCACTCTCTCTCTCTCCTCTCTCAAATAAGTAAATAATTTTTTTAAAGTAGAGCTAGGGGGAAGAATTGAGCCAAGAGGAAATAAAATATGGATGTTGTATATTTGGCAGATTTGTCATGGAAACCTTTGGGACTCTGAAATTTGCTGTCCTCAGCAATATGAAACTGTGGCAATTGCTACACTTAATTAATGGCTGTGACTTTTAGGGCAGCAGTTTTCAAATGCCAGTCCTTGGACTAAGTAGGTCCCTGATGAAGTGTCAATGCAAGATGAAATGAGAAAGAAAAAAAAGTCAGGGAAAAGCCACATGTTTATTCCTTGTCAGACATATACTATGCATTACCCAAATATGTACATAGCAACCTAGCTCTTCTAATCACCTCTCTTGGGAAGAACTCTCCTTGATTCTGACATGATCGTCTTGCCATTTCTAGAGTGTGCTTTTTATGAGCTGACTAGCAGCTTTAAAAATCCTGGAAAACTATTGCAATTGGAAAAGCTCATTCAGCCATTTAACCAGTATTGATTAATGTGCACCCTCTGCCCGGCCGTGGGGAATGTCTCTGTGAGCGAGACCGACCATCTGCCACTCTTACCGAGATGACGCCGAGGGGACGGTGAGCAGCAACGATGGGTGAGGAGCCCCTCAGAACCTCTTTTCCCTGAGAAAACCGTACACAAGCTGAGACCCCAAGATGAGCAGGGACTGGCTGGGAAGTGCCTCTAAGTAACAGAAAAGAGTGGGACCACGTGAGGAGCGGGAAGAGGGCGGGCGGGTCACCTGCACGGCAGGAACACTTGCTGGTTCGTATCCAGATGTCACGGCCAAGACAGGAAAGCGTCATGCTGTCACCATGCGAGCCAGAGCTCACCAGATGGCCTGTGTCCCCAGGGATTGCCGCTGATGCTGACAGCAGTCACCCATCAACGTGCCTGTCTACAACATTGTCAAACGCTCTTTGGATACGTAACAAGTGTTTAGGAAGATTCTGGTACCTGTGGCAAGGTGGGTCATTTTGTTGGCCACTCTGTTTCTGTCCTTTCTCATGTCTAAAATCACAAGGTCATATTGAATATTCCCTAAGGTCCCACCTCTTCCTCTTTTTTTTCCCCCTTGGTGTTGTTTAATATTTATTTATTTACTTATCTATCTATCTATCTATCTATTTATCTATCTATCTACTTGTTTATTTATTTATTTGAAAGAGAGCTGGAGAGATGGCTTGGCAGTTACTGGTGCTTGCCTGCAAAGCCTAAGGACCCATGTTCTACCTTCCAGATCCACGTTAGCCAGACGCACTAAGGTGAGGAAAGTGCAAGGTCGCACATGTCCACTAGGTGGCACAAGCATCTGGAGTTCAATTGCAGTAGCTGAGGCCCTAGCGTGCCAATTCTCTATCTCTCCTCTCTCTCTCTCCCTCTAAAATAAATAAATAGAGCTGGATAGATGGCTTAGCAGTTAAGACATTTGCCTGCAAAGCCAAAGGACCCAGGTCCAATTCCCAAGGACCCACATAAGCCAGATGCACAAGGGGCACATGCATCTGGAGTTCGTTTACAGTGGCTAAAGACCCTGGTGTGCCCATTATCTCTGTGTCTGTCTCTCTTCTCTCTATCTCTCTTGCTCTCTACTCGCAAATAATTTAAAAAATTAAAATATATAAATAAATACAAAGATTTTATATATATATATATATATATATATATATATATATAGAGAGAGAGAGAGAGAGAGAGAGAGAGAGAAGGGCAGATAGAAAGTGAGCAGGCCAGACCCTATAGCCACTGCAAATGGACTCTGGAGCCCATGTGCAGCACCATGTGCCTGTGGCTTATGTGAGTTCTGGGGAATTGAACCTGGGTCATCAGGCTTCGCAGGCAAGCACCTTAACCACTAAGCCATCTCTCTATCCTTTTTCTTGGTGTTTTGAAACAGGCTCTGGAACTCCCTAAGATGACCAGACTAGCCTCAAACCTGCAGTGATCCTCCTGCTTCTGCCTCCAGAGTATTTGAATTAAAGGAATCAGTCCTCACACCCAGCCTTGAGGTCTACTCTAAGGCTAGCATTCCATTAGGGTAACTGCAACAGCTGTCAGTTGTTATGTGTATGCATGCACGTGTACACACACATGCACGTGTGGGCTGTGTCTGTTTATGTGTGTGCACATGTATCTGGAGGCCAGAAGACGACCTTGAACGTCATCTTCAAGAACTCTATTCATGGCCTGAAGATATAGCCTAGCAGTTAAGGTGCTTGCAAAACCAAAAGAACCCAGGTTCGATTCCCCAGTACCCATGTAAAGCCAGATGCGCAAAGTGGCACATGCATCTGGAGTTCGTTTGCAGTGGCTGGAGGCCCTGGTGCACCCATTCTCTCTTTATCTGCCTCTCTCTCTTTCTCTCTCTCTCTCAAATATATATATATATATTGGTTTTTTGAGGTAGGGTCTCACTCTACCTCAGGCTGACCTGGAATTCACTATGTAGTGTCAGGGTGGCAAAGATGAGCACAGGGACTAAAGCTGTGCCGAGGCTGATCTCAAGCTCACTGGGAAATTGACACTGGTCTCTTTTTTAAAAAGAATAATTTAGCCAGGCGTGGTGGCGCACGCCTTTAATCCCAGCACTGGGAAAGCAGAGGTAGGAGGATTACCAAGAGTTCGAGGCCACCCTGAGAATACAGAGTGAACTCCAGGTCAGCCTGAGCTAGAGTGAGACCCTACCTCGAAAAAACAAAACAAAAACAATATATATATATATATATATAAATTTAAATTTAGTTGGGTGTGGTGACACACGCCTTTAATCCCAGTACTTGGGGGGCAGAGGTAGGAGGATCACTATGAGTTTGAGGCCACCCTGGGACTACAAAGTGAGTTCCAGGTCAGCCTGGACTAGAGCAAGACCCTACATTGACAAACCAAAATAATAATAATTTTATTTATTTATTTATTTATTTATTTATTTATTTATTTGCAAGTAGAAAAGGAGAGATGGGCATATCAGAGCCTCTAGCCATTGCAAACGAATTCCAGATGCATGCACCACTTTGTTCATCTGGCTTTATGTGGGTACTGGGGAATCAAACCAGTGTCCTTAGCCTTTGCAGGCAAGTACCTTAACCATTGGGCCATCTCTCCAGCCCTTGGTCTTGAACTCCTGATCCTACCGTACTCCACTATCTCCTTACCAGTGTATACCACCTTGCCTCACTTAGGCATGTAAATTTTTTTATTTTTATTTATTTATCTATTTGAGGGAGAGAGAGAGAGAGAATAGGCACCCCAGGGCCTCCAGCCTACAAATGAACTCCAGACACATGTGCACTTTATGCATCTGGCTTACGTGGGTCTGGGGAATCTAACCTGGGTCCTTTGGCTTTGCAGGCAAAGGCCTTAACTGCTAAGCCATCTCTCCAGCCCATGCATGTAAAGTTTGATGCCACTTGGGCCAGATAGTGTATCAACAATCTTCATAACAGCTCTGTGAAGTAGGTATTACCACAAGAGTATTCTTTTTTTTTTTTTTTTCAGGGTGGGTTTTCATTCTAGCCCAGGTTGACCTGGAATTCACTATACAGTCCCAGGTTGGCCTCGGACTCACAGTGATCTTCCCATCTCTGCCTCCCGAGTGCTGGGATTAAAGGCGTGTGCCACCAGGCCCGACAGCCAGAGTGTTCTCAATGAGCAACTCTGAAATACAGAGTAGATTTCCAAGGTGTCACCCCTCATATGCAGCAGAACCAGAATTCAAACGTGTTCGCTCTGATTCCGAGCCCTGTGCTGTCTCTGTTTTCCATAGCCCCGTGAAGGCCTGGGGCCGGCCTGAGACACCTTCACTGTGTTCTGTTACTTCCTTAACCCTCCAAGTCCCTTCTTCCCCGGGCATGGTGGTGATTACGTTGGCCACACTGGCTTCTGGGTCGGCCCCACTAGTCATCCTCACTTGCCTGAGCCCTTTGTTTCCGCTGCTGGCCTTCAATCTACCCATCGCCACCTCTCCTTCCCCAGGGGGATGAAACCAAGGAAACACACGGACAGTGACTGTCACTGACCGAATGTGGGGAGCCTCCTCCAACTTACATGTTACGATTCTCACCCGCCACCACGTGATGGTATTGGGAAACAGGGTCAGAGGGTAATGAGGTCTGAGATGGAATTAGTGTCCCTTCTACCATTCAAGAGCAGAGTAAAAAAGACAAACATCAAGCCCAGTGTAGTGACACACGCCTTTAATCCCAGTACTCAGGAGGCTCAGGTAGGAGGATCACCATGAGTTCAAGGCCACCCTGAGAATACAGAGTGAATGCCAGGTCAGCCTGGGCTCGAGTGAGACCCTACCTTGAAAAAACAACAACAGCAAAAACAAAAACCAAAAAAAAAAAAAAAAAAAAAAAAAAAGGCATGGTGGAACACGCCTTTATTCCCAGCACTCAGGAAGCTGAAATAAGAGGATCACTGTGAGTTCAAGGCCAACCTCAGAATGCATTGTGAATTCTAGCCCTTTAAATTTTTTTGTTGTTATATTTATTTATTTATTTATTTATTTATTTATTTATTTATTTGAGTGTGACAGAGAAAGAGGCAGACAGAGAGGGAGAAAGAATGGGTGCACCAGGGCCTCCAGCCACTGCAAACGAACTCCAGACGCATGCGCCACCTTGTGCATCTGGCTTACGTGGGTCCTGGGGAATCGAGCCTCAAACCGGGGTCCTTAGGCTTCACAGGCAAGCGCTTAACCGCTAAGCCATCTTCCAGCCCGCATTGTGAATTCTAGATCAGCCTGGGCTACAGTGAGACCCAACCTCAAAAAAAAATCAAAAAAAGTAAAAAACTAAATAAATAAAAATGTATCTGAGTCAGCTTTGGTTCAAAGCCCAACCCAGGTGCTTATATGCTGGGATACCCGGAGTAAATGGTGGGGAGACTGTTTTCTGTGAGTCTCTCACAGCTTTTCATCTCCTTCACTGACTAACCTTTATCCCAGAAGCGCTTTCTGAAGATGCCTGTTCAGCAAACAGTTTTGGAAAACAGAGATAACAGATTCCTTGGGCAATGAAGTCAAGCCAGTCTGCTGGCCACTGTGAAAGAGTTGGATTCCTTAAGCCCAGGACTCCTCTCTCCTAATAAAACCCATTTCCAGCCAGGTGTGGTGGCACAAGCCCTTAATCCCAGCACTCGGGAGGCAGAGGTAGGAGGACTGTCAAAAGTTCAAGGCCACCCTGAGACTACAGAGTGAATTCCGGGTCAGCGTGAGCTACAGCGAGATCTTACCTTGAAAGAAAACAAAACAAAACCAAAAATCCATTTCCGGTGCAGGTGCCATCTGGTCCAGTTTACACACTATCTGTCTCAAGGGGATTATGTACGGAGCTCACTGTAAATGCTAATGTATTCATTCTGTTATAAATCATAATAATAATAAGTATTATTATTATTAATACAATATGTCTCATTCCTCAAAGCCCAGCTCACCCCTACTTTCCGGGATGATCATTTCAATTGCTCTAGGTCACAGACGAGTCACGTAATTTGTACACATTTTGTATCTCCCATCTTAGCTGTGATTTTTAGCTCCCAGGCTTGATTATTCATCTGGGAGGGAGGATGGGGATGACCTAGTCCACCTAGCCTGGGCTGGGCATCTAGACTCAGCCCATGGGAAGAAAAGGTGCCATAAAGCAGTTGTAAGTTGATGACACCTCAGCTGTCACTGTTCTACATGCCTGTCACCAGGGGAGCTTGGGAAGAGTCAGTGGGAAAGAATGCGGCTTATTTTTAACCAGTTTTGCCGTCCCTGTGAAACCGGCTCGGTAGCCCGCAGAGAGGGCAGGCTGGTAAAAGCCGTTTGTGGAAGGAAAGGCAAGCCCGCTGCATGTGTCTGCAGCTGCGCAGTTAACGTGCTTGCAGAACATTGTCGTCGAGTGCATTATTAAACACAAGCCCAAGTATTTATATATGCAAAGCAAAAGGCGATGAGTCATCTTAGGCCTTTCCAGCAGCTCGTCATGAGGAACCAGCCATCTGGTCACCCACAGGAACCAGTCAGGGTCAGGCCTCAGAAGCCACATCTTCTCCATGCTTCCAGGATCTCTGAGCCACAGAGCATGTTATTTATTCCAAAACTATGTCGATGGAATTAAGGTCGAAGCTATCTATTATAGTCAGTAAGCAATACATCTAATTGAGCAAAAGCAAAATAATGCAATAGGAACCCAAATAAAGCTGACGGTACAGGCCGGGTGGGGTGGCACAGGCCTTTAATCCCAGCATTCAGGGAGGCAGAGGTGGGAGGATCTCCCTGAGTTTGAGGCCAGCCTGAGACTACTTAGTGAATTCCAGGTCAGCCTGAGCCAGAGTGAGACCCTACCTTGAAAAAAAGAAAAGAAAAGCTGACAGTACAAATGGTTATTATGCTATTAGAAAAGCAGTTAGGGACTGGAGAGATGCTTAGTGGTTAAGCGCTTGCCTGTGAAGCCTGAGGACCCCAGTTCAAAGCTCGATTCCCCAGGACCCACGTTAGCCAGATGCACAAGGGGGCGCACACATCTGGAGTTTGTTTGCAGTGGCTGGAGGCCCTGGTGCACCCATTCTCTCTCTCTCTCTGCCGCTTTCTCTCTCTGTCTGTCTCTCTCAAATAAATAAATAAAAATAAACAAATTTTTTTAAGTTATATATATAAAAAAAAGAAAGCAGTTGGTCCTTCTTGATGGAGAACACTGCCTCACTTTTGGAGTCTGTCCAACAGCTAAGCTCCAACACATGGTGAACTAAGGTAAGGGAGAATAAAACCACTTTCAAGTTATATTGAAGATCTAAGATTTGTGGTTTTTGTTGTTGCTGCTGTTTTTGTTATTTCTTTATATAGGATTTGGATCTTTACTGAAGGCATCAAAGCATTACTTATCAAATGAAGCTAATGACCAGTGATGACAAATTATACGCAAACCATGATTCTCTGGGAGGAACGCTGCCCTCAGGAGTGCTCACACTGCAAGGTACAAAGGATTTTTTTTCTGTGACTACTCAGAACTTCCCACAGAATCCCTGTCAGTTTCTTCACCTCTTGGCGTGTGGGATATGCTAATTCTTTGGCTTTTGCACATCCTGCTCTTAAAACCTTCTCGAAATGGTCCTTGCCCTACTTTCAGTTTTTTCAATTTCACTCTTAATTGGAGCAAATTTCTCAATGCCAGCGTCTGCCACCGGCAGCTAGTGGTGCTCAGTGTCGATGCCGGCACCGGGCACCCTGCTTCCTCCACGGTGAGCCAGTCGCCGCTGCCTGGATGGTAACCGGGCTGGAGATGCCCTTGCGGCTGGCATGCTCATGGGAAACCTCTGAGGCGAAGCCCTGTCACAGCCTTGCGGAACTTCTGCACAATCTCCTGTTTGAGGCTCTCTGTTATTGGAGCAGTGGCCAGTGTGTCAGGGTCTGATTTTGACATTTTGGCAGAAGGGCCACGGAGGGATCTCACTTTCCCCGTAGATGTCAGAATAGATTGGGGCACTGGGAAGAACTCCCCATACTTCTTGTTAAAACCTTGAGCTAGCAGGGTCTAATGCTGGAAGAGGTGGCTGAAGAATGTAAGAGCCAAAGGAAGGGTAGGACTCCTTACAACGTGCTCCCCCCAGACACAAAATGGCCTGGATATCCATGACCTCTCACAGTACCTGACACTACCTACACAAGACCATCATAAGAGGACAAAAAGATCATGACATCAAAATAAAAGAGAGACTGATTGAGATGGAAAGGGGATATGATGGAGAGTGGAATTTCAAAGGGGAAAGTAGGGGGAGGGAGGGAATTACCATGGGATATTTTTTGTAATCGTGGAAGTTGTTAATAAAATTTGAAAAAATAAAAAATAAATAAATTAAAAAAAACAAAAGATCTTGAACAAGTTCCATGTGCTGGACTTGATCTTCCCGACAGGAACATGAGTGGACCAAAAGCATCTCCCCAAATCCATCACTGTAAGCGTTGCAGGACGGAATGCCGGCTGTCTGGAGAACTGGCTGTGGAGGTTAGTCTACTGTCCCATCGCTTCTGCTGGGCAGTCTCCGCCTCCCACTGCTGTAAGCGCTGCAGTCCAGGCAGTCTGACCATGCGGGTAAGGATCCAATTTAACTGAGC